>CM068376.1:97029302-99529435 GCA_034769895.1 Magicicada septendecula
TGAGTACTTTGTCTTTGACTGTGTTACTGGTTCTGTAAACAGACTAGTCCTCTGTGTGTTACATATCCCCAGGGGCTTGTATGGAACTTCAGGATTTTAGTTGTCTGTAAAACAAGGATTTTTACAAATTGAAGGATAATTGCCAAATGTGTGTTACATTTTTTGAATGTGTAAATATAGATTGTTACATAGCACAAGCAGTGCTTCTCTCATGTTACTGGATGCAATTATAATAGATGTGAAAACAAATATCATTTTCACTAATCTAATTCATTCAATTAAAATTACACTTGAAATAACAAAGATATTTTCTTTGAGCAACTAATTGTCTTATGGCAAATAAATCATTTAGTCTTGTTTGTGCTAAGTATTGTTCACTTTCAACACTTCTTTTTGTAAATAACTTTGACTTTCTCACTAAACAAAAATAATTACAAATACCACCAACAGTTCTAGTTATGTTGTTTGTTAAAACATTCTAAACAAAATCCCAGAGAGTTTGGACACTTACTGTAGAAGCTATTAGCTCTTCTAACTTTTTTGTCCGCTTCTCTGCTTGTCATAGTTTTCCGTAATTCTGTATAACATCCTTTACACACCACATTTTTTTCATCCAGCTCCTTCAGGTTTTACAAACGTGTGTACTCGTTTTCTTAACGGAGCAATTGAGATTTCATTTACTGGAATCTTACGGACAACAATTGTTTCTGCCAAATTCTTCATAAACTCTGTTATTCCCTGCTGTAGAAGCTGCCACGTGGGCAGAGAGATACATGGGATTGCAGATAAATTGGCCCGAGTTCTGCGACCACTTCCGGCATCACTTCTGCGGGATGCAACGCGACGCAGAGCTGCTGGCCGAGCTGTACAGACAAACGCAGTGGCAGGAATCGGCGGAAATCTTCATCCTGAGAAAAATCAAGCTGTTTCGCCATCTGTACCCCGGAGGTGACAAGAGGATGAGCGTAACCATGCTTACACAACAGCTGCAGCCACGCCTTCGACCCGCGCTGAGGTTCCCGCCGACTACAACTTTAGAGGAACTTTTACAACTGGCAATGAGCATCGAGGCGGACTTGGATCAAGATAGTCGTGCGCGAGGTTGGGATGACTCTGCTGAAAACTCACTGGATCGAGTAGGGGGGTCGAAGCAGTGTCGATCGGCCTCAAGCACAAAAGAGGAACAAAGAATGAACAGCCTAACGCCCAAGTGCCGCTACTACCCAGGAAGACACTTCCATTGGGACTGCCCTGTGAAGAACCGGCAGGGAAACGACCAAGCGCCCTGGTAAATAGCCCACCGGGGCACGTGAACCAACTAGGTGCGGACATACCGCGCATTCCAATAGAGATCGCCGGCCGAAAACTGACCGCAACCTTGGACTCCGCCGCAAACTACGACTTCGTACGAGCCGGTCTGCTGCCCGGAGGAAGGAAGACGGAGCCCCGAGTTGTCCAGCTAGTGCTACACGGTCAGCAATGTCACTCAACGGCCGCTGTCGTCGCAGACATTATAATTGGAAGTCTCGCGACCACCACCAGTCTGCTAGATGTGCCCGGACTACAAGAAGAAGTTTTACTGGGCCACCACTGGCTCACGGCCAACCAAGCAGTTGTGGACTACCGACGGGGCTGCCTTCACATTGGCAGCGAGAACCGACAGACGGTCTTCTGGAATGACCGCGCGGAGCCCGAGGAAGAGGACATTGAGGAAGCTAGCCTTCAAACGTCAGCAGGTGGCCAACACCATAAACGGCTTCTGGAAATGTTACACCGTCATCGCAGTTTGTTCTCCCGTGGCCCGCTCCGCACCACATCTGCGGCCAAGCACGAGATCCGGCTGAAAGAAGGTAGCCAGCCATTCCGGCTCCCAATGTACCGGTACTCCAACTAGTAGAAATGCACCATCCGGGAACAGGTAGAAGAGATGCTGAGGCAGCGTATCATTGAACCGGCCACCTCGCCATACAGCTCTCCAGTGGTGATTGTGAAGAAGAAGGGCAGCACACCCCGGTTCTGCGTGGACTTCAGGAGGCTGAACGATCAGACCGAGGATGTGGACTCACCACTGCCGCTGATATACGAAACAATCAAGGACCTCAGCGGGGCCAAAGTCTTCTCGACCCTAGATCTGAAGAGGGGCTACTGGCAAATGCCGCTGGAGGAAGAAGCAAAGAAGTACACAGCATTCTCGGTGCCCGACGGTGGTCGCTACCAGTTCCGGGTGAAGTGCTTTGGGCTGAAGAACGTGCCCAGCACCTTCCAACGGCTGATGCAGGATGTTCTCACGGGACTATTACGGGAGTGCTGCCTCGTCTATCTGGACGACATCATTGTCTACTCCCCCGACTGGGAAATGCACCTGCGACACCTGAATCAAGTCTTGGAAAGGCTGCAGATGCACCAGCTGACCTGCTCGCTCAACAAGTGTCACTTCGGCCGGGAAGAAGTCGCCTTTCTGGGCCATGAGATTACTCCGGACGGGAACCTCCCGCAGCAGCAACATCTCAGCGATCGAAGACCAGCCGGCTCCCAGCAACAAGAAAGAGCTACAACGCTTCCTGGGAACTTGCAACTGGCTGCGAGAGTACATCCCCTGCTTCGCCATGGTTTCGGAACCGTTAACGGACTTGCTGCGGACAAGAAAGTGGCATTGGGACGAGACAACGCAGCGAGTCTTTGAAAAGGTTAAGGCCGCTTTCCGGCAGCCGTTAAAACTCTCACGACCGGATCGGGACTTGCCGATGTTTCTGCAGACCGACGCCAGCCAAAAGGGACTTGGAGCGGTGCTTTATCAATGCACCGAAGCTGGAGAGAAGCGTATCATCTCGTACGCCAGTGCCAAGCTCCACGAGGTGGAGAAGAACTACCACTCCAACGAACTGGAGTGCTTGGCAGTCGTCTGGGCCATCAAGAAATACCGGCCATACTTGGAGGATCGCCATTTCACCCTGAGGACCGACAACAAGGTGCTAACCTGGCTGAAGCAGGTGACCGGGCAGAAGACGAAGTACGCTCGCTGGCCTCTACTGATACAGAGCTTCAAATTCACCGTCGTCCACTGCCCGGGCAAGGAGAAAGAGTTGCCGGACTTCCTCTCGAGGGAACCTAGGCTTGAAGATACCGCCGGCGTCCAAGAAGAACCACGGATGCAGCCTGAAGAGAGGCCACTTCACAGTGTTGGGGCAGCTGCACCGCGACTACAAGAAATAACGGCTGTCGACATCCATCAGGCAGTGCAGGAGGCGCAAGAAGGCGACCAGGAGTGCCAAGCGCTGTGAAACAACCCTGCGGCGGCTACAGCGAGAGGATACCGGGTAGACAAGGGCCTGGTTTGGAAGGACAGACGCAACCAGGAACCAGGATTGTACGTGCCCCCGAGTGTCCGCATGGAGGTCATCAGGCACTTCCACAACTCCCCTGAAGCCGGTCATCCGGGGGCCGAAGAAACGTTTTGGGCCATCGGCAAGGACTTCGTCTGGACCGGCCTAACCATTGATGTCCGCAGATACGTCCGGAGTTGCAGAATATGCGCCCTACACAAGCGCGGCGCAAATCCGGACAGTACCAACAGTGACCTCACCGACCCAGGAGATGTTGGAATACTGTCACCCTGGACATCATGGGACCATATCCGCTAACTCGAGCTGGTAACCGGTACATCGTAGTGGTCACGGATATGATGTCGAGATGGGTGGAAGCAAAGGCCGTGCTCAAGGTGGACGCCGACACCATTATCCGCTACCTCGAGGAAGAAGTGTTCCTTCATTGGGGATACCCAGAGGCATTGCTCACCAACAACGGGAAGCCACTCATGGGCCAAAAGTGGAAGCAGATGTGCGACAAGCTGCACATACGACCGTGGACTACAGCCAACTTATATCCCAGGCGAACCCGACCGAGTGGCGCAATGGCGAGATCAAGAAGGCGCTGCAGATCCAGCTCCATGACTGCAAGGACCATGGCGACTGGGACAAGCGTTTGCCGGCGGTTCTGTTCCCCTTGCGGAATCGTGCAAACGCCGCCACTGGAGTGACACCAAGCAAGCTTCTGCTGGGCAGAGACCTATGCCGACCCGGCGACTGGAGCCGACCACACGCGGAACAGGACGTCCGCCCAATTGAGGAACGAGAAGAGGCGGCCAGGTCACACCAGACGCAGTATCAGCAGCGTCGGTATCCGGAACGGAGGACACAGGACCCTACACTGGCCGTAGGGCAGCTGGTGTACGTCAAGAGCCACGCCGGACCAGCCAAAGGACGGTGGTACCCTGGATGGGAGCCAGCCTGGGAAGGTCCCTTTAGCATTGCCGCAACCCTCGGCGGCAGATTTACACAGTGGAGAAGGACGGACGCCCATACAAGGTTCACCGCCAACGGCTCAAACCCGCCGGAGAAGAACAATGGGCTGGCCACCGGAGAGCATTCAAGTCCCAGGGGAGTTGTGACGTAGTGAGGCGAAGATCTGCTCTCGGCGCCAGCCGAGACGTGACACGAGAAGGCGAGGCGAGCCAATCAAGGATCAGCAGCAGCTTGATTGGCCTCGACGTGACCATCTAACGTGCTCGAGGCGAGCCAACCAGGGACCAGCGGCACTCTGATAGGTTCATGGCACACAACCTGTCAAGGCATAAAAAGAGCGCCGCTAGAAAATTTTGGGCATTCCATTGGACGCCTTGAGGCCAGCCGGAAGAAAAGGAAGAAGGAAGAATGGAGAGCACAGGAGAGCCAGTGATGGAAATCGACTGGGACAGCAGCGGGCTCTACATACCGCTGCTGAAAGAAGAGGACAGCAGTACGCTCGGAACAGCGGACGCAGCCGCCGAACATCACAGCGTGGCTCGGGCGGCGTACCCAAATGATGTAGCGTCCTCGAAACGGTCCTTTTAAGGACCACAAAAATGATAGTGTGTACGATTGGCGCCATTTGTCCAGTGACAGTGCGTAGAACATGATGTTTTTCTTATGATTATTATTAGAAAACAAGTGTGTGTTTTCGTAATGATTTAAATAAATATCTGCCAAAAGGCCTGATAGCGGCAAGCCCATTGCCAAACCATCGCGTTGACTATAAAATCTGTCATCAAATTCAAAATAATTTTGCTTTAAAATAACATCAAGTAGGTTTAATAATTCATCTATTGCTTGAGTGTTTAATTTGCAATTATACAAGCTTTGACACCAACTTGAAACCCTTACATGTCTGTGGTAAAGGCGCTTATTTAAATGCACGTGAAGAATTTGAAATATATAGAGCACATAATGACAAATACTACCGTAATTTCATATTAAACGACCACTTACATTTCAAGTCGAATCCATTAAATGGCACAGCACTAAAATTTATCTGTAACTGATATCAGTCAGTGTCCGGCCGGCTTTCGTCGAGTGCGCACTCGCATCACATAAATACTTACATGTTTGGCTTCTCGATTTTGTGATTTTGATGTTTTAATTTTTAACGACCTCATTGAGTGATTTAAATTTTAATATATATTCTGATGACGAGACATAGTCTCGAAACGCGTAAATTATATTCATTGCGTTAAATACATGTGGTCACGAGACAGGAAATAAGGTAAATATATTTATTATTAGTCATTATAAGTGGCCTGGATTCTGAGAGACATGTTATTCAAGTTGGAAGCTAGTCAAGCTAAATTGGTATTTAAATATCAAAACATTAAGATTCAATTATTGAAAACCAATTTACATATTAAATTTAATAAATTTTGTTTAATGCATTGTTTAACTCCAAAGTACACTGTCATAAGGATTAATTCGTCTTGTAAATCAGCTAAAACGACAATTAAACATGCCCAACTCCTATACATTAAAGAAGAAATTAAGTCATTATATAACAAAAAATCTGCCCTAAACAAACAATTACTTAACTCACATCTAAAGATATTAAATAGTATTCATCCTGCTATTATAAATAATATACTTGATACAGTACATAAATATGTGAATAACACGATATACAAGATATACACAAAACAGTCACGGAAATTAAACAATCTTAAGTTGAAACATAAACACAGCCAAGACGAAGACATACAATGTAATCATGTTTTCTACCCACGCATATCTAACTTAACGTCTATAAACTTCAACAATGACGAGTTTTAAACTTATCGAATAAAGGCATAAATTATTGTATTCCACCGGTCTTCAATAATTATCATATTGCCCATGAGCTTATCAGCGCCGAAACAGCAGTGAAAGCCATCGCTGATCCAAAAATGCAAGACGAGGCACGTCATCTGATAAACAACCGGTTCCGGAGAATCATGAACACACACATGCCTAACTCGTCTAATCGTTTAACTAATAACAATAGTTCCAGAGAAAACTATAAAATACTGAAACAGATAAAAACCAAATTACTTGATAATAATGCGATCATTAGTAAGGCAGATAAAGGCAGAACTCTAGTAATAATGGATAATATAACATACACGAATAAAGTTCATAACTTCATTTCAAACAATAATATTATAAACCTAGCATCGGACCCTACATACCGGTATGTCAAAGATCTTAATATACAGATTAATAAAAGTACAAGTTTATTTGATGAACGTACTCGCCGTTACTTAAAACCTTGTAACGCTAAAGCCCCGATATTAACTGGATTGCCAAAAATCCATAAAAATGATATGCCAATTAGACCGTTAGTTAATTTCACCACAGCGCCAGGGTTCCGTACAGCTAAGAAATTGGTAAAGATCATTAAGGATAATTTAACTATAGAAAACAACCACACTGTCAAAAATGTAACTGATTTTATACGTAAAGTAATTAATATCAAATTATTTCCTAATTATAAATTAGTGTCCCTCGATATCGTCAATTTGTATACAAATATTCCAATAAACGATACACTAAGCATTCTAAGGGACAATCTGATGAAATGCAACAAATTAAACACTCAAGCAATAGATGAATTATTAAACCTACTTGAAGTTATTTTAAAGCAAAATTATTTTGAATTTGACGACAGATTTTACAGTCAACGCGATGGTTTGGCAATGGGCCCGCCGCTATCAGGCCTTTTGGCAGATATTTATTTAAATCATTACGAAAACACACACTTGTTTTCTAATAATAATCATAAGAAAACCATCATGTTCTATGCACGATATGTCGATGACACATTCATAATATACAAGGGCACATTACGTCAAATAGAAAACTTTAAAAATCTTTTAAATAATATCAACAAACACTTCAATTTACATATGAAACAGAAATAGATAACAAACTGAATTTTCTTGACTTGACCATCACCAAATGTGATGATAAATTGAAATATAGTATATATAGAAAACCCACTACCACAGATGTAACCATACCTGCTGACTCACACCACCCATTCTCACAGAAAATGGCGGCTTATAATTATTTCATACACAGGTTGTTAATAATACCTCTCAATGAAAATGATTTTAAGATTGAATTAAATATTATAAAACACATTGTTGTTCCCAATGGTTACACATCTCCCATGGTTGATAACCTCCTTAAAAAGCAAAGCGTAGATTGTCAAAACCTTGAATGATAAAAAATAATGAACCAACCTTTATTTCAACAGCCTACACCAGTATTATGCCCAAAATTTTATCAAAAGTATTAAATAGTAACAATAGAACTGTAACATTTAAAACCAGCAACAATCTGTTTAATAAGCTTCGTAATAGAACCAGTACACCTTTGGAAATGAAAACAGGTGTTTATAAGCTTTCATGTAATGACTGTGAATGCTTTTATATTAGTCAGACAGGGAGAAGTTTTTATAAACGTTTCGTTGAGCACACTCCAAAGCATAATGTAAAGGATTTGACAACACAATCTTGTATAAAGTCTAACTATGCTCGTCATCTTATACAGGAGAACCATAATTATACAAGCTTTGACACCAACTTGAAACCCTTACATGTCTGTGGTAAAGGCGCTTATTTAAATGCACATGAAGAATTTGAAATATATAGAGCACATAATGACAAATACTACCGTAATTTCATATTAAACGACCACTTACATTTCAAGTCGAATCCATTAAATGACACAGCACTAAAATTTATCTGTAACTGATATCAGTCAGTGTCCGGCCGGCTTTCGTCGAGTGCGCACTCGCATCACATAAATACTTACATGTTTGGCTTTTCGATTTTGTGATTTTGATGTTTTAATTTTTAACGACCTCATTGAGTGATTTAAATTTTAATATATATTCTGATGACGAGACATAGTCTCGAAACGTGTAAATTATATTCATTGCGTTAAATACATGTGGTCACGAGACAGGAAATAAGGTAAATATATTTATTATTAGCTAATTTTTTGTTTGTATGGGTTATATAATATCTAATTTTTAGATTTTTCCACAATTATGGTTGGAACCTGTGTGGACTTCAGTTTTAAATGTATATTACAATAATTAGCAGAATAAAATACCTGCCTTTCAGTCAAAAGGAAAGTGAATACAGTGTGGTTTGTATCTTAAAGCAGATTACAACAAATCAGGGACTTAATTGGTTGAGGGTACTTTATAGCAGTTTCTGGAACAGCAGTGAAAAGTTAAATAATTAAAAAAGAAAAGTACTGCTTCCAAAAGGAGACTTGTATTAGAATTTGAAGGTGTGTGTGTGTGTGCGTGTGTGTGTGAGCTCACACATGCACCAATTAATGTAACAGTTTTGCAAGTCAAATCAAGTGATTTTTAATAAAAGAAGTACCTCTGTTCTGTTCTGCCCTCTTTATCTTTCTGTTTTGTCCTCTTTAATTCTGTTCATCTTTATCAGTCCTGTGATTCTAAAAGGTATTTTAATAAGCTTTGTACTTGGTACAGAACCATTTCTTTGACTAATTAAAGGGTTGTTTAAGTTACTTATAATACTGCATATTTCTGTTGAAACCAAATGAGCTTAATTACTCACTCTCCAAACATATACTTCTGCTTTTGATGGGAACATGTAAATTATAGAAATTTTGTTCAGAATGTGGCAGCTGACAAATATATGCATAGTAATCAACTCCACACTTCTCCCTAATATTGTTTGCACATCTAAGCAGCTACATGTGACCAAGAGTCCTGTAGCTCAGAGAGCCACTCCAGGTGCTATCAAGCTTTGAAACTTCCCAACCTTACATGACTTCTTCTATTATTTTATGAATAATCTATGTGTAATATGCGTTTGTGTTTCAAGCAGTTATTGCTTAGTGTAAGCAAATCTGTTTTTCATTGACACTAATAGCTGGAGTTCACTGTACCGATGTCTGTAACTTGGTGATTTTTTTTTGTCCTAATAATACATGTAAACCCTAGTTAAATATAATTTTTGTGTTATGAGACACAAATAATGTGATATTACAACTACAAGTGTAGGACCTTATTGCATTATATTAACACTTCCTGTTATACATTGAGGGAGCAGTGTCAGGTTTCTGGTGTGTTTGTGATTTGACATGACATTGGGCTTAAAGCTGTGGTGCGCACGCGCGCGCAGCGCGCGCGTGTGTGTGTGTGTGTGTGTTACTATAATATAAAGTAAAATGCATGGGTTTGTTTTACTTGAATTTCTAGTGTAAATTTTGTTAAACCATTTTGTTCAACATTATCAGAGTTATATTTTTTATTTTATAATGTCAGTTGTATCATATAACTCTCTCTCTCTCTCTCTCTCTCTCTCTCTCTCTCTCTCTCTCTCTCTCTCTCTCTCTCTCTCTCTCTCTCTCTCTCCCCTCCCCCCCTCCCCCTCCCCCTCCCCTCCCCTCTCCCCCTCCCTCCCTCCCTCCCTCCCTCCCTCCCTCCCTCTCCCTCTCCCCCCTCTCCCTCTCCCTCCCCCTCTTTGCAAATTTGTATCAGTGTGTCTGTAGCCTACATATTGTTTATAAAAATTAAGCCATTTATGCACTAATCAATTAGTATACTGCCACATAATGGATTTACAGTTAACTACCTGTATATTGTAAAACATTTACAAATGTTTATAATAGCAATTTTGATATCATTATCAATCTCTTATGGACATTTGTTTTGCTATTACAGTTGACCTTCTTCCCATGCTCTTCTGAAAAAATTAAAACATTCTTTGGATAAATTTTAATCTGTTATTTGTACAATTTGCTGTTTAGTAGTATGCAAAAAATACCTAAAGCTAAAAAATAAAAATACTGGCAATATTTTTCCATAATTTTTCTACACACTTACCGAACACATAAAATAAATATAAATATGAAATAAAAAAAATTAAAACGTGTATGAAAAAGTGTGTTCTTTTCTGAAAAAATTAAGCAGACAAGCCTTGAAGTTTGAAAATGAAATTGTCAGTGTGAAAATGTAAAATGGTAATTTTGGTAATTTATTTTATTGGCCGGGGGGGGGGGGGGGAGATGATGAGGTGGCACCAAGAAACCACTTTGTGTAAGTGAAAAATATTGTATTAAGATGCCCCTGAGTACACATTCAATAATATGTGAATGCATTAAATGGTTGTATCTAAAACAGATAATTTTAATTCTAAAACCTTTTAGAAAAGTGTAATCTTGTTCTGGACATTAAGAGCAAACTATCCTAAATGGTAACTTCCAATTTACTATCAAGTTTTAGCTACAAATCCATACAGTAAACTAGTGTGGTTAACCCCCTCCCTCAAGATGGATAAAGGAAAAAGTGCTTGTAAAAACGTAGTCTTGTTGAATTTAGGCTAATTAATTATGAATCTATAAACATTCCTAATTGCAGTATGCAGTAGCCATCTTGCATGTACAAAATCACGTCATGTAAAAATTGGTAGTTGTCTAGTGCTTGAGGGATAATTCAAATTTTTATCCTACTTTTTGAGGTTATGTTCACTTAGCAATAGTAAGGAGGTAGCATTCAAATGTTTATTCAGCCCTATAATCGCGTTACTTTATGGTGGCCGCTTCATAGCTGCACGAAAAGTGAGGGTTGTGGGGAGACTAAGTGTGCTCAGTTGTAACACTAAATTTCAAAAACGTCCGTCTTACTGTTGCTACAGCCGGCTTTATGGGTGCCCTTAACTATTTAATTATTACAAATTGGGTTTTACACATTGTTGACATTTCCGGTTTTCATTCAACTAACTACTACTTGTAATTTTACTCAGTATTACTCGAAATTGTATCAAATATGTATTTGTTTTCCCAGAACAATGTTTTTCGTTACACAATGTAAGGAATAAATAATTACTAGTATTGGCCGCTTTTCTGTCCTGAATTGTTTTATTTTCCTGAGATATTCAATTCTTCTTGCCCTTATCTCTTGATGTTCATTTAATACACTTCTATTATTTCTAACCTTCTTCCATTAAAACCCTAAGTTTATAATAACTTTTCTCAAACATGATAAGCTACCTTGAAAGTTTACACTAGACTTTAGAAGTTGATGAAGTTTTCGTAGCATAGGATATGTTTTTTTGTGTGCTGAAAATAATAAATAAATGAAATACAGGCCTATACAGTAAATGTTTCACGGTAAATATTTTTGAAAACGCATCAACACTTACACACTCAGTGAGGTGTGCCGTAACGATGACAAAAAACAGGGTTCTGCACATATCACTTTCACCAAGGTTGCCGGCCACAATAAAATACACAAGTAGTAAGTGTATTGAACTCTGTTGACAATATTTGTGTTGCAGTAAGTTTTTCACAGGTTGTAATTCTTCATGTTGTAATTTGAAAAAAGCATAACCAAACATTGTAAATAATTTTTTGTTAAACGTGTGAAAAATGGAGAAAAACATTAAGTATTCCTTTGTCTTACTGACACATTAAGCTATAAGTTGAAGTAAAAATCAGCCGTTTATATCAAGTAACAACGGAATACAATTAGTCAAGTTATATAAAGTTCACTAAATTGTTGAAGTGTACAATTTACTAGTTTTATATTTTTTATGGTTTTGTTTATGGTCAGAAAATTTAAAAACTTTTTAGAATGGTGGAGAATAACAGTTTTGATAATACAAAAGTTTAAAAATTATAATTCTCTATCTTTAATTTCTGGACGAGTAAATTTTCAGGTTGTGCAGTACATATGAGTGAAAACCCCATATACACTATGTATTTCCCTGTCTTCCCCATTCTGTCATGTGACTTCTGAATGAAGAGTAGCAATGATGGCAGCATTAAAATGTGTCTGTGGAGTGGCAGCTACTACTTACTTTGATTAAGAGATATTTTCAATAGATAGGCAAGGTTGCCTTTCACTTAAAATTCTGTAAAATTTACTATAAAGTACAACAAATTTATAAGAAATTGTGCAGACACTAGTTAAATAGGTAATTTTATGCAATCAATTCTATTAGGTTAATTTCAGTGAATTTCATAATGTTTAAAAGCGCATAGTCAATAATAGAAAATAATCCTGACAAGGGGTTATTGTGCTCATAAAGGACTACTTTCTCACCAATTCTGGTGCATTTGTTATGATGGTAGAAAAAAGTTATAGCAGTTACACTTTGAAAAAAAATCACAATTTTTGAATAACTTACTTACTTTAAAATCTTAATTTTGATTCCTCTCAACAAATTTAAATTTACAAGGTTGCATTTTAAAGGGCAAAGTCAGGCGAAACAAATGAGACCTACTTGATGCATTTTGGTTGAAATTTTGAGTTTTGGCGTTATTGTAAAATCTTCATTTTTTGACTAAAGGTGACTGTCTACAATTAGCTGTCAAAAACCTTTTTGTAGTTTGGGTAGTTGCATTTAATTTTACTAAAATGTGTAGGTAAAACAAAAATAAATAACCCCTTGTACAGGTCATTTGGTTAAGGTGGTGCAGAGTAATTGATTTTAGAAAATAACCCAAAATTGACCATTTTTGAGACCTCATCTTGGGACTGAGGGTACCTAGATGGCTAAAATGTTGAGTGTGGTCATAGTTTCTAAGGTACTTCAGCATATCTCAGTAAAGACAAAATCAGTGTCCCACGCCCACAAACTGTAAGTCTACAACTTTTTATTAATTAATATTTTTAAAACAATACATACAAAATCACAACTGCCTTATACCTGCATCGGGCCAGAGTCTTCACGTGAACTCGTACCTATAAGTGATTTAGGGTTAAGTGTTCTTTAATAAATTACACTCTCAATTTCGGCATTAGATAGTTATTTTTTATTCAACAATTCTTTTAAATTTTACTGGCTTTTCATTTATTACTCCTCAAAACTATCATTGATCTTTTTAATTACTTTCCAAACAATATAAACAAAACATATTAATTTACTTATTCTGATAACTAATTCAAATATTCTTTATTACTTTTGGATTGTTTTTTTTTCTCGGAGTTATACTCCAAACAATATTTAAGTAAAATACACATATGACACATACTATCAAAGTCTAATATTCACTCTGGAATTACTTCCTACTGAACATAAATATAATGGTCTTAACGTAATTAACTTAATCTATAATAAAGGCGACCCAGCATTGCCCACACTCGCATTCATACATGATTTAAATTCCCTTTTCTAATTTTAAGCGCTTTCTTAACATTTTATAATTATTGGTTTATGATATCGTTACTTGGCCATCGGCGTCTCCTCCAATCATGTGTCGCACTCCGTATGTTTTAGTCCGAAAAAGTTTCTGCTAGTTTAATTTTTATGTCACTGAATTATAACTGTTTTTATACTTGTACTTTGTCACATTCTAGATCATATTTTTAAAAATTTTAATAGGTTTTAGGCTCACTAGCCTATGTGTTCACCCGGCCGGGGAAAGATTTCTTAGTCGACTGACGCAGTTCGCGAAAGAATTTCTTAATACGTGACTCAAGCATGGGAAAGTTTGCCGCCTGTGGGCGCTTGTGGCTGTGAGTGCACCCCCTCGTTGATAACTGAATTCCTGTACTACAATGCGACAGTTTGACTATAGAGTCCATTCACTGTAATTTGTTTGTTCACAATTCTCTATGCGCATTTTCTGATGGTCACGGAACAGTACCCTGATTGGTTTTAAAATAATTAAAATTTATTTCCCCCCCTTTTTGCCCTGTACAATACCCCCCCCCAATGAGAGGTTTTCTGCCGAAACAGAAAAACTCTCATTGCTAACCCTAAGAGGATCGGTGAAGATATGGTGCCAACAACCCCCTTTAATTCTTAACACATCATGGGTAAACTACCCCCCTAGCTCGGCGACCATGGCTGCACCTGAACGACATTACTGGACTTCTCTGTTCGAGATCCCAGCACCATAAAATCGGGACAGGTACACACCATAGTACCACCTAACCTCAAATCATTCCATCAAAAAATCAAAAACTGGCCTTATACCATACCAGATCCTCAATCGATATGTTCCCCCTTACCTACATACTGGGTTGCCTTTAGCAAGTACTGGGTGGGTACACATACTCATTATTACATTGAACACACATTTACATTCTACTTCTTGATATCAAATTCCAAAATATTTTCTATTTCATTTTCAATTTCATTTCTCAATTTACTTGGCTGGACGTAACAGTTTCAAATCAAAAATAAATCAAACAAATCAACTTAAATCATTCAAATTCTGTTCACGTAGAGAAATTAATCTAAGTCCAGTATCAAAGATTCATATTACCATTAATTTGATCAGCTCTGGCTATTTACTCTCAAAATTTCAAAATCTTTTATATGAATTTACAACACTTCTTAACTAGCTGCTAACAATCATAAAAAACAAAATAAATTCAACACCTTATTAAATCATAAATTCCCTTATCACAACCTTTGTCTACAACACAATATACACCAAGTAATACAATCGCAATACACATAATCAACAATATATACTGACCATCAAAACACAATTTGTACTTCGAGCAAAATACAAATTTTAAATTTAAATTAAAAAAAAAAATTTATTCCCAAAAAAATTTTATTTCGTCCATAAAATTTAACATTCAATCATTTAATTAGATTGATAAAAAAAGTTGCCAATCAACTATAAGGCATCTACTACATGTCTAACATCAGTCATCAGCTGATCTCTCTGGGTCAGGTGAATAACCTTACCCTAGATACACTACACAAAACTATACCATGAAAAATACATAACCTATGTTTATAATTCTTATATTCTAACATAGTAAAATAATAACATAATAAAACATAATATATCCATTAGCATCAATCTTTTCAAAATCAGTAAAGTCTTTTATGAAACTTCATAGAAAGCATAACACAATTCAAGCAGTTACTTCTGAACAAATTATCTGCCTTTAGCATAGTATTTCTTGAATCAAAAAATAAAATCGTTAAATTAGTTCATCAACTCATCAGATTAATTCATTTTAATAGTTACTTATACGTTACTCCCCTGAGTAACCTCCTTACCACACACACTATGACTCCCCACTGGACTGTGGCGCCCAGTTGCTTCCACAAGAATGGAAGGTTGTTAGGGGTAGACGCTGCCTACCCCGTTCTTGCTTCAGTGTTATATAAAAATTCGGAATTACTGATGTCCGAGGACACCAGTAATCCTACTATAATGATTCACACAGCCTTAATACGGCACTACCACCACCTTCGATGATAGCTGCTGTTCCATAGTTAAGTAAGTTCCCCTGATTTACCCCCCGGTTAATTTCTAAGTTCACCAATTTAGAATATATTGACATTATAAATCCACGGTCAGGGTTCGGTGAAGCCGTGACCGCCCGAAATGTAGGGGAAACTACTAAAAGACATATAAGGTTTACGCTTACACCGTTACTACAATTCTCAGATGGTAAACTCTTATATGTTTGGTTATATTATTATTCAATTTAACATCTGTGAACTTCATCTACACTTTGGCATTAAAACATAAAACATTTTATCTTATTTAACTCGTACTACAAACTTCATATTTATATATGGTCAATCAGTGGCGGCTGGTGGTTCCACATTTTGGTGGTTGCAGATGTCGGTTGTGTAGAGGGGGGGGAGGTAAAAACCCATTAAACAAAAGGCAGCCTACTACATATTTATGTGCATCATACATAGTGCTTCCGTATGGGGGAAAATAGAAAATTACTCTTTTCCAATTGTTTGAGCAATTAATTTGTGGGAAATTCCAAGTAAGTTGTGATGAGACAGTTCATCTAACAAGCATGATGCAAGCGACTGAGCATTCTGTTTAGGAGGAGTAATGAAACCCAAGAATCTTCAACCGGTTTACCTTTTATTATACATACACTATGACCATTTGAAAAACATTAGTAATCAACATCAGTGGTCTCATCAACAATTACAGCCAAATCATCCGCTCAAGCTCAGGACTGAAACCAATTAAGCCTCAAAATACGCCAGGATCTGATAAAGATTCAGTATCATCATGACCCCGCAAAGCTAATTCAAAAGCTCTGCAGAAGCGGATACAATTTATTATTATCTTTAAGACGTAACGTTTATTGCGTACTCTTTTGTTGTGTAAAACAATATTTCGTTTATATTCACTGCCCATCTGCTGTGCTACAGTATTATATTAACTGTACCAAAAAGAGAAAACTGAAAATAATTATTTAGCCTATATGTACATTTGACGCCTGATGATTTCTTACTTTTTCGGCTAGACGATTAATATCTTTCTTTTAGAATTTTGTCCAGGGGTCCTCTCCTCCAAACAATAAACATGAAAAACTAAATAAAGAATTTCTTTCGTCACAACCACACAACTAGTCGGTATTTTCATTATATTCTAGTTTAAATGATCGATTAAATTGTTGACCGTCTGATTTTACAATTTGATTTATTGTTAAGGGAGGCTTTTGGCGTCCTAGTCTATTTGTTCTTAATGCTATTCATTTTAAACTAATAATAAACACATTGTTTAAAAGCACGCAGAATCGCTAATCCAAAAAGCACAAACACAAAAGCACACAGCGGCACTAAACAAAGAAAATTTAATACTTAACACGCAACTTAATTAATATAAAGTCGATTGACACTTTATTATCACACTCGCAGTTATACAAAATTATTACTATAATTTTATAAATTCAAACATTCGGTAATGTCTACTGGTATCTCTGATATGCTGTGCTGTACTGCACAGCAGCGCTTGCGGTGGCGGTTTGCAGTACTTCAATGCACCACCTGAACGTATTCGCAACCGCCGTGTATTTTATCCCTACCACCGTTTTTGTCACTGTGCTGTGTTCAAGTCGTATCACAATGATCGCGTTTGCTGGTTTGCAGAGCACAAACAACCACCCGCATTAAAACAACTACCGGCAGCGCGCGTAACTTACTCATCTGTAATGTGGTGTGTTAAACATATTTCGACATTTTCCGAGCTGTAGCAAAATAAGTTCGTTTGAAAAATAACTGTGAAAAATAAGATTGTTTTGACATAAAAAATTTTATTGTATCGCTTAGTCTGTATATATACACAATGTTATGTTAGACCTACAAATACTGGTGGTTGTGCAACCTTACAACCTTAACACCAGCCGCCACTGTGGTCAATTATTCACTTAAAGTAAAATACGGCTACTGACATAGATTCAAAATTATAAACATTCCGAATTATATAGTGATAATTATTTACATTTGGAAGCTAATTATTATCCTTAGTTCCACTAAACAGTAATCACCCGAAAGGTGGGGATTTGTTGGGGAGAGGGCGGGCCCGTGCAGACACACTATGTGAATTCACGTTACCCTTCCACTAACATTAGATAATATCACCCTGCACTAACTTCAACACCAGATCTACTCTCTTTACTCTCCCATTTATCCAAACCCGCCGTCTGCTCACCCCCGTCCCCTTGAAACCCCCCTTTTATTTTATAAGTTTTTTTTGTAATTTTTTTGATTTTATTTTTATTTTATTTTATTTTTATTATATTTTTTGCAAAAGGGGAGAAACACGATACAAAACTAGGTAATGAACCTAGAGGAAGCATAAAGAGTGCAAGGCCCAAGCTACAATCACAGACATGTCCCCTGGTGAATGACAGGACTTGCAAATGAAAAACTCTGTTAACAAAACAAGTGTGAACTTTATTCAGCGTGCAAGCATTTACATGATTTTGCAAGGCATAAATTTAACAATGAATAAAATGATGAGTAAAGTTGAAATACATCTTCACATACATGTCATAATGTGACGTCTCCCTTGTTAAGATATCACAAATGTCGGGAACCAGTTCAATTTGTTACCTGTTAATTGAACTAGCTGCCGTTGTTAGTAAACCTTAATCACTAACAAATTATAAAACTTTATTATTCAGGAATTAAGCAAGGATTGTATAAATTTATTTACTCTTTGGGTGTTAGCAAAAACATCTCTTTATTAACATATTTATCTCTCATACTTTACTTTACTTTTAAAACTTAGATTCTAAAAAATTCTGGATTAAATATTTTGAAAATTTACTTCTTTTTTCTTTTTTATATCAAAAGCCTTCAGCTAGATATTGTTTTCAGTACCACGGATCCGGGTTTCAACTTAGTTATGTTTTTATTACAACTTCAACCAAATTATTAGAAGAATAATTTTGGTTGTAAATTTTAATATTAATTTAAATCTAAACATCTTAATGCCATTACTACTTCATTACAGTGATTACAAAAATATATATATTAAACTTTAAATTATCAAAAGTTCTTTACTGTTCTTTTGTTACTGGTCTTGTTGTTTTACAATGAATTTGTGTTACAAATATTATGTATTGATATCACCTGAATGTAACATGTGTATGCTGTGGGGTCCATGATGGTCATCTTCAGTCCTCTTCTAGGGTGTGATCCACGGTTCCTCTTGATGTTCCATGAGGCTGATTGTTTCTGGTAGTCTCTTCCTAGACGATTAGATTTCGGTACTAGAAGTTCATCTGGTTGCTGTTTGTGTTATCTTCTTTCGGAGTCGGTAGTTTACATTTTACTTTTGGTTACAGTTCATATTTTATCAGCACTAAACTCTGGTAAGTAACATTTCTCACCATTTACATTTTGCTAAGAGATGTGTAGGCTAAGTTTCCTTTTTCTTTTTTTTTTATTCTTTACATGTTGCTCCACGCACTACATTATAATTTTGTTTTTATTATTATTATTATACTACATAGGTCAAATCGAACTCATTATAAACTTGATTAAATATTGTTTAACGGTATACACCTACGTGTATGTTCACAACACAGCAGCTACATCCTTACATCTCGGTGTCTATCGGGCGAATGAATGCAATGTTTAGCGGCAAGGGGTCAGTAGTTGGCGCAGTTTTACGCACTGAGAAAATAGTTCGTTCTTTTAAGTTATATTAATTATTTACTAATTATGTCGTAATACCTTATTTTGCCTTTTGGTTACGAATTAGGAATTTCTTTATCCATTTAGTAAGTATTTTCTTTAATTAAAGTAATTATTATTATTAGCTAAATAACACCGTTCTTAACGTGTTGGTACGGGACAATATGCATGTTGTTGCATGAATCTAGGCATAGGTAAGGGGTGGATAATACTCTTACTTATATTGAAAGCAATTTTGTTTATTTGTGCGATTTAAATATTTTTTAAAATCGTCACATCCTCCTGCACTTAACGATGAAGTTGGGGTGGTGGGGTAATAATTAAAATCTAATAAACACAATTACATTTGGGCACAGAATTTCATACTGAAATTTCTCTCTCTCAGATTATTTCTATCTATTAATTGATTATCTTACAACTTATACAAACTATTTAACTTCTAATACATCTATTACACATAAAATACACAAAAACATAAATCTACCTTATATTTAATTCTTACATCTACTACCGGTTTTTTTTTGGTTTGATTTCTTCACTCGTTTTACGGAGTTATACTCATGAGTATGCTACTAATAATAATACCGTATTGTAATCACAATCGAATTACTTTTAGTTTACTGTGCTAGGAATTATTTCTATACTTCATCGTCATCTTCATCTGACTTCTCATTTATTATATCATTCTCGCAGGACATTAGCTAAGGTTGATCAGGCCTCGCTATTATTCGTACGAGGGTTTTGAGTTTATACTCATTTACGATATAGTATGTTGCAAAATCTTATCGTATTCCTGTATAAGTATATACAACATATTTTATTCTCAATACTTAAATAGTATTCTCGGTTTTCTATCTTTCTCGTAGTCGTGCTTCTGTATTTTGACACGAAAAACATTTTTTTATTTGAGACAGATGGCTTCTGCGAACGTAATTTTCTGTATTGGGTTCATACAGAGCTACAGTAACGGGGGTGATGAATTTATGAATTTTGTAGGGGCCAACACCATCGGTACGATAGTTTGGAAGTGGTCCTATCAACAGCTTTACTCATTGGATGCGTTTTATACATTACTAAATCACCTACCTTATATTCTATTTGCCTATTATTCCGCTCATGGTATTTCCGTGATTTTTGTAAGTTCGCTTTCAAATTTGCACGAGCTTCGTTCCATATTTTTCTTACGTTATTCGTATTCATGTCACGGGGCAATAACTCATGGATTTTCCATTTCGTGGTTAAAGGGTGGTTGGGTTTATATTTGTACAGTAAATCAAATGGTGTTGATTTATGGCCTTCATGATACGCTGAGTTGAACGCAAATTGTATCCACGATACATTTTGATCCCAGGTTGTCTGGTCTTTAGCGTGATAAGATATTAGAGCTGATTTTAAGTTACGCAAGTATCTTTCTGCTAGATTTCCTTGCGGTCTGTACTCGGTCACTGTAATATGATTTATCCCTAATTTAAAACACGTCATTAAATTCTTTCGACTTAAACTGAGGTCCATTGTCAGATATTAGGTTTAAGGGCATACCGTAATCTTTAAATAGTCTTTCTTGTAGAATTTTTATTGTCGTAGATGCTAATGCACGTCGCATAGGATACATCCACACGAATTTAGTACTTACTTACTTTATCCAATCCCCGCTCTCGGCAGTTCAGCCATTCGGCGGCGAGCCTCCCAGTACAGACAGGATAAAGTTCGCGTTTGCAGGTTCGCCAGTTCAGGACAGACAGGCAGGTGTTGTCCATCCATCATTCCTCCATTGCACAGCGGGCAGATGTTGGAATTCACCAGGCCGAATCGGTGTAAATGGGCTTGGAGGTAGTCGTGGCCAGTGCATAATCTGAACTCCGCGACCGCAGTCGATCTCTTGAGGGTTCGTGAAATTGGTGTTGTAAGAAGAGACTCCCACTTTTTGCCTCTGCCGGCTTCTGTATGTATTTGTTTCAGGTAGTTCTTTACGGCCATGTCAATCTGATATTTCGCCGATGATAGGCTAGTGGGGGTGTCAGGTTGCTGCATTAGGGCTCCATTTTTTGCAAGCTTGTCCGCTTCTTCATTTCCGTTAACACCAACATGGCTGGGGATCCATTGTAGGTGGACAACCCAGTTGCCATGTATGAGGGTAGCGAGAACTTCACGTGTACGGAGCGTCAAGATGCAGTCCGTGGGACTGTTTTCAGCTAGTGCGACAATGGCGGCTTGAGAATCGATAAAGAAGACGACTCGCTTTAGTTGGATACTTTGGCATTTAGCTAGTTGTTCTGCGGCCATTTGGATAGCTTTGACTTCGCCGTCGTAGTTGCTGGAGTGCAGTACCACAGCACAGCTTATTTGGAAAATTTTAGAATATGCTCCGGCACCAGTTCCACGGTTGGGTAACATTGATCCATCAGTAAAAATATGCAACCATTCCTTTTCAGGATAGAGGGTGTGGATTGTTTCTATAGCGGATTTTTTGAGTTCATGTGGATCTGTAAGGTATTTTGGCGCCGACTGGTCAATCAGAGTCAGTCTTTTCACCGGCGTTGCATCAAAAACAGTGTTGTATACTTGCAGGGGTGCAGGGTTTCCCGTATTGACCTTGTATTTGTCTCTGAGTTTCTCAGCCCATTGGATAGGGGTAGTTTGCGTTTTTAATCTATGGTTTGCTGGCGTAAAACCGTTCCAGTGTTTGTGGTCAACTCGTCTAGATCTTTCCCAGAACTTGAGTGTTAATTTCTCTCTTCTTGAAGTGAGTGGCTCTATGTCGGTTTGAATTTCCATCGCTTGAATTGGTGTTGAGAAAGCGCCACCTGTGATGATTCTGAGCGCGTCATTCTGGACTTTGTCGAGCCTCTTCAGGTTATTGGAGCTTGCAAGGGAGGTTACTTCGCTGGCGTAGTCCATGGTGGGTCTCACGTATGATTTGTATGCGGTTGCTAGCACATCTTGGGTACATCCCCATTTTGTCGCTGCTAGCCGTTTCAATAAGCTTATGCGCTTCCCTCCCCGCTCAGCGGTTTCCTGGATGTGGCTGTTGAATGTCAGTTTTGTGTCTAGCTTGACGCCCAGGTATCTCGCAATCGAAGTTTCAGGCAGGTTAGTTCCTTTATACAGAAGTTCGATTTTTGGAGGTTTAGTAGAGAGGGTAAAAAGTTGAAAAACCGTTTTATCAGGACTTATTACCATTTTGTTGCTGTCTGCCCAGGTTGCGACGTTTTTTAAAACAGAGTTGACTACTGATTCAAGGTGGGAGGTGCTGCTTGTAGTTGCCCACAGGATGACATCATCTGCGTATAGAAGACAGGATATTCCAGGTATCTTATTGATCGCTGTTGTTAAGTCATTGATCATAATGTTGAAGAGCAGACAGCTGATTACTGCGCCTTGGGGTAGTCCTTGTCGCTGTAATTTGTACTTAGAAGTGGTATTAAAGAATTTAGTTCTGATGTAGCGTTCGGTTAGAAAGTTTTTTATCCATGTGAGCATGTTGTTCTTCACTCCGAGCTCTCTGAGTTTGTATAGAAGTAGTGCGCGCCAAACTTTGTCGTACGCAGCCTTGAAATCGATTAACACAGCCAGTGTTGATTGTTTTCGATGGAAGCCGTCTTTAACCGCCTGAGTGAATTTAACTATTTGGTCTATTGTAGATCGATGTTGATGGAATCCTGCTTGAGCATCGCTGATTGCACCACTAGACTCTAGGAAAGTTCTTAGTCTGCGTTCCACCATCTTTTCCGCTATTTTGCAGCACACGCTGGTTAGCGAAATGGGCCTGTAGCTGCTCAGGCTGCTTCGAGGTTTTCCTTTTTTATAGATGGGGATTATCTCAGCTTTTTTCCATTGGTGAGGAATCCGCTTATCCCATGTTAGGTTGATAAGTTTTATGAAACATAGTTTAGCAGTGGTCCCAAGGTTCTTTAGGAAATCTGGGAAAATATTGTCAGGTCCAGCAGACTTGCAATTTTTTAAATCCCTTAAAGCTATTTCTAACTCTTGAATAGAGAAACGGGCAATCATAGAGCGGTGCTCTTCTTTAGTTGCTACGCTTGTTGTTTGGCTCATTTGCACGCTTTTTCTTTCAGGACCGCTGACTTTCAGGGAGCTAACTGAGGCATAGAATTTGCAAAGACTGTTGGCTACTTGCACTGGACTGGTGAGGAGCTTGTCGTTCACTTTCATGGGTTCCCATGCTTGCTTCTTCTTGTCATTATTTAAGCTTGATAGGAAATTGTGGGCTTTGGTGCCGTCCCTTCTGAAATCTAGTTTGGCGACAAAGTTCCTGTATGTACTTTCCTTGGCTTGGATGATGGCCCGAGTGAGAGCTGCTTGCTTCCTTCTTAATTCAGCACAGTCTTGTAATAGCTTCGTTCTCTCAGCTTTCCTTCTTGCCTTGTTCCTTTCCTTCTGGAGATCGGTGAGAGTCGCATTCCAAAAGGGTTTATATTTTTTAACACTTCCTCGAGGTATGCTCTTCTTAGCAGTTTCTAGGATACCCTTAATAAATCTGTTAGTTGATTGATCAGGATTATCGGTGATGATACAAGGGGTGAGTATTTGGTTGGAGAATAGACTGAACTTCGGCCAGTTCGCCTTTTTGAAATTCCATCGCGGTAAGCGAGGCTCAATGGGGTTCTTCTGCTTGCTCCTTATGCTTAGCGCTAGGGTTCGGTGTCCACATCCTCCTATAGCTTCCTTAAGGGATATATTGGATCTGCTTACGAGATTGGCTTGAACTATCGCCAAATCGGGGGTGCTGTTGTGTCCAGCGAATGATAAGAAGGTTGGTTCAGTCACGAGGTGAATCAGGTTTGTAGTATCAATCAGGTTTTCAATGGCGTGGCCAGGAGCATTAGTGTCCGAGTATCCCCATCGAGGGGAGTGTGCATTAAAATCTCCAATGACGATGCTGTTTCGGTGTCGGGATGCGTCTGCTATGTCGTCTGTACTGATCTTGTTATTTGGCGGGTTGTATATTCCAATGATCTTAAACAGGTGTCCATTATTCCACACTTTGAATTTAGTGAAGGAGTCTACACAAATTAATAGCATAGTATTTCCGGATTTAGAACGGGGATAAGGTCCAGAATAGTCAATGTATATCTTCGAGAAGGGAGTTGTGGGTATCTCTGAGATTAATTTTCCTACTTGACTGATTCTTGCTGGCTTGCTCAGGGCACAGATTTCGCATTCTTTCACGAACCTTTTTATTTCACTGTTCATGTTTTCCCAATGGTATTCCTTGCGAATACGATGTATAGTTTTCCTAATTCCCATATGAGCTCCAATGGTCGATGAATGGTAGTATTCCATTAGCATAGGTTTGATTGTTTCCGGGGCGATTATTCTCAGTAATTTTCCGTTAGCCTTTTTAAAACAAAGTACTTGTTTACTCAATGTATATTTGTCAGAATAATTTCCTTTTTCTATTTGTTCTATTATTTTGCACAATTTCAGATCCTTTTGTTGGTGGTATGCGATATCCTTAAATGCAAGGGGAAAGTTAGTAATTAGTGTATTAACGGTAGGGGTTTCAACATTTTCTTCGCCTGATCTAGTATTGGGTAGGTGGAACATGTGGGATAGAGTATCGGCTACTACATTTTGAGTACCACGAATATGTTGTACTTTGAACTTGTAGCAATTCAATCTTAACACCCATCTTCCGATACGACCTAACTGTTTTGGGTGGTTCAATAACCATGACAAAGCTTGATTGTCGGTTTCTAGTAGAAATTCCTTATGTTCCAAAAATGGTTTGAATTTGTCAAAGGCGAATACTACGGCTAAACATTCAAGTTCATAGGCTGAGAACTTCCTTTCTTGCTCGGTCAATGTACGGGATGCATAGCTGATCGGGAGTCTAGTATTATTTATTTCCTGGTATATTACGGCTCCTAATGCTACACTTGAACTGTCGGTCTGTACGACAAATGGTTTACTGAAATCTGCTAACTGCAATACCGGTGGGGATATTATGCTTTCTTTAAGTGTTTTAAACGCGTCTTGGTGTCGAGTAGTCCACTCGAATTTCGCTCCTTTCTTTCTTAAAGCATTCGATGGGGCTGCTATATCCGCTAAGTGGGGTATGTACTTGTGAAAATAATTAATCATACCTAAAAATCGAGCTATACCTTTGGCGTCTCTCGGTGGTAAGAATTCTCGGATTGCGCGTGTACGTTCGGGATCGATGCTAACCTTACCTTTGGCAGATACTGTGTGACCTAAGAAGGAGAATTGATTTACTGCAAAATTAACTTTACTCGGGTTTACCTTTAGTCCAGCTTTCTTTAACCTGGATAATACTTCACGCAAGTGATCAATATGTTGATCCGTTGACTCACTATATACTACTATATCGTCGAGATAGTGATATACAAATTTAAATTTAACATCATGAAAAATTTTTTGTAACAGTCTGCTACATACTGAACGTCCTTGTGATATACCGAATGGTACTCTAGTAAATTGGTATAGATTAAATGGGACAGCAAAAGCAGTTAAATGTTTTGATTCCTCAGCTAGTGGGATTTGATGGAATGCTTGGTTGCGGTCCATTATAGTGAAGATTTTCGCTTTTGTAAAATAGTGAAATGCGCTGTGAATGTCGGGCAGAGGTATCGATTCAAATTCTATACTCTTATTTAGCTGTCTATAATCCACGACTAGTCTATGTTTGTCAGTTCCTTTTGGTACTAGGAATGCAGGTGATGAGTATGGAGAAGTTGACAGTTCAATGACGTGCTGATCAAGTTTGTTAATGTGGTTTCTCATTATTTCGATCTTGGGCGGTGATAATTTGTATGGGTGAAGTCGTACTACCTTGTTGTCACTAAGATTTATTTTATATTCGATTAAATGGGTTAATCCTAACTTGGGAGTGAGTACTGTAGAAAATTCCCTTATTAACTTTTGAATTCTTAGTCTCTCATTTCCTTTTAAATGACTCAGACTAGATTCTTTGTGCTCTGATTGAATAGTTGAGGCTTCACAATTAACGTCGTTACTTAACTCGGAGTCAAACTGATATTTTCGAGTACGATCAAATCTGAAGAAATATTGTTTTGCATACATATCAAGGATTAAGCCAGTTTTACTTATGAAATCAGCGCCTAGTATTAAGTTTTGTCCTAACACTTCAGCTACTAGTAGGGGAATATACCAAGTAAAATTCTTTATTTTTAATTTCACCGTAATACTGCGCGATATCTTTAGGTTTTGTTTATTTGCGGTTGCACACTTTATGTTCACGTTTTGGCTACGTTTAATCAGATTATGACTATCTAATACGGTGGCTAACTGTTGACTTATTATACTACGGGTAGATCCGGAATCAATTAAACCAAGGGTATTCGTTGCTCCAAGGTCTATCTGTACATAGGGTAGTTGGCAGATACTTGTTTTACATGCACCAATAGAGTTGCACTTCTCAATAAATCTTGTTAGGTAAGGGTCTGTGCGTTTATTTTTATTTATTTTTACTCTATGATTATTATTGTTTTTACCTTTCCTTCTGGTGCTGCGGAAGACGTAGGATTTTTGTTCTTCCAGCTTCACATGTTTTTTGATTGGTCGGTTTTCTGTTGGTAGCGCTTTTGTTTACATACCTTGCTAATGTGTCCGGCCTTTCCACAGTTATAACATCTTCTTTCCTCATTTACTTCGCTCGTAGGTAGTCGGGGTTTTGATCTAGAGCATGAAATATGGGGGTAGCTTTGGGTTTTATATGTACTTACGAATCGCTTATCGCGGTAGGTTCGGGTATCTGTTCCAATTGGTAGAGTTCGGAATGAATCTCTGTGTTGAGTCTGGGGCATAGAAACGCATCTGTGCTGGTCAGAATACCAGACGTTGGACGAATGTATACAACATAGTTCTAGTTCGGTGAAGGTGGTTGGTCGCTTCATGAGTGCTAGGCGAGATCGCTCCTCGGGGGATAGTCCGACTAAGATATTGTCTACTAACTGTTGTTCACTCCATTTGACTTGCAGCAATAAGGCAGATTCTCTTATTTCAGATATATAATGAGCTAATCTCTCGTATGCTCCTTGTACACGAAGTACTAGATTCCGCTTCAATTCTTCGTAGATACCGGTGGGAATAAAATGTCTTATTAGGGTGGTATGAAGTTCTTCTACTGGGTGATTTTGCCTTAGGGATTCTAACACACGATCTTTTAAAGGAGATCTACATTTAGGTAAAATTACTTGTAAAATCTGGTCATCTCTTAGTTGTCGCAGATCTTTTAATTGCAAAAGATGCTTGAGAAAATCTAGGAGCTTTGTAATATTCAGCCCATCAGTGATTGGTATGTCCGACAAAATATGTTCTACAGGGTGGGTTATCTTTCCATACAGCTCTGTAGTTAGATTAAATTGAGTCGTCATTCTCGGTTTTTCCGCAGATTGATCCGTCGGCAAGTGAGAAAGTAAATCGTATGTACAAGACATATTCTCTAGTTCATTAGGGAGTAAAGTAACGTTTGCTGGTTGGAAATTTGCTTGTCTATCAGTTAACCGTCCTTTAAATGGATCAATATTGGATTCCTGCAGAAACTGAAACTTTACAGTACCGGTTTGCTGTTCTTGAGTAGGAGATTGGGTAGGGGAAATATTTAGTTTCTTCATTGCTTCTTCAGTCTCTTCTAATCTAAACGATTCGGATCTTCGACGTAATTCGCGCATAAACTCGGGTAATTGTTGTAATGCTTCCTCCGCGAATTTTTGTACATCCGGTGGGGTAACTTTATCACTGGGCCAATTCAACAAATTGGTGATACGGCGGGTCAGATGTTCGATTCTTTGGGTGGTGCGTAAAATTACTGCTGGGGATTTTTCATCATGCAGGGTTTTGCGATCGAAGTTAGTTCTGTACACTTGTGATAGCATGTTTCCTTTTCGCTTTCAAAATCTAGAACACTTAAACGATTTAATAATGAGGGTTTGTCTGGTTTATTTTCACGTAACGTTTTGCGAAGTTCCGCGACAGTTACATCTGAGTATGGAAGACCACGCAATAATGCTTCATAGCTTAATTCGTCTTTCAACAACAAGTCGGGGTTAAATTGAGCGATTTTTGTTAATAACGTCGTTTAAATAAACGAAGTATTACGTACGACAATTTTATATCAGCTTAAACACTTGTAAAGCTCGACTTCATTTAAACACATACATATATCTCTTATTACACATAGATTCTTATATTAATTAATCAAAATAAACTTATCTCACAACAGTTCAATTTTCTGTACTGTCATAAATAATTAGTCAAAACAAAACGCTAATATTATTGTATTGTATAGAGAAATTTCACATACGAAAAGTTCATTCCTTTAACAATAGCACAAAGGGTCAGCTGTTTTGGGGAGTCGCATTGTTTGCATAGGGTGGTAACACAGGTAGGACAATTCAGAACAGGAAAACTTCGTGTCTAGGACTGTCTGTTAGGTTAGCAAGGGGAGGTTTTGAATGAGATGCGTGCATACAAAAGGGGAGAGTTTACATTCCTCAACACGTATTTAACATGAACTAGCTTGTTCATACCGACAGGTTTAGAATGGAATATTTACCAGCAATGACTTGTTTATTACGGCAAAGTCACGATACTAATATTATTATATCTTAATTAAAAATTTACCTTTTTTTTATTTCAGAGTGAATAAATTTATGTTTGTCAAAGTTATTGTTAAAGAATTATAACAATATACAATATAATTATTAAAACAACAACACAATACACAATTATTATTATTTTACAAAGTAGCAGAGTGGCGCAATTTTGTGACGTCTCCCTTGTTAAGGGGAGAGTGCCGATTTGGGGGTCAAAAAATTGGTTTTTTTTTTATTACTCAAAAATATTCTCCGCTTCTTCCTGATTAAGAATATATCTACATTTATATACCAAAAATACCGCTAAATGGTTCAAAACAATTATAAAAGCTACGTATGTCATAGTAATGAAGTAACAATAGCTTTGAAGCGAACAGATCTGAAGCGGCGTTTTCATATAGTAACTTGGATTTCTAAACTTGTGTTCTTGTAGTTCACAATATTAGTTGTTGAGTTGGTAGCCCTGTTTACTACAGATACGGATAGTCATCTAACATTGAATTTTGTTTGTAAACATTATTATTGTGAAGTTTATAAAGTGAGGTTATAAACATTACAAAGTTTTGTGCTGTGTGTGTTTAGCTTTTAGTAAGATGCCTAGAATACATAAATTTAATAGATCACATAAATTCTGTGGAAATAGATTTACATCTGGAAACAGTAGGCCTAACCTCCAAGCAATGAATAGCAGTCATATTCTTCATGTAAACAATACGACTAGGCCTAGGCCTAATCCAGTTGAAAATGCCTCTAATCCTAGCCAAAGTACAAGTAAGTCTGTACCAAAGCAAGTATCATCTAGTACTAAAAAGTTGTCACAATCTAAGCTGCCTTATGATATTCATTTGACAACAATGACAAATATTATTGCCAACTTGCAGCTAATGAGCAAATTAGTAAAATCCTTTACAAAATGTCGATTTTGTGACAATGTAGATTGTGTTTCCTTGGTGATAGACAATAATTACAGAAATGGTCTTGCCCACAGATTAATTATTCAATGTAATAAATGTAACAATTCAAAATCTGACTTGACATCTAATAATATAAGGAGCCTTTCAGAAGTAAATACCAGATTCCTATATGCGCTTCGATCTATTGGTTGTGGTATATCTGCTGGCAAGATGTTTACAGCTATTAAGAATCTTTCCCCTCCTAACACTAAAGTCAAAACCTACACTGCAAGAATATTACAAGGAACAAGAGAAGTAAGTGAGGCATCAATGCGTAATGCAGCTGCAGAAGCTGTGGAAGAAAATGAGGGACAAGATGAAATCGCAGCAGCTTTTGATGGGACATGGCAAAAGCGAGGCCACACATCTTTGAATTGTGTTGTCACTGTTACATCCTTTGACACGGGCAAGGTCATCGACTTTGAATGTTTATCAAAGTTTTGTGTAGCATATGTAAATAAAAAGAATGTTTCAAATCTTGAACAGATGAGGCTCCACAAACTCAAGTGTAGTGCTAATTACACTGGTTCGAGCGGTGGAATGGAGGTAGTAGGGGCTAAACGCATTTGTTCTCGTTCAGTGGATAAATTAGGAGTCAAATATACAAAGTACCTGGGTGATGGGGATTCAAAAGGGTTTGAAGCTGTTTTAGAGGACAAACCTTATGGTGAAGATGTCATAGAAAAGTTAGAATGTGTCGGACACGTGCAAAAGAGACTTGGAACCCGTCTTCGAAAACTCAAGACTACTATGAAAAACCACAAACTAAGTGATGGCAAGGGATTAGGAGGTAAAGGTAGATCGACTGATGATAAAATTGACACACTTCAACAATACTATGGCAAAGCTATAAGAAAAACCATTGAAGACACAAACCAAATGAAGAGAGCTATTTGGGCTACATTTTTTCACACCCTATCAACTGACGAAAACCCGAACCATGCCCTAAAGGAGTTGGTTCCTGGTGTGGATACAACAAAGCACAGGAGTTAAACACAATTTACTCACACAAAAACTATCTACCTGAGGCCATAATGAAAACTATAAAACCTATTTACAGAGATTTGACAAAACCGGAACTATTGAAGCGTTGCCTCCATGGGAAAACCCAAAACCCTAATGAAAGCTTTAATAGCTGCATATGGCAGAGGATAAAGAAAACAGGATTTGTGGGGCTACAGACACTTAGGCTTGGAGTTCAGGATGCTCTCATAACATTTAATGAAGGTGCACTTGCCAAAGCAAATGTTTTAGACAGACTTGGCATCAAGCCCGGGAGGTACACCTTAGAAACATTAAAAATTATCGACCGTGACAGGAGACTGAAGGCTGACAAAGAGGCTGAAGAGGGCAACAAGAAGCAGAGATAAGGAGAAGGCTGTTGAAGAGAAAAATGGAAGATCCAGACAATCAAGACTATTGCCCAGGAGGATTTTGATGTTAAACAGGTTAGTTTCCTTTGCACTGCGTTTTCCGAAAAACATGATTTTCTACATTTAGGTACCATTATCTTCAAAACTAATTAAGTTACACACTTGAAATTTTTTGTGTACTTTAAGAGCACTTATATCTACAAATTCCACTAATAATATATTAAGATTAGCTTATGATTTACCTAAAAAAAAAAATAACTCATATATATAAATTAACAAAAAATGACCATTAATTTTTATTTGTCTACAAAAATAAGAAAAATTAATTTTATTACAATATTGTTAGTGTATTGAATACCTAATGGCTGTAGGAGGACTGTGTAAAAATTTCAAGAAGATTGGTTTAGTAGTTTTTGAGAAACATGTTCTTAACCAAACTTAAAAACTCCATTTAAATAACATTGAACGCTCAAATTGGCACTCTCCCCTTAAGATATCACAAATGTCAGGAACCAGTTCAATTTGTTACCTGTTAATTGAACTAGCTGCCGTTGTTAGTAAACCTTAATCACTAACAAATTATAAAACTTTATTATTCAGGAATTAAGCAAGGATTGTATAAATTTATTCACTCGTTGGGTGTTAGCAAAAACATCTCTTTATTAACATATTTATCTCTCATACTTTACTTTACTTTTAAAACTTAGATTCTAAAAAATTCTGCATTAAGTATTTTGAAAATTTACGTCTTTTTTCTTTTTTATATCAAAAGCCTTCAGCTAGATATTGTTTTCAGTACCACGGATCCGGGTTTCAACTTAGTTATGTTTTTATTACAACTTCAACCAAATTATTAGAAGAATAATTTTGGTTGTAAATTTAATATTAATTTAAATCTAAACATCTTAATGCCATTACTACTTCATTACAGTGATTACAAAAATATATATATTAAACTTTAAATTATCAAAAGTTCTTTACTGTTCTTTTGTTACTGGTCTTGTTGTTTTACAATGAATTTGTGTTACAAATATTATGTATTGATATCACCTGAATGTAACATGTGTATGCTGTGGGGTCCATGATGGTCATCTTCAGTCCTCTTCTAGGGTGTGATCCACGGTTCCTCTTGATGTTCCATGAGGCTGATTGTTTCTGGTAGTCTCTTCCTAGACGATTAGATTTCGGTACTAGAAGTTCATCTGGTTGCTGTTTGTCTTATCTTCTTTCGGAGTCGGTAGTTTACATTTTACTTTTGGTTACAGTTCATATTTTATCAGCACTAAACTCTGGTAAGTAACATTTCTCACCATTTACATTTTGCTAAGAGATGTGTAGGCTAAGTTTCCTATTTCTTTTTTTTTATTCTTTACATGTTGCTCTACGCACTACATTATAATTTTGTTTTTATTATTATTATTATACTACATAGGTCAAATCGAACTCATTATAAACTTGATTAAATATTGTTTAACAGTATACACCTACGTGTATGTTCACAACACAGCAGCTACATCCTTACATCTTGGTGTCTATCGGGCGAATGAATGCAATGTTTAGCGGCAAGGGGTCAGTAGTTGGCGCAGTTTTACGCACTGAGAAAATAGTTCGTTCTTTTAAGTTATATTAATTATTTACTAATTATGTCGTAATACCTTATTTTGCCTTTTGGTTACGAATTAGGAATTTCTTTATCTATTTAGTAAGTATTTTCTTTAATTAAAGTAATTATTATTATTAGCTAAATAACACCGTTCTTAACGTGTTGGTACGGGACAATATGCATGTTGTTGCATGAATCTAGGCATAGGTAAGGGGTGGATAATACTCTTACTTATATTGAAAGCAATTTTGTTTATTTGTGCGATTTAAATATTTTTTTAAATCGTCACATCCTCCTGCACTTAACGATGAAGTTGGGGTGGTGGGGTAATAATTAAAATCTAATAAACACAATTACATTTGGGCACAGAATTTCATACTGAAATTTCTCTCTCAGATTATTTCTATCTATTAATTGATTATCTTACAACTTATACAAACTATTTAACTTCTAATACATCTATTACACATAAAATACACAAAAACATAAATCTACCTTATATTTAATTCTTACATCTACTACCGGTTTTTTTTTTTTGTTTGATTTCTTCACTCGTTTTACGGAGTTATACTCATGAGTATGCTACTAATAATAATACCGTATTGTAATCACAATCGAATTACTTTTAGTTTACTGCGCTAGGAATTATTTCTATACTTCATCGTCATCTTCATCTGACTTCTCATTTATTATATCATTCTCGCAGGACATTAGCTAAGGTTGATCAGGCCTCGCTATTATTCGCACGAGGGTTTTGAGTTTATACTCATTTACCATATAGTATGTTGCAAAATCTTATCGTATTCCTGTATAAGTATATACAACATATTTTATTCTCAATACTTAAATAGTATTCTCGGTTTTCTATCTTTCTCGTAGTCGTGCTTCTGTATTTTGACACGAAAAACATTTTTTTATTTGAGACAGATGGCTTCTGCGAACGTAATTTTCTGTATTGGGTTCATACAGAGCTACAGTAACGGGGGTGATGAATTTATGAATTTTGTAGGGGCCACACCATCGGTACGATAGTTTGGAAGTGGTCCTATCAACAGCTTTACTCATTGGATGCGTTTTATACATTACTAAATCACCTACCTTATATTCTATTTGCCTATTATTCCGCTTATGGTATTTCCGTGATTTTTGTAAGTTCGCTTTCAAATTTGCACGAGCTTCGTTCCATATTTTTCTTACATTATTCGTATTCATGTCACGGGGCAATAACTCATGGATTTTCCATTTCGTGGTTAAAGGGTGGTTGGGTTTATATTTGTACAGTAAATCAAATGGTGTTGATTTATGGCCTTCATGATACGCTAAGTTGAACGCAAATTGAATCCACGATACATTTTGATCCCAGGTTGTCTGGTCTTTAGCGTGATAAGATATTAGAGCTGATTTTAAGTTATGCAAGTATCTTTCTGCTAGATTTCCTTGCAGTCTGTACTCGGTCACTGTAATATGATTTATCCCTAATTTAAAACACGTCATTAAATTCTTTCGACTTAAACTGAGGTCCATTGTCAGATATTAGGTTTAAGGGCATACCGTAATCTTTAAATAGTCTTTCTTGTAGAATTTTTATTGTCGTAGATGCTAATGCACGTCGCATAGGATACATCCACACGAATTTAGTGAAGGAGTCTACACAAATTAATAGCATAGTATTTCCGGATTTAGAACGGGGATAAGGTCCAGAATAGTCAATGTATATCTTCGAGAAGGGAGTTGTGATTAATTTTCCTACTTGACTGATTCTTGCTGGCTTGCTCAGGGCACAGATTTTGCATTCTTTCACGAACCTTTTTATTTCACTGTTCATGTTTTCCCAATGGTATTCCTTGCGAATACGATGTATAGTTTTCCTAATTCCCATATGAGCTCTAATGGTCGATGAATGGTAGTATTCCATTAGCATAGGTTTGATTATTTCCGGGGCGATTATTCTCAGTAATTTTCCGTTAGCCTTTTTAAAACAAAGTACTTGTTTACTCAATGTATATTTGTCAGAATAATTTCCTTTTCCTATTTGTTCTATTATTTTGCACAATTTCAGATCCTTTTGTTGGTGGTATGCGATATCCTTAAATGCAAGGGGAAAGTTAGTAATTAGTGTATTAACGGTAGAGGTTTCAACATTTTCTTCGCCTGATCTAGTATTGGGTAGGTGGAACATGTGGGATAGAGTATCGGCTACTACATTTTGAGTACCACGAATATGTTGTACTTTGAACTTGTAGCAATTCAATCTTAACACCCATCTTCCGATACGACCTAACTGTTTTGGGTGGTTCAATAACCATGACAAAGCTTGATTGTCGGTTTCTAGTAGAAATTCCTTATGTTCCAAAAATGATTTGAATTTGTCAAAGGCGAATACTACGGCTAAACATTCAAGTTCATAGGCTGAGAACTTCCTTTCTTGCTCGGTCAATGTACGGGATGCATAGCTGATCGGGAGTCTAGTATTATTTATTTCCTGGTATATTACGGCTCCTAATGCTACACTTGAACTGTCGGTCTGTACGACAAATGGTTTACTGAAATCTGCTAACTGCAATACCGGTGGGGATATTATGCTTTCTTTAAGTGTTTTAAACGCGTCTTGGTGTCGAGTAGTCCACTCGAATTTCGCTCCTTTCTTTCTTAAAGCATTCGATGGGGCTGCTATATCCGCTAAGTGGGGTATGTACTTGTGAAAATAATTAATCATACCTAAAAATCGAGCTATACCTTTGGCGTCTCTCGGTGGTAAGAATTCTCGGATTGCGCGTGTACATTCGGGATCGATGCTAACCTTACCTTTGGCAGATACTATGTGACCTAAGAAGGAGAATTGATTTACTGCAAAATTAACTTTACTCGGGTTTACCTTTAGTCCAGCTTTCTTTAACCTGGATAATACTTCACGCAAGTGATCAATATGTTGATCCATTGACTCACTATATACTACTATATCGTCGAGATAGTGATATACAAATTTAAATTTAACATCATGAAAAAATTTTTCTAACAGTCTGCTACATACTGAACTTCCTTGTGATATACCGAATGGTACTCTAGTAAATTGGTATAGATTAAATGGGACAGCAAAAGCAGTTAAATGTTTTGATTCCTCAGCTAGTGGGATTTGATGGAATGCTTGGTTGAGGTCCATTATAGTGAAGATTTTCGCTTTTGTAAAATAGTGAAATGCGCTGTGAATGTCGGGCAGAGGTATCGATTCAAATTCTATACTCTTATTTAGCTGTCTATAATCCACGACTAGTCTATGTTTGTCAGTTCCTTTTGGTACTAGGAATGCAGGTGATGAGTATGGAGAAGTTGACAGTTCAATGACGTGCTGATCAAGTTTGTTAATGTGGTTTCTCATTATTTCGATCTTGGGCGGTGATAATTTGTATGGGTGAAGTCGTACTACCTTGTTGTCACTAAGATTTATTTTATATTCGATTAAATGGGTTAATCCTAACTTGGGAGTGAGTACTGTAGAAAATTCCCTTATTAACTTTTGAATTCTTAGTCTCTCATTTCCTTTTAAATGACTCAGACTAGATTCTTTGTGCTCTGATTGAATAGTTGAGGCTTCACAATTAACGTCGTTACTTAACTCGGAGTCAAACTGATATTTTCGAGTACGATCAAATCTGAAGAAATATTGTTTTGCATACATATCAAGGATTAAGCCAGTTTTACTTATGAAATCAGCGCCTAGTATTAAGTTTTGTCCTAACACTTCAGCTACTAGTAGGGGAATATACCAAGTAAAATTCTTTATTTTTAATTTCACCGTAATACTGCGCGATATCTTTAGGTTTTGTTTATTTGCGGTTGCACACTTTATGTTCACGTTTTGGCTACATTTAATCAGATTATGACTATCTAATACGGTGGCTAACTGTTGACTTATTATACTACGGGTAGATCCGGAATCAATTAAACCAAGGGTATTCGTTGCTCCAAGGTCTATCTGTACATAGGGTAGTTGGCAGATACTTGTTTTACATGCACCAATAGAGTTGCACTTCTCAATAAATCTTGTTAGGTAAGGGTCTGTGCGTTTATTTTTATTTATTTTTACTCTATGATTATTATTGTTTTTACCTTTCCTTCTGGTGCTGCGGAAGACGTAGGATTTTTGTTCTTCCAGCTTCACATGTTTTTTGATTGGTCGGTTTTCTGTTGGTAGCGCTTTTGTTTACATACCTTGCTAATGTGTCCGGCCTTTCCACAGTTATAACATCTTCTTTCCTCATTTACTTCGCTCGTAGGTAGTCGGGGTTTTGATCTAGAGTATGAAATATGGGGGTAGCTTTGGGTTTTATATGTACTTACGAATCGCTTATCGCGGTAGGTTCGGGTATCTGTTCCAATTGGTAGAGTTCGGAATGAATCTCTGTGTTGAGTCTGGGGCATAGAAACGCATCTGTGCTGGTCAGAATACCAGACGTTGGACGAATGTATACAACATAGTTCTAGTTCGGTGAAGGTGGTTGGTCGCTTCATGAGTGCTAGGCGAGATCGCTCCTCGGGGGATAGTCCGACTAAGATATTGTCTACTAACTGTTGTTCACTCCATTTGACTTGCAGCAATAAGGCAGATTCTCTTATTTCAGATATATAATGAGCTAATCTCTCGTATGCTCCTTGTACACGAAGTACTAGATTCCGCTTCAATTCTTCGTAGATACCGGTGGGAATAAAATGTCTTATTAGGGTGGTATGAAGTTCTTCTACTGGGTGATTTTGCCTTAGGGATTCTAACACACGATCTTTTAAAGGAGATCTACATTTAGGTAAAATTACTTGTAAAATCTGGTCATCTCTTAGTTGTCGCAGATCTTTTAATTGCAAAAGATGCTTGAGAAAATCTAGGAGCTTTGTAATATTCAGCCCATCAGTGATTGGTATGTCCGACAAAATATGTTCTACAGGGTGGGTTATCTTTCCATACAGCTCTGTAGTTAGATTAAATTGAGTCGTCATTCTCGGTTTTTCCGCAGATTGATCCGTCGGCAAGTGAGAAAGTAAATCGTATGTACAAGACATATTCTCTAGTTCATTAGGGAGTAAAGTAACGTTTGCTGGTTGGAAATTTGCTTGTCTATCAGTTAACCGTCCTTTAAATGGATCAATATTGGATTCCTGCAGAAACTGAAACTTTACAGTACCGGTTTGCTGTTCTTGAGTAGGAGATTGGGTAGGGGAAATATTTAGTTTCTTCATTGCTTCTTCAGTCTCTTCTAATCTAAACGATTCGGATCTTCGACGTAATTCGCGCATAAACTCGGGTAATTGTTGTAATGCTTCCTCCGCGAATTTTTGTACATCCGGTGGGGTAACTTTATCACTGGGCCAATTCAACAAATTTGTGATACGGCGGGTCAGATGTTCGATTCTTTGGGTGGTGCGTAAAATTACTGCTGGGGATTTTTCATCATGCAGGGTTTTTGCGATCGAAGTTAGTTCTGTACACTTGTGATAGCATGTTTCCTTTTCGCTTTCAAAATCTAGAACACTTAAACGATTTAATAATGAGGGTTTGTCTGGTTTATTTTCACGTAACGTTTTGCGAAGTTCCGCGACAGTTACATCTGAGTATGGAAGACCACGCAATAATGCTTCATAGCTTAATTCGTCTTTCAACAACAAGTCGGGGTTAAATTGAGCGATTTTTGTTAATAACGTCGTTTAAATAAACGAAGTATTACGTACGACAATTTTATATCAGCTTAAACACTTGTAAAGCTCGACTTCATTTAAACACATACATATATCTCTTATTACACATAGATTCTTATATTAATTAATCAAAATAAACTTATCTCACAACAGTTCAATTTTCTGTACTGTCATAAATAATTAGTCAAAACAAAACGCTAATATTATTGTATTGTAGAGAGAAATTTCACATACGAAAAGTTCATTCCTTTAACAATAGCACAAAGGGTCAGCTGTTTTGGGGAGTCGCATTGTTTGCATAGGGTGGTAACACAGGTAGGACAATTCAGAACAGGAAAACTTCGTGTCTAGGACTGTCTGTTAGGTTAGCAAGGGGAGGTTTTGAATGAGATGCGTGCATACAAAAGGGGAGAGTTTACATTCCTCAACACGTATTTAACATGAACTAGCTTGTTCATACCGACAGGTTTAGAATGGAATATTTACCAGCAATGACTTGTTTATTACGGCAAAGTCACGATACTAATATTATTATATCTTAATTAAAAATTTACCTTTTTTTTATTTCAGAGTGAATAAATTTATGTTTGTCAAAGTTATTGTTAAAGAATTATAACAATATACAATATAATTATTAAAACAACAACACAATACACAATTATTATTATTTTACAAAGTAGCAGAGTGGCGCAATTTTGTGACGTCTCCCTTGTTAAGGGGAGAGTGCCGATTTGGGGGTCAAAAAATTGGTTTTTTTTTATTACTCAAAAATATTCTCCGCTTCTTCCTGATTAAGAATATATCTACATTTATATACCAAAAATACCGCTAAATGGTTCAAAACAATTATAAAAGCTACGTATGTCATAGTAATGAAGTAACAATAGCTTTGAAGCGAACAGATCTGAAGCGGCGTTTTCATATAGTAACTTGGATTTCTAAACTTGTGTTCTTGTAGTTCACAATATTAGTTGTTGAGTTGGTAGCCCTGTTTACTACAGATACGGATAGTCATCTAACATTGAATTTTGTTTGTAAACATTATTATTGTGAAGTTTATAAAGTGAGGTTATAAACATTACAAAGTTTTGTGCTGTGTGTGTTTAGCTTTTAGTAAGATGCCTAGAATACATAAATTTAATAGATCACATAAATTCTATGGAAATAGATTTACATCTGGAAACAGTAGGCCTAACCTCCAAGCAATGAATAGCAGTCATATTCTTCATGTAAACAATATGACTAGGCCTAGGCCTAATCCAGTTGAAAATGCCTCTAATCCTAGCCAAAGTACAAGTAAGTCTGTACCAAAGCAAGTATCATCTAGTACTAAAAAGTTGTCACAATCTAAGCTGCCTTATGATATTCATTTGACAACAATGACAAATATTATTGCCAACTTGCAGCTAATGAGCAAATTAGTAAAATCCTTTACAAAATGTCGATTTTGTGACAATGTAGATTGTGTTTCCTTGGTGATAGACAATAATTACAGAAATGGTCTTGCCCACAGATTAATTATTCAATGTAATAAATGTAACAATTCAAAATCTGACTTGACATCTAATAATATAAGGAGCCTTTCAGAAGTAAATACCAGATTCCTATATGCGCTTCGATCTATTGGTTGTGGTATATCTGCTGGCAAGATGTTTACAGCTATTAAGAATCTTTCCCCTCCTAACACTAAAGTCAAAACCTACACTGCAAGAATATTACAAGGAACAAGAGAAGTAAGTGAGGCATCAATGCGTAATGCAGCTGCAGAAGCTGTGGAAGAAAATGAGGGACAAGATGAAATCGCAGCAGCTTTTGATGGGACATGGCAAAAGCGAGGCCACACATCTTTGAATTGTGTTGTCACTGTTACATCCTTTGACACGGGCAAGGTCATCGACTTTGAATGTTTATCAAAGTTTTGTGTAGCATGTGTAAATAAAAAGAATGTTTCAAATCTTGAACAGATGAGGCTCCACAAACTCAAGTGTAGTGCTAATTACACTGGTTCGAGCGGTGGAATGGAGGTAGTAGGGGCTAAACGCATTTGTTCTCGTTCAGTGGATAAATTAGGAGTCAAATATACAAAGTACCTGGGTGATGGGGATTCAAAAGGGTTTGAAGCTGTTTTAGAGGACAAACCTTATGGTGAAGATGTCATAGAAAAGTTAGAATGTGTCGGACACGTGCAAAAGAGACTTGGAACCCGTCTTCGAAAACTCAAGACTACTATGAAAAACCACAAACTAAGTGATGGCAAGGGATTAGGAGGTAAAGGTAGATCGACTGATGATAAAATTGACACACTTCAACAATACTATGGCAAAGCTATAAGAAAAACCATTGAAGACACAAACCAAATGAAGAGAGCTATTTGGGCTACATTTTTTCACACCCTATCAACTGACGAAAACCCGAACCATGCCCTAAAGGAGTTGGTTCCTGGTGTGGATACAACAAAGCACAGGAGTTAAACACAATTTACTCACACAAAAACTATCTACCTGAGGCCATAATGAAGACTATAAAACCTATTTACAGAGATTTGACAAAACCGGAACTATTGAAGCGTTGCCTCCATGGGAAAACCCAAAACCCTAATGAAAGCTTTAATAGCTGCATATGGCAGAGGATAAAGAAAACAGGATTTGTGGGGCTACAGACACTTAGGCTTGGAGTTCAGGATGCTCTCATAACATTTAATGAAGGTGCAATTGCCAAAGCAAATGTTTTAGACAGACTTGGCATCAAGCCCGGGAGGTACACCTTAGAAACATTAAAAATTATCGACCGTGACAGGAGACTGAAGGCTGACAAAGAGGCTGAAGAGGGCAACAAGAAGCAGAGATAAGGAGAAGGCTGTTGAAGAGAAAAATGGAAGATCCAGACAATCAAGACTATTGCCCAGGAGGATTTTGATGTTAAACAGGTTAGTTTCCTTTGCACTGCGTTTTCCGAAAAACATGATTTTCTACATTTAGGTACCATTATCTTCAAAACTAATTAAGTTACACACTTGAAATTTTTTGTGTACTTTAAGAGCACTTATATCTACAAATTCCACTAATAATATATTAAGATTAGCTTATGATTTACCTAAAAAAAAAAATAACTCATATATATAAATTAACAAAAAATGACCATTAATTTTTATTTGTCTACAAAAATAAGAAAAATTAATTTTATTACAATATTGTTAGTGTATTGAATACCTAATGGCTGTAGGAGGACTGTGTAAAAATTTCAAGAAGATTGGTTTAGTAGTTTTTGAGAAACATGTTCTTAACCAAACTTAAAAACTCCATTTAAATAACATTGAACGCTCAAATTGGCACTCTCCCCTTAAGATATCACAAATGTCGGGAACCAGTTCAATTTGTTACCTGTTAATTGAACTAGCTGCCGTTGTTAGTAAACCTTAATCACTAACAAATTATAAAACTTTATTATTCAGGAATTAAGCAAGGATTGTATAAATTTATTCACTCGTTGGGTGTTAGCAAAAACATCTCTTTATTAACATATTTATCTCTCATACTTTACTTTACTTTTAAAACTTAGATTCTAAAAAATTCTGCATTAAGTATTTTGAAAATTTACTTCTTTTTTCTTTTTTATATCAAAAGCCTTCAGCTAGATATTGTTTTCAGTACCACGGATCCGGGTTTCAACTTAGTTATGTTTTTATTACAACTTCAACCAAATTATTAGAAGAAGAATTTTGGTTGTAAATTTTAATATTAATTTAAATCTAAACATCTTAATGTCATTACTACTTCATTACAGTGATTACAAAAATATATATATTAAACTTTAAATTATCAAAAGTTCTTTACTGTTCTTTTGTTACTGGTCTTGTTGTTTTACAATGAATTTGTGTTACAAATATTATGTTTTGATATCACCTGAATGTAACATGTGTATGCTGTGGGGTCCATGATGGTCATCTTCAGTCCTCTTCTAGGGTGTGATCCACGGTTCCTCTTGATGTTCCATGAGGCTGATTGTTTCTGGTAGTCTCTTCCTAGACGATTAGATTTCGGTACTAGAAGTTCATCTGGTTGCTGTTTGTGTTATCTTCTTTCGGAGTCGGTAGTTTACATTTTACTTTTGGTTACAGTTCATATTTTATCAGCACTAAACTCTGGTAAGTAACCTTAGTGCGTAGGCTTTCACGGCCGGTGTCATTACGATTATTTATTAAAACTTCCGGGCTGAAAGGCCGTGGTCGATTGCTTAAGTTTCTGCTAAACGTTTCGGCCGCACCACCGGTGGCCATCTTCAGTAGCAAAAGAAAAGCGTTCGATAGATGATACGCCGAACACGTCTCCCAATGGACTGGGAACAAGCAACAGTGAGTACCTGCTACGATGCCTCTATTTATAACATTTTGTCCGCTTCAGGTGTATCGCACGGACCAAAGAGAAGCCAGCTCGTCATACTCAATTCTGATTGGCCATGGAAAATAGACCATGCCAGACACTATTTAAGGAGATGCTTTCTCCTCGGCGGTTCATAGCGACGGACGCATTCTTATGAATATGGATGGACTCCAGATGCAGGCGAGTGAAGTAACCCCGGACAGAAGACAACACGCGGGCTTCATCAAACATCACCCGGTGATCGTCGTGGGACAGAGCGTGTTCAGCAACTGCGGACTTCTCCGGCTGGCCCAGGCGGCAGTATCTCCGATGTTCAGAGAGGCGCGTCCGGACACTACGCTTCGTGGTGCCTATGTAGACCTGGCCACACGTACAAGGAATACTGTACACCCCGCACGACGAGAGTGGATCCCTGGCGTCTTTCACCGGTCGCAGGAACTGTTGGATCTTTTTGGTTGGCTTAAAGATCGTCCTGACGCCCCGCTTACTCAGCAACCTGCCGATGCGATCAGTCACGCCACGGATGTAGGGCAAGACAGCAGAGCCAACAACCTCAGGCAACTCCGACTGGTCCGGCCTACCAGATCTTCTCGGCCGGGCAGCTCTCCTAACCTCCGCAGCAGAATAGCCGTTGGACTGCAGTGCTTTCTCGAGATGCCGAAACTCATCTTCGAGATACTGGGGCTCACAGATTTTTGCCCGCAAAAAGAATCTGTGAGCCCCAGTATCTCGAAGATGAGTTTCGGCATCTCGAGAAAGCACTGCAGTCCAACGGCTATTCTGCTGCGGAGGTTAGGAGAGCTGCCCGGCCGAGAAGATCTGGTAGGCCGGACCAGTCGGAGTTGCCTGAGGTTGTTGGCTCTGCTGTCTTGCCCTACATCCGTGGCGTGACTGATCGCATCGGCAGGTTGCTGAGTAAGCGGGGCGTCAGGACGATCTTTAAGCCAACCAAAAAGATCCAACAGTTCCTGCGACCGGTGAAAGACGCCAGGGATCCACTCTCATCGTGCGGGGTGTAAAGTATTCCTTGTACGTGTGGCCAGGTCTACATAGGCACCACGAAGCGTAGTGTCCGGACGCGCCTCTCTGAACATCGGAGATACTGCCGCCTGGGCCAGCCGGAGAAGTCCGCAGTTGCTGAACACGCTCTGTCCCACGACGATCACCGGGTGATGTTTGATGAAGCCCGCGTGTTGTCTTCTGTCCGGGGTTACTTCACTCGCCTGCATCTGGAGTCCATCCATATTCATAAGAATGCGTCCGTCGCTATGAACCGCCGAGGAGAAAGCATCTCCTTAAATAGTGTCTGGCATGGTCTATTTTCCATGGCCAATCAGAATTGAGTATGACGAGCTGGCTTCTCATTGGTCCGTGCGATACACCTGAAGCGGACAAAATGTTATAAATAGAGGCATCGTAGCAGGTACTCACTGTTGCTTGTTCCCAGTCCATTGGGAGACGTGTTCGGCGTATCATCTATCGAACACTTTTCTTTTGCTACTGAAGATGGCCACCGGTGGTGCGGCCGAAACGTTTAGCAGAAACTTAAGCAATCGACCACGGCCTTTCAGCCCGGAAGTTTTAATAAATAATCTGGTAAGTAACATTTCTCACCATTTACATTTTGCTAAGAGATGTGTAGGCTAAGTTTCCTATTTCTTTTTTTTTATTCTTTACATGTTGCTCTACGCACTACATTATAATTTTGTTTTTATTATTATTATACTACATAGGTCAAATCGAACTCATTATAAACTTGATTAAATATTGTTTAACAGTATACACCTACGTGTATGTTCACAACACAGCAGCTACATCCTTACATCTTGGTGTCTATCGGGCGAATGAATGCAATGTTTAGCGGCAAGGGGTCAGTAGTTGGCGCAGTTTTACGCACTGAGAAAATAGTTCGTTCTTTTAAGTTATATTAATTATTTACTAATTAAGTCATAATACCTTATTTTGCCGTTTGGTTACGAATTAGGAATTTCTTTATCTATTTAGTAAGTATTTTCTTTAATTAAAGTAATTATTATTATTAGCTAAATAACACCGTTCTTAACGTGTTGGTACGGGACAATATGCACGTTGTTGCATGAATCTAGGCATAGGTAAGGGGTGGATAATACTCTTACTTATATTGAAAGCAATTTTGTTTATTTGTGCGATTTAAATATTTTTTAAAATCGTCACAATAATACTCCACAGTATAATATTGTGAGTGAGTATTTAATTCAGTGGCAGTAAAAGAGTGGATGCCACACTATCTCAAAACAACATTGTAAATCTCTTAACATGTGATATCTGGGCTTAAATTTAAATTGTCTACACCCTGCCACGCTATGTCCAAGATTATTCTTACAATAATTTTGTGTTCACATATAATATTGAAATCATTGAGTGCTATTTAAAGTATAAATTAAATAGGCTAGCCTTTTCAATAATTCTGTAAGCACATGTGCTATCATATCATTATTTCTGACACATTCCCCCCCAAATTGAAAATTACACACAAACACATACATAACACATATAACACACATCCACCATTTCTGTACCGACCCTCTCACAATAACCCTTTGGAATAAATGTACAAATATTGTACTGTTGTTTTTTGTAGGTATTGTAATTATTTAATAGGACATGTAAAGAAACTCTTTCTCTCAGGGTTAATGATTAATAAGTTATTTGATCGTATTTACGATTGTATCTATTATTTTCTTTTCTTTAAACCAACCCAGATTCGGTTAATATGTCGTATTTTGATAATTAACCATGTAAAAAATAAATAACGTACTAATGTAACTTAACCGTCTCTGAATTCTTCCAGCTGACACGGGTTCACTTTTGGTTGTTGTTTACCTTTTTTCAACAGCAGTATTAAGCTTGGCAATCTGTTTCTTCACCCAAATCTCTTATTGCTCTCACCACTAAATGCCGCTCGCCAGGACTACTGCAACACCGATGTCTCCTTGGAACACTTAATTATTCTTTAGGGCCACTTAAACTCTTCTCCAGTCCAAGATTTTCCTCTTCTGTCGTCGTTCTATCAAGGATATTGTTAGATTTTTCGTATTATTATTTATTTATTAGATATTATAATCAAACTCTGGTATCACGATTCAAAATCCTTTATTTATTTTCTTTCCAGGTTACATTAACTTTAATGATATACAACTGTTATTTAATATAATTTAAGATTCTTCATGTAGTTACTATTAGATATTTAATTTTTAGACTAGTAACGTTTCTCTTATCAGATATAATTGAAGACTAATGATGTTACTTGTATTAAATATAACTGAAGACTTCATTTACATAATCCCTCTCTTTCATCTTTATAGTATTGAATATAAAATTAGACTAATACATTTTCCTTCATCACTATACCAAACAATTTCTTAACAATTTAACAATTTGCCACTATGATAATTCCCTAATTTATTTACATCTGTTTATCATATAACTATTAAAACATATATCATTTTTCTATTTCTTATTAAACATCTTTATTTTACTGCTAATATTCGTAATTCTATTGGTTATTTATTAAATTATAATTTTATTACTCTTTACTCTTCTTATAACATTCATTTCAATTTCATATATTATTTTCTGAACATATAACTAAATATGGTTTTACATCATATAGGAATCGACCTCTATGTTGATTGAGTAAGTCGATATTCACAATGTTTTCTGTTTACATTCTAAAACATATGTTCCCTTTAATATTAATTTTGTATCTTTTTTCTTTTAAAATTGATTATTTACCTCTTATGTACTGTGTGCATTTTAACAGCAGTACATAATACCTTCCCTTATTTCATAATCTCAGATACAACTTGATATGAGATTTTGAAATAATTAATTTCTTATCACAAACATGGTCGAACATTAATATTGAAAACATTTGATTAATTCGCTAATTGTATATCACAAAATTCATTTTATAAATTGGTTTTTTCTTTTATTAACATAACAAGTATGGTTCATCACTATCAAGAATAACCGTATCTTACACACTCATTTATGGCTTAAAATAACATTAATCAAACGAACTGGCTTTACATAAAAAATAATAAGTATAAAATAACATTTTTTTTTCTTTTATAAAATTGCTAAACTGCTATAATTGTTATTATTTAGACAAAGCTTTTCGTCATCACTGACATCTTCAGGTCTTAAACAACGAAGTATAAAATAACAATTGTGCCTATTTTCACGCCTAAAAAACTCAAAAACATGAATACAAACATTATCTTTTCTTTTAAATGTCACCTTCCCAATCCTGGTCATAAATTTCATGTGTTCTTAATTTCAGAATTATTTTTCTTTTAATTATTATTTTTTTTAATTATTTTTATTATAATATGGGTATCAGCTTTAGTGATGTGATATGGTTTGTAAACCTAATAGCTGTCCATGATAATCAGTATATACTTCCTACATCTCCTATCACTAGTTGATAATGGTCCACAAATGTCAATAAAACTTGCTCTAACGCTCTCAATGCTTGATGATTTATCCACCTTCCCTCATATCTGACATTGGCTACCTTGACTTTTTTTACAAATATCATATATTAACTTAGCACCTAAAACTTGATGTCGATTCTTCATACACTTTGGGTTATTCTATCATTTATTTGGTTACTTTTAATTATATTCCTGTTTTCATGTTGGAACACTTAATTTCTTCTTACTTTTCACACCTTGAGTCATATTGTCATATTTATTTTTATTTCTTTACCTCGTTGTTTGTATCATCCCTAAAATACCATAATTCCCTAACATTAAATAGGGCTACTATACATGGGTTCGGATTCGGAGGGGCACTCTTGGCTTCCATTACTCCGCCGTTTTCCCTAAATATATCATCTGAGATCAGAGGAACTTCATCTCTGTCCAGGAAAAAATAAAAGTTGCACTATCACAACACAATACATATAATTATTACCTATAAGGTAGCTCCTTCGCTACAAACTTATATTCAAGGGATTGTTACATGATTTCTTTGAGGTCTCTTCACATTTTATTCCATTACTGTTTCACTTCTGGTGTTTTATCACTTCAATTAATATTCTATCATTCACAGGTAACGGGTTAACATTATTCGACATACATGTTGTATTATTTCCATCTTGGTGCTGTCAATCAATGATATTTTAGATTCTATCTTCATTTTCATTTTTATTTATTTATTCCCCTTTTAATTATGCAATTAAGTACTGAATTTTATCATCATCATAAGTTGTATTTGTCTATTCTTTCTTCATCTAACTCATTTATAAACCTTTCTTAAATAATAACTAGTATTAATTATTCTTATCATGGTTATCATACTGATTAAAATAGTTATTCAAATAATTATTATGGTTATTAACTGTCTTTCTCTTCTTAATTGATTCAAAATAATTTCTCTTAACTATCCGGTAAGATGTTCTTACTTATTTTAGAATTTGGTGGGTTTTTGTTAATTGATTCCAAATAATTTATCATAACTATCCTGTATTGGCCACTGTTCGGGCTGCTCCACCAATATGGTTTTCCGGTGGATTCCGTCGATTATATTCGATTATAAATCTTTCTATGGGATCATCACAGTATGGATCATACACATACGGTTCTATTTCATCTTCGTCCTGTCTATTCCTTCCCTCAGCATTCCCGGAATCGGGATTAATTTTACGGTTTCCACGATAGTCCTCTTGGTTATCCCTCTCATCAGTCCTGATATAGTTTATTCGAGCTATATGGGTTCCCTGATTTTCCTTTGCAGTTGCTCTCTCCTCTCTCCTTCCTTCATGTTGACTATTTTCTGATTGTGAAAGGGCACCATGTTGATCTCTATGTCTTATCTGTTCATAGTTGTTGTTTGCCTCACTTTGTCTATACTCATTGCGAGAATGTTCATTTCGATCAATCTCCCTCGGGTAATGACTATTATAACCTCGGGAATCATAGTTGCGGCTTATAAAATTTGCTCGATAGTTATTTGAAGCATGGTTGCCTCTATAATTATTATTGTTATTATTATTATTATTATTATTATTATTATTATTATCATATCTCCGGTCATTCCGATTATCGTTTTTGTAGTAATTTCTTCCACCTTCCCTATCATGGTATCTTGGAACATTTCTCTGGTCGCTCCTTTCTACTATTTGGTTTCTACTACGGTTTTGTTCTTCCGGATATCGGTTAGGGTAGCTGTCTCCTCTCATATTCCCTTGTCCAGCACGACTGTCATAATTCATCTTCCTCTCATAATCAGTGAGCAATAATGTCATCGCTTCTATAGTATGGGCTTGACTGGCAAATTGTGCTAAGCTTACTGTTTCAGGAAAATGATGACTCAAAGCTTCCACCACATATCTGTCATCCATGGGTGGATCTAAATATCTTGCCCTGCAAACATGCGATAAGAAATACGAGGTTGGTGTTTGTCCTACGCTTGGGTTGTACCTACCATATACTATGGTCTCCCGCACTCTTGTCTGTATGGATCGTGTCCAATATTAATTTTTATAGCTTTCCATGAATTCCTGGTAGCTATTCAAGGTGTTTCTAACAGCATCCCACCAATAATCATTCATTTCATGGAACCCTTGATCTAAAATTAGCTTAATTCTCTCCCATCTATTTTCCTTGGTACTATTCAAATATTCCTTCATTCTATTTAAATACTCCATAGGATTTTTTATATATCCTTTCATATGTGGCATCTCATGACTAATATTCTTGTCTTCTCGTATAACACATGTTTGATTACCATTTTGTTCTATTTCATTGACCCTTACTACTAATTGTCCCATGGTATCCTCTATTTTGGTATTATTGCTGTCCAACTGTTGTCCCATGGATTGAATATTGCTCGTTACTTCCTGTTTGTGTTTTACCAATTCTCTCGTCATCTGTTCTATGACTTCTTGTTTATTTTCTCCTAATTTCTCTTCCACTTCTTCCTTCAGTGACTGTTGTTTCGTTTCTATATTGTCTAACCTATTTTCCATTGTTTCCATATTCAATTTCACCTCTGCAAATTGTCTAACATTCCCTTCCTCATAATTTTTCAATATTAACTCAACTTCAGCCTTTTGCTGGTCTAATTTATTATTCACCCCATTTATTTGTTGTTGAATGGTCTCCTTTAATTCCTCATTATTTTGTTTTAATAATGTTTCATTATCTTTTTTCATTTGTTTCTTTAATTCCTCATTATTTTGTTTTAATAAGGTTTCATTATCTAGTCTCATTTGTTTAAACTCTTCTTGGTTAATGTCCATTTTCTTGTCCATTTTTTCCATTTGTTCATTATTGCTATCAATTTTTTTATTTAATTCTTCCTTATCTACTCTCATTTGTTTCTTTAAACTTTCATTATTACTGTCCATTTTTTCCCTATTCTCCTTCATTTGTTTCAATAATGTTTCGCTGGCTTTGTTATTCCCTTCCATTAGAATTCTCATCATCTCCTGAAAATTTGCATCCATTGGTTGGGTTGGTTTCTTTGGTTGGTCCCCTTGGGCATCCTCTGTTATTACTTCCATTTCAGTTTCTTCCTCTTCAGCACTATTACTCCTTAATTCATATCGTTGCTCTGGTTTGTTAGCCATTTTACAATCTTTAACTTAATTTAATTACAAGGAAAAAATTTTTTGTGTGAATTAAATTTAACAAAATTGTGTTATTTGGTGCTGGATTAAAGAAAATCTTTGCTTTCACGTATGGGCGCCATTTAATGTACTGTTGTTTTTTGTAGGTATTGTAATTATTTAATAAGACATGTAAAGAAACTCTTTCTCTCAGGGTTAATGATTAATAAGTTATTTGATCGTATTTACGATTGTATCTATTATTTTATTTTCTTTAAACCAACCCAGATTCGGTTAATATGTCGTATTTTGATAATTAACCATGTAAAAAATAAATAACTTACTAATGTAACTTAACCGTCTCTGAATTCTTCCAGCTGCCACGGGTTCACTTCTGGTTGTTGTTTACCTTTTTTCAACAGCAATATTAAGCTTGGCAATCTGTTTCTTCACCCAAATCTCTTATTGCTCTCACCACTGAATGCCGCTCGCCAGGACTACTGCAACACCGATGTCTCCTTGGAACACTTAATTATTCTTTAGGGCCACTTAAACTCTTCTCCAGTCCAAGATTTTCCTCTTCTGTCGTCGTTCTATCAAGGATATTGTTAGATTTTTCGTATTATTATTTATTTATTAGATATTATAATCAAACTCTGGTATCTCGATTCAAAATCCTTTACTTTATTTTCTTTCCAGGTTACATTAACTTTAATGATATACAACTGTTATTTAATATAATTTAAGATTCTTCATGTAGTTACTATTAGATATTTAATTTTTAGACTAGTAACGTTTCTCTTATCAGATATAATTGAAGACTAATGATGTTACTTGTATTAAATATAACTGAAGACTTCATTTACATAATCCCTCTCTTTCATCTTTATAGTATTGAATATAAAATTAGACTAATACATTTTCCTTCATCACTATACCAAACAATTTCTTAACAATTTAACAATTTGCCACTATGATAATTCCCTAATTTATTTACATCTGTTTATCATATAACTATTAAAACATATATCATTTTTCTATTTCTTATTAAACATCTTTATTTTACTGCTAATATTCGTAATTCTATTGGTTATTTATTAAATTATAATTTTATTACTCTTTACTCTTCTTATAACATTCATTTCAATTTCATATATTATTTTCTGAACATATAACTAAATATGGTTTTACATCATATAGGAATCGACCTCTATGTTGATTGAGTAAGTCGATATTCACAATGTTTTCTGTTTACATTCTAAAACATATGTTCCCTTTAATATTAATTTTGTATCTTTTTTCTTTTAAAATTGATTATTTACCTCTTATGTACTGTGTGCATTTTAACAGCAGTACAATATATATATAAATAACAAAGCGAGCTTGGTAGTTCCCAGTTGATCACCCATAATATGAGAATTTATATAACACCGGAAATGGAAATGCCCCCAACAGAACCAGAGATTCAAAAATATTAATAAACTACCACATCAATAATTATGAAGCAAACTCCAAGTATTTAATCATGTAAATAGTTTAAGCCACCACATGTGAAGAAATCAGATATCCCCAGTCCTGAATTATGCCCGCATGGCGGGACATGAGCAAGCAGGATATAACTAACTCTCAGATAAATTAAACTCATTAAAAAAAAAACGGAAAACTTAAAGCAGTTCATGCGGATACGTGTGTGTGTGTGTGTGTGTGTGTGTGTGTGTGTGTGTGTGTGTGTGTGTGTGTGTGTGTGTGTGTGTGTGTGTGTGTGTGTGTGTGTGTGTGTGTGTGTGTGTGTGTGTGTGTGTGTGTGTGTGTGTGTGTGTGCAATTTCCTTACATAGTATAAGAAGCTATAACAGGTTGCATAAGACTTAATTATATAAAAGGTCCACACATGTAGGCACAAAACTTAACGTGAGAGTTTTTGCAGAACTTGAGCAAATTAAACGCGGTATCATGAGTCTGCTTCTGGGAGCGTCTGTGGATTTACAGTGTAGTGGTAGATGAGAGAGTGTAAAGTAAAACAGAATGGTCCCACCTGGATCGTCCGGTGTAACTAAGTGACCCTGGTTAAGCTGTAGCGTATAGGTAGCACAGATAATTCCTGGGGGCAGAGTTCCTCTACGAGTGTGTCTGTGTGTGTGTCCCAACTGACGGCATCTCATGGCTCAAGTATTATCTCTGCCAGAAGGGTAGACAGTTGTTCGTCTAGACCCGACACCCATCTCGCCATTGTTTGAGCACCTGGAGCAGACTTTAGTTTAGCTTCTCATAGAGTGGAATAACGGAGTCCGAACAGATTGGTGCCGTCAGTTGAGACCAAACTTCTCTGATGAGGGTAGAAACAGAAATGAGAACGATTTGTCGGTAGTGACTACCCAAGAAAGTTTGGCAAAGGCAGGCTCACGCAGATCACAGCTGGTCCGGCCTACTGAATATTCGTTGCTGCCACAACAAACCGTCTACATATACCCGGCGGCGACGCGATGCAGTGGCATTGCGTGACGTCAAGAACCCACCCGTTTTAAAAGAAAGTAACCCGTCTCTGCAACCGAGCTTCGCCTTTCTCGGGCCGAACAAAGTACGGCACACCCTCACCCCAAAAGGGCAACATGGTTGCCTCAAAACTAAACCAGTTCTTGACCGCGACTGCTGCAGGACTCCTGGAAAATCTCAGACTCTTATTCGCTCTTGGTGGGTTCAGTGCCTCAGGAAAACGAAAGAAGCAGAAGGAAGGAGTGTAAGTATGCCTGTGTGTGTCTGAAAGAGAAGGTGTAAGTGTGTGTCCTGCATGCTCGCCGGGCCCTGGTCCGCATGCAGAGATAAGGAACAGACAAGAAAAGGAGAAAGACAAGAATTGCTGCGCCAGCTTCTGAGTACTGACCACCAAAGCCTCCTAAACTCAACAAGTGAGATCCAGGAACCAACAACATCTACCACGGAACAAAACTTTTCCATCCAGGATCATTGACACTTCATCCCCCTTTCTCCAGGACTAAAATCTCCAGCACACTGCGACCATCCCCACGCGAGTCCTCCCCGCCATGCCACATTCTCGGGACCGCCCCAACACGTCACCCACTCCGGTGACCACCACCTACTTCTACTGGTACTCACATATTCACGCCCGAGGGCCAACAAGGTGCTACAGACCTTGATATGTGAGCACCGCTTCGACAACCGTCCACCCCGTGGACCGACCAGCCATGTTCAGCAAACAAGGCATCATCTATCCTTGACACATGACTGGCCACCTCCCCACACTAGGGTGGACGGACCCGATTAACGCAAACATCAATCCCAGCACTGATTCTTACCTCAACTACCGTAACTAGCAAGGGGGGGGTTACTTCTCACCGTCTAAACAAACCACTCTTAACCCAAAAATAAAACACCAGGGAAATCAACCGGGGAATGCGGCATGGCCCGACCCTACAATACTCAAAAATCAAAATCAACCTCTATCAACAAGGAAACAACACCTCATAACTTCTCCAAACAGGGGAACCTGGTGATCTCCAAGACCACGACAATCTAAGGGCACTTTCGGCAAGGTTCTCTAACTCCTTATTGATAATTTTTTTTTTTTTTAAGGGTAGGCGTAGGAAAATCGGGAAGATGAAACGGGGCAAGGATCATTAAAGTGTCAATAGCTAGGAGTAAGGGTAAGGACATGGCTCCCTCCGGAAATAAGGATGAATGGAGGAAACCAAGGCTCGCGTGGGCAGGGGCGCAACCCTGAAGTAGACGAACACCACTGGGACTGTGGGGAACATCTACCCGCTACCCTTTAACCGCTTCTTCTCACCTTTCTGTGACGGACTTTAGTACTCGTTCCTTTCGGACACCACTCTCTGAGAGATTATTTCGTGTTGAGCTGTACTGACTTGTTTCCTCGGAATCAGGATCAAGGCAACTTACATCAAAACTTTCACTCCGCTTTGGATTATCCTCATCATCTAACTCCTCTGCTTCTCTCTCTTCCAACCCTTCCTTTTCTTCCTCTTCTACTTCTTCTTCGCCGACATGACCCAAATCAACCTCATGACATGGCACCTCCTCACCATCTTCCAGTTGCTCATCTGATCCTTCTTCAACAGCATCTTCGCCCAGCTCCTCACCAATTTCTTCATCACACTCGTCACCAGCTCCTTCACCAACTTCTTCTTCAATCTCATTTTCGTCAACACTTTCATCATCAACATCATCGCCATCACGTCCACTACCACCATCCGAGCACTGCACATCTTCATCCTCCTCTAGTTGCTCATCTGGTCCACCTGGAACTTCTTTCCGTTCTTCGGAATCCTCAACACTACTTATAGAAGGCATCTGCACATCTTCACACACTACATCATTCTCACTCACACACTCCACAACGCTGCCACCAAATTTCTCCTCAACATCTACCTCATCTCCTTCCACCACACTTGCAGCATGGACATCCCCTTGTCCATCCGCAACCTCAGAAACACTTGCAGCCTGGACATCCCCGTGTCCATCCGCAAACTCAGACTCTTCAGTCTCCCTAACACTTACAACTGTACTCCCCTGTGCAGCATCTGCAGACCGCTCTTCTGCCTCTTCCTTCAATTCCTCTCCTTCACTACCTTCAGCAACTACAACGTTCACAACATTTTCCACCCTGGAATCCAGCTGTCCAGGTTCATGTGCAATGACTAAATTAATTTCTACTGGCGATGGTAAAGCGACACTCTCAAGTGACTTCTCACACCCCTGCGTAGGCGATGATGATGTTACAGGATCTGGCTCCCTCACGGACCGAGATGGAGATACCGGAACAAATTCTACAAAATCCGGATTCAACCATGACGTCCTCTCTGAGTCCTGCAATTCAGTGTTAACAGACGTTCTCTTGTCATCTTGTATTGATCTCCAGAAGTTATTCCGCTCTTCTTCTGCTTCACCTTCTTCATCCACTACTCTATTAGGCACTGGTAATTCCTCTGGAACCTTTAAAGTTTCCTTACTCTCCAAATAGGAATAACTTGCTACAGGCTCCCTACTTGCCGATGTTTGTTCCCTAATATAATTTCTTCTTCCCCTGTTAATTTCATACTTCTTTGTTTTCTGTGCTGTAGCTGTTGTTACCATCTTCTCACTTGTCACCCCCCCTGTAGCCTCCATTACTTCCGGAATATTCAGTTTTTCTTGCCGTTTCTTGTGTTCTCCTCCAACCGCCATGTTTGTCTTCTTTAGCTCTTCCTAATGAACCACTGGAGTATTGGACATCTTTAGCAGCTCTTCCCCGGGACTCATCATTCTCCTGGACCCTTCTGGCATGCGCACACCACCGGTCCAGGTCCGCAAAACAACGTGGAGGATCTGCGAAGACCAGCCGGGATCTCTCTTGGGGATTCAGCCCTTCTCGTATTACCTGTATTACTTCCGTCTCGGGCAACCCCAACCTTAATATACGGGCAGCTTTCCGTATATCGTGCACGAAATCCCCCAACGCCTCTCCGTTGGCCTGTAGACGATAGAACAAATCAAACTTAAGCTGGGCACGTCGTCGATGGGGTATGAAGAAATCCAACACTTCCCCATGGAAGGTGTCGACACTGCAGCCCCGATGCAGAGTGTTGGTGACCAACCCTGCCAGTGAACCCCGGCAATACGGGTATATAAGGGACAAGACCTCCTCGTCGCACACTCCCGGGAAATCTGCCAACTGCAGGACCAGGTCCAAGAAGACCAGCAACCTGTCCTCATCTACTCCATCCAACACTGAAAGTTTCTGGAGAACGCCTGAAATGGGGTGGGGAAATTCCTGGTAACATACCGCCGCCAGAATTGCACAATTCACAACACACAACAACCAAACACAAATCCCCACGAAACACCTAACACAAACCTAACCTACAAAACATAGTGACAAAGAATCAGGAAAAAAACTCAAGTACTCTACTTCCCTTGAGCCGCCCCAAAGTGCTCTAGCGATACGATGAGATGGGTGTATAATGAAGGCAGAGGTAGGGCTACACGAAATGCCCAGAAGAGACCACAACAACACAAGACAACAAAAATAACTCACCATACACAATCCACAAAGTATACATAACATCCAACAGGATTCGAGAATATATATATCAACACCACGACATCTGGTCGGACCATAACCGCATTCATAAATCAATGGTACCGCAAATAGAATGCCCTCAATAAGCAAATGCTACATAACAGGGGTGCTATAAAAACACGTCTCGTTCACAGAACAAGTCCCAATCAAAATCGACAAGTACCGACGGCTCCCAATCATGTTCAAAACTTCTCCAAGCTCCCAGAGTATGACAGAGTAAAATCAATTAGCTCACTTTCATATTCAAAGACTGTTAACCACACGATTATAACCCCTTTCTAACACCTACCTTACACTCAACATCACAGAGTAATTACTTAAACACTAACACATATCAAATCATATTAAATTTAATCAACCCCTGTTCATTTCTTATAAAATATCTCACTATTCAGTCTATTTATTTTATTAAACTGTTAAATTGCAATTAACTTTTCTTTAAACATCTTGGACTCAGATCAACAAAATAATTTGAAATAATTTGCAAGTCCCAACACCAGCTGACATGCCTGTAGCCACACCAAGTTTTATTTAACATCAATAAATGCAAGTCCCCAGATTCTAAAACTTCCAAAGTTCAAAAAATTAAGTGCAGAATCATAACCACGCTCTGCTACCATTTTAAACCCCCCTTTTATTTTATAAGTTTCTTTTTGTAATTTTTTTTATTTTATTTTTATTATATTTTTTGCAAAAGGGGAGAAACACGATACAAAACTAGGTAATGAACCTAGAGGAAGCATAAAGAGTGCAAGGCCCAAGCTACAATCACAGACATGTCCCCTGGTGAATGACAGGACTTGCAAATGAAAAACTCTGTTAACAAAACAAGTGTGAACTTTATTCAGCATACAAGCATTTACATGATATTGCAAGGCATAAATTTAACAATGAATAAAATGATGAGTAAAGTTGAAATACATCTTCACATACATGTCATAATACTCCACAGTATAAGAGTGTCTTGATTATTCATCTCTTCTTTCACAGCACCAACACTTATCTAAAAATGAAACTTTTTCTTGTATTCTCTTCTCGTCGAACGCGTTTCGGCGTACGTATTCGCCTTCTTCAGCTTAGAGACAGACTGCCATCATTTGGTAACGGTTGTTGTGTGGAAGGTGTAGTGGGGGTGGTGCGTGGAGGAAGGGGATTGGTGTGGGGATTCAACTTATTCTGAACACTTAAAAGCTTTAACCAACAACAATATACACTCCGCATTTGCCACACACATACACACAGAAAACCACAGTTACACCAACCTAGACACTAATCTTGAAATTTTACATTACTTACCCAAAGGTCGAAAACTCAACACAACTGAACAATACGAAATATATAAACACCAAACAACATACTTAATGATCAATTACAATATAAATCACATACACTTTTTGACACAATTATACAAAAAACAAACATTAAGTTGAATCCCCGCGCCAATTCCCTTCCTCCACGCACCACCCCCACTACACCTTCCACACAACAACCATTACCAAATGATGGCAGTCTGTCTCTAAGCTGAAGAAGGCGAATACGTACGCCGAAACGCGTTTGACGAGAAGAGAATAAACAGTAAGTTCACAAGAAAAAGTTTCATTTTTAGATAAGTATAAGATTGTGAGTGAGTATTTAATTCAGTGTCAGTAAAAGAGTGGATGCCACACTATCTCAAAACAATATTGTAAATCTCTTAACGTGTGATATCTGAGCTTAAATTTAAATTGTCTACACCCTGCCACGCTATGTCCAAGATTATTCTTACAATAATTTTGTGTTCACATGTAATATTGAAATCATTGAGTGCTATTTAAAGTATAAATTAAATAGGCTAGCCTTTTCAGTAATTCTGTAAGCACATGTGCTATCATATCATAATTTCTGTCACATTCCCCCCCAAATTGAAAATTACACACAAACACATACATAACACATATAACACACATCCACCATTTCTGTACCGACCCTCTCACAATAACCCTTTGCAATAAATGTACAAATATATATATATAACAAAGCGAGCTTTGTAGTTCCCAGTTAATCACCCATAATATGAGAATTTAAATAACACCGGAAATGGAAATGCCCCCAACAGAACCAGAGATTCAAAAATATTAATAAACTAGCACATCAATAATTATGAAGCAAACTCCGAGTATTTAATCATGTAAATAGTTTAAGCCACCACACGTGAAGAAATCAGACATCCCCAGTCCTGAATTATGCCCGCACGGTGGGACATGAGCAAGCAGGATATAACTAACTCTCAGATAAATTAAACTCGTTAAAAAAAAAACGAAAAACTTAGAGCAGTTCATGCGGATACATGTGTGTGTGTGTGTGTGTGTGTGTGTGTGTGTGTGTGTGTGTGTGTGTGTGTGTGTGTGTGTGTGTGTGTGTGTGTGTGTGTGTGTGTGTGTGTGTGTGTGTGTGTGTGTGTGTGTGTGTGTGTGTGTGTGTGTGCAATTTCCTTACATAGTATAAGAAGCTATAACAGGTTGCATAAGACTTAATTATATAAAAGGTCCACACATGTAGGCACAAAACTTAACGTGAGAGTTTTTGCAGAACTTGAGCAAATTAAACGCGGTATCATGAGTCTGCTTCTGGGAGCATCTGTGGTTTTACAGTGTAGTGGTAGATGAGAGAGTGTAAAGTAAAACAGAATGGCCCCACCTGGATCATCCGGTGTAACTAAGTGACCCCGGTTAAGCTGTAGCGTATAGGTAGCACAGATAATTCCTGGGGGCAGAGTTCCTCTACGAGTGTGTCTGTGTGTGTGTCCCAACTGACGGCATCTCATGGCTCAAGTATTATCTCTGCCAGAAGGGTAGACAGTTGTTCGTCTAGACCCGACACCCATCTCGCCATTGTTTGAGCACCTGGAGCAGACTTTAGTTTAGCTTCTCATAGAGTGGAATAACGGAGTCCGAACAGATTGGTGCCGTCAGTTGAGACCAAACTTCTCTGATGAGGGTAGAAACAGAAATGAGAACGATTTGTCGGTAGTGACTACCCAAGAAAGTTTGGCAAAGGCAGGCTCACGCAGCTGGTCCGGCCTACTGAATATTCGTTGCTGCCACAACAAACCGTCTACATATATTCGGCGGCGACGCGATGCAGTGGCATTGCGTGATGTCAAGAACCCGCCTGTTTTAAAAGAAAGTAACCCGTCTCTGCAACCGAGCTTCGCCTTTCTCGGGCCGAACAAAGTACAGCACCCCTCTCCAGCAAAACCCATCTTTTTTAATACTCTGAACTGCTGTCATTTGCTAATTTTCTCATTTTCACAAATGACACTAGTAAATTTTATTTGAACACACTGCCTCACTAAAATTGCCTCACTAAAATTATTTACATACACTCCTAGGCACTGTTGGTATGTGGTGTTGTGCACCTTTTTTATGCACCTTGAGTGAAAACATTGTTACCACGTACCTTAGGGGTCCCCCTCCCCATTCAATAATATAGGTAAATTTTAATCTATACCAATTTTGTGGAGCCGGACCATCGTCGTTTCCCCACCCGAAGGAAGTTCCGCCAACCATGGTCCATCTCCAAAGTGCCAAAACCCACGGTCAGGATTGGTAAGGTCGTGACCGCCTGAAAATGGGGGAGGATCCCTTCTGAAACAAATCAAAACATATTAAAATTCAAATTCTTACTTTGACCAGTATAATTTCAAGTTTGTAGCATTCTGTGTACCCACTATTTCTTGTGTCGCCCGGTTCTGCAAAACATACGAATTATTCATTTTAATTTCTATTATCTCATAGGGGCCTTCGTATAGCAAAAGAACTTTTTTATCTCCTTGTCTTGAGCATTTGATAAATCATGGCGTTTTACTAACACTAACTGCCCGATTTCATATTTCACGCACTTACCTTTCATATCATGTCTCCGTTTCATCCTTTCTCCTTTCGTCAATAACCTTTCATTGGCCAGTCTCAATTTTACGTCCTGGTTTATTGTACTCGTCTCTGGTGGATAATCGAATAACTGCTCTAAAATCCGAGGTGGATGCTTCCCTCTTACCAACTCGTAAGGCGTTGAACCCTGTCGACTCATGTGTTACGCTGTTCAGCCAGTTCTCAATTCTTTGAATGTACAAGGGCCACTCGCTATGTTTGGCGTGACAGTATGCACGGAAAATTCTGCCCAATTCCCTCATGACCCTCTCCACCTGGTTGGACTGCGGATGATATACTGCCGTGTGTTTTGGTATGATACCTTCCCATCCGAGAGTCTGGCGCCATTTTCCACTGATGAACTGTGGTCCATGGTCTGACAGGATTACTTTTGGCTTTCCGATGTTGCCCATGTAGTCGCGTGTGATATTATCATTCAGCACCTTACTCGTCGCTCTCTTCACACTATACAATCGGACATATTTGGAAAAAGTATCGAGCACAACAAAAATATACATAACACCACCCCTACCCTTTGGCAATGGGCTATACAAATCTACTCCTACCAAGTCAAATGGTTTCTCCACCTTAATGTAATTTAACTCACCTTCTACCCTATAATTCACAACTTTGGATTTTTGTCATAGTTCACAAATTCTAAGTATTCTTTGTACGCGCCTTTCCATATTTCTAAATATACAAGATTCTCTTAGTACACTAACACACTTTTTTGCCCCAAAATGTCCATATCTATAGTGACAGTCCCATACTATTTTTTCTATCAATTCCTCCGGTATTACTAACCTCCAATCCCTCTCTCTACCCTCTACTCTTTTAAATAAACTCCCATTAAACACTTGAAAATATTGTTTATACCCAAATTCATCTAATTCCGACTCTACCCTTGTTATAATTTTGTTTAGTTTGCTATCGGCTCTCTGCAATATGTTTACGTCTTTTAATTCTTCCCCAAAAAGTTTATCTTCCCTGGACAACCTATAAATCTCCATTTCCTTAATATCTCTACCCGTTCTATTTCTATCTGTGTCTACACGTGACAGTGTGTCTGGTATTCGGTTTTCTACCCCCTTAATATATTCCCAAGAGAAATTATACTCTTATAGAGCTAACACCCACCTGGTTATCCGGCTGTGTGTGAGCTTACAGGTGTTTAGAAATGACAGAGCTTTATGGTCCGTCCTGATAATGGTGTTATTACCCAGCAGATAGGTCCTGAATTTCTTTACTGCAAACACTATGCTGAGAAGCTCCTTTTCGGTAGTCGTGTAGTTTCTGTCTGATGCTAGCAGCGTCCGACTGGCGAAAGCGATGGTGTGGTGTTCTCTCGCATCGTCCTCTTTATATAGTTCGGCTCCTAGTGCTATATTACTAGCGTCTGTCTGTAAATAAAAACTATTATTGAAATTTGGGTGGTTCATCAAAATCATATCAGTGAACTTATTCTTAATTTCGCAGAACGCTTCCATTTCATTTTCCCCCCCATTTCCATTGTTTGTTTTTCTGCAACACGGCACTGAGTCTTGCTGTCGTCTGGGCATAGTTTCGCTGGAACTTCCTGTAAAAATTACATAGACCAAGAAAACTTTGTAATTGTTTTATGTTTTTAGGCTCAGGAAACATCATGATGGATTCCACTTTGTCTGGATTAGCCCGGATTCCTGTAGGTGTTATGATGAATCCTAAAAAATGTATCTCGGTCTGCAAAAATTTAGATTTATCCCAATTCATGGTTTCCCTGATATAACTTATCCAACACGTACTCCAAAGGTTCCACATATTCCTCAAATGTTCTGGAAGCTATCAGAATGTCATCCACATATATAATCAAAAACTCTAAATTGTGAGGTTGCAAAATTTCGTCAAGACACTTAATAAAACTAGCTACGCTGGTGTTCAATCCGAACGGTAGGCGAGTAAATTGATAATTTTTACCGTTAAATAAAAATGCGGTATACTTGCGGCTATTTTGTGCTAGCGGTACCTGCCAATAACCTGCCGTCAAGTCCAGCGACGTCATATATTTTACCCCACTAAACTTCTGAAAAATTTCTTCGATTGCTTCAGGGGACTCCCTGAAGGGAATTATATCAGGAATAATAATTTGGTTGATCTTTCTTGCGTGTAGACATAATCTAACTCTCCTGTCTTTCTTTATAACTACCACTAAAGGGTTGGAATAGGTCGATACCGATCTCTCTATAATACCGCCCTCTAACATTCTATTCAGTTCTAACTGCACTGCCCCCCTCTTTGAATATGGTACCGGATAACTTCGTTGTACATACGGCGCATGCTCCCTCACCTTTAATTCACACTCATAACCTTTTGCCCTTCCTGGTTCCCCGGCAAACACTCCCCTAAAACCCTCTACTACCTGCCACAACGCTTCACATTGAGAACTCCCTAGTGCGCCACCCTCACCACAAAATTCAACCACTCTATCCGCCCATATTCTCTCCTCACTCTCATCACTCACTCTCTCTCTACATATGTTCATACTAACCTCCGTGTCCCTATCTGTGACCCTATTCGGTATAACCCTTATACACGAAATCTTCACCGTATCTAACACCCGCTCAAAATTAACAGTTATCTGTTTCCCTTCATTATTTAATTCTAAGACTCTCTTTTTAAAATTGATTATCGCATTATTCTTGATCAGAAAATCATTACCCAATATTACTTCTAAGTGTAATCCCCTTACTACTAAGAATGTATTTTCATAACTTTCCCCATTTATTACTATACTCAACTGGACTTGTGTTGTCACCCTTTTACTTCTAACACCCGTAATACCTACAATGGTTACCCCCGCAACTGGCAAAGATGGAATATTTTTATTACTTTCCCTTAACTTATTTAATACGTGTTCCGCTATTACTGATACTTCACTGCCTGTGTCTATTAGTGTTGTAACTGGCTTACCTTCAATTTCCAGCTTTACCTCCATCAACCAAGCCTCCGGCCTCATCGTTCCCATCTTCTCTTCTTCCATTAATTCTGTGGCCATATCTGTGTGAATTGTGTGATTCCTGTATCTATCTCCATGGACCCCGCAGTCATCTATCAACAATGGCCGGGCCTCCTCATCCATTGTCCTCAGTTTTCTGCCCACTCGGCCATACCTCCTGGTGTGTACACCCTGTCCGCTCGCTGGTGTCCTCCTTCATTTCTGGGTATTTCTGCTCGCCCCTCACCGGTTCTCTGATGTGTGTTGTTATATCTCTGCTGTGTCCGGTGCTGATGACCGGGCCTCGCCTTCCTGCATCTATAACAGAAATTACGGTCAGCATAATTCTCCATGGGACACCCATCACATTTCCACATCGGATATCGTCTACTTGGTTCTCGACCATTGTATGTAGTTCCGTGTTTTGTCCTCCTCTTTGTGGGTAATTCCCTCCGCTGCTCATGTTGGGTTGTTGTGGGCGTCGGCTGGCTTCCTGGTCCCTGATATTCTGAAAAACATCCAACACTTTTTCTAATTCATTTATATTACTCACCTCTCTCATCATCAGCGTAATCTGAACCTCTCTCGGTAAGTGTTTGCTGACATGGCGTACGAATGACTGAAATGGCAGTGGTGGCTCTAAGTATTTTGCCTCGTTGAAAAGTCTCATTGTATATACCGTAATATTACTGTTATTTCTCCCAAAATTCCCTGTTCCCATTATTTGACTGCGCAATATCTCCTGCTCCTCTTCTGACCAATATTTATTACGGAATGCTGTTTCAAAATTTTCATATCTCTCCCACTCGTTTCGATGCACCTCTGCCCATATCTCAGAATTACCTTTAAAACATTTAAAAATTTTTATAAGTTTTATTTCCCAACTACTACCGTTAAACTGATTAAACTCCCGTACTCTGTTTAAAAACTGCATTGGATGCACTCTACGGTTCTCACTGCAAAAAGTTTCAAGTTCTATTTCATTATTCACATCTCGCGTAATTACTACTCGTTCGGTAATATTGTTTAACTTTTGGTTTATTGCTATACTCAACTCATCTTTAACACTACTAATGCTCTGCTCAATTGAATACAATTTCTTATCATGAATACATTCAGACTGAAGGCTATTTTTGGTTATTACATTAACTGACTCGTGTAACGCTTGTATTTCCATTTTACAAGTATTTTCAATTTCATTGATTTTAATGTCTGTATTACTTTTGTGCTCATCAATATTTTGATAAATTTTTTCAGTCTTAACCACTACACTGCTATATTTATATTCAGTGTCAGTATTACATTTATTTATTTTAGATTCTATTTCATTGTTGTACGCATTTATTGTACTTACTAATGTTTTGTTATTCTCATTTATTTGTTTATCTATTCTTTCTGACATATTACTGTCTATCTCATTTATTTTAATGTCTATGTTCTTTATTGAACTCTATCTACTTTGGTATTTAATTCATTAAACTTACTGGTAAATTCTTCATTATTGTTTTCAAAACGCTTATTGATCTCATTAATATGGTTTTTTAACTCACTGAAATTGCTTTCGCATTTGTTTTTTTGTTCGTTAATTTCACGACTCAATTTATCAAATTTATTATCAAATTTTTCCTCATTATTATCAAAACGACTATTTATGTTTATAGTATGCTTTTCTAACATTACTTGTATCATTTTGAACATTTCATAACTATCGTCAGATTTTCTACTTTGGACCGGTGTTGACTGACTCGTTGCGCCTTCCATTAATTTTGACTCTGTCAACTGACTTTCTGTATTACTGTCAGTGAAGCTGACTTCATCATCATTATTTTTGTTATTTTCCCTACTTAATTTTGGGGTTATTTGAATCCCCGAATCATTCGTGACATTTATTTCATTTGTAATATTTAGTTCGTCTATTTTATTGTCCTGACCCACATTTGGAGTTGAATGGACTTCAAGGCTGTTCATAACAGCTGATTCATTAAAATTAATTATTTCCTCTATCTCATTTTCATTGTTTCCTGCCATTTTTTAAATTATGAAATTATCTATTTTAACAATCCTTATTTTACATTCATTAAATATTATTCACTAGTATAGGTATTACTTACGTATAACCTACTCTAACATGACATCGTTTTTCATAATTTTTTACGCACTCTGCCTCAACCACTAAATTACTTATTCACGAGTAGACATGGTCTATACAAACTGTGAATTTGTACAAACTGTCCTGTTCGGTTGCGCCATTGTAAGTCTACAACTTTTTATTAATTAATATTTTTAAAACAATACATACAAAATCACAACTGCCTTACCTGCATCGGGCCAGAGTCTTCACGTGAACTCGTACCTATAAGTGATTTAGGGTTAAGTGTTCTTTAATAAATTACACTCTCAATTTCGGCATTAGATAGTTATTTTTTATTCAACAATTCTTTTAAATTTTACTGGCTTTTCATTTATTTCTCCTCAAAACTATCATTGATCTTTTTAATTACTTTCCAAAAAATGTAAACAAAACATATTAATTTACTTATCCTGATAACTAATTCAAATATTCTTTATTACTTTTGGATTGTTTTTTTTCTCGGAGTTATACTCCAAACAATATTTAAGTAAAATACACATATGACACATACTATCAAAGTCTAATATTCATTCTGGAATTACTTCCTACTGAACATAAATATAAGGGTCTGAACGTAATTAACTTAATCTATAATAAAGGCGACCCAGCATTGCCCACACTCGCACTCATACATGATTTAAATTCCCTTTTCTAATTTTAAGCGCTTTCTTAACATTTTATAATTATTGGTTTATGATATCATTACTTGGCCGTCGGCGTCTCCTCCAATCACGTGTCGCACTCTGTATGTTTTAGTCCGAAAAAGTTTCTGCTGGTTTAATTTTGATGTCACTGAATTATAACTGTTTTTATACTGTGTACTTTGTCACATTCTAGATCATATTTTTAAAAAATTTAATAGCTTTTAGGCTCACTAGCCTATGTGTTCACCCGGCCGGGGAAAGATTTCTTAGTCGACTGACGCAGTTTTTGCGCGCACACCGCAAAAGAATTTCTTAATACGTGACTCAAGCATGGGAAAGTTCGCCGCCTGTGGGCGCGTGTGGCTGTGAGTGCGCCCCCCTCATTGATAACTGCATTCCTATACTACAATGCGACAGTTTGACTATACAGTCCATTCACTGTAATTTGTTTGTTCACAATTCTCGATGCGTATTTTCTGATGGTCACGGAACAGTACCCTGATTGGTTTTAAAATAATTAAAATTTATTTCTCCCCCTTTTTGCCCCGTTACAAAACTTTCTGCAAGAAGTATTGGATTACGCAGATGTGTGTGTGTGTTTCAATCTGGCATGAAATATCAACCCACAAAATTCTAAAATATGAAAAATTAAGAAAATTCAAGATCCTCAAAACATTTTTGAAAATTAAAGAAAAGTCATGAAAATATTGAAACATTTGTGGATGCTCACATTGCATATGAATCTCTTAAAATAATAAAATTTTTAAATTATTATACGAAGGTTGAGGAAATACAAATGAGACTTTTGAATTTTGGATGAGAATTTGCAGTAACTTCTTTAAAGTTATGCAAAATCTCTGGAAAAAAATTACAGTGACAAAGAGATGTGGACACTGCATGAAATTGGCTACAAACACGTCCAACAAATTTTTATGAAGAAGGACTTAAGGAACTGCCAATGTTATAGAAAAAGTGTGTAATGATTAAGGAAACAATGTAGAAAAGTAGTTTTGTATTTATTTTCACTTATATTAATCCAATAAAACATTTCTCAAAAGATCTCGTTTATATTTGATCAACCCTTGTATATATATTTCTGTTTCTGCATTTTACTCAAAAAGGAAAGTAAATTCACAGGCAAAAAATATATATATTTTTGAAAAACAACTATAATTGAATTTCTGTTAGATGGTTTGTACTTGGTTTTGTTAAGAATATTTTTGTGACTGTATTTCAGACTCAGTTTCCTCTGCTATTGGGATAGTACATGGTGCTTAGGAGAATGTGACAGGGTGATATTTGAACACAGCCTGATCTGTATCTTCTAATAATCACAGTTAAGCTTGTTGGAATGATGTATTGTTCATATTGTGTTGTGGTCTCCAAGTTGCATATAACTAACTATATTTAATATTACCTTGTGTATCCAGGTACACTGGTGCTCCTCCTTGCAACTTCAATGTTTCTTTAAAAACTACGCGTTTCGGGACTCATGGTCCCATCATCAGGTTGATAAAAAACAAGAATCACTCACATGGAGTACGTCAACTTAATAAGAAATAAACAAAAAGTTTCACTCGCACATACCACGTGTATACAATTACACAACTACACGATGCGCATCGTATCGGAACTTGCAAGCGACTAACCGTTACGCGTCGCACTATCTCTACCTTTATCTATGTGTTGTTCCAACACGCGTATGGCCGTGTCATACAGTCCGTTGGGCTTAAAAGAAAGCTTGTCGTTCAAGAGCTGATTACCTTGGGTTTTTGAGGCCTTATAAATTTCAAATTCTTCCAGCGCGTCCATAAGCCTGCCCTTTTTACAGAAATGCAACGGCTTGAAGCTACTTTGAAAACTCGAGTAATTATGGTTCTGGTTGACTATATGCAAGGCAAAGTTTGATTTTATCTTCTGGATATCACCTCTAGGGAGATGTTCTCTGTACCTATCCAGAAATTTCCTGCCCGTTTGTCCAACATAAAAATTATTGCAGTCCTCGCATTCTATTTTATAAATACCAGAACAGTTTTCTACTAGTCTGTTGGTCACTGGTCTCAAAGCGTTCAAAATACAATTACTCGTTTTGAAAGAAACTGCAAAACCGTGTTTTTTAAAAACGTTCTTAACAGTATTAGGCAAAAGATTTGTAATTTCTGTTGGTATATATTTAAATATATTCAGACATTAAATATATACCAACAGAATTTACAAATCTTTTGCCTAATACTATTAAGAACGTTTTTGAAAAACACGGTTTTGCAGTTTCTTTCAAAACGAGTAATTGTATTTTGAACGCTTTGAGACCAGTGACCAACAGACTAGTAGAAAACTGTTCTGGTATTTATAAAATAGAATGCGAGGACTGCAATAATTTTTATGTTGGACAAACGGGCAGGAAATTTCTGGATAGGTACAGAGAACATCTCCCTAGAGGTGATATCCAGAAGATAAAATCAAACTTTGCCTTGCATATAGTCAACCAGAACCATAATTACTCGAGTTTTCAAAGTAGCTTCAAGCCGTTGCATTTCTGTAAAAAGGGCAGGCTTATGGACGCGCTGGAAGAATTTGAAATTTATAAGGCCTCAAAAACCCAAGGTAATCAGCTCTTGAACGAAAAGCTTTCTTTTAAGTCCAACGGACTGTATGACCGGGCCATACGCGTGTTGGAACAACACATAGATAAAGGTAGAGATAGTGCGACGCGTAACGGTTAGTCGCTTGCAAGTTCCGATACGATGCGCATCGTGTAGTTGTGTAATTGTATACACGCGGTATGTGCGAGTGAAACTTTTTGTTTATTTCTTATTAAGTTGGCGTACTCCATGTGAGTGATTCTTGTTTTTTATCAACCTGATGATGGGACCATGAGTCCCGAAACGCGTAGTTTTTAAAGAAACATTGAAGTTGCAAGGAGGAGCACCAGTGTACCTGGATACACAAGGTAATATTAAATATAGTTATGTATTGTTCATTGGGTATGACACTTTGAGATGCAACAGGCTGTTGGCTTAATACACACAATGGAAATAATTATTAAAAATTTGTTTGAAACTAATGACAAATCCTGGACAGTATCAGGAAAAAAAACTGCAGCTTATGAACAAATACTGAAGTGTATATCTGAATGTAATTTAAATCTTTTATCATAAAATTCCTTTAATTTTGAACTTGGTATTGGGTTTTGTGATCTTGATCTTTTTTTTTTGTAAAATATGTTTTATTTCAACACTGCCAGATGATTTTGTTTGTGTTGTAACTAAACTGAGACAGAGAGCTACAACTAAACACTTCCTATATATGATAGGTTATTCTTCTCTCTCTCTCTCTCTCTCTCTCTCTCTCTCTCTCTCTCTCTCTCTCTCTCTCTCTCTCTCTCTCTGTGTGTGTGTGTGTGTGTGTGTGTGTGTGTGTGTGTGTGTGTGTGTGTGTGTGTGTGTGTGTGTGTGTGTGTGTGTGTGTGTGTGTGTGTGTGTGTGTGTGTGTGTGTGTGTGTGTGTGTGTGTGTGTGAAGTGTTTGGTTTATTTGACAAACGGGCCAACAAATGTACCAAATTTATATGTAGTAGACAGCTAGGAAGATTATAACATATTATCCCTTTTCATGGTTGTTGGCCCTTAATTGTGAAAACTATCTGTTGCTTACAAAGTTAGGGGGAAGGCAAATTTAATGGGTCTGAAAAATCTTCCATTAACATTGTCGGTTATGTGGTTCATTCATAAACCACATAACAGGACATTTTTATTTCAATCTATTTTTAATACACAACAGTTCAAACTTTTTTTGGCTTTCGACCAAACTTAACAAGAATTGTTTATACGGTACATACTGTGGTCATGACAGATTTTCAAGTATGCAATTTCAGATATTTTATTGCTTTTCTCCAATCATCTGAAAGTATAACTAATTAAAATTAAAAATGGAAACAAATGCAAAAGTCAATGTGTTATAAATAAAGAAGGAGGGTTTATTTGTTATAGAAACTAACATGGAATGGCTCCAGTAGTTACATTTAGGGGTATGTATTTACAGAATGGTCACTGCTATAAGAACTTACATAATAATCTTTTTAATTATCCTTTCAGATACCTCATATTTTGCGCCTAATATCTCTTTTAAACTGTTTTTGATAATCCAGGGTTTCTGTGGTCTTTCTAACAATACTAAAACCTAATTTGGGGCGTCAGTTGATAGTAGTATTTTGGAGTATGCGTGTCCTAATGTTTTGTATGTGTCTTAGTGTCATCTATTCTTTTTATTCTTATGGACATTTGTCATTGTGTTTCATGTAGACATACTTTATCACAGCTGTATGGAATCTTCCTGATGAGCAGAGTGCTAAGAAGGAGGAAAAACAGAAAATCATGTTTAGTTTTATTGAAGAAATATGGGAATGATTTTTTGATTTAATTGAATAAAGAAATTCTATGGAAAACTAAAGTTAGTTGGTTGAATTTGGAGAAAGGTATTTGTGAATGGTATGTATCATATGGATTCAAAATACAGTGTTTGTATTCGAAACAAGATGGGTTATGCATGGCCATAGAATCCTCAATGTATGTGAGCTTAATGTGAGAAGGATGAATGTCTTATTGGGTAGAAAGCCCATTGTATTAGCAACTTCTCATATAAACCAAATAATCAGCCTACTTTTTTTCAATTAAATTTCTTCATAGTGCATCATCAAAGAAGGTACCACAGACACGCGTGCATTTTACAGTCAAAATAACGGTGAAAATCTGCCCTAGACACATCAAGATGTAGAAGTTATCCTATTACAGACAAAACTACCAAAATTATATTGATTTTTACCTATTTATTATAAGAGTTTCTATACTAAAGGTTATAACAACTACCAAAATATTGTCTTCTCAAAGAAATTAAAAGAGTCTTGTTGAAACTGTTGTTTAAGTCATATATCAGTAATAACAAAGAGAATATTATGGTTGTACACAGTTGCAAGAGGCCTATTCTAAATAGCTCTTTAGATTTAACTGGAAGAGTCAGTGATGTGGTGTCTACATTACGACTTAAATCAACTCTTATTACTGATGAGACATTGAAGAATACTCTTTTGTCTGCCAAGCAGATGCTGTTTTTAATGTACTTAAAACAGCTTATACCATAACATTTTCAATATAAAAATTCACTTCAGGTTGTCAGGAAGAGAGATGGAACATTATCTCCATAAAACCAGCTCATACAAACCCGTATGTGAATGCTAAGACACTACCATTTGTCAAAAATGTATCAAATAATCCAGCCAGTCACATCGTACATAATGAAATAGGGCCCAAGTAGTAATATTCTTCTTAACAGAAATCATGTGGTCATTCACAAAGGAAATAAGTAAAATTAATATTGTTATGATGGCCTCATGGATCGTCATATGGTACAGTGGAAACAAAATACAGAAACCAATTAAATCACTGATTACCAGCTTAGTGAGTCACAAATAACAATTTGAAACCAACAAGGTATTATCATACAGTAATTCAAGTTAAATTTGTTTAAACATAATATTTATAATGTCAAGTATTAAGAGTTCCACACTAATTACATAACACAGTAATCACTTTCCGCACTTAATTCGCACTGAATAAATCGCCAACTATAATTAACTAACTATCCCATCCGCTGTTGCTTATATATAGCCTGGTTCCACAACAATGTTCCATTCTTTTCGTGGTGTGCCAGCATAATTTGCATAGTCAACAAGTACTCAAACAGTCTAGAGGGTACTTAAATGTGCAGCCTTGACACAGACACTGCACCTGCTTGGCTAGCCAAGAAATGGGTGGAAGGACGCTCTTGACTCTTCGAGGGCATTCTGTAATTGTCATGACAATATAGAGTGGTTAACAATTCAAGCTACATGAGAAATCTTATTGCCGTAGTTGTGGCACTTACAACTGTATCAGTCAGTGAAGCAGATCATGTTCATATGATTCATGTATTGAGCAAATGTAACATAAGAATTAAATTCAAATTTGGGATCAGTGAGAAACTTCAATGAAAGGTAAGAGGTTGCTTTCAACTTTAGCACTCTGTCTTCTAGGTTTCCAAATCTGGTGAATTGTACAAGAGAGAAGCATAAGACAGATGTCTAGGGGAAAAAAAACATGAAAGTAATAAGAAATAATGAGTGCTTGTGAAGTCCTATCTTTTACTGTGATTCTAAAGAATATGAATGTCGTAAACAGATTGCAATGAATTGCTGAGTGTGTAGAAACCTGTCTTCAGTGATTCTTAAAAGACAACAAATGTGTGAATAAATTTTGTGTGTACTCCTGAATTCAAAAATTCTTGAATGAAATTAATATAATGAATACATCTATTAAAGAAACATAAATTTTTAACAAGCATATGCATGTCTAATATATAAATAAGGGTTGGGTCATATGACAGTGTAATTCTCGGGCATTTCATTAACACCACTAGGGTTACCACACCACTCAGCAGGCAAAACATCTGCCAGTGGTTAATCTGAGAAGAACATTTATTACACTACAATACATATCACAACTTGATCATAAATCTGTTAACAAAAAGAGGTGTTGTCTACAATTTACATAAGTTAAATATTAAGTAGTAATTTGTACAAAGGAACCATAGTATATTTATTGTATATTATTTTCAGTAAACTGACAGAGATTTCTTTAAAACATAGAAAAATTGTCATAGAAAATGAAGAACAAGAAGTCATTATGTTATTCCGAAATATTTGTTTTGGCTGAAAAATATTTAATCAGGAAAGTAATGACCGGAGGTTACATTAGGATTCATTTAAATCCTGATACAGTAAATCGTGATGCATTTAATTTGCATGCTGGCTTTTAAATATAAAGTTTGCAGTAAAATAATAATAATTATCTTGTTGTTGCATCCTCTTCGTTCACTTATTAATTTAATAATATATATATACTTTCACTTATGAACTTACTATTGTCACTTCCCAAACGTTTCAAGATGTTGTTTCTCTTCTTCAGTGGGTTGAGTACATATATACATTATTAAAATAATAATAATATAAGAAAAACAAACACAAGTATGTAGTAATTTTAAACATTGTTACAAGTAAAGTTAGATGGTGTCTGTTGGTTTATGCTCGTTTGTGGTATTATTTAGCTGAAGGAAAATAGCCATGCCTAAAAGGAAGACTGCCCATCATGTGTCGGCAACATCTAATCAGAAAGAGCAGCATAACAGAAGAAATCAAACATTTACTGACAGAAATGAATTTAATGAAAACACACCAGACGAATCATATCTTTTTAACCAGAGTAAAGAACATCTAAAAGCAGAGCTGAGACGACGTGGTTTAAAGACTTCAGGGAATAAAACAGATCTGGTAGGGTCCACTTCTTTCTTGTTATGTTCTCTGTCTTGTAGTCATAGAAATGTGAAGAAGCATTTTTCTGGTTTTGCAGTAGTGAGTAGTATTAACACAGTGTATGTGTTTTGTATTAGTTGTAATCTAAATGTGTGCAGTGTTTTATATTAGGACAGTAACTGTAGTACAGGTCATTGAACTAGTCCGATCGTTTAAAAATGTATGTGTATGTGTGAATATGCATGGCTTTTATGCAAAAATTTCATTAGATGTATCTGTATTAGTAAAATACATTCACCATAAGCACTATAATTTTTATAACCATATGTATATTATGGTTCTATGCATTTATTTTACAAATTATCTATCAGAACTACTACTGAAATATCAGTCGGGCACTTCACAAAAAATATAGTAATTGCAACATTGAATTCAGTGTGTGACAGTCAAATGTTGAGATTTATTTTTGCATACAATTCATTATGTAATAGTTATAGAACTAAGTCTTTTCTTATGTGATCAAGTTTTATGTAGCGTGATGTATGTTTCGCAGAAGCAATTTCTGAATCATCACAGTGTTTCCTCCTCCCCCTCCTCTCATCACATGTTAGGCTTATGGCCTGTTATGGCTTCTACTTTGCTTATTATTGGAATTATCCTCTTTTTATTAGCCGCCTGTAAAGCTTTGCCATTCAAATACTTCTCGAGGAACATGAGTAGAGTTCATTTTGTTTGTCCACTTTGTTCTGTATTTTTTGTATTTGTTCATTTATGCTTTGTGTTTGTATATTCATCTTTGTGTCAGTAGTTATTTTATTCCCCTCCATTTCTGTGTGTGTGTGTGCGCGCGCGCACGCATTTCTGCTGTACCTCTTAGAAATATTGTTTTTCTTATTTGTATTCTTTTTCTTTCCCTTTTGTTAACATACAAGCTTCACTTCCATACATTAGATGGCCACGGTTTTATAGAATTTCATTATCATATCTGCCCATACTTTACTTTTCAATCTTCTATATATTGTGCCGTTAATATAGTTGAATTTTAATCTTATTACCCGTATCTACACCTTCATAAAATGATAGTGAATTTATACCATAGGGAATTGATCGTATTCATTTTTTCAGTTAACGATGGCTATTTTACATCTTATTGGTTGCAAGCATTTAAATAGAATATCATTAGATTTTTGTGGTGAAATTTTGAGACTGGCGATTAAAAATAACTCATAGATACTGTCAGCTTTATTGTCACCTGCTATCACCTAATCATTAGTGAATAAGACAGTTATTATGCATCTTCAATTGTTTACATAGTGAATGTAATGTGTAAGTTATCATGTACAAATTCAGAAGTATCAAGGACATCGTACTACCTTGATTTACTATGCACTCAGATTTGTTCTCATACGTACGCTGATCAAGTGTTATAAATACATTTGTTCCCTATTATGTGCCATTAATAGTCAATTTAAATAATTTAATATAATTTATTATTTGTTTGTACATTCTGCCTTTAATGGTGCAAAATTTAATCTGTGAAATGAACTGTAGGCTATTTAAAAATTGATACTTCTGTAAGAAAATTATTATTTCTGTAATTGTTACATTAAAAAATATAGAAAACTCAAAAGCCACAAATTTGATAACATGTATTTCAATAGTGACGTCTAATTATATCTCTTCCAGTTTTTTGTTGAAGGAGCATGAATGCCTGATTCCCAAAGAAGTGTCATTTAAATATGCATGGCCACCTTCAGTTCTTTTTAAACACAATAGAACTTCCAATTACAAAACTTAATATATCAAACAACTTATTACTGAGAAGTATGTAGAGGTATTTTCCAGTTTATTTTGTGGATTCTCTGCATTATACTTGAATAATATTGTAAATAATTATCTTGTATTTATTATTATAATACAATTCGTCGGTGTAATAATGTATAAGATAAAATCAATATCTCATATTTCCATCATTACCTTACATCTTATTAGATGAACTTTGAATGCAGCCATAGGTGTTCAAAGTAAACTAGTTAAAAAAATATTGCAGTATGTAGATATAAATGTAAAATTAGGAGAATTTTGTTGCACTATAATATTACTGTATCTATACAGTAACAAAAATGTAACTTATACATTTTATTGTTATTTCTACTGAATCTATAAATGCCCAATCTCTACAATGACCAAATCAGAATCCAAACCAGTTGATTTTACCATTATTTCTGTAAAATTTAAAATCATGAATATTGTTTTAATTTTGTTAGTGTGAAGTTTGAATGTGATTATGAGGATGTACTTATATATGCATTTTTTAAGTTCGTGGTGCACAGAAAAATTTCATTATATGAGTATTTCATTAAGTATTTCATTACTTAGATGCATATTATTTGGAAGTTTAGTGGTATTAATCTGGAAAATGTTTTAAAGAGTGATGTGCAGAATCAATAGGTTTTGAATGAATACTCAGAATGACTACATAATTTAAACTGTTTAGTGTATTTGGAATGTTGTGTTTAAGTAAAACAGTAGCAATAATGCTGCTAAGATTAGTTTACTAGTAGAAAAATTTAACTTACCCATCTTTTAGGAAATTCATCTCTGCAGATCTATGTACAAGTATCTGAACATTTATGTCTGTAGAAAATTATTATTCAGAACAAAGTGACTCAAGATGCTTTATGTGTTGAGAGCTGCTTAGAGTAATTGAAATTTAAAGCTTACAAGAAACCTCGCCCAGATTTTATTTTTCCAATCAGACTTCATTATTTAATGTTGTCACACATTGTTTTCAGACTACTAACTACTTTGATTTGGACAGACCTTTTGGTTTCTTCATCATTGTCAAGTCTAAACTGACAAAAACCTGGTGGGTTAAGAGTGATGGTTTGGTTGTGGTGAGTTAGGGTCCCCCTAAATACAAAGTAATTTGTTGTTCAACTACTGCCGATAACAACATTGTGCTTATGAGGTGATCATGAATAGATGTATTGAATTGCTATGAAAGACAATTAAGTGTCACATAACATACGGCATAATTCAAGGTTGTTCCAGACATAGTGGACCTGGCACATCTCGGTAGAAACAGAGGATACTGCATAGAAGAGTAGTGTGCGTGGTAATTATTTAATTTGCAGTAAGATGATGAAAGTTTTCCAAGTGCTTCTATTACAATCAGAGGAACAACAAGAAGTACCCAATGGCATCAGAAGAAGCAGAGCAATGACAGGATCAGAAATTAAGGTATGAAAGAGATGAGGCAGGAAAGCGGCAAAACGCTTTCTTGATCGAGTCGGACGAATGACAGGACGAGAAACAAAAGCAGGAAGCAGATAAAACAGAAGCTCTTTTTTAAGCTGTGCAGAAATAGATGCAAGAGCATACTACTGCAGAAATGGGTCTCCTACATGGTGACTTGGGTGAATTACGTGGTAATCTGAATAGCCAAGAGGTAAGATTATCTTCAGTAGAAAAACTGTCTCAAATATAGAACGTACAGTGTCAACAAAAATATCTTCAGTAGAAGATTCAATTTACAAACATAAGAGAACAAATTAGAAGTGGAGTCGAATAGTTCATGAAAATACAACCATGCATTTTAAAACAAATTGCCGGATAGACTGTAGCATGGTAAAGACAGAAAAGAAGACAGTAGAGACAGACACTTGGGGCAGCTTATGTCAAGGCCCCAACATTCAATGGAAGCACTCACTGGACGACGTATCTTTGGCAGTTTGAAGCCACTGCATGTGCAAGTCATTGGACAGAGGAAGTGAAAGCAGTTTCACTTGTTCTCGCTTTAAAAGGACCTGCCACAGAGTTATTACAGAAAGTGCCACCTTTAGCCAAAACACCTATGTATTGATGAAACTCTAGAATTACGGTATAGTGATATATATTTGTGCAATGTGTACTATACTCACTTGAAAGTAAAGCTAATTAGACTGGCCTGTCCTGAAGCTCCACATGATTTTTGAATGATGTTTGCAATGCAGACATTTATTGATGGTGTCATTGATTGTGAACTTCAGCAACACACCAAAATTAGCTCAGAAGCTCTTCTATACGCCCTCGAGTTTGAAGCTGCTAATCCAGCATATCAGTACATTAATGGATTTATTTTATCACACTGTAGTTAGAAGACCCCAGAAGATCACATTGCCCTTACAATTGGGGCAGAAAAGAAATGTCACAAGTAAAATAATTCAGAGGGTCAAGAGTACCACAATAATTTGAACGATGGGAAAGAGACAGAAGACTGAAGTGTTACAAATGTGGGAAATGTGGACATCTTCAGGCAGATTGTTGGGAGAAGAAAGTACAGATAGAAGTATGTAAACTTACAAATTGGAGAAATAAAGCTACAGAACAGCACACAGTTTCTACGCTTCATAAGACCTTGTGTAAACTTGATTGTTAATGGATTTTCTAAAGGTAAACCAACATCATTTACATTGGACATGTGTGCTAGAGTGTTTGTTGTGCACCCTGACTTAGTCAGCCAACACTAGCCTCAATTTAGCTTTTGTACCATACAAACTGTGACTGGAAGCCCCGTCAAAGTGTTAGGAAATGTAGATGTACGAATAGGCCCGAGTATCCTCTAGTTTAGCCACTAAATGCTTGTTGCAGACATTGTCAATGAAGTGATTCTTGTCATGGACACTATGAATGCCTACAGGTTCATTGAGGGCATTTGAGAGAATGTCGTGAGAGTTGGCCAAGAGAATATAAAGTTTCCATGGTTTAAATGATAGGATCAACCAACCATTCGATCAAGCATGTGATGGTGCCTAGAAAAGGAGTTAACAGGCACAGAGAAGAGGAACCATTGGGTTTTTTATGTGGAAATAGAAGAAGAACTAGTAGATAAAGAACCACTTTGTATGATGACAGAAGAGGTGATTGGAAAACTTACTATGATCATTGAGGAAAGACTTGTTAGTTCCTGAGTTAAAGGAAGCACCTGAGGGATAAGTGACTTACGAGGACACAAGAGGGTTTTTTTATGAGAACTAAACTGACTCACATAAAAGGGAGTCATTGAGATTGTTCAAGGTCATCCACCTAGACCGTCTGACTAAGTATTACTGCAGAGATGGTTTTCCAGTTCGGGACGAGCAGGCTTATGGAAGGGGTAGTGCTACAAAAGACAATTACATGTCACTTATCATGAGGCATCATTCAAGGCTGTTCCAGAAACATTGCACCTGGCACGTCTGTATCAAGGTTGTGTACTGATCTAGCTTCTAGCAAATTCCACAGCACTGGTAATTACCAACTATTCTTGGTTGGTCAGCCGGAAAGTGGTAGATATTTCTGGAACCTCTGGAGAATATATATAAGCATCAGCAGCTGGCTTAGCAGTTCAGTTTAGACCTGGTGATATTCATGTGTGGAGTGTTAGTTATTGTGGCGTTTCAATGGGAGGTTAACATTGTGTTGATTAGTGCAAAACTAATAAAGTGACATTTGTTAATGGACAAATTTAACTTTTAATTATTGTATAAGAATATTTTGTTGACTTATAACTGCTGTTTGGGTCTAATTAATGTTTGTAATTAGTGACTTCATTGGTGTCAGTAATTCTGTTTCCACTGAACAACATGACAATCGGTGTGACTGTCGTAACAATTTATCGTATATACTTTTTTATTATTTTGTAATTGCAACGGGTTAAGATGAAAATCTCAGTTAAATATAAGAAAAGTAGCAGTATAGTATGAGGCTGTTGTTACAGCAGTGTTTTGTTTCCACTAATTTTACTTAATTCAAAATCATGGCTATGTGTAAAACAAAACAAAATAAGCAGAAAACATTTGAAATGTAAATAGTCAAAACAAATTCTGTGTAACTTCAAATTCATATCAACCTGTACTCAATCATTAATTGTGAAAATGCATATATTAAAGTTTTTCTCTACAGCTGTTTAGGTTGTGGTCATATAAATTTTTTTATCATAAAACATGATTACCTCCTCCTCCTCTGCTCAACAGTCCGTTAAGGACCAAGGCATACCGCACGGCTTTCGTGTTAGTGTGTTGGTGTATGGCTAGTACTACGCACCACATGATTATATATTTCATAAAAAGTCGTTTTTATTGAAATGCAGTGGTGAATTGGGCAGGATGTCTTTCGTCTGTTGCGTCCATTGATTTAAGAATGGTAATAGTGTGTAAAGTAAGATATTTTCCATATTTTAAGACATGATGGTGCAGTATATTCTCAGTATTGTGTGTTGTGTAAAACAAAACTGTATAATGTCTTTTTATTTATTTTTGCTTCAATTAAGAAATACAGTTTTTGTCATCAGCCCACTTGTATATAATTCTATTATATGTAGTTTCACAGCTTGGCTTTTACGAATTGCGAAACATGAATACATAGTTCCAACATTTGTTTTTGATCATGAGTCTATAATTTTATTTTAGCGTAGCTAAGTATTTGGCAGGAAGTACAATGAATATCAAGTGAAGTTGCTAGTTTTACTATAATTCTAATTTATAGACAATGACAGCATGTAAAAAGACGTGTGGTTTCCATCATTGTACCTGGAGTGTGATAAGGTAGAAATTATTATTGTGTGTGTGTGTGTGTGTGTGTGTGTGTGTGTGTGTGTGTGTGTGTGTGTGTGTGTGTGTGTGTGTGTGTGTGTGTGTGTGTGTGTGTGTGTGTGTGTGTGTGTGTGTGTGTGTGTGTGTGTGTGTGTGTGTGTGTGTGTGTGTGCTGACATCTAGACCGATAATATCAGTTTGTAGTTTTTTTTTTAAATTATCATATCTTCATCACTGTGGATATGTGCATATTTTGAAATATGGTTAGCTTGACATTGATATTTGACCTATGGGAGGTTGATAATGCTCCTCTATCACACCGTTAGTAAACCTTTACTCTGTGCAGTCTACAACAGACATGCAGTGTGCTTGTACTGTTCCAGTTCTAGAGTTACCATGCTATCAGTGTAAATCAGTGACTATAAGTGACTATGTTAGTATTCAGTGTGACATGCCTAATGAAGATTATAATGTATGTAATAATTTTTAAAGCATATATTTTTTATGTTGTAATAGTTGGAAGTAAGTGTATAAAGTGTAAGGAATCATAATTGTATATTTGACAAATTTTGTCCTCTGTAACTGCTCGTTTGTCATATTGCCCATATCATTTCTGCCGAGACACACACACACTTATAACATGATATTCGTGTTATAATTAATGAATATAATGGTATTCATTTGAATGTTATTGCATTATTTATTCAGAATATTGCTTACATTCATTGGCACAACATCTGTACGTGCTAAATACAGGAACAGCTGTATAAAACAGTGTATATATTTGTTGGTAGAAACTGTGTGTAATGAAACATTAAATTTTATTCAATAAATTTTGTTAATTAGAAGTGTATTTGTTAGTCATTGCCAACAAATTCTAGTATCACAATATTCTGAATGTTGTGTAAATAAACGTCATGCCATGAACTTTGTACACCCATGTGTCCATGCAGACTAGTAGAAACAAGGTTATATACATGTTTATATATTGTATTATCATATTTAACAGTTGTGATTCATTTGTTTGTACATTGAAGTGACTGGCTTTGGAGGTAGAAAATGAACTCCCATCAGGTTTACAAATTTTGTAGTGTTTGAAATAGCATTATTCAGTCAGTTCAGTCCAAACTCTGTATTCTGTATAAATAAGTGTAATTCAAACCAAAAACATTTGATTTAAGATTAAAGGGGTTTTATGCTACAAGTACGGTATCAGTTGTTTCTGAAACTGATGTTATAAGTACATACATAAATTCATGTAAATGCTCATTTCAGGAGTGAATGCTAAAAGACCAGGTACATGTAGTGTAGACTATGAGCTGTAAATGAAAGCAGATAAAATAAAATATGTGATAGTTGTTGAATATATGCCATTTTAGGATGATAATTTGCAAATTACAATTGAATAGTCTTTTTATTACTGGTAATCATCTTGGTGTTAAACTGGTACATTCTGTCAGTCATTGCAGTGATACAACTATGTCGTGTTCAATGTAAATTAACAATTATAAATTCATAATATTACACACACTGTATGGTCATGTATATGAGTACACACAAAACACATACACACACTTTCTAAGCAGTTAATTTATAGCTATGGTATGTTAATTTAAGCTAAAATTTATTATGTGGTCTACTGAAATAAAGGTACGAGCTAAACAATTGTTAAAGGAGTTTGACTGTAACTATCTGTTTTTGATGAGAAAGTGGTGAGTGAACACTATAAGGCCAGTACAACAAGGTCAATTTTGGTAGAATATTATTATGAGAAGGGGATTAATAATCTCTGTCATGGAAATACATGATTAAACGTGGATTAATCCAAAAACAAAAGTAATAGTCTCGGTATTAGTAATGCTCAAACAGTATTTGTTAGTAATTAAATTAAACAATTGTAGGTAGACTGTTTGGTGAAGTATTATTATTAAAATTTATGTAGATGTGCTGACTATTTGTTTCATAAGTTGATTGAAATGTTTCTACTCATTAAGGAATTATCAAAGATCACAGAATTATAAAATTTATCTGGACTCAAATTGTGAACTCTTTGACAGTGAACTAATGTGCCAAAGAATTTGCCAGTTGTTAAATAAACAATGAAGCAATACTTATATGTACTCACTTAAGTAGAAATAATATTAACTAACAGCTTCAACGTGTTATTAGGCTTTCTGTGAGTTTTGTTATACAATCTACACATCACCTGTTAACCCCCTGTGTCTAGACTTTCACTATTTGAAACCTTTAATCAAATGTGTTAAGTTGACAGTTAACTACTGTTAGATTCCATTTTAATCCATGACATTTCAATTATATTTTACTATTAATATTACCATTAGATCTTTCTAGTGTGTGACCAACCCACCAGTTCACGTATCATCAAAAGGAGGAACATTATGAATTAAATTGTGTAATGAACAGTATATGGACAGAGTGGGTATACGAAGTAGCCTCATTATTCTAACGAGAAATGCAGGGTGAAATTGTGAAGTTGGGAAATTATGTCTGTTGTTTAATTATAAAACTTGGACAATCTATTGTGATGAAGATTGCATGGATCATACTCTTAAACAAGTGGAATACATTATGAGGCACCAGAGAAATTGATACACTTTTTATCAGTACTTCTATGAAACAATCTTATTAATATTTCTTTGCTACCCTACTAATCCAAAAAACTAACATAAACTCATTATCCTAAGAGATTTATATGTATTATATGAAAATAACACACTGTTGCGAACTCCACTGGCAGAAGTGCTGGCATGGTATTTATATAGCCCAGGGGAAGTCACACAGCATAAACAAATTTTTGAGCATCCGCTATTCATTGCTAAGTGGTACTGGAATGTTGTGTCTACTTGCGGATCAAGCCAGTAACCACAGATTGACAAGCTTCATGTAGTCTGCGCATGTTATATGTTGCATTAGCACATGTCATTTTTGTAACATTAGCATAACACTGTCCCCTTTAGCTTGTGCATTCTAACCTTGTTCAGGCAAAACTATGCAGTAATATTTTTCTAGGTGGAATTTTCATTATCCCATTCACAATGTATTAAGGATCTTCCCTGTTAGCCTCGAGTTTTGTGGAGCAAACCCAAAACTGCATGTTAGGTTACTTAATCGTACCTGGTCACCTTCTATATACTCATACTGTTACCGCAGGTGGACCATGTTTCCATTATGTCACTATCTATATTTATTTGGTTTTACAATTGTGAACAACAGATGTGTAGTTCTTGGAGCTGCCTTTCAATTAATCTGAATATTCAGTCAGTATGAAGAAGAATCTCTTCCCCAAATCCTAATTTTGCTAGAGTTATGGTGGTTACATCATTCATGTACTGATGGTCTGTTAATCATTAAGAATAATGGTATTTGTTGTTCCCTGTGTGTTTCATTGTCATCAACAAACTTCAACAGATATTCCAGTGTCTTGTTAAATCTTTCAACCATTCTATCAAACATTCAGGTCTTTTGAATAACAAGAAGTAGCTGACATAATTAAAAATTCCTCCCTTAAGCCATATGAATTTCAATTAAAAATCCATAATAGCAATTCTGTGCAAACTCATGCTCTTGCTGCAGAAGTGACCTGATGTCGGTTGACATAAGCTTCCACCTTTTGTTAGATAAAGTAGTCACCTACAACCATGCTATACCAGTTGTAACTGTGAAAGGCCAGTAAAGTATATGGCAGTACTTTTAAATGGAAATCTAACATTTTCTCTTTTTCTTTTCCTCTTCCTGGTTTGTGGGCCCTTGCAGCATATGTTATCACAGTTCTAACTCCATATGTCAACATCATGTCAAATAATAAAGCCAGTAAAAGTATTTTTTAAATTTGTAAATTGTTTTGTATTAATAGCAAAATTATCTCTGGATCTATATTTGGTTCAAAAAACAGTGCACTTTATGTTTGGTTATTTCAGCTGTATGTTTTTCAGCTGTCAGGTATTCAGCAGTATGACGTCTCCAATGATCTGCATTTTCCCAAGCTCTTTTCAGGAATCTATTCTCTGAAGCTGGCGATTCCCATTGTTGCCAGTAGAACTTAACACTGCTAGTCACTGAACTTAGCACATGCCATGCTAGTCAGGGCAACAACTCTCTTCTTTAGGATCAGTCCAGTATATTTGTCACCCATTTGCTTGTGTCAGAAATCATAAGTTGTTGAATCTTTGCCTAGAATTTTATAGTGATGGCTTCATCCTGTTCACTCATTTTCTGTTCTCCCTTTACACAGCAATGTCAACCATCTTCCAAACATCACGTATATAGTCTTTAAGATGGGCCAGTTTCTCAATGGTGGCTACTTTCTAAGGATCTTTACACCTGCTACTGAGACCAGGTGACCCCAATGATTATACTCTTCTCTGATATAGAGTATACTTCTTAGTTCTCAGTTTTGTTTGGACATTGCAAATTCTGGCACCCAAAATCCTGTCAGAGATTAAAACGTGATCTGAAAACAGTGAAATAAATTATTGTACACCAGAGAAAGTGTACAGTTGTTATTGACACTTTGATAAAAATGTGACACTAGTATTACAAATTATCCTGTACACAATCACAAATAAACCACCAAGTTAAGTAACATTTACTAGTAAACACAAAAACACTTATTGGCTCCTCAAGAAATAATACTCTTATTATTATATACATACCACCATAGTCAGTAAAATTCCATTTTTTAAACAGGAGTAATACACACAATAACAACAGTTATACATTTAAAGGAAAACATCATAACAGGAACATTACAGTGTATGAACTGAGGATGAAATTTTAACATTTCGAAAAGGCCTTATTCATTGGTTTAAAAAATGGAATTTTACTGACTATGGTGGTATGTATATAATAATATTATAACAAGTCAGTGGCATAATGTTTGGCAAAATAATACTCTGTTTATTGCTAAATATCTGAACTTCAGATGCACAGTATTTGCATGGACCAACCAATCATTTGTTGTGTAATGTTGGGAAGAGGATTTCATATAACTTCATTTTAGTTGGACAGTGTCAATAATTAGTAAGCATTACCTACTCTTTGCTGGGTGCTTATTGTTTGTACTTGCTGACAACCTTCATGTAGGCTACACATTTGACTATGTCACACATTATCTAACAATATAATATTATAACATCTGATGTCATGGTTCTTGCACGTTAATTATTTATGTATGCTTGTTTTTTAATGCCTTTAACTTAAACAAATTAATTTATTTTATATTATTTATACCTTATGATTTATTTAATATTATTTATAATGTTTACCAATCCCATATACAATACGTTGTGTATTTCACCTCTGTAGTGCTTATTACAATAACTGTACTGTTATTATTATTATTTTTATTATTATTATTGTTGTTGTTGTTGTTGTTGTTGTTGTTGTTGTTGTAACAGTAAATTTTATATACCGGATTAGTACATCTAATATCAGTTGTATGTAAAGATAGATATAGCTCAATGTTCTGAAGCCTATTTGTTGAAAGTTTGGTTACAAGTTTTCAGACTCCAGATATATATTACATATATTGTTTGAATCATATAGTATACCAAACAGCAGAATATGTGTGAGGAGTGAAATTATTGGAGACAAATTTGGGGTTCTGAAGTATGTAACCGTACCCTTACAAAAATTACGGTTTTCATATTGCTGTCATAAAAACAAGAATCAAATTTATTAAATTTTTTATGTATTTTATTTTCAATTGTCTTTCTCCCTCACTTCACACTGCATCACTCTCATCATTTTTGATTAAAAAAAAAAAGTTGTGAAACAAAGACACTTCACAACACCTGTTTGTAGATACTTTTGTTTCATTTTTATTGTTTATAAAGTGTAGAGTGTACTTTCTTCTGGGTTTCTGAACAAACACAGTGGTCCACATTATAATAACAATGTTATTACACCCTTTGGCGACTAGCTGTACTATAGTCCGTATGCATATCTTCACTGTACGGCAATATGAATATTTATTGTAGCTGTAACAAATATTTATTGAATCTTTCAGTATTACATGTTACTCATTTGGCCTATATTACAACTATAAAGTTTGTGACAGTTACCATACTGGGTCTGCTATTCCTGTACATACTCTAATGTAAATGGACAATCTGTGAGTTTCAGTGACCTTAGGATGAATGAAAATCAAGAACAGAAACATAAAACAAGTGCTAGGTATCTTAAACTATCTTACACATAATTCATCACAGAATGTGGAAAATGATGTACTTCTTAGTTCCAGAAATATGTTCTACTGCCATATTTCACTTTCCATACCACAGTGACAGCATATTGAATGAATATTGTGAATTTTCAATAATACGATTAAACAGATTTTATTTCGGTATTGTTAAGTGTGTCTTCTTGCTTCCAGTTTCTGCCTGATTTGTGAGAATTTTAGGCATAATCTTAATAACTACCATCTGTTGGTCAAAGAATTGAATTATTTTACTTTTATTCGTCTACATTATGTATTATTCTCATTTTTAACAATGGAAAGTTTATTGAAGATCGGTCAGTAAGTATAACATAAATTTTACATTTTTTTTGTCATCATTTTGACAATATGTATTGTCATCATGAGGACCTGTGTACTGACTAAAAATCAAACACATAACCAGATCAGTTAATTCTTCTGTGTGTGTGTGGGGGGGGGGGGACAATTTGTTTTGCATCAGGAAAATAATTACATTTTGAAAGTGATAATATAATAATCTCTTAATTTTACTTATAAATAATTATAGACACACACACACACACACACACACTCTCTCTCTCTCTCTCTCTTTTTTTCTCTCTGTTATGAGGTGTGGTGTTAGTAAGGTTTATGTATGTGTTTGAGACTGTGTGAGAGTGTGAGAGGGTGTGAGTGTTGACATCAACATAATTTTACAATAGACTATAGTAGTCTGTATAAACCAAGTAGGCCTATTTGGTAAATATAATTTTAAAAAAATATAAATAATGAGTAATAACTATTGCCACATGATAGATTGGTTTACCATAATTTTGTGTTTCTGATATTTTCTGTTATTTTGTACATAATTCTCCAGTCTGTGGATGTTCAACACCGGTAATGGGTGAAAAATAATAATAATAATACCTTTCAGTAATACAGTAGACGCCCTCTAGTCCGGCCTCGGTTGGTTCGGCCAGCCATACGGTGAGTCACACAGTCTAGACGAGCCTCCAGCGACAGGTCCCAACTTGTTAAATGGAAAATATATGTAGCTCAGTTGACTCGCGCTTTAGTTCATGTGAGGATGTGTGTCTTATGTTGTGAGTTCTATGTATATAGTCTGAGTAAATATGTCTGTGTATATAGTAATACTGCATGTATCTGTATAAATAAAAACGTTTTCCGATATGAGTGCGAAACAAAAACACTAGTTTGTGACTATGGACCAAAAATTACTACAAGTCCTGCAGCGTGTCGATTAGGGCGAATCGGTCCAGAGTATTAGAGTCCAGTAATATCTCTGTGAGTTTGTAGTAATTTTTCTTGTTTGTTTTTTTTACTTGCTACCATGGAGTAAGGGTAAGTAATTATAATTATTAGTAATTTATATATACTGTATTGGGTCATTTATTATATGGATCATTCATTAAAGAGCGTTATTTCATCATTATAGCGTATTTTCAGTTTGTCCGGCCATTTTGTAATCCGGCCTATGGTCTGGTCCCGAGGTGGCTGGACGAGAGGGCTTGTACTGTATACATACTGTATTTGAACATCCTAACAGTCTGTCTTCAGCTATAACATATTTTTAGATGTGTATTGCTATTTATACCAACTCCAATATAAGTCAATGATTACTGCATCTATAATTGTTTATAAATAAAATTAAGGGATTTTTGTATTATCAGTATTTTAAATAATTGTTATATTAATTATCTTTCTAGAATATATATGTCTATATATTTAAGTAAAACAATACGTAAGAAATTAATTATTTTGGTGATGTAAAACAAATTGTCTCACAACATACACTTTCACTCAATTAATTGATCTCATGTGTTTGATTTTTCTCTGTTGTCCATTCACAGGTCCTATAAAATCTGAATATATTATATTGTTGAAACATCGACACAAATAATGTAAAATTTGTGTTACACTTATTGACTGATCCTCATTGATTGACGGTCACTACTAAGTTAAGGATATTATTCTCATTGTTTGTATGTATTAAGTGGTATTGTGTGCAAATTAGATTCTAAAGTTGAACGATATTTTCTGCATGCCACTGTACCTTCATATTGTAGAACTTATTTTCTTCCAGTGGCAGATGACAAGATTTTAGACTTATTGCTAATTATAAAATATATTGTAATTTTAAAAGCAGCATTTTTGTGGATTGAATAATGTCATGTCCTCAGAAGATTGTTACATATAAATGTTCTTAATAATCTGAATATACAGACATGCAGTCATACTCAAGTAGTACTATATGGGTTTTCCAGTCACTTTTATCAACAACCATTTGTTGGTTAACTTGTTGTTTTTGCTCAAGAAGATGAAAGAAACAGACAATTTTTAATAGACAAGAGGTATCAATAAACAAAACAGAAAATTGTAAATTTATTAACTGCATTTTGTAAAGCAACTTTTAAGACATTGAAGTTTGTAGAGTTTTATGCAGCGGGAAAAATACATGCATTACTATCAGTGAGGCATCCATAGAAAAATAAAACAAAGAAAGTGACACGTAGGAAGATAAAAGAATAAAATATATCTCTTGGAAAAAATGTGACAGGCAGACAACAATCGTATACTGCTGAAGGTTCAGAAATTGTTTAAGAAGAACTGCAGAGTAGCTAACTTATAAATTAATAACACCATGATGTAGGCAGTCACTTAGCAGTGGTTAATTTGTCAGTGATAAATTCTTCTACATATGATACTAATTTTTCTTATGTATACAGTTGTGTTTTTAGCTATTTTGTTTTTATTTTAGTACAAATGTGATGAATTATTTTAGTACAGCTAAACTGTAATATAGGATTAACCATTAGGAACAACCATTTAATGTTCCAACATCGATATCTGTAGAGCACCAATAATGGATCACCTTATGTACTGTTCTGAAAACTCATGCAGTCATTACATGCTGATTCATATACATTTTATCAACATTAGCATTTGTCACTTTCTTTGTATCAGTTGCTTCTAATTCAGTCTGCCCATAGGATACCATAATTTTATATTCATCATTTTTATTTCTTCAGGCTACTTTATTGTGCTTGGGTACTGTTTTCATTGTGACTAAACATTCAGTCATTCGTTTGCTGATGTAACACCTGAATCCAAGTACTGACAGCTTTGCTTGCTTCCAGCTATGCAGAAGCAGCATCCATATTTTCTGTCTTTCAAAACAACTCAGTTGTTTTTGGTCTTAAAAACCACTGGATGTGTTATCAATATTCTGAACAGTCACTGGAATCAAATATTTTCACAAAACTCATAGACTCGTAGTAACACTAAAATACAAAAATGATAAGAAGACAGAGCGTTTGAATGAAATACCAGCATATCTGCAAATAAACACTATATTACCACTAACTTCTGCATCACCGTCATCTGTTAGCAAGCAAGATCATTTAAATTGAGTGAAAATAGTGATTTAAGAAAGTGTCAGAGCTACCAACATTGCACTCCTAAATTGATCATTAGTTGAAGCCTGTATAATTATTTATTGTGAATGCAGATTTTTCTTAGTAGAATAAATTCTTACTTAAACAAGCATTTAATATTGTTCTCCAATGCAACATAAGTAATGTGTAAGTCTATTCGAGACTTGTCACATAGCACTGATTCAGCAAGGTGGCACAGTGTTCTCATCCTGTCTGACAGAGTCTAGCGTATACTACACATTTCAAGTCATTGCACGATTCATCTAGGATTTTCTCTAGAAACCTAGAAACAGTAGTTTCTAGACTGGGTTTTCTTATCAACAGTATAGCACACAGTCAACATTGACTGACTATATTATGTATGTAACCATGTTGTGGACAGCTGCCAGTCAGTTGAGTTTTCTGCAAATTATACCAGCAACTCGAGTATGTTAGAGCAGAATTTCAGGATGCTGTTAATAAAAATTGTAAAATATTTAGTTGTTATTTATATTGCAGACTATTGTGTGCCACTGCGTGCCTTGTATTATTGGTTGTGCATAATACTTTGGAAAATTGTACATATAACTAGGAGAATGATTGTAATATGAATGTTAATGAAAATTGATTGTTTCATGGATATTAACAAAGATTCTGAATATTCGTTTCTATGCATTGTATTAGTACATTGTACTACTTACACGTCATAATACTTTTGATCCTGATAACTAGTAAGCTCCCTGAGTTCTGCAAAACTTGCTCATTATTTGGAATGTAATACATTTCTTTATTAAATACATTTATGTTGGATTTTAAGATAATAATAAAGCTTTGACTGTATGTACAACCCGTTTGTTAGTAGGTTTCTGTTTGCTTTGTCTTCAACAACGGCATATTCTGAATTCCATTTGTCTTCTCCCATAGTAGTATATATAGTAGTATATAGTAGTTCTAGCCATTTGTATTTTTTTAGCAAATGACCCAGTTTTCTTTATGCCTTTCTTTGTATTTGATCAGTGCTTCATTAAACTTAACATACACATACGCGTGTATCTCAGTAACCATTTACGTATTATTTGCTTGTTTGCTGCTTTACAAACTACTTATTAATAGTAACTTTTTCTTTAAAAGTTATCTAGAATGTATTTTCTTAAATTCAGTACAATATTACATTCTAAAAACATCATATAATACCGAAAATACTGGACAAATGAGTAAATACCTAGCAACTTCCAGTTGTACTGTGAGGATGGGTACACACTGCTTTGGATAGAAAATTGTATCTTTTTTAAGCTGCCCATCTATGTTACATTCCAGTTACCTCTTCAAGAACAAATGTATGGGAAAAATGCTAAATCACTTTTTAATCAGTTCATAAATGCAAACAGCTGTTGACAAGTCAACAGTTTTAAGTGTATGAAACAAAAGCAGACCGGTTATATATAAATTCTTTAGGATGTTCACTGTGTGTGTGTGTGTGTGTGTGTGTGTGTGTGTGTGTGTGTGTGTGTGTGTGTGTGTGTGTGTGTGTGTGTGTGTGTGTGTGTGTGTGTGTGTGTGTGTGTGTGTGTGTGTGTGTGTGTGTGTGTGTGTGTGTGTGTGTGTGTGTGTGTGTGTGTAAAAATAACATTTATATGGATAATAAAAAACACACAACAGAAACAAATAATTGCATAATCATGTAAAACAAACGGATTATGCATGACAAAGGAAGTATTGTGTAATGTTGATTAATCAGCATTATGTTATGAAAAAATCCAAACAATAAGAAACAAAACATAGGAAATTACGATAGGTAAATATAATTAAGAACAATAAAAATACCAAGGGCAACAATAAAGTTGTTTGAAGTGAACAGTTCAGAAACTTACTACGTGAGTTTGAACATCGGTATTGGAGAGCAATACATAATTTTGTGGACAGATTCAGTTTTTATGTAATTCAATTAAATGGTTTTGTAATGACTGGTGGTCATAATTTGCGTACATTACAACTGATAAACTATCATAATTATTGAATGGCCATCAAATAGTTTCTAGTATTGCACAGTTCCATGATTTTGTTCGTATGTGTCTTCAAATATTGTAGTATCTTTTACAGTTCAAAAATAAAACTGTAAGTATTAGAACTAACATTCATTTATACACTCTGTAGTGTGTTTGTGTTATATAATGAATATAATATTATATTATATAATATTATTATATAACAATTGTAATATATACCATAATTCATAACTATTTTGTCATTTACCAAGTTAATATTTTGTTCAACATTGTGGTGTGAACTGATATTAGTTTGAGTGCTCTTGAAGCTGATAGTGAAAACTTTTACACTACATGTAAGCAGTAATTGATACAGTCAAATTATTATAACTAAAAGAATCCAAACAAAATTCACCTTCACTATCTCCTGTTTGTAACATAGATTGCTCAGATGTTGAAGTATTTGTTGAAGTATTGTTATCGGCTACTGAAATCGTTATGTGTATGTGATATAAGCATTATTCCTATGCTTTTCCAGTTTGTGTTTAGGTGTACCGCATCTCCATATATTTTGGGATGAAAGTAATAAATTGAAACAGAGGAAACAATGGATTTATTATTTGTGTTAAGTGATTAATGTCATTCTCTCCATTGTGGATTGAAAATTTAGATATAAAACAACACATTTTTCAAGTTTGTATACTGCAATACATAAAGTTATTTTCCTGATATTTGGCTCTTGAATATATGTATAGTATATATGCATTCGTAAGAAGAAAATTATTCTTCTTAAACCCATTTCTTTTTATGTTACTTTTAAAAAGAAATTAAACTATATATAATCTTGGGTTTTGTTATCCATCATATGTCTGTGTGAACAAATACTATTTAATGCACTTTTTCAACTTTGGAACACTGATTTTTAGATGAAATGTTTAATTAAATTTTATGTAAAAGTAGTTTTTTTGTAGTTAAAAAGATGCATTAGATAGTAGAACAACTGTGTAGTTTAGTTACATCATATGAAGCCTAGAAAGTTTTTATGTGTAAGTTGAAGGCTTCCATGGTCAGTTGATTCAAGATGTTTTTGTCCAGACGTGTCAGTATCATAGCATTGTTACACTGACATTTCAAGAACATTTTTTGACTAAGAACATAATATATCTGACGTTCTGAAGTGATGATTCTCTTGACTTTAATAAGTATGTCACTTTGTTAATGCCGTGACAAGATTGTTTTATGGTATTGTGCTGGGGTCAGTATATTCATGCTAATTCCAGCACTTGATTTTTAATGTGTAGAACAGCTTGTGGTTGGTGTACAGTATTTTTATGAATAGAATACTTAACAGATAACACTATCTATTACTAAAACTGTAAAATACACACTGATGAATATTATTATGAATATATAAAAATTGATTATCGGGTTGTAATATATTTCATATCACACTCGGTTGTAATATCATAATCACACAGCCGAGCTTATCACACATGTGCACAATATTTGCATACATATATACCTGCACCCTGAATACACATTACACAAATATATAAAATTTATCTTTGTGTTCGTTATTACAAATAAGAAGAAACAGCAGTTTCAGAAAATTGTCACTTTATTCTAAAAAATTGTTTAAAAAAAACTTTTATTAATTTTAGCTTAGCAAAAAACGTACTAGAGCACTTCACTTCACCTTGCCTTTCTGTTCTTCAACAATGGAGGATGAAAGTATAGCACTTTCAAATCCCTTTAAAAAATATCAAAACTTTTTTGCTTATAATTTATCTGAAAATGCAGCACTTTACACTTACACATCCCAACTTACTTTGTTTTTTATCTCACCAATTGAAGTGAACTTAAATAAATTAAAATTGTATAAAGTTAACCAGATAAATTAATTAAACAGCAAATTTAAAATGAATAATAATGTAAAGAAAACTTACAAATATATCCATACAGCTCACTAAATGTCAAAACAAAAAGTAGGCTGCTAAAGTAAATACATGTTCAGGTCGAATAAGCTGGAATGAATTTTCCAGCTGAGAGCAACAGAACGCTTCAGGAAACCCAAATACAGCTGAAGGTATAAGATGCTTTGTCGCATGGTCAATTTGGGCCCTCTTATTTTGGCCTTTTGGTGAATTTTGTCAAAAATGAGACCAATCCTAGTGACCATTCTGATAACCAAGAGACAAAGTCTTGTCGAAATCATTATAATCATAAAATTCTTGTTTATTTGTACGTATTCCAATTTTCATATACCTATTATATCATATTTTGTTTTTAATTCTCACTACCCATGTATTTAGATAATGGTGATGGTATTTATGAAGAACAACTGTCCTCAATAATTCCATATGTAAATAACAGTTTACAGAAAGAATAATGTTGTAAACAAATGAATCTACAAATCGCATGTAACTTGTTCTGTGTGTGCTGTGTGACCTGTTAAAAAATCTCAGGGGGAATTTTAAACTCTTTGAGAAGAAGAAAATGTTTCGATATATTGTACAAACCATCAGGTACTAATCCTTTGCATTATTTCAATCTGTACTGAGTTGTAATTTCTTCCTTCATTTGTATATTTATTAGTATCTATTTTTATTATATAGATAATGATAATAGTACAATTAATACTTGATGCTGTAGTAATATTTATGAATTTTGAAACAGTATAGTGTTATATCCAATCATCCCTCCTTTCTTATCTGTTTGACATGAGCCTTCCATCTAAGTTTAGTACCCAATGCCATGCCAAGATGTATTACTATGTTTGTATACAGTAAAACAATAGTGGCAGATTATTGTGATCACAGATAATATTATCATTCTGCTAATACTATCCTGATCTAACAAATGAAAATACATTATTTATACCGTAAATCAGTCATTGTAATCATTTACTACTTTTTTCGTGTCAGTTTATTTGATTAAATAATATATATTTAATGGTTTCAGTAAAATATATAATATCTATCATGTATTTACTGAAGCCTTTAAAATGAATGAATGATCGTGGAAAACATGCCATTCCTTGTCACACACACATTCATAAGTGTGTACATAGTAACTGTACCTGAACATTCATCTCGGTACCTAAGAATGACTCAGCATCCTCTTGAGTCAACAATCAGATATTGTTAAACTGTTTCATAAGTTGTCAATCTTGCATTGTAGTTTATTAAGTGTCTTGATGGAAGAACCGCAAGTATAGTGACAATTTATTAATACTGTAAATCTTTGCGTAGTGTTAAGCTTTCTATATTTGTATATATTAAAATTTATACAAATGGTAATATTACTTTTGAAGTTAATGTTTAACATATAAACACTTATATTTGCATGTAGTTAATTTTAGGGGGAAATAGTACTATTAGTCATGGTTATCTAGTATGTCAAAACTAGAAGCCATAAAAAAATAATAATACATAAAATGTGACTTTGTGTCTGGTTTCAGTAGTTTATATATTGATAATTTTTATAGCAATTTTTGTTTAATTTATATTATTGTAGACAGCTTTGATACACATTTCTTTTTTTTCAGAAAGTTATTTAACTGATGTAAAACAATGTATTGTTTTTGTGCCTGAGTATTATATCAAACAGCAATTATTCATATATTCATTAGGCTCAGAAGTACTCATTGGAGGTTGAAATAGTGGTGACAAAGTGTATGAGTGACCAATTCATTTTTATTTTAAAATTATATTAATAGATTTAATACTGCCATAAAAATATATGTGAACATGTAACAACTCATATACTAATGTGACAAATTTTGATGACAAATTCATCAACATGATGATGATGATGGACACAGCATTATACATGAAACTCTCATGTCACTTAATACATCGTGGCCGTACATATAAATCATATTGGTGATTGAGTACTTTGAGAAAAATAACTGATCCTCGTTCATATTTATTGCAATATTATAAATTAAAAAAGTGTGTGTGTGTGTGTGTGTGTGTGTGTGTGTGTGTGTGTGTGTGTGTGTGTGTGTGTGTGTGTGTGTGTGTGTGTGTGTGTGTGTGTGTGTGTGTGTGTGTGTGTGTGTGTGACAGATTTTATAAAATAAAAGTTATTATATAGGTAATAACAACGTAAAATACATAAGCTTATATTATATACAATTATCAATAATTGTGTAAAAATGGAACTAAAGTGGGTACATGAATCAACAGTATCAGAATACAGACATATCAGTTTTTGATGCTGGTCAGATCTAAATAGCTTTTGGGAGTGCATAAAATGCCGACCAAAAAGTCAGGCAGTGTTAATTAAAATGCAGCATTTAACCGAATTATGATTTATCAGAGGTTAGAAAAGATCAGAAACATGAATAGTTTTTATTGTTATACAGCAGATGTGAAACTAAAGCAGCCACAAGAGCAAGCAGTATATATCACCAGCTGCTCAAGGTAGTGAAAGGCTATGGAAGTATTTCACTTTCTCCCCTCCCATTCTCTTGTACTAAATACTCAATTTCACAGTTGGTGTAGTGTAGTGTAGTACTTTCAGTTTTGCACTGGACACAGCATTTGTAGGTACACTCACAGCATATAACTTCTTTTAACCATTGCATTTAGTCATTTTAAGTATAATTTTTTTGAGCTTATCACATTATGTGTTAGTATTAATATTTAAAAAACGTAATGAAAATTTAATAGTAATTATAATTGAATGAAAATTTAATGGTAATTATAAATTATGTAGACTGCACAAACGTCTATTATGTATATCTGTATTTGCCAGACAGTTTATGTTTCACTCAGTGCATTAGTCAAATTAAACTTACTTGGTTGGTAATAAGTAAGTTGTAAATATTTGTTTAGTGTGTGTAAATTACATGATGTGAGCATCTTTGAATGACATTTTGTTATAATACTTTAAATAGTAGAACTTTTATTGATTGATTTAAAAATCAATACTTTCATTAATATTATTGTTTTACATGAGGTTCATGTCTCATATATATTCACCAGAAATGTTGCCAGTTCTTTTGTCAGTGCCATTATAAATGCTTTTTTTTGCAGACTGCAGACTTTTAATAGTTTTTTATTTACTTGGTTAAATAAAAGAAATCAACTACTGTATTAAAGTAAAAATTAAATATAAATGTTCATGTTGTCCCTTAACAGAATTGTTTTTTTTTTTTTTTAACCTCAGTTGTATTCCAGAAATTGAAAAATTCCTTCAGAACTGAAGCCTGTAAGTTAATACTTTTAGAGTGGTACAGTGTACATTATGTGTCCTAATTGTTTTATTGTTGTGTTGTTATATTGTTGTTTTTGTCATTAATATTAATAGCTGTAAGACTATCACTATTGCCTGGAGGAGAACAGAAATACAGTACTTCCTATTTTTTATGTTAATTTGTTATAAGTAAATATCACTTGAAACAGACAAGGAAGAATTTTGTTCTGATTTGTCCATTTCAGCATTTGGAGTACAGTATTTGTTTTAACACATTCGCTACTGGTGACATGGATCCATGACATTCACTCGACTCATTGTAATATGTTAAAGCAGAGTGAGTGTACACCATGAAGTTTCGTTTTTGTGAGTGTGTGGTGAAACCATTACAAAATTTCTGTGTATTCTTAATTTTGTGTTTCCTCATGCTTTAAAAAAATGGTTGTTTCCTCGTACTTTAAAATAAATGGCACATTTACAAAAAAAAACACACCTAGGGTCCGTAACATGTAATCTTACCACTGAATGTGTTAAATAACTTCCCACATTCTCAGAGTTTTGTACTTCATTTCCATGCTTCCATTTGTAGTGTGATTTTTCCAGTTTTGGCCAGTCTTCTCTTTTAAATCTATCAATACAGCATCTAACCAGATTTTCTGTGGTTTTCCTCCCTTCATCTGTGTTCTGGTACAGCCATGAAGAGAGCTCTCATGAAGGAAGACAGCTTACATACTCATGCATATGTGCCAGTCATTATTCCAAAAGCAAAAACATTGAGTGCATAGTCTATGTAGTGACCATTTTTTTTAGATTAACTTTATATTTTTCCTTTAAGATAAACAGGCACATTTCAAATTATTTCTGTTTAATAAAAGAAAAGCATTAAGTGTTATCACATATTACAGAAGTTCGTGCAGAATAAATAGTGTTCGTAGTACTAGTACCTTCATAGTAGAAAGTACATAGTTTACATCAAACCAGTTTTTCTCTCCCTTTATGAAAAATCTCTTTGCTACAGTACTGTATATGGCCTAGCCATTGCAGTCTTGTTGATTTCGCACCTATATGTGGGTTTTCTTCATTTTAGAAGTTATTTAATATGGAGGATAATAATTACAATGTGAACAAAAAAAATATGTTTATTTTTACTGTAAAATGTTGTTTTGTTATTTTTAAGAAGGGAAGGTAGATACTAATAAATTTAATCTGTTACTTGAATTTGATGGTACAAGTCTGAACGATATAAAGACCCCCCCCCCCATACTCCCTCTATTTCCTGGGCTCTTGACAGTTGTTTCGGTAACATGAAACTTATGGTCACTTAATTTATAAGTTTCCAGTCTTCTAGATTTCTCATGCAGTTTAATTTGACAGGACTCACGCAACAAGTTTGGCATAGTTTTGTAGTGTTAAGTAATGTTTCTTGAAATAAATACTTTGTGACTGAATTTGTGAATTAGTAGGAAGTTATCGGATTCTTAGCTTTTGCAAAACGTATATGTTTTTTCCGATTCTTTTGTAAAAAGAGTGTCCATTGTGTATTTCAGAGTACAAGAATATAAGTGGCATTGTACTTTATACTTCAGTGCCTGTTACAGTGTTACAATGACCTACACTCATGTTGAAATCTGTTAGAAGTGAATTATATAGTAGAAATGTGACTATCCGTTTGGGGTCAGGAATGAGGACGTGAAGGATATGATAACAGACAAATTATAAAATTCCTCCCCCCATTAGGTCCATATAGTTTTCCATAAATGTCTATTATTAAAGTGATAAAAGAATTACTGCATACCTGTGCAATATTTTTTTTATTATGCAGTAATAAAAAGAAAAAATTGGATACATAATCAGTAGGCAGAAAATAGGTTTTCATTCAAAATAAGATGCTTCATTTTGGCAGTAGCACTGTAGAAAAAGCTAATAGTTTTTTTTTAAATTAACTGTTGATCATAATTCTTTCAATACTAGAAGATTCATCAGTTTTGTCCTTATTGAATGTAGTGGCCCCTCTCATATTATTCACCTCAACAAACGCTTCAGTTCTCAAGCCTTTCAAAATTTTAATTAACTTTTGATTTTCTGAACTCATTTGACTATTGACATATATTCTATAACAGTCTTCATTTACTAAAATCATTAGTGTTGAACTCTGACACAATATCGTTAAGCCTACAGAGTAAAATAAGAAAACGCAGTGTATATTAAATTAAAAAAAACACATTTCTAAAGATGACAGTAAAGAAGACTATTGTTGAAGCTGTAAAAACAAATTAATAAAAATATATTCTTGTGAAAAATAAAACATATTGTTTATTATTAATAAATTAGATAAATATAAAACAGAATATAACATGCAGTCTAGAGCAGACTCAGGAAATATAGATACAATCTAAATAAGTGGAAGTTATAAACAAAGCAAAATTTGTTAAAAAGTATAGTTTCATGAGTTGTATCAAATAATTGAGTTCTGTTACGATTGCAGAACTCATTCGGTATTTGACCATATTCATTAAACCTGTATTCCGCTGTATTCATTATTCAATTTAAAATGGCTGTAACTTTACCCATGTTGTTTACAAGTTAACTCTGCTCCAGGAGTTTTATTAAACATATTGTAATAAAAAATGAATAAGTGACTTCAGAAAGGAGAATGTTTAAACACCTACTGTAAACACATGTACTTATAAAATTATATTGGTAGAAAACACTAGTGTCGAATTTTTAAATTATGTACAAATATGCACGCATGTTCTGACATCATCTTAGTCATTACTGTGTTTTTTATGATAGAAACTGGTAAATTTATGTATACATGTAAGCATGTGCTCAATGCAAGAAAACAGGCAAAGTGTTGGAAGTTTTAAATATAATGTGACATTTAAGTTTGTGGCTGTTACCAGTTTTACAATTCAAGGATTTTAAGTTGCTTTTGTAAGTTTATTCTACAAATGAGATGACATAAAAATGTAAAAACGAGTAAAGAAATTTTCAGTTTTTTACACATGGCATGACTACTTATTTTACTTCACATCAGCTGCTGCCATAAGGTTTTTATAACAACCTGATGATATGCATTATGAACAAAATTTTTGTGCTTGTTCCTTTATGAATATTTTAAGATTTGGTTACTTACAATATCCAGATAATTAAATTTTGTGTATTGTAGACTTCTCTAGTACAACAGTATTATCTGCTTATTTAGTTTGGAGAACTTGATTTTCTACATATTTATTTATCATGTGGCATGTGTAGTTGCAGAGGCTGAGGCAGAATATGGCTGCACTCAGGAGGAAACCAGAAACAGACAGACAACATTCCAATGGTGCTTCAGCACAACTTAGAACTCAACATGGCGACACGGTGACTAGAACGGCTATTAAATTAGATAGGGAAACACTAGTTTTGTGGCGGAGACCTGTCACAACTTTACATTATTTCACAAGAGAATCGTTTATCAAGATTTATAATTTATGTATAAAGTAAGTAGTGCTTTATATCGCAAATATATTTATTATATCTGTAGGCTACCAGTTCTTAATTTTATTTGGCTATGCATTTATAGTTATTCAGAATAGAATGTGTACTCTTTTGTACCATGTTGTTTCATCTGCTGATCTCTCCCTAAACAAAGTATGGTCCTACCCTATGTGGTGGTCCAACTATCAGTAATGGGGGGAGGCCACTTTTAATCAAACCTGTCTATCATTATATATCGTTAATAAAGCATTCCTAATCTTAATTTGAATGTCATTCTTAACACACAGATAAAGTCTACTACTTGCAAAACTACAATAGTCTTGTGAAGTTTAGTTCAGGTTTGTGTCTGTGGGCCTATATAGTATAAATATATTTTTTTCTTAATTAACGTATAAATAAAATTATCATAATATTAGAATGTCTTTATGTCCAAATATGCCTGAACATTTTATACCAATAGACAATTTTGTTATTCCTCCTCAATTTGATGCGTAATTCCCACCTGACTGTAGTGTAGTATAATTAATTATTTATTTTGTGTGTACCAGTGTTAATGATGGTTCATCTTCAACTATTATATTCTCATCCCGTTGAATGTAATATCAGCTCCCTAGTAAGCTCCCAGTATTAGTTGATTCTAGTCTTTATAGAAATATAGTAAGTTAATTCAACTGTTCACAGAAATCTATCATATTGCTTCTATACCCTAATGAGTAAATCCTAGACTGTCTGCATATTGTGTTTTACATGTAGATCCAGCTGTAAATATAATATGCTATATCTTGTTTGTACATTCCTGCTACTACACTGATTTATGCAAAAGTGCTGACATCAGTATAATACACCGAGATTTTACAGATGTCGTTTTCGTCTTTCTTCTTAGCCTCAGTGTCTAAGAAAACTTATTGTTGTAACATATAAAATCCACGTGCTATAAGTAATGTCTTTTAATGAAAATAAAATATCAGTCAGTAGGGAAATAAATAAATGTATCAGTGTCATTTGTAATGTGTATAAGTAAAAACTTTCATGTTGAAAATTACTGTGCAGTGCTCAAGAAAGAAGATGCTATATTTAATCTTGGAATGTGTATATAGCATGGTTTTTCTGTACTGTAACTATGTGTGTTTCCATTGTCCTTGCACATGTCAGTTAGTTTAATACTGTTTTACACGTTCAGTGTTGTGCCTGTAGACTTTGTGTTTTAGTTAGCTTTGCCATGCCTGCGCTACCACAGGTTGTCATACGTGATTTTCTATAGAAACTACTGGTGGCTATGTATGGCCAAAAAGCATTTTATAGAATTTCTTGAAATTAACGCTGTAATATGTTGGATCTGATCAGCTCAGCTAACAGAAGTTTTTAGTTTAATGCAAACAATCGGTATCATTCTCATTTTTTGTTGTTTGTATTTATAGCTATGTGATTTGACATGTACCTCAGAGTGGGACAATATTGTTAGAAAATGAATACATGAATTTTGCTGTTTTTCATGATAGAAAAATGTAAACTAAACTACTTAACTTAAATCAGAATAGTTTTATAGTTATAAAAAATTTTAACCTTTTCAAAATAAATAAATTGTTTTGTTTACATGCCCATAATTATTTATTATTGGTATGTGTACATGTTACATACAGTTTTCAAGAGGAACCTCTGTTCGTTATTTGGTTTATTTGGAACATTATCATTGACCAAAGAATAAATTATTAAAATTTTCAAAAATCCTTATATGCCCAGTAGTATTAATAGTAGTGTACTAGTCTGGCTGTGAAAATATTAAGTAAGTTATACATATTCTAGATATTTACCTTTCAGTCTGATCAGTGTGCCTTTATTTTTATACAGTATGTTCTGTATAGTTTTTTTGTTACCTTTTTCTTCGGTATAATACAGTTGGGGCATTGAGGTGAGGATGTCCAAATCCATTCAATATTTAATACTTTGTAGCAGGGTTGTACTATACTATGATTTTCTGTCAGTCGTCCATGCTCTTTGACAACAAAACATTGTATAACATTTTTTTTAAATCTTCTTCATGGTTCTTTTAACAGTGTTAATACTTTCAAACCTGAACATCCGTTGGCCATTAACCCAGTTTCCTGAAGTTTTTAATGGAGTTCATTGTTTTGCTACTACGCAGTCAAGAATATTTTGTCAGTTTGCCTTTTACTGACTTTGGTTCCTGTCTTCCTATTTAATTTGGTGTGTAACATTGTATACTTTTATTCACTACTTTTGTCTAGGAGGTATTATGAATTCATACACTATTTTTAAAGCAAAAAACACGAAAAAACTATACATAGTTTCAAAAAAGTTTACAATGAAATCAATAAACATATTTGTTAAAAAAATAATATTTGAATTGAAATAAGTGCATAACAGACTCATCACCTGAAAAGCTGTTTTGAAAATTGGGCGTCTGCAGTAGTAGAGTCGTCCATTCCTGGTTCACTGTCATTTTAAAGTGAATTTACTTTTAAATTATCTCTAACATCACTAATTTTAGCCATGAATAATATATTTTCAATTATAGAAACATGAAAAACACGAAAACCTGAACAGCCTAACCTGAAAGAGTCTAGCACACTTTATGAAAGTATGTTAACAAAACATAACAATACTCATTAATTACATACAGGTAACAGGTGCCATCTGTTAGATAAAAAGATAACTATATTTCAGTTCTACTGTCTTGTTTTCATAACTGGCAAAACCATTTAAAGCTGTGATAAATTGACACCAGTACAGCATACAGGCATCAGATGGAACAGCATTTCTCACATCCTCATACATAACACAGGCCTTGGTCTGAAAGTGTTGATAAGTGTGATGGGAAATGTAATGTTCGTGTAATTATCTACTGGGAAAGTATGTATGTAATTAATCCAAATCCTACCATAAGGTATGAGACAAAATTAGTATTTTAAGCATAACAATATCATTGTCATACAAATCACAGAAATACGTTTTCTCTCCAGCCCTCTCTATTCTTGTGTCTCTTCCGTTATTTCCCCATTTTTTTGGAGTATTACTTTACCTGACTCTCCTTGGCTTATTCTTTTGTACCTTGTATTTGAGTTTTTTCTCATTACTCTCAGAGTGGTTCCATCTTACATATCCAAGCCATCTTAGCTCTGGTTTTGTAATCAAACTGTAATCGCAGATTTCACAATTTGTACATTGTCTCATATATCTGCATAATAGTTATAATTTGTGTTGAAAAGACAAACACACATGTATTCACTAAACAAAGAAAACCTGTAAATCAGCAAATACAGAACTATGTACTGCAAATTCATTACTGTTTTATCTTACTTGTGGCCTTAGAAAATGGTTACTCTTAATAGTATTATTCAAATCTTAAGTGTGTGTGTGTGTGTGTGTGTGTGTGTTCTGACCAGACTATTGAAGATAATTGTATTTAGCCCTCTTGATAATGTTAATTATTTTTGCAACAGAAATTTGGTATGTTTTTAGTATTGGAAAAAAAATGTTCATGTATGCAAGTACTTTTTATATTACAATTACAGGAAAGGCTGACACGTTTATTACAAAACTTTATCATTTAAACTCCTGATATACACGCAGAGTTGTATTTATAATTTTTTCCTGTGTTACCTTACTAAAGGTTCAGTTTTTATTTAGGTTTAAGAACACTGTGTGGAATTTAGAAGACAGTAGGCTTAATGTATTAAGAAAACTCATTTGTTTTCTTTGTAAGTTATTATACTGCTTAATAAATATAGGAAGTGCTTATTCACCAAGTGATATCTTGATTACTTGTTATATATTAATTCCTTTTAAAAACGTATGTAATTGCGCATATAATAAGATGCTGTAAAAACCTTTAAATATATTATCTTATCAGAAACTAGTATGGTATTAAAATTTAACAACTGTTCATGATGTATAAAAAGTTAATGGAGATTTTAATAATAATAATTATCATTATTATTATTGGACACATTGCCAAGTAATGCTTAATCTACAGCCTTATCTTGTAAGTGGCATGTAGTATGTATTAGTTTACCCTAATATGGGACACAGTGTATGCTAATAAGCACTATTTGTAGTTGGCAGCATCAGATTACATTTTTAAGATAGTATAATTGGTTGTTTAAATAATTATTTGTAAAATAGTAATTTAATAAAACAGCACGTAACACATTGAAACTACACACTAATTATATTGCAAGACCACATTTCTGTATAATATAAACACTCCTAAAGTGTAGTAGGCTGCATAAAATACTCCAGTAGGCTGTAAACATGAAACTAACAGGAATATAATTTTAATATACATTTTTAAAACCAAATATTTATTATACATTATCAAGCATTATATAGTAACCAGTCAAATCCCAGATAACATTACAGGACGTCCTCTACTTTCAGATATTTCACTCTTTCGGACATTCAAAATGTATACCCTTTATTCAAGTTAGGTACTACAGCTTAGGATTTTTCAAACACTGCTGATGGTGTGAGGAAATGAATAAGCATTAAGACAAGTGCACATATTCTTTATTATTCCTGCTACTATGGGAGGACACCTACAATGAACACATCCTACTACTGTACAGTACTCGACTTTGGAACATATTTCCAGTAAGCCATTCTGTTCGAATGTCGAGCACCTCCTGTATATTGAACTTTTGGAATAAGTTATATTTTGTGGTATTCCTCAATTGGTTGTGGATGTGTTCTTCTTTACAAATGAAATTGTAATTGTGACAAAAGCATTAAGTCCCTTTGTAAGTTCCTTTTCTTGAATTATGCATTTATTCATTGATTTCTTTTGTATGCAGTTCATTTGTTATTTCTGTCTATTTTGTTTTGATCATGCACGTATACTAAAATAATTACTTCACTGTCAGAGATAAAGAGAGAAGTGTTTGAACTGAAGTGAACTGAACACTCGATGATTCCAGTGTTGTAGATTTTGACTGTAAGTATTTAGAGAAAAATCAGCAAAAAGGTTCCATAATTTTCCTATTACATATGCTGTTCCAAACACACTTACATATATTTAATGGATTTATATAAATTTATTAACATTAGATTCCAATATTTTCTTTTGCACAGTAGTTTTAATTGTTGGGCGTTATATTCTGTCAAAACTGACTTAACACCAGAATCCATATTTTGATCATTAACCCCACCCACTAGCAGCCATGTAAATAGGGAATCTAAAGTTTTCTTTCTTCCAGCTGCTCGTATGCATTCTTGAAATTAAGAAAATTGAAGTGCCCAACATTCTGTGGCCATATATAGTGAATATCCAAGCTTGAAGCTATAAAAATTTTTAAATATTTATCAAACTATGGTAGTTTGACCTAAGAACACATTCATAAATTTCAGATTTTCATAAGACAATCTGAACTTCCCACTAACGCCAACATTTCCAGCATTGGTATTGTTGGAAATGCTGTCCTTTTCACAAGCATTTTGACAAGTATAGATAATTGCAGAAAAATATTTAAAAAAAATATATATATATAATACATGAATGAAAACTATGGAAATTGTAACTTCATTGATAGTAATTAAAAAAAAAAATGAATAAAATGAACATTTTATTTGCAAATATCTGCCTACTCTACTGTTTAGCCTGTTAACAAATTAAAAGCATGAAAAATATTTTTATCAGGTATATAAATTTTTATAAAAATTAATTAATAATCAAGTGTAATATTTTACTTGTACAAATAATAGTGCAGTTTGGTGTTATCTAGGTTGCCATCTTCTAAAACAGACTTGAAGGACAATCAGGTTCAGAAACTAGGACAAGCCTGAACATGTAACTTGTACATCTCAAACAAACAAATAAAATATCCGTAAAACAGTATGTCTTTTATAATACAATTACTGTGCTTTGGATAAATAAAAATTATTTTCAAATTGACTTTTGGTCTCATTAAAATACAAAATTTAATTTTATAACACACTATTGTTGTTTATTATAAAATGGTATAAATTTTTAATAAAAATGCTGTTTTAGTTAAATAGGTAACAGTTATAAGTAAAAAATTAAGTGTCAATAGGGAAAAATTTAATTAAAAATTGAAACTGCACTTTTGCTTTCCCTCAAGTGAAAGTCAGTAATTTTTTTGAGTGCCCACTCCTTTTAACTAGATCTTCCTCAGTTATGATTTAAATTTTCATTCATTCAAACATTCATTTAAATGTGAATCTTACATTACGATAAAGGTAGTGAACTCTTGTCAGCTGACAATGTGTAATTGATACCTAGCATGCTTCTTATAGTAGTTAACATATGTTACCAAGTTTTTTAAGGATTGATAAAATCCCAGGCTTTGAGAAAAATTCCCCTCCCCAGATGTTCCCGTGTCACACAAAATGGTGGTCATGTCCAGGAAAACCCTATAACATCTAATAGAGTTTGCGTAGTGGAGTTTAGAGAGACATTTATAGACATCATTGGAAATTCATATTGATGAGAAGAGAAAAACATTTAATAAATAGAATTCCTGTTACAAGAAATGTTCACTTAATAACAGTAAGAAATGAACAATTCACTGCATCGAACTGTCTGTTTAAAACAGAAAAGTGCAAATGTAATTATTAATATTATATTTTTTAAAGCAATGTTCATTTGTGCAATAAAAAATTTAATATTACACTCTGGTAGAAAGATTTTTGTGTTGGAGGTAGCCATGTAAAGACTAAAAAATATGTGTAATGTATACCGTTTAGTGAATCATAGTTTTACAACCAGCTACATTGTTATGGGATTTCATTTACTAATCATGTGAGAAGTTGTGTGCACATTTGTTATTGGGGCTGAATATATAAATACTGTATTTGTCTGTTTACAGGTTATTTCAGTATCGTTTGACAGTATCGTGTATTCTCGTAGCATTGATCAGTACACTTATTTTGGTACAAATAGGTGGACCACATCAACCAGTAAGTATGTGTTATGCTTAAACATAGATTGTGAACAAAGGAAAACAGTGTTCATTGTTTCCTCAGACGTGTCATAGGTCAGTCAACAGTCCTATTTGTGGCAAACACATTAGGCTGTACGCTGTTGCCAAACTGACTTTTACAATTTACATTGTAGAATATATTGAGAGAGAGAGTAACTTCAAATAACTTCTGTCGATCCATGGTTCAATCAGAATTTAGTCATAATCAATTTCAATGTGAAATCCTTTTTTCTTCATTTAAACTATAAATATTGACTCTCCACTATTGGTGATCTTCAGTGTTTAAAAATACTATAAAAATATCATAAAATTTATTTTAATGTGTAATAACAAGTACTGTATTTGAAAACATGCTACTAGCCTGTTTTATTGTGAGGCTTTTATGAATTTTGTGGAGTAACAGAACTATGTTGTCTATTGAAACAGTAATCTAGAAACCAGATACATATGCTCAGTCATAATTAATATATAAAATTCATAACAAACCCAAGGGGAAACACGTGATAGGAAAAAAGTTATTTCTGGCGGTTTTCTCTCAGTGACCAGTACCTTACCTTGTTAAATGTAAATCTGGAAATACTTTTTTGATATGCAACAGTTTGCTTGTATAGAAATAGGTTGTCAGTGACAGGATTTGAATGTGTTCAGTTAACTGGCAAACCATACAATGCAGCACTGAGAGACAGGCTTAAAGAAGAACAAAAATTCAATTGATGAATGAATTTTTAGTTAAAGTAGAGATATGTATGATAATTATATATCTATTGAAACACACACTTCACAGGGATCATGTTATACTTAATACAAAGAATTCTGACAATATTATTATTGCTGATCTTAAAATGTTCTTCTCAATGATGTACATAATAATTCTAAAATGCAGCAGAATGACCTACCTTTGTATCCAGTGACTTAAGGTTTTTACTTGTAAATCGGTAGTATTGCAGTGAAATTTGGCACACAGGTAGTTTATTGTAATACAAAAAAAAAATTAATACAAGGATACATAAATGGATTTTTTAAAAGAAGTTTATATTTAATTAACTTTTATTAGTGGATTGTAAATTCTTCATAATGAACACAATGTATTGCACTTCATTATTTTATTGATTCCTGGTAAACATTTCAAGTGACTTACTGTATCACCAGATCAGAACAAAAGTCAAAGTAATGCATTCTTACTGAATTAGACGTCATTTGAGATTGCACTGAAACTTAAGGTTATCATGTTCAAAAAATACATTTTTAAATGTAGAAATCATCTGATATGACTTGTGCCCCAAATATTTTTTTATTTGGCATTAAACAAAAAAATTCACTTTACACTACCTCACTTTTGAGAATTCCATTCCTCACTACTTTAATTTACATATTTTTAATGTTCACAAATTTTCTTGTGGCTGCCGGACTATCTAAATGCGTGTTAATATTATAAATTTTAATATTATAGTACTGACTTTCTTAAACCATATAAAGAAAATTGTTATTTTTTTGTTTGTTTCAGGTATTACAGTGGTTGCGGGGGAGATCGTTATGGTGCCTGTATTGGTTAGGGTTAGGAGTGTTGTCTTCTGTTGGCCTTGGAACAGGTCTCCATACGTTCCTTTTATATTTAGGCCCCCACATAGCTGCTGTGACCTTAGCAGCATATGAATGTGGTGGCCTTAATTTTCCTGAACCTCCGTATCCAGATGAGTAAGTAACAATTTATAAATGTTATTTTATAATTTACAATGACTAGAAATTAAGGTCATGACTCCCATCTCCTGCTCATTTAAGATGATCAGTGGTAGTCTAATTCTTCTACAGTAGTCAACTAAGATTATGACTGTTACTGGTGTGTATATGAATGGTTTCAAAAGCTACCATTTCAGAAACTGTCCTCTCTCATCAGTATCTAGCAGATGTGACCCTAATGTGTGGCCCACCATACACCAATCTGTTCCTAAAAAGCTACTAGAGGCAGAAACCATCATCTGTGTAGATGAGCATAATACAAAGAATAATAAACTGTCCTTTATTTTATGAAAAGTATTTGATTGGTGTGCACTTCTTGCACAAAGAACACAAAAGTCTGCAGTGTACAAAAAAGCATGATATGTAGTATGCTAAGAATAAAAGTGATAGACAGGAAAACAGTTAAATGGACCCACAATTGAACAGGAATAGATGGTATTATTAATAGGCAGTAGCACACTTTGGCAAGGTGAGGAGACAACCTGGTTAAGTTCTATGGGACAGTGATTTGGGGAAGGGGACAGTGAATTACCCTCTCAAAGAAATCTGTTGATAACTGAGGAAACATTTGCTCAGCAATGAACAAATAAGTGCCACTGATAAGTCTCATAATGGTAGATTTTTATGAAGTCAGTAATTAAAGAAATCTAGAAAATATAAAATAGCTTCAAGAGAACAACATTGTTTTGGAGTTTAATTTTTTGTGCCTTTTGACTATATTTTAACCTTCCATCATGTAAATAAAATGTCTGTATTTAAGCTAGAACTGTATAAAATAGTTACAAAATGGAATAGAATGGGCACTCACACCACAGCAGGCTGATCCTAGTCATCTTAACACTGAATCATTTATCAGTGTAGGTTTTTTCCTAAACTCTCCCAATTTATTTGTTTATGGTACACGTTCTTATAGTCAAAGATGTTGCACTTTGTCTAATTGATAAACATTTTTTTATGATATAGGGAATATAATCTTATTTAAATTTCCTGAACATAATGTTAAAAATAATGTTTACACCTATTTGACCTTCACCTCCTTAAATGAATTCTGATTAAAGTGAGAAAAAACAGGTTGAGCAGATTTTCAACAGAATGAAGGTAAACACACTTAGATGCAATTATGAAGAGAAACTGCAGCTGGATGGGTATGTTGTAAGGAACATTAATGACTGTCCATGATGGCACAGTGGAAAAGGCAAGGAAAAGAGGAAGGAAGAGTTGGAACATGCCTGGGACAGTAGCATTTAGAAACAGCAGTTATGAAGGGACCTGCCAATCAGAAAAACACCGCGCGCGCGCGTGTGTGTGTGTGTGTGTGTGTGTGTGTGTGTGTGTGTGTGTGTGTGTGTGTGTGTGTGTGTGTGTGTGTTAAAAATAATCTTACTGCAAATGGTTTTTTAATCAGAAATTGTATGTTTCTTAAGAAAGAGCATGATGAGCTACAAACATGGTATGACATGATTGTATAATTGTAGCAGTATACAGTTGCTTAATTGCTCAAGGTATATATGAATAGATGATTTGTAGAAAATTGTTATTTCTTTATTTCTGTAACTTTTTATTTTCAGAATTCTTTGCCCAGATGAGGTAGATCCAAAGTGGACTGCAAGTGTGTGGAACATTATGAGTAAAGTACAAGTTGAAGCAATGATGTGGGGAGCAGGAACTGCTTTGGGTGAACTTCCGCCATATTTCATGGCTCGTGCTGCTCGTCTGTCTGGGTATGACCCAGAAGATGAAGGTGACCTTCAAGAATTTGAAGAGCTGCAGCGTAAAAAAGATAATCCTGAGTTAATGGTAAAATATATTTTACATTTCCTCTTAATCTTATGTATAGAGAAATTATACTTTCATTTATTAGTGTTTGTGGATTTTATTATTAATGGCAACATCGTGTATTTATTGAAATTTTGTTTTATGTTACAGACATTTGTTGACCGAGTAAAACTAATGGTAGAGAAGCTAGTCCAGAGAGTTGGCTTCTTCGGAATATTAGCTTGTGCATCTGTAAGTGATTATACAGTAGTAAGTGGTTGGTGTATTATACATATATGTAAAAACATATTATTTAATTAAATTTTGTACACTTAATGTTTCAGGTTCCTAATCCATTATTTGATCTTGCTGGTATAACGTGTGGACATTTCCTTGTTCCATTTTGGACATTCTTTGGTGCTACTCTAATAGGAAAAGCTGTGATTAAAATGATGATACAAGAAATGTTTGTAATAATTGCTTTCAATGAAGCACTAATTGCTAAAGCAATGAAATTGTTGTCAAGCATTCCAGCTATGGGCAGTGCCTTACAGGCACCCCTCTCAACATTTCTTATAAAACAAAAAGAGAAGCTACATAGGCGTTCTGAAAGAGTTGACTCTGAGGTAAGAAAACTTTGTCAGTTCATGTGTACGTGTGTTTCAGTTCTTGAAATATGCTTTAGTTCAGTTTTGAACATTTCCTCAGGAGCCTGACGCATGTTCAGTATTTAAAATATTAAATTCATCACTGTTCGGACGCCAACTGAAGCGTGTTCAGTAATTAATAATTAAATTGTACATTACCTTACCATTATTCGGACGTCAACTGAAGTGTTAATGAATATTTAAATCTTGAAGCTCGTGTGGAAGTTAACCAAGTTATCGTCTAGTGTACTCGGCAGAGAATAGTAGGCCAATGCAAATAAACAAATACATATTTATAAGTTCATATAAAACATTACTTTATTACCTTTTACTATGACATTCTTGTATGCTACCATTCACATAAGATACTCTTCCCCTTTCCTCTACATATTTTGTATTCTTACTTTCAGCACTGTTACGATCCGTTATCGGACATTATTAAACACATTATATTCAACTTAGATATGATAAACGTATACACACTTATTATAATTAAATTATATACTGTATAAGGCAACCCAGCATTCGCTCATTCTCTCTTTCACTCTATTACCCCCTTTTTTGATTTAGCGCTTTTTATTTAAATGGTTGTATTTGTTTAAATTTATTTTTATTGAAATGTAGTTACTTCCCTGTGGCCGCCATGAAGAACACGTGCTGTAATTAGTCCGTTTTTTTTGTTCACTGTTTTATTCCAAAAGATTTTTACTTGTTGAATTTTGATCACTGCCGAATTGTTAAAGTTTAATTGTTGTTGAAAGTTATATCACTGTTTGAATTACTTTATATCATTTTTGTTTGTAGTATACTCACATTATTGCCACTTTTATTAACTTTTGGCCCGCGAGCTTTTTACAGTAAACCGGCCGGTTTTGCTGGGTGATGCTAAGTAAAATTTCAATATGGCCAAAACGTCATCCTGTCCGTGGCAACTTGCTTCGGGATAGGCTGAGCGGGCGTCACGTGATATCTCATACTTTTGCTCTAGAATCGCGCTCGCCGACAAGCTAAAAGGAACGTGGTCTTCACCATGTCCGCGCGGGCATAAGCGCACTCTTACACATTCCAAAGCACCTGGATTTGTCGTATGTGGCCTAGCTGACAGAGCCACTGTGCAACTGGGTGTTTCGAAAGTTACACACTGCTTATTACTGAGACTCTTTATGGGCGATTCCCCGTTATTACGATTGATAACAATAAAATAAAACCCCATAATTCTGTACCGTTACAAGCCCTGCTTAAATACACACTAATAATTCTAACAAGTATTTTTCATATTTGCAGATGTCAGAATGTGTTATAACATTTCAGTTTTTATATTTTGAGTAATGTACATATTTTCTCTTGGGGGAGAGAGAGAGAGAGAAATACAAGTGATAATGTGAATACCATTCAGATATAATTGCTTGTGAAATACCATTCTTCACTTACGCTTATCGGATGCCGTCTGCTTTTTAAGGCTTGACCTGATATTCAAGTTACTCCTGTTCATTGTATAACAGTGAAGCACAAATATTGAGGATACATGAGAAAGCTTTGAAAACTTAACATTACATTATAACTTCTACATATATAAGTAAAAGTATTATCATGAAACATGCTTTGTGTTAAAGTTAAGCTTTGCACCAATTATTTGGTATCAGTATTTTAATAACAGAGCATTAAGTTAGATTTAGTTGATAATGAGACATCACTAAAGTAATGCTGTGACTAGAGTACACAGTAAGTCTTGACAGTATTAATTGTGATCTCATTTGGCACTTGGTGAAATATATGAACTTAATAAGATGTGAAAACATGCTTGGTAGTTTCACAAAATTTTTATTGGCAAATTCTGACATTTTACTCCAAGACTTTTACTGTATTTCACTGATTCATCGTAAATCTTTCGTAATATTTTGAAACAGTTGTCAGGCAATAAAATTAAGTTTTTATTGGCACTGAAATTCTTGTAAAAAAATGTTTGTTTTTGTTATTTCACCAACTCTGTAGTTTCTTGGACAACAGTGTATACTTTTGCAATCTTTCTGGGATCATAGGTAACAAATCACTCACAGTACCATTTTGTTGAAGGCCTTTGAGGAAGTAAGCAGCTCCATGACTGTACAATGGAGATACATGGTATGTTTTATTTACTTCCTCTCCTTTTCTTAAATAGAAGCTGCCAAAGGGGTCATTTAACATCGTAGTCCTGATCTATAATAAAGTACTCGTTAGCTTCACATGCTGTGCTGAAAAACACAAACAGTCTAACTGCAACCCTTGCAGTTACTAATAAACTATATAATCATGTAATAATATTGTGTGGCTATAAATTTAATGTGTTTTAAATAATGTCTATTTTCTCTTGTTTTTTTAGGGGAATGTGTTAGCAACAGTTTTTGAAATGTTCGTACTGACAATGGTAGTATATTTTGTAGTGTCTATCATCAACTCCCTTGCTCAGAGCCACCACAAGCGCCTGCATAAACGTAACGAACGTACTAGTGATTAATTAGATCAGGTCTATCGCATATAATGGACTGGTAGTTTATAATGACATTCATTTTTTTCTAGTGAAATTTCCTATTTAAATTTGTATCCTCTGTATCATTTTTTCCTATAATTGGATACCAGTAATATTTGTAATGCAATGTGTTCGTAAACATACATGCTCATAAGTCACGTATTAAGGTGTTAGTGATAATATATGCGAAACGGTATAGGCTACTCAATACTCATGTTTTAATTTTGCACTTTCATGTATGTTACAATATCACATACCTGGTCAACACAAAGGTATTTTCATTTGGCACAGTGTTATGTTGAAACTGGCACTTTGGTAGTACAGTTGTTTGGCATATTGCAATTATGGAGGATCTATAAAAAGTATGAAAGGAATCTGCTAAGGTTTCATAATTGGCAGAGAACAATTATGAATAGAGACAGATGGTGATATGGACAGATGGTGATAAGGAAGACAAAGCCTGGACCAGGTTCTAGCTCCGTAAGAAGAAGAATTACAATTATGGCAATTAAGTTTTCAAACTTTTTGTTATGTGTTATTATACCATTCCATGGAAATGCCATAGTTATTAGACATACTTTTCCAAAAGTGCTTTGTGCAGTAGTATGATAACCCATCTGAAAGAGAAGAATCCATGGACATTACATTGTAGCCTCAAATGTTTTACATAATCCAGGCTACTGAGAAGTACATGCTAAGAAATGGAATACATAATGCCACATTGACAAAGAACTCCAATCTGTGCAGTAGACGCTATGTGATTTTTGATACCCCAGGCATATCAAAAGTGAAATGGAAGAGGCATTGAATTAATGTTAGTCAATAATCTGTTATGTTTAATATTATAGTTTTGTAGTAGTTTTTAATTTGCTTTCTTTGTGAGAAGAAAATTCTGCATATTTAATATGCTATATTAAATTGCAAGGCCCAAGGCAATGCCTTGTTCACCTATATAGAAAGGCTGCCTCTGAATCTGTGATGCAGTTTTCATACCCAAGTTGAAGTAGAAGTGAGCCAATCATGTCACAGAAACAGATGATAGATGGGCAAAGCAAAAACTGAATTGAGCTCTAGACAGGATATCAGAGATGTACACAGACCTCTAATAAAATGGTCTGATTATACAAAAATTGTAAAAATTCGGGCTTTGTGTGCACAAGACCACCAAGATCAACAGAATTACAAAGATTCATATGAACCAATAGTGAACGAATGACTTGATTGAAAGTTAGGAGTGTGAACCTTTTGGCCAATCTACAGAGTGCCAGATAAAAATCCTTTTTATATTTAACATGATGTTCTTTGGTCATACCAGGGTATATATCCATATACATTTATCCATATACAGTCACTTGCATTTAAATGTTAAGAGTACATTCTGGCCAGTACATTACAGTTAGCACTCTTCATGCTGTTGAATGTCCTCATCTGGATATTTCTGATTTATTAAACAAATAAGATTACAACCAGTCTTTTCAAACTTGAAGTATTTCTTAACACACATATTAATATAGGCGTCCATAAAGATATGGGGGGGGGGATACAGGGTCATTTCAGAAGAAGGCAAAGGAGGAAGAAATTAAGGAAAAGAAGAAGAAAACGTACATAATTGTTTGTGTCAATCTGATACATACACAGTGTATTACACACTTCATTCAGACCAATAGATTAACGTAGTAGGAGTAAAAGCAGACTGGATCAAGTCTGCACAGTTGTTTTGCCAACAGATAGAGGTTAAATTTTAATTCGGAAGCCTTCAGTTCCTAATGAGAAAAATGCTCATTAACATTATAAAAGTTGGCAAGAGCTGCAATTTAATAACATAATAATATATAGTTTACACTCGTCTGATGTACTAACCAATGTATAAGCATCTTAATATGACTAGGACTTTAGGTAATTTTACCAGATTGTTGGTTTTGACTTGAAAGTTGTATAATTACTGAAAGCGCTAATCATATTAAGATGCTTATATAGTGGTTAGTACATTAGAAGATTGTAAACTTTATAACAGTGTAACCACTGACAATTCGTTACACATAAATAATATAGATATGTTCAGTTAATTATTTATATTGTAACATAATAATGTGAAATCGTATAATTAAAACATGAGTGATAATAGGTTGGATTGTTTATATATATGTACTATTCTAGATTTGTTTTTGTTAATTGTGGATAGACATGAAATTATTTGGACTGTTTGTGGATGTGTGTGCATGTGCGTGTGTGCCGTGCGCATGCGCATAGATAAATATAAAACATTTTTAAGTGCCATTTCAAAATTTACACCAGCTTCTGTTTACTAAAATTTGCAGTATTATTTAAAAAATTATTAAACACAACTAAACACTAAATTATTTAGACATAATACTAATCAAAAAACCATAATTGTGATATGAATATCAATAATACAGAATAGTGTCTTTTTTTTTGTATACGGTAGTTTATTTGTGTGGAAGGAGTAAGTAATAGGCAATGTAAGAGCCTGATTTTATTTTGATATAGTTCAGAATGTTCTGTGTAACAGCACAAAAACCAGGTGTATTGATTTTATTATGAAAGGGAGAGAAAATTTCACCCTTACTTGACAATGAACTTTAGTATAAGGTTATATTAACAAATATAATTGAATTAAGAAAACCGTTGATAAGCATTGCTGTTTTTAGTAAAGAAAATGTTCATTTGATTTTTAAAAAATGATTATTTAATTTAAAAAAATGGTTAGTTCAAAAATAAATCTACCCATTTTCCCACTTAAGCCAAGTAGTGCATTTCATTCATACAGAACTTAGGCAGTACTTTTGTTGGTATACATTAAACAGATGTCAGAAGTGATAAGCAACAGATAACCAGCTCTTTTTTGTCTCCAGATGGGTGTTAAAATATCTGCTATACTGTTCAAAATTATTGTAGGGAAACCTGTGCCCTATTTTGTGTCCTCCAACCAGGCTGAGTGAACACTAGAGATGCACATAACTTTTGAAACCTCCTTCTTTTCCATCCAAAATATGCATAAGACTGTGTTTACTCACAAAGATATGGCTACTTGTTTTTCAGAACATAAAGGTTGTTCTTTTGATCAATTTTGTTTTACCTAGAACAGTAGTGAACTGTACTAAAAATATGAAGAGATGCTTAAAATAATGGAACAAGCTATTTGACATAAATGTTATTGATATAAGTAGTGCTCCTGTCGTAGAGCAGTTCACCAGCAGTTATTACATTTTGATAGTTTCAGATTCCTCCAATAGCTCATGTAACCACCAACTCATTCTGTAAAGAAAAAAATGTATGAGAAGCCAGCAGTTTCATTGTCAGGTGAAATCAAGGGTTTTAAGAACCAGGCTTACAAATTCACCACTAAAATAAATACAAAAAAAAAAAAATTAATGACTGTATTGGAAATCAGATTCAATTCAAACTGTATTCGTATAAGTTGATTATAATTAACTTTATCAGTCTTACAAAAATAAGGAAACTTTTATTTTTTGAACTGACTTTGTATATTCTAAGAACAGAAATGATTTGTTGAAAATGTCAAATGTCAATTACAACAGCAAAGTCTTGTGGCAGACTAATAACAAATGTTTATAAAGCTAATTTTAGTTTTCAAATTACTGAAAAACACAGATATGTTTTTATAAGTGTCAGGTAATTAATTAATTGAAAACAGGTTAAATATTTGTCAGCCTTGTACGTTGGTAAACAATGGAATTTTGATAAATAATTAATATATTATCAAATTTTATGTTATTATCTAATTTATCTAATAGTGTCTAGTTTTATGATATTATCTAATTGATTATTGTATTAACTGACAAGCCTGCCTTCATTTTGTTCGCTCAGTTGTACATTTAGGAACACAATACCACATAATAAGAGGTGCGCTTGAAGCAAATAGTAAATAAAAAATGTTGCTAGTTCTTTCCAGAATAAAGTTAATTACAACTGAGGCATAAACTGTCTATTAATAAACTGCTTGTGTTCTTTGTAGTGTTCACTGTGGCAGGGTCAGCAGTTCCATAATGCATATTTATACAGTAATTGTAAATTATTATTATTATCTACAATAATAAAACTCAAATGAAGGTTTGTTTGTTTTCAAAACAGATAATACGTTGTTAATCAATATTTATAAGAAAGAATATGCCATGAATTTACTTCAGTTGTGAATACAAGTTTTTTGTGTGAAAGGTACTTAAAATTGTTTACAAAAAATTCCCTTCATTGTAAATATGTTGTTTTATGTTGTGTTTTTGTTTAATACTAGTGTATAAGTATAAATTGTTTTTATTTCGTCCATGCCACTGCCAGGAAAACATTTAGTGGGATGGGTTGTTTTGTTATAATTTGATTATGAAATTGTTTATATAATTTTGTGCATGTGTGTGTGTATGTGTGTTTGTGTTTAAAATTAAATGGGGTTTATTTTTTGTAAATATGAGGAAAGTAATTTTTCCACCAAATGCATTGTATCAATTATAGAAAACCATGTAGCTCTGACATTAACTTTGTTGAAATATTTAAAGGGTGTCTAATTTGAACATGGGAAGTCAAGTACATATGTAGTGCTCATAGTTTGTGTTATTTTATTACATGTATATGTTTTTGATTGGCTTACTAAAGATATTTCTGTTGTCATTTTTGTTTATAGTTTATACTTGTCCAACAGCAGTGATTCACATCTCTAGTGGAGGTGTGTAATTTATATATTATTTTTCCATTGTACAGCATATCATGGCAGGCGTTTGTATGACCATAATGTGTTAAATGAAGGGCACCATTGTTCTTTTAGATGTTTTAATAATTAGTTATCTACCAAGTGTGTTGGTACTGTGTAATATCCCTCCCATTGTAATAGACTGTACCTTCCACTTTATTAAATACATTACTGTAGTATGGATTGAAGCATCACCAGTTTTGCAGTTAGATTAAGTGTTTAAGTGATTAAGTGTTGTTAACAGACTGTGTGTGGGTGTTTTGTTGCACAGCCTTTGTGACAAGCAACATGAAGTTTACTATGTAATAACACATTCGACAGTATTAATCACTGTTATTGTAAAAATAATATAGTGTCACATAAGTATCTGTTTTGAAAATTTATAGTTTTTGAAGTTTGTTATTCTAGTTACAAAATCACGACACTTTTTTTAAGTAAGGCCTTTGCATCCAAATATATTGCATTGTATTGACTTAATTACGTATTTATATATTGTGACTTACAGTAATTCAGTTGTCATAATTCTGTTACTTATACTGTGTAATTTTTAATGTCAACAAAGTGTTCAACAAATGCTCATTAACATCAGTGTTTCCCAACAGTGTCAACAACATTTCCAAGGTTTCATTTTTAAAGCAAGTAGAAAATATTTAATTCTGTAATTCATGTGTGACAATGTTTTCACCACATGTTGATTGTTAAAACTGAGTCAGTAGTAGTATCATCTTGTACTTGTATTTCATTTTTATATAGCTGAATTATATAGTTTTTAATTGTGCTGATTGTAATACGTAAATCAAGGGAACTGATGATTATTTGCAAGGGGCACAGCCAGGATTGGCTTCTGAGAGGGCTGTAGGGATGGTTATATTTTGTGAATAAAACTATAACAATATAAAAAATAATTCATTATTTGCTTGTTTTTCTAATCAGGAAGGTAAGTGAAAACATAATTTAACCAATGTGTGGAACAATAAACATGACATCTTATTTTACAAATCAATAAATAAACAATACCAGAAAACTGATACAAATTTTCTCTTATCTTCTACGGAACTGATAGTGTTGCATATTCTGTACAATTTTTTTTTAGAACTTTGGCTTAGTATGTCTCTAAAAATATTTGCTTTTGCTGCAAATCGAATTAAAGTACTTTATTCACTTTGCCATAGAAATTAATCAAACGTTTTTGTAAAATGGGCACGTCAAGGACTCATAACAAATATTTCAATCTCATGTTATAGAGTGTACAAATACAGGGCTGGTTAAAAATTTTTTGAAGTTGGTGTGTTCAGAATAACAAATAATTTTATGATTTTAATTGTTGATTTGTTGTCAAAATGGTAGTAAGGAACTAAATTAAAAAGATTCTAAAAAACAGATAGAAAACCTGTATACAACAACAGACCAAACTCATTATAAACCAAGTCAGTTCACAATGGGCTGAATAAACATTGGGAGCTAAGACATAAACATTTCTATTTGGTAAGAGCACATAACCTCAGATACTAGGATATAAATTTAAATCATCCCTCAACCACCAGACAGCTAGTAATGTTTACACAAAACAATTTTGTACTCGCAAGATGCTATAGCGTATCACAAATTTAAGTTTTGATACTCACAGAACAAATTAGCCTACAGTAAAACTCATCAAATCTGAACCCCATGAATCTGAAATTTTAAATAATACAGATTTTTGACAAAATAAAATTCATATGAAACAGAATGTTAAGTACAAAGACAATCATACATAGTAATTAACAATAGGGATGATATTAATCAGACAGTGTGTACAATAAACAAAATTGCCTGAAATAAAGTACAAAAATTATAAACAAATTATTCTTTTTTTTAACAAAGTTGACAATTTTTTATGCTGGAGTTTGGACATTTGGTGCAATACAGCAATATCTCACCAGCATTTTATAAACATCACGTCAGTTGGCATAGCTTTTCTATGCTGTTTGATTTATCTTAGTGGCACCTCCTATGGCAAAATGTCTTCTGTGTCTGAAACGGGTTCCAACTCAGGGTCTGCGTCATCGCTTTCTTCAGAGTCAGCTTCCACTTGAAGATTAGACATGATACCACTGTCTAAATAGTCCTGGCGGCCTTTATCAGCATTAACCCATTGAATAACATCATTCTTATCACTTTCTTCACAACCTAGTAGCTGCTTCACCATTCAGAATGGATTCTGTTCCATTTTTGTTGTCTGTTGACATTTGTTGATCAACATCCATAACATCATGCCACTAGTTTCTCCAGGATTTTTGTATGGTTTCACTCTTTGCAGCACACCCTGATCCATAGACTGAAGTAATGATAGTACAGTTGGAAGAAGAAATAGCCCTTATATTGCCACAGATTGCTGTGATATGTTGGATGCGATGCAGTAGCCAATAACCAACAGTGCTTCACCAGGTAGACTGTTTTTCTCAGAGTAGATTTTTACTGCCAGTACAATTGTTGCAGAGACCACTCCTTAAAATAATTGTGCATTCATACAAGTTTTATTCTAATTTTTGTAACAAAGTGGAAGTTGATTTCATATTGACATTTTTGAGAGCTGTCGGTTCTTGCCAATTTTCCAGTGGCAAATATGTGGCATTCTGTTTTCCCTGTTACATTATCACATGCTAGTTCTGTTAAGTGCTCACTGCTTACTTTATATCCAGGAGGCAGCCTATGTTTTGAGACACTAAACTTTTAAAATTTAAACCTGTCTCATCTCAGTTTTAAACTTGTTCCATAGAAAAGTTTAATGAGGGTAGCAAATATTTAAATTACATTTTTATAATCAGCTGTAGCAGTGTGATCAGAAGATAAAATTTTGCCATATATGAGTAGTTGACAGAATCTATGTCTTTTCGTCCATTGATCTTATGAATCATTACTTGCAGTAAATGAAAAATCACCCTCTAAAGGAGAGTTCAGTTGTTTAACCTTTTCTAGTATGAGTGGTCCACTTAAGGGAGTTCCTTTTTCCCATTATTGTGTAAACCATGAGTACAGTGCTTCATTAATCTTGGCAAATGCTGACATAGGTGCATTTTACTATTTTTCAACTGTGTCAGCAGATTTGCTCATAACTATACAATTTTGGCATGGTATTTTTCCAGTTTTTGATAATGGCTTTTCCAACACCAAACTCAATTACATTAGCACTAATTCAGATGTTACACAGTGTACACAACTATAATACTGTACATAAACAATCAGTTGTTTATAACAAACTGAATAGAGTTATAAATGCATGTATTATGCATAATATTTGTACATACAAGAGTGGAGGTGACTATAGTTAATGTTCTTGAAGGTATCGGTCGGTCAATGACACTGACAGACAATTGGATTGCAGTCTGCAGGGAAATAGGATAGTTAATACACATTCCACATAACGTACCCTTTACATCTGCTTAATCTGGTTTAACAGGGGTTGGTCCTAGGATTAATTCATAATCCAAACAGGGGTTGGTCCCAATTAGATCAGATTCTTGGGGTTCTATTTTAAATTTTAATTTGATTTATATGGCCACATTTTTACCAAGGCATTTTAAAAATCATTGACATTTCCTTTCTTACTTTATCCCTATAGGGATAAACCCCAAACCCCTTGCTACACCACTGCTTTTGCCTTTCATATTAACAAGTGAGGAAGAACCGTCCAAATGTGTACTGTAATGCCAAATAACATTCCGTATATATATTAAGTATTCCATGTTTCCAAAGATTAATACTATCATCGTATCAAACATAATATACATTAGCATTTTTGTAGTTGTGTTTTAGTCGACAAGAACAGAAATTAATACTTAAATTTCCAAAGAGATAGTTACCTTCATGTACAATAAAAACAACAAATTTTTCATTTCATCTTAGTGAACAGGAATAAATGATATTCTCCTGTGATATCTGACTCCTACATTAATCAGAAATAATTTTCAACTTCAATTTTGCAAAGTATTATATTTTACTCCATACCAAAGCTCATTGGGAAATACTGGTATACCTTATATAAAGGGAATTATTTTAAATGTTTTCATTATATAATAAGTAAATACTTAATATGAATTTGTATATTAAATTTTTCCTAGGTGGTTGTTTGATATTCCTCATATATTTGAAAACTATTTCACACAGACTCACAAATATACTATGTTTATTATCCATATTAGTGTTATATTTTACTTCATTTATTCCCAAACTTAAGATTGTCTGTGCGTGTGTATGCATGCTTTATAAGTTTGGTTCAGACATTTTTACTGTAGAATTATGTATATACATATTGTATATGTTAAACAGGGTGTTGTTACAGGTGTAAACACATTGTCACATCCTCTTGCCTACAGTATAGTTTGATATATATGAAATGAAGACATTATTTATTAGTATTTATTAGTCAGCTTAAAATATTGTAAGTTTTTTAGAGCTAGCCATTTGTTTTTAGATATATTTACTGCAGAAGGTAAATCAGATTGTTTATAATTTTGATTTAAATGATACATAAAATTATTGTACATACATTACTTTTCAGAGTATATAAATATTGTCTGTGTATTATAAAGTTTGTGAAACTGGAAACATGCTGTAAAATTTATTCATTTTTTTTTTTTAATGTTGCTGGAAAAATTATGAAGATTTTGGTAGTATTTATTTTGTATCTTTTGTTTGTCCTACACATTTCCCAACTTAATATATATATTTACTTAAAGTAAGAAAATGTATAAAATGTTTTTATCAGATGTGTGTAGAAATTTGATCAGGACAAATGACATTCTGATATGCTGAGCCTAAAGAAAAATACTAGTCGCTAGCTTATAAAATAACGGTATTCATTTGTGCCTATGGCTCTTTATCATGACAGTGTGATTTTTTTCACATTGCAATGTAAGCATTATTAAAGGGTGATTTTAACAGTTGAATTAAACAGTTTTTGAAAAATTGTCTTGTTTGTATTATTTTTTCCTGTGGTACAATAATGTACATTTCTTTTGTTAAAATTAGTGCTACAAATCCATGTTTTAGTATTAAAGTTGGGAAAATTTGATCTGTAACAGTTAGTATTTGAAATCTATATATAGCAGTTTGTTTATCTACATAGAAGTCTAAAATAAAAAAATACATACAAATATAGTGTGACAGTACATAAATCAATATAGGAAAATATTGGTACAGACAATTAATTTTATTGTGCTTCATATGTCAAAATGGGGTTTTTATTTTATTAAATTTATTTAAACGTGTGATTACCAGTCCCACGTAAAATACGACTGCAGTTCAATAAAGAACAGCTACGTAAATTTTGGAGTAGAGTGTAGTTTGGAATGCAACACTGTCATGAAATCAAGTGTTTGTCATGTACAGCTACGCGCACACATGCGGCGGGGCCCAGCAACTACGCCTCAAGCCGTAAAACCGACGCCGTAAATATGGCCAAGACGCAAGATATCATTACCATGTGCGTCCGAGACGACGGAAATTAAATCAAAGCCACACTTACAAAAGCCTTCCGTATCGTCAACTTGCAACAATAATAACCACGTGGCACGTCCACAAAGCCATGTGAACGGTGACAAAAAAAAATTTATAACCTGGAGGCAGTGCGTTTCCTGTAAGCAACCAGTTGTAGAGGGGGAGTTTTTGGTGCTCTCCGCTTCAGTCGGAAAATAATTTTAGACCCGGCCGGGTAGACAAAAGACTTGTGGGCCCCAAATGTTTTCTTTTAAATATAGAAAGTGCGCAAACCGACCTAAAAGTGAAGCGGTATTTCAAGAATGTAGTAAATGGAGTGAATAAACCCAAAATAACAATGTGATAACTAATGAACGTTCAGACATACTTTCAGTGTAACACGTGGCGACGGGGAGGAATACCGATGGCTAAGTAGAAACAACAAAATTCAAAATTACAATTCTATTAAGCAATTAAATGAGCTCAAATGATATCAGTTAAATGTACCAATGTATGGGGCATAGAGTGTGTGTGTGAGAGAGAGAGTGATGCCGGCATTCTAACAGAGATTGAGGCGTTGGTTTATGTTCTTTTTGAGAAACGTAGTAAATCAACTTAAATATAACTGCAGACTATTTAAAATGACTTTGTGTCGAGTCACTTACAAAATTTGAATAATGAAAGTTAATAAATAATTATTTAAGCGGAAGTGCACAGCCGCAGTCTTGGTAGATATAAGACTCCATTATGGTGTTGTAACTGTGAATAATGATAATTTGGAGAAAAAATTAAAACAAAAGTTTTCTTTTCAACGTACATGTCGTTAGAGTCTTTATTTCGTACCCCACACTGTTTCTGGTCTCGCTTAAGAATGAACCCTGGGACCCTAGTGAGAAATTAATAGTGGTAAGTACATAACTATCAAGCATTATTATTGATAAATATCATAAATGTATTAGTCCGTAAATATACAATAGCCGTAAATATTTATTTACAAGAGTTATATACTTTTGTGATAGAAATAATTTTAAACTGTTTTAAGGACGATTTTTAAACACTCTAAACCTAATAACTAGATAAATCTTTAATCATTTAATATCACTGTAGTCAGTTTTTGTTATTTCTCTACTCACTTTTAATGGTCTCTACATAAGTATGGAATCCATATTTTTATTTACTGATAAAATAACCATCACGAGATAATGTCACAGTTTGTACCATGTCACAATAGTTTTTATTTAACCATATACCCGCTTGCCATCATGTAAGTACTTCATTAATTTAACTAATGAAATTATGTATTAAAAATAATTAAAACTGTGTGGATGAGGGAAAAACACACACACTAATACAAACTGTATAAAATGAGATGCACACAGGGTGGATACAGAAAATATTTGAGAGGTACATCTGACATCTTTAGTATCCACTCATCAGAAGAGCAAACGTACAAAAGCAGTTTTATCTGTATTTGTAAAATAAGTATTATGATTTTTACTTTTAATGATAAAATCCCTTCAAATATTTCTTTATTCTGTTAAAAAATTGGAAACTGATTGAAAATATAATAAATTAACTGATGTTTATTGATATAAATTATTTACGTACAATGTTGATTTTCTTGCCTGAATTATCATTTTGGCTTGGAAAGTTACATCATTAATACTTACAGCTTCTTTTAATTTTGCCTTACCTACCCATTCCACTCCACATTAATTTCAGCATTTTTGCGTACGTGAGCTAACAAAGTGTATGATGTTTTATATTGTAACACATTACGTGTGACAGTTTTACACCATCTAGTATCTCTTGTTATTGAATACTATACTATAGCTTATCTGTAAATGAAAAATAATTTTAAAATTACTTTATTGTAAAAATTTATAGTTCATCATTGTATAGTATCATTCAAAAAAGTTAGCAGGTAAATCTTCAACTTTAGGCCTTTTATTAAAACTAAAACTACCAGGATGTTGGGCCAAGGTCGATTACTTACAACTTGGTTCATTTTCTAAATGTTTCAGCCGCCCACCGAAATGTTTGGTGGCCGAAACATTTAGAAAGTAACTGAAGTTGTAAGCAATCGACCATGGCCCAACAGCCCTGTAATTTTTAACTTTAATAATGTTGACTCTGGCCGTGACAGCGTACACAATAGATTTAAGCCTATTAACTAATTTGTTATTACCATTATTACTATTACTAATGGTATTTTCAGCTCTCGCTAAAGTATTTTCTACTACTATATCTTCCTAAGGAATATCCATTATCACTCGAGTAAGACACATTTGCATTTTATGTAAACAATTCTTCATCACTAAAAATATCATAGTCTGAATCTTCTAACAATTGGAGTATTGATGAAAAGTGACCAGAATTTTATTTTAATTTCACATTATTAAGAATAAACACGTAATTTGTAATAAAACAGACGACACAAACAATGTTACTTTGGAGGTTAGTACAGCTGAATTTTTAAGACACTTATAAACAGACACAGCTAACATATTTTTACTTTGGCGCAAATAGTTTCTTAAAGTGCGCACTCAACAGAATGCAGTGTTGCACTCTAGTGTTGAGTGTAGCACTCAACAGAATGTTTGTATATACCCGCCACTCGATATAAAATCATTCGCAGATATGTGTCAAGTCCTGCCAATGATAGTAAATGATGTTTTTCATGGTGGGGCTGCCCCGCCTAAGGAGCAGTAAGGTAAATTAAGAATAATATGTAAAATGTTATAACCATGAACACCAACAAAGGCATTGTACACTCATGTATTTAAATATTTAGATTTGTACTTTCAAAATATAAAGATTATGAAACAATATAAATCAAATTATGAAACAATTTCAATATCAAATATACCGAAAACCGACAACCACAGATCTCACGATAAATGCTGAATCACATCACCCCTTTTCTCAGAAAATGGCAGCTTATCATAGTTTAATACATAGGTTACTTTCCATACCATTAGAAGACAAAGATTTTCATGAAGAACTGAACACGATCAAATACATAGCTAAAGCCGATGGTTATAAAAGCTCAATTGTGGATAATTTAGTCAAGAAACACAGAAAAAAGAAAAACAACATAGAATTACAAGAAAATAATAGAAATAAAGTTAGGTATATAGCATCAGAATATGGTAACACCCTACTCAAAATTTTAAACAAAGTATTCAGTGGGATAAATATAAAAATGACTTACCGAACTAATAATAACATTAATAAGATACTCTTACCTAAACATTCAAAATCGGTTGAGGACAGGACGGGCGTTTATAAGATAGTATGCAATGATTGTGATAGCTTTTACATTGGCCAAACTGGTAGACCTTTTAAAAAACGATTCAGAGAACATTTACCTAAAAAAGAATTTAGTAAAACAGTGTCAAATTACGCGCGCCATCTGACGGACAAAAACCATAGTTATACTGATTTCACAATGAAATTTCAACCCCTCCATATATGCACAAAAGGAAATTATATGAATGCTATCGAAGAATACGAAATATATAAGGCTTACAAAAATAAAAAAAACAGAAGAAGTCATCTTTAACGATCTGTTGAATTTCCAGTCAAATCTATTATACGACACAGCGATAAGAATACAGAACAAGGTCCATAGTGCACGACGTATAACAACATGAACACAGCAGTTGACTATAGCATGTTGTGGTGCGCACCACTGATATCGCGTGTATCTCAAGTTTGGGTATTTTATGTGTGTTTTTTATGTTTATATTATATTTATTGTTATGTGTAATATTGTATATACAGTGTTTTTAATATTTTAACGATCGACGAACTTCAACAAGGGATATTCCTGATGATGGGGCATTGTCCCGAAACGCGTTGAATTAAATATAGAGAAAAGGCCACCAGACGGAAAGAAAAAGGTAAACTATTTTACTAATTATACAATATAAATCAACTATATAAAAAATATATTGTACTAACCGTCTGTGACTTCTCGTATATGATGTCCTTTCTTATTGTGACATGTTTCGGGACACTTGTCCCATCTTCAAAGCATAAAATTTGTAGCACATATCATTCACTGATATACTTGTCAAACGTTAAAATCCATGCGTTATGATGACCACTGTAACAATAAAAAAGGGGCCGAAATATATAAAATAAATAAAATCACTACCAGGACTTACCTGTACGCAATTACAACACTTACCTGTTATTGAAATTTTACCAGAAGACCAAGGTCGCCACGATTATTTTTTATATAGGATAAAATATCGAAAACCTTTACACTTTACCTTAATAAAACGGACAATTTAGCAATCTGACCCACCCAATTAATAATTCAGAAGATTCCGGAACGTCTAGACGAATTTTTAACACAGAAATGAGAACATGGTAATGACGAAATAACTTAGACTAACACATGGTTATTAAATGAATACTTTACTTACTCTCATAAAGACGTAAATTCCTTATACACAACACTAAAGAATAACACATTGATTACTTGTTACATCGACCTTACCTTACATACTATATATTACAAAAGAAAGTAGCCCAGCTTTGCACACACACACTATCACACCAATTAAACCCCTTTTAAATATTATAGTCAATATAGAAAATAGTTAGCCTTTTTAGTTAGTTTCCTGTTTCGTTACATTCACTAACTGTCCTGATGCCGACCGAACACGTGTTTAATGTCCGATTTCACTCTTGGCGTTTCGCACTTTCGCTACACTAGTTTATTACGTCGTTGATTTCACGAGTCCCGGTCGGTATTAACGATATTGTTGTTTCACATCACATCGTATAAAACAACACCGACCGGGACGCCGACAGAGTTGTAAGCGTCTCTAACTGGGTGCGGCTCTAGCTGACTATATGGCGTCTCTGCTTAATGTCGACTCTTCCGTCACGGTGGACGTAACAGGTACATCTACCTGTTCCTGGAGGGAATCTGGTTCTCTACTGCCACGATGTTTTCGTCGCTCCGGCATCATTTGTTGGGAAGTAACCACTTTATATATGGATTAAAGCTGGTATGTGTGTGTGTCCAGAGGCCGATATTGGACTTGGTTCCGCTGATGTCACCAACAGTAGGCGGAGTTAATGCGACTTCCGTGAGGTCTTATAGAAGACGACGAATATTTTTTACGCTCTGGCCATCTTGAGTTTTTGTTAGAGCGTCCTTTGAGCGCATGCAGGTGTAGTTGCGCTTGAGCGTTGACACACATGTACAGAGTTCTTAGAATTTTGGTGGAGGTGCAAATGCTCTGCCGCATTCCTCAACAACAACTGCGCCTTATTGCTTTGTTTCACTGTTCTGTTACACTGACTAATACGTTGCACAATACAATTACAGTTTTTACCAATTTATTATACCAGTCCGCCCGAAAACGAAATAAATAAAAATATATAATAATGCCCCAAACGGTAAAAATAAAAACACCCAAAAATGACCCGCTACAATACCCCCTCGATGAGAATTCTGCTGTTCATAACAGAAGAAATCTCATCGATAACCCCGAAGAGGACCGGTGAGGAACTGGTGCCAACAACCCCCTGGTTCTTAATCTCATGGGTACACGACCCCCCTGGTTCAGCGACCATGGTCTCATCTGAACGAGATCACTCGACTTCTCCGTAAGAGATCCCAACACCGAGAAATCGATCAGACTCGCACCACAGCGCACCTCGCCTTTTAACATACTACCCCCGAAAATCCTCAATCCCTGGCTAAAATTACTCCAGCTCCTCCACCGATAGGGATCCCCTTTTGTGCAAGCTGGGCTGCCTTTAGCAAATACTGGGCTCACACACACTAACGTTACATGATACCCTAACACATTAAAAATAAAAATTTTCTTTTAAAATTTATTATAAATTTAAAAAATTTAAAATTCAAAAAAAATCTTTTATCAAAAAATTCTCTTCCTGGTTTTTCTAAATTTTTGTTTCAAATGACTTAACCTAGACATTTCTAATAATATAAACACATCCTTATTCTAACAGGAGAATCACTTATAGTCTACCAATATAATGCAGTACAATAAATGAAACATGGTTAATGCACACATAAGAAAATAATCATTACTCAAAAATATTCACTCGCTGGCAGGTGAAAAATCAAGTTTTTTTTTTTCAAAAAAAAAAAAATTAAAATTTTCAAAATTTTAAAATTCAAAAAAAATTTAAATTTATTCATTAAAAAATTTTATTAAATTTATTTATTAAATAACATTTATTGAAATTATTCAAATATTGGTTTGAATTAATCAAACAAACAGATTAAAATTGGATTCCTACTATACAAGTTTAGTAGGTGTATGACCTCATCAGCTGATCATGACTAGGTCAAGTCCAAAACCCTTGACCTACATATGTTATATATGATTTCTGAAAACACTTTGAACCTCTGTAATATCCTACCTTGAACTACAAAACACAATAAAACAAAATATTTAATATAAATAATCATCAACTTGATATTTAAATTATTTAAAACAACCCATTCTTAATTTTACATTATTTTCACTTCTATCAAAATTCTGTCACTGGTTGAAAAAAATAAACAATTTTATATTCTTTATCATGAATCTCTCTTTCTTTTCAACAATCTTACTTTAATCTACTGTGGGTGATGTAAATTATTTATTCTCGTTTTTCTGTATTAGATTTCTATACATATATAAACTTTCTCCCTCTGACTCTAATATTCATCAACTACAACTCCCATGACACCCATCTCTACCAAAATATCTATCCCAAAAACACACTAACCCCAACTTATCATTAAACACAAAACGCCACCTTCTCTACATATAAAATACTCTCTAACCCTTTGTATATAGGATACGTGTTTCCCCGCCCCCAAAAAACTCAATTCCCTTATTTGGCCCCTGGATTTTACCTAAGGCGGCCCCTTCCCCACTAAAATCTATCCCTATCCCGTCCCAACCCTTGTTGCGGACTCCCCAAATACACTACCCCCTAATACAAAATTGCCATCCCCAAAAATCTCAATCTCATTGCCTCACTACAAATACACAAAATAACCTCATTAACTATAAAAACAACAATATGTCACTCAAAATCTACATAAAGTCTCCATTACCACTGTGTCAACATTAATACTTCACCAACTCTGTTACATCACATCAACTCAAAAACAACATTACATTATATTCATCTCTATCATTTCACATTCAACTTTTAATTCAATTTGGACAGGTCTACGTGTCCCATAAAACATTTATCACCCATGAGTTATCTTTTATTAATTTGCATAAATTATTTTTATTTTATTTCTCATATTCTTTTTATCTTTACTTCAAAATATCTGTAGTACATTAAACATTAATTACTTGTAACATTTACAAACCAATATACCAGTGACATGGTATTGCTGATCAGCTGATCCTACTAACACAATGAAAATACATCTTTAAATTGAACAAATTACATGGAATATACATATTTATTTTTATTTATTCTCCCTTCTCACCTCATTGTTTCCCATTTCTCTGATTCTGGTTATTTATGTTAGCCTGCCAGACGATTTACTTACTGGCTTAAACAAATACACACATAATAAAATTACATATTCTTGTATACATTATCATATAATATTTACATCAATAATCGTCTAACCCATTCATAACCTTCTACTGTTTAACTTTCTTGAAATTTTCAAAATTTATTATTAATAATCATATATCATTTTTCATTTATAAAAAAAATTTTTTAATTATTATTTTTATTAAACACAATGATTGCATTAAAATCTCACTATTGCATTAACACCTCAATCACACCTGTAAACAGCTTTTATTATACATGATTATAAAATTTTTCTACTTACAATTCCTCTATACACACAAAACATAATCACCATCATCTCTGAAACTTTTCACAAAATTTATTAATTTAAATTAAATAATTTATCATTCATTACCAAATTTCCATCTCGTAAAACAAACTGAATTTACAAAAAAATTAATTATACAACATTTACATAATCAATTAAAATATTTAAAATATATCAAATTGTTTTAATTAAATTAATTATTAACAATATAGAATTCATTACCATCCAAACAATTATGATTCTCTGATTACTTGTTTTCAAAATTAATTTGGTTTATTTATTTCAATTGCAAATATTTTAATATTATTCTTACAACAATTAATTACCTACATACACTGTTCACTTAACCACAACACATACCATTGGCTTTACTACAGATTTATTTACAAATTTACTTCAGTATTTATTCAGTCATCATATCTCAATATTCAAATCAGCAAAGTCAAATAGCTTAAAACAAAATGTTTAACTGTCTTTTCTGTTTTATATTTTAGCCACCATCGTCAAAAATATACCTCACATATTTGTATACTAAATGATTTTTATTTACATCCAGTTTATTATTATTATTTTTATCATAAACCATTACCTCTATGTCATTCATTTTCCCTTTTATTATCTCATAAGACTTGTCACTATTATTTGTTTTTATCCCGCCTCTGTGAATATTTGTTGTTACACCCAGGTAATTTATTTTCTCATCATATTCCTCCACTACAAGTACACTAATTCTTCCTACAGGTACACATTTATCATCAATATAATCATTGTCTACTACTACACAAGGTATGTCTACATTATTTATCATAACTCTCTTTATATCCATCTTCTCTATCAGCTCTACATAACCTCTATTTATTTTGAACCACTCTAACTCTTTCTCTCTCTCATAATCACTTTCATCACAATACCTGTCACAACACCACTGACCTACTTCACTCCATGCAAAGGGCACAACAAACCTACTATACCACTTCCTGGCTTTTCCAGGTTTACAAAAAATTAGGGGACTGCTTGAAGACACCTCGTCTTCCACACAATTAACGGAGGAAACTCTGTCCTCAAAATTCACTACTAGCGGAGTCCTTACTCCACTTACATCACGGGGAAAATTTGCCCTTTGCCACCCTAACCTTTCATCACACTCTCTCTCAATTTCATCAACACTCGCTAACATTTTGTTATTAAGTTCTACTTCACCACAAACTTCATCATCACTATTTGTTTTCACCACATCATTCTTAAATAGCTCGTTTTCAACTATTTTATCACTATTATTTATTAATTCATTTTTACAACTGTAACTTACCTTGTTAATTATTTCTTCGCTATTACCAAAGACATTATTACCACTTACCTGTGTTAACTCAACTTTTAATTGACATCTATCTCCCTCCCACTTCTCGTCTCGTTTTTTCAATTCCTTGTTGAATTCCTTGGTATTACTAACCATGTCATCTAACATTGCGTTTTGTTTATCCAAATGTTCATTAAACTTGTTACACATCATAATCATCATATTCATCATCTGTGTCTTATAATCAGATTCACTCATTTCATTGTTACTTACCTCAGTGTCTGTCACCTGATCGTCTTTATTTTTGTTAACTTGGTCTGTCTCTCTACCTTTATTTATCACCACCACGCTATCATCATTATCACTAGGCCTATTCTCTGCCTTATTTTCTACCCCCATTACTTCAGCTATCTTACCTTTAACATTGGTCATCTCACTATGTTTATTGATTTCCGCAAATATTCCTTCCTCTTGTTCTTCCATTCGGGTTAATCTATCGTCTAAATTTCCCCATTCCTCGTCTGTCATCTCACCCACAACACCTCGAAATTCATTCTCCCACTCATCCCAAACAAAATCACTCTCATTACTTTGTATTATAGACATTTTTAAAGTTCGTTTGTATGACACTTTTATATATAAAGCTACTATTTTTCTATGCTTAAACACCTACCACATTGTGAATCACAATAACATAAACCTAACCCACTTATGTACGATAAAATTTTTATACATTAGTCATTACCACATCCTATTTTCTGTGTATTAAAATAGGTCTATCTCGTATAAAATTACAATTAAACGAAAATCCTGGCAGCGCGTCGACATTTGTAACAATAAAAAAGGGGCCGAAATATATAAAATAAATAAAATCACTACCAGGACTTACCTGTACGCAATTACAACACTTACCTGTTATTGAAATTTTACCAGAAGACCAAGGTCGCCACGATTATTTTTTATATAGGATAAAATATCGAAAACCTTTACACTTTACCTTAATAAAACGGACAATTTAGCAATCTGACCCACCCAATTAATAATTCAGAAGATTCCGGAACGTCTAGACGAATTTTTAACACAGAAATGAGAACATGGTAATGACGAAATAACTTAGACTAACACATGGTTATTAAATGAATACTTTACTTACTGTCATAAAGACGTAAATTCCTTATACACAACACAAAAGAATAACACATTGATTACTTGTTACATCGACCTTACCTTACATACTATATATTACAAAAGAAAGTAGCCCAGCTTTGCACACACACACTATCACACCAATTAAACCCCTTTTAAATATTATAGTCAATATAGAAAATAGTTAGCCTTTATACATTCCTGTTTCGTTACATTCACTAACTGTCCTGATGCCGACCGAACACGTGTTTAATGTCCGATTTCACTCTTGGCGTTTCGCACTTTCGCTACACTAGTTTATTACGTCGTTGATTTCACGAGTCCCGGTCGGTATTAACGATATTGTTGTTTCACATCACATCGTATAAAACAACACCGACCGGGACGCCGACAGAGTTGTAAGCGTCTCTAACTGGGTGCGGCTCTAGCTGACTATATGGCGTCTCTGCTTAATGTCGACTCTTCCGTCACGGTGGACGTAACAGGTACATCTACCTGTTCCTGGAGGGAATCTGGTTCTCTACTGCCACGATGTTTTCGTCGCTCCGGCATCATTTGTTGGGAAGTAACCACTTTATATATGGATTAAAGCTGGTATGTGTGTGTGTCCAGAGGCCGATATTGGACTTGGTTCCGCTGATGTCACCAACAGTAGGCGGAGTTAATGCGACTTCCGTGAGGTCTTATAGAAGACGACGAATATTTTTTACGCTCTGGCCATCTTGAGTTTTTGTTAGAGCGTCCTTTGAGCGCATGCAGGTGTAGTTGCGCTTGAGCGTTGACACACATGTACAGAGTTCTTAGAATTTTGGTGGAGGTGCAAATGCTCTGCCGCATTCCTCAACAACAACTGCGCCTTATTGCTTTGTTTCACTGTTCTGTTACACTGACTAATACGTTGCACAATACAATTACAGTTTTTACCAATTTATTATACCAGTCCGCCCGAAAACGAAATAAATAAAAATATATAATAATGCCCCAAACGGTAAAAATAAAAACACCCAAAAATGACCCGCTACACCACAAATAGCACATTTTAACATAATGAACTATATTATTTTTTGTAACATGAATATGCACATCGGGCAAACAGTGTACACTGCGCAGCGACCCACCGCGCATTAACCACAATTGATTCTTGTTATCTTAGTCTCTCAACGCGGTGTCATACAATATATTAGATTTGAATAATAACTGGTCGTTCAAAATGTGTGGCTTGGTACTAGTGTCCCTGAACGCTTTGTACACCTCAAATTCCTCGAGTGCGTTCATATAACGTCCCCTACTGCAAAAGTGGAGGGGTTTTAAATTGGTTCCAAAATCGGTGTAATTATGATTTTCATTAATAAGATGTTTGGCAAATTTTGATTTGATGGTATCATAGTTGCGACAGATAGTGGGTGGTTTGTGTTCATTAAATCTTTTGTTTTGAGGAAACCACGGCCCGTCTGGCCCACATATAATAAGATTATTGAAAGACATAACATCAATAAGAACATTCGCTCTGTTTTTTCAACCAATTATAACAAAGAACGAAAAACTCTATTTAATCTCAAAAAGAAATTAACTGATAATCATGCTTTAGTTACTAAAGCAGACAAAGGCAACACTGTAGTTATCATGGACACGAATACTTATAATGAAAAGTTACAAAATTATACTGGTGTTAGATTTTAAATCTAACTTCGTCCAAAATAGTTTAAAAAAATTCGCGTCACGGACCGGCATAGCGTACCGCCGCGACTATGGTTTGTTAAGAGAGAGCATTAGCTCTCCTGGGCTTCTATTTATATCCACACAGAAAACTGCACCTATCGATTCAGGAATCAGCCTGTCGACATTTGAAACATGGTGTGACAGCCCCCACTCTCATCTCATTTCACATAATTGCACTTTTTTGCCAATCGCACTGTTTAACGCGGATTTCACGTTGCTAAAATATCATCTCATTTAATGACTTATGAGATGTGCAATTATCATGATGCTCACACTACAAGTATAATTATGAGGCATTAAAAATCGCACTGTACTCGCATTGATTGTCCGAATTACGTACAATTCGCACTGCACTCGTGTCCGATTTTTACATATTTTTCTCATCTTCTCACTAACATTTATGGTTTTCTTAAAAATAATTATTTTCTTACTTTGTCATTTACTTGAGAGGTGAGATTGCAACTTTCAGGATCAGACAGGCTTCACGCACACACATTATTTACTTGTATACACACATGCAGTGGTAATCGCGTGATGTTTGCCTGTTGGATCCTGCTTGAAAACCAGCTTCCAATCTCACACCTGCTCGTCTATTATATATTATTGAAATTAACTAAAATATTTACAATATATTATGTATGCGCATTACAGCCTTTGCTTGTATTGTCGCATTATTCCTCTACTTGGAGAAAAAAAAATTTTTAATAAATTTATTTATTAAAACATTTTTTCTATCATTAGACATCTTATACTTATTATATTTCATATTACTTATATATAAATTTTTTTTATTTGTATTTATACATTACTAACCATGATAATGAATATTAATTGTTCAAGTTCCCTTAGTTGGAGGGTACAAGTCTAGTTTCTATCTCCCCTCTCTACGAGTTAATAACAATGCATAAGCGTAATTGCTCCTTTCATTGTTCTCTGACCTAGTTATTTTTATGTGTAAAACTTTCTACACGTACTTGCATTCTTGCTTGATAAACATTTTGCATCTTAACATATTATGCCATTCTTCAATCTGAAATTTTACATTATCTTAATTATACATTCCTACCTTCGTTCCTTAACCTATTTCTTACAAGAACATTCTTTACCATTCTTAACCTTTCTTAAATTACTTATATACTACATTAACCTTCATTACCTTCTATTACATTTCTTTAACATTGCCTTTCTGATCGCTAATAATTTCCTTCATTCTTACCTTGAAATACACTTCCATAACAGAATACTCTTTTAGCTTGTAGTGTGTCACATGATCGGTTACAGAGGAACTGTCTTGGAAAAACAACGATATTTTTCTCGAAGTCCTTAATTCTTAACTCTCGCTTTCTTCTGTGTCCTTGTATCTCCATTAGGTTTGAAGTTTTCGCTTGATCAGCCGTTCTGACAATTATAGCAATTATTGCTCTGACAGCCTTTGCTCGTATTGTCGCAATATGTTTGCTCTGGACTCGTTGATGCAATAAGCATTACAAGGTTTGTTCATGAAATTTCTGAATTTTTAAAATAAAAGTTGTTCTGCTTACCTTAGAAACTATTCAGCCTTGAAAAAATGACATGAATTGTGTCACCACAAATTCCAGTTAAGTCCAACTCAGGTAATTTGAGATCTTACTTAATATTTTGGTATGGATTTAATATCATAATAATTTACTTGAAAAACGTGATAAATAATTACTCTATTATTATATCATTAATTTAATAAATACAGATGATTTGGTATTAAGCAAGCATAAATATTTGCGAATTCCTCATAAATGAAACTCCCTATATAGAGTGAAATAATAATTTATAAATGATAGAAATTTTAATATTGAACTATAATATTTCGTTTGATAATTTTTGTTTAGATAAAAATTAAATTAAATACTTTTATATTGCAATTTTATATTTAAAATTACTTTTAACATTAGACAAAATAAAAACTTACGTTTAATGTACTGAACTCCGCTTAATGTAGAATCACTGTCTTCAGATTCATCTGATTCACTGTCACTTAAACAATTCACAGAAATTATAAATCTTCCACCTGCTGTTCCACTATACCTTCATTTTTCTATACGTCTTCAATAACTGACTTGGTGTGTTCGACTACCTTCTTCCAATATTCTCCAGTAATCATTTGTATGGCTTCATTTGTTAATTTTTCGTTTTCAGTCATTGTGAATTTTGTATTATTTGTGGCAATGTATTTTTTAACCCTGGCCTATATTAGTTCTATGGCATTCTGGTGACAGTGATTTTGAGGCAACCAGATGACTTCATGACCATAACTTTCAACCAGTTTCCTCACTTTCAGACATACCTTCTATTTAAAAGTAAACACATATAGGTAATGCTGTTACATATTTTAAATAATTTGAATTTTAAAAATGTAGATATTTAAACAAATTGTTTTAAAATAAAAATCACACACACAAAGTTCCGTAAATTGTCAGTAAATAAAGTAAATTTATACTTAGGCAAACATGTTATTTAAACATGCTTACGATTATTTAGTTAATAATTGATTCACACGTTTTCACTACACTTAGTTAATTAGTCAGAAATTAGTAAAGTAATTAGAAATTAGTTAAAAATAAATTTGTACCTGCAATACAACTATTTAAGTATTAAAGTAACATTCCCACGACTAATCACAAAGCGTAGCCGAAAACACAGCTCTCTTAACAAACAGACTTCCTTACATGGAACCTAACAGTTCATTCCATGGCGCGACATTCCACACTGTTTTTCATAACAGCACGTGTGTGGTGACATCTTGGCAACAGTGTGAGTTGCTACGGTTACTGTTTATAGCTTTGAGCATGGCAATCGGGTAACAGGCACGTAACCGTTAGTTGTTTACTCATCAGTTAGATCTGTCAATACTAGCGGTGGTTTCTTATTGTGAGCGCATGGCCGCGCCCCCCCCCCTCGACAGAGAACATAAAAAAAATTAAATCACATTACCATAGTTAACTGCCTGTCCTTTGTCTCTTGTTTATTTTAAAGATAAAAGATGACCAATGATTTTTAAGCGTTGATTTAGATTAGAATGAAAGTATATATCTGTCTTGCACGTAGTAGGTAGCGTGAACCAATAGACAGGGCCGCGAAGAGACTTGCAGCCTGGTTGCCATGACTACGTGACGTATCTTGTGACGTCATAGCGAATACCGCCATTTAATAAACCATGTGTTTGGGCCGCTAGTTCTCAGCGGCCTGTTGCCAGTTTTTAACAGTGGTGTCGACGTGCCGTTCGTTGATTGTCAGTTTACTTTTATCATACGTGTTTTGTGTCACGTGTCACCTACAAACATGAATAGAGTCGGTGTCTTAATAAAAAACAAATTTTACCGGACTTTCTTTAGGGGATAAAATAAATATTAAAAAATTAGGCCGGCCATTACCTGATCTAAATTTCACACAGACCAGTGAAAGGAAAGCCCAAAATAGGACATTTACTCGCGTTTCTCATGAGAAATTTATAAACAAAATAATTGGATACGTGGGTGTGAAGTTTCGAATTTGTTGTACTCTTTTTCCATGTGTATTATTTTTCAATCCTCCAGCAACAGAAAAGGACGCAAATTGGGCCAGAAAGGGTATAAAAGATTTGCATCATCTTCCCACTAAAATAAAAATAACATGAATCATCTCGAAGCCATATTAATGCATGCACACAACTGGCTTTACCAGGCGAAGTAAATATTTTGACACAGCTTAATTCAGCTTATCGGACACATGTTCTTGAACATAATGAACAGGTTAGAAAGAACCGTTATATTTTAAAACGTATGAGGGGAGACCGGGGCTAGTTGGCTACAGGGGTAAGTTGACACACCCGTGGTAATTTTTGTTCTGTAAGGTTGGTAGCGCCATGCTCCTTCCTAGACTGTCATCTAGACACGGCTCAGTAGTGAGTGAGTTATGAAAGTGGAGGGATACACGCTGCGGCTTTTATTACGATTTTTTTTGTTTTCTGATTAGGTAAGTAAATTTTTGCTTTCATACTAAATATTTTTTAATTATTTAGGTATGTGGCTCATCAATCCATACAACATGTTATCTTATTTGTCATTCCCTGGCCTACAAATCGTCGTATTGTTTACATTGGTTATACGCTTCCCTCTTCCTACAATGAGCACAAAGATTCAAAATGGCGATTCAGAGTAAGTTGACACAAAGCTAGGGGCTAGTTGACACACTATAAAAATATTTTTGTTCTCAAGCGCTTTTCTTTCTATGTTAAATTTAAGCATGTTGCTGTGTTATTAATAGATGTTGTTGTTCAAATACTAATTTATGCTAGACTGAACAGTCCCAACTTTTGTTACAGAAAATGCGCACCTATAAAAGAAAAACCGAAAGAGCAAAAACACCCCCAGAAATAATGCTACAAACAGCAAGAATGGTAAAATTGGAACACAAATCTGTGAGAAGTATATCTAAAGATTTTGATATCCCTATAAAATCCTTAGCAAGATATTGCACTAAGGTTACACAAGAGGAGTTAGAGGGAAAGGACGGTGCTCCGGAAACCAAATATGGATATAAAAAACACCAACAAGTAAGACTACTAAAAAAATAAAATTCCAATAAACCAATATATTTTACGCTGCTGTAAGTTATCATCAGTGCTGTATAATATCGTTTAAAACTTAGCAAAATTAACTTAGCCTACAGCAAAATAAATTAGTTTATAGGAATTTAAAAATTATAATGTTTATCATAATTAAAACTATAACCTAAGTATTATCTAACAATATAGAGCTAACTTCCTAACTCGATGTAAAGCCTATAGTTATTTTAATATTTATAATTATTTTATCCCTGATCTAATCACACTTTTTTGGTGTGTTTAGATTTTTTCTGAAGACCTAGAAATTCTTCTCGAAGCCTACCTTAAAAAAGCAGCTGATATTTATTACGGGCTTTCACCAAAAGAATTTAGAAAATTAGCATGGCAGTATGCTGTAAAATTAAACATCACAGTTCCACAAACATGGGGGGGGGGAATTGGAACTTGCAGGCGTTGACTGGTTCACTTCGTTTATGAAGAGACATCCTGGACTCTCAGTCAGGACACCTAGAGCTACAAGCCTTGCCAGAGCTTCAGCATTTAATAAAACCAATGTGGAACTTTTTTTTAATAACTACAAGACTGTACTTAATCGTCTTAAACCTGGACCAGCTGATATTTGGAATATAGACGAAACTGGGGTTGTAACAACCCACAAACCAGATAGAGTTGTAGCTCAAAGGGGAGTTAAGCAGTTATGGAAATTAGTCTCTCAAGAAAGAGGGAATCTTGTGACAGTAACATTAGCAGTGTCTGCTACAGGAAATACCGTGCCTCCTTTTTTTCTATTGCCCCGGGTTCATTATAAGGACCACTTCATATCACAAGGTCCTCCTGGATGTGCTACCCCAAGTGGATGGATGTCTGCGCCAGTGTTTCAAAATTACCTGAAGCACTTTGTTAGAAACATACGTTGTTCAGTAGATGCCCCAGTTATCTTGCTTCTAGACAATCATGAAACCCACTTATCCATAGAAGGGTTAGACTACTGCAAGGCCAATGGCATCACTTTGGTGTCATTTCCACCACACTGCAGTCACAAGATGCAGCCCTTGGACAAAAGTGTATATGGGCCTGTTAAAAAATATATTAACACAGCGTGCGATTCTTGGTTGGCATCGAACCCGGGAAAAACTCTGACCATTTATGATATGCCTAAGGTAGTAAGTAACGCATTACCACTTGCAGCAAGTCCTATTAATATCATTAAAGGATTTAATGCCACAGGAATTTACCCCTTAAATGAAAACATTTTTCAAGAATCCGACTTTATGTCCAGTTATGTAACAGATCGGCCGGATCCGAACGAGTCAAACCTTCGTTCAGATGAAACACACGAGAATTGTAATAGCCCTGAAACAATGGAAAATGTTGACGATCCAGTTGTGCCTACTAGACCATCCACAGCAGACAACCAACCATCTACATCAACTGGTGGACCTACAGTGCCCAAATCAAAGACCTAAAACATTAGCAGTGGTAACCCCCGAATCAATGAGGCCTTATCCAAAGGCTGAGGCCAGAAAAACAACTAGGAAAGGTAGAAAAAAGAGAAAATCGGCCATACTTACTGACACACCCGTAAAAGAAGCTCTTCGAATAGAGGCAAGAGGCTGCCAAAGCAAAAAAGTTGAAGAAAACCCCCACACCTAAAAAAACTTGTAAAGAGACACAAAAAAAGAAAAGAAAAGCGGACTCAGAAGATGACGATGAAGATGAGACACTCTGCTTTTATTGTCTGTCGTCCTATTCTAATAGCAGACCAGGAGAGAAATGGATCAATGCACGGAATGTTACATGTGGGCACACGAAGCATGTGCTGGGGAAAGTGACATTTTTTCAAGTGTGCTAATTGTACTTCAGATGACGATTTTTTTGATTAACACTTTTTATTGATAAAGAACAATACTCCTGTTTACATATGTATCTCAACAAAAAATTGTATCAATACACATGTTTATAAACAACCAGTGATTTGAATTAGCCTATGTCCTGTTTTCCTCGAATATAGTATATGGGGTCAACTTACCCCAGGTACCGTGTCAACTTACCCCGTAATAGGGGCAGGTTGACACACTTGCAACAAGTTACAAAAAAAAATGTACATGAAAAACTAACAATGATGACGTAAAATTAAAAATATATAAAGGTACATAAGAGTACAAAGTATTTTATGATATATTTACTTGAGCAAAAAGACCTTGAAACATGTCGAAAAAATTCATAAGTAAAAAGTGTGTCAACTAGCCCCGGTCTCCCCTATTTGTTGCATAAAATTTTTCAGTGCTTTTGAGTTGGCACTTAGGGCACTTAGAGGCCACCGCGAGATTGAAGAATCGGTAAATCGTGGAATATTTAGAGAACTAGTTGATTTTTCTGTAGAACTAGATGTTGTGTTGCGAGAACATCTGCAGAACGCTACAGCGTTTAAGGGGACTTCTAAAAGTATACAAGTGTACAGAACGATATTTTAGGTAGCATGTTGGCTGTGTGCAAAGAAGAAATTTATAATCAAATTAAAAATTCCGATTTCTTAGCTATTCAATGTGACGAAACTACAGATGTTACGAATTGGTGCCAAATTGAGAAGTTATTTACTGATTGCAAATAAACTTGTCCTTTTCGGATGTCACTGAAACAATACTTTCTTTTTATTAAATTTATTAAAATTTACTACAAAATTCAAATTTCCCCTTTTTATGTGTTGATTCTTACCTTGTTTGGGTCCAGGGTCTTTTGCACGAACTCACGACCTGTAAAAGTGGTTGCTGGGTTCTACGGCGTAATAATTACTCTTGTTTACTACGTTAATCAGTTTGGTTTATTAACTAAATGCAACATTGATTGATGTCAAATTACATATATTGATCTACTTTTCTTTTACACAAAATACTTTTCTCCCTCCGCTCCACGTGTTACTACTTAACGGTAATACAACATATTTAAAAGAAAACAAACATTGAAAATACACATTATACTCAGTATACCTTAAATAATTAACGCAACCCAGTGTTTTTGTTCATTACATAATTTTTACACACACACACACACACACACATACTATTTCTTTAAATCCCCTTTTTCTTTTTTAATTCATAGCTTTCTCTGAATTCAGTAGGTAACAGATTAAAAGTTTAGTGCATCTTTAATAAGTATATAAAAAAAGTTTATGAGTTACTCATCCCGTTTCCTGCTTCTCCTCGTCATTGTGTCACTGTTTCATATTCATTTTTCCTCCGTCTAACTTTCGAACTGTTTTTACGAATTGTCACTGCTATCTCGAATCTCCACTCCCGTTTTAAATACTGATTGATTAAGTTTTTTAATAGTCGGCCGACTTAGATTGGTTTGGGAACACTGTTTTGCTGACTGCGCGGTCTGAGGGCTTTTGTCGACTGAAGATTTTCAAAATGGCCAAGCGTCCTTCTTTGTCTGGCTACTTGGCTCCTCATTGGCTGAGAGCATCTCGATGCTTTTTGTCCTCTCGTACCTGGCGAGAAGGAATTCTCGTTACGTGACTTTTACACTGGGAACGTCGGCCCACACGTGCGCTTGTATGCATGAATACGCACCCTACTGGTAATTCGCATATTTGTACCATGCGGTGCCAGTCACGGAGCTATAGTCAGTGACCAAAAATATACTCTTGTTAAATAAAAATGTTACCTCAAAGGTTGTCTGCAGATGGTTCAACATAAAAAGCTTTATATTATAGACTCCCATCAGTTTGTACCGTTACAAAATGGTACTAATATTTAGATATGTTTTTGTTGGAACTGTTCGTGAGAGCTTTTGGTGCTTTAGAAGAGTCAAGGATAAATTGGCAGAAGGGATAAAAAAATGTATAGAAGAAGAAATTGATGCTATAATTATGGAAAACCACAAAAGTTAATCGCTCAAACATACGATGGGGCAAATGTAATGAGTGGTGCTACAGGTGTTAAGTTAGTGGTGGAAGTTATATTAAGAAGAAATATCCTTACGCTCATTACATATATTGTTATGCTCACCAGCTTAATCTCTTGATCCAAAATACAGCACCACAGCAGCGCAAGTGAGTTTTAATAATTTATCAGCAATTCCCACGTTTTTTCAAATTCTTCAAATAGGTTGTGAAGGTACTCGCCTTTTACCCTTTTAATTAAATAATACACTCATCATAAAATAATACTTACCGCTGCCAGAATTTTACTTACCGTCATGGTCCCCGTAAAACTTACCTTTTGAAACTGCCCAGGTCGCCAACATGTTTTTTTAGATATACATGTAAACTTTAAACACTCTTGCCCTTATAAAAATCCCGCTATCTGACTGTAATTTAGAATTCAGAAAACCCCCGATTACGTTAGACGAGCTGTCAACACAGAAAACTAGGAAATGGTTATGGTGTAATAACTAGACTAACACATGGTTATATAAAACAAGACCTTTTAATTTCTCTATTATTAGTTATTCATCTGAATAAAATTCTTACTATATAATTTAGTTACTATCCATCTTTAACTCAAATCTGACTGTCTTTTGTAAATAGGAATAACACAAAACAGTTAATTTCATATCTTATATCTATTTCAATATTTAATTTTACCAACGTTAAAGCTAACCCAGTTTGGTACACTCTCGCATCCATTCTTTAAACCACATTTATTTTGAGCTCTTTATTATTATTTCATGAGATTATAAAATGTTAAGATTGTTTGTTTACTTATCCATCGTTGTGCAACACGGAATGTTTGTCCAAAAGTTTTGGTTTTGCGCTTTCATTTGCTTCACTTCACTGCACTAACTCCATTCTGATACACTTTTACTTGTTGTTACCGGTTTATTACTTTTTACATTTTTAAATAATTTATTTGTGACCACTGAGTCGAAGCGAGCGTCCGGCCAAGGCCGCGACGGTATCTCGACTGACTTCTACATGCAGGCGGACATTACTGCCATGCCGGCGAACAAATTTCGTCGTCGCTACACAGCCTTTGTTGTCAAAGTTTTAGTGGCTGTACACATGACACACAGGATTTTTGTGTGTTGGACGTCGACGATATGTAGTGTGCCCTGGTCGACGTCACAAATGTGGACTGGACTTAAACTTTATTTCCGTCAGCTCCGACCGCGTGGCGAACAAAAATTCTTCTCTAAGCCATCTTGTGCCCAACAACTCCGCGTCGGTCTGCGCTCCGCCGATGTAGTGCGTTTGGGCGTATATGCCACACAGCCGCAAAGTTCTAAGAAGTGTGCTACAGTTGACAACACGACATTCCTTTGTATTGTTTCACCACAGTTACAACGTACCGTTGCTTTGTTTGAACTGCGAGTTAGATTCAACTGGGGACTGGCCACACATATGGCAATGAATTGTGAAATTTTACAAAATAAAACCCCATTTTTAATAAAAATAAAAACCCCTCATATTCACCCCGTTACAAGGTGCGATATGTTAGAAGAAATAGTCAAGCACAGGTTACCAAAAGTAGCAACAACCAAATAGAACTATAACATTAGGACAGTCAATACTGTGTTTGAGAATCGAGGGAAGCTCATAAAAGTGTTTGAAGAGATTGAAGATAAATGCCTAAGAAGCGCTACTTTTAATTAAGCTTCTGGACTCAGACGAGGTCTAGAAGACCCAGAATTTTTGTTTTGGCTCACATTTTTTCACAAACTTTTGCCTCATGTTTACATTCTTTATAATCAAATCCGGTCAAGAAATAAGGATAGTATCCAACTTCAAAGTGATATTCAAAATTTTGAGATTTGTGTTAAAAACATTAGAAATGAGACTGAGACTATTCAAAGCAGTATTGAAGAAAATTTTCATTCAAGAAAGAGGAGAAGAAAAGAAGATAATTTACCAAGAAGTGTGTTTGCTAAAGAAGTGTATGATGTAATTATTTTACAGATGAAAGACAGATTCTCATATCATGGCCATCTGCAAGCAGCTCAGTTGTTTAATTCAGAATCAGTACCAAAATATTCAAAAGAATTTCCAGTGGGCATTTTGGATACAGCGTGTTCTTCATATCTATTTCTAGACCAGACTCGTTTAAAAACAGAATTAAAAGTTATTTACTCACGACCAGACTGTAGACAAATAATTGGAGCCACAAACTTCCTTACATTACTATTGCAACATAAGCTTACTGATATTTTCCCAGAAACTATAAAAATAATTTTAACAACGCCAATGACAACTGCAGAACCAGATCGTTGTTTTTTAACTCTTAAAAGAGTCAAGACATTTTTGCGAAATACTATGGGTAATGATCGTTTAAATGCGTTGACGATGATGTCCATAAATACAAATGTAGTGCAAGATATTGACAGTTTCGATGACAAGGTGTTGGAAAAGCTCATATCTATGAAAAATAGAAGGGTGGAATTTACTTTTAAGAAATAATTGGCTTCATTCAATCCACTTTCCATTTCAGGTAAGATTTTACATTGTTGAAATTTTTTATGATTGTGCCCCTCCGGCTGAAAAGTCACCAGCCACCACCGGTCAATACCAAACTAGTTTTAATATTACTATATCAATAGCAATCAGTTAGGATATGATACAGAACAATTATTTCCATTAATATGTGCTAATGCTTTAGTACAGAAGTATGAGGTTCGACAAAAATTTAAACACTTCCCAATGAGGATGAACAAGGAAAAAATTGTTGACACACAAAATGATTGTATATGTGAAATAATTAATTGTATAATTTATCATATTTATTGTATTTGCAATTTAAAAAAGTTGAATCTTTTCAATTACTGTATCACCAGAAATTTGATGATTATAAGATGTAATTTCCAGTTTCACGTCTCAACAAGTTTTTAGCTCTCAACCAGTTTTTATGATAACTTAAGTTGAAAAACAAATCAATTGTTCTCTACTCAGCTCTACAATTCTACAAAAACAATCCTCAGTTTTAAGAGTGAAGCGATCCAGTGAAGTATACAAACTTGTTAAACATTACTTTGTGCCCTAAGAAATTTAACACCTACCTTCAAAGCACTCAAATCTAACAGAGCTTGAATGACTTAAGTTTGGAATCAACTGGAAAGACACGTTATTTAAAAGTCATTTTATGGTATTTGTGGCGTTAAATACACTTTTAAAATATATAAAATACATAAATATAACTTCCACCTACCTTCAAAGTTTCGTTTATCTGGGTCCAGGATTCTTTCGTACGAACGCTAGATACAAACATGTGTTTCATAGGTTATCGAAATAACTAACTCGACACAATTTTGAAGAGAAATTACGATTTTTAATTAATCAGAATCATTTTAAAATTTTGTTCAAAACTTTTTCTCATTGTTTTACAGATTAAGTGACAGTTTTCTTTGTTCGGTTAACATCTTCTACATACTAACTTATTCTAACATCTTACCTTACTGATCACAATTTAATACAGATATACAGACAGAGCCCAGCCTGCAATTTTGCACACTCTCACATATATAGAAAATTACCCCGCCTTTAACATGTTAATAAAAAGATACCCATTCCAGCCGGCACGTGGTAACCCTTCGAATTCGTTTTATCTGAGTTTGGGTAATTACGTCGCTGTCTAATGTAACTGATTTTGTTCCCCTCCCATATTCACTGATAGCACTGACACGGGTTGTTTCTTTTAGTTCACTTTTGTAATAGAAAAACTGATAAAATTTTGGCAGAGCGCATTTGGCTCTGTGTCGGCCGACACAAACAGAGACGAACTCACCAAGCGTCGCTTGCGAGCTGGAGGAAGCCGATGTCCACAGCCAACGGATTTCGTCGACGTTCATAGCTGATTTGTTGCGGTTTATTGGCTAGGCACATGCTACATAGTGGTTGTTTCTGTAGTGTGTGCCGACGATATTTAGGCACTTCTGGTCTGACGTCACTAAAGAGGTGGTCCTTAATTTGTATATCCTTCAGGTCGGGTTGTGAATCTCAACAAAACGTCGTTTCTGCGCCATTTTTGACAGCGTCAGTTGATCAGCTACGCGTCCCACCCGCGCGTATACCTGTGTCATGCGTACAGGCGCTGTCACATTCAAACCAAGTTCTGAGAAATTTGAGGTGGCCACATACTTCAACTGATTTCGCAATGGACTATTACGTTGCTGCTTTGTTACAAACTGTTATAGTCACCACGTGTTCTCTCACAATGGGATTAAAACTTGCACAATATTTTTTATGAAACCCCGAAAATGAAATAAATAAAATACCCCATAATTTTGACACGTTACAATACCCCCTCAATGAGAAGTCTTCTGTCAAAACAGAAGAAATCTCATTGATAAAACCCTTAAGAGGACCGGTGAGGAACTGGTGCCAACAACCCCCCTTTGTTCTTACTCTGCATGGGTAAATGACCCCCCTGGCTCGGCGACTATGGACGCATCTGAACGAGATCACTGGACTTCTCTGTGCAAGATCCCAACACTGAAAAATCGAACAGACACGCTCCACAGTGCACCTCGCCTTCTATCATGCTACCCCAAAAAATCTTCAATCCCTGGCTCAGATTATGCCAGATCCTCAACCGATACGTTTCCCCTTATATGCAAGCTGGGCTGCCTTTAGCAGATACTGGGCTCACACACACTCACATTATATATTGAAAATTGAAAACTTCTTTAAAAATTCGTTAAAATACCACTCACTGGTTGTTTCCATTTAAAATCAAATCATAAATTTTGTATATATTTTAAATTATTCTCTTCATTAGGTTTTTCTGTTATTTCTGTTAGTTAAACTAAATCAATTTAAACATTTCTTACAATTAAGACCATCCTTAACCTAACATGGATTATCTAGAGTCTAACAATACAATTCAACACAAAATAAATCAATAAGAATAAACACGGTTAGAACACAAACAAGAAAATAATCAAAGTTTAAAAATATTCATTATCTGGCAGGCGCAAAATCAAGATTTTTTTTTTTCAAAAAAAATATTTTCCAAAAAATTTTAAAATTCAAAGAAAAAATTTAAATTTATTAAAAGGTTTCCTTTACATATAGAAATTATTTAAAATTTGTTTAAATTGATCAAAAAACAAAAGTTGAATTAACTTCCTTACTAAACAAGCTTAGTATGTATATGACCTCACTGTCAGCTGATCAAAACTAGGTCAAGTCCACAACCTTGACCTACCTACGTTATGTACCAGTTATGTCTGAAAATACACTTAACATCTGTAAAATTCTGTCTTGACACACAAAATATAATAAAATAAAATATTTAAAATAAACAAAATATTATTATAATTCACAATCCAATTGACATTTAAATTATTCAAAATAAACAGTTTCTAACTTTACATTTCCAAATTCTATCAAAATTTGTCACTGGTTTTAATTAAAAATTTTATATTCTTATAAATCTCTGTCTTTATTTGACAATCTTATCCTCCATTACTGTGGGTGATTTAAATACTTATAACAATTTAATTTACTACTTGCTGTGTATACATATATAATCTTTCTCCCTTTGACTCTAACCACTAACAACTGTAACTCACACGACACCCATCTCTATCAAAAACATCTCTCAAAACACTCTCTAACCCCAACTTACTAATAAACTCAAATCGCCACCTTCTCTCTATATATAAAAAACTCTCTAACCCTTTGTACTTAGGATATGTGTTCCCCCCCCAAAAAAGCTCATTTCCCATTATCTGGTCCCTGGATTCTACCTGAGGCGACCCCTTCCCCCTAAATCGGTCCCATCCCGTCCCAACCATTATGTTGCGGACTCCCACATTACACTACCCCCTATTACAAAATTGCCATCCCCAAAAAATCTCAATCTTATTATCTTACTTCTACTACAACAAAAGAACATCATCAATTAATAATATCAATATATCACTCAAAACTCTACATATATTCTCCACAACTACTGTGTCAACCTCAATACTTCTCAAATTCTATTACATTATCTCACAACAACATTACATTATTTTCATCTCTACTATTTCAACTTTAATTTCAACTTGGACTGATCGATTTGTCCCACAAAATACTCATCACCCCAAAAACTATCTTTTATTAGCTTTCACAAATTATTACTTTATTTCTCACTTTATCAAATTACTTTTCTCATTACTTTAAATAGCATCTGTAATACATTGAAACATTGCATTAAACATTAATTACCTGGAACATTTACAACCAATATAACAGTGACATTTTATTGCTGATCAGCTGATCTCCTTAACACAATGAAAACCCATCTCAAAATTTTAGCAAATCACATGAAACATATATGTTTATCAATACTTACTTCTAACCTCCTTGTTTCCCCTTTTTCTGATTCTGATAATTTATGTGAACCGCCTGCCAGTCGGTTTAGTTATTTGCTTAGTTTAAAAAATACACAAATCATATAAAACATATACTTTCTATCAACTCTTATATCTAACCTACTACAATAAAATATTACATTTAACACATAGAATGAACACCTTATAGTGAATGTATGAGCATCTAGTTATTTAAACAGAACGCAAGCATTTTTATTAGATCAAAATTAGAGTTAGCAATTTTTTGTTACAAATTTAAATTCGTGGCTCCTCTGAGCCACCTCCCATCCACACACTCTATTGCAAGTTATGTAAGACTGTAGCGCCTTTTCGCTTCCACAAAGACTGCATATTTGGAGGGATTGGACACCTCCGTGTCTTTGCTTCGGCAGTTACATTTTAATGTTTCGGATATCAACATATCCTTGGTTATATTTAAACGCCCTTAAACGGGTCTACCACCTGACTATGCTGTTCCTACTCGAACAGAGTGTCAGCCGCTGTTCCATAGTTCCTGGATTTCCCCTAATTTCACCCCCCATTTAATTTCTACTATATACCAATTTCAAGTCAGCTATGGTCAAGGGACTTGATATGACCATAGCTGGCCGCTAGCCAAAGCCACGATTAGTGCTGGTAAGGCAGTAATCGCCCGAAAAGTCGGGGAAATCTACTTGCATTTCATTGCCTGTTCTACTTCGTCATTAGTATGTGCGACACGAGCGTCTATCAGTGTACAAATTGAATTTGCACGAAAAAGGTGTGTCGCACATTTTTGCCATTTTGGCCTCCGATGGAGGTAACACTCTCGCTTACCCCCAACCCATTTCACTATCCTACCAGGGCACAGGCCACCCCAGCGATAGCGCCTTAATAACTAAGTAATTCAAATTTTGTATATACAATCTAACGTAACATTTTCAACATCCATTCATCCATCAACATTCAAATTATTCATCACTTTCTACCATTGAATTTTCTTAACATTCTCAAATTTATTATTAATAATTGTTATATATCATCCTTCAGTTATTATTAAATTTTTTAATTATCATTTTTATTTAACACAATTATTTCAAAACATCTCATTACTGAATTAAAATCTTCTCATCTGAGTTACTCCTGTAAAGATTTTTTTATTATACTTGATTCGTACTATAAAATTTCTATACTTACAGTCCATTTAAAATGACATACACAAAACATCTTCACCATACACCCTAATACTTTCACCTCACCTCTGAAACATTTAACACAAATGTTAGTATAAATCAAACAATTTATCATTTAATCACCAAACTCCCATCTCTTAAAATAATTTAAATTCGTTAGAAAATTTAAATAATTAACATTTAAATAATCAATCAAAATATTTAAAACATATCAAATTGTTTAATTAGAGTCATTACTGAAAATACACATTTCACTGCTACCAAAACAATTACAACTCACCAGTTACTGTTTTCAAAATTAATTCGGTTATTTATTGAAATTGTAAAATATTAATATTATTATTATAACAATTGTCTTACGTACACACATTATTTATCTGACCTGCTACAATACACACAAATAAATTCACTACATATTTATTTACAAATCGTCCTTGTTATTTGTTCAGTTATACCACACTTCATTGTCCAAATTGGCCAGGTCAAAAACCATAAAACAAAAATATTTATAACTGTCCTTTATTGTTTTATGGCCTACCCTCCATCGTCATAGATTAATCTTTGTTTTATATCACACTTTTCAGTTTTATTGACAAACAAATGGTTACTTTGTGTGTCATAACCAGACAATTTCAATTTATCCGTTTTATCAAAATAATCATGCATCCAGTCTACGTTAAGTGTTGCTGTTAAGTCTCCATCAGTAATTATATTCTTTATTGGGTTATTTACTTTTATATTGTCAATCAAATCATTATTATTTAGGCACACCTCTAACCTTACTTTCCACTCATCATATTCTCTATTCAATTCATACAATTCTGTTTCTTTGTTAACATACAATTCTCTATTTAAATCTCTCTCATCACAATACCATATCACACTTTCAATATTATTACAGACAGAGGGTACAACATTATACAACAAAAATAAACACTTCAAATCTTCTACTAATACGGGACTCTTGCCCTTCTTAAATGACATTTGTGAACACTCTGGTTCAGAAAAATTAAGGGGAAAATTTACCCTCTATCCCCATTCTACCACTATACTATCTTTTCTCTCTCTCTCTAACTCATTAACACACATTAACATCTCATTATCACATTCTATAAATTCATCAGTACTCTCTGATACTACATTTTCAATTGCATCATCGTCATCATTTGTTAACTCTTTATCTAATACAACATTGCCATTACAACTTTCACTTGTATTACTCTTATTCTGTTCTACTTTATTCAAACTATTTCTTATCATTTCATTGGCATTTTCAAGACATTTATTCTTTTCTTGTATATCATTTATTAAACCATCAACTTTTACGCTAATATTCTGCTGCAACTGAATATTCTGTTGTTCGAACTTTATATTAAAATTACTATTCTGAACTTCAAAACGACGGTCTATTTTATCGAATTTTTCGTCACTAGAGTTAAAACGACTCTCAAATTTTTTGTCAATTGCATCAAACTTGTCATTCTGCACGTCAAATTTTATGTTAATATCACTAGACATGGTTCTCATGAACTTAAATAGATCGTAAGTGACAATTCTTTTGCTTTACTTGTTACGGGAGTTGATATCACTCCCGGTGTACTAAGTACAGATACTTCTACATTATACTCATTTATTGATGTTGATTCTGTTTGAATACCGGAGTTGGCATTTATCTGACTCTCGGTCTCTCTGTCAGAGAAGCTGACTTCACTGTTATCTGCCATTTCTTATTCTATACTTGGGACTTGTGCGTAAATATAATACAATCAATATCTAATGTCCTGTATAACCGATTTTGCGTGAATAACGCACTTTTGTTTTATTCCGCTAACCTCAAAAACATGTTTGTATCTTTTCTGTAGGTACGGTCTTTACTTAATTTTTTAATTAATAAAAACTATCCCTGTTCCGGAAGCCATTGTGGCGTTAAATACACTTTTAAAATATATAAAATACATAAATATAACTTCCACCTACCTTCAAAGTTTCGTTTATCTGGGTCCAGGATTCTTTCGTACGAACGCTAGATACAAACATGTGTTTCATAGGTTATCGAAATAACTAACTCGACACAATTTTGAAGAGAAATTATGATTTTGAATTAATCAGAATCATTTTAAAATTTTGTTCAAAACTTTTTCTCATTGTTTTACAGATTAAGTGACAGTTTTCTTTGTTCAGTTAACATCTTCTACATACTAACTTATTCTAACATCTTACCTTACTGATCACAATTTAATACAGATATACAGACAGAGCCCAGCCTGCAATTTTGCACACTCTCACATACATAGAAAATTACCCCGCCCTTAACATGTTAATAAAAAGATACCCATTCTGGCCAGCACGTGGTAACCCTTCGAATTCGTTTTATCTGAGTTTGGGTAATTACGTCGCTGTCTAATGTAACTGATTTTGTTCCCCTCCCATATTCACTGATAGCACTGACACGGGTTGTTTCTTTTAGTTCATTTTTGTAATAGAAAAACTGATAAAATTTTGGCAGAGCGCATTTGGCTCTGTGTCGGCCGACACAAACAGAGACGAACTCACCAAGCGTCGCTTGCGAGCTGGAGGAAGCCGATGTCCACAGCCAACGGATATCGTCGACGTTCATAGCTGATTTGTTGCGGTTTATTGGCTAGGCACATGCTACATAGTGGTTGTTTCTGTAGTGTGTGCCGACGATATTTAGGCACTTCTGGTCTGACGTCACTAAAGAGGTGGTCCTTAATTTGTATATCCTTCAGGTCGGGTTGTGGATCTCAACAAAACGTCGTTTCTGCGCCATTTTCGACAGCTTTGGTTGATCAGCTTCGCGTCCCACCCGCGCGTATACCTGTGTCATGCATACAGGTGCTGTCATATTCAAACCAAGTTCTGAGAAATTTGAGGTGGCCACATACTTCAACTGATTTCGCAACGGACTATTACGTTGCTGCTTTGTTACAAACTGTTATAGTCACCACGTGTTCTCTCACAATGGGATTAAAACTTGCACAATATTTTTTATGAAACCCCGAAAATGAAATAAATAAAATACCCCATAATTTTGACACGTTACATATTGTTATTGAGAAGTTCATGATGCAGGAAGTAAGAGAGAAGCTGATGTTGCAGTAAAAGCAGGTAAACTGAATGTATCTATTATTATAAGGTACGAGGTGTCTGAAAAATCATACAGTACAGTGTCTTGAACAAGTGAGTTGGCTAAATACAAAGAAGTGGATCATGTCTAATGACCACTCCTTGCTAAGTGGTACACTGAAACATTTCTAAAACATGGTATATTATATAATTATTAATTGTTTCTTAACATAACAGAGTTAACTCATTTTAACAACAATGTGTATCTCTATTCTGCGTAAGGAATATAAAGCTATAAAACATTACCAAATTACTATATTAGATTATAAACCAAAACTCAAAAATTACTTTTACGGAATGATTAAACCATTGTCTTCTGGCCCCTTAATTTACATTCAGCAGATATCACTAACAATCACACAAAATAAAGTTTCATATTGACCAGTCTACAAATCAAAATTCTCAGTCCATGGAGTCAGCAATTTATTTTTCCCATCGTCCAAAATAAAATACACACTTCATGAAGTTAGTACTTTACCTTGCACACTGCTCAGAGTGAGCAAAATATTAAAGCAATACAGGAATTCAGCAATTGCTACAGGTAGACTTGCCAGACATGAATAAAAAAATTTCACAGCAATGGCACATGTGTCAGCATAGAATCACTGCACAGTTTTCTCAGACAAGCTGTGCAGTTTATTGTGTTTGCATTTTCAAAATGATTGGTTTTTTTCAAAAACCTAACATTTAGTTTATTGCTACATTTTCCAGTTTATGAAATAAATGAATCAGTCTGGAATGCCTTCTTCTATGTTTTCTACAGAAGAAGTTACAGTGTACCATAATGTACAACTAATTGCACCTACATTAAAAAGGCAGACATGATTGTTCAGTAAATCATGGCATTCCTTCTTGTCAGCCTATGTTACAACCTGAGCTCTATACACAAAATAAACCTGCACACAAAACATTTAAAAGAGACTGTTTTGGTAAAACATGGACAGTTCACTTTACAACTTCACCTACATCATAATCATATACAAATGATTTGGGCCTCCATGAAGAAACATATTACAAGAAAAAAATTGTGGACTTTTCTCCAGACAATGTTATGAACTTAGCAATGGAGAGAGTCTCCCGTAGAACATTAAGATGTGACCAAGTCATGGAAATTGAAAATGACTACCACAGAACAGACCAAACAATGGATAATATAATATCAAAATTATTATTGGACGAAATAAGAGCAGTGAAGACTATTTGAATGATAGTGATATTAACTGTAAAGGTAACATTAGTGGAGCAGAAGAACTGAGATGAATATTTGTAATTCCATAGGTCAATGTACTCTACATTACTTATGTATTTTTAGTCTACTTGTTAAATTAATATTGTCTCTGCTCTTCTGGGCAGATAGACTATACCTACTTGTTCATAAATACACACAAAACAGTTCCACAAACAATAAATTCTAGCCTGTTTTTGATGTTACATACCAGCATATCAAAACAAATTAAAAATGTAAGTATGTACATACATACATCCTCGGCGCTACAGCCCAGTCCGGGCCCTGGTCTCTACTCCCGGCCAATGTCCACCAGTTTACTGCACCCAGCCTCACTGCCTCCTTACCAACCTGGTCCAGCCATCTTGTACGCGGTCTTCCTTTCCTTCTCCTTCCCATCAGCAAATAATTCATAACTTTTTGGGATTCTATCCTCCGCCGTTCTCTGCACATGACCAGCCCAACGCAATCTGTTAATTTGTATGAGTTGCATGATCGGAAGATCTTTAAACCTTTCGTACAACTCTCGATTATGCAGTCGCCTCCAAATGTCATTTTCCTTCACAGGGCCATAGATTCTCCTCAGTACCCTCCTCTCAAAAACGGATAGTTTCTGCTCATCTAGTTTTTTTAGCACCCAGCATTTCGAGCCATACATCAGGACTGGTCTGATCAAGGTCTTGTATAGGGTGGCTTTTGTATCTTTACTTATTAATTTTGACTTAAAATGTTTCACCAGTCCGTAGTAACACCTATTAGCAGATAATATCCGTTTTTCAATGTCTCTAGAGGAGTCATTTCCAGAGTCCACATATGACCCGAGATATGGAAACCCCTGAACCTTTTCAAATTCATAATCATTAATGCGCAGGGACAGGGCACAAGTGTTGGCACCTACAACCATATATTTGGTTTTGCTTTGGTTTATAACCAAGCCCATAGCCTTAGCGGACAACTCCAGTTCCTGAAAGGCTTCCTTTAAGCCAGATTCAGACCTACTTATGATGTCAATGTCATCGGCATAGGCCAGAAGCTATACCTCCTTGTGAAATATGTGTCTGCTAGTTTGAATTCCTGAATCCCTGATGACCTTTTCTAGAGCTATGTTGAACAATAGACATGCTAAGGCATCTCCTTGTTTCAACCCATTCAATGTTTTTAAGGAGTTAGGTAGAGTTGATTGTATTCTGATTTGGCACTTAGAATTGGACATAACTACTCCAACCATACGCACCAACTTAGATGGTATATTCAACTCCTTCATAGCTCTATATAGCATTTTCTGGTTGATTGAATCATATGCCGACTGGAAATCCACAAAGAGATGGTGAGTGGCCACTCCATATTCCGTTTTTTCCAGGATTTGCCTTAGTGTAAATATTTGGTCTGTTGTTGACCTATTCCTAGTGAATCCACATTGATATTCTTTTATGTTGTCCTCAGCGTAGGGAAGCAGCCTAGAAAATATGATGTTGGACAATACATTATATGCTGTATTAAGTAGAGAGATGCACCTATAATTTTTACATATGAGCGGATCACCCTTTTTATGTATTAAACACACCACCCCATTGTTCCACTCATCAGGCATTACTTCCTCCAGCCATATTCGCTCTATGAGATGGGCAAATTCCTTTATGAAATCTCCTTCAGCGCTCTTTAATAGTTCCCCTGGTAAACCATCGGAACCTGCTGCCTTGTTATTTTTAAGCTTTTCTAGAGCTTCATACATCTCGTCATAGGATGGCACCAACTCCTCTCTATCATCCTCGAATTCTCCTGCTTCCTCTTCATTCTCAGATGCCTCCATCAAGCCTCCCCAACTGAGCCTAACAACTCTTCGAAGTGTTCTGTCCATCTCCTGATTACGCCAGCAGTATCACTCACAAGGCCACCATTATTATCCCTACAGGCATTTGTTCTAGGCTGAAATTCCTGTCTCATATCATTCACCTTCCTGTACATATCTCGGCTCAGCCTTTTACTCTTATATTCCTCTATCTTTTTCATCTGTCTTATCATATACTCCCTCTGTAAGTATGTACAGATAACTATATTTCCCTGAATCGTAAGATAGCCTACATAAAACATTTCAGCTCCAAATATATGTTTGTTGACGTCCAGACTCAACTTGGAGAAGCAAATTACATATAGAAATCAGCATCAAATACTTGCAGGTTTGTGATTGACACAGCATGATGAGTCACTGTTTACAGAATAATTGTAGATAATTGAAGTGAACAACATTCAGTGATGTGTCAGTAATTGTCCGATGCTTGTTTTATCTTATAAAATGTCAATGTGCAATATGTTTGGTCACGTGTGTAAGTACAGGTATGCATACTATATGTAAATTAGATTATGTAGAGATAGGCAAAACAATTTATTATTAAATTTTATACATATTTTTATTTAAAATCAACTACAGTGGAACCCCGCAGGTCCAAACCCCGCTAGTCCAAAAACTTGCTTAATCTGAACCAGTAGTTTGAAAAAGGGGTGTAAAAATTGGACAAAGAAATAAAAAAATATGACAAAATAACTTGAACATATCAGTATAATTTGTACCTAAAAGCTTAGATAAATACACACTAATGCATTTTTAGTTAAATTTTTATTAAAACTAAGTACTTTAGATTGTTTTATATATGTGGCAAAATAAAGTTTTGAATTACGTTATCAAGAAATTAGCGAATAGAAAAACATACTAATTAAAAAGTGAATGGAAAAACATATTGGTACTTACAGTTTAGTGCCAGTAAAAGCATATAAAACACAAAAAAGTATAAAAATACACGCTACATAACTAAACACTACTTAAGGTGTTGCACAAAATCAATAATTTTTCTCTGATTCAAAGCTGTAAATCCAGCAGATGCAGCGATGTTCTGCCAGCGCCTCAAAAATAAGACGTCTGCAGGTGTAGCATTGGCGTGCTGCTCTACATAGGCTAACGATAGTTCAAAAGTGGTACTGTTTATACACACATTATACAATTTATATTTATAGTATACAGTACTGTGTAACCTATAACCCGGTTAATCCGAATTTACCCCAATCCGAACAGGACTTGGTCCCAATTAGTTCGGACCAGCGGGGTTCCACTGTACAATCAATTGTTTATGTTACACTCATTGATTATGAGATTTTTCTTGTTTCCTTAGTACTACTGTGGTGTAAAGTCTCTCTTATCTTATGTTTTTGATATCTGACCCAGTTAATTCCCCCCTTCCAATTACCTCCAGTAAAATGAGTCCAATACTGTGCTTATGAACAAATATTGAACACAAAGCTGTCTGAGCCATTTTAAACAATTTGGAGTGAATTCTGAGTTCTGAACAGTTGTGTACAATGCACAAGTATATTTGCAGCTGCTGAAAGTTTGGTACATGGGCACTACATACCTGGTCACCCATATGGCACACCAGAAAGGTTAAAGACGGGGTTCACATAAGCCAATATGCACAGACATTCTGCAGAAAATATAAATCCAAACGTAGAAGTAGGCATTCATTCAGTAAGCACCATAATATTTTCAGCTACAACAGTAGCCACTTTTATCATCTAATATTCTCACCTTATTCCCACTACAACCTTCATGGCTTTTATGAGTTATACTAACATAAATATTCAATAAACATCCTACATCCTTTTAACTAAGGGGATTTAAAAATTTGTGAATAGGAATGAGCAACAGTCATAAGCAACTTGCATGTTTTTTAGAAATTAATGTAGTCAACATGTCACCCTGTTCCACCCATGGGGATTATAAAAAAAAAACCTGAATCATCATGTCCACAGTTACATGAGGGAAAAGTGTAAGTATACATATGTGAAAATATCCCAAATTTAATACTGCAAAAAAAGTCACTGCTAGGCTCAAATAGAAGTATACCTCAGCTTTAAATGTAAATTTGAATTGTTTGGTAATCTACAGTATCAGAGAGAATGATGTACAGTACTTAGGGTTTTCAGTCGGCAAATAGTAATATTTTCTATGAAGGTGTGTTGTGAATTATAACATTGACTTACAGCTTAAAATCTGAATCTTGATTATCAGAATCTAAAAAAGCATATAGAATTAGATCCATAAAATACAAGTAGTTGTGTAAGAGTATCTATGTTATTAGAATTAGGGAATTAATAATGTTAAGTTACTGCTATACAGTTGATGTGTAAAGGGTTTGGTAAAATCACATTTATTTAGCTAAATACCATGAAAGTATACCAGTAACCTCTATAATCATATATATATATATATATATATATATATATATATATTTCAATCACTTTCTGCTACAGTCCGTTTCTTGATGTATATAATACTATAATACCTATAACTAATTTACCTCAAGATATATTTTTTCCTTCAGGAACATGTTTCGGGAGATCCTGTTCTCCCATCTTCAGCCTTCGCCATCTTGCTTCTGGTGCAGTATTTGTGTGTTGGCTTCTGGATGTTATTAAGGTAGTTTGTTGGTCTTTGGTCCTTCAATGTTGCATTATTGTGTGTGGTTGTGGTATCTATTTTTGTATTTTGTGTATTTTCGATGTTGAGTGCTTTGAATATTGTGTCATGTTTTGTATTGATTTGTATTTGTTCTGGTATTAATTTGTTTTATGTTTGTAAATCTGTAAATTTTCCCAAATGTTCATTATGGTGCCTTTGTGTGGTATATGTTTTATTAGTGTTACATTGGTTATGTCTGGGAATTCATGTCCTGTGTTTATTGCATGTGTGGCTAAATTGGATTTATATATATTTGGTTTTTTGTATGCATTTAGGTGTTCAAAATAACGTTTTTTCAGCTGTTTTTTTGTTTGTCCTATATAACATTTATTGCAATCTTGGCATTCAATTTTGTATATACCGTTGGTTGTTGTATTATCTTTGTTGTGTGAGCTATTTAGATTTTGTAATTTATTTTTATTAGTTTTGTATGCTATTTTTATATTTGTGTTTTTAAATAGTTTTGTTAGTTTTGTCATTTTATTATTTATATATATGAATGTGGCCCATTTTTTGTTGTTGTTATTATTTATGTGTTGTTCAGTTTGATTAATACTTAATTGTTCAGTTTTTATTTTGTATTTGATTTTATTTTCTATTTTGATCATAGTATTTTTATTGTATCCATTTGCATAACCGATTTGGTATATTATATTTCTTTCTTTGTCAGTTTCTTGTTTGTTTAGGGGTATTTTGTACATTCTGTTAAATAACGAATAAAATGCTGCCATTTTATGTTGTGGTGGGTGGTCAGAATGGTTAGGTATAATGATGTTAGTGGAAGTTGGTTTTCTATATATTGCATATTGTATGTGTTTGTTGTATCTTGTGATGGTTATGTCTAAATAGTTGATTTTGTTATGTTTTTCTTTTTCTTCTGTGAATTGTATTTTGGGATGTATGTTATTGATTTGTTTCAGTATGTTCTCTGCATTTGTGTTTTTGTTATTTGATACATATAGTCCATCATCTACATATCTTATCCATATGCCATCTGGGTCATGTGTTTTTATGATATTTTGTATTTTGGTGTCTATATGTTGTAGGAATATTTCTGCTATTATGCTTGATAATGGTGATCCCATTGCTAAACCTTCTTTCTGTTGATAAATTTTGCTATTAAATTCAAAGTAATTTTGTTTTAGTATTAGTTGGAGACTATTTTTTATTTCGGTTATATATTGTTTGTTTTCATTTTGTTCTATAAGTTTGTTTATTATTATGTCAATTGTTTCTTCTACTGGGATATTAGTGTACATGTTTGTTATGTCATATGATGTGAAAAATGTATTTTCATTTATATTTATTATTTTTAGTTTGTCTATTAATTCATATGTATTTTTTATGTTATGATGGTTATTTGTTAGATGGTTATTTTTTAGTTTTTGTGCTATTATTCTTGCTATTTTGTATGTAGGAGCTTTTTTGAAATTGATTAATGGACGTATTGGGTTGTTTAATTTGTGTATTTTTATTAGGCTGTTCATTTTAGGTGGTTCTGGATTATTGTTTATATATATGTCTATGTTTTTATTGTTGAAAATGTTTTTATTTGTTTTTATTAGTTTTATTGTTTGTTTAAGACAGTTTTCTGTTGGGTTTTTATCTAGTTGTACGCATTTATTATTGTTGATGAAGTTTTCGGTTTTTTTGATGTAGTCTGTTTTATCAATGATTACTGTTGCTTGACTTTTGTCTGCTTTAGTTATTATTAAATTATTGTTCTTTACTTTATTTTTAATTTCTTTTATTGTTTTTCTTTTGTTTATCTTTGTTTTTCATTTCGCTAGTGATTATTTTCTTAATTAAATGTGTTGCTTCTGTTCTTTTTTCTTCTTGTATGTCTTTTATTAGGTTAATGGCAAATTCTGTTTCTACTATTAAATTTTCTAGATTTTTGTTTGCATTTTGGGTTATGTTAGTTTTTGACATATTGTTTAAATATTCTGTTTCTTTTTTGTTAAATTCTGTATTGCTGAGGTTAATGGTTCGAGGGTAAAATGTGTGTTTATTTTTGTTTTTTTGTTCTTGATTTTTGTTTTGTTGTTTTAATGTGTTAAGTTTTTTGTTGATTGTATAAGTCTTTTTGTTTTTCTCAAATCTTATTTTATTTTCTATGTTATTGTATTTATTATTCCAAGTGATTGGATGTAATAAACTTGTTAGCTCTAAGTGTAGTTTGTATATGTCTAGTGTTATGCTATTTTTCTTACTGTATAATTGATTAATTTCGTTTTGTATCCATAGCCTTTGTGCTTATTACATCAAAAACAAGTTTATGATAACAAGTTAATAATAACTAAAGCAGACAAAAGTCAAGCAACAGTAATCATTGATAAAACAGACTACATCAAAAAAACCGAAAACTTCATCAACAATAATAAATGCGTACAACTAGATAAAAGCCAACAGAAAACTATCTTAAACAAACAATAAAACTAATAAAAACAAAAACATTTTCAACAATAAAAACATAGACATATATATAAACAATAATCCAGAACCACCTAAAATGAACAGCCTAATAAAAATACACAAATTAAACAACCCAATACGTCCATTAATCAATTTCAAAAAAGCTCCTACATACAAAATAGCAAGAATAATAGCACAAAAACTAAAAAATAACCATCTAACAAATAACCATCATAACATAAAAAATACATATGAATTAATAGACAAACTAAAAATAATAAATATAAATGAAAATACATTTTTCACATCATATGACATAACAAACATGTACACTAATATCCCAGTAGAAGAAACAATTGACATAATAATAAACAAACTTATAGAACAAAATGAAAACAAACAATATATAACCGAAATAAAAAATAGTCTCCAACTAATACTAAAACAAAATTACTTTGAATTTAATAGCAAAATTTATCAACAGAAAGAAGGTTTAGCAATGGGATCACCATTATCAAGCATAATAGCAGAAATATTCCTACAACATATAGACACCAAAATACAAAATATCATAAAAACACATGACCCAGATGGCATATGGATAAGATATGTAGATGATGGACTATATGTATCAAATAACAAAAACACAAATGCAGAGAACATACTGAAACAAATCAATAACATACATCCCAAAATACAATTCACAGAAGAAAAAGAAAAACATAACAAAATCAACTATTTAGACATAACCATCACAAGATACAACAAACACATACAATATGCAATATATAGAAAACCAACTTCTACTAACATCATTATACCTAACCATTCTGACCACCCACCACAACATAAAATGGCAGCATTTTATTCGTTATTTAACAGAATGTACAAAATATCCCTAAACAAACAAGAAACTGACAAAGAAAGAAATATAATATACCAAATCGGTTATGCAAATGGATACAATAAAAATACTATGATCAAAATAGAAAATAAAATCAAATACAAAATAAAAACTGAACAAATATTGAACACAAAGCTGTCTGAGCCATTTTAAACAATTTGGAGTGAATTCTGAGTTCTGAACAGTTGTGTACAATGCACAAGTATATTTGCAGCTGCTGAAAGTTTGGTACATGGGCACTACATACCTGGTCACCCATATGGCACACCAGAAAGGTTAAAGACGGGGTTCACATAAGCCAATATGCACAGACATTCTGCAGAAAATATAAATCCAAACGTAGAAGTAGGCATTCATTCAGTAAGCACCATAATATTTTCAGCTGCAACAGTAGCCACTTTTATCATCTAATATTCTCACCTTATTCCCACTACAACCTTCATGGCTTTTATGAGTTATACTAACATAAATATTCAATAAACATCCTACATCCTTTTAACTAAGGGGATTTAAAAATTTGTGAATAGGAATGAGCAACAGTCATAAGCAACTTGCATGTTTTTTAGAAATTAATGTAGTCAACATGTCACCCTGTTCCACCCATGGGGATTATAAAAAAAAAACCTGAATCATCATGTCCACAGTTACATGAGGGAAAAGTGTAAGTATACATATGTGAAAATATCCCAAATTTAATACTGCAAAAAAAGTCACTGCTAGGCTCAAATAGAAGTATACCTCAGCTTTAAATGTAAATTTGAATTGTTTGGTAATCTACAGTATCAGAGAGAATGATGTACAGTACTTAGGGTTTTCAGTCGGCAAATAGTAATATTTTCTATGAAGGTATGTTGTGAATTATAACATTGACTTACAGCTTAAAATCTGAATCTTGATTATCAGAATCTAAAAAAGCATATAGAATTAGATCCATAAAATACAAGTAGTTGTGTAAGAGTATCTATGTTATTAGAATTAGGGAATTAATAATGTTAAGTTACTGCTATACAGTTGATGTGTAAAGGGTTTGGTAAAATCACATTTATTTAGCTAAATACCATGAAAGTATACCAGTAACCTCTATAATCATATATATATATATATATTTCAATCACTTTCTGCTACAGTCCGTTTCTTGATGTATATAATACTATAATACCTATAACTAATTTACCTCAAGATATATTTTTTCCTTCAGGAACATGTTTCGGGAGATCCTGTTCTCCCATCTTCAGCCTTCGCCATCTTGCTTCTGGTGCAGTATTTGTGTGTTGGCTTCTGGATGTTATTAAGGTAGTTTGTTGGTCTTTGGTCCTTCAATGTTGCATTATTGTGTGTGGTTGTGGTATCTATTTTTGTATTTTGTGTATTTTCGATGTTGAGTGCTTTGAATATTGTGTCATGTTTTGTATTGATTTGTATTTGTTCTGGTATTAATTTGTTTTATGTTTGTAAATCTGTAAATTTTCCCAAATGTTCATTATGGTGCCTTTGTGTGGTATATGTTTTATTAGTGTTACATTGGTTATGTCTGGGAATTCATGTCCTGTGTTTATTGCATGTGTGGCTAAATTGGATTTATATATATTTGGTTTTTTGTATGCATTTAGGTGTTCAAAATAACGTTTTTTCAGCTGTTTCTTTGTTTGTCCTATATAACATTTATTGCAATCTTGGCATTCAATTTTGTATATACCGTTGGTTGTTGTATTATCTTTGTTGTGTGAGCTATTTAGATTTTGTAATTTATTTTTATTAGTTTTGTATGCTATTTTTATATTTGTGTTTTTAAATAGTTTTGTTAGTTTTGTCATTTTATTATTTATATATATGAATGTGGCCCATTTTTTGTTGTTGTTATTATTTATATGTTGTTCAGTTTGATTAATTCTTAATTGTTCAGTTTTTATTTTGTATTTGATTTTATTTTCTATTTTGATCATAGTATTTTTATTGTATCCATTTGCATAACCGATTTGGTATATTATATTTCTTTCTTTGTCAGTTTCTTGTTTGTTTAGGGATATTTTGTACATTCTGTTAAATAACGAATAAAATGCTGCCATTTTATGTTGTGGTGGGTGGTCAGAATGGTTAGGTATAATGATGTTAGTAGAAGTTGGTTTTCTATATATTGCATATTGTATGTGTTTGTTGTATCTTGTGATGGTTATGTCTAAATAGTTGATTTTGTTATGTTTTTCTTTTTCTTCTGTGAATTGTATTTTGGGATGTATGTTATTGATTTGTTTCAGTATGTTCTCTGCATTTGTGTTTTTGTTATTTCATACATATAGTCCATCATCTACATATCTTATCCATATGCCATCTGGGTCATGTGTTTTTATGATATTTTGTATTTTGGTGTCTATATGTTGTAGGAATATTTCTGCTATTATGCTTGATAATGGTGATCCCATTGCTAAACCTTCTTTCTGTTGATAAATTTTGCTATTAAATTCAAAGTAATTTTGTTTTAGTATTAGTTGGAGACTATTTTTTATTTCGGTTATATATTGTTTGTTTTCATTTTGTTCTATAAGTTTGTTTATTATTATGTCAATTGTTTCTTCTACTGGGATATTAGTGTACATGTTTGTTATGTCATATGATGTGAAAAATGTATTTTCATTTATATTTATTATTTTTAGTTTGTCTATTAATTCATATGTATTTTTTATGTTATGATGGTTATTTGTTAGATGGTTATTTTTTAGTTTTTGTGCTATTATTCTTGCTATTTTGTATGTAGGAGCTTTTTTGAAATTGATTAATGGACGTATTGGGTTGTTTAATTTGTGTATTTTTATTAGGCTGTTCATTTTAGGTGGTTCTGGATTATTGTTTATATATATGTCTATGTTTTTATTGTTGAAAATGTTTTTGTTTTTATTAGTTTTATTGTTTGTTTAAGATAGTTTTCTGTTGGCTTTTATCTAGTTGTACGCATTTATTATTGTTGATGAAGTTTTCGGTTTTTTTGATGTAGTCTGTTTTATCAATGATTACTGTTGCTTGACTTTTGTCTGCTTTAGTTATTATTAACTTGTTATCATAAACTTGTTTTTGATGTAATAAGCACAAAGGCTATGGATACAAAACGAAATTAATCAATTATACAGTAAGAAAAATAGCATAACACTAGACATATACAAACTACACTTAGAGCTAACAAGTTTATTACATCCAATCACTTGGAATAATAAATACAATAACATAGAAAATAAAATAAGATTTGAGAAAAACAAAAAGACTTATACAATCAACAAAAAACTTAACACATTAAAACAACAAAACAAAAATCAAGAACAAAAAAACAAAAATAAACACACATTTTACCCTCGAACCATTAACCTCAGCAATACAGAATTTAACAAAAAAGAAACAGAATATTTAAACAATATGTCAAAAACTAACATAACCCAAAATGCAAACAAAAATCTAGAAAATTTAATAGTAGAAACAGAATTTGCCATTAACCTAATAAAAGACAATATACAAGAAGAAAAAAGAACAGAAGCAACACATTTAATTAAGAAAATAATCACTAGCGAAATGAAAAACAAAGATAAACAAAAGAAAAACAATAAAAGAAATTAAAAATAAAGTAAAGAACAATAATTTAATAATAACTAAAGCAGACAAAAGTCAAGCAACAGTAATCATTGATAAAACAGACTACATCAAAAAAACCGAAAACTTCATCAACAATAATAAATGCGTACAACTAGATAAAAACCCAACAGAAAACTGTCTTAAACAAACAATAAAACTAATAAAAACAAATAAAAACATTTTCAACAATAAAAACATAGACATATATATAAACAATAATCCAGAACCACCTAAAATGAACAGCCTAATAAAAATACACAAATTAAACAACCCAATACGTCCATTAATCAATTTCAAAAAAGCTCCTACATACAAAATAGCAAGAATAATAGCACAAAAACTAAAAAATAACCATCTAACAAATAACCATCATAACATAAAAAATACATATGAATTAATAGACAAACTAAAAATAATAAATATAAATGAAAATACATTTTTCACATCATATGACATAACAAACATGTACACTAATATCCCAGTAGAAGAAACAATTGACATAATAATAAACAAACTTATAGAACAAAATGAAAACAAACAATATATAACCGAAATAAAAAATAGTCTCCAACTAATACTAAAACAAAATTACTTTGAATTTAATAGCAAAATTTATCAACAGAAAGAAGGTTTAGCAATGGGATCACCATTATCAAGCATAATAGCAGAAATATTCCTACAACATATAGACACCAAAATACAAAATATCATAAAAACACATGACCCAGATGGCATATGGATAAGATATGTAGATGATGGACTATATGTATCAAATAACAAAAACACAAATGCAGAGAACATACTGAAACAAATCAATAACATACATCCCAAAATACAATTCACAGAAGAAAAAGAAAAACATAACAAAATCAACTATTTAGACATAACCATCACAAGATACAACAAACACATACAATATGCAATATATAGAAAACCAACTTCCACTAACATCATTATACCTAACCATTCTGACCACCCACCACAACATAAAATGGCAGCATTTTATTCGTTATTTAACAGAATGTACAAAATACCCCTAAACAAACAAGAAACTGACAAAGAAAGAAATATAATATACCAAATCGGTTATGCAAATGGATACAATAAAAATACTATGATCAAAATAGAAAATAAAATCAAATACAAAATAAAAACTGAACAATTAAGAATTAATCAAACTGAACAACACATAAATAATAACAACAACAAAAAATGGGCCACATTCACATATATAAATAATAAAATGACAAAACTAACAAAACTATTTAAAAACACAAATATAAAAATAGCATACAAAACTAATAAAAATAAATTACAAAATCTAAATAGCTCACACAACAAAGATAATACAACAACCAACGGTATATACAAAATTGAATGCCAAGATTGCAATAAATGTTATATAGGACAAACAAAAAAACAGCTGAAAAAACGTTATTTTGAACACCTAAATGCATACAAAAAACCAAATATATATAAATCCAATTTAGCCACACATGCAATAAACACAGGACATGAATTCCCAGACATAACCAATGTAAAACTAATAAAACATATACCACACAAAGGCACCATAATGAACATTTGGGAAAATTTACAGATTTACAAACATAAAACACAAAACAAATTAATACCAGAACAAATACAAATCAATACAAAACATGACACAATATTCAAAGCACTCAACATCGAAAATACACAAAATACAAAAACAGATACCACAACCACACACAATAATGCAACATTGAAGGACCAAAGACCAACAAACCACCTTAATAACATCCAGAAGCCAACACACAAATACTGCACCAGAAGCAAGATGGCGAAGGCTGAAGATGGGAGAACAGGATCTCCCGAAACATGTTCCTAAAGGAAAAAATATATCTTGAGGTAAATTAGTTATAGGTATTATAGTAATATATATATATATATATATATTGCAATAGAACGTTGCAGTAAAGGGAATTGCAGCAAGGACTGCAATGATTCTATACCTGCTGTTACAGCAGGTTTATGACGTTGTAGACAAGATAAAAATTGATTTTTGTTTGAATATGTAAATTAGATGTAAGTATTGAAATAAGAATTGGGTAAAAGACTAGTATGTATCAAAATGCCCATAAATATATTTGTGATCATGTCATGTGCGAGTGCGCGTGTCATTCGTATTTTATGAATAACTCCATTATAAATGAACGTACCAAAGGAAGACTTGGGCAGCGCAAGTGTTGCGTACTGGAAGCTCTCGAAGTTCTAGAGTTGTTCCAAAAACGCTAAGTGGAAAGGGCTAGTTTGAAACGTAATAAAGTGGACTGTATTGATGAAGAATAATACTCATTTATTGAAAATATGAAGATTAAAATTCTATTGCCGACACGTGCGGATGTTTTAAGGCCATGACGCCCGTAAAATTAGTTTTGATAAAAGTCGAAATCCATTGTAAATGGACGCAAGTCGTCTGACTAATTTAGTGCTAGCTGCACATGAAAATAATTGAATAATGATCCAGAAGCTGCGACTGGAAGATTAATTTTAACGAGAGTACACCTCGGAGTCGAGTAAGAACTGAACTAACTTGATCGCCGTCAGCCCGCTGGCCGCCGGCGGCGCTTGATAAGCAAAATGACGTCATCCGCTCGTGCCGCAATGCGGTGGTCAGTACACAGATAATAAATACAGTACAAAGTTCGAACATACTGCCCGCTCAAAATCGGGACGATTTTGTAAATTAAACATTAATTGGGAACAGTATATTACAAATTATTATCAATGTTATAATAAACAATACTTAATATACTTAAAAGGCTTATACATTAAATTGATCCTTGGATTAAAGTAAATCACTTCTAACTTAAACATCTGTAAATAACAAAATTCATTACGCTATCAAAAAAGCTCAAAGGCAAAACAAAACAATTTCTTTGTTAGGAAAGGTAGAAAATAAGAAAAAAATCATGATAAAAACGAGTCTTTGCATAACTAAACATGATCTCTCTTGAAGCATGAACATATAGACATGAAATACATATGTTTAAACTTTAACAAACGTAAATGATATTGAAAAACACAATACATACAATAATTTTCAAAAGTTGAATATATAATCACATAACAAACATATATAAATAATTGATAATACAACGAAAACGCAGTGACCATTGCAATAATAGCTGCCAGAACGTAGTAATAATAATTACAACGTTAATGATACAAGTGACTTGTATGATCGCCCCGGGAATGTCCCGGGCATATTCCAGGCAATGTGACAAGTTCACATCCCTAGTAAGTCCCGTATGGCACACATACGACTAGTCTGTTGCCACCGGAAGGGGGCGTAATTTGTGGATGTGCCTGCGTAAGATACCCAGAGCGGTGCGGACTTCCGCAACGCGCACTATGGAATCTTGACCCGCAAAAACATTAGTAATTACCCCTCGCTTCCACTGAAGCGGGGGGGAATTATTGTCCAAAATGAGGACAAGCTGTCCGACATTCAAATTTCTTAACGGCGTGCTCCATTTGTTGCGCTGCTGCAACTGGTGCAGATAATCCCTGGACCATTGTTTCCAGATGGATTGCGTAAATTTTTGGAGCAACTGCCATCTGCCCAAGTGACTAGTAATGCTTTGAGTATAGTCGGGTTCCGGAAGTGCAGTCAGTGGAGCACCGACCAAGAAATGAGCGGGAGTTAAGGGTTCAGGGTCTCTAACATCGTCGGACACAGCACATAAAGGGCGAGAATTAAGGCAAGCCTCTATTTGAGAGAGAAGAGTAGAGTATTCCTCAAAATTCAAGATCGTACCGCCTATTACGCGATGCAAATGATATTTAACACTCTTCACACCGCTTTCCCACAAACCGCCGAAATGAGGGGCTGAAGGAGGGATAAAGGACCACTTGATACCACGGAGACCGCAAAACTCCTGAGAAGATTGCTCAACTCCCTTTGAATTTAAAAATTTGTACAAATCGTATAAGGTGTGGTTGGCACGACGAAAATTCGTACCATTATCCGAAAATATCTGCGCGGGAATACCTCTGCGCGCGATGAACCTTTTTAAAGCCGCTATAAAGGCGTTGGAGGTGAGATCTGACACCAATTCTAAATGGATGGCCTTTGTGCACATGCATATAAATAACGCGATGTATGCCTTTGACGTGGACTTTGAGCGCTGCCCGCCATGGCGTAAAAGTACAGGACCGGCATAGTCCACGGCCGACTGGAAAAATGGCTTTGCAGGCGTGACCTTGGAAGGGGGTAACTGACCTAATAGTTGATTCGCGCCTCTAGCACGGTAACGGAAACAAATGATACACTTATGTATTACTGAGCGGATATAAGACTTGTCGTGAATGATCCAATACTTCTGTTTGAGAGATGATTGGGTTGATTGCACCCCAGCGTGCAACAAACGGATATGTTCATACTCAATTATTAATTTAGTGAGATGAGAATGCGGGTGCAAAATTATTTGATGTTTACTCGTGTAGTTAAGTGAGGAGAGTTGTAGGCGTCCACCTACTCTTAAGATACCTGTGTCATCCAGGAAGGGGTTTAGTGCCAGAATTCTACTGCTGCGAGGAATGCAGCGATGTGCCTCAAGTTCCTTAACTTCTAAGCCGAAGTGCAAATGCTGAGATTGGTGAACAAAAAACAAAAGTGTGTCATGCAACTCTTGAGCAGACAAAAAGGACGTGACCTGTCAACAACCGGGAGCCTAGAGTTGCGAATAAATCTGCGACAATATGCGAAGACGCGAATGAGTCTTTTAAGGGATGAATAATTTTCAACATAGCTATGTGTTGAGGAGGCGACAATTAGTGAGGTTTGGACCTGCTTACGACGTTCCTGCTCAAGGTCGGGGTAAGCACAGGGCGCCTGAATGTCAAAGGCGCTAATGGGCCATGATGAAGACTCATGGGCTAACCAGCACGGACCATGCCACCATTGCGTATGGCTGTGCAAACTACGAGGGAGGCAACCGCGTGATAAAATGTCGGTAGGGTTGTCAGTTGATAATACATGATGCCAAGTTCCCCGGCTAACAAGACGCTGAATTTCCGCGACACGGTTTGCCACAAATACCTTCCAGCGGGAAGATTATTGATGTATCCAATATAACGCTATCATCGAGTCCGAATAGAGATATAGTCCGTCAAAATTGTAGTTGACGGCGTTTAAAACCTTATAAGTTAACTGCGCTAATAATAAACAAGCACAAAGTTCAAGCCGGGGTAGCGTTATCTGTTTCAGCGGAGCGACCCTAGATTTAGCACACAACAAGTTTGACGATATGGCGCCGTTCGAATAGACCGCCCGCACATAAATACAACACGCGTAACCTTTAACCGAGGCGTCGGCGAATCCGTGAAGCTGTAATGAATTGACTTGACTATTGTTCAAACTCTTTACCGACCTCGTAATTTTAAAATGAGTGTCGGAAACTAATTGAGAGTAGAGTTCCAGCCATTGATTAGATAATGACCCAGATAAAGGTTCGTCCCAACCTGTGCCCGACAACCACAACTGTTGTACGAAATGTTTGCACCAAAATGTAATGGGGCCAATAAGACCCAGCGGGTCGTAAATCCCTGCAATGACCGACAACACGCTTCTTTTGTTGAACACGGTCGAATTGTCATCACCCCGAACCGTATATAAAAAATTATCTTTGTCAACGTTCCATTGGATTCCCAATGTACGCACGTTTTGACCTTTGCTGAAGTCATGGGATACTGGGGCGCGAAGGGCCATAATCTTATGGTGGTTAGAAGACCACTTATGTAACGTGTAAACCTTTTTAGCAAATCCACGATCTCGAATTTCATTTCAGCTAACACGTTCGGATCATCCGAACCCGTTATAAGATCATCTACATAAAAATCATTGGCTATGGCTATACAAGCCATAGGGTAGTCGGATTTATTTTCGTAGGCTATCTGCGCCAGACAACGTGTAGCAAGGAAGGAGGCACTAGCAGTTCCATACGTGACCGTCCTTAAAGCGTAATGTTGTAGTTCCTTATGCGGCGCGTCACGCCAAACGATGCGCTGCAAGTTTGAATCCTTTGGGTTAACCATAATTTGACGATACATCTTTTCTATGTCTGCAATAAGTACGTATCGGTGGGTACGGAAACGAACCATGATCGAGAACAGATCCTGCTGGATCGTAGGACCGACCATTAGAGTATCGTTGAGGGACAGATTATTTGTCGTTTTAGCGGAGCCGTCAAAGACCACACGCAACTTAGTGGTTAGGCTGGAGCCCTTGAAGACTGCGTGATGGGGCAAATAAAAAATGTCTGATTTGTCAAGCGACAAATCGTAATAATTAAGTGGAGACATATTACCAAGCTTCAAGTATTCACGCATGAACTCGCTATAGTCCTTGTAAAGGATAGGGTTCCGCTTGAACTTGAACTCTAGCGATTGGAACCTGCGGATAGCTCCGCGGAGAGAATCTCCCAAATGAGATTTATCTGACCTGCGAGGCAGGGATACCACGAATCTCCCTTCGCGGTTGCGGATAGTGTTTGTCACAAAATGTTTTTCACACGCCGAGTCCTCAGAGCAGAGTTCGCGACTAGAGACCTCCTCCAACTTCCAGAATTCTTTTAGTTGCGAGGAAATCTGACTATCATCTTTACAGACCATAAAGGACGAAACTGTTTTAGTTATGTCGACATTGAAGAGTAAATTACCGGCTAGAATAAATCCTAACTTAGTCTCCTGAATTATAGGAAAGTGCGGTCCGCGCATAAATTTAATAGGTTCGATTAATTGGAGATAATATTGAGCGCCGAGTAGTACATCGACTTGCGACGAGCAGTGTAGGTGTGGATCAGCCAAGAATACGTGCTTGGGTAAATTCAAAGAGGCGAGATCGAACGATTCCGCCGGTAAATCATTAGTTATACTGGGAAGTACGGCACAATGCACGTTTAATGTAAAAGGTTTATAGCGAGAATGTAGCCTTACCTTTGTACTTAAATCAGCCTGGGATAGTAAGTTATTTATACCCGTTATGGGCAATTGCGATTTAACCAACTTGAGGCCCATTCTGCGGGCGAAATCCATTGTGCAGAAATTTGCTTGCGAGCCGGAATCCAATAAAATTCTAACGGGGAATTTTCTACCGACCTTACTAGTTGTCATACAGACAGCGGTGGATAACAATATTGATTTATTCGTTTGCGACTTTAGTGAACATTGGTTATTGATGGAAGATACGTCTTTTTTGGGGAGGTGAATCATGGTGTGGTGACGCCTTGCACACTTTTTACAAGAAAATTTTGATGGGCATTGCGAACTTTCGTGACCCGGACGAAGGCAATTTAAACAAAGTTTGTTTTTTATTATGACGTTTCTTCTTTCAGGGATAGCAAACGATGTGAATTGCAAGAAATCAGTAATCCTATGTTTTCCGTTACATAGCCTAAATAAATTGTTTCCGACATGAGGATGGAATGCCCCCCTTGTAGCGCTTATCGGTTTAACTGCCTTGCGATAAGGAGTCTTATCGCTGGTATTTAACTTGCTCGTTGAAGTAGTTACGCTATCAAGATTTAGTAGTAATTGTCTTCTTGAGTTTAGGAATTTCATAAAATTATTAAAATCAGGGAATTTATGTTCCGACAAGCTCTCTTTCCACAACCGGAAAGTGTAACTATCAAGTTTTTTAGCTAAGTAATGCATAACAATAATTTCGAAGGTGTTAACTGGCAAGTTGAGATTATTTAGAGCATTGACATTGGCTGATAATTCATCAATGAATCTTGATATGCTAACTTGGGATTCTTGTTGAATTGATTGTAAGTCCAGGACATTCCCGACATGATGGGCGAAGACAATTAGTTTACTGTCATATCTATTCTTCAACAGATCGATAGCCACCGCGTAATTCTCATGCGTGATTGGCAGTGACTTTATTACGTTAAGCGCCTCGCCAGATAATGACGAGTGCAAATAGTGTAATTTTTGTATGTCCGTCAGATCTGTTCTGACGTGTATGAGTTCAAGAAAAATGTGATAATAATGCTGCCACTCAATGATACTTCCCGCAAACCGAGGTAATTTGATCGGTTCCAACTGAATGGGGGGTGTTTTAAGATGCTTACTTTCAGCATTAGTTTGGGGTTTCTGGTTCATATGCTCAGCTTGCTCCAGCAGGTGTTGCAACTTACACTCTATGTTACAAAGATCGTCTTCAGTTTGTACCCTATCACTCGCTAAAGCAAAGTCCGCTTCCTCGGATTCGATTTGGGATTGAATCTCATCGTATTTGGTGGATAATTCCATCAAATGCCGAAGTTTTATTTTCAGCGCATGATGATCGCTGGTTTCCAAATCGAAGTTGTCCGCGAAAGTGTTTACGCGTGATATCGAAGCCTTAATGGTGCCTCGTTTTTTTATTAAAGCCTTTACATCTGCCATGATTGTAATTTAAAATATGATTTGGAATACTTTGAGCGCAGAGCATGTGAACCATAGACCTAAATTTTGATAAATCTGAGTACGTTGCGGTAGCTAGCGATCGTTATGTATATGAACACAATACTTGTTACAACATATGCTTACTCTCTATATTAAACAACCTCTTTTAGAAATGAAAAATTGTTAAAATTATGAATTTGAAAAATAATAATACATATAGTCTTGTCTTTGATGTTGGAACTCACAATGAGCTACTAACTATTTACTAACGTGTATTAAATAATGATGGTGTGTGTTTACACAAAAGTGTTAAAAAATAATTGTTAAATATAAAATATTGCTTAGAACATTAAATATAAGTAAAAGGTTCATAGTCACGTGGACGTTGATCCAGACGTGCTGAAGCTGGCTTCGATCCCGCTGCTCGATCCTGTTAGGAGTTGTTGCACCTCTTCTCTCTACCGGTTAGAGACGCCTTATGTTACAGCTCTCCATAATTTAAAGCTGTGGAAGTTTTTTGATGTAGAATCACTAATGGTGTCCTGCCGTGTCCCGTCGTCTCTGGATTACTGCTCTGTAGAATCTTGTAGTTCTGATTGTAAGGTAATTTTGAAAGTTTATAGAGGCACGCAACTGTCAGCAATCCAAAGTTGAGAATGTTGGGGCTTGAACGAAACGCCGTTTGGGCCCATTAAATGACATATTAATGTTGTCGCTGTGGACAAAGTAAAAATCCGGCCCGGAGGACCAAAAATGTTGCGTACTGGAAGCTCTCGAAGTTCTAGAGTTGTTCCAAAAACGCTAAGTGGAAAGGGATGGTTTGAAACGTAATAAAGTGGACTGTATTGATGAAGAATAATACTCATTTATTGAAAATATGAAGATTCAAATTCTATTGCCGACACGTGCGGATGTTTTAAGGCCATGACGCCCGTAAAATTAGTTTTGATAAAAGTCGAAATCCATTGTAAATGGACGCAAGTCTTCTGACTAATTTAGTGCTAGCTGCACATGAAAATAATTGAATAATGATCCAGAAGCTGCGACTGGAAGATTAATTTTAACGAGAGTACACCTCGGAGTCGAGTAAGTAACTGAACTAACTTGATCGCCGTCAGCCCGCTGGCCGCCGGCGGCGCTTGATAAGCAAAATGACGTCATCCGCTCGTGCCGCAATGCGGTGGTCAGTACACAGATAATAAATACAGTACAAAGTTCGAACAGCAAGCATCTTAAATAGCGCTATATTTTCTGGGTGTCAGAGACTTGTTACGTACCATATTAATAGGGATTTGGTTAGTAAAAAGCAACTGCTATAAATTTCTTATCTTTTAGAAGTTAGAAAATTTATAGATAAAATCTATACCTGCTTCTGCAGAAATCTGCAAATCTTTTCAAGAAGTCGTCTATCATTTTTATCCATCAATCACGTGATAGCTGTTTCGACCAATCAGCGGCCCCAATTTGCATTAAGATTGGGTCTCCGCCGACGAATATCGAGTTAGTTCCATCCTGCAGCTCGAATATTATGGACGTGCTCTCTGTGCGAGTTTTTCGTACAGAAACGTGCTTATGTAAGAGTGATCAAGGACAATTTAGCGACGAGTTACCCGTTAGCTAATACCTTGACTGGGTACGAAGTCACTATTAGTTAAAAAAAAAAAAAACTATGTAATATTTTAACAGTGCTAGTCTCGCGTGAGTGAAGATTTCCGCATAGGAAAGGTTTATCCATCCGGGATACTCCTGTGTTATCGCGAGGACACCTCAAGACGCGGGAAGGTGCACGCTTAAAGCACCAAAAATAACTAATATTAAATTACAACCCAATTTCTGTGCCCTGAGATCGTGTAGACTCAGACTGTGAGATTAGTGTAGACTGGTTATCGGTGTGTCGGCGTGCGGGCGTACAAGAGGAGTGCCAGCGAAGCGGGAGTGTGCAGAAAGGAGGAGACGAGAGAGGAGCAGATTGCGGCGAATCACAGGACCAGCAGTGTGACGAATCAACATACTTGGAAACAACATTCAAGTAACAAGTTGACATTTTGTCTAAACAGATCAGTCTGATATTCAGAGACAATTATAAAACAAAAATAAATATTTTTGTGAATTACAAACCATTTTAAAATTTTGTTTTAAAATATACAACCTTGCTCCAGATAACTGACTATATTGTTCAATTATTATTACTATGCCTAATGTATGTTTTGTCGCAGAGTAAATGGCGCTCGCAACGATGGGGCACGAAAAGGTGCAAGTAATATATTTAATATAACTATAACCTGTTACATAATATTAAATTGCAATACCAAACGTTTTTGGCACGACAAAATAGTATGTTATAAAAAATTTTTTGTAGTGTTTTGATATATTAAAATTGTCTTCAGAGTGTGTATCATTTAAATATTGCATATGCTCAGAAAGACTAGTGTTTAGGTTAGAATCGTAAGTTAGTATTGGAACGTTATCTGGAGTGAATTATCTTATTTGTGCATGTGTAGGTTAAGGATTTATGTAGACATTGTGTTATATGATTTATGACTGTTTACTGTGCGTTGCGATTAAAATTTAGATTAGGGACATTAAATGTAGACGTAAAGAATATTTGTGGCGTACTTAAGTTAGGTTATTAAGATAAACTTTATTTGTTGTGTTTTGTTATCGTGTTCAAAATGGCGGAAGGTTTATCAGCCGATTTACAATCTACACTAAATGCAATCTTAGCTAATATTCAATCTGTACGAGATGATAATAAGCAGTTGCGTGATGAAAGCAATAAAAATAATAAAGCATTACAAGACGACAATAAACAGCTACGTGAAAATTTAAAATCCGTGCATGAAGATAATAAAATATTAAACGAAAACTTGAAGTCTGTAAGAGACGAAGCTAAAAATCACAATAAAAAAATCTTCGCGGCTATTCACGAGCAAGCTAAACAGAATAAAATCATAGTTGAAGCGGCTGAAAGCAAAATCACGGAAAAAGTTGAATCTATCCGCTTGGAGTTTGAGTCCGCAATAGAATTAGACAACACACTCGTAACAGAATGTGAGACGCGTATGATTGGGGTAGAGGAATGTATGCGAGAACAGACGGCCGCAGTAAATGAATCCATAAACACACCTGAAAACGAATTAGAGGTGATAGAACAGAAAATAAAACAAATACAACAGACTACTCCAATCGCAAACCAGGTCACTTACGTATACAAAACACAGGACGACATTAACACGTACATGAAATTTTATGGCCTCGAGCATGAAAATCCCATACAGTTCCTTAAGCAAGGCCAGCGTAATATGGAGCACGTCGCTGACAACCTTAGCGATGTTGACAAAATAAACTGGGTGGTGCGTCAGTTAAAGGGCACAGCGGCTGAATGGTTTTCGATCGTCCAAGATAAAATTGTGGTATATGAAGATCTGGTTAACCACTTTAAAGCAAGGTATTAGAACGATGAAATCCAGCGGAAAGTACGCGTACAGCTGGAGTTTGGTAAGTATACTCCAGGTAAGGGAAGTAAGGAGAAATACTTGATCCAGCTGGTAGCCAAGGCGAAACACCTGGAGCCGGCAATATCAGAAGCTGAAATTGTCAGCAAGCTAGCACATCATTTCAACAGGGGAATACAAGTGGCTGTAATTACACAAGGAGTCAAAACATTAGAAGACCTGCTGTTGTTAATAACAAAATGGGAGAATGTAGACGGGAATCCCGAAACATACAATACACACACAAAGATAAACATCAATAATACACCAAAACAAAATGAATATAGAAATAGGCCTAAGCTATGGAAAAAGCCGGATCGCGAACAAAATTCACCCAAATTGGGTAGTCATAAAGTCGCGACTATAACCAAAGATAACACAGATAATGAAAACGGTCCAAAAAACGCGTAAGGTTGCACGGTGTGAGACCGTGCAAAAAAATAAAAATAATAAACAAAGTACCAGTCAGAATCAGAAATTCAATGAAAACATAGAAAATAATAACATGAGTAGAACCTACTGTGTATCTGGTGTATACCCTAATGATGTACGAAATGAACTAATAATAAGTGACAGTAATGACGATGTAACTAATATGCCTAGGGATAGTGATAAGTTAGATAATAAATGTAATGTATTAAAAACTAGGATAAATAACTGTAAGGGAAATGTTTTAATAGACAGTGGTGCTCAGATCTCATTGATCAGTGAAAATTTTATCAATAAGAACATAGTAGAGTTTAAGAAAGTACCAATATTACCGGTTAATAATACAACTATCAAGACAGCCACAAACGAAGTTCAAAAAGTAAATAAGCAAGCGTACATAACCATTTCATCGCAAGATATGGAGCTTGAAACACCAGTATTAGTTGTTAAGGATTTAATTTACGATGTCATCATAGGAACAGACACTTTAAAAATAATAAATACCATCATTGATTTTAGTAAAAATGAATTAGTATGTACGGTTAATAATAATCAATATAAGATAGTATTAGGAAATAATAACGTTGATAAGCAACTGAAGCGAGGTACATTCGCATAACTAAGCCGGTGGCTAAGGTGGTTGTAAACAATAACAAAGATAATATGAATAATACAGAGCAATTAACCTCGAGTCAACGGAACAAATTAAACCAGCTGATAAAGAGACATACGGAGACATTTCAAAACACCCACACTACTACACATGTATACACGCACGACATCCAAGTTACGGGCGAAAATAAATTCGTGCGTAAGACATATCCTATTCCACTGCACTATCAGAAACTGGTGGATGAGGAAATCGATAAGATGTTGGACGAGAACATCATCGAACGGTCCAACAGCAATTTCCTTAACCCAATGGTGATCGTAAAAAAGAAAAATAACCAGATTAGGATATGTCTTGATATGCGTAATCTAAACAGTATCACAAAAAAATGTTTTGACTGCGCTCCAAATGCAGAAAACCTATTTACCAAATGCCAGGGTGTCCAATATATGTCTCGGTTGGATTTAAAAAGTGGTTTTTGGCAAATCCCACTAGCTCAAGATAGCAGAAAGTTCACGGCATTTTTATACAGAAATAAATGCTACCAGTTCAAGGTAACTTTGGTCTGATAACTAGCCTCGCTGCAATGGTGAAATGCCTGGAATTAGCGTTGGGTCCTGAGGTGGAAGACTTCGTAAGTGTTTTCGTCGACGATATATTAGTTATATCGAAATCGTTTGATGAGCATTTGAAACACCTGGATATTGTTCTCAGTAAACTCCGTCAGGCCAACTTGGTACTTAACTATGAGAAGTGCGAATTCGGTAAGTCTAAAATAAAATTTTTAGGACATATTATATCGGTGCAGGGTGTAAGTACGGACCCTGAAAAGATAGAATCCATCACGGGATTTCCTACACCTAAAAAAACGAAGGACGTTAGAGCATTCCTCGGACTTACTGGGTTTTACCGTCGGTTCGCACCTGCGTATGCGAAGACAGTAGAACCAATGTTGGAACTACTTCGAAAAAACACCAAATGGCGATGGGAGGCAAGACATGAAGAGGTATTTAATGCGGTGAAGGCCTTATTTAAAGAGAATCTACACGTGTTTCACCCTGAGAAGGAAGGAACATATGTTCTAAACTGTGATGCTTCGGATTATGCCGTTAGTGGAATTTTATATAAAAGAAATAAGAATGGTAAACTCTTATCATATGTGGTAAGTCATCGCCCATATAAATCGGTCGTTAAAAGGCCTTGAGCGAAACTATTTTACTGCCGAAAAAGAAATTTAAGCTATAGTATATTGTGTTAGTAAGTTTAGGTATTATTTAGTAGGTAAGGATTTTGAAATTTTATCGGATAACAAAGCTTTGTCATTTTTATTAAAGTGTAAACTTGCAAATGCCCGAATCTCACGATGGATATGATTTTAGCATTATGGCTATGCAGGAATATGATTTTAGCATTAAGTACTGCAAAGCTAGCGACAACAAGTTGGCGGATACTTTGAGTCGGTATCCACCTGTGCATCAGGAAACTCATTCGGCAGATAAGAGAGAAATACAAATATTGGCGATAAAGTATGCTTTACCAAATGAAATTAAAACTTATTTAAGGAACGTACGTTTAAATGTTGAACAACAACGTGACGACAAAATTAGAAAAATAATAAATGACATACAGATTACAGAAAGTCCAAAGTTCCAGATTGTTAACAATATTTTGTACAAGCTGATTGACGGACAATGGAAAATTATGGTTCCCGACCATCTCATAGAGAACCTAACATGGGCATGCCATGAAAGCCTTGCTCATGCTGGTGCTTACAAATGCTACCTGACACTGCGGGAAGATTTTATATTGACGAACATGGCAAGAAAAGTTAAATCAGTACTTTGTACCTGCCACACCTGCCAGACAGCCAAACATCCAAACCAACACACATACGTGGAGACGGGAAACATCGTTATGCATGGAAAAAATGAGTTTCTATGCATCGATTACCTTGGACCATTACCACGTGCGGCGAGGGGGATGAGAAATCTGGTGGTGCGTATGGATGCCTTCACTAAGAATGTTAGTCTTTATGCGGTGGGTAGACCCATGTGATCAAGCGGAACTTCACACAATGACCGACTGTAAATAAAAATTATTTTAAAAATACGATTTTACCTATTAATAATATGGGAAATAATATGTGAATAATATGTTAACAATAATATGTCAATACATCAAGCATTGTCATTTCTACTGAAATGTAAAGCAATGAACTCTCGTTTACTGAAATGGATTTTAGCCAGAAGAATGTGAGGAGATCTACAATAAGGAAGATAACGAAGTACGTCTATTACCTATAATATTTGAAGCTAGCAACGAAGTAAGAAGAATGCTACAAAATCTAGCGGAAGAACAAGACCAAGACTTTACGTTACAAAAATTAAAACATCAATTTCAACTACCAGATCAATATAAGCTACATAACAACATTCTTTTCAAATTAATAAGTCATGATTGGAAAATTGTGTTGCCGAACGAGATGTTATTTAAACTGATAACACCAACTCTTGATCAAGATCAAAGGCTCCAGGAATGCACGACTACAGAGGAGCATCCAGGACCAAGGACCTATGTCCGAAGAGGATACGCTGAGTATTACCATGACAAATAAGGTGAAAGGAAACCATGTATTTTTAAAAACAAAAAGACTCAAGTAAAGACAATTAACTATGTAAAAAGAAAGACAATATAATTCAAAGTGGAATTAATAATTTTTTGAAAATGTAAATGTTTATCTGTACAGTAGTTTATAGTAATGTTTAAGAGTATGAAATTATAATTTTCAACAATTAATTTAGTCAATGATATTTAATACGATTACACCTATCATAATTTTATAGCGTAAAGTAATGTTGCTAATAAACTTCGTTAACGTTGCTAAATAAATGGCTCACAAGAATGTGGGGTTCACAAATACTTAACGTTATAAAAGAAATGTCTCCCAAGAACATGGTGGTCGACCATGCCATTTAACTATTTTAAAAATTTAAAAGTTAAATGTATGCTCTAAAAATGTGTGTTAAATGAAAAATTATATTATATGTAATAACTAATATTATATTAAATATTATTTGAATGTTATTTCAATTGTTGTGTATTATGATAGCACAACTGGCGCTCAACAGGTAATTATTGTAAATGAAAAGTGTAATCATAATTGCAACATTACTAATAATAACAGTAATAATAAACAAAAACATAATAAATAAAGAATAGTATAACCGGGATCAGCAATTATAATTAATTTAATACATAATTTAAATATAAATAATTTAACATGGCAGAACCAGGTAGTTTTAGTCTGGAGGCACTTCAAAATATGATGCGAGCCATGATGGACGAATTAAATATAAAACAAAAAGAAGAATTAAAACAAGAGAATATAAAACAAACAGAATATTTAAAAGTAGTATTAAAACAAAAGAATTTAAAACTTGCAGAAAAGTTAAATGAATTAAAACAAGATAATGTATAACTAAAAGAAGAATTAAAACAAGAAAATGTACAATTAAGACAAGAGTTAAAACAAGATATAATAGATAGTACTACACAGTTAGCAGATAAAATTATAGACATGAATACAGGCATAGATGTATTAGAAAATAAAATTAAACAACCCCTGCATGAACAATCTATTAGGTTAGAGGACAAGCATAAAGAGTTACGCGTAGAATGGAGGAAAGATTTAAAAGACATTCATAAACAAATAAATGAAAATGTAAATGAGCAACTAAATACAATAAAGCATGAACAGTGCAGTAAAATACAGGATGTTCATGATGTGCTTCAAGCGACCACTAGTAAAACGAGTGAGTTAGAAACACGCACAATTGTAATAGAGAATAAGCTAGAAGAAACATCCAAGACTGCGAAAAATTATTCTGGAGAGAAGTCCAATATGAAGAATCTGGTGAAGATTGAAATGGACCAACTTCGAGAAGAGCTACGTAGACGTCCAGCGCAGATGATGATGTATCCAACACCAGTAGAAGAAAGGGTTAAATTAACATTTGCAGGAAGTAAATGGGAAAACTGCATGGAATGTTTGACCAATTGTGAAAAAGAAATGGAAAAATTTGGTAGTAACGTTGACGATAACGGAAAAATAAATTTTGTTACTCGACATTTCAAATATTCAGCAGCATAGTGGTACACTATCATACGTGATAATGTCACTACATATCAACAATTCCGTGACTCGTTCGAAAATAGGTAATGGAATATCCATACGCAACGTCAGGTACGTGATCAGTTAGAATATGTTAAATTTAATATTCATGCTCGTCAGAGTATTGAACAGTATATAATAGAACAAATTGAAAAAGTGAAACATTTTAAACCTAAATTTTCAGAATATGAAATATTATCTAAACTGTCTTGCTATTTTCAGAAAAATATCCAACTCGCTGTTTAGGCCTACACACAAGGTATTAAAACAATTGAGGAATTTTTAAAACTTATAACACAATCTGAGAATATCACTCGCGGTGAGAATACACAACACAATTATCAACCGCACGGTAATCACAATTATAACCATAATCACAGCAGTTATAATTATAAGCCACCAACGCAACATACGCAAAACAGATCACCTGATAACATTGCGCACAAGCCAACGACTCAACGCGTGGAATGTGGTCGTCAAGAGAAGGAGAGAAGCAGCGATCAGAGAGAGAGTAGAGGAGAGAAGTGAGGCTATGTCTGGCCGACTGCTAGGAAGAAATTCTCAACACCATATGATCGTCCACTTTACGTGGTCAAAGCCAACACTGGGAACAAAAGAGTGTGCGAAGCGGAAATAGCTGTAAAGTCGGCTACTCAACAACTATAAACAATACATATTTCCTGTCGACATACGAGAAGAATTGTTTAGTACGGACGAAGGTGTGATCAAGCGGAACTTCACACGATGACCGACTGTAAATAAAAATTATTTTAAAAATACGATTTTACCTATTAATAATATGAGAAATAACATGTGAATAATATGTTAACAATAATATGTCAATACATCAAGCATTGTCATTTCTACTGAAATGTAAAGCAATGAACTCTCGTTTACTGAAATGGATTATAGCCAGGAGAATGTGAGGAGATCTACAATAAGGAAGACAACGAAGTATGTCTATTACCTATACCATTTGAAGCTAGCAACTAAGTAAGAAGAATGCTACAAAATCTAGCGGAAGAACAAGACCAAGACCTTACGTTACGAAAATTAAAACATCAATCTCAGCTACCAGATCAATATAAGCTACATAAGAACATTCTTTTGAAATTAATAAGACATGATTTAGAAAGTTGTGTTGACGAACGAGATGTTATTTAAACTGATAACACCAACTCATGGGAGCTTAGCTCATGCCTCGGCATTAAAATGTTATTTATCCCTTAGTGAAGATTTTACTATCAACAACATGTTTAGTAAAATAAAAATGAATTGAAGAAATGTTATGATTGCCAGACTGATAAGCAACCTAATCTTCTCCCATATGTGGAAATGCAAAGTATGCAGAAGGAGGCGAAAGGGGAGTTAGTTGCAGTGGACTTCTTAAGGCTATTACCACGATCAAGTCGGGGGGTTAAATACATACTAGTCTGTGTAGAAATGTTTTCTAAAACAGTTCATCTGTATCCTATTATGCGACCCACAACGAAAGCTGTCCTAACAATTCTATTACAAAAATATATTCCAATACATGGTAAGATGAAAAGGATTCTTTGTGATCAAGGAGTGCAATTTCAAAGTAAAGTAAGGAATAGGATATTAAGAGAAAATGGAATCCAACCCATATTCACATCCATCAGACATCCACAGGGACATTTAGCCGAGATAGTGACTAAAGAATTGGCTAAGTACCTACGTATTTATTGACATAACCAACACAATAAATGGGAAGAGTATTTACCATTCTTTGCAAAAGCAATTAATGAGAATTATAGCGAAGCAACGAGCTACACACCGACAGAGATTGAAGAAGATCGTCAGCCAGACCGATTTTGGAAGAGGTATGTTCACAAACCTTCAAATCAGCACTTACCAGTACCTTTAGCCATTAAGACTGAACATGCTAATTGAACAGATAAGGGTAAATTGAATAATAGTTCCTTCATTATTATGAGCATAATGTAAATAAATATTGTGTTGTAAAGATGTACCGTACTATTTTGTCTAATGTATAAAGGCAAAAATGAAATAAACAAGTTTTTAATAATCCAAATTTAAAAATGGATTTTTGCGCCCTAGGGTATAAATACTCGAGACACACCAACTTATTTCTCTTTCTCGTACAACTACCTTGGCTGCCGGAGGCTCTGCCCAACGACAACAAATCTTTTTCGATCAACCTCAGCGGCAGCCCGAGACTCTGCTCGACTACTCATCACAATCGTGAGAGCATTATTATTTTAAAAATACGATTTTACCTATTAATAATATGAGAAATAATATGTTAACAATAATATGTCAATACATCAAGCATTGTCATTTCTACTGAAATGTAAAACAATGAACTCTCGTTTACTGAAATGGATTTTAGCCAGAAGAATGTGAGGAGATCTACAATAAGGAAGATAACGAAGTATGTCTATTACCAATACGATTACCATAACGGAAAAATAAATTTTGTTACTTGACATTTCAAATATTCAGCAGCATAGTGGTACACTATCATAGGTGATAATGTCACTACATATCAACAATTCCGTGACTCGTTCGAAAATAGGTAATGGAATATCCATATGCAATGTCAGGTACGTGATCATTTAGAATATGTTAAATTTAATATTCATGCTCGTCAGAGTATTGAACAGTATATAATAGCACAAATTGAAAAAGTGAAACATCTTAAACCTAAATTTTCAGAATATGAAATAATATCTAAACTGTCTTGCCATTTTCAGAAAAATATCCAACTCGCTGTTTACACACAAGGTATTAAAGCAATTGAGGAATTTTTAAAACTTGTAACACAATCTGTGTACAGTAGCGCGGTAATTTTTACATTATAGGTTGGCTAATCTGCGCTTTAATTTGCACTTTAATCTGATCAATTCATGTCCGTGCTTCCGCACAGTTCGTCACATACGCTCGCAAGCGGCGGTCGGCTCGCTCTCGCAGCCTTACTGTCACATTTTTCTAATACTTGTACTCAAGTATTCGAGTGTCGCGTACTCGCGCCTCGATTCTACTCATCATACGACTATTAATGTAGGCCTTAGGCCAACACTTCATATATGGCCCTTTCATCAAATTTATTTAAATGTAATACGAATTGTATTCACGATGTGCTTATTAGCCAATCTCTTAATCAAGAATGAAACCTAACAACTTCTGGTGTAGATGTGAACAATTAAATAAATGTATTAATTACAGTCCACTCGCTTCATCATTTCAGCATCCTGGCGAATCAACCTACAGAGAACACTTCACACTTAACATTTTTCGGTCCACGCGGACCGGATACTAACCATTTTTTGGTCCTCCGGACCTGGATTTCCGGATACATTATTCACATTTATTATTTTTCTGCCCCTATTTTTGGCCATCACGGGCGACTCAGCATATCCGCTGATACGACCGTGGCGTGATTCGATCAGCATTTCGCTCGTCGCCTTTGAGCCTCCTGACGACATCATTGCAAGAGCCTGCTAGCTTCAGTACGTCAGTCAAAGCAGTCATCTCTCCGAGCTGTGTGTTTGCCATCTTCTCCACGGCGTCGACGCTTCAGGACATCGCCTACAAGGTAGCATCTCACTAACATCATATCAATGGCTGAAGAAGGCCTCAAAGTGTTAGTCAGAAAGAGAGGCGGCTTAAAGTCCGCAATAGTGCGCATACAATCAGCTGTCAGTAACTTTGATACAAATTCTAATACAAAACACTTTTTAACAGTAAGACTTGAAAGTTTGAAAAGCTTGGCATCGAACTACGATGAGGTACAATCTGAAATCGAACTTATTTGTAAAGACATAAACGCTGCTCAAGAAGACCGAGTTGAGGTCGAAGAAATGCTATATTCTACGGAAGCAAATATTTTACAATTGATTGATACCTTTAATGTTCAGACTGTACCTCCCGTATTATCGGCCCATATGCAATTAAAACCGATAAGTTTGCCCTGCTTCACAGGCAATATCTTGGAATGGCAGCATTTTCATTCAATTTTTACGGACTTGGTGCATGCAAGATCCGATCTAACGCCAGTGCAGAAACTACATTATTTACATTCTTCTCTAAAAAATGAACCGTTAGACTTAATAAATCACTACCTATTTGTAATGAAAATTACTCGATAGCGTTGAGTTTGCTGTCCGCAAGGTGTGACAACAAGTTCATACTACCAAAATACTACATTCAAAATTTACTTCAAGTCAAGTCGACAATTAAAGACTCTGTCCAAAGTTTGGCAGAATTCACAAATACGATAACGTCTTCCGTTAATTCACTGGCGGCAATGCAACTGTCAGTGAATTCATTTGAACTTATTACTATACAATTATTATCAACTAAACTCGACCCTACTACTTTTAAATTATGGAAGGAGTCTATAGACCCTGATAATCTTCCTAACTTTCAAGATTTCACTCATTTTTTAAACGCACGTAGACAGCTGTTAGAAAATACACTGCCTATCGATGCCGGACAGCAACTCAACAAGCCGAGTTTAAGACTCAACAATAAATCTGATAAATATAAATCACGAAACGCTGCTGGCAGTACTACATTTAAGAGTTATCACTCAGCGTCAAGCAATTATTCATGTTTGTGTTGTAAATCTAATCATCCGCTTTACATATGTGATAAATTTCGTGCACTAAGCACCGCTGAGCGGGGACAATTTGTATCAAATCACAAATGTTGTACCAATTGTCTTAGATCAGATCATTTTGTATCCAATTGTAAGAATAAGCAGGCATGTAAGATCTGTTCAAAATGACACCATACATTGTTGCACACGAACAATGTGCCGAACTCAATCTCTGCCAGTAGTAGTAACTATTGTTCATTTAAATTACAATCCACGAATAATATTCTTTTATCAACAGCAATTGTATTTGTCATTGACCAGGCTGGCAACAGACAAAAGGCAAGAGTTCTTTTGGACGCCGGTTCACAAATAAACTTTTGTACCAAATCATTTGCAAAGAAATTACTGCTTAATTTGACTAAATCCAACATACCAATTACGGGTATAAATAATACAGCGTGTCATGCCACTAATCTCGCGTCTATACGCATTATTTCTCGTTATCGGAGATTTAGCTTCGAGGCAAAATGTGCTATCTTATCTGCATTAACCCACAATCTGCTAGCACAATCGTTTGACATAAATCAATTCAACATTCCAGACAACATTTTTCTTGCTGACCCAAATTTCAACATATCATCCGAAATCGACATACTCTTAGGGGCGCAATTTTACCTGGATTTAATTTTAGCCAACAAATACGTACGCGGCCCTCATTTTTCCATCATTCAGGAAACAAAGTTAGGCTACATTTTGGCTGGCAATCTGCCCAAACACTGCCGCTACAAGGGTCCTGCTGTTTCGTTCCTAGCTAGGAACAACGACAGTCAAATTTTGCAGTCTCTCGAAAAATTTTGGGAAGCAGACACTATCCCTGACAACACACCTGATAACGAGTCAGCTTGTGAGAAGCATTTCGTGCGTTCTACTCATCGCAACCATGAGGGTAGGTTCGTGGTTTCACTGCCATTTAAGTCCGCTCATCTCCAGTTGGGGGAATCTTACGCCAATGCTGAAGCAAGATTTTTGAATTTAGAACGTCGATTCAGGCGTGATGCTAAGCTCGCGCGCGATTAGGCAGACTTTATTAATGAATATAAGGATCTTGGCCACATGACGCTTATCGATAATTGCTCTATCAATTCAGGAGTGTCAAATACTTACTATCTGCCTCACCATGCCGTGTTTAAGCAGTCTATCTTGACCACAAAACTGCGCGTCGTTTTTGATGGTTCGTCCAAAACCATCAATGGCCTTTCTCTCAATGACATATTGTTGTTAGGCCCGAATGTTCAACAAGACCTTTTTTCTATTCTTTTACGTTTCCGTATGCATAAATATGTTCTCATCGCCGACATCGAGAAGATGTATCGACAAATTCGCGTAGCTGAAAAGGATTGTCACTATCAACGTATTCTGTGGCGTGACTCTCCTCTCGAACAATTTAAACACTTTGCATTGCGAACGGTAACCTACGGCACGGCTAGTGCTTCGTTTTTGGCCACTCGCTGTCTTATTCAAATTGGTAGGGACCATCAAGCTTCTTTTCCTGATGCGGCGTTAGCTATAACAAATGATTTCTATGTCGACGATTTGCTTACCGGTGCTGACACCATCTGATCTGACCAAGTTGAAATCTGACTTAGGTGCGTTATTGAGTCAATACGGTCTCACGTTGCATAAATGGGCATCTAATGAACCCAGAGTGGTCGCAAGTCATAACAATTTATCACTCCCCTTAAACAAACAGGACAATGTGCGTACCCTGGGCATTCTCTGGAATAACACTGCCGATTCATTTCTGTTTGACATTAAATCATTCCCCGTTGAATCAAGCATCTCCAAGAGGAGAATTCTTTCGATTATCGCAGGCATATACGATCCACTTGGACTGATCGGTCCCGTTGTTTTCTTGTACAAACAGTTTATGCAGCAACTCTGGCTTTGCAATCTTGGTTGGGATGAACCGATCTCCGGGCAATCACGTTTGGATTGGCATTCATTGTGCGACAAATTGTGTCTGATTAGCAAAATTGTTGTCCCACGTTCTATTCGTTGCAAGTTTGAGGCAAGTACAGTTGAATTACATGGTTTTTCGGATGCCTCTGAAAAGGGGTTTGGGTGCTGTATTTATATTAGAGTCATTTATCAAGATTCATCGGCCTCTTGTCATCTCCTGTGTTCTAAATCTCGCGTGGCTCCCCTACGACAGGTGTCATTACCTCGCATCGAACTCTGCTCTTGCTTGTTGTTATCGCGACTCGTATCTAAGGTCGTTCCTGCGCTTTATTCGTTTATTAATAGTGTTCATTTATATTCTGGCTCTATGGTGTCTCTTTACTGGATTCATGCCCAGTCCACGAGGTGGAAAAGCTACGTCGCTAATCGTGTTGCTGAAATTCAGCGTCTTACGCAAGCCTATACATGGCATCACATCAATTCTAGACACAATCCTGCTGATATTATCTCTAGGGGGTGTCTCCCTAACGTTTTGCGCGATTGTTCGCTTTGGTGGCACGGTCCCACTTGTTTGTCTCAATCTTCCGAGTCCAATCCTTTTCCACCCTTTTTACCTTCTAATCCGTCGTCTTCTGAAGTCACTGCGGAAGAGAAACAAACCCATAACCTTTCTCTAATGTCTACCCTGGCTATCGACCTTTCTAAGGACTTTTCTTCGTTGCATCGTCTGACACGCGTATACGCTTACTGTTTTCGGTTCATCAAAAATATTAGACTCTCCAGTGCTGACAAAATAACGGGCGATCTTACCCCTGTCGAAATTCATCATGCTCTTAATTTCTTCATAAAACAATCTCAGTCGATCCACTTTGCAGCCGAAATTAATTGTCTTCGTAATGGGTCTTCTGTCTCTATTAGGAGTAAGTTGGCTTCTCTCGACCCGTTTCTTGATGATTCTGGAGTAATACGCGTAGGCGGGCGATTACAGCAGTCGCAATTACCTTACGACACTAAACATCCTATTGTCTTACATCCATCGGCTCATATTACTCGCCTTATCATTGAACGCGAACACATTCGTCTACTTCACGCTGGTGCTTAACTCGTGCATCACTCACTTCGTCAACGTTGGTGGATTGTTAATGCCAGGTTAGTCATTCGCTCCATCATTCGCAAATGTGTCAAGTGTCTCAGATTTAGTGCCAAACAGCAGGTTCAGAGGCTTGGTATTTTACCGTCTCCTAGAGTCACTCCATCACGGCCGTTTCTATTCTGCGCGGTTAATTATGGTGGTCCCTGCATGATTCGTCATGGCGGGCAGAAATCCAGACCTCTCTCTAAGGCATACGTGTCTTTGTTCATTTGCTTAGCAACCAGGGCCATTCACTTGGAATTGGTTTCCGACCTTACAGCCAGTGCGTTTATAGCTGCCTTACGTCGTTTTATGGCCCGCAGGGGCATACCCAGTCAGTTATACTCTGATAATGGCACAAACTTTAGGAAGGCCCGCAATATTTTACATGACCTCTACAATCTTTGGCATAATAAGGATGCCACCTCATCACTCAAACTATTCGCGTCCTCTCAGGGTATCTCATGGTCATTTATTCCGCCCTCGTCACCTCATTTTGGTGGCCTTTGGGAGAGTGGCATAAAGAGTTTGAAGTTTCATTTGCGCCGCGTGGTAGGCAAGTCTATACTCACCTTCGAGGAGTTTACGACAGTTTTGTCTCAGATAGAGGTATGTCTAAACTCTCGCCCTTTATTTGCCTTCTTTTCGGATGTAAATGATCCGGTGCCACTTACACCTGGCCATTTTTTGATTTGCGCACCATTAACGGCGATACCGGACCCAGACCTATCTCATATTCCTATCTCTCGTCTTGGACGTTGGCAACTTCTCCAGAAGTTTGTCCAAGTCATTTGGAAGGCTTGGTCTTGCGACTATTTACACCAGTTACAACAGCGTCACAAACGGAAATTCGCTAAGGATAACGTTTCCATTGGGGACCTAGTTTTACTTATTGAGGATAACCTACCTCCATTAGCCTGGAAATTTGGTGTAATTACCGCCACATTTCCCGGCCCAGATAACTTAATTAGAGTCGTACACATTCGCACGCCTACTGGTGTTTTGCGCAGACCAATCCATAAATTATGTTTGGTCCCTACTAGGGACGAACAGTAAAAAGGAAAAGGGGTTTATTTTTCTTTGTATATATTTGTAAAAAACACATAAATCAGATGTTCAAAGGAGACTTTGTTAGTTATAAGCACCTTTGTTTTTAGCATAAGCTTTAATTTGTATATTTTTTGATTCAGCAACTGTTTGTTTTACTCAAGCAAGTGTCAATTTATTTAATATGCAAGGCTTTAGTTATTATTTTGTATTTTCGTATGTGCAACATTTGATTTATGCCTCATGTCTTTGCTTACTATTATGTAAAAATTTTGTTACTCTCTGAATTTATTTTTCACAATTGTTCAATACATGTATTACATTTGTAACCACAGTGTCATATTTGTTACTTATGCTATTGCGCTTATTCATATTTGTAATTAACTAAATTGGTGTTTATTATATTTATTATATAACTTGCATTTATGTAAAACATATTGTTTTTTGCGTCTACTGTATGTAACCATGCCACGCCTAGATATATTTTATATTGTATTTTTATATGGTATTTTGTATTTTGTGATTATGCATTGCACAATTATTATTCCTGCTTAAATTATGACATACATGTCATTACATATGTGCTTGCAATCAGTCAGCTATCTATAGCTTGTCCTCACACAACAACATATTGTAAATTCCTGAAACTTCAGGTATAGCATGACTCGTTCAAATTTATGTCGCCATGCTAGATTTACGTCTAAACATGTATAATTTGTGACAATTTTTGTTCATGTAAGCAATACTCTGTACAGGTCTACTGGCCTCAACTATTTCACGGTAACCATCTATGACTAGCATAGGGTTACAATTTATCGGGCCATCATGTGATGAGCTTCCGATCATACATTATTAAACATTGTCAAATTATGTATTTTTCATGTTTTATAACGTTCAATATTGTATACATACAATATATGTGGGCAATACATTGGCAACGCTTACATTTTCATTCATGTATGAAATCAGTTTGCTCGCCAACCTTGGCCTACCAAACGCTTATCTTTAAAGCTTATCTTTATTCATGCTTATCGCTAAACCATTAACGTACAGCTGTTATCTAAGATTACAACTCAAGGTTCAATGCAGCCTATGAGATTAACTTTCATTAATAAGAACTCTGTATGTTATATAATAAGTTACCAAAATGTATAATAAGTTACTAAAATGTAGTAAAACATCTACTGATATTTTGACGGGCAGTTTATGTACAGTAGCGCGGTAATTTTTACATTATAGGTTGGCTAATCTGCGCTTTAATTTGCACTTTAATCTGATCAATTCATGTCCGTGCTTCCGCACAGTTCGTCACATACGCTCGCAAGCGGCGGTCGGCTCGCTCTCGCAGCCTTACTGTCACATTTTTCTAATACTTGTACTCAAGTATTCGAGTGTCGCGTACTCGCGCCTCGATTCTACTCATCATACGACTATTAATGTAGGCCTTAGGCCAACACTTCATATATGGCCCTTTAGGCCCTTTCATCAAATTTATTTAAATGTAATACGAATTGTATTCACGATGTGCTTATTAGCCAATCTCTTAATCACGAATGAAACCTAACAACTTCTGGTGTAGATGTGAACAATTAAATAAATGTATTAATTACAGTCCACTCGCTTCATCATTTCAGCATCCTGGCGAATCAACCTACAGTAAATAGAACACTTCACACTTAACATTTTTCGGTCCACGCGGACCGGATACTAACCAATCTGAGAACATCACTCGCGGTGAGTAACAACACAATTATCAACCGCACGGTAATCACAATTATAACCATAATCACAGCAGTTTAAATTATAAGCCACCAACGCAACACACGCAAAACAGATCACCTGATAACATTGCGCACAAGCCAACGACTCAATGCGTGGAATGTGTTCGCCAAGAGAAGGAGAGAAGCAGCGATCACAGAGAGAGTAGAGGAGAGAAGTGAGGCTATGTCTGGCCGACTGCTAGGAAGAAATTCTCAACACCATATGATCGTCCACTTTACGTGGTCAAAGCCACCACTGGGAACAAAAGAGTGTATGAAGCGGAAATAGCTGTAAAGTCGGCTACTCAACAACTATAAACAATACATACTTCCTGTCGACATACGAGAAGAATTGTTTAGTACGGACGAAGGTGTGATCAAGCGGAACTTCACACAATGACCGACTGTAAATAAAAATTATTTTAAAAAAACGATTTTACCTATTAATAATATGAGAAATAACATGTGAATAATATATTAACAATAATATGTCAATACATCAAGCATTGTCATTTCTACTGAAATGTAAAGCAATGAACTCTCGTTTACTGAAATGGATTTTAGCCAGGAGAATGTGAGGAGATCTACAATAAGGAAGATAACGAAGTATGTCTATTACCTATACGATTTGAAGCTAGCAACTAAGTAAGAAGAATGCTACAAAATCTAGCGGAAGAACAACACCAAGACCTTACGTTACGAAAATTAAAACATCAATCTCAGCTACCAGATCAATATAAGCTACATAACAACATTCTTTTGAAATTAATCAGACATGATTGGAAAGTTGTGTTGACGAACGAGATGTTATTTAAACTGATAACACCAACTCATGAGAGCTTAGCTCATGCCTCGGCATTAAAATGTTATTTATCCCTTAGTGAAGATTTTACTATCAACAACATGTTTAGTAAAATAAAAATGAATTGAAGAAATGTTATGATTGCCAGACTGCTAAGCAACCTAATCTTCTCCCATATGTGGAAATGCAAAGTATAGAGAAGGAGGCGAAAGGGGAGATAGTTGCAGTGGACTTCTTAAGGTTATTACCACGATCAAGTCGGGGGGTTAAATACATACTAGTCTGCGTAGACATGTTTTCTAAAACAGTTCATCTGTATCCTAATATGCGACCCGCAACGAAAGCTGTCCTAAAAATTCTGTTACAAAAATATATTCCAAAACATGGTAAGATGAAAAGGATTCTTTGTGATCAAGGAGTGCAATTTCAAAGTAAAGTAAGGAATAGAATATTAAGAGAAAATGGAATCCAACCCATATTCACATCCATCAGACATCCACAGGGAAATTTAGCCGAGATAGTGAATAAAGAATTGGCTAAGTACCTACGTATTTACTGACATAACCAACACAATAAATGGGCAGATTATTTACCATTATTTGCAAAAGCAATTAATGAGAATTATAGCGAAGCAACGAGCTACACACCGACAGAGATTGAAGAAGATCGTCAGCCAGACCGATTTTGGAAGAGGTATGTTCACAAACCTTCAAATCAGCACTTACCAGTACCTTTAGCCATTAAGACTGAACATGCTAATTGAACAGATAAGGGTAAATTGAATAATAGTTTCTTCATTATTATGAGCATAATGTAAATAAATATTGTGTTGTAAAGATGTACCGTACTATTTTGTCTAATGTATAAAGGCAAAAATGAAATAAACAAGTTTTTAATAATCCAAATTTAAAAATGGATTTTTGCGCCCTAGGGTATACATACTGGAGACGCACCAACTTATTTCTCTTTCTCGTACAACTACCGTGGCTGCCAGAGGCTCTGCACAACGACAACAAATCTTTTTCGATCAACCTCAGCGGCAGCCCGAGACTCTGCTCGACTACTCATCACAATCGTGAGAGCACCTGCAGCCAGAGGCTATGACGGAATATGAGGAGCAGCCAAGTACATGGAATAGAGTCCAGCGTACGGAACGAGGCAAAGGACTACGGAGAGTATCTGAAGGACGAGGACCAAAGGCTCCAGGAATGCACGACTACAGAGGAGCATCCAGGACCAAGGACCTATGTCCGAAGAGGATACGCTGAGTATTACCACGACAAATAAGGTGAAACAAAACCATGTATTTTTAAAAACAAAAAGACTCAAGTAAAGACAATTAACTATGTAAAAAGAAAGACAATATAATTCAAGGTGGAATTAATAATTTTTGAAAAAGTAATAGTTTATTTGTATAGTAGTTTATAGTAATGTTTAACAGTATGAAATTATAATTTTCAATAATTAATTTAGTCAATGATATTTAATACGATTACACCTGTCATAATTTTACAGCGTAAGTAATGTTGCTAATAAACGGCGTTAACGTTGCAAAATAAATGGCTCACAAGAATGTGGGGTTCACAAATACTTAACGTTATAAAAGAAATGTCGCCCAAGAACATGGTGCTCGACCATGCCATTTAACTATATTAAAAATTTAAAAGGTAAAGGTATGCTCTAAAAATGTGTGTTAAATGAAAAATTATATTATATGTACTAACTAATATTATATTAAATATCATTTGAATGTTATTTCAATTGTTGTGTATTATGATAGCACAACTGGCGCTAAACATGCAATTATTTTAAATGAAAAGTGTAATCGTAATAGTTACATTACTAATAATAACAGTAATAATAAACAAATAATAATAAATAAAGAATAGTATAACCGGGATCACCAATTATAATTATTTTAAAAACATAATATAAATATAAATAATTTAACATGGCAGATCCAGGTAGTTTTAGTCTGGAGGCACTTCAAAATATGATGCGATCTATGATGGATGAATTAAATATAAAACAAATAGAAGAATTAAAACAAGAGAATATAAAACTAACAGAAAGTTTAAAAGAAGTATAAAACAAAAGAATTTAAAACTTGCAGAAAAGTTAAATGAATAAAAACAAGATAATGTACAACTAAAAGAAGAATTAAAACAAGATAATATACAATTAAGACAAGAGTTAAAACAATATATAATAGATAGAACTACACAGTTAGCAGATAAAATTATAGACATGAATACAAGCATAGATACATTAGAAAATAAACCTAAACAACCCCTGCGTGAACAATCTGTTAGGTTAGAGGACAAGCATAAAGAGTTACGCGTAGAATGAAGGAAAGATTTAAAGGACATTCATAAACAAATAAATGAAAATGTAAATGAGAAACTAAATACAATAAAGAATGAACAGGACGGTAAAATACAGGATGTTCATGATCTGCTTCAAGCGACCACTAGTAAAACGAGTGAGTTAGAAACACACACAATTGTAATAGAGAATAAGCTAGAAGAAACATCCAAGACTGCGAAAGATTATTCTGGAGAGAAGTCCAATATGAAGAATCTGGTGAAGATTGAAATGGACCAACTTCGAGAAGAGCTACGTAGACGTCCAGCGCAGATGATGATGTATCCAACACCAGTAGAAGAAAGGGTTAAATTAATTTTTGCAGGAAGTAAATGGGAAAACAGCATGGAATGTTTGACCAATTGTGAAAGAGAAATAGAAAAATTTGGTAGTAGCATTGACGATAACGAAAAAATAAATTTTGTTACTCGACATTTCAAAGATTCAGCAGCATAGTGGTACACTATCATATGTGATAATGTCACTACATATCAACAATTCCGTGACTCGTTCGAAAATAGGTAATGGAATATCCATACGCAACGTCAGGTACGTTATCAGTTAGAATATGTTAAATTTAATATTCATGCTCGTCAGAGTATTGAACAGTATATAATAGCACAAATTGAAAAAGTGAAACATCTTAATCCTAATTTTCAGAATATGAAATAATATCTAAACTGTCTTGCCATTTTCAGAAAAATATCCAACTCGCTGTTTACACACAAGGTATTGAAACAATTGAGGAATTTTTAAAACTTGTAACACAATCTGAGAACATCACTCGCGGTGGGAATACACAACACAATTATCAACCGCACGGTAATCACAATTATAACCATAATCACAGCAGTTATAATTATAAGCCACCAACGCAACACACGCAAAATAGATCACCTGATAACATTGCGCACAAGCCAACGACTCAACGCGTGGAATGTGGTCGTCAAGAGAAGGAGAGCTTCGCTGCTTCAGCGATCAGAGAGAGAGTAGAGGAGAGAAGTGAGGCTATGTCTGGCCGACTGCTAGGAAGAAATTCTCAACACCATATGATCGTCCACTTTACGTGGTCAAAGCCAACATTGGGAACAAAAGATTGTGCGAAGCGGAAATAGCTGTAAAGTCGGCTACTGAACAACTATAACAATACATATTTCCTGTCGACATACGAGAAGAATTGTTTAGTACGGACGAAGGTGTGATCAAGCGGAACTTCACACAATGACCGACTGTAAATAAAAATTCTTTTAAAAATACGATTTTACGTATTAATAATATGAGAAATAACATGTGAATAACATGTTAACAATAATATGTCAATACATCAAGCATTGTCATTTCTACTGAAATGTAAAGCAATGAACTCTCGTTTACTGAAATGGATTTTAGCCAGGAGAATGTGAGGAGATCTACAATAAGGAAGATAACGAAGTATGTCTATTACCTATACGATTTGAAGCTAGCAACTAAGTAAGAAGAATGTTACAAAATCTAGCGGAAGAACAAGACCAAGACCTTACGTTACAAGAATTAAAACACCAATCTCAGCTACCAGATCAATATGAGCTACATAAGAACATTCTTTTGAAATTAATAAGACATGATTGGAAAGTTGTGTTGACGAACGAGATGTTATTTAAACTGATAACACCAACTCATGAGAGCTTAGCTCATGCCTCGGCATTAAAATGTTATTTATCCCTTAGAGAAGATTTTATTAACAACAAAATGTTTAGAAAAATTAAAAATGAATTGAAGAAATGTTATGATTGCCAGACTGCTAAGCAACCTAATCTTCTCCCATATGTGGAAATGCAAAGTATAGAGAAGGAGGCGAATGGGGAGATAGTTGCAGTGGACTTCTTAAGGTTATTACCACGATCAAGTCGGGTGGTTAAATACATACTAGTCTGTGTAGACATGTTTTCTAAAACAGTTCATCTGTATTCTATTATGCGACCCACAACGAAAGCTGTCCTAAAAATTCTGTTACAAAAATATATTCCAATACATGGTAAGATGAAAAGGATTCTTTGTGATCAAGGAGTGCAATTTCAAAGTAAAGTAAGGAATAGAATATTAAGAGAAAATGGAATCCAACCCATATTCACATCCATCAGACATCCACAGGGAAATTTAGCCGAGATAGTGAATAAAGAATTGGCTAAGTACCTACGTATTTACTGACAACCAACACAATAAATGGGCAGAGTATTTACCATTATTTGCAAAAGCAATTAATGAGAATTATAGCGAACCAACGAGCTACACACCGACAGACCTGAAAGTCAAAAACCTGAAAATCAGCACTTACCAGTACCTTTAGCCATTAAGATTGAACATGCTAATTGAATATATATTAGGGTAAATTGAATAATAGTTTCTTCATTATTATGAGCATAATGTAAATAAATATTGTGTTGTAAAGATCAACTGTACTATTTTGTCTAATGTAAAAAGGCAAAAATGAAATAAACAAGTTTTTAATAATCCAAATTTAAAAATGGATTTTTGCGCCCTAGGGTATACATACTGGTGACGCACCAACTTATTTCTCTTTCTCGTACAACTACCGTGGCTGCCAGAGGCTCTGCACAACGACAACAAATCTTTTTCGATCAACCTCAGCGGCAGCCCGAGACTCTGCTCGACTACTCATCACAATCGTGAGAGCACCTGCAGCCAGAGGCTATGACGGAATATGAGGGAGCAGCCAAGTACATGGAATAGAGTCCAGCGTACGGAACGAGGCAAAGGACTACGGAGAGTATCTGAAGGACGGGGATCAAAGGCTCCAGGAATGCACGACTACAGAGGAGCATCCAGGACCAAGGACCTATGTCCGAAGAGGATACGCTGAGTATTACCACGACAAATAAGGTGAAACAAAACCATGTATTTTTAAAAACAAAAAGACTCAAGTACTGACAATTAACTATGTAAAAAGAAAGACAATATAATTCAAGGTGGAATTAATAATTTTTGAAAATGTAAAAGTTTATTTGTATAGTAGTTTATAGTAATGTTTAAAAGTATGAAATTATAATTTTCAATAATTAATTTAGTCAATGATATTTAATACGATTACACCTGTCATAATTTATAGCGTAAGTAATGTTGCTAATAAACGGCGTTAACGTTGCAAAATAAATGGCTCACAAGAATGTGGGGTTCACAAATACTTAACGTTATAAAAGAAATGTCGCCCAAGAACATGGTGCTCGACCATGCCATTTAACTATATTAAAAATTTAAAAGGTAAAGGTATGCTCTAAAAATGTGTGTTAAATGAAAAATTATATTATATGTACTAACTAATATTATATTAAATATTATTTGAATGTTATTTCAATTGTTGTGTATTATGATAGCACAACTGGCGCCAAACATGCAATTATTTTAAATGAAAAGTGTAATCGTAATAGTTACATTACTAATAATAACAGTAATAATAAACAAATAATAATAAATAAAGAATAGTATAACCGGGATCACCAATTATAATTATTTTAAAAACATAATATAAATATAAATAATTTAACATGGCAGATCCAGGTAGTTTTAGTCTGGAGGCACTTCAAAATATGATGCGATCTATGATGGATGAATTAAATATAAAACAAATAGAAGAATTAAAACAAGAGAATATAAAACTAACAGAAAGTTTAAAAGAAGTATAAAACAAAAGAATTTAAAACTTGCAGAAAAGTTAAATGAATAAAAACAAGATAATGTACAACTAAAAGAAGAATTAAAACAAGATAATATACAATTAAGACAAGAGTTAAAACAATATATAATAGATAGAACTACACAGTTAGCAGATAAAATTATAGACATGAATACAAGCATAGATACATTAGAAAATAAACCTAAACAACCCCTGCGTGAACAATCTGTTTGGTTAGAGGACAAGCATAAAGAGTTACGCGTAGAATGAAGGAAAGATTTAAAGGACATTCATAAACAAATAAATGAAAATGTAAATGAGAAACTAAATACAATAAAGAATGAACAGGACGGTAAAATACAGGATGTTCATGATCTGCTTCAAGCGACCACTAGTAAAACGAGCGAGTTAGAAACACGCACAATTGTAATAGAGAATAAGCTAGAAGAAACATCCAAGACTGCGAAAAATTATTCTGGAGAGAAGTCCAATATGAAGAATCTGGTGAAGATTGAAATGGACCAACTTCGAGAGGAGCTACGTAGACGTCCAGCGCAGATGATGATGTATCCAACATCAGTAGAAGAAAGGGTTAAATTAATATTTGCAGGAAATAAATGGGAAAATAGCATGGAATGTTTGACCAATTGTGAAAAAGAAATCGAAAAATTTGGTAGTACCAATGACGATGTAGGTAAAATAAATTTTGTTACTCGACATTTCAAAGATTCAGCAGCATAGTGGTACACTATCATACGTGATAATGTCACTAAATATCAACAATTCCGTGACTCGTTCGAAAATAGGTAATGGAATATCCATACGCAACGTCAGGTACGTTATCAGTTAGAATATGTTAAATTTAATATTCATGCTCGTCAGAGTATTGAACAGTATATAATAGCACAAATTGAAAAAGTGAAACATCTTAATCCTAATTTTCAGAATATGAAATAATATCTAAACTGTCTTGCCATTTTCAGAAAAATATCCAACTCGCTGTTTACACACAAGGTATTGAAACAATTGAGGAATTTTTAAAACTTGTAACACAATCTGAGAACATCACTCGCGGTGGGAATACACAACACAATTATCAACCGCACGGTAATCACAATTATAACCATAATCACAGCAGTTATAATTATAAGCCACCAACGCAACACACGCAAAATAGATCACCTGATAACATTGCGCACAAGCCAACGACTCAACGCGTGGAATGTGGTCGTCAAGAGAAGGAGAGCTTCGCTGCTTCAGCGATCAGAGAGAGAGTAGAGGAGAGAAGTGAGGCTATGTCTGGCCGACTGCTAGGAAGAAATTCTCAACACCATATGATCGTCCACTTTACGTGGTCAAAGCCAACATTGAGAACAAAAGAGTGTGCGAAGCGGAAATAGCTGTAAAGTCGGCTACTGAACAACTATAACAATACATATTTCCTGTCGACATACGAGAAGAATTGTTTAGTACGGACGAAGGTGTGATCAAGCGGAACTTCACACAATGACCGACTGTAAATAAAAATTCTTTTAAAAATACGATTTTACGTATTAATAATATGAGAAATAACATGTGAATAACATGTTAACAATAATATGTCAATACATCAAGCATTGTCATTTCTACTGAAATGTAAAGCAATGAACTCTCGTTTACTGAAATGGATTTTAGCCAGGAGAATGTGAGGAGATCTACAATAAGGAAGATAACGAAGTATGTCTATTACCTATACGATTTGAAGCTAGCAACTAAGTAAGAAGAATGTTACAAAATCTAGCGGAAGAACAAGACCAAGACCTTACGTTACAAGAATTAAAACACCAATCTCAGCTACCAGATCAATATGAGCTACATAAGAACATTCTTTTGAAATTAATAAGACATGATTGGAAAGTTGTGTTGACGAACGAGATGTTATTTAAACTGATAACACCAACTCATGAGAGCTTAGCTCATGCCTCGGCATTAAAATGTTATTTATCCCTTAGAGAAGATTTTATTAACAACAAAATGTTTAGAAAAATTAAAAATGAATTGAAGAAATGTTATGATTGCCAGACTGCTAAGCAACCTAATCTTCTCCCATATGTGGAAATGCAAAGTATAGAGAAGGAGGCGAATGGGGAGATAGTTGCAGTGGACTTCTTAAGGTTATTACCACGATCAAGTCGGGTGGTTAAATACATACTAGTCTGTGTAGACATGTTTTCTAAAACAGTTCATCTGTATTCTATTATGCGACCCACAACGAAAGCTGTCCTAAAATTTCTGTTACAAAAATATATTCCAATACATGGTAAGATGAAAAGGATTCTTTGTGATCAAGGAGTGCAATTTCAAAGTAAAGTAAGGAATAGAATATTAAGAGAAAATGGAATCCAACCCATATTCACATCCATCAGACATCCACAGGGAAATTTAGCCGAGATAGTGAATAAAGAATTGGCTAAGTACCTACGTATTTACTGACAACCAACACAATAAATGGGCAGAGTATTTACCATTATTTGCAAAAGCAATTAATGAGAATTATAGCGAACCAACGAGCTACACACCGACAGACCTGAAAGTCAAAAACCTGAAAATCAGCACTTACCAGTACCTTTAGCCATTAAGATTGAACATGCTAATTGAATATATATTAGGGTAAATTGAATAATAGTTTCTTCATTATTATGAGCATAATGTAAATAAATATTGTGTTGTAAAGATCAACTGTACTATTTTGTCTAATGTAAAAAGGCAAAAATGAAATAAACAAGTTTTTAATAATCCAAATTTAAAAATGGATTTTTGCGCCCTAGGGTATACATACTGGTGACGCACCAACTTATTTCTCTTTCTCGTACAACTACCGTGGCTGCCAGAGGCTCTGCACAACGACAACAAATCTTTTTCGATCAACCTCAGCGGCAGCCCGAGACTCTGCTCGACTACTCATCACAATCGTGAGAGCACCTGCAGCCAGAGGCTATGACGGAATATGAGGGAGCAGCCAAGTACATGGAATAGAGTCCAGCGTACGGAACGAGGCAAAGGACTACGGAGAGTATCTGAAGGACGGGGATCAAAGGCTCCAGGAATGCACGACTACAGAGGAGCATCCAGGACCAAGGACCTATGTCCGAAGAGGATACGCTGAGTATTACCACGACAAATAAGGTGAAACAAAACCATGTATTTTTAAAAACAAAAAGACTCAAGTACTGACAATTAACTATGTAAAAAGAAAGACAATATAATTCAAGGTGGAATTAATAATTTTTGAAAATGTAAAAGTTTATTTGTATAGTAGTTTATAGTAATGTTTAAAAGTATGAAATTATAATTTTCAATAATTAATTTAGTCAATGATATTTAATACGATTACACCTGTCATAATTTATAGCGTAAGTAATGTTGCTAATAAACGGCGTTAACGTTGCAAAATAAATGGCTCACAAGAATGTGGGGTTCACAAATACTTAACGTTATAAAAGAAATGTCGCCCAAGAACATGGTGCTCGACCATGCCATTTAACTATATTAAAAATTTAAAAGGTAAAGGTATGCTCTAAAAATGTGTGTTAAATGAAAAATTATATTATATGTACTAACTAATATTATATTAAATATTATTTGAATGTTATTTCAATTGTTGTGTATTATGATAGCACAACTGGCGCTAAACATGCAATTATTTTAAATGAAAAGTGTAATCGTAATAGTTACATTACTAATAATAACAGTAATAATAAACAAATAATAATAAATAAAGAATAGTATAACCGGGATCACCAATTATAATTATTTTAAAAACATAATATAAATATAAATAATTTAACATGGCAGATCCAGGTAGTTTTAGTCTGGAGGCACTTCAAAATATGATGCGATCTATGATGGATGAATTAAATATAAAACAAATAGAAGAATTAAAACAAGAGAATATAAAACTAACAGAAAGTTTAAAAGAAGTATAAAACAAAAGAATTTAAAACTTGCAGAAAAGTTAAATGAATAAAAACAAGATAATGTACAACTAAAAGAAGAATTAAAACAAGATAATATACAATTAAGACAAGAGTTAAAACAATATATAATAGATAGAACTACACAGTTAGCAGATAAAATTATAGACATGAATACAAGCATAGATACATTAGAAAATAAACCTAAACAACCCCTGCGTGAACAATCTGTTAGGTTAGAGGACAAGCATAAAGAGTTACGGACATTCATAAACAAATAAATGAAAATGTAAATGAGAAACTAAATACAATAAAGAATGAACAGGACGGTAAAATACAGGATGTTCATGATCTGCTTCAAGCGACCACTAGTAAAACGAGCGAGTTAGAAACACGCACAATTGTAATAGAGAATAAGCTAGAAGAAACATCCAAGACTGCGAAAAATTATTCTGGAGAGAAGTCCAATATGAAGAATCTGGTGAAGATTGAAATGGACCAACTTCGAGAGGAGCTACGTAGACGTCCAGCGCAGATGATGATGTATCCAACACCAGTAGAAGAAAGGGTTAAATTAATATTTGCAGGAAATAAATGGGAAAATAGCATGGAATGTTTGACCAATTGTGAAAAAGAAATCGAAAAATTTGGTAGTACCAATGACGATGTAGGTAAAATAAATTTTGTTACTCGACATTTCAAAGATTCAGCAGCATAGTGGTACACTATCATACGTGATAATGTCACTAAATATCAACAATTCCGTGACTCGTTCGAAAATAGGTAATGGAATATCCATACGCAACGTCAGGTACGTTATCAGTTAGAATATGTTAAATTTAATATTCATGCTCGTCAGAGTATTGAACAGTATATAATAGCACAAATTGAAAAAGTGAAACATCTTAATCCTAATTTTCAGAATATGAAATAATATCTAAACTGTCTTGCCATTTTCAGAAAAATATCCAACTCGCTGTTTACACACAAGGTATTGAAACAATTGAGGAATTTTTAAAACTTGTAACACAATCTGAGAACATCACTCGCGGTGGGAATACACAACACAATTATCAACCGCACGGTAATCACAATTATAACCATAATCACAGCAGTTATAATTATAAGCCACCAACGCAACACACGCAAAATAGATCACCTGATAACATTGCGCACAAGCCAACGACTCAACGCGTGGAATGTGGTCGTCAAGAGAAGGAGAGCTTCGCTGCTTCAGCGATCAGAGAGAGAGTAGAGGAGAGAAGTGAGGCTATGTCTGGCCGACTGCTAGGAAGAAATTCTCAACACCATATGATCGTCCACTTTACGTGGTCAAAGCCAACATTGAGAACAAAAGAGTGTGCGAAGCGGAAATAGCTGTAAAGTCGGCTACTGAACAACTATAACAATACATATTTCCTGTCGACATACGAGAAGAATTGTTTAGTACGGACGAAGGTGTGATCAAGCGGAACTTCACACAATGATCGACTGTAAATAAAAATTCTTTTAAAAATACGATTTTACGTATTAATAATATGAGAAATAACATGTGAATAACATGTTAACAATAATATGTCAATACATCAAGCATTGTCATTTCTACTGAAATGTAAAGCAATGAACTCTCGTTTACTGAAATGGATTTTAGCCAGGAGAATGTGAGGAGATCTACAATAAGGAAGATAACGAAGTATGTGTATTACCTGTGTGATTTGAAGCTGGCAACGAAGTAAGAAGAATGCTACAAAATCTAGCGGAAAACCAAGAACAAGACCTTACGTTACGAAAATTAAAACATCAATCTCAGCTGCCAGATCAATATAAGCTACATAACAACATTCTTTTCAAATTAATAAGACATGATTGGAAAGTTGTGTTGACGAACGAGATGTTATTTAAACTGATAACACCAACTCATGAGAGCTTAGCTCATGCCTCGGCATTAAAATGTTATTTATCCCTTAGAGAAGATTTTATTAACAACAAAATGTTTAGAAAAATTAAAAATGAATTGAAGAAATGTTATGATTGCCAGACTGCTAAGCAACCTAATCTTCACACATTTGTGGAAATGCAAAGTATACAGAAGGAGGCGAAAGGGGAGTTAGTTTCAGTGGACTTCTTAGGGCCATTACCATGATCAAGTCGAGGGGTTAAACCCATACTAGTCTGTGTAGTCGTGTTTTCTAAGGAAGTTCGTCTGTATCCTATTATGCAACCCACAACGAAAGCTGTCCTAAAAATTCTGTTACAAAAATATATTCCAATACATGGTAAGATGAAGAGGATTCTTAATGATCAAGGAGTGCAATTTCAAAGTAAAGTATGGAATAAAATATTAAGAGAAAATGGAATCCAACCCATACTCACATCCATCAGACATCAACAGGGAAATTTAGCCGAGAGAATGAATAAAGAATTGGGTAAGTACCTACGTATTTACTGCCATAACCAACACAATAAATGTGCAGAGTATTTACCATTCTTTGAAAAAGCCATAAATGTGAATTATAGCGAAGCAACGAGCTACACACTGACAGAGATTGAAGAAGATCGTCAGCCCGACCGATTTTGGAAGAGGTATGTTCACAAACCTTCAAATCAGCACTTACCGATACTTTTAAGCATTAAGATTGAACATGCTAAAAGAAGAATAATGGAAAAAGGTAATAAGAGAATTTAACGATTCTACAGAACTCATAAGTTTTAGAAATTTAATGTGGGTGAGAGAGTATTATTAAAAACAATTCCAGTTGTAAAACTTATTGACAATACTGCTAAAAAATTCTTCAGATTGTATGATGGACCTTACACTATGCTAAGACAAATTGGCAAACAAACTTTCATTGTATATGTTGACACAAGACAGAAAGTATTGGGCAAGTACCATGCCAGCTCTTTAAGCAATTTCTACGAATGAATAACTAGGTCACTGTGACAATTAAAGGAGAACACTTTAAAGCGGGTACTGCGAAACGAGCAACAGGTCAAAGTGTATGGGAGGGGAATAATTTTGTTCAGCCCGCCACACATAAGGGTAAATTGAATAATAGTTTCTTCATTATGATCATAATGGAAATTAATATTGTATTGTAAAGAAGCACTGTACCATTTTGTCTAATGTAAAAAGGCAAAAATTGAATTAACAAGTTTATTAAATTTTTTTTATTAAGCAGGGAAATAATGCAACAGTACAAATGTATAGGGTACTGCACGTTGCACAATTAATTAAGATAATTAATAAAATTAAATAAATAATTCATATTGTTAGTAATAATAATTCAGTTTTCAATCTGAACTGTAAATGGAACAACCCAATATTATGCTTGGACAGGTTGATCACGCCACGCTGCTGTGTCTGTGTGTACACCTGTATTTTACATGTGTGTGTGAGACCAGTTGATTCCTGTAAAGCGTCACCCCTAAATGAACGCTATTAATTATATGAATTATTTAAATTGTAAAGAGTGTGTGCATAATATCACAAAACCAAATACGCCACAGTGTGTATAAAATAAAGACGCACATGTGTACAAAAATTAGTGTGTAACGTATTGTCGCGTTACAAATTCAGGGAACCCATCTTAACTGACCTCTGCCAATTACATGGGCTGCCTACGTTGTAACGAACTGTATTCAAATCAAATACACTGAACAAATTACTTACTATCTGTGTAAGGAAACAAGGGAAGGTATTTTACTGATTTACGCACTCATTTTTTTATGTGTAACAAGACGACTTCTCTTTATTTAATAACAGTTACTGACAGATCCCATGACATCATTAATTATACTAAAATATTTAAATGCTTTCATAAAACTTAGGGATCAAATTGATTCTATATCGCTATACCTCGGATCCGAGTTAACTTTCTGTATTTTAGTAGTAAAGACTTTTAATTATTTTCAATTCATTATATTAGCTTGCAAGACTTCTTTAACCATTTGAAGAATGGTACTAATACTTGGTACGATAATAAGTTACATTAACATTTAAAGCGTTACAACGTATGATAATTAAATTTTTTACAGTAAATACTTAGATTTTCTCTTTTAATGTTTACATAAGATTAATCGTCTTTGAAAAGTCTCTTTTAGAAGTGTGTAGTGTAACATATATTATTAACCCTCGATAGACAGGCTATCGAGTCACCTTTACCATGGAATGTAGAAACCTCGTCCTGGGGTGTCCGTCTTGGGAGTCCTTGTAGTCGGCGTCATCATCCGGGTCGCGTTTTTTGTCAAGAAAAGCTCGGATGTTCACAGAGCAGATTGGAGCTTCTTTGGTGTATGGATTGTAGATTCTCAGATGTCCTAAACAGCGTCTTATGCCTGGTATTCGTGTCTCTATGACGTTCCTGTAGATCACATCTTCAGGAATGATGTTGAAAATGCAGTTACTTCTTGAAGGGAGTCGTCATCTTGTTTAACACTATTTCTGTCTTTTGTGTTACATATTAGGTCTTCTTGTTATCACATATTTATACTTATTGGTACATGACACACGCTTTTAGCAGTAGTATCTAGTATACTATATTTAAATTAAAACAAATAAATTAGCACATTTTGTCAGAGCTTTCGCTCGTACGTCTGCACTCCGTGAAGTCAACATAGCGAGAGAGCGTTTTTCTGCTCGCTTCGACAGGTACTTAACAAAAGGAGAGGGGCTACTACTCCGCGAGAATATAGTCCCTATCTTTATTTAAGTTAACATTTTTTTAATTACAAAACTAGGCCTTAATAAACATATATAATTTAAGTGAGTTATTTTAACGACTATTTGTGTCTTCAGATTTTTAATTATTAACATTACGGTTTTTATCTTATTCTAAATTACAGACGACTCGGTAGACACGTCGAGTCCGGAATTAACAGGTCACCGTATGATAACAAGCAAAGGGTTAAATATGACAATAATAACTTTTTACAAATTTCCCTTTTTATTAGTGTTTCTTGGGACCTCTTAATTACTTCTTATTCTCATACTGAGTACATACAGGGGTTTTAGGTATTATAGTGAGATTTAAAATTGCTTAATCGCTCGCAAACTTACTTTTTAAATTTTTTCTTTTTACAATTACTGTTTCAATTTAAATCGTCACATACTCCACCGCTTAATTTGCACGTTACGGTTTTTTTTTTTTTTTTTTTTTTTTTACAACTGGGGACTTGGAGTATGAATGGTGTCAGTGTGTGTAATTTCTTTCACATAGTTATTGGTTAGCATTATATCTACTTTCTTCTTCTCCACAACACAATCTACTTTTATATATTCTTATTAACTACTCTTTTTTTTTTACATACTATTCACACTTAATATTTACACAATAAAACACAAAACTCTTTCTTATCTCTATCACTTAAATCTACTACCGGTTTTTTCTTTCTGTTTGTCTTACTCTCTCTCTGTAGAGTAATTTTCTAAATCTTTGCTATTTAGAATTCTATCTTGTTTCCATTGAGTACTAGATAACTCATCTAGTTAATGAGTATTCATTAACGTATTCTTCGCAGAACTGGATCTCAGGTTGATCAGGCCTCATTTCCAAACTCTACGTATAACATTTTCCACGGTTTCTGAAGTATAATTTACTTCACTACCTAGTATTCCCTTTTCTATTTTGGGTTATACTATTACGTCTCTTCTTCTTATACAACTTTAGCTGCGAAATATGCGTTCTCCGCACATATTTTCGAGTCGCAGGTTCGCACAGGGCTACTGTAACGGGAGTTAGGTACTTCTGGATTTGGTAAGGGCCACACCATCGGTATGATAGTTTAGAGGTGGTCTTATCAATCGCACTACTAGTGGGGTGAGTCTTACACATTACTAAGTCACCTACTTGGTACCTAATTGAATTGTTATGATTACCTTTCTCGTGGTATTTTCTGGATTTCTCTAAGTTTGCTCTTAAATTAGAGCGGGCTTTATTCCATATTCGCTTTATCTGCTTATCCGTTATTTGCGGAGGCAGCAGATCGTGTATTTTCCATCTTGTGGACAAAGGGTGGTTTGGTCGGTATTTGTACAGTAACTCAAACGGGGTCGACTTGTGACCTTCGTGATAAGCTGAATTAAAAGCGTATTGAATCCAGGATAGGTTTTGGTCCCACGACGTGTGATCGTTCGCATGATAGGCGATTAGCGCAGATTTGAGGTTTCGTAGATACCTTTCAGCAATATTGCCTTGCGGTCGATACTCTGTAGTGGTTATATGGTCTATCCCTAACTTGAAACACATATTCCTAAATTCTTTCGCTTTAAACTGTGGACCATTATCAGATACTATACGTACAGGAGTACCGTAGTCTTTAAATAATCTTTCCTGTAATATTTTTACAGTCGTCGACGCTAATGCTCGTCGCATGGGATACATCCAAACAAATTTAGTGAACGAATCTACACAGATGAGTAACATTGTATTACCTGATTTGGATCGTGGATATGGACCTGAAAAGTCTAGATAAAGTTTAGAAAAAGGGGTCTTAGGGATTTCTGAAATCAGTTGGCTTACTTGAGTATTCCTGGCTGGTTTACTGAGGGCACATAATGTACATTTCTTTACGAAGTTGGCTATTTCGCTGTTCATATTGTTCCAATGATATTCCTTTCGAACACGATGTATTGTCTTATTGATTCCCATATGGGCTCCTATGGTAGATGAATGGAAGTATTCCATCAGCATGGGCTTAATTACATCAGGGGCTATTATTCTTAATTCTTTTCCGCTTCTTATCTTGTGACACAGTACATTTTTACTCAATACGTACTTCTCGGATTTAATACCTTGCGTAAGTTGTTCTATAATAGGCTTCAGTGAGGGGTCTCGTTGTTGATACAGGGCAATGTTTGTAAAAGCAAGGGGGAACTCAGTAATTACGGCGTTAGCAAGTGCTATTTCCGGATTCTCTTTGTTTTCGGGAGTTTTAGTGGGCGACTGGAACATACGGGACAGGGTATCAGCGACTACGTTTTGAGTACCTTTTATATGCTGCACTCTGAACTTGTAGCAGTTTAACTTCAATATCCACCTTCCAATTCGTCCTAACTGTTTAGGGTGATTCAATAACCAAGATAACGCCTGATTGTCGGTTTCCAAAAGGAATTCTTTATGTTCTAGGAAGGGTTTAAACTTCTCGAACGCAAAAACAATTGCTAAACATTCCAATTCATATGCGGAATACTTTCTTCCTTGGTCGCTCAGTGTTCGTGATGCATAACTAATAGGTAGTCTACAGTTATCTATCTCTTGATATATCACTGCACCTAACGCTACACTGGAACTGTCGGTTTGCACTACGAAAGGTTTCGTGAAATCCGCTAGTTGCAAAACTGGGGGAGATATAATACTTTCTTTAAGTTGCTCAAACGCGTTTTGATGTAGTGAGCTCCATTCGAACTTCGTTCCCTTCTTTCGTAAGGAGTTTAGGGGTGCTGCTATTTCGGCAAGATGGGGAATATATTTGTGGAAATAATTTACCATTCCCAAAAATCGGGCTATACCTTTTGCATCTCGTGGGGGTGAAAATTCTCTAATAGCGCGGGTTCGTTCGGGGTCAATGCTTACCTTTCCATTCGCTTTCACGATGTGACCTAAGAATGAAAACTGTGGGACGGCAAAACTTACCTTCTTTGGGTTAAGAGTTAATCCTGCTCTTAGTAACCGAGATAACACTTCGCGTAGATGTTTAAGATGTAGTTCCATAGATTCGCTGTATATAACGATGTCGTCCAAATAGTGATACACATATTTAAATTTAATATCGTGAAATATCCTTTCTAATAGTCTACTACATACGGAACTTCCTTGAGATATTCCAAAGGGTACTCTAGTAAATTGGTACAAGTTAAAAGGAACTGCAAACGCGGTTAGACGTTTTGATTCTTCTGAAAAGGGGTATTTGGTGAAAAGCTTGATTCAGATCCATTACCGTAAAGACCATAGCTTTAGTAAAATAATGAAATGCACTATGGATGTCTGGAAGCGGGATAGATTCAAATTCTATTCTTTTGTTTAATTGCCTATAGTCCACAACTAGTCTGTGTTTATCTTGACCTTTTGGTACTAAAAAGGAGGGTGAAGAATATGGGGACGTAGAGGGTTCAATGACTCCTTGCTCCAACAACTTGTTGATATGGTTTCGCATCACTTCCATCTTGGGAAGCGACAACTTGTACGGAGGTAGGCGTATTACTTTCTGATCGCTCAGATTAATTTTATACTCTATTAGGTTAGTGAGTCCTAGTTTAGGCGTAAGAACTGAGGAAAATTCTTTTATTAATTTCAGTATTCTCACTCTATCTCTTCTTTCTAGATGAGATAAATCTGAGTCTTGGTGTATTACATGTGCAGTAGATGAACAACTCTTTTTCTTTATTTTTTTATTACAATCAAATTTAAATTTCCGTGTACGGTCAAATCGGAAATAATATACTTGCTCATAGATGTCAAGAATCATTCCTGTTTTACTAATAAAGTCTGCGCCTAATATTAAATCAGGTCCTAATTCCTTACATACTAACATTGCAAACATCCAGGTCAGGTTCTTGATTTTAACCTTAACGGTAATGCTCAGGTTTATGTTTATATTACGTTTATCGGCGGTAGCACACTTTATACTCACCGGTTGACTCCGTTTTACTAGATGGTGTTTCGCTAATATGTCCGCTAATTCTTGGCTGATTAAAGTTCTACTAGATCCCGAATCAATTAAAGCGATGGTGGAGGTAACGCCTAAGTCAACTCGTATTAATGGTAATAGATTTTTAGTCCAGTTACATTTTTTAATCGCGTTACATTTTTCACGAAATTCTTTCATATAGGGATCGATTTCTTTCGAACTTCTTTTCCTTCCACGTTGGTTATAAAATATTTTATTATTATTATTATTTTTTTTTTATTATAAGTTTCCTTGCGTTCACCAGATTTCGAGTAGCTGCGGAAGACACAGGATTTCGGGTCTCCCTGCCTTACATGTTTTTTGGAGTTGGGTGTTTCCGTTCCAATGGCTGACTCTTGCAGTCTTTTCTTATGTGTCCATATTTGCCACAATTATAACAGATGGGTTTATTGCGAGGTGGGTACTTTGTTTCCGCTTTATATGGTGTTACACTTAACTTACCAGATTTGCGCACATTGTGAGGTCTACTAAAAACTTGCCTTTCATGCGAGGTTGTTACATCAGGCACTAGTGCTCGCAATTCATTTCTATTAGTTCCAGCGGTTTTCATTGCTTGTCTATTTTGATCGGAGTACCATACATTTGAAGAATGGATACTGCACTGTTCTAGATCAGCAATTGTATTGGGTCTATTTATCAACGATAAACGAGATCTTTCTTCAGGTGACAGTCCTATTAAAATGGTGTCGACCATTTGTGTCTCATTCCAGTCTACACGTAGTAGTCGAGATGACTCCCTGATGTCAGAGATGTAATGAGCTAATCTCTCCTGATTTCTTTGTACTCGGAGTACAGTCTTTTTTTTTATTTCCTCATAAATGCCGGTGGGAATAAAGTATTTTATTATAGAGCTATGTAGCTCTTCTACTGGAAATGTAGAGGTTAGAGCTTCTAGGACACGATTCTTTAACGGGGGTTTACATTTTGGTAACAGAACTTGCAAAATTTGCCAGTCATTCAGCTGCTGTAGATCTTTTATCTGCAGGAGATAGCTAATGAAAGTTAGTAGTTTGGAGATATTTAATCCATCTGTGTAAGGGATTTCTGTTAAGATTTTCTCCACTGGATGAGTCATTTTACCGTATAGGTCCGCGTTATAGTTCATAGTTGTCATCCCTTTATGAGAACGATTTGATTCATTAGAGGTGGTCAATTCATGATTTCCGGGACGAAACTGAAAATGCTCGGGAGGAGAGGCATTTAAATCTTTATCAGTATTTTGCTCTTGGTTCGCTTGCACTTGCGATACGGCGGGTGAGTTCCGATCAGTGTTAGGCGGAGGTAAATCAGTAGTAGGTGATTGTACTGGGGAGATGTGTAATTTCTTTAAGGACTTCTCTATTTCGTCCATCCTGAATGAGTTGGATTTTCTTCTTAAGTCGTTAATAATTGAGGGTAAGCGGCGTAGAGCTTCGTCAGCTAGGTTTTGCACTTCAAGAGGAATTTCCGTGACATTAGGCCAGATCAACAAATTTTTCATTCGCCGGGTTAAATGCTCTACTATCTGGGTAGTCCGCAAAATTATCGCCGGAGATTTCTCGTCCTGGAGGGTTTGAGACAATAAGGTAAGCTCACTATACTTGGCATTACAAATTTCTTTCTCGCTCTCATAATCGAGTTCGCTTAGGTAATTTAATTGCACGGGTGTATCAAATCCACATTCGCGAATTGACCTACGTAATTCCGCGACTGTTACATTCGCATGGGGTAGTCCACGCAAAAGAGCTTCGTAAGACAGCTCGTCTTTTAACAACAAATCTGGATTGAATTGGGCCATTTTTTTTTTTTTAGTTCTAACACATTAAAACGTACTTAAAATTAATTCTACAACACTACACATATATAGGATAAATTCTTAAGTAATTAATTTGCACAGATTAGAAAAGAACAATTTCTCTTCTAAGGGAGAGACAGAAATTCCACACACATATTTTTCAAGGTTAAATAGCCGATCAGCTGTTTTCTGGAATGTAGTTCACCCTCTTTATTTAGTAAACAAGGGTAGGGTCAGTGTGACAGTGAGAATGGGGGGTTTTACTCTTACGTATTGTTATCTACATAATGCCACCGATTACTCCTGAACAGGTCCGAACAGGCGGAGGGGAGCGAGCTGGCAAGCATAGGGTGAATCTTATTCAACAATGCAAGCCTTCACTTACACTACTATTACGCTTTATAACAGTTAGAGTTTATTCATTCTTTACTTTCCAATTGAATTAATTATTTATTTTGTTCACAATTCCAAATTACGAAATTCTTTCCACGTAATTAACTGGGTCTACATTACACAGGAGCATTATTATTAACAAATTTTTTTTTTTTTTTTTTTGACAACGGACATATGTTAGTGTATGTCTAACATGTACTATGCAGGAGTATTCAAGAAACAACAGGTCTTGGATTGTCATAAAACGAACCTGTTACAGACTGCTCAGTCGACCAAATATTACAAGTCATATATGCAAGTAGGTACATGCATATTTCTTCATACAATGATATTTCAACTTATACAGACTATCATTTACGTATGTTTTGAGATACGTAATATATGAGCTATGTTTTGAAAATTAAATATACATTAATTACATTCTCTGAGTGCATAGATCAATAACTGAATGATAAATAATTCACGGCATTCTGTGGTACACAATTACTCTTACAAGACAGCAACAACACAATACACAATTAATTATTATTTACAGCTAATCAAAGCACAACAAAGCACAGTACCTTTTATAAAAATAAGCAGAGTGGCGCAATTTTGTTGCGTCACGATGCTTACCAAACCTTTATATAAATTAGCAGAGTGGCGCAATTTTGTTGCGTCACGATGCTCGCAACTATTCTAACTTAAGCAGAGTGGCGCAATTTTGTAACGTATTGCCGCGTTACAAATTCAGGGAACCCATCTTAACTGACCTCTGCCAATTACATGGGCTGCCTACGTTGTAACGAACTGTATTCAAATCAAATACACTGAACAAATTACTTACTATCTGTGTAAGGAAACAAGGGAAGGTATTTTACTGATTTACGCACTCATTTTTTTATGTGTAACAAGACGACTTCTCTTTATTTAATAACAGTTACTGACAGATCCCATGACATCATTAATTATACTAAAATATTTAAATGCTTTCATAAAACTTAGGGATCAAATTGATTCTATATCGCTATACCTCGGATCCGAGTTAACTTTCTGTATTTTAGTAGTAAAGACTTTTAATTATTTTCAATTCATTATATTAGCTTGCAAGACTTCTTTAACCATTTGAAGAATGGTACTAATACTTGGTACGATAATAAGTTACATTAACATTTAAAGCGTTACAACGTATGATAATTAAATTTTTACAGTAAATACTTAGATTTTCTCTTTTAATGTTTACATAAGATTAATCGTCTTTGAAAAGTCTCTTTTAGAAGTGTGTAGTGTAACATATATTATTAACCCTCGATAGACAGGCTATCGAGTCACCTTTACCATGGAATGTAGAAACCTCGTCCTGGGGTGTCCGTCTTGGGAGTCCTTGTAGTCGGCGTCATCATCCGGGTCGCGTTTTTTGTCAAGAAAAGCTCGGATGTTCACAGAGCAGATTGGATCTTCTTTGGCGTATGGATTGTAGATTCTCAGATGTCCTAAACAGCGTCTTATGCCTGGTATTCGTGTCTCTATGACGTTCCTGTAGATCACATCTTCAGGAATGATGTTGAAAATGCAGTTACTTCTTGAAGGGAGTCGTCATCTTGTTTAACACTATTTCTGTCTTTTGTGTTACATATTAGGTCTTCTTGTTATCACATATTTATACTTATTGGTACATGACACACGCTTTTAGCAGTAGTATCTAGTATACTATATTTAAATTAAAACAAATAAATTAGCACATTTTGTCAGAGCTTTCGCTCGTACGTCTGCACTCCGTGAAGTCAACATAGCGAGAGAGCGTTTTTCTGCTCGCTTCGACAGGTACTTAACAAAAGGAGAGGGGCTACTACTCCGCGAGAATATAGTCCCTATCTTTATTTAAGTTAACATTTTTTTAATTACAAAACTAGGCCTTAATAAACATATATAATTTAAGTGAGTTATTTTAACGACTATTTGTGTCTTCAGATTTTTAATTATTAACATTACGGTTTTTATCTTATTCTAAATTACAGACGACTCGGTAGACACGTCGAGTCCGGAATTAACAGGTCACCGTATGATAACAAGCAAAGGGTTAAATATGACAATAATAACTTTTTACAAATTTCCCTTTTTATTAGTGTTTCTTGGGACCTCTTAATTACTTCTTATTCTCATACTGAGTACATACAGGGGTTTTAGGTATTATAGTGAGATTTAAAATTGCTTAATCGCTCGCAAACTTACTTTTTAAATTTTTTCTTTTTACAATTACTGTTTCAATTTAAATCGTCACATACTCCACCGCTTAATTTGCACGTTACGGTTTTTTTTTTTTTTTTTTTTTTTTTTACAACTGGGGACTTGGAGTATGAATGGTGTCAGTGTGTGTAATTTCTTTCACATAGTTATTGGTTAGCATTATATCTACTTTCTTCTTCTCCACAACACAATCTACTTTTATATATTCTTATTAACTACTCTTTTTTTTTTTACATACTATTCACACTTAATATTTACACAATAAAACACAAAACTCTTTCTTATCTCTATCACTTAAATCTACTACCGGTTTTTTCTTTCTGTTTGTCTTACTCTCTCTCTGTAGAGTAATTTTCTAAATCTTTGCTATTTAGAATTCTATCTTGTTTCCATTGAGTACTAGATAACTCATCTAGTTAATGAGTATTCATTAACGTATTCTTCGCAGAACTGGATCTCAGGTTGATCAGGCCTCATTTCCAAACTCTACGTATAACATTTTCCACGGTTTCTGAAGTATAATTTACTTCACTACCTAGTATTCCCTTTTCTATTTTGGGTTATACTATTACGTCTCTTCTTCTTATACAACTTTAGCTGCGAAATATGCGTTCTCCGCACATATTTTCGAGTCGCAGGTTCGCACAGGGCTACTGTAACGGGAGTTAGGTACTTCTGGATTTGGTAAGGGCCACACCATCGGTATGATAGTTTAGAGGTGGTCTTATCAATCGCACTACTAGTGGTGTGAGTCTTACACATTACTAAGTCACCTACTTGGTACCTAATTGAATTGTTATGATTACCTTTCTCGTGGTATTTTCTGGATTTCTCTAAGTTTGCTCTTAAATTAGAGCGGGCTTTATTCCATATTCGCTTTATCTGCTTATCTGTTATTTGCGGAGGCAGCAGATCGTGTATTTTCCATCTTGTGGACAAAGGGTGGTTTGGTCGGTATTTGTACAGTAACTCAAACGGGGTCGACTTGTGACCTTCGTGATAAGCTGAATTAAAAGCGTATTGAATCCAGGATAGGTTTTGGTCCCACGACGTGTGATCGTTCGCATGATAGGCGATTAGCGCAGATTTGAGGTTTCGTAGATACCTTTCAGCAATATTGCCTTGCGGTCGATACTCTGTAGTGGTTATATGGTCTATCCCTAACTTGAAACACATATTCCTAAATTCTTTCGCTTTAAACTGTGGACCATTATCAGATACTATACGTACAGGAGTACCGTAGTCTTTAAATAATCTTTCCTGTAATATTTTTACAGTCGTCGACGCTAATGCTCGTCGCATGGGATACATCCAAACAAATTTAGTGAACGAATCTACACAGATGAGTAACATTGTATTACCTGATTTGGATCGTGGATATGGACCTGAAAAGTCTAGATAAAGTTTAGAAAAAGGGGTCTTAGGGATTTCTGAAATCAGTTGGCTTACTTGAGTATTCCTGGCTGGTTTACTGAGGGCACATAATGTACATTTCTTTACGAAGTTGGCTATTTCGCTGTTCATATTGTTCCAATGATATTCCTTTCGAACACGATGTATTGTCTTATTGATTCCCATATGGGCTCCTATGGTAGATGAATGGAAGTATTCCATCAGCATGGGCTTAATTACATCAGGGGCTATTATTCTTAATTCTTTTCCGCTTCTTATCTTGTGACACAGTACATTTTTACTCAATACGTACTTCTCGGATTTAATACCTTGCGTAAGTTGTTCTATAATAGGCTTCAGTGAGGGGTCTCGTTGTTGATACAGGGCAATGTTTGTAAAAGCAAGGGGGAACTCAGTAATTACGGCGTTAGCAAGTGCTATTTCCGGATTCTCTTTGTTTTCGGGAGTTTTAGTGGGCGACTGGAACATACGGGACAGGGTATCAGCGACTACGTTTTGAGTACCTTTTATATGCTGCACTCTGAACTTGTAGCAGTTTAACTTCAATATCCACCTTCCAATTCGTCCTAACTGTTTAGGGTGATTCAATAACCAAGATAACGCCTGATTGTCGGTTTCCAAAAGGAATTCTTTATGTTCTAGGAAGGGTTTAAACTTCTCGAACGCAAAAACAATTGCTAAACATTCCAATTCATATGCGGAATACTTTCTTCCTTGGTCGCTCAGTGTTCGTGATGCATAACTAATAGGTAGTCTACAGTTATCTATCTCTTGATATATCACTGCACCTAACGCTACACTGGAACTGTCGGTTTGCACTACGAAAGGTTTCGTGAAATCCGCTAGTTGCAAAACTGGGGGAGATATAATACTTTCTTTAAGTTGCTCAAACGCGTTTTGATGTAGTGAGCTCCATTCGAACTTCGTTCCCTTCTTTCGTAAGGAGTTTAGGGGTGCTGCTATTTCGGCAAGATGGGGAATATATTTGTGGAAATAATTTACCATTCCCAAAAATCGGGCTATACCTTTTGCATCTCGTGGGGGTGAAAATTCTCTAATAGCGCGGGTTCGTTCGGGGTCAATGCTTACCTTTCCATTCGCTTTCACGATGTGACCTAAGAATGAAAACTGTGGGACGGCAAAACTTACCTTCTTTGGGTTAAGAGTTAATCCTGCTCTTAGTAACCGAGATAACACTTCGCGTAGATGTTTAAGATGTAGTTCCATAGATTCGCTGTATATAACGATGTCGTCCAAATAGTGATACACATATTTAAATTTAATATCGTGAAATATCCTTTCTAATAGTCTACTACATACGGAACTTCCTTGAGATATTCCAAAGGGTACTCTAGTAAATTGGTACAAGTTAAAAGGAACTGCAAACGCGGTTAGACGTTTTGATTCTTCTGAAAAGGGGTATTTGGTGAAAAGCTTGATTCAGATCCATTACCGTAAAGACCATAGCTTTAGTAAAATAATGAAATGCACTATGGATGTCTGGAAGCGGGATAGATTCAAATTCTATTCTTTTGTTTAATTGCCTATAGTCCACAACTAGTCTGTGTTTATCTTGACCTTTTGGTACTAAAAAGGAGGGTGAAGAATATGGGGACGTAGAGGGTTCAATGACTCCTTGCTCCAACAACTTGTTGATATGGTTTCGCATCACTTCCATCTTGGGAAGCGACAACTTGTACGGAGGTAGGCGTATTACTTTCTGATCGCTCAGATTAATTTTATACTCTATTAGGTTAGTGAGTCCTAGTTTAGGCGTAAGAACTGAGGAAAATTCTTTTATTAATTTCAGTATTCTCACTCTATCTCTTCTTTCTAGATGAGATAAATCTGAGTCTTGGTGTATTACATGTGCAGTAGATGAACAACTCTTTTTCTTTATTTTTTTATTACAATCAAATTTAAATTTCCGTGTACGGTCAAATCGGAAATAATATACTTGCTCATAGATGTCAAGAATCATTCCTGTTTTACTAATAAAGTCTGCGCCTAATATTAAATCAGGTCCTAATTCCTTACATACTAACATTGCAAACATCCAGGTCAGGTTCTTGATTTTAACCTTAACGGTAATGCTCAGGTTTATGTTTATATTACGTTTATCGGCGGTAGCACACTTTATACTCACCGGTTGACTCCGTTTTACTAGATGGTGTTTCGCTAATATGTCCGCTAATTCTTGGCTGATTAAAGTTCTACTAGATCCCGAATCAATTAAAGCGATGGTGGAGGTAACGCCTAAGTCAACTCGTATTAATGGTAATAGATTTTTAGTCCAGTTACATTTTTTAATCGCGTTACATTTTTCACGAAATTCTTTCATATAGGGATCGATTTCTTTCGAACTTCTTTTCCTTCCACGTTGGTTATAAAATATTTTATTATTATTATTATTTTTTTTTTATTATAAGTTTCCTTGCGTTCACCAGATTTCGAGTAGCTGCGGAAGACGCAGGATTTCGGGTCTCCCTGCCTTACATGTTTTTTGGAGTTGGGTGTTTCCGTTCCAATGGCTGACTCTTGCAGTCTTTTCTTATGTGTCCATATTTGCCACAATTATAACAGATGGGTTTATTGCGAGGTGGGTACTTTGTTTCCGCTTTATATGGTGTTACACTTAACTTACCAGATTTGCGCACATTGTGAGGTCTACTAAAAACTTGCCTTTCATGCGAGGTTGTTACATCAGGCACTAGTGCTCGCAATTCATTTCTATTAGTTCCAGCGGTTTTCATTGCTTGTCTATTTTGATCGGAGTACCATACATTTGAAGAATGGATACTGCACTGTTCTAGATCAGCAATTGTATTGGGTCTATTTATCAACGATAAACGAGATCTTTCTTCAGGTGACAGTCCTATTAAAATGGTGTCGACCATTTGTGTCTCATTCCAGTCTACACGTAGTAGTCGAGATGACTCCCTGATGTCAGAGATGTAATGAGCTAATCTCTCCTGATTTCTTTGTACTCGGAGTACAGTCTTTTTTTTTATTTCCTCATAAATGCCGGTGGGAATAAAGTATTTTATTATAGAGCTATGTAGCTCTTCTACTGGAAATGTAGAGGTTAGAGCTTCTAGGACACGATTCTTTAACGGGGGTTTACATTTTGGTAACAGAACTTGCAAAATTTGCCAGTCATTCAGCTGCTGTAGATCTTTTATCTGCAGGAGATAGCTAATGAAAGTTAGTAGTTTGGAGATATTTAATCCATCTGTGTAAGGGATTTCTGTTAAGATTTTCTCCACTGGATGAGTCATTTTACCGTATAGGTCCGCGTTATAGTTCATAGTTGTCATCCCTTTATGAGAACGATTTGATTCATTAGAGGTGGTCAATTCATGATTTCCGGGACGAAACTGAAAATGCTCGGGAGGAGAGGCATTTAAATCTTTATCAGTATTTTGCTCTTGGTTCGCTTGCACTTGCGATACGGCGGGTGAGTTCCGATCAGTGTTAGGCGGAGGTAAATCAGTAGTAGGTGATTGTACTGGGGAGATGTGTAATTTCTTTAAGGACTTCTCTATTTCGTCCATCCTGAATGAGTTGGATTTTCTTCTTAAGTCGTTAATAATTGAGGGTAAGCGGCGTAGAGCTTCGTCAGCTAGGTTTTGCACTTCAAGAGGAATTTCCGTGACATTAGGCCAGATCAACAAATTTTTCATTCGCCGGGTTAAATGCTCTACTATCTGGGTAGTCCGCAAAATTATCGCCGGAGATTTCTCGTCCTGGAGGGTTTGAGACAATAAGGTAAGCTCACTATACTTGGCATTACAAATTTCTTTCTCGCTCTCATAATCGAGTTCGCTTAGGTAATTTAATTGCACGGGTGTATCAAATCCACATTCGCGAATTGACCTACGTAATTCCGCGACTGTTACATTCGCATGGGGTAGTCCACGCAAAAGAGCTTCGTAAGACAGCTCGTCTTTTAACAACAAATCTGGATTGAATTGGGCCATTTTTTTTTTTTTAGTTCTAACACATTAAAACGTACTTAAAATTAATTCTACAACACTACACATATATAGGATAAATTCTTAAGTAATTAATTTGCACAGATTAGAAAAGAACAATTTCTCTTCTAAGGGAGAGACAGAAATTCCACACACATATTTTTCAAGGTTAAATAGCCGATCAGCTGTTTTCTGGAATGTAGTTCACCCTCTTTATTTAGTAAACAAGGGTAGGGTCAGTGTGACAGTGAGAATGGGGGGTTTTACTCTTACGTATTGTTATCTACATAATGCCACCGATTACTCCTGAACAGGTCCGAACAGGCGGAGGGGAGCGAGCTGGCAAGCATAGGGTGAATCTTATTCAACAATGCAAGCCTTCACTTACACTACTATTACGCTTTATAACAGTTAGAGTTTATTCATTCTTTACTTTCCAATTGAATTAATTATTTATTTTGTTCACAATTCCAAATTACGAAATTCTTTCCACGTAATTAACTGGGTCTACATTACACAGGAGCATTATTATTAACAAATTTTTTTTTTTTTTTTTTTGACAACGGACATATGTTAGTGTATGTCTAACATGTACTATGCAGGAGTATTCAAGAAACAACAGGTCTTGGATTGTCATAAAACGAACCTGTTACAGACTGCTCAGTCGACCAAATATTACAAGTCATATATGCAAGTAGGTACATGCATATTTCTTCATACAATGATATTTCAACTTATACAGACTATCATTTACGTATGTTTTGAGATACGTAATATATGAGCTATGTTTTGAAAATTAAATTTACATTAATTACATTCTCTGAGTGCATAGATCAATAACTGAATGATAAATAATTCACGGCATTCTGTGGTACACAATTACTCTTACAAGACAGCAACAACACAATACACAATTAATTATTATTTACAGCTAATCAAAGCACAACAAAGCACAGTACCTTTTATAAAAATAAGCAGAGTGGCGCAATTTTGTTGCGTCACGATGCTTACCAAACCTTTATATAAATTAGCAGAGTGGCGCAATTTTGTTGCGTCACGATGCTCGCAACTATTCTAACTTAAGCAGAGTGGCGCAATTTTGTAACGTATTGCCGCGTTACAAATTCAGGGAACCCATCTTAACTGACCTCTGCCAATTACATGGGCTGCCTACGTTGTAACGAACTGTATTCAAATCAAATACACTGAACAAATTACTTACTATCTGTGTAAGGAAACAAGGGAAGGTATTTTACTGATTTACGCACTCATTTTTTTATGTGTAACAAGACGACTTCTCTTTATTTAATAACAGTTACTGACAGATCCCATGACATCATTAATTATACTAAAATATTTAAATGCTTTCATAAAACTTAGGGATCAAATTGATTCTATATCGCTATACCTCGGATCCGAGTTAACTTTCTGTATTTTAGTAGTAAAGACTTTTAATTATTTTCAATTCATTATATTAGCTTGCAAGACTTCTTTAACCATTTGAAGAATGGTACTAATACTTGGTACGATAATAAGTTACATTAACATTTAAAGCGTTACAACGTATGATAATTAAATTTTTACAGTAAATACTTAGATTTTCTCTTTTAATGTTTACATAAGATTAATCGTCTTTGAAAAGTCTCTTTTAGAAGTGTGTAGTGTAACATATATTATTAACCCTCGATAGACAGGCTATCGAGTCACCTTTACCATGGAATGTAGAAACCTCGTCCTGGGGTGTCCGTCTTGGGAGTCCTTGTAGTCGGCGTCATCATCCGGGTCGCGTTTTTTGTCAAGAAAAGCTCGGATGTTCACAGAGCAGATTGGAGCTTCTTTGGTGTATGGATTGTAGATTCTCAGATGTCCTAAACAGCGTCTTATGCCTGGTATTCGTGTCTCTATGACGTTCCTGTAGATCACATCTTCAGGAATGATGTTGAAAATGCAGTTACTTCTTGAAGGGAGTCGTCATCTTGTTTAACACTATTTCTGTCTTTTGTGTTACATATTAGGTCTTCTTGTTATCACATATTTATACTTATTGGTACATGACACACGCTTTTAGCAGTAGTATCTAGTATACTATATTTAAATTAAAACAAATAAATTAGCACATTTTGTCAGAGCTTTCGCTCGTACGTCTGCACTCCGTGAAGTCAACATAGCGAGAGAGCGTTTTTCTGCTCGCTTCGACAGGTACTTAACAAAAGGAGAGGGGCTACTACTCCGCGAGAATATAGTCCCTATCTTTATTTAAGTTAACATTTTTTTAATTACAAAACTAGGCCTTAATAAACATATATAATTTAAGTGAGTTATTTTAACGACTATTTGTGTCTTCAGATTTTTAATTATTAACATTACGGTTTTTATCTTATTCTAAATTACAGACGACTCGGTAGACACGTCGAGTCCGGAATTAACAGGTCACCGTATGATAACAAGCAAAGGGTTAAATATGACAATAATAACTTTTTACAAATTTCCCTTTTTATTAGTGTTTCTTGGGACCTCTTAATTACTTCTTATTCTCATACTGAGTACATACAGGGGTTTTAGGTATTATAGTGAGATTTAAAATTGCTTAATCGCTCGCAAACTTACTTTTTAAATTTTTTCTTTTTACAATTACTGTTTCAATTTAAATCGTCACATACTCCACCGCTTAATTTGCACGTTACGGTTTTTTTTTTTTTTTTTTTTTTTTTTTACAACTGGGGACTTGGAGTATGAATGGTGTCAGTGTGTGTAATTTCTTTCACATAGTTATTGGTTAGCATTATATCTACTTTCTTCTTCTCCACAACACAATCTACTTTTATATATTCTTATTAACTACTCTTTTTTTTTTTACATACTATTCACACTTAATATTTACACAATAAAACACAAAACTCTTTCTTATCTCTATCACTTAAATCTACTACCGGTTTTTTCTTTCTGTTTGTCTTACTCTCTCTCTGTAGAGTAATTTTCTAAATCTTTGCTATTTAGAATTCTATCTTGTTTCCATTGAGTACTAGATAACTCATCTAGTTAATGAGTATTCATTAACGTATTCTTCGCAGAACTGGATCTCAGGTTGATCAGGCCTCATTTCCAAACTCTACGTATAACATTTTCCACGGTTTCTGAAGTATAATTTACTTCACTACCTAGTATTCCCTTTTCTATTTTGGGTTATACTATTACGTCTCTTCTTCTTATACAACTTTAGCTGCGAAATATGCGTTCTCCGCACATATTTTCGAGTCGCAGGTTCGCACAGGGCTACTGTAACGGGAGTTAGGTACTTCTGGATTTGGTAAGGGCCACACCATCGGTATGATAGTTTAGAGGTGGTCTTATCAATCGCACTACTAGTGGGGTGAGTCTTACACATTACTAAGTCACCTACTTGGTACCTAATTGAATTGTTATGATTACCTTTCTCGTGGTATTTTCTGGATTTCTCTAAGTTTGCTCTTAAATTAGAGCGGGCTTTATTCCATATTCGCTTTATCTGCTTATCCGTTATTTGCGGAGGCAGCAGATCGTGTATTTTCCATCTTGTGGACAAAGGGTGGTTTGGTCGGTATTTGTACAGTAACTCAAACGGGGTCGACTTGTGACCTTCGTGATAAGCTGAATTAAAAGCGTATTGAATCCAGGATAGGTTTTGGTCCCACGACGTGTGATCGTTCGCATGATAGGCGATTAGCGCAGATTTGAGGTTTCGTAGATACCTTTCAGCAATATTGCCTTGCGGTCGATACTCTGTAGTGGTTATATGGTCTATCCCTAACTTGAAACACATATTCCTAAATTCTTTCGCTTTAAACTGTGGACCATTATCAGATACTATACGTACAGGAGTACCGTAGTCTTTAAATAATCTTTCCTGTAATATTTTTACAGTCGTCGACGCTAATGCTCGTCGCATGGGATACATCCAAACAAATTTAGTGAACGAATCTACACAGATGAGTAACATTGTATTACCTGATTTGGATCGTGGATATGGACCTGAAAAGTCTAGATAAAGTTTAGAAAAAGGGGTCTTAGGGATTTCTGAAATCAGTTGGCTTACTTGAGTATTCCTGGCTGGTTTACTGAGGGCACATAATGTACATTTCTTTACGAAGTTGGCTATTTCGCTGTTCATATTGTTCCAATGATATTCCTTTCGAACACGATGTATTGTCTTATTGATTCCCATATGGGCTCCTATGGTAGATGAATGGAAGTATTCCATCAGCATGGGCTTAATTACATCAGGGGCTATTATTCTTAATTCTTTTCCGCTTCTTATCTTGTGACACAGTACATTTTTACTCAATACGTACTTCTCGGATTTAATACCTTGCGTAAGTTGTTCTATAATAGGCTTCAGTGAGGGGTCTCGTTGTTGATACAGGGCAATGTTTGTAAAAGCAAGGGGGAACTCAGTAATTACGGCGTTAGCAAGTGCTATTTCCGGATTCTCTTTGTTTTCGGGAGTTTTAGTGGGCGACTGGAACATACGGGACAGGGTATCAGCGACTACGTTTTGAGTACCTTTTATATGCTGCACTCTGAACTTGTAGCAGTTTAACTTCAATATCCACCTTCCAATTCGTCCTAACTGTTTAGGGTGATTCAATAACCAAGATAACGCCTGATTGTCGGTTTCCAAAAGGAATTCTTTATGTTCTAGGAAGGGTTTAAACTTCTCGAACGCAAAAACAATTGCTAAACATTCCAATTCATATGCGGAATACTTTCTTCCTTGGTCGCTCAGTGTTCGTGATGCATAACTAATAGGTAGTCTACAGTTATCTATCTCTTGATATATCACTGCACCTAACGCTACACTGGAACTGTCGGTTTGCACTACGAAAGGTTTCGTGAAATCCGCTAGTTGCAAAACTGGGGGAGATATAATACTTTCTTTAAGTTGCTCAAACGCGTTTTGATGTAGTGAGCTCCATTCGAACTTCGTTCCCTTCTTTCGTAAGGAGTTTAGGGGTGCTGCTATTTCGGCAAGATGGGGAATATATTTGTGGAAATAATTTACCATTCCCAAAAATCGGGCTATACCTTTTGCATCTCGTGGGGGTGAAAATTCTCTAATAGCGCGGGTTCGTTCGGGGTCAATGCTTACCTTTCCATTCGCTTTCACGATGTGACCTAAGAATGAAAACTGTGGGACGGCAAAACTTACCTTCTTTGGGTTAAGAGTTAATCCTGCTCTTAGTAACCGAGATAACACTTCGCGTAGATGTTTAAGATGTAGTTCCATAGATTCGCTGTATATAACGATGTCGTCCAAATAGTGATACACATATTTAAATTTAATATCGTGAAATATCCTTTCTAATAGTCTACTACATACGGAACTTCCTTGAGATATTCCAAAGGGTACTCTAGTAAATTGGTACAAGTTAAAAGGAACTGCAAACGCGGTTAGACGTTTTGATTCTTCTGAAAAGGGGTATTTGGTGAAAAGCTTGATTCAGATCCATTACCGTAAAGACCATAGCTTTAGTAAAATAATGAAATGCACTATGGATGTCTGGAAGCGGGATAGATTCAAATTCTATTCTTTTGTTTAATTGCCTATAGTCCACAACTAGTCTGTGTTTATCTTGACCTTTTGGTACTAAAAAGGAGGGTGAAGAATATGGGGACGTAGAGGGTTCAATGACTCCTTGCTCCAACAACTTGTTGATATGGTTTCGCATCACTTCCATCTTGGGAAGCGACAACTTGTACGGAGGTAGGCGTATTACTTTCTGATCGCTCAGATTAATTTTATACTCTATTAGGTTAGTGAGTCCTAGTTTAGGCGTAAGAACTGAGGAAAATTCTTTTATTAATTTCAGTATTCTCACTCTATCTCTTCTTTCTAGATGAGATAAATCTGAGTCTTGGTGTATTACATGTGCAGTAGATGAACAACTCTTTTTCTTTATTTTTTTATTACAATCAAATTTAAATTTCCGTGTACGGTCAAATCGGAAATAATATACTTGCTCATAGATGTCAAGAATCATTCCTGTTTTACTAATAAAGTCTGCGCCTAATATTAAATCAGGTCCTAATTCCTTACATACTAACATTGCAAACATCCAGGTCAGGTTCTTGATTTTAACCTTAACGGTAATGCTCAGGTTTATGTTTATATTACGTTTATCGGCGGTAGCACACTTTATACTCACCGGTTGACTCCGTTTTACTAGATGGTGTTTCGCTAATATGTCCGCTAATTCTTGGCTGATTAAAGTTCTACTAGATCCCGAATCAATTAAAGCGATGGTGGAGGTAACGCCTAAGTCAACTCGTATTAATGGTAATAGATTTTTAGTCCAGTTACATTTTTTAATCGCGTTACATTTTTCACGAAATTCTTTCATATAGGGATCGATTTCTTTCGAACTTCTTTTCCTTCCACGTTGGTTATAAAATATTTTATTATTATTATTATTTTTTTTTTATTATAAGTTTCCTTGCGTTCACCAGATTTCGAGTAGCTGCGGAAGACGCAGGATTTCGGGTCTCCCTGCCTTACATGTTTTTTGGAGTTGGGTGTTTCCGTTCCAATGGCTGACTCTTGCAGTCTTTTCTTATGTGTCCATATTTGCCACAATTATAACAGATGGGTTTATTGCGAGGTGGGTACTTTGTTTCCGCTTTATATGGTGTTACACTTAACTTACCAGATTTGCGCACATTGTGAGGTCTACTAAAAACTTGCCTTTCATGCGAGGTTGTTACATCAGGCACTAGTGCTCGCAATTCATTTCTATTAGTTCCAGCGGTTTTCATTGCTTGTCTATTTTGATCGGAGTACCATACATTTGAAGAATGGATACTGCACTGTTCTAGATCAGCAATTGTATTGGGTCTATTTATCAACGATAAACGAGATCTTTCTTCAGGTGACAGTCCTATTAAAATGGTGTCGACCATTTGTGTCTCATTCCAGTCTACACGTAGTAGTCGAGATGACTCCCTGATGTCAGAGATGTAATGAGCTAATCTCTCCTGATTTCTTTGTACTCGGAGTACAGTCTTTTTTTTTATTTCCTCATAAATGCCGGTGGGAATAAAGTATTTTATTATAGAGCTATGTAGCTCTTCTACTGGAAATGTAGAGGTTAGAGCTTCTAGGACACGATTCTTTAACGGGGGTTTACATTTTGGTAACAGAACTTGCAAAATTTGCCAGTCATTCAGCTGCTGTAGATCTTTTATCTGCAGGAGATAGCTAATGAAAGTTAGTAGTTTGGAGATATTTAATCCATCTGTGTAAGGGATTTCTGTTAAGATTTTCTCCACTGGATGAGTCATTTTACCGTATAGGTCCGCGTTATAGTTCATAGTTGTCATCCCTTTATGAGAACGATTTGATTCATTAGAGGTGGTCAATTCATGATTTCCGGGACGAAACTGAAAATGCTCGGGAGGAGAGGCATTTAAATCTTTATCAGTATTTTGCTCTTGGTTCGCTTGCACTTGCGATACGGCGGGTGAGTTCCGATCAGTGTTAGGCGGAGGTAAATCAGTAGTAGGTGATTGTACTGGGGAGATGTGTAATTTCTTTAAGGACTTCTCTATTTCGTCCATCCTGAATGAGTTGGATTTTCTTCTTAAGTCGTTAATAATTGAGGGTAAGCGGCGTAGAGCTTCGTCAGCTAGGTTTTGCACTTCAAGAGGAATTTCCGTGACATTAGGCCAGATCAACAAATTTTTCATTCGCCGGGTTAAATGCTCTACTATCTGGGTAGTCCGCAAAATTATCGCCGGAGATTTCTCGTCCTGGAGGGTTTGAGACAATAAGGTAAGCTCACTATACTTGGCATTACAAATTTCTTTCTCGCTCTCATAATCGAGTTCGCTTAGGTAATTTAATTGCACGGGTGTATCAAATCCACATTCGCGAATTGACCTACGTAATTCCGCGACTGTTACATTCGCATGGGGTAGTCCACGCAAAAGAGCTTCGTAAGACAGCTCGTCTTTTAACAACAAATCTGGATTGAATTGGGCCATTTTTTTTTTTTTTAGTTCTAACACATTAAAACGTACTTAAAATTAATTCTACAACACTACACATATATAGGATAAATTCTTAAGTAATTAATTTGCACAGATTAGAAAAGAACAATTTCTCTTCTAAGGGAGAGACAGAAATTCCACACACATATTTTTCAAGGTTAAATAGCCGATCAGCTGTTTTCTGGAATGTAGTTCACCCTCTTTATTTAGTAAACAAGGGTAGGGTCAGTGTGACAGTGAGAATGGGGGGTTTTACTCTTACGTATTGTTATCTACATAATGCCACCGATTACTCCTGAACAGGTCCGAACAGGCGGAGGGGAGCGAGCTGGCAAGCATAGGGTGAATCTTATTCAACAATGCAAGCCTTCACTTACACTACTATTACGCTTTATAACAGTTAGAGTTTATTCATTCTTTACTTTCCAATTGAATTAATTATTTATTTTGTTCACAATTCCAAATTACGAAATTCTTTCCACGTAATTAACTGGGTCTACATTACACAGGAGCATTATTATTAACAAATTTTTTTTTTTTTTTTTTTTGACAACGGACATATGTTAGTGTATGTCTAACATGTACTATGCAGGAGTATTCAAGAAACAACAGGTCTTGGATTGTCATAAAACGAACCTGTTACAGACTGCTCAGTCGACCAAATATTACAAGTCATATATGCAAGTAGGTACATGCATATTTCTTCATACAATGATATTTCAACTTATACAGACTATCATTTACGTATGTTTTGAGATACGTAATATATGAGCTATGTTTTGAAAATTAAATTTACATTAATTACATTCTCTGAGTGCATAGATCAATAACTGAATGATAAATAATTCACGGCATTCTGTGAGTTATTTATTTTACTAATAAATTTAGTTAGCAGAGTGGCGCAATTTTGTGACACTCTGCACACAATTACTCTTACAAGACAGCAACAACACAATACACAATTAATTATTATTTACAGCTAATCAAAGCACAACAAAGCACAGTACCTTTTATAAAAATAAGCAGAGTGGCGCAATTTTGTTGCGTCACGATGCTTACCAAACCTTTATATAAATTAGCAGAGTGGCGCAATTTTGTTGCGTCACGATGCTCGCAACTATTCTAACTTAAGCAGAGTGGCGCAATTTTGTAACGTATTGCCGCGTTACAAATTCAGGGAACCCATCTTAACTGACCTCTGCCAATTACATGGGCTGCCTACGTTGTAACGAACTGTATTCAAATCAAATACACTGAACAAATTACTTACTATCTGTGTAAGGAAACAAGGGAAGGTATTTTACTGATTTACGCACTCATTTTTTTATGTGTAACAAGACGACTTCTCTTTATTTAATAACAGTTACTGACAGATCCCATGACATCATTAATTATACTAAAATATTTAAATGCTTTCATAAAACTTAGGGATCAAATTGATTCTACATCACTATACCTCGGATCCGAGTTAACTTTCTGTATTTTAGTAGTAAAGACTTTTAATTATTTTCAATTCATTATATTAGCTTGCAAGACTTCTTTAACCATTTGAAGAATGGTACTAATACTTGGTACGATAATAAGTTACATTAACATTTAAAGCGTTACAACGTATGATAATTAAATTTTTACAGTAAATACTTAGATTTTCTCTTTTAATGTTTACATAAGATTAATCGTCTTTGAAAAGTCTCTTTTAGAAGTGTGTAGTGTAACATATATTATTAACCCTCGATAGACAGGCTATCGAGTCACCTTTACCATGGAATGTAGAAACCTCGTCCTGGGGTGTCCGTCTTGGGAGTCCTTGTAGTCGGCGTCATCATCCGGGTCGCGTTTTTTGTCAAGAAAAGCTCGGATGTTCACAGAGCAGATTGGAGCTTCTTTGGTGTATGGATTGTAGATTCTCAGATGTCCTAAACAGCGTCTTATGCCTGGTATTCGTGTCTCTATGACGTTCCTGTAGATCACATCTTCAGGAATGATATTGAAAATGCAGTTACTTCTTGAAGGGAGTCGTCATCTTGTTTAACACTATTTCTGTCTTTTGTGTTACATATTAGGTCTTCTTGTTATCACATATTTATACTTATTGGTACATGACACACGCTTTTAGCAGTAGTATCTAGTATACTATATTTAAATTAAAACAAATAAATTAGCACATTTTGTCAGAGCTTTCGCTCGTACGTCTGCACTCCGTGAAGTCAACATAGCGAGAGAGCGTTTTTCTGCTCGCTTCGACAGGTACTTAACAAAAGGAGAGGGGCTACTACTCCGCGAGAATATAGTCCCTATCTTTATTTAAGTTAACATTTTTTTAATTACAAAACTAGGCCTTAATAAACATATATAATTTAAGTGAGTTATTTTAACGACTATTTGTGTCTTCAGATTTTTAATTATTAACATTACGGTTTTTATCTTATTCTAAATTACAGACGACTCGGTAGACACGTCGAGTCCGGAATTAACAGGTCACCGTATGATAACAAGCAAAGGGTTAAATATGACAATAATAACTTTTTACAAATTTCCCTTTTTATTAGTGTTTCTTGGGACCTCTTAATTACTTCTTATTCTCATACTGAGTACATACAGGGGTTTTAGGTATTATAGTGAGATTTAAAATTGCTTAATCGCTCGCAAACTTACTTTTTAAATTTTTTCTTTTTACAATTACTGTTTCAATTTAAATCGTCACAAGTGCGAAAATAATAAAAAGTGCGAATATAGTGAAAAAAATGTAAATAAAACTTATATTAATTAATATAGGGAAAAACGGGTTATACACAGTGAACACATAAAAATTACCGACAAGATGAATATCGGGTAATTTGCAAAAGACTTGGTATGTTGTGAAGACAAGCGAAATAAGTGTGAAAATAATCGTGATTAGAAAGGGACGCCAACGACAGACTGAGACCTACAGAACATTGTCGAAACATGATTTTTGCACCCTAGGGTATAAATACTCGAGATGCACCAACTTATTTCTCTTTCTCGTACAACTGCCATGGCAGCCGGAGGCTCTGCCCAACGATAACAACTCTTTTTCGATCAACCACAGCGGCAGCCGGAGGCTCTGCATGACTACTCATCACAATCGTGAGAGCACCTGCAGCCAGAGGCTATGACGGAATACGAGGGAGCAGCCAAGTACATGGAATAGAGTCCAGCGTACGGAACGAAGCAACGGACTACGGAGAGTATCTGAAGGACGAGGATCAAGGACTCCAGGACTGCACGACTACAGAGGAGCATCCAGGACCAAGGACCTAGGACCGAAGAGGATACGCTGACTATTACCACAAGAAATAAGGTGAAACAAAACATGTATTTATAAAAACAAAAAGACTCAAGTAAAGACAATTAACTATGTAAAAAGGAAGACAATATAATTCAAGGTGGAATTAATAATTTTTGAAAATGTAAAAGTTTATTTGTATAGTAGTTTAGAGTAATGTTTGAAAATATGAAATTATAATTTTGAATAAATAATTTAGTCAAATGATATTTAAATTCATATGAAAGTAAATAGTAAATTTTATAATTTTGAATAAATAATTTAATCAATGATATTTGAATTAATCTGAAAGTAAATAATAAATTTTGTTTAAAAACAAAGAAATGCATATGCAATATAATAAAAAGAAAATAGATGATTAAAAAAAAGATCAGATAATTTAATAGTTATCAAAGTAATGAGCAAGTCAAGAGCATATTATATAATAACAAATGTTTATTGTAGTATAAGATAAGAGTGTATATTATGTTCTATGTGTAATACGAGGTATTACTACTTATATGTTAATAACAATTATAGGTGTACTATGGCTACATACATGCGAATAACAATGACAGTTTAAATCGCAAAAGTATTGACAATTTTTAATTAATAAATTTTTAAATGGTTCTAAACAATTTCACATTGTGTTATTATTATTACGATTACACTTGTCATAATTTTATAGCGTAAGTAGTGTTGCTAATAAACGGCATTAACGTTGCAAAATAAATGGCTCACAAGAATGTGGGGTTCACAAATACTTAACGTTATAATATATATAGCAACAAAACACAGGATGGTGATCTATAATAGGAATGTCGGAGCATGGATGACGGACATTAGCATATTTTAGATTGATTTATGCAATTTTTGTCAATTAGCTATAAGTTTTGTATTTAGTGATGGATAAGGACTTGTGTTATATCAAATTCTTTGTAAATTTTTGCTCTATAATGTCATGTAATTTGTGAATATGTGCCCGCGTTCGCGTGTGGTGAACCTTCGTTGTTATATCTTCCGCATTTGTTGTCCGATCGGCATGAGACTTGGACAGTGAATTACTTATGAAAACAGCTACATTTTCTGTATACTCTGTTGTTCTCAGCTATTTTTTAAATGTGTTTTTTTTTGTAATTGAAAACTTAACTTTTCACGCTTATCAATTGAAGAGTAATAAAATTTCTAGATAAAATCTAAGCAGGCACTCGCAGATTTATATAAAGATTCGCCTGCAACGCATCTATCTTTTGTCCAATCTATCACGTAGACCAGCGGTTCCCAACTTATTTTTATCGCGGAACCCTTCTTACCTTAATAAAAAATGTTGGAACCCTGACAATTTTTAATTATTATAAATAAAACAGCAAATAGAAACACCAAAAACAATTTATTGAAAATGCAAAAAAGGAAAACAGATTTAATATAATCATTAATATAATATCATTAAAATAAATAATAATTAATGTGAAGGGTTAAACTTCTTCTTCTCTTCCAATATTTTTTCAAAATTTGGCTTAATTGTGGACAGTTGAATTCTGATATCAGGTGTGGCATCCAACTTACTTCTGTATTTTGATTTTGTTGCAGTGTAGAGCGAAAATCCGCTTTCACACAGATATGTAGTACTAAACGGCAACAAGCAGCGAATTGCCTTTTTAAATAAATTTGGATATTCTTCTTTTAAATCACACCAAAACTCGTTTAATGAAAGTTGATTAAATCTAATTTTTATTTGGGCATCTGATGTCAGGTCGATAAGATTTTCGTATTCTGAAGTGGATAGTTCGTCTGGTTTTTATTTAATATCAAAAGGATTGAAAACCCAATATTTGGTATCATCATTTAGTTGAGGAAAGTATTCATTTAATGCCGCCGTTATTGATTTCAGATGAGAAATAATTTCTTTTCGAATTTCTTCATCAATTTTAGAGTTCGATTCTTGTGAAAAGTCATTTAAAGTTGGAAAAGGATCCATATTATTTTCTTCAACAGCCACGGTCCAGTATTGTAACTTTCGTAATAGCGATCGTAATTTATCTTTGGTGTTGAAAATGTTTACATTTTTTCCTTGAAGGGAGAGAGAAACATCATTCAATTTTGTGAATATACCTGCTAAATAAGCAAGTTGAATCAACCACGAAACCTTTCTAAATCGATCTGCTAATGTAAATCTGTCATTTTGTAAGAATATGGCGAGCTCTTCTCGTAATTCAAACAATCTGACAAGAACTTTGCCACGTGAAAGCCATCTAATTTCCGTATGTAGCAGCAAAGATGTATGTTGGCTACCCATATCTTCACATATAATTTTAAATAATCTTTATTTTTACATTTTAAGGATGAAGGGATTTTTCGAGCGACCAGGGCATGTCTGTGAAGAACGCAGTGACTACTCGTACAAGTTTTAGAAACATTTTTAATTCGTGTTACTGCTCCTTTCACAGGTCCAATCATTGACTTCGTACCATCGCTACATACATCGACACATTTCTCCCAACGTATTCCACGACACTCCATAAAATCGTCGATACATTTAAACATCATTTCTCCTGTTGTATTGGTTTCTAACTTTTACAGAGTAACATGTCTTCTTCAATAGAACCATTGTAGTAATAACGAACGAGAACTAATGAAACTGAAAGGTTTGCAACTCCGTTGTCTCTTCTAATTGTAAAGAATACTCATCGCATAACTGAAGTCTTAAAATAAGTTCCTGTTCAATATCCTCAGCCGTATCATGAATTCTGCGAGAAACTGTATTATTTGAGAAAGAAATTTTATCAATTTGTTGATAGGACTTCTCATCGAACATACACTGAACAACATCTTTGATGCATGGCTTTATTAAAGTTTCAGAAATTGTATGCGCTTTACCTGCTAGCGCTATGCGGTAACTTACTTTGTAGGAAGCCATTGTTACCCTTTCATTATCTGACAACATTTTCGACATAAAATGTTTAGTTTTCTCAAGAGACTCAAGCTTTCTTTCAAAAAATTTGATATCTTTATTTTTATATTCTGAATGGTTCGTTTCAAAATGTCTGCGCAATTTAGCTGGTGCTAATGAACTGTTTGATAAAATTTTATTGTATAATATGCATAACGCATCGGGGGCCTCAGAATTTCCTGTGGCCGTGAATCCGAGAAATAAATAACGCGAGTCGTATTTACGTTTTTTGTGACTTGGTGATGTGTTAGTATTGACAAACAAACCTTGCCTTTTCCTCGATTCGTCTGCTGTACAAGTAGCGCTAGTGCCTGGATCTGTGCCTTCGTCAGTATCCGCCTTTTCGGTCTCCTTGTCACTAGAAACATTTGAAGTACTTGCTACATTTTTCTTCGAAACTCATCTCACCCAACGCTCCATGATATTTTAATTTGGGTATACACAATACTAAAAGCACTATAAATTTATAAGATTCCCACTATATTTTTATTTGAAAAATACTTAAAATATCACAAAACGATTGCAGTGCAAAACACTAACCTTTGACTGATATGCCCGCTCGTACGCTGTACCGTTGCGCTCCAACACACTACAGATAATGGGACATTAACAAACAACATGCGGTAAAGTGGCTTATGTAGCGATGACTAAGCGTTGTCGCACATTACCATGCCATATAAATATTCGCACGTGCCAGGCAAATATTCACAAGTCATCGCTATATAAGCCACACACGGTTGCTATCTGATTTTAGTAATTTTCCTAGAAATAAAAGTAACAACAGCAGACAGTTGATAAAGAACCAGCTGTATTATATGTGCTTTTGTGATGCACTTGGAAAATAGAAGAGATTTCTGTTGAACGAAATTTATTGTTCTGCTGAACGATTTTATTGTGGAACCCCAAATTTTATTGGCGGAACCCTAGGGTTCCGCGGAACACAAGTTGGGTACCCCTGATCTAGAGTAACTCTAAGTCTTGGGACTCTTTTTGAGTTTGTCGACTAGAACCAAGCGGGTGAACTACCAGTTTTAAAATATTCAAGTGCTATTACATGTAGTGGAAGATTTCCACTTAGGGAGATTATCTACCATGATAAATCCTTATTAACGCGGAACACTTCAAGAATAGCCGGAAGGTGTAAGAGTGTATATTATGTATGTTATGTATTATGTATATACACCGCTTTTAAAGAATATCATTCATTATCACCCTAAGTAACAATAATTAATAATAACCAATTGCCAGCGAGTAAACAATCAATTCGGAAAGTGACAAATCCGTGTAAAATCCGGTTTTATTTATTTATCTATATTTATTTGTGAGTTTTCCCTCTAATATTTAATTTTCCTAAACCTCCCTAACATTGTAACTGGAATCGAATCGGTGGTGCTCTATCGGCTTACCTAATACCGTCGTCCATTACATACTTTGAGATCAGAGGAACCTCATATCTGCCCAGTTAAATGATTGCTGGAATATTCTACAGTCAATCTTCATTAATAAACCTCGTAAGGTAGTCATCATGTGACCTTCAATAAAATAATTAATAATAATAATACTCTAGGGATTATTCACTGTACTTTAACTCAGATCATATTATTTCTTCATATTAATTCTTCCTTCTATTATACACTTCTCATCTCCAATACTTGGCTATTTTATTGACATTTATTAATTGGCTTTCTTACAGATAATTCTTAAATATTTGTTTTTTTCTTTTCTTGTGATCCTTTTGACGGTTCCATTTTGGCTTCTTCATTCTCTTATCTTCCTTGGCTCATATTCCTTTATTACCAATACAGCTGGTTATGAGATTTTGGTTAGTATTATACATTACATCATGTAATTATATTCTTCTGGGACAATCATTATTATTCCTTTTACATTCTAAATTACATTTCTCATTATTATATTACATCAGATAAACTCATTTTGTTTTTTGGTTTTGATGATTTTTATTAGGTTTAATCAGTGTTATTTTTTTTCTTGGTAAATTATTTTTCTCGTTTATCTTCAATAAGTTGTTCTTATTATATTTTGAATTTTGATATACTACAAATGTTAATGGTATCACCCTTCCATTGAATTGCACATTCATCATTATTTGTTTGCGAGCAGTTCGATTGGCTCGTCCTGTTACACCCACTATAGTAATTTTGCTCACAGGTAATTCATAAATTCTATTAGCCTTTCCTTCAGATGACGTGATTCCCTTTTCCATTTCCTTTAATTCATGGTATTTAGTCATACTCATCAATGATATTTCGGCACCAGTATCAATAATAAAATTTTGATTGGTTCTCCCATATTGACCGGTAATAGACACTACATCACTTTCAATGATATTTTTTTTGTGAGTTTTCCCTCTAATATTTAATTTTCCTAAACCTCCCTAACATTGTAACTGGAATCGAATCGGTGGTGCTCTATCGGCTTACCTAATACCGTCGTCCATTACATACTTTGAGATCAGAGGAACCTCATATCTGCCCAGTTAAATGATTGCTGGAATATTCTACAGTCAATCTTCATTAATAAACCTCGTAAGGTAGTCATCATGTGACCTTCAATAAAATAATTAATAATAATAATACTCTAGGGATTATTCACTGTACTTTAACTCAGATCATATTATTTCTTCATATTAATTCTTCCTTCTATTATACACTTCTCATCTCCAATACTTGGCTATTTTATTGACATTTATTAATTGGCTTTCTTACAGATAATTCTTAAATATTTGTTTTTTTCTTTTCTTGTGATCCTTTTGACGGTTCCATTTTGGCTTCTTCATTCTCTTATCTTCCTTGGCTCATATTCCTTTATTACCAATACAGCTGGTTATGAGATTTTGGTTAGTATTATACATTACATCATGTAATTATATTCTTCTGGGACAATCATTATTATTCCTTTTACATTCTAAATTACATTTCTCATTATTATATTACATCAGATAAACTCATTTTGTTTTTTGTTTTTGATGATTGTTATTAGATATATAATTACCTTAATATCCACTTTAGTGATACACAGTTTCGTCACTGATGACGCGTTTCGGGACTAAGTCCCATCCTCAGATACATTTAATTAATAAACTAAAATATTAAAATCACGACCATGATACTGGTCAAGTCAATAATAAATAAAATAAAATAAATTACAAATCGCATGTAATAAGCTTTGCTAACCACGGCTGGAGCTCCCGCATGCATTCACCCGCAACCGCGATTGTCACGCGACTGGTCAAAGATTAAGACAAACTGATTGCAGTGTCGAAAAGGTAATTTGACGCAAAATTTACCTGGTCATTTAATAAACTGTTTTTGGTGTTACTATCTTTTAAAGCTTTATAAATTTCAAATTCCTCCAGACTATTCATCCGTCTACCCTTTTTACAAACATGCAAAGCTGTTAAATTTTCTTCGAAACTCGTATATTAATGTCCGCTTGATATTAAATGTTGTGCAAAGTTGGACTTAGTATTACTTGGCTTAGGAATATGTTCTAAAAATCTTTTATAAAAACATCTGCCAGATTGACCGATATAGAACACATCACAATCATCACATTTTATTTTATATACACCACATTTCTTTTTTAATGGTAAATTGTTTTTGTTTTTGAAATAACAAATTTCACAAATAACAAATAACAAACTTCAAAAACAAAAACAAATTACCATTAAAAAAAAAATGTGGTGTATATAAAATAAAATGTGATGATTGTGATGCGTTCTATATCGGTCAATCTGGCAGATGTTTTTATAAAAGATTTTTAGAACATATTCCTAAGCCAAGTAATACTAAGTCCAACTTTACACAACATTTAATATCAAGCGGACATAAATATACGAGTTTCGAAGAAAATTTAACAGCTTTGCATGTTTGTAAAAAGGGTAGACGGATGGATAGTCTGGAGGAATTTGAAATTTATAAAGCTTTAAAAGATAGTAACACCAAAAACAGTTTATTAAATGACCAGGTAAATTTTGCGTCAAATTACCTTTTCGACACTGCAATCAGTTTGTCTTAATCTTTGACCAGTCGCGTGACTATCGCGGTTGCGGGTGAACGCATGCGGGAGCTCTAGCCATGGTTAGCAAAGCTTATTACATGCGATTTGTAATTTATTTTATTTTATTTATTATTGACTTGACCAGTATCATGGTCATGATTTTAATATTTTAGTTTATTAATTAAATGTATCTGAGGATGGGACTTAGTCCCGAAACGCGTCATCAGTGACGAAACTGTGTATCACTAAAGTGGATATTAAGGTAATTATATATCATATAATATGTGATACGGTACGCAAAAAATAAGTAATTGAGATTTTTATTAGGTTTAATCAGTGTTATTTTTTTTCTTGCTAAATTATTTTTCTCGTTTATCTTCAATAAGTTGTTCTTATTATATTTTGAATTTTGATATACTACAAATGTTAATGGTATCACCCTTCCATTGAATTGCACATTCATCATTATTTGTTTGCGAGCAGTTCGATTGGCTCGTCCTGTTACACCCACTATAATAATTTTGCTCACAGGTAATTCATAAATTCTATTAGCCTTTCCTTCGGATGACGTGATTCCCTTTTCCATTTCCTTTAATTCATGGTATTTAGTCATACTCATCAATGATATTTCGGCACCAGTATCAATAATAAAATTTTGATTGGTTCTCCCATATTGACCGGTAATAGACACTACATCACTTTCAATGATATTTTTATTGATTCTCTCGTTGTCCATAAAATCCTGACCTAAACTGGTTATCCAAGACAGTGATCGGCTATTTGACTGTGGTTGACCACTGCACTTACTCACAGTCTTCTCTAGTTTTCCTGATTTTCATTTATGGTTACTCTCTCCTCTCTCCTTCCTTCCTGTTGACTATTTTCTGACTGGGAAAGGGAACTATGTTGCTCTCTATTTCTTAACTGTTCATAGTTGTTGTTCACCTCACCCTGTCTCTCCTCACTGCGAGAATATCCATTTCGATCAGTCTCCCTCGGGTAACGACTATTGTAGATTCGGGAATCATAGTTTCGGCGTATAAGATTCGCTCGATAGTTATTTGAAGCGTGGTTGCCTCTATAATTATTATTGTAATTATTATTATTATTATCATATCTCCGGTCATTCCGGTTATCGTTTCTGTAGTAATTTCTTCCACCTTCCCTATCTTGGTATCTTGGAACATTTCTCTGGTCGTTCCTTTCTACTATTTTATTTCTATCACGGTTTTGTTCTTCCGGATATCTGTTAGGGTAGCTGTCTCTTCTCATATTCCCTTGTTTAGCACGACTGTCATAATTCATTTTCCTCTCATAATCAGTGAGTAATAACGTCATCGCTGCTATAGTATTGGCTTGACTGGCAAATTGTGCTAAGCTTACCGTTTCAGGAAAATGGTGACTCAAAGCTTCCACCACATATCTGTCATCAATGGGTGGGTCTAAATATCTTGCCCTGCAAACATGCGATAAAAAATACGAGGTCGGTGTTTGTCCTACGCTTGGGTTGTACCTACCATATACTATGGTCTCCCGCACCCTTGTCTGTATGGATCGCGTCCAATATTTATTTTTATAGCTGTCCACAAATTCCTGGTAGCTATTCAAGGTGTTTCTAACAGCATCCCACCAATAATCATTCATTTCATGGAACCCCTGATCTACCATTAGTTTAATTCTCTCCCATCTATTTTCCTTGGTACTATGCAAATATTCCTTCATTCTATTTAAATACTCCATAGGATTTTTATATATCCTTTAATATGTGGCACCTCATGACTATTATTCTTGTCTTCTCGTATAACACATGTTTGATTACCATTTTGTTCTATTTCATTGACCCTTAATACTAATTGTCCCATGGTATCCTCTATTTTGGTATTATTGCTGTCCAACTGTTGTCCCATGGATTGAATATTGCTCGTTACCTCCTGTTTGTGTTTGACCAATTCTCTCGTCATCTGTTCCATGACTTCTTGTTTATTTTCTCCTAATTTCTCTTCCACTTCAATAATTTTATTTATTACCTCTCCACGTAATTGAGTTAAATTTTCATTAATTTTCTCAACTTTCTGGTTAGTTTCTGTAATTCTATTCCTTATTTCTGTTTTATACTCATCTAACTGTTGTTTCAATTCCTCTTTATTTTTCTCACTCTCTTCCTTCAATTGTCCTTTTAATTCCTCCTTATCTTCCCTCATTTGTTTCTTGAGTTCTTCAATATTTTGTTTTAATGTTTCATTATTGCTATCAATTTTTTATTTAATTCCTCATTATTTTTATCATACTTTTCGTTTGTTTGTTTATTATTTTCTTCTATTCTTCCGAATTGCTCCATCATAATCCTCATCATTTCTGGTAAATTTGCATCCATTGGTTGGTTTAGTTTCTTTGGTTGGTCCCCTTGGGCATCCCTTACTATTATTTCCATTTCAGTTTCTTCCTCTTCAGCACTATTACTCCTTAATTCATATCGTTGCTCTGGTTTGTTAGCCATTTTACAATCTTTAACTTAATTTTAATTACAAGGAAAAAAATTTTTATGCTAATTAAATTTAACAAAATTGTGTTATTTGGTGCTGGTTTAAAGAAAATCTTTGCTTTCACGTATGGGCGCCATTATCTGTACTGTTGTTTTTTACTGATAGAATACAATAGAATACACAGGTATTGTAATTATTTAATAGTATAATACAATTAATAAATGTACCTACTGTTATTATGTTTTTTTTTATTTACCAGTACATGTAAAGAAACTCTTTCTTTCAGGGTTAATGATTATTAAGTTATTTGATCGTATTTACGATTGTATCTATTATTTTATTTTCTTTAAACCAAACCAGATTCAGTTAATATGTAGTATTTTGATAATTAACCATGTAATAAATAAATAACAGACTAACGTAACTTAACCGACTCTGAATTCTTCCAGCTGCCACGGGTTCACTTCTGGTTGTTGTTTACCTTTTTTTGAAACCAATATTAGGCTTGCCAATCTGTTCCTTTACACAAATTTCTTATTACTCTCACCGCTGAATGCCGCTCTCCAGGACTACTGCAACACAGATGTCTCCTCGGAACACTTAACTATCCTTTATGGCCACTTAAACTCTTCTTCAGTCCAAGGTTTTCCTCTTCTGTCGTCGTTCTATAAAGGATATTGTTATATTTCTCGTATTATTATTTATTTATTAAATATTATAATCAAAACTCTGGTATCACAATTTAAATTCCTTTACTGTATTTTCTTTTCCTTGTTACATTAACTTGATGATGTACAAATGTTATTTAATATAATTTAAGACTCATGTAGTTACTATTAGATATATAATTAGACTCTTCATGTTACTCTTAATGAATTTAATTGAAGACTCATAACGTTACTCTTAATGAATTTAATTTAAGACTAATAACGTTACTCTTAATGCATTTAATTTTAGATTAATAAACATTTTCTTCCTCACTATACAATACAATTTTTTTAACAATTTACTAAATTGCCCCTATGATAATTCCCTAATTTCTTTACATCTGTTTATCATATATCTATTAAAACATATATCATTTTTCTATTTCTTATTAAACATCTTTATTTTACCTCTAATATTCGTAATTCTATTGGTTATTTATTAAATTATAATTTTATTACTTTTTACTCTTCTTATAACATTCATTCCAATTTCATATATTATTATCTGAACATATAACTAAATATGGTTTTATATCATATAGGAATCGACCTCTATGTTGACTGAGTAAGTCGATATTCCCAATGTTTTTTTGTTTACATTCAATACAAAATCCTTTCTCTTTTAAAATTTATTATCTCCCTATTATGTACTGTGTGCATTTTAACAGCAGTACATAATATATATATATATATATATATATATATATATATAGTATTTGTTTATTTGTAGGCAGTTAAATGTGTACGTGATTTTCTCAGGTAGTTTATAGTTGAACTCCCAGAAGCCATAACACTGTGTATTGGTACTGACTTGCACAAACACATAACCACTTGCACCTTTCTGCTTCTCTTGCATTGTATAAGGCAATATTTGTAAGTTACATAGTTATAAGGGTGGAGCCAACTGTTTTTGTAAGTTACTGGCTTTTCATGTCAATGTGGGAATAAAAACTAAATCAGCTCACGAGATTACAGTTACATCACTGTGTCCATAAGGCCCAACAGTATGATTATACTAAGAATTGACTGTATTGGGTCAGCATGAGTTCAAACTAAACAAGTATGCTGTTGTCTGTGCTTCAGCTAGACAGAATGGATATGGATGGTGTTTCTATGCAACTGCCTGCTAAGTTGTTACACTGTCTGCTGAAGGATCTTAGTCACAGATGGAGAGTCATTGGTTGGTTACTTTCTTTTAAAGGAGTCTTTGAGCATCATCAGTCTTCCCCATATCTAAAAGACTTAAAACTACATGCATCAAGTAAAGGCAGAGCTGTGGGCACTTTTTTAAACTCTCCTTGCAGGTCTCAAGGATGCGGCCACCCTGAATATATCAGAAGTGTAATTCCTGCCATTGGCATTTTTCTAGTAGTAAGCGATTTCACTGTATGCATATTATGTTCTACCTAAATATTATTTAAGATCATGTGGTGCATTGAGAAAATGGAAACACAGGATTGCACTGGTAACCTATAATAAATGCCTATAGGTAATAAATAATAATAATCATCCGCAATATACTTATGAACACTTTTATTTTATCATAACTAAAATATAATTCATCAATATATGAAGAGTCAAGTAATTAGCAGCTTTTATAAGCAAACATATTAAGGAAATACAATATTCATTATTTACTAAATTTACACGCAATGATCCCATGATTCCAGAGTGCTGGAGTGTATGGTATACTTCACGTACTGTGTCTCAACTTGTTAAAAATATTCTTTATATATAGTGACTGATTCTAATTGTACTTTATATTGATCTGAATATAAACATGAGCAGTATTATCAAACACTGCTCAAAATATGAAGGCTCTAACTGCAAAAGTCACACTCTCCACTTTTTTAAATTTTAGGAAAATCAAAAAAAACTTCTAAAATAAATATTATTAGGTATTCTTTTCTACTCTTGCTTTTTTATATAGATATTGTTTGGATATTTAATTTTGTAACCTTTTAATGAAGTTTATACCACTTAAATTTAAGAAATTCAACTTATTAATTTGGAGAATCTGACTTTTGAAACAAAAAGTTGCAGAACGTGAGTTCTGAATTTTAACAAGATGGAGAGTGTTAGTTTTGAAATCAAGCATAACGGGCATTTTCAGACAAGAAAATTAGCTAAAGTATCCTTAGAATAGAAATTTTTAGAGATCAAAAAATATACATATATTTATAAACAAAGGTTTGTTTATATATTAAACAAAGGTTGTTTAATTTACACATCAAAATTTTAAACATAAAACACAACGACCGTTTGTTAAAAAAATTAAATTTGAACAATCGGAATATCTTAACAATGTGGTACTCCTCCTCATCTTCGATTAAAACTTCTTCTTCTGGATCATCTAACACATGTTTAAAAATTTTAATTCTTCAAAATTTCTCTATTGATCTCCATAATGTTTTTTTAAAAGTCGTCTTTTTTTTCGCTATAAAGTTACCTTTAGTGATAGTCTCGGTTCTTAAGAAATGTAAAGTTTGCCCTCACTTGGTGATGCTTTTTGCACTTTCCTCAACTTCGCTTTTCACTCTGTATGTTGTTTCACCTTGAACCAGAACATTGGTTAAGTTTTTTTTTTGGTTCATTCTGGTAAAGTCGATTAGATCACTGTATTCCAAAATGCAAGGAGGCAGGCTTTTTCATTACTTGGTTTGCTGCAGATTTCCAGTTTTCAACTGTTACATCATCGCCAACCTTTTTATCAGTAGTATACCTGCCTATTATGTCAATATATTCATCTGGGCTAACGATTACCTCTCACTTGCTGCTTTCCTTCTCGATGTTTCCAAAGACCCGATCAGGTGGGAGAAAGCTATGACCTGTCATCAGAAATACAAGTTGAACCTCCTTGATGTGATTTGGCGCATTTAGAAACCATTTGCATGCTGGTTAAAATGGTGTTCTTGTGTTGACCCCCACAGCCATCACAGATAAGGCAAACAGTAGTGTAAGGGGTCATATCAAGAGAATTTAGGGAATCAAACATGCAGGATGATATTTCATTAGAGCCTTTTCCAAACTCGTTCTCTGTCCACACGTAGGCAGTAACATTTCCTTTTCTTAGTTTAGATTTAGAATGCCCTTTTACAACACAAAAATTTATAAGGTACATCTGCCGACTGTAATAAGTTGATTGGTCTGGCAGTTTCAGGAGAGGTTGATTCTTCTGGCAATCAAAACTCAAAATCAACAGGTCACCTCTGTCCTCTTTAAGAAGATTGTAAAACGCTTGATATTTTAACTTGTGTACTCGTTTTGTTATTATAAGAGTAGCCTTCTCTTTTTCATTTTTGCAAACTTTTATTTTCTCTGCAAGCGACAAACAAGTTGAACAGACATCCACTCCTGAGGTGCCAAACCCTAGATTGTAGAATCTGTTAAAAATGTACCTAAAGTAAGGTTCTTTAACTTTCATAAACTCGTCTTAAGTGGTTGTTGTATATATTCAACAAAGCTTTCTAATATTAAGTTCTGCTGGGAGATACTTTCAACCAGTCGTATTTGTACAGTAGTGTCTTTTGCTGCACTGAAGGCTATTTGCAAAAAACATGAAACTTGCTTTTTTGTCTACAAACGTATTGCCAGTTGTGTCCCCTCCTCTTTTCTCCTTAGACATTTCACCAGTATTATAATCCCTTTGTGCAATGCGATTGACCCTAAATCTGGATACATTTAGGGCTTTCAAAAACGTATTATAGCAAACTGGGACCATTTTCTTTTCTCTATTTCTAATAAAGTACTTAGCTCTAACTTGTTTTACTGCGTTTTTATTATTTTTAGGCCGCCTTCTTTTGATTACCTGCATGGTAAAGTGTTTTACGATAAAATTATCTTGATATATTTTGTCCTTTTCTGCATAAAATTTTGAGTGAAATCGTCTGATGCCTTGTGCTGTTAATGTTCTGCATAACAGTGCTCCCTGATAGTGGTTGCATGTAGGAAAGTTTGGGAACCCCTTTGCAGTATATCTATAAAAAGAAAACAAAGAAAACAGAAATAGCTTAAATCACTATTATCTATTTTCTTGTCTGAAAATCCCAGTTAGACGCTTGGTAAGCTATCAAATTTTATGCCTCAGTGGGTGTAATCTAGAGTTAAAATTAAGGTTATGTTGCTTAGGCCTACCTGTTTTTCTTTGCCTGAGTTCTTTTCCATTTGTCCGGTGTGATAACCCGTTTCCTAGGAGTTTCACCAACATTAATGTTTATTGGTCTGACACTTAGATCCATTATTATTAACACTAAGCATTGACAAAAAAGAAAATTAAAGACGATTAAATGAACCTGCTTGCTTTTCACTCATTCACAATAAACAACAAAACTGATCCTGGCAGACGGCCATGTGGTTGAGTGACGTGACCGTAACTACAACTCCTCATTGGCTGAAAAGGAGACTGTGAGTTTTGCAGGTGAGCGGGGTGGAGAATGTTAGTTTCGAAAGCAAACTTCATTTTTCCTATTAAATTACTGCAGGATAATGTTACTTTTGTTCTGTAAAACCATTTTTAAGTTGTGTATTTGAATGTGGTGAATAAAAAACAATCAAAAACCCATTTTCACCAAAAACTGGAAAATGTGACTTTTGCAGTTAGAGCCTTCATATATTTGTATACACATTTTTCAATAAATAAATACTTAAAATCATAATTTCAGTGGTATAATACTGAAAAAACCTGTATTGTTGAAATTCAAACAATATTTCTACAAAACTGGTGTAAATGTATCAAACTTAAATTACGTCTACAGAATTGGATACAGAAAATTTTATCTGTTCTGAAATTTGAATTGAACTCTATAAGAAACAACAGTAAACTTTGAAAAGATATGCAGAGGGTGTAAAGAATAGGATGCTATTTGAAATGAAAATAGAGAAAGAAAATTTTTCAACACAGATGAAACAAGGCTATACTTTACAATGAGACTCAGTGATACATTTAGTTTAAGAATGAGAAATCATTGGAGATAAGATAACGAAGTAGATTATTGGCTTTCCTGTCTGTGTAAATCCTAAAGGTACAGAGAAAGAGAACTGCTAGTGATTGACAAATCATAAAAGCCTAGTTATTTCAAGAGCGTTAAGCTACCTATAAAATACAGAGCAAACAACAGTGGATGGCTGAATATTCATCAGACATGGAAACCAAGATATGGGACAAAATAATCCAGAAGAAAAGAAGGAAGATCATATTGGATGCTCAGTAACTATATGGTACTACCACTATTAAGGGGCTCCAATCCATTATAGATTAATGTTCTTGCCTGTAAATACCACCAACCAGCCATCCTCTGAATCAAAGGGTTGTCAAAAGCATTACATGCGGCTACAGGTAGGCACACTGCTATTCATATGCAATATGATTTTTGTATACATTTATGTACCCAATATACTGATATACAGTGGGACATCCAGTTTCACACACACACACACACACACACACACACACACACACACACACACATATATATAATATATTTATAATAACTTTACCTCGAGATGTTTTTTCCCTTATGTGGAACATGTTTCAGGAAACTTATTGTTCCTATCCTCAGCCTTCTTAATTTTGAATCTTGTGGAGTATTTGTGTGTTGGTTGGTCGTTGTTATGGTTTCTTGTTGGTTTTTGTTTTTGTTTTAAACTGGTATTCTTGTATGTCATTGTGGTATATATATCATTTAATATTTATAATGAATTTACCTCAAGATATTTTTTTCCTTATTAGGAACATGTTTCGGGTACCATCTTGTACCCATCCTCAGCCTTCCGGTTTTTGTGTCTGGTGAAGTACATGTGTGTTGGTTGACTATTATTATTGTGGCTTCCTGTTGGCTTCTGGTACTTCAAATTAGTTTTATTGTGTGTGATTGTGGTGTGTATGTTAGTTTTCTGTGTATTTTCGATGTTGAGTGCTTTGAATATTGTGTCATGTTTTGTATTGATTTGTATTTGTTCAGGTATTAGTGTGTTTTGTGTTTTATGTTTGTATATTTGTAAATTTTCCCAAATGTTCATTATGGTGTCTTTGTGTGATATATGTTTTATTAGTGTCACATTGGTTATGTCTGGGAATTCATGTCCTGTGTTTATTGCATGTGTGGCTAAATTGTATTTATATATTTCTGGTTTTCTGTATGCGTTTAGGTGTTCAAAATAACGTTTTTTCAGCTGTTTTTTGTTTGTCCTATGTAACATTTATTGCAATCTTGGCATTCAATTTTGTATATACCGTTAGTTGTTGTATTATCTTTGTTGTGTGGGCTATTTAGATTTTGTAAATTATTTTTATTAGTTTTGTATGCTATTTTTATATCTGTGTTTTTAAATAGTTTTGTTATTTTATTATTTATGTATGTGAATGTGGCCCATTTTTGTTGTTGTTATTATTTATGTGTTGTTCATTTTGATTAATTCTTAATTGTTCAGTTTTTATTTTATATTTGATTTTATTTTCTATTTTGTTTACAGTATTTTTATTGTATCCATTTTCATAACCAATTTGGTATATTATATTTCTTTCTTTGTCAGTTTCTTGATTGTTTAGGGGAGTTTTGTACATTCTGTTAAATAGCAAATAGAATGCTGCCATTTTATGTTGTGGTGGGTGGTCAGAATGGTTAGGTATAATGATGTTGGTAGAAGTTGGTTTTCTATATATTGCATATTGTATGTGGTTGTTGTATCTTGTGATGGTTATGTCTAAATAGTTGATTTTGTTATGTTTTTCTTTTTCTTCTGTGAATTGTATTTTAGGATATATGTTATTGATTTGTTTCAGTATGTTCTCTGCATTTGTGTTTTTGTTATTTGATACATATAGCCCATCATCTACATATCTTATCCATATGCCATTTGGATCATATGATTTTATAATATTTTGTATTTTGATGTCTATGTGTTGTAGGAATATTCTGCTATTATGCTTGATAATGGTGATCCCATTGCTAAACCTTCTGCTGTTGATAAATTTTTCTATTAAATTTAAAGTAATTTTGTTTTAGTATTAGTTGGAGGCTATTTTTTATTTCGGTTATATATTGTTTGTTTTCATTTTGTTCTTTAAGTTTGTTTATTATTATGTCTATTGTTTCTTCTACTGGGATGTTGGTGTACATGTTTGTGATAGCATATGCTGTGAAAAATGTATTTTCATTTATATTTATTATTTTTAGTTTGTCTATTAATTCGTATGTATTTTTTATGTTATGATGGTTATTTGTTAGATGGTTACTTTTTAGTTTTTGTTCTATTATTTTTGCTATTTTGTATGTAGGAGATTTTTTGAAGTTGATTAATGGACGTATTGGGTTGTTTAATTTGTGTATTTTCTGTTGGGTCTTTATTTAGTTGTATGCATTTATTATTGTTGATGAAGTCTTCGGTTTTTTTTTATGTTGTCTGCTTTTTCAATGATTACTGTTGCTTGACTTTTGTCTGCTTTAGTTAATATTAAATTATTGTTCTTTACTTTATTTTTAATTTCTTTTATTGTTTTTCTTTTGTTTATATTTGTTTTTCATTTCACTAGTGATTATTTTTTTAATTATATGTGTTGCTTCTGTACTTTTTTCTTCTTGTATATTGTCTTTTATTAGGTTAATTGCAAATTCTGTTTCTACTATTAAATTTTCTAGATTTTTGTTTGCATTTGAGTTAGGTTAGTTTTTGACATATTGTTTAAATATTCTGTTTCTTTTGTGTTAAATTCTGTATTGCTAAGGTTAATGGTTCGAGGGTGAAATGTGTGTTTATTTTTGTTTTTTTTTGTTCTTGATTTTTGTTTTGTTGTTTTAATGTGTTGAGTTTTTTGTTGATTGTAATATTCTTTTTGTTTTTTCAAATCTTATTTTATTTTCTATGTTATTGTATTTATTATTCCAAGTGATTGGATGTAATAAACTTGTTAGCTCTAAGTGTAGTTTGTATATGTCTAGTGTTATGCTATTTTTCTTACTGTATAATTGATTAATTATAATTAATAAAAAAAAAAAAATCAAGAACAAAAAAAAAAACAAAAATAAACACACATTTCACCCTTGAACCATTAACCTTAGCAATACAGAATTTAACAAAAAAGAAACAGAATATTTAAACAATATGTCAAAAACTAACCTAACTCAAAATGCAAACAAAAATCTAGAAAATTTAATAGGAGAAACAGAATTTGCCATTAACCTAATAAAAGACAATATACAAGAAGAAAAAAGAACAGAAGCAACACATATAATTAAAAAAATAATCACTAGTGAAATGAAAAACAAATATAAACAAAAGAAAAACAATAAAAGAAATTAAAAATAAAGTAAAGAACAATAATTTAATATTAACTAAAGCAGACAAAAGTCAAGCAACAGTAATCATTGAAAAAGCAGACAACATAAAAAAAACCGAAGACTTCATCAACAATAATAAATGCATACAACTAAATAAAGACCCAACAGAAAATACACAAATTAAACAACCCAATACGTCCATTAATCAACTTCAAAAAATCTCCTACATACAAAATAGCAAAAATAATAGAACAAAAACTAAAAAGTAACCATCTAACAAATAACCATCATAACATAAAAAATACATACGAATTAATAGACAAACTAAAAATAATAAATATAAATGAAAATACATTTTTCACAGCATATGCTATCACAAACATGTACACCAACATCCCAGTAGAAGAAACAATAGACATAATAATAAACAAACTTAAAGAACAAAATGAAAACAAACAATATATAACCGAAATAAAAAATAGCCTCCAACTAATACTAAAACAAAATTACTTTAAATTTAATAGAAAAATTTATCAACAGCAGAAGGTTTAGCAATGGGATCACCATTATCAAGCATAATAGCAGAAATATTCCTACAACACATAGACATCAAAATACAAAATATTATAAAATCATATGATCCAAATGGCATATGGATAAGATATGTAGATGATGGGCTATATGTATCAAATAACAAAAACACAAATGCAGAGAACATACTGAAACAAATCAATAACATATATCCTAAAATACAATTCACAGAAGAAAAAGAAAAACATAACAAAATCAACTATTTAGACATAACCATCACAAGATACAACAACCACATACAATATGCAATATATAGAAAACCAACTTCTACCAACATCATTATACCTAACCATTCTGACCACCCACCACAACATAAAATGGCAGCATTCTATTTGCTATTTAACAGAATGTACAAAACTCCCCTAAACAATCAAGAAACTGACAAAGAAAGAAATATAATATACCAAATTGGTTATGAAAATGGATACAATAAAAATACTGTAAACAAAATAGAAAATAAAATCAAATATAAAATAAAAACTGAACAATTAAGAATTAATCAAAATGAACAACACATAAATAATAACAACAACAAAAATGGGCCACATTCACATACATAAATAATAAAATAACAAAACTATTTAAAAACACAGATATAAAAATAGCATACAAAACTAATAAAAATAATTTACAAAATCTAAATAGCCCACACAACAAAGATAATACAACAACTAACGGTATATACAAAATTGAATGCCAAGATTGCAATAAATGTTACATAGGACAAACAAAAAACAGCTGAAAAAATGTTATTTTGAACACCTAAACGCATACAAAAAACCAGAAATATATAAATCCAATTTAGCCACACATGCAATAAACACAGGACATGAATTCCCAGACATAACCAATGTGACACTAATAAAACATATATCACACAAAGGCACCATAATGAACATTTGGAAAAATTTACAAATATACAAACATAAAACACAAAGAAACTAATACCTGAACAAATACAAATCAATACAAAACATGACACAATATTTAAAGCACTCAACATCGAAAATACACAGAAAACTAACATACACACCACAATCACACACAATAAAACCAATTTGAAGTACCAGAAGCCAACAGGAAGCCACAATAACAATAGTCAACCAACACATATGTACTTCACCAGACACAAAAACCGGAAGGCTGAGGATGGGTACAAGATGGTACCCGAAACATGTTCCTAATAAGGAAAAAAATATCTTGAGGTAAATTCATTATAAATATTAAATGTATTATATACATCAAGAAACGGACTGTAGCAGAAAGTGATTATATATATATATATATATATATATATATATATATATTAGTATTTTGTGTATTTTCGATGTTGATTACTTTGAAAATTCTGTCATGTTTTGTATTGATTTCTATGTGTTCAGGTATTAGTTTGTTTTGTGTTTGTATTTTTGCAAATTTTCCCAAATGTTCATTATGGTTCCTTTGTGTGGTATGTGTTTTATTAGTGTCACGTAGGTTATGACTGGGAATTCTTGTCCTGTTTTTATTGCATGTGTGGCTAAATTAGATTTATATATATTTCTGGTTTTTCTATATGTTTAGATGTTCAAAATAATGTTTTCCAGTTGTTTTTTTTTTGTGCTATGTAACCTGCAATAATGACAATGTTAATAATATGTTTTTCTAGTTAATGACAATATTATTCTTAGATTTTGTTGTCCATGACATGTCCGTTAATTTAACTAAAATTAATTAAATTTAGATAATATTATTAACAAAAATAAGAAATAAAATTAGTACCTACACTGAGAATTAAATGACTTTCACACTCACTTCTCACACCATGACTACTGTTTACTCATAATGTGATACAATACTGAACAAGAACCTGATATATGCTCAGATAAGTCAAGTAAAACAAACTGCTACTTTTTTAATAATTAATGTATTTATTAATTATATACAGAGTAGATACAATCCGATTTAAAAAAAAATTTCTAGTTATATAAATAGTGATAACACATTATACATCAAGTTATAAAAAAACACCTAAAAAAATGAAAAAGTTATTTTGAACATTTAATCACATACAAAAAACCAGAAATACATCAATCTAATTTGGCCACACATGCAATAAACACAGGACATGAATTCCCAGACATAACCAACATGACACTACGGTAATAAAACACATACCACAAAAAAGGCACCATAATGAACATTTGAGAAAATTTACGAATACACAAACACAAAACAAACTAATACCTGAACAAATACAAATCAATAGAAAACATGACACAATTTTCAAAGCACTCAACATCTAAAATACACAAAGTACTAATACATATACCACAATGACATACAAGAATACCAGTTTAAAATATCAAAAACCAACAAGAAACCATAACAACAACCAGCCAACACACAAGTACAGTACTCCACAAGATTCAAAATTAAGAAGGCTGAGGATGGGAACAATAAGTTTCTCGAAACATGTTATAAATAAGGGAAAAACATCTTGAGGTAAAGTTATTATACATACTAAATATATTATATATGCATCAAGAAATAGACTGTAGCCAAAAGTAATTGAATATAAACACACACACAAACGTCATTCTTGGATTGGTACAAGCACCTCGTTATGAGAACTACTAACAATCATAAGAAAACATTTCTACCTAATAAATCCCTGCAGAGTCTTTAAGAAGGCCTGGGAAGATGACAGCTTCAGGACCATAAGGAACAGCTTCATTCAGGCTTATAAAAGGCCAATTTGAAGAAGACTACCACTATCAGTGTGGCAGACAACATATCGACTATCAACTAGCTTGGCAGACTTTCTGAAGTACACTGAAGATGTTCACACAATAGTCCAACTGATGGACAACATATAATAAAAGATATCATATCTCAAGTCAGGACTACTGAACTGAGAGATGTGACAGTTGGGAGAATGGCAAACCATCAACATTTTTTCAGGCCCAACACCACTTACAAGAACTAATAATAAAGTATTGGAGAAGAAAATGCCATGTTAAAGTACAACAAATTAACAAAATATTAATCTCCACATTTCTGAATGAACAAAAGCAGACAAAAATCATGTTTTTTAAATACAGTAATTTTAAGTTTTTAATTAAATACAATTAAGAGAGGATCTGGAAGTGATATCGCTTCTGGATTTTATTGAACAGAGACAACTATGCTGGTGGGGACACATGCGGAGAATGGATAGTGATAGAATGGTAAAACAGGTTTGGTAGGCAGGGGGGAGAAAGAAGAGAGGAAGACCGCGACTGACTTGGGATGGAATGATGGGAAACATTTTGAGAGAAAGAGGCTTGGGCTGGAGGGAAGCGAAGACATTGTCAATGGATAGAGTAAGATGGAAAAAATTTGTATATAGAGTGTAGTTGATGTACTTATCATATATTGATGTAACCCGACACCAATATGGTATAAGGGTATTTTGATAATAAATAAATAAATTAAATACAATATAATTTTGGGTAGTTTTTTTTTTTAGTACAGTATATCCTATATCAAAATTTAATACATTATATTGTGTTATTTTTTGCAACTTTGGTTCCTAAGTAACTCCAGATGAATAACTAAAAATGACAATGAACCTGGCAGTTACTTAACCCCCCAATGCCAAATTTATTGGTTTCTTTCTCTGTAACTGACTTTTCATAAGAGTGTGTTTAAGATTATGTGGTTATTTTCACTGTATAAGTCTTCATTAAAAAATTTACTATTTATGTGTATTGTAAAATGCCCATAGAGATAGATTTACCGTATACTCCCTGTTTTCATAAGTGAAGTTAGCTAAAATGACAATGCTCAGAGATTGTTTACATAACTCTGAAAATCTGTAATCAAGGAACTAACTTATTAACATTTATTTTGTTATGTGTATGGTCACCAAGTTGCAATAGTTAATCTTTAAAATAGGTTACGATACCTGTTACCCCTTCATGCAACTTACTTTGGTCGCTAGGCACGGCATGTTTCAGGATCAAGGTCCCATCTTCAGGTTATCACTCGGGTCGAGTTTGTCAGTTCATAAAAACACATACATAAAAAACACTGAATTCAATAAACACTCATACTGCACGAGGGGACAAGTAAACTTTCTCGACGATGCGCATCATCCCCTCGTGCAGTATGAGTGTTTATTGAATTCAGTGTTTTTTATGTATGTGTTTTTATGAACTGCCGAACTCGACCCGAGTGATCATCACCTGAAGACGGAACCTTGATCCTGAAACGTGTCGTGCCTAGTGACCAAAGTAAGTTGCATGAAGGAATAACAGGTATCTTAACCTATTTTAAAGATTTATTTTGTATACAGCAAAAATATGAAGCCTCAAGTCTGCTCAACAGGATTTAGTATTAATGAAGTTTAGAATATTATTAACAAAAATAAGAAATAAAATTAGTACATATACTGAGAATTCAACGACTTTCACACTCAGTTCTCACTCCATGACTACTGTTTACTCATAATGTGATACAATACTGAAGAAGAACCTGATATATGGTCAGATAAGTCAAGAAAAACAAACTGCTACTTTTTTAATGTATTTATTTATTAACTACAGAGTAGATACAATCCGATTTTTTAAATATTTTTTCTAGTTATATAAATAGTGATAAAACTAGAAAAATAAATATTTGTTGAGAAATAGGAGAAAACACAGAAGGTGATCAATTTTAGATGAGGATAGGTATCAGAGAAATTACCAGGGTGAAAATGATAATTGATACAAGGTAGAGAATTAGAAACCAGTTTGTGTTTTGAAATGCAAATGTACTTGACAGAGTTAAGTGGATAAGTACACGAGGATGAAAGATAAACTGTATCAGATTTGCCAGTGATATGATACTTCTAGCTAGTGACATAACAGCCCCACAAAAAGTAATAGTGAAAACAGAAGAAAAAATGAATGCATATGAGATGAAGGTAAATGTAGGGGGGAAACAAAAGTTATGAACATAAACAACAGTGAGAACAGGACAGTTGTGGCAAGAAAAGTGAAACACATATTTAAAAGTATGCTGACTTTTTTATTTTCATGTACCATCCTTGTTTAAAAACTTTTTGTAATGAATTTTCAGTTTCTTCACTGCTACGAAAAGCCATGAGCCACTATTACTGTTCAGTAGAGTACCAAACGATAACGTCTGCAGAGAAATAAATAAAATTTTGGAAGTATTAAAGAATGTAAAGATTTGTTTACATCAAAACTAGTATACTCAGGCCACATTATGAGAAACTCAAAATACCACCTGCTCCAATTGATAATACAGGACACAACAAAAAGAGAGCAAATATTGTTACTGAAAATTGAAACAATACAACAGCTACAGTCCTCACACTAGGCACACGATCATTGACAGGCTAAAACAATGGCAAACTGAAGAAAGAAAACTGACAAAGTTATTTACAAACAAAAATAAATAATCATATCTAATAAAATTATTTTGATTTATTCTGGTACAGAAAATAACTGGTATAAAATAGTTATCAAAATGTAAAAAGCTGTAGCCTACATCCATTGCACATCCCAATGACCCAGTGTGTAAAATAGTTTAAATTAAATACTGTTAACTATTCCAGTTAAAGAACAAATTCTATTAAATAAGACCTCTTCTTGATTTTGTTTTTAGTACATACAAGTAATACACTGACACCAGAAGATTAAAAAAAAAAACAGTGTTTATATATGTCTGTTTTCAACCAGCCTAATATAAAATCCAAAAATGACAAAATTTTACAAAAAACCATGTTGGAGCTGGAACTTTGAAGATCAAAGACCACTTCTCTGCACTTGTACAGTTTGTGACTACAGTGAATAAATCGGGTAAAATCAAAATGATTTGCTTTTACTAAGTAATAAGAAGTGATATACAACAAGACATGAAATATCAGTTGGTTGTTTTGTTTTTTAACTGCAAAACAAGAGAGTGCAAAATTAAGCAATAATTAAGATTAAAATAATATAATGGATATACAATTAATATTGTATCTAATAATAAAAACCTAATTTGTAGGTTACATGATAACTTATTATTTTCATTATTAACAATTTTTGGTTTTCTAATGGAAATCAGAATACTTGATCTCTTTTTTTTTAGCCTGGACCTAAAACCTTTGCCACAATATGATCACACATTAGTGCCTAACTGCATCTTATACCTTCGTTGGTTTAATCAACCCTCAATGTCATAAGTATTGAGAAATATTTAATGTTTTAAAATTTTACAAGTTACATAGTTATTTTGACATATACACCTGAAGTTAATTTCGTTTGTGTTTTATGACTGTCAGGACATGATACATGAATTTTGTTTTTATTGCTGACGCAGTCCAGCAAACAAATTTTATCTCACCAGCAAGTGACAGGTAAAAAATAATTTAACAGTTTTAATAAGCACGTTAAAACAATAATTTATACACAACACTAATTTTATAAAACAACACTACAACCTCTTGTAGAACACACCATCTTTCCCTATAGTTTAGTGTTAAATTAAAACTGCCCTGAATTTAGTAAATGGGTACAATGTATTCACCTTTCTTTCTTTTTTAAAGGAACAATGTTAAACTCCATGACACTAGAACAATTTTAGTTTCAATATTTATTCAATATGTGTATATATTTTTATTACATTAATTGTATATTAATATAATATTAATAAAAGCTACCAGTTTATGCCTGTATACAAATGTCTTAACGTCAAACAATCACATGTTTTCACATTATATGAAAAAACTGGACATGCCAGGCTGGGGAAGAGGTATAACAATATTTTAGTGGGGAACAATTTTTAATTTAATTCTTTATCAGTAAAAATTCTAAACATTGTAACAAACAAAACAGGAATTATCAAAACATACAGTTTGCTACAGAAATCATACTATTATTAACAAACATTACCTACACTAGAACTCTTAACAAAATGTGTTGAATATACCAACTTGTATATACAATAATGTAAACAACTTTCTTTAAAAACTTATAATTATAACATAACAATCAACAATAATTGCTGTATTCACTGAACACAAAGCAAATTAACTTCATATATTTGTAAACTTATCGATTACCGGTAATTAGGGTTAGTCTAAAATATTACTAAACAGAATTAAACTATTATTGAAATATATGTTTATTACATATTTTTTTTCTAATCAATAAGACATCTCAGATCTTACTAATTATACTAGACAAGATATACCTCAAAACATCCTAATTAATAATACTTAAGACACTTCCCAAATCTTGATCATTACAATAGGCAGAACACATCCCAGTCATAACAGTTGTGATCTATGGATTTAAAACATTAATAACATTCCTTGGCCAAAAATGTCAGCTCTTGCCAACACATGCATAGAAAGAAACACTCTCTTCAAGCAATTGTTTCTTTTCATATATTTAAAAACTATAATAACCACGACAGCTGTTTCGGCACACAGTGCCTTCTTCAGATGGTAAGAGCTGACTAGTTACGTACAATAAAATATCACATAATTGTGTTATGTGATATTTAATTGTTTCTTTTCAATAAAACAGATTTACAGTTTTAAACTGGTGACATATTCATTTATAATAATATAACATGATATATAATATTCATTATTTATGATCAATATATATTATTTATGGTAAAATAATTACAGTGAGTACATGAATATAAACAAACAAACACAACACTGGTGAATACTTAAATACACTAATATTTTTGTTATACGTGAAACATTAATTACAGCTGAAAAATAATAGCTTTTCATAGTTACTGATATTTAAACAATATAAAGTAGCACACACATGGTATACATAATTGTTTTGTACTATTTCTAACAAATGGTACAGAATCTGATACAGTAGTATTTGCAAAATGTGTATAATAAAATACAGAAACATTAAGCGTGAAGAAAGAATTGTTGTGTATGCAATGATAAAAGCACGTCCAGAAGTAACACCCAGGCCAAGGGCCAAGTTATTACTTCTGAAACTAGTCAACGGGCCAGTTGTGACAACTCCTCTACAACATCACCACCAAATTATTTCAAACCAATCTCATTATCTGAGACAAGGTAGTCATCTGTAGAGGATTTTTAATGAGTAAAACGTAATACGTTTTTATTTATATAGCAGTGCAAATAGTAAACATGAAAATAGAATAATGGACAGGACAAAACTGAAGGCAGGTGTAGGTATTTGTATTAATTCATGCTTTCTCTTTCTGTAGTGTAATTAGTAATATCAATGACAGTGAACAATCTGCATTCCATTCACATAACATGCATTGTGTTATAACTTAAACTGCCACACACAGTACCCTATATAACATGCTTAAATTAAACAAAAAATTTCAGATAACATTAGTATTTAATAATTAATAAAAACATTACTTCCAACTAACTACGTTTAACTTGCAGACTGCTTTGGAACTGAATTTTTACACATTTAAGGAAAACTCTTAAGTACTGAGATACAAATAATAATACAAGAACTTAATTATTTAACTCCTAATATTTGTTGGCAACATACTAGAAAAAAAAGATTACAAATTGTATATACAGGTCAACAATCATGCTATGATTTACCTATATATTTATTTGAAAATTCAGTACTGACTTTTCTGTCTAATGTTCTGTGTGCTTGTGTAGTATCAACATTTTTGTTTAAAATGATAATATAATGATACAGTCATAAATGGCATTTCAAACCATACTATGCAAAATGCTGCCTAACAAATAGGCCTGCCTACAAACTTTCGGTTATGTTAGTAGATAGTAAACATACTCATTGTATTTTGTGTACATCTGAACATGTGTACATATCAAATTATGTTCTCTGATATGGAGATCAAACATATGCTCCCAAAAAACACTAATATGATAATAACACACACACACACACACACACACACATCAAATCTACTGTGTCTGTTTGCTAACAAAGGCATAATTCAATTCTCAAAATTACACAGATTTTTAATATAAAACTCAAAGTACAAAGACATGTAAAGCTGTTCACAAAATTTCCTGCAACTAAATTAAGTGAGAGGGGGACTGAAGACGTGATTATTTTCTGTGTGAAAATGAAGATTTGAACTTTTTTTATTATTATCAATGGCTTGATAAAAAATGTGACATGAATTTTGCATGTTGTTTACTGTATCAGTGCAAAGCAGTATAATATATTGTATATTTTAATTACAATTAGTATGTTTAAATCTCCTTATTTTCAGATTGTTACACAAACTGTTGTTCTTAGAACATGCATTTAAATACCAAAAATTAAGTAATTTGAAATAATAATTCTGTCTTAAAAATTCAGCAAGCATTTTATATTATTATTATTACTTTTGATTAAGTCTATTAGAACATAACTTACTACTGTTAAATACACCAATAACTTATTTCTTATGTATAACTAACAACATAAACTGTATTTATCAAAATGAAAAAAATTACGTATTTAACAGAGAAAACCAGAAATCCAGCCTATTGTCAATGGCTGGTGAAATACAAAAAATGCAGCTGGTAATTTTAATATAAGGTGCTGGAATATAAACTATCACTACAATTGGAGAAAATTTTGACAAGTTTTTGAATTAGTAGATGCTTTCTGTATTGAGAGTATATTTTAACAACAAACTAAAAATGTCATGAGAACTTTGGCTTGCCAGGCTGTAAGGCCGTGGTCCAACGTTGTTTGATGCAAATGTTTCGGCCATGCCTTCGTCTTCTTCAGTACAGAAGGCTGTAAAAATTTACGATTTCCTAAATGCTGCAGACAAAATTTACTTTGTTAAGTCTAAAATTAAAAGAGATGTATTTTGTGTTTTGCAGCCTTCTGCACTGAAGATGGCCACCGAAGGCACGGCTGAAGAAACGTTTGCATCAAGCAACATTGGATTATGGCCTTACAGCCTGGCAAGCCGAAGTTCTCATAACATTGAAGGCGGCCGTGAAAGCCTCACACAGAATTTGAAACTAAAAATGATATACCAGAATTACAACTATTACTATTACCAATATAATTTTTTTACAACTAAAAATGCAATATCTGGATCAGCTAATAATCTTTCAGGGCAAAGAGTAACAGTAAATTCTTAATCTGTTGAAAAGATGTCAGAGCAGTTGAAAGCAATGTCTGAAAATTCTATTAAATATTAATGCAAAGCAAATACCTTAATTAGATATTGTAAAGCACTGAAATATTTATATTCTCATTAAAATATAAAATTTTATCTGAAAACTGTCTTAAATATATATGTATGTATGTGCACAACTTTTCTTATTAATAAAGGGCCAAACTTCACCACACAGATTGTAACTATGAACAGATACATACAGTGAACACGCACACGCACACACACACACACACTATATATATATATATATATATATATATGATTGTGTGTACCTTATGTATATACAGTGGCGGTTCGGGATCTGACAGTTGGGGGTTCAATGTCTGAATGTTTCTATGCAGCAGTATGACAAGTACGGGATTTGGATGAGCGGCAGTATGCAGCTCGACATCAGAAGTACTTGCACGATTCGCTCAATCATTTGGAAACCACTATAGATAAAACAATGGGGATGAGATTTACATTTTAAATCTTAAATTATACCTGAAGTACTTATAACAATTTTAGTAACAGTGGAATCCATTAACTTAAACACTCATTATTAACATAGTTTGACAAGTACGGGAACTGAATGAGCACCAGTATACAGCGCAACTGCTTAAGTATTTGCACAAATTGCTCAATTATTTAGAAACCACTAAAGCTAAAACAGTGCAGACGAGATGTACTTATTTAGGCCTTAAATTATAACTGATGTATGTCTAATGATTTCAGTAACAGTGTGCTCAAATGATTTCATTAACCCTTTCGGTGCTCAAATTTTGACTGTAGTATGGTGCACAATATGCTATAATTCGACTTTAAAAACAGTTTAACAAGTACGGGAATTGGATGAGCGGCAGTATGCAGCTCGACATTAGAAGTATTTTCATGATTCGCTCAATCATTTGGAAACCACTACGGATAAAACATTGCGGATGAGATTTATTTTTTTAAATATTTAATTATAACTGAAGTACATATAGCGATTTCAGTAACAGAGTAATGCATTGATTGAAACACTCATGATTAACACAGTTTGACAAGTACGGGAATTGGATGAACAGCAGTGTGCAGGGTGACAGCATTGGAAACCAGTAAAGATAACACATTGTGGATGATATTTACATTTCTTAGTGATAAATTATAACAGATGTATTTGTAATGATTTCATGATAGTGTAATGCATTAATTGAAACACTCATGATTAACACAGTTTGACATGTACGGGAATTGGATGAGCGTCAATATGCAGCTTGACCTCTGAATTGTTTGCATGATTCGCTCACTCACTTGGAAACCACTACAAATAACACTTGCAGATGAGATTTACTTTTTTAAGTCTTAAATTATAACCGGTGTATTTATAATGATTTCAGTAATCATTAACTGAAACACTCATGATTAACACAGTTTGACAAGTACGTGAATTGGATGAACGGCAGTATGCAGCGCAACCACTTAAGTCTTTCTATGATTTATGTAGCATATCACTAACAGTGTAATTCATTATACGGAATACACATGATTAACACAGTTTGACAAGTACATAAATTGGATGAGTGACGGTATGCAGCACAACTGCTTAAGTATTTGCATGAATATTTGCATAAATCGATCTATTATTTAGAAACCACTAAAAATACAATGGTGTGGATGAGATTTACTTATATAGGTCTTAAATTATAATTGAAGTACTTCTAATGATGTCAGTAACTGTATAATGCATTTACTCTTTTGGTGCTCAATTCGATTGTAGTATGGTGCGGAATATGTTACAGTTCGACTTGTGAATTAAGTATAGTTAAGTACATGAATTGGATGAGCAGCAGTATGCAGCGCGACCACTTAAGTTTTTCTACGATTTGTGTAGCATATCTTTAACAGTGTAATTCATTAAATGAAACACACATTATTAACAGAGATTGACAAGTACGTGAATTGGATGAACGGCAGTATGCAGCGCGACCAATTGAGTTTTTCTATGATTCACGTACCGTATCATTAACAGTGTAATTATTCATTATATGAAATACACATGATTAACACAGTTTGACAACTACGTAAATTGCATGAATGACAGTATGCAGCGCTACTGCTTATGTATTTGAACGAATCGCTTATCATTCATTTAGAAAATACTAAAGATAAAACAGTTCGGATGAGATTTACTTATTGATATTCATGTTTAATATGGTAACCAAATCACTTGTACGAATTAATAAATTATTTACCTTAAATCCGCCGTGTAGCTTCGTCTATGACGCATTTCAGAGCATATGCTCCATCATCAGATATTAAAAAGATAATGTCACATGCAAATTTTGACATTTTTACTTCTTAACGATCTCGCAAGAGTGATAGTTTTATCTTTTTAATATCTGATGATGGAGCATATGCTCTGAAATGCGTCATAGACGAAGCTACAAGAAATCACACGGCGGATAATTTAAGGTAAATTACTTATTGAGGTTTAAAATTATAACTGATGTACATGTAATGATTTCAGTAACAGTGTAATGCATTAAAGCTTTCAGTGCTCAATTCGACTGCAGTATGGTGCACAATTTGCTATAATACAACTTTAAAAACAGTTTGACAAGTATGGGAATTGGATGAGCGGTAATACACAGCACGACAGCCTTGGAAACCAATAAAGAGAAAACACCATGGGTTACATTTCCTTTTTTAAATCATAATTTATAAGTGACTTATTACTAACGATTTCAGTAACAGTGTAATTCATTAACCGAAACACTCATGATTAACACAGTTTGACAAGTACATGAATTGGATGAGAGCCAGTATGCAGCATGCCCACTTAAAAATTTCTACGATTCACGTAGCACATCTTTGACAGTGTAAATCATTAAATGAAACACACATTATTAACACAGTTTGACAAGTATGTGAATTAGATGAGTGGCTCACTAAAGTTTTTCTACGATTCGCGTAGCATATCTTTAACAGTGTAATTCATTAAATGAAACACACATTATTAACACAGTTTGACAAGTGCGTAAATTGGATGAGCGGCAGTATACAGCGCGACCACTAAATTTTTTTCTACGATTCGCGTAGCCTATCATTTACAGTGTAATTAATTAAATGAAACACACATGATTAACACAGTTTGACAAGTACATGAATTGGATGAATGGCAGTATGCAGCGCGACCACTAAAGTTTTTCTACGATTCGCGTAGCATATCTTTAACAGTGTAATTCATTAAATGAAACACACATTATTAACACAGTTTGACAAGTACGTAAATTGGATGAACGGCAGTATGCAGCGCGACCACTTAATATTTCAACGATTCGCGTAGCATATCATTTACAGTGTAATTCACTAAATTAAACACACATGTTTAACACAGTTTGACAAGTACGTAAATTGGATGAGTGACAGTATGCAGCGCTACTGCTTATGTATTTGCACGAATCGCTTATTATTCATTTAGAAACCACTAAAGATAAAACAGTTCAGATGAGATTTACTTATTGAAGTTTGAAATTACAACTGATGTACTTCTAATGATTTCAGTAGCAGTGTAATGTATTAGAGCTTTCAGTGCTCAAATCGACTGTAGTTTGGTGCACAATTTGCTATAATTCAACTTTAAAAACAGTTTGACAAGTACGGGAATTGGATGAGCAGTAATACGCAGCACAACAGCCTTGGAAACCAATAAAGAGAAAACACCATGGGTTACATTTCCTTTTTTAAATCATAATTTATAAGTGACTTATTACTAACGATTTCAGTAACAGTGTAATTCATTAACCGAAACACTCATGATTAACACAGTTTGACAAGTACATGAATTGGATGAGAGCCAGTATGCAGCATGCCCACTTAAAATTTTCTACGATTCACGTAGCACATCTTTGACAGTGTAAATCATTAAATGAAACACACATTATTAACACAGTTTGACAAGTATGTGAATTAGATGAGTGGCTCACTAAAGTTTTTCTACGATTCGCGTAGCATATCTTTAACAGTGTAATTCATTAAATGAAACACACATTATTAACACAGTTTGACAAGTGCGTAAATTGGATGAGCGGCAGTATACAGCGCGACCACTAAATTTTTTTCTACGATTCGCGTAGCCTATCATTTACAGTGTAATTAATTAAATGAAACACACATGATTAACACAGTTTGACAAGTACATGAATTGGATGAATGGCAGTATGCAGCGCGACCACTAAAGTTTTTCTACAATTCGCGTAGCATATCTTTAACAGTGTAATTCATTAAATGAAACACACATTATTAACACAGTTTGACAAGTACGTAAATTGGATGAACGGCAGTATGCAGCGCGACCACTTAATATTTCAACGATTCGCGTAGCATATCATTTACAGTGTAATTCACTAAATTAAACACACATGTTTAACACAGTTTGACAAGTACGTAAATTGGATGAGTGACAGTATGCAGCGCTACTGCTTATGTATTTGCACGAATCGCTTATTATTCATTTAGAAACCACTAAAGATAAAACAGTTCAGATGAGATTTACTTATTGAAGTTTGAAATTACAACTGATGTACTTCTAATGATTTCAGTAGCAGTGTAATGTATTAGAGCTTTCAGTGCTCAAATCGACTGTAGTTTGGTGCACAATTTGCTATAATTCAACTTTAAAAACAGTTTGACAAGTACGGGAATTGGATGAGCAGTAATACGCAGCACAACAGCTTTGGAAACCAATAAACAGAAAACATCATGGATAACATTTCCTTTTTTAAATCATAATTTATAACTGATTTATTACTAACGATTTCAGTAACAGAGTAATGCATTAACCCTTTAGGTGCTCAATTTTCGACTGTAGTATGGTGCACAATATGCTATAATACGTTTTCAAAAACAGTTTTACAAGTACAGGAATTGGATGAGTGGTAGTACACAGCGCGACAGCTTTGGCAACCAATAAAGAGAAAACAACGTGGATAACATTTCCTTTTGTAATCATAATTTATAACCGATTTATTACTAATGATTTCAGTAACAGTGTAATTAATTAATCAAAACACTCATGTAAAATGAGGAAGAGAAGGAATTATTAGCAGAAGGGTTAAAATATGCGCCACCACCAGAAATGGACCAAGAGAAATTAATTATTGAGTGTGAAGCAGTGATACAAAAATAATGTAACGAGGAAGATAAAAAACATATAAGGTGGGAAATAAGTAATTTAGTTAACAATATATCAATAAAAAAGGAGGTAATTTGAAAAAAGAAAAAAGGGTTGCAACAGGGGTGAACAGACTGAAGAATAAAATTAAGAAGAATGAAATTATAGCCACTAAAGCGGATAAATGAAATACAATGGTATTACTTAAGAAGAATGATTACATAACGAAAGCTGAGAAATTTATTAGTGAAGGTCCTTATGAGGAAATTAAATACGATTACACAAATAAGTTCCAAGCTAGGGTGAAGAGGTTGATAAAAGAAATATTGTTTATTAATGAATATAAGAAAAAGTGCTAGATAGAAAGTAATCCTTCAGCTCCAAAATTTAAATGTCAGGTCTAAACACATAAGGAAGGTTTACCAGTAAGACCAATTGTTTCGTTTATTAATGCACCATCTTATAAATTATCTAAAGATATAAGTAAGATTGTGAAGGAAACATATCAATATTGGGAGAAATATAGTGTTAAGAATAGCATAAAGCTGATGGAAAAATTAAAAAAAGTGGTAGTTAATGAAAATATGAATGTCATATCTTTAGATGTGAAAGATATCTTTACTAGTATAAAGGTAGAAAAGGCGACTAACTTATTACAGAATAATAACTTTGGAGATTACGAGAACAAGGACAAAATGTTGAAGGTAATAAAAGAATGTTTAAAGCAAAAATATTTTAGATTTAACAATAATTTTATATACAAATGGAAGGTTTACCTATGGGATCGCCATTGTCTCCGATAATAGCAGAAATTTTTATGAACGATTCAGAAAATAGGTTATTAGATACAACGAAATATAAAGAGAAAATAAAATTGTGGTCTAGGTATGTAGACGACGTATTGGTGATATGGGAGGGGAATATAGAAGAAGTGTAAGATTTTGTAAAGGAAGTGAATAGTATGGATAGTAATATACAATTCAAAGAAGAAATAGGCAGGAGAGAGTTGAATTACTTAGATTTAACGATAAAAATAAAGGATGGAAAAGAATTTATGTTGGACAGATTCAGGAAGGGAGTTTCTTTGGACCTAATTATTCCTAATGATTCATACCATCCATATAAATACAAAATGGTACCGTTAAATGCGTTTTGTTATAGGACGGACGCGTGTTTAAAAGACGAAATTACCAGGGATAATGAGTTAAAGAGGATAACAGAGATAGCGAAAAATAATTATTATAATATGAACGTAGTTAATAAAATAATGGATAAGATCCGTACAGGAGAAAATGTGGGAGACAGGAAGGATAGAAATTATATGGGATCGATAACATACATAGGAAAGAGGACAAAAAGTATTATAGAATTCATTGTGTGTATGGTCACCAAGTTGCAATGGTTAATTTTAAAATAGGTTAGATACCTGATATTCCTTCATGCAACTTACTTTGGCCGCTATGCACGATGCATTTCAGGATCAAGGTCCCATCTTCAGGTGCTCACTTGGGTCGAGCTCGTCAGTTCATAAAAACACACACATAAAACATACAAAACACAAACACTGAATTCAAACACTCATACTGCGCGAGAGGGGACGATGCGCATCGTCGAGAAAGTAGACATGCACTGGCCATATAAAGTCCAATACAGAGATAAGTTGGTCGTACTCCTCATGTCTGTGCCAGTTTTTGTATCACAGTATCGAAGAGCACGTTGGATTTGAACGACACCATATCATTCAACAGGCACTCTTTCTGCGACTTGGCTGCCTTATATATCTCATACTCTTCTAATGCATTCATATATCAACCCTTCTTACAAAAGTGTATGGGTTTAAGATTAACAGAGAAGTTAGTGTAACTGTGATCACAATCAATCAGGTGTTGCGCGTTAGTCGATTTACTGTTTATCACATTCTTCATGGGCAGGTGTTCCTTGAACCTCTCTTTAAAATGCCTCCCAGTCTGGCCGATGTAAAACATGTCGCAATCATCACACACAATTTTGTAAACGCCAGAGCGTGTCTCTACGCTTCTGTGTATCTTGGGGCGCAGTGCATTTTCAATGTTATTTTTTGTCCTAAAGATAACTGCGATATTGTATTTCTTAAATTGGTTTTTTATAATGTTAGGTAACAAAGGTGTGTACTCTACCGATATATATCTGTCAGTATTATGCACCGCGCTGTTCGGAATTTGAGTTTTGTTCTTGCGCCCGGAGATAAGTTTATCTATTATACTAGCGTTATAACCGTTGGATATGGCGATGTGTTTTAAAGTGTTTACTTTGTCAATGAAGCAATCTTGCTCTAAGGGTACAGTAAGAAGTCTATGGACAAATGCATTGTATGCCACCATTTTCTGGAACCACGGGTGATACGAATGAGCGTGTATTGTTGTGTCAGTGGTAGTGGGCTTTCTGTAAATTTTAAATTTGAAAGAGTCCTGAGATTTAATTATGGTCAGGTCAAGAAAGTTCAATTGGTTATTCTCCTCTGTTTCAAGTGTAAATTGTATGTGTTTGTTAACACTGTTCAAGTAGTTTTTCAGAAGCTCAATTTTTCTTAATGTGCCATCAAAGACGATAAATGTGTCATCGACATACCTGTAATAGGACACAATGTTTTTACGGTATTTATTATTACTAGAAAATAAATATTCACTTTCAAAAAAATTAAGATAAAGGTCAGAAAGTATCCCGCTTAGAGGAGATCCCATGCTCAGGCCTTCCTTTTGGTTGTAGTATGTATCGTTGAAAGTGAAATAATTTTGGCGCAATATTTCTTTAAGCAACATAATTAGCTCAAAACAAACTTAATGGCCAACGCCACATTAATCCCACAGGCTGTAAATGAGCTAATTATGTTGCTTAAAGAAATATTGCGCCAAAATTATTTCACTTTCAACGATACATACTACAACCAAAAGGAAGGCCTGAGCATGGGATCTCCTCTAAGCGGGATACTTTCTGACCTTTATCTTAATTTTTTTTGAAAGTGAATATTTATTTTCTCGTAATAATAAATACCGTAAAAACATCATGTCCTATTACAGGTATGTCGATGACACATTTATCGTCTTTGATGGCACATTAAGAAAAATTGAACTTCTGAAAAACTACTTGAACAGTGTTAACAAACACATACAATTTACACTTGAAACAGAGGAGAATAACCAATTGAACTTTCTTGACCTGACCATAATTAAATCTCAGGACTCTTTCAAATTTAAAATTTACAGAAAGCCCACTACCACTGACACCACAATACACGCTCATTCGTATCACCCGTGGTTCCAGAAAATGGTGGCATACAATGCATTTGTCCATAGACTTCTTACTGTACCCTTAGAGCAAGATTGCTTCATTGACGAAGTAAACACTTTAAAACACATCGCCATATCCAACGGTTATAACGCTAGTATAATAGATAAACTTATCTCCAGGCGCAAGAACAAAACTCAAATTCCGAACAGCACAGTGCATAATACTGACAGATATATATCGGTAGAGTACACACCTTTGTTACCTAACATTATAAAAAACCAATTTAAGAAATACAATATCGCAGTTATCTTTAGGACAAAAAAAACATTGAAAATGCACTGCGCCCCAAGATACACAGAAGCGTAGAGACACACTCTGGCGTTTACAAAATTGTGTGTGATGATTGCAACATGTTTTACATCGGCCAGACCGGGAGGCATTTTAAAGAGAGGTTCAAGGAACACCTGCCCATGAAGAATGTGATAAACAGTAAATCGACTTACACGCAACACCTGATTGATTGTGATCACAGTTACACTAACTTCTCTGTTAATCTTAAACCCATACACTTTTGTAAGAAGGGCCGATATATGAATGCATTAGAAGAGTATGAGATATATAAGGCAGCCAAGTCGCAGAAAGAGTGCCTGTTGAATGATATGGTGTCGTTCAAATCCAACGCGCTCTTCGATACTGTGATACAAAAACTGGCACAGACATGAGGAGTACGACCAACTTATCTCTGCATTGGACTTTATACGGCCAGTGCATGTCTACTTTCTCAACGATGCGCATCCTCCCCTCTCGCGCAGTATGAGTGTTTGAATTCAGTGTTTGTGTTTTGTACGTTTTATGTGTGTGTTTTTTTGAACTGACGAGCTCGACCCAAGTGAGCACCTGAAGATGGGACCTTGATCCTGAAACGCGGTGCATAGCGACCAAAGTAAGTTGCATGAAGGAATGTCAGGTATCTAACATATTTTAAAATTATTATAGAATGTTTTAAGAAGTATGATATGGATGAAGCAATTAAAAGATGTATGACAGTGTTTGATAAAATTAAGAATAATAATACAGAAGAAATTCTGCTTTACAAAAAAGTGGGGTATATAAACTTAAATGCAAGGATTGTAGTAAGTTATACATAGGCGAAACTGGCCGTAAGTTCCAATGTAGGTTGGCGAATTATAAAAGAGGGGAAGGAAATAGAACATCCAGTTCGTTATATGCTAAATATTTTGTAGACGAAAATCATAAATTTGTAGACGAAAATGCTTCGATTCACGTAGAATATTTTTAACAGTGAAATTCATTAAATGAAACACACATGATTAACACAGTTTGACAAGTACGTGAATTGGATGAGCGCTAGTATGCAGCACGACCACCAAAGTTTTTCTGCAATTCGCATAGCGTATCTTAACAGTGTAATTCATTAAATAAAACACATGATTAACACAGTTTGACAAGTACGTAAATTGGATGAGCGGCAGTATGCACCGCAACTACTTAAGTTTTTCTGCGATTTGCGTAGCATATGTTTAACAACGCCAATGATATTTAATTATTGCCGTTTAAAATTATAACTGAAGTACTTCTAATGATTTCAGCAACTGTATAAGGCATTAACTCTTTCGGTGCTCAATTCGACTGTAGTATGGTGTGCAATAAGTTACAGTTTGACTTGTGTATTAAGTATAGTTAAGTACGTGAATTGGATGAGCAGCAGTATGCAGCATGACCACTTAAGTTTTTCAACAATTCGTGTAGCATATCTTTTACAGTGTAATGCATTAAATGAAACACACATGATTAACACAGTTTGACAAGTACGTAAATTGGATGAGTGACAGTATGCAGCACCACTGCTTACTTACACGAATCGCTTATCATTCATTTAGAAACCATTGAAGGTAAATCAGTTCGGATCAGACTTACTTATTGAGGTTTTAAATTATAATTGACGTACTTCTAATGATTTCAGTGACAGTATAGATGAGATTTACTTATTTAGGTCTTAAATTATAACTGATGTACGTCTAATGATTTCAGTAACAGTGCAATGCATTAACCCTTTCGATGCTCAATTTTTGACTGTAGTATGGCGCACAATTTGCTATAATTCGACTTTAAAAACAGTTTGACAAGTACGGGAGTTGGAGGAGCAGTAGTACACAGTGCGACAGCTTTGGCAACCAATAAAGAGAAAACATCGTGGATACAATTTCCTTTTGTAATCATAATTTACAACTGATTTATTACTAACGATTTTAGTAACAGTGTAATTAATTAATCAAAACACTCATGATTAACACAGTTTGACAAGTACAGGATTTGGATGAGCGGCAGTATGCAATTCGACATTAGAAGTATTTGCACGAATCGCTCTATTATTTAGAAACCATTAAAGATAAAACGGTGCAGATGAGATTTAATTTAATTATTTAGGTCTTAAATTAAAACTGATGTACTTCTAATGATTTCAGTAACAGCATAATGCGTTAACTCTTTTGGTGCTCAATTCGACTGTAGTATGGTGCGCAATATGTTATAGTTCGACTTGTGAATTAAGTATAGTTGAGTATGTGAATTGGATGAGTGGCAGTATTCAGCGCAACCACTTACGTTTTTCTATGACTTGCGTAGCATATCTTTAACAGTGTAATTCATTAAATGAAACACACATTATTAACACAGTTTGACAAGAACATGAATTGGATAAGCGGCAGTATGCTGCGCAACCACTTAAGTTTTTCTACGATTCGCATAGCAATTCTTTAACAGTGTAATGCATTAAATGAAACACACATGATTGACACAGTTTGACAAGAACATGAATTGGATAAGCGGCAGTATGCTGCGCAACCACTTAAGTTTTTCTACGATTCGCATAGCAATTCTTTAACAGTGTAATTCATTAAATGAAACACACATTATTAACACAGTTTGACAAGAACATGAATTGGATAAGCGGCAGTATGCTGCGCAACCACTTAAGTTTTTCTACGATTCGCATAGCAATTCTTTAACAGTGTAATTCATTAAATGAAACACACATGATTGACACAGTTTGACAAGAACATGAATTGGATAAGCGGCAGTATGCTGCGCAACCACTTAAGTTTTTCTACGATTCGCATAGCAATTCTTTAACAGTGTAATTCATTAAATGAAACACACATTATTAACACAGTTTGACAAGAACATGAATTGGATAAGCGGCAGTATGCTGCGCAACCACTTAAGTTTTTCTACGATTCGCATAGCAATTCTTTAACAGTGTAATGCATTAAATGAAACACACATGATTGACACAGTTTGTCGAGTACGTAAATTGGATGATTGACAGTATGGAGCGCTACTGCTTATGTATTTGCACAAATCGCTTATCATTCATTTAGAAACCACTAAAGCTAAAACAGTTCGGATGAGATTTATATACTGATGTTTTAAATTATAACTGATGTACTTCTAATGATTTCAGAGCAGTGTAATGCATTAAAGCTTTCAGTGGTCAATTCGACTGTCGTATGGTGCACAATTTGCTATAATTCAACTTTGAAAACAGTTTGACAAGTACGGGAACTGGATGAGCGGCAGTATGCAGCTCGACATCAGAAGTATTTGCACGATTCACTCAACCATTTGGAAACCACTACAGATAAAACATTGGGGATGAGATTTACTTTATTAAATCTTAAATTATAACTGAAGTACTTATAACGATTTCAGTAACAGTGGAATCCATTAACTGAAACACGCATTATTAACACAGTTTGACAAGTATGGGAATTAAATGAGCTGCAGTATGCAGCGCAACCACTTAAGTATTTGCACGAATTGCTCAATAATTTAGAAACCACTAAAGATAAAACAGTGCGGATGAGATTTACTTATTTAGGTATTAAATTTAACTGATGTATGTCTAATGATTTCAGTAACAGTGGATGCATTAACCCTTTCAGTGCTCAAATTTCGACCGTAGTATGTTGCACAATATGCTATAATTCGTTTTCAAAAACAGTTTGACAAGTACGGGAATTGGATGAGCGGTAGTACACAGTGTGACAGCTTTGGCAACCAATAAAGAGAAAACGTGGATAACATTTCCTTTTGTAATCATAATTTATAACTGATTTAATACTAACAATTTCAGTAACAGTGTAATTAATTAATCGAAACACTCATGCTTAACACAGTTTGACAAGTACAGGATTTGGATGAGTGGCAGTATGCAGCTCGACATTAGAAGTATTTACACAATTCGCTCAAATTAAGTCTTAAATTAGGTATTTAGGTCTTAAATTATAACTGAAGTACTAAAGATTTCAGTAACTGTATAATGCATAACTATTTTCGTGCTCAATTCCACTGTAGTATGGTGCGCAATATGTTACAGTTCAACTTGTGAATTAAGTATAGTTAAGTACATGAATTGGATGAGCGGCAGTATGCACCGCGACCACTTAAGTTTTTCTACAATTCGCGTAGCATATCTTCAACAGTGTAATGCATTAAATGAATCACACATGATTAACACAGTTTGACAAGTACGTGAATTGGATGAGCGAAAGTATGCAGCACGACCGCTTCAGTATTTGCACGAATCGCTCTATTATTTAGAAACCACTAAAGATAACACGCAGATGAGATTTAGTTATTTAGGTCTTAAATTAAAACTGATGTACTTCTAATGATTCAGTAACAGAGTAATGCGTTAACTCTTTGGGTGCTAAATTCGACTGTAGTATGGTGTGGAATATGTTATAGTTCGACTTGAGAATTAAGTATAGTTGAGTACGTGAATTGGATGAGTGGCAGTATGCAGCCCGACTACTTAAGGTTTTCTACATTTTGCGTAGTGTATTTTTAACAGTGTAATTCATTAAATGAAACACATGATTAACACATTTTGACAAGTACGTGAATTGGATGAGCGGCAGTATGCAGCGCAACCACTTTCGTTTTTCTACGATTCACGTAGCATATCTTTAACAGTGTAATTCATTAAATGAAACACACATGATTAACACAGTTTGACAAGAACGTGAATTGGATGAGCGGCAGTATGCAGCGCGACCACTTAAATTTGTTTACGATTTGCATAGCATATCTTTAGCAGTGTGATTCATTTAATGAAACAAACATGATTAACACAGTTTGACAAGTACCTAAATTGGATGAGTGACAGTATGCAGTGCTACTGCTTATGTATTTGCACGAATCACTTATCATTCATTTAGAAACCACTAAAGTTAAAACAGTTTGGATGGGATATACTTATTGAGGTTTTAAATTATAACAGATGTACTTGTAATGATTTCAGTGACAGTGTAATACATTAAAGCTTTCAGTGCTCAATTCGACTTTAGTATGGTGCAAAATTTGCTATAATTCAACTTTAAAAACAGTTTGACAAGTACGGGAATTGGATGAGCGGCAGTATGCAGCTCGACATCAGAAGTATTTGCACGATTCGTTCAATCATTTGGAAACCACTACAGATAAAACATTGGGGATGAGATTTACTTTTTTAAATCTTAAATTATAACTGAAGTACTTATAATGATTTCAGTAACAGTGGAAACCATTAATTGAAACACTCAAAACACAGTTTGACAAGTACGTGAATTGGATTAGCGGCAGTATACAGCATGACCACTTAAGTATTTCTACGATTCGGGTAGCGTATCTTTAACAGTGTAATTCATTAAGTGAAACCCATATGATTAACACAGTTTGACAAGTACAGGAATTGGATGAGCGGAAATATGCAGCACGATCTCAGAAGTATTTGCACGAATCTCTCAATCTTTCAGAAACCACTACACATAAAACATTGCTGATGAGATTTACATTTTTAAGTCATAAATTATAACTTATAAGTCATAGATTTACTTATTTAGGTTTTAAATTATAACTGATGTACTTCTAATGATTTCAGTAACAGTGTAATGCATTAACCTTTTCGGTGCTCAATTCGACTGTAGTATGGTGCACAATACACTATAATTCGACTTCAAAAACAGTTTGAGAAATATGTGAATTGGATGAGCAGCCATATGCTGCTCGACTTCTGAAATATTTGCATGATTAGCTCAATAAAATGGAAACCAATACAGATAAAACATTGCAGATGAGATTTACATTTTTAATTCATAAATTATAACAGATGGATTTCTAATGATTTCAGTGATAGTGGAATCCAACTGAAATACTCATGATTAACACAGTTTGACAAGTACGTGAATTGGATGAGCGGCAGTATGGAGTGCACCCACTTATGTATTTGCACGATTCGCTCAATTATTTAGAAACCACTAAAGATAAAATGGTTTGAAGGTTTACTTTTTAGGTCTTAATTATAACAGATGTCCAACTAATGATTTCAGTAACAGTATAATGCTTTAACACTTTCGGTGCTCAATTCGACTGTAGTATGGTGCACAATATACCATAATTCTACTTTAAAAACAGTTTGACAAGTACGTGAATTGGATGAGTGGCAGTATGCAGCGCGACCGCTTACGGTTTTGTATGATTCGTTCAATCATTTGGAAACCATTAAAGATAAAATGGTGCAAATGAGATTTACTTATTTAAGTCTTAAATTATTACAGACGTATTTCTAACATGTTATTAAATTGAAATAGCATGTGCATTATGTACTTGGTCTGGACTACATGTAGAAAAAATATTATCATTAAAGAGGAAGAACTCATTGCGTAAGAACATTTTGTATTTTAATATGTTCTAAATCGTGTGTAGGTTGGTGTTATTATTTTATTTATTTTTACCAACTCATTTTTTGGGTTAAATTTATTTAAAATATACCAAAATGTAAAGTGTTAAAATACTGTTACTATTGTGTACATTTTGTAAATATATCTATTACTTCATTTTTATCGGTAGAGGTTTTCCAGTCTCATAATAGTAGGGAACATAAAACTCATAAGCGCAATGTATTTCCCTTACTCGCCCATTGTCTGTTCCGACTGTGGAACCAAGAATAGTAAAGTAAGAGCAATTTATCATATCCCAAATAACACACGGGGTTGGTCGCAACATGAAGAAGAAATGACTGTTGTTTTAGTAACATTATGTTGTGTTTGTGCTACCTGTAAATTATTCTAAAAATGTGTAATTAAAATAGTAGGGTAGTTAAATGTCTACCTTACTTTGGAATCACATATTTTGTGGACACATTATTTCAGACCCAATTGGTATGCTGCTCCCAGCATCTTTTAGACCTTGTGATCAACTGTTTATTGTCGAAGTTGCTAAATGTTTATATAAAAAATCCATCCTTCTTTCCCTTTTAGCATCAAATTTATGAATAACACTTTCATAGAAATCTACAAGTGGGTGAACGAATTCTTTCTCAATCGACAGCACAGCACTATTTTATTTGAGATTTCACTGCACATATTTTCATTGAAGAATGTATGAAACATCATACAAAACTGAATGTAAATGGATAAAATCATGTAGTAAAAATCATAATGATATAGTATGAAAATGTTGACATACCTGGTCTGGGTGGTTAGGCCCTCATCGGAACTATTCGTCTACGCCGATAAGGTGGAGTGTTAACAATAGTTCAATGTAATTTTGCATATAGGGAGTTCCCCCTCCAAAGCCCTCTACATTGCCTAGGAGGTGCTGAGAGCTGCTTTGCACCTCAAGTAGTAGTAACGAGCAAGTTGCTTATTAAGCAAATTGATTACTGGTCCGTCAACATGATAAATCTCACAAATCTCGTTATTTAAAACACGAAAACATTCTCTCAACAAATCTTTAAAAATATTTAAATTATTTAGGGAGTTCAATGAACCATTGAAACTTATGGTCGAGCCGCCAGTGTATATATGTATATAATTTATGTAGACCTATGTATTATTACATAAAAATCATGTAGAAAATATTAAATCCCCATTAAACCTTACTCAAATAAAACTGAAAATTTAATATAATTTTTTTATTGGTACAATAATGCAAAGAAAACTATAAAAAGCAAGCATTTTGAGAAGCACAAGCAATTTATTTTCATGCTAAGACTCCATACTCCATAATAAACAAGTAAAATCGATTCAGAACATGAATCTAAATATGTGGGTTTAATCCATTACATTTATATGATATGTAGGAAAAAATGGTCACTTAAAATGAAACATCGGCATCAAGGCAACTGCTAGATATTTATGGTTAATGTTCTCCTAATGTGTAAAGTTATTAATATTTAACATTATTGCTTTTTATTAAAAATTAAAATATAAAATTTATGGTAAAATCTTATGTACTCCACTCTTATCTTCAAAAAATTATAGTTATGGTTTATTATTATTGTTATTATTACACTGTATTTATTTCTTGTCTTTGTTTCTAACTCAGCAATTTTTTATTGTACTGTTTTTCACACAAACAAATATGTTAAAATTATAGGAACAGATGGAAGTATAGTCACCTTTATGTATACACAAACCTTCTCCGAGCAATTACCTTTAGTTAGTAATATTATATACACAAAAATTAACTATACTATTAGATAAATAACAATTCATGCTGATTGAAATGCACATTTCTATAGCAAACCTCTATGCAAAAACATAAATTATGTTACAATATTTATTATAATAAACAAGACTTTCTAACAATGTTCATTTTTCTGCTATATAAACTACCAGCAATGTCTCTGTGACATTCTTCAACTACAAAAAAACTTCAGCAAACTGTGTAAAACTTTATAAGCCGGAGGGTGTAGTATAATGGGTTCTGTATTGTTATATAATTGTGGAAATTACAGTATAATTACACTTACTTTATTTTATATAAAAGATATTGCTTTCAAAATTACTGTGTACATCCACTTTTAGTCCCTGTCAGACCAGATGTAAATCAGTAGGATAGACGACAGGTGTACACATAATGTTCAAGAGAAGATGTATGTATATAAAATAAGTAAGACTTATTACATCTTGATTCTTGTGTCTTTCTGCATACAAATGTTTACATATGTAAGCATTTTTTATTGGTTTTCCTTATGTACAGTTTTATTAGGACATTGTCAGTGTCAGCAGAGGTTTTCCTGGTAAATATTTAAATTCTTTAAATTTATCATTGTTCTCAACGTACTTACTGAGAATATGCCAACATTACTAAGAACAATAATAAACTCACAATATTAGAAGTTTATCTGGACAAAACACTGACAGTGTTCGAGAATCTGCTAACAGAATGAACATAAGAAAACCCAATAAAATAAAATGCTTGCATGTTGAAAACGTATTTTAGATAAAACGTATATGCAACAAATTGGGCCTATCAGTAATCAAAACACACAAACACACTCTCACGGTCACACACACTGTAATAGTTAATTAATTGCCATGTAACATTTGTTATACAATTGCAACAAGGTTTGCTTTATATACTAAGTATACGTAATTATTGTATGGATATGTCGAACTATGCAAAACGTCAACAACAATACACAGAAATTCTCCCACTACCACATCACAACAACCAATATTATGTATGCTGTATAATCTGTATTGCACAACCTGTTTATATACTTTTGCTTACATATTTCCTCCATTTTCATGTGCAAAAAATGTGAAAAATTAGTTTTTCATACAGCCTTATATTTTCCTTAACAATAAAAAAAATGGAATGATAATCAAACAAATGTCAACATAATTTTAAAACTTGAAATTCACACAGCAACAGTTATGTTGGTCCGTATTTGTACACTACAATTTTAATATTGATTTTTAAGTATACATAAATGACAGTTGCTTTAGATAATAGTAAAAATTTTATAGCCATGTCCAATTAATAAACACACAGTTATTTCAGTTCAGTCTGACTGAGTGCTTCAATATTGCTTTGACGATAAAGCAACTGTGCCAGTTTTATTAAATTGATCTTAGATGAAACAATATAGTATCCTCTATGCAAAACCAAAGTTAACTGATCCCTAAACTAAGAACAGTTTTTTTTTTAGACATGTACTAAACTCATGACTAAACTACATACGAAAACTCTTATATAAGAAACACAAATAATACACAATAAATTTTAATATATCACATTTTTGTTTCAATTTCATGCCAGTATTGAAACATTTTTTTATATTTAATCATATAATTAAATATATGGGAGATGTAACTGTATATTAGCAACTACTGTCATAAAACTATGAGAATGCATGGTACATTAAATCATTCAGTGAGAACAGAAATCTATTCCACTACAGCATAAACCATTCTGCTGATATGTTTCCAAATATATATTACGTATATATACATATCTAAATATATACATAATATGTAATAGCATCAATATCTGTATCTGATACCTTTTCTCAGTGCTACAGTGATATGTTCTGACAGTAAATTTATCATTTCTAATATAAAAGTTGTATATATAAACTGGTCATTAAGACTGTCTCAGACTGAATAAATGACCTACATGCTGGAAACAATTAGGTTTATAAAATTATAATCCTCCTTATTAAGTGCCAGCATTACTGTTTGTATACAACACTGAAATTTCTGTTTAAATGCCTATTTACCATGTTCATGAAAACATACCAGCATTACGTTAGTTTCTGGAAAACCTAATATTAAAAACAAACTAACTATAAAACTAGTAGAGCCATATGTCACCATAAACAATGCCTATAGTTGTTATCAAGCAGTCATTTATAACACTAATCACCAGCAGCAGTTTTCAAGACTCGTTAAAGGCTTTCTAATTGTGACACTTAAATGCTGAAATATAGTTAATTTATAATTAATAAACAAACATATGTGGTCACATATCTGCATTTTTTAAATTTAAATTTCACTCTGTATGTGTTAGAATAATTAAAAATGAATTAGCAATTATATTTAAATTTATAAAAACGTAGTAAACGCGTGAAGTTAGAACATAACATTTAAATGTACTCACAAACACACACACACACACACACACACACACACACACACACACACACACACACACACACACACACACACACACACACGCAAGCAATTTATATTCATTATAATAGCATTAGATATAAAAATTAATTTACATGTTTTTAGTATATGGAAATTGAAGGATAGTTTTAAAAACTGAGCTGATGATAATGCAGTCCATCCCACATGCTTGGAAAGGTTACAGTTAATGTATGGTAATCAAAGCTCTCTCAATCTTATTACCATGCAGGCTAGACTAATGGATAATAAAATGGATAGGAGGAAAAGATTGAAATTTTCATGGATGGAAGATATAGAATTGCACATGTCTTCCTCACAAAAACACATATGGCCCGTTCCTGTACTTTCCATCATGCAAACATGGTCGACCATGAATAAGTTTATTTGAAGTTGAGATGTACATGTTCTACGAACACTTTCGTATGCTGTAAACAGAAACATAATTATTTCAGTATCCACATTATAATAATAATAAAAGATCATTACTGTTACTACAATTACTATTAAGTTAACAATAATAATAATAATAATTAAGGTAACATTTCAATAAAACTGGAAGAGAATTTGTTATCTTCATTTCAAAACTGACATCCACTCATCCTTTCCATGACAAATTAAGTAGCTTTATAGTTCAATTAAATACAGATGTCTATCAATATAAGTGTACATACAGCAAATTCTGTTTCAGATAGGTACAAGAACAGTTTAAATCAGATGAGCTAAAAGCCAATTTGAACTGAACTCAGGTAATTACAAAAACTACTGTAAAATTATATACAAATGACTACAGATGTTCATTTTCTTCTTCTTTTTGCTGTTAACCATAATGTTAGTTTGCTGCACTACAACATTTTAAAACATTTAAAATACCCCTAGTGCTACTTAGTAACAAAATTACAGGAACCTGTGAATTTAACTTACAAGACATTTCTGAATTTACAAATGACATATTATTGTTACAATAAATAGATGCCAACTTTATATGCATATTGTGCTAACAAACATCATAGCTGTACAGAGTCCATATTACATAGTAAGCATATAATACACCAAATGTCATTCTCTGCTAATACCATTCATAATTTTGTGTGTGTGTGTGTGTGTGTGTGTGTGTGTGCGCGCGCGCGCGTTAACATGCATGTGAACACTGATGCTATAATGAGTTGTATGCCTATGGTATAATGTCAGTTTCATAAGAAGACAATTTCTCATTAAATGTTTATGGTTTTTTGAAATGAATATATATATTATTGTGGCTTGGGAGATCTCTGTCAACACCTGATACACTAATTACTGTACCTGATTATTCCCAAACTATCATACTTACTTAATTGTGTACCGTTTCCACCTCTGGGAGTACAGACTTTCAAGCATATCACCCTAGGCCTGTGTCCAGCCACGGATGCATGAGGTGTGAGCCTAGTCAGCTCCATGCCATCAGCATTGTATTATGTGCTTTAGTGTAGATGTCTCTTACTTGTTCAGATGTACAATACCAAACAGGGCCACTGTATAGTAGCCAGGGCCACTGCGAAGGGCCAGAGCTGTGTTGATCACTTGACACTCCATAATATGAATGTATCGAGTGAACTCCATTTCCGCAGCTAGCCAGGCATCCACTCTCACACTACCAATCACAATCTTCATCCATGATCATATTTACAATTTTCAAGTGGCCTAGTACTGCATACATTCACATTCATGTTCCGTACATGCCTGATTCCAGCACAAGGTGTAGTATATAAGTGATAAATGTTATTTGATTACAGTGAAAGTTGTAGAATAACAGCTGAATAAGCTACATTTTACAATACTATAAATTATATAAGACTTACGTAATCTGGCATTTCGAACCATTTTCACACAACACCCATTGCAGGTCATAAGAGGTGGTTGGTCCTTTGGTAATGCTGTATAGTTGAATGGATCTTTGCACCGCACATCCTTCCAACTATCACACTCATAACAGTATATTGACCGAGCTGAAAAACCACACATATGAGTGTTATTTATTCTTAGATACACGTTTTTTAGTAAAACCATAATAAAATTATGTGTAAAATGGTAATATTTTGTTTCATACCATAGTCTACAGACATGGATTTTAAAAGTGATTTACATTTGAAAAATTATAGGTAGAAAATGTGTGTGTGTGTGTGTGTGTGTGTGTGTGTGTGTGTGTGTGTGTGTGTGTGTGTGTGCGCGCGTGTGCATGTGCTATTTTTTAAGTAGCACTGATGGTACATTCTATGTGGCCGTATTTACTTTATAATCCTGACTTTGTTTCAACCGCAGCAGGAAACCTGCTTTTTTTATATAAAGCCAAGAGTAGGTACATTTTACTGGCAGCATCATAATGTAATATACAATTTATTAGCTAAACGTATGCTGTACTCATCTATTATATTCATTACTACAGAATGTTAGTAATTCTGTTTGGCTAATGTTAGTAGATCAGAATGTTTGGCTAAGTACTGATTTCTTCCATATCTGACACGACAGATTGTCAAGGACTATAACTTACATATAACTCTTTATGCTGTAAATATATGCTTTTGAATATGAGATCTAGACACATCATTAAATACTCAAACTCTGTTGAACAACCTTCACACATTTCTCCTCAGAAGTGTAAGATCAATTCAGGAAAACTAGATGAATGTCACTAGCAAACAGCACTAGAAGTAATTAATTTCAGATTTCTGGAGGATGAGTGGCTACATATTTATACTGATAGCTCACATATGATAAAAACAACAATGTTGGTGCTAGAACTGATTACAAATTTTTCTCTCAGCACCTTCCAGTAGGAGACCACTCAATGTATTTTATGGTGAACTGGAGGCAATAGAATACACCTACTTACCCTTTTCAGAGCTTTTCACAAGTAATGATACTTTTTGAATCAAAATCTGCCATTCGAGAATACCAGCCAACATACTATCTAATTCTGTTGCAAGAGAAATCCAGAAAACTATTAAGTAACTTCAAAAATTATGAAAAATAGTCTTTCTCCAATTGGTCCCTGCACTCTTTGGAATCCAAAGCAATGAACAAGCTCATTTATTTGTAAAAACAGAAATTAATATCACATAAATTATCAAAAACCCCTTTTTGTGTCATTCAACTAAACTTTTGGTAGAAGCAGCAGTCTACAACATTGATGTTCTAAATAATTTTGTACAAAAAGAAGTATAATACTAGAATAAAGTTAAGTCCCTCAGTCAGTCAGAACAATCAGTTACTTAACCAATCCTGCAATTACTTAAAACAATCACTTATGTAATTTGTAGTTACAGAATCCTACAATGCTACACTACAGTGTGTTATACCATTTGGTACTAAATGTCTACTAAATGAGACACCATTTGGTAGTTACAATATTACTATATATAACTGATTTTGTATGTTTATACCTACAGACTTATAAATGATTTTCATATCACCCAATACAGTGCTGTTATATAAAAAATAGAATAAGGTATGTTAAAAGCAAGGAATCCCAAATCCCTCCCAGCTGCAATATATTGTGTGTCCATATGAACCCCATACCCAGTAACCCATCTAGGGGTGTTCAACCACTAAAGGGAGGAAGCTGAGAAAATGTGGTATAGTTAAAGAAACAAAAAATTTATGATGAAATTAAAATTCCTATGCCGACCTTCCCTTTGCACATTCATATGATGCACATACTCTTTTAAATAACAGACCTTACTAATTGGAAGAGAAGTTAAAATATAACATTCTTGGAATTTTTGAGTTTCAGTTGTAAATTATGCAGGCTTCCTAGTGATTTTTTTCAGTTACAGATTTAATGTAACATTTTCTTGTTAATAATATTTTATACAGAGAATGTTTAAATCTCACATGAATTTTTAAAATTCTAACTTTTTTCTACTCCTTTTTGTATTAATGAGTAAGTGGATTACAAATCATTTACAATGAGTATTTATATGTAAAATAAAAAAATATTGAGGAAACCAAGAAGAGTATGAGCTTGTAAGAAAAAAATGAAAGAGCCTCAAGCTAAAAAAAGTTTGGGAACATATAATGTATTATTCAATACAATGTATTATTCTACATGGTATAAAAACAACCAACAACATGGAGGTTATAAAAAAGTCTAACACCAACCAAAAATATCTGTTAAATATTCTCACTCTACAAATAACATTAGAACTCTGCAAACTGCAGAAGGAAAATAGTAGTATGATGTTTTGCACTTTTTAAAATCATGGTATCTAGGAGTTATGTATTGGGAATCATGCTAGTGTTTAATAACTTTATGCATTCTGCTTGCTTAATTAAACTAAAGTTGTATTTATACAGTTATTGTTGTTAATTATGCTATTTGAAATTAAAGAGATTAGCTTGGAATCAGATCCTGCTGTCATATGGTTCTTATTCTTGCTTTGACCCATTAAAATCAAGAGATAATTTGCTATACATTTCTACAAATAAAGAAAACCTTAAAATTTGACATTAAAGAATACTTTCATCAAATGAAAATTATTTGTGACTTCTATTCCATCAGACCCTACCATCCCTAAATTTCGATACCTGCCTTTTATTTTAAACTCTTTCAAGCTATTCTCTAACTCTTCAAGACTTCAAACACATTTATATCTGTATTGCAGAAAAACAGACTTTTTTTGTATTTATATAAATATTATGGTAAGCATTGTACAATCAAATAATTGATTTCAGAATGTCTTTAATCAACAATTTAATCAGTACGATATTTTTTTAGCTATTCAGTTCTTTTCTAATAATATTGTACTACATCTTTCCTGTGGAGGGCTGCAGGTAAACAACAATTATAATGTGTTATAACATAATCATGATAAATCTGTAAGAGCAAAAAATAAATGAGTGAAAAGAGTTATAAGTTCCAGGGATGCCAAAGAAAACAAGACTTATCACTATAAATGTTTAACATTGCTCACTACTGACAATTCACTCATTTCCTGCAAACAACCCCAGAAAATTTCAACCACAGCTCTCCACAGATCATTTATATTAATCCATCAACTACTATATTATTAGCTGCTGAGCTTGGCCAAACTTTGTTGCTTTAACATGAGAAAAGACAAAAAGAGATGTATATTTGTGTGTGTGTGTGTGTGTGTGTGTGTGTGTGTGTGTGTGTGTGTGTGTGTGTGTGTGTGTGTGTGTGTGTGTGTGTGTGTGTGTTCTATAATAAAAACATTTTATGTTACATTTATGATTAGTTTCAATAGCTGGCAATATTTTCCTAAAAAACAGCAACAGTAACCATACACATTTACAATTTATAGTTAAGAATTCAATAGTCATTAAATCTAATATAAAATTTTAAACTAGAAATAAAACAATAAAATTTGCAACTTCCAAATTTTTAACATGATTGCACTTAGTTTACTTCACTCATCTAAAATTGGTCAGTATTACAAACGAAAACTATATTTTCAAAGAACTTTTCTAAGTTTATATGCAGTATAGTTTCACTGTAATTAAGCAATCTAAAATTGTTTATTCAGATAAAATAAAACACGCAAAAACAATTTATATCACACAAATCGGTTATTAATTGCATTCAGAAAACCTAACAGTGTAAACTGTATGTTAAATGCTTTTCACAAAACTATTAAAGCTGTAGACTTAAAAACAAAAACACAAAAACTGTTAGAAATATATTTTACAAAATGTATTAGATGTTTCCAAAATATCTAAAAATTCTACATTAATAACTATTTTATATTAAATTATGAATATCACATATTCAATTCATAATCAGTCTGTGCATTTGGGTTATAATAACAAGGCATTTAAAACTGTATGAGGATATCTAAAATCATTCCAAAATAATATGTTAAGGATCAGGGGCGGACTGGATCACCTACTATTTACAAATTATTTTACTTTACATAAAATACACTATTGTTGCATGCATACTATATTTTTTAGATACCAAATTGAAAAAATGTGCAGTACAATTTGTGTAATTAACAGAAGACTATATTCTGGTAGCCTTACTGTCCTGAAAATCAACTTAATCACCTTAATTAAACCTACAATTAAAAACAATTAAGAACAATTAAAAAGCACCACGTTTGTTTTTAAATAAGGATAACAAATTGTTTTATCAAGGACACATACAAATATACAAAATAAAAATGCACACGATAAACAGATGATGAAAGAAATCTTGACATGTGTTATAAAATCTGAAGTTTTAGACTAAAACTGACTGAATGTCAACTAAATACCTTAACTTTGGTATTGAAATAATCTGTTTTGCAAGATGGACGTGTGTGTGTGTGTGTGTGTGTGTGTGTGTGTGTGTGTGTGTGTGTGTGTGTGTGTGTGTGTGTGTGTGTGTGTGTGTGTGTGTGTGTGTGTGTGTGTGTGTGTGTGTGTGTGTGTGTGTGTGTGTGTGTGTGTGTGTGTGTGTGTGTGTGTGTGTGTGTGTGTGTGTGTGTGTGTGTGTGTGTGTGTGTGTGTGTGTGTGTGTGTGAACATACAAATATAACGTTAATACCTAATACTAAATTTATGAGTACATTTATATTTCATAATCAGAATAAAATATCAGAATTGTATAGAAAACTGCAATCTTTATCTTCCAGTCATCAAGAACTGAAATTTAAAATAATCATTAATGCTCAGAGATTGTTAAAAAGTCAAACAAAAATAAGTAAATGTATTCTGGGAAGTTTATTCATTAGAAAATATTTATCAAAAAGTCTTATGCAGACAAGAAAGACTTATTTACAGTCCTACGATCAAAATTATTTATAGTCTTTGATTATTATTCTAATTATTCTAAGTATTACATTGATATAGTTACACAAGTTTGAAATTCAGACAAAATTTTAACTTTCAAACTTGAAAAAACCTGTAGCATGAATTTTTTAATTCATAACAGTTATTATAATGTCTATGTAGCTTAGGTTTATGAAAGAAAATGGTGGAATATTTATTGCAGTTTTCTTTACTACTTGTCAATGATACCGTTTAACAAAAAGATACAATTATCAATAAACCAGATTGGATTATTTTATTTATAACAATAAATTACCACAATAATTATTCAATATTTTATTAGATTAGTACTCTTTAATAATTTATATGTTATTATCAAGACAATGAAAGGGAACATGGAAGGCATTAGGATAACTGAGAGAAGAAAGAGTGGAATCTTCATATATCTAATTAGGAATAATTCTACAGGAAATTAAGAAAGCTGTACAAAATAGGACAGAGTGAATGGCACTGTTCTCCCATAGTAGGTAGACAATTAATGTTTGATGATTATATGATGTAGATGATAATGACAGTGACATCAAAACAACAGCAACCAGATAACAAACAGTACCTAACAACCATTCAGTAGCATTTACATTCACCATGTATTTTTCATGCTAACATATTTTCATTAGCAACAAACTGAATATACTGAAATAGCACAAATTTTTCTTTGTTATGAAATAATTAATTGATGTTGTTAGCCATCTCATGTGCCACTTCTGCACTTTATCTTGTTTAAAAAGGTTATATTTTTTGTGCTTTATAAAAAGGTTTAAAAAGGTTATCTTGTTTTTTGAGTCTATATATTACTAAAATGTATACAAGATTAAATATACATATTAATTTGAAGTTTCATGCCAGCAGGGTTTATTTCCAAAAATATAGTAATTTTTTTAAATCTAAAATTGGAGCCTCCTATAAGAAGGGCATATCTTGATCCTACATTTCAGTGAAATCACACCCATCATCTGGTTTGAACATCCCCCCACCCATATGAATTTGATTCTGAATCTGATTTGATCCATGCAAATCAGTTGGTCAAGTCACAATGGTCAAGCAACAGATAGTATTGTTAGTAGTATTGTGACCTTTTTGTACTCTAACATAAAACACACACACACACACACACACACACACACACACACACACACACACACACACACACACACACACATTGTGAAAATATTGCTTGTTTTGCAAATACAAGAAATTTCCTTTAGATTTTAGCAACTTATGTTTTAGATACTAACTTTGCCTTTATCTTTAATGACAACAGATCCTTGCTAATTGTATAACATACTTCTCTGTAATATCAGAACTTAATTTATAGTTCTGATAACTTAATATGTAATTATATATATTTATATATAAACTTTTGTTCTTCTACTGATATTTCACCTGAATTAATTTGTTACTAACCTTTATTATTTTAGATGAAACATATTTTTAAGGTTGTGTTCAAAGTAGTTTATTAATTACTTTCAAAGGTTTAATTCAATTTATTAATTACTTTACGTGTTCAAAGGTTATGTAGTTTATTTAATTTTTATGGTTTTCATGCTTATACATTCATATTTTTTCCAGTTGTTCGTTACGGATCCTTACTGTTATGTTACACATATTGTAACATTTGATTTACATATTTTGTAATGCAGAAATTAATAAAAAACACCACCAAGTGTTAGACTACACTGACTCACAACAATGACACATTTCGCCCACCTGGTAAGGAACATCCAACATTATTTGTTACAAGAAGCACAAAGAATATGTTCAACATATTGTTATAAATGTGTTGAGAATGACACAAACATATAATGACACAAAATTTGACATTAAATGAACGTGATTGATTTTTTTTATATTTGAAATTCTCTGCCATGATACATAACAGTAATAAAAATAATATCTGATTCATTGATTTATTTGAAAGATTTGACTCAGTACTGAATACCAGATGATTTTTAAAAAATCTCGTGAATTCATTTTAACTGTATAAGTGACATTCCAAATTATTTGCAAAACCATTTTATGACCATGCACATTAAATACTCCAATACTTGCTGTTCACTTTTTGCATTCAGTTTATTTACATGGTAGTTAAAAATTAAATAAAACTTAGTAATGCTTGTTTTAAATTTACTGATGCTGAAGAAAATTACTACCAGTCCGCCCTTGTTTAGGTTATTTTAATCATGAGAAAACAAACTGAATACTTCCATTTTGTCTAATTCATGCTGAAATGCAGCAGGCTTACTTACCTTACAAGAGACAGCTTTAATCTCTCTAATTTGACCACTAAATACTAAAAGCAAATTAGCTCTTTTAATGGAGACGTATGGTCTGTTCTTTGATGACTTACTTAACTATGGAAATTACAGTAGGGTTAAAAAAAAAATTAACAAAACAACACTGAACACAGCAAACAAAAAAATGATGGATATACTTTGATGAAAACACGTTTTATCAGCCTGTAATTGTTGGCATGTCATGTAGGAATCTCTATTTCTGTAGGCCTATGTGAAGAAATAAAAAAATACACACACTAGTGGAAAACTATAAATCTCAGCCCAAGAGTTTGTATACTAAGGGTAAAGAAACTCGTAATCCATTAATTTTTAAGTATAATGATTACTGAGATTAGTGTGGCTACAGGCTCTTTTATATCTCTGGCTAATATACTAATAGCACATATGTGGGGCAAGAAGGGGGTCACATTAAGACACATTGGGCCAGTTTTACTATGCAAATTTTAGTTGCTTGATCATAGAAAAGCCCTATCCCTTATTAACAAACAATACATATAAACTGAGTTTGTATCAAAACTCTATCTGATATCTATTCTATAAACTCAGATGACATTGAACAGGCTAGTGTTATACAACTCTTGAGTATATGGCTTCCTTACACTGACAAACTGTGCTTATGAAATTTGGTTACTTAACTGGCAGAGACAGCTTACTGCAATGAAAAACTTGACTATTGCCATTTAGAAACAAATATATGTTTTCTGGTCTTTTTTATAGTTGGGTTAATGAAATGTTAGAACACTTAATATGTATTTCATGTAATATTTTATTAATTATTTTGTAATTTACTGCGACTGGTTCTTTTATTTAGAAAGCCAATAAAAAATGATTAACACAGCTTATTAATAGGCAGCTCTAAGATTAATATGACAAGAGACACAGTTTTGTGATAGGGCAATTATGTTTAGTAGAAAATTTGTTTCTTTTGTGGAAACTAGTGTATCATTATTGCTGAGTGACTAAGAATATAATTATCTTTGCAACGTTATTATTGTCATTTCTTGTACAACTGATGTTAGTTACATTGTGATAGAATTCCGCAAGAAAAATCAAACTCATTAACCGGGTCTCAAATATGAAACTCATAGTCTTGAGTGTCCGTAAAATGGAATGCTAATTTCACTCAATTATTGTGGTTGTTGTTATTATTATTATTATTATTATTATTATTATTATTATTATTATTATTATTATTATTATCACTGTTAGACTATTATTATGATGATTTTTACTATTATTTCACCTTGTATAGGCAAACAGGAATAACATCAAATTGTATTCTTGTGAAGCCAAATACAGTTGCAAATGAACGACTGGCTTGAAGAGTATAGCAGCATTGTTTTATATCAATGATTAACTGCTATAATTTGTATCAAAATATTTTAATGTTTCCTATAATTTCTTAAATCCACAAAATGAGTGTGCCCTGTTATTCAAACGTTTTAATAACAATTATTATATAATTGTGTACAGTAAAATTTCACTTTTAATTGTTAAACAGTTAACGCTTTAGGGCTGCTTACTTTAATGTAGTTTTTTAAAGTAACGGTGACATGAATACTTACTTTGACATTCCGCATCTGTGATTGTGGCAGCTGCTAGAAGAATCACTGCAAATAGCCAATTCGTCTACAATAATTATTCCCAGTCAACAAGGCAAAGTTAGCAATCTACACATTGAGTAATAAAAATTAAATATATGGTTAGCAATGATTAGCAATGATTGGCTAGGACAGACACGATGGTGTAAGCTTACTTGCAGCTAGCGCAGAAACATGAAACACAAAACCGGGTTTTGACAGAAAGGAACTGTTTGTATGATGCTCTTGATATATATATATGCTTTACAATTATACATACGTATTCACATCTGCACATGTACAAAACCGAAAATACATGTACACATATACATGCACAAAATTGTGTATAAAAATTATTCACTCAATAGTAAACATAAAATTAAATTAATAAGCAACAAAGAATGTACAGATTTTCATATCTCAATATGCCCATATTTTTAATGCTTGTAACAAGTCATATGATAAAACTTGCTCACCATTATAAAAATAGTCATCCTCTATCAGTATAAATTTACTGTACAAAACTGCATTTTGACTACTAATCAGCTGTTTTCATTAAGCTAAAAATATTACACTACATGAAAATATTATAAATGAACTAAATTATCAAAATCTTGATGACAACTAAATTAATAATGCAGCTCATTTTAAATTGTAATATTTTTATCCTGAAACAACAATTTTAGTAATCAAATCAAATAAAGCTCAGTAAAACCAGAGGATAGAGAATGTTTGTTTTTATAATTATCGCAGTACTAATATACATGTTTACTAAAATTTATTGAATGTATACAATTTATTTTTAGTTAAATGAGTTTCTGTGATTTAATAATATATAACAACACTTATGACCAAAATTCATAAATTGTAAAAATATAAAATGTTCAGGATTTTACTAGAAAATAGTAGCCATAATTTTCACATTTTTATATTTATTATTATTATTATTATTATTATTATTATTATCATCATCATCATCATCATCATCATCATCATCATCATTATTATTACTGTTACATTTTAATAAATTCAATATATTTTTGTAAAAATAAAATAAAATATCTGCTTTTAAATGTGCTGCACAAAACTGAAAATACATGAATAGTGTGCATTCAAGTTGCAAACAATTATATAATTTTTTTACATACATTAAACATCACCGTTAATTTCTGTAAAGCATACTTATTATCAAAATTTAGTTGAACTGAAAAACATAAAGTGAAAGTTAGGTGACAGGTGAGATGTCGGATGATAGGGAACACGCTAATGCTGCTAGTAATGTTAGGAGTAGATCAAATTGTTGTACTACTCACTAGGAAAACATAAGTCCGCATCTGACAAAGAGAGTGTTGCTAGGAGAAAGACTGAAACGAAAAATATATTCAAAAATTAACAAAATACTACAGTCAAAGGTAACTAACTACATTCACGTTTTGAATGTTTTAATCACTGACTACCTCCATTCAAAATTAAGTTACCAATGTATTAAAACAGTATCACAGAATTATCTACTGTCTCTAAAATAACTGTGGTAGCAAACATTTGCAAAAACTTTTAATTCAGTGGAGGTGTTTAACAAAATGTAATTATATTACCACTGTAATGCCAAATATTTCTATTCATATGTATTGCTACACATTGCTATTCTGACTCTATAAGAATATACATATTCTATAAATATATATCTATAGGTAATAAACTAGAGAAAAATTTTATCATGGCATCTGTGGCAAAATGTATAAAAACCAGTTAACTTTGTATTGAATTTATAAATTTCTGTTTGGTATGTTACACACTAGATTTATAAGTATTGTAAATTTCCAATCCTCACCCATCACACATGCACGCGCGTACACACACGCATGCATGCACATCTCATAAACATTATGGCTATGTGTGTGTGTGGGGGGGGGGTACATGTACGTATGTCCATGTTTTGATACACAAAAATAAAATTTCACTCACAACATTTAACAATGCAAAATTATTTCTGTCCCAGTTAAACATGTGTTTAAAATATAATTTCAAATATAGAGTTTTCCAAACTGTCAAGCAATGATAATAAATAATATTTCTATATATATTTTTTTTTTTAAATAAAGATCTAGTATACTGACTGAGGCTATGGGAACGTGCTCTATTTTTAAAATTAACAGGCTATGGTTAGAAATAGACTGTATAGCAACGTTTAGTCAGTTTGTTGTGAAGTGATTACAGACACACTTCAGATAATGTAGGTTCTTGGCACTATTAATATAACATTATGTAAACTGTTTTAAATATATAATAAACTTGTTACAGAGTACCAGTTAGTGGGCACAGATATTTGTTGCCACATTACTTATTCTAAAATTTTGTAATTTGTGGGCTGAACGACTCTCTGATCTACATGTATGTATATACTAAATGTGCAAACATTACCTGGAACAGGTAGAAACCACAGCATACTCCTTACATTCACAAGCGTTTGTTCATGATGTCACCAAAAACTGCTGATATCTTCAATCTAAAAACAAGCACATTTCAACTGTAAGAATAATTTTATGTTAGCAATATATATTGTCTTTTTAAATAACTAATACACTATTGAACTTTAAAAAGTTATGTTATCAGTGTATAGTATTGCTACAAATAACAAATAAATAGGAGGTTATACATTGGCCTATTGTTTGTTCTTTAACTTACTTGAAGTTATTTAGTCATGATTCAAAAAACTCCAAAGCACAGGCTGGCTGGTTATACATAACTCTAAATGATACCTGAAAATAATTAAGTACATTACTAATTTACATGATATTTTGTTTCATAAAATGCAGTGAAAATTTAGTAACTTTATTCAAGTCTTTATTTCATGTATGAGGTCAATGTGACTATGATATTCTGATTATATACACAGTGTTATCATTAGAGAACTAATATAAGTCAATTAACTAAATTCATTGCACTGTTATGGTTAATTCTCCCATAATCTAATGGGACATGTACTACTTGTTATGTTCTGACTAATTACACAAACAATACACATTACAAGTATTCCTGAAGCAGAGAAACTGCTTTCTCATGAATCAATTCACATGAATTGGTGAAGCATGAAATTTGCTTTTAAAAATAAACTAGTTTATATTTTAAATTTTATGTGTACAACTTCTGAAAGAATACATTAAAGCTCATGCTTTACCTTACATGTACAAATGTTAAAAATAAAATTACCAAATGTAAAATTTCAAAAAACTAAAATCAGTTGAACATCTTATGACAAGCAGCAGTACGGTAACTTTTTAAGTATTAAATGTCTGACAAAATTTTTTATTGAATACTGTTTTTGTCATGATTGAAAATTATGAAAATTTAAATGCCGTTCATGAATTAAATTGCACTAGAAAAGGTACAGCTACTTATAATTTATTTATAAATATATTTGCCTTTATTCAAGAGTGACAGAATTTGTTCCATAAGATAGTTCTCATTTATATCACAAATACAAAAATGTAAGTTTTAACATTTCATTCACAGGTAATTTTTATCATGTGGTGTGTGTATGTGTGAAACAGCGCGCGCGCGTTCGCGCTTTTGCGAGCGGGAGTGTGAAAATTTATGTATAAAGTACTACTTTATTGATTTTAGCACATACTATAAATTCAGTAAATCAACTGTATTTACAAGTGGCGATGATACGTCCTTTATCGAGAATTGCTTTATTTACATTTCCTAGCACACACTAAATGCGTTTACTCGCCAATACTCCGCACAGCTTATATTTCGCACAATTAAGCTTACCCTGCCAATCAGCTGCACTGCTACCACTGCATCTCCCCACCTTTGACTATGCAGTTAAAACGTACGCAAGCGCAATAATCTCCCATGTCGACCAAAGTCAAGAACGAAAAAACCAATAAACGATAAATCTCTTTTTCTCTGTAAAAATGAATTATAGTGTAGTAGCTAAAGTAAAGATTTTTACAAATTATGGTACCCAAATTATCAAGTAAGGGAAAGTAATAACTGTAAATTAAAACTGTAACCTTGTAGACACGATTACTCGTATTGAGGTTAGAGTGGCAGTATGTTTTAATTGTTGATACCGGAATCAAAGAACCGTTTTTTAAAGTTAATCGTAATGACCGAAGTTAGCCCATAGAAGATTATAAGCCAGCAATCTTTTACAATTTATTACTTAATCAGGGTGAGGTATAGTTGTATTTTACAAACTATTTCTCTTAAACAGTAGGCCTACCACTTTAATTACCGGTACAATTTGTACCTACGTAATTGTTTTACGAACGGACACATTCAACCCATTGCTTACAGTAATTAATTTGGGTCAGGAAAATAAATTATATTCCTCAGACTAATACAATTTTGCTTTTTTAAAATAGTAGTTGTTTTTTTTTTTTTTAATCTCACTGGGCGTGCGAACTAAACTGTACTGCGGTAAACATTTCTTGTTTTACAGCACGCAAAATAAAAAGATAAGTTGTGAATATTTATACCTAGTCAATTCTATTCCAGGAGGGGGAACTAAAAGTATACGCTTTGTGTTAATTTCTGCATTTTTATTATCTCTGCATTCTATTTAAGCTTATATTGTTATCCCCCTCGTGCAAGAACTCGCCTACACCCACTCGACTCGACTGATTCACACTTGTTTTGTTCTTAACGCCCTACTGCTCACTGTTCCCATTAATATCTGTCAAATTTGCCTGTCTTTTTTCAGTGTATTATGGCTATGTATCTCTTAAAAGTTTTTGCGAAATTCACAGACACAAATAAGATTTCTCCACATAAATTAGTTACTTTTTTTTTAATTCAAAAATTAATTAATATTTTGTAGAATAAGCATTATTTATATATTACATTTATAAATTCATCAAATTTTATTTTAAAAATAAAAATAAACTTGTGTTTTTAAATTTATAAGTATATGGTAGGCCTATAAACTCTTATAAAAGTAATTTTTAAGACATGGAAATATAAGTAAACTAATATTTCACAAATTAATATAAATGTGATCATGTAGAAAAATAATGGGTGGTTGAAAAATATACTGTAATTTGGTTAGAACATGGGAGTATTGTTGAAAGAATTGGGTAGGTACTCAGATAACTTGCACATTCCCAGCTCATGAAATACAGTCATCTAGAAGATTATCTGCTACAAAATGAATGCAAGTAGAAGCATTCTGCCAAACTTCGGTATTTGGCATGAGAAACAAAGAAAAAGAATAAGTTTTTCTTTCTCCTTTAGTAGACATAACCTTAACCATGTTCTACACACTCATAGATCTAGTTATATATATAGAACAATGCCTTGACAACAAGGTAGTGTGCTGGAAAACATGAAGGGACAAAGTGCCACTATCAAACCACTTAATCTTTTAAGTAGAATCACAAATCTTTGGTAAATAACAAACATCAATAAACATTTACTACATTATGTTTTTTAAATTTCATAATATTATATTTTCCCCAGCCACATAACCCCCCCTCCCCCAAGACCTAGTATTAGATTTAGCTGCTGGATGTATTCAGGCACCTTGAAACACCTCGTATATACTTTCCTTGAGTCTCTGGCTGCTAATGATTTGTAGATAAAAATCAATGTTTACTTTACCCTTAGCCAGCTTTTGCTTGTTGTGAGCTTCATCAAAAGTTTGATATTTGGACAACAGTTCAAGAATATCCAAGAATTTTGAACAAAGTACGCGAGTCAAAGTCGAAAGACAAAGTACAAGCGAACTTTGGCACTGAGGAGTTTTGTATCAAAATTACAATTTGGTAATTCTCAAAAGAGAAATTTTACCTTCTCCTCTCTGTCCTAAGGTAGTGGTCGGAAGTGAAAACTGCTATCACAACTTCCTTAGCTGAAGAGGCGAATTGAAGCCGAAACAGAGACAAGCAAAAATAACTAGAGCGTAATGCTCAAAGAATAAGTTTGTGTTTGCCAAGCAATCTTTGTCAAAAGGTGACCCTTTTTGCAAATGTTTGGAGTCCGGTAATTTGAAGGACTACCATTTGACAAATTAGTCTTTCGGACTCGAAACATTTGCAAAAAGGGTCACCTTTTAACAAAGATTGCTTGGCAAACACAAACTTATTCTGTGAGCATTACGCTTTAGTTATTTTTGCTTGTGTCTGTTTCGGCTTCAATTCGTCTCTTCAGCTAAGGCAGTTGTGATAGCAGTTTTCACTGCCGACCACTACCTTAGGACAGAGCGGAGAAGGTAAAATTTCTCTTTTGAGAATTACCAAATTGTAATCCAAGAATTCTTTTATTGCATTCTGTTAGACCAATGGTTTTCAATCAGTGTGATGTGGTGCCCTGAGATACCACAGGAGAATATAGATTTTTAATTTAGGGCATTGTAGTAATGGACTTTTGGGAAATTTAATATTGTTTATTGACATAATTTCTTCTGTTAATGTTAACTTTTTGTTAAAATTTGTTAGTAACGTGTTTATTTAAATTTGTTTTAATTTTTCTGCATCTTAAGTGATAACTGACAGCACTTGGTTATAAGAAGCTTTTAAAAAGCTCTCATTCTAAAAAAAAAATGATAGGTCAAATGGCTACACGCCACTAGAGTTTCTACCAAGATCCCACAGGAGAACCACAGAATGACTGTTGTTGGTCAGGGTCCCTATGGGCTCAGAAAGGTTGACAGTCTCATTGTTATACATAAAACTAAAAATATTGAAGTTGTCTTTTGACACTGTGATCTGTGTGTGCATATGTAATACAGACTATTATAGAGGCTATTATGGCTGGAGTCGACATTATGAAAATTAAAAACTACCAGGTTGTTGGGTCATGGTCGATTGCTTAAGGATGGTCCATATTTTCTTCTAAACATTTGCCCACCCACTGGAGGCCTTCTTTAGTACCAGAAAGTTTTATAAAAGATGGTAGGCCAAATGCGCCTCAATCAGAAATATAGGCAATACGTATATTCTGAGATGTGGCAGATGGAGGAGGTGCTGCAGGACACCAGTTACTCTTCTGTGGAAGTGAGGAGAGCAGTCCAACCGAGGAGATCCATTGTGTCAGATGAGTCAGAGTCACAGGAGTTTGTCAGCTCAGCCGTCTTGCCCTATATTCAGGGTTTGACAGACTGCATTGGTAGGTTGCTGTTGAGACAAGGCGTTAGAACTGTCTTTAAGCTGACCAGGAAAATCTAACAGTTCCTGAGACTGGTGAAAGATGCCAGGGACTAGCTGTCATCGTGCGGGATATACTATATTCCTTGCTCATGTGGCCAGGTACACATTAGCACCACAAAGCATAGTGCCTGCACCCACATTGGTGAGCACAGTCAATGCTGTCATTAGGGCCAGGCAGAGAAGTCTCAGTTGCTCAGGATCTTGTGAATGCTCAGCAGTCGCTGAGTTCATCCACATCCAAAAGCATGTCCTGATTGCAAAGAATTGGCAGGGTGAAAGTGTGGCTTTAAGTAGGATCTGGTATACTGCTTTACTTAGCCTGTCAGAGTGAAGCTACTTTATGTATGGTCCATTTTGGACACTAAAAGGATTGATTGCTTTGTGATTGGTTCACTTTAAACATCAAAACAGAATTCTCCTTTATGATTGGCTTTCCTAGTTGATCGTAAGTTAACCTCGCTTTCTTGGAAATTTACTGCTTATACTTCTGATTGAGGTGCATTTGGCCTACCATCTTTTGTTGAATTTTTTCTACTGAAGAAGGCCTCCAGTGTGCGGCGGTTGAAATCTGTGGCGGCTGGTAAGTCCTGAGGATGGGGAGGCTATGAGACAGTCACCTGAGCCATGCACAGTCATAAGTCATAGCAACCCCCCCCCAACACTCGTTATTTCACTGTTAATTATGGTAGAGATATCTGATTTTTACATCATGCGCGTCTTATTAGAAACATATGCGTACCTTTAACAAGATAAACTGAAGATTAATTTACTTTTGTACTATCAAAGAAGTAAACTTCTGAGTAGAAATATATTTTGTAAGGTGCAATGGATTTACTTGTGGGTCTACCGCAAATTCACTCAATGGTCCTTCTTATTCTCAGAATTGTCAGTAACATCATCATCCATTTCGGTCAACTTTTCAATTTGCAGAGGATTCCTTTTTCAATTGAAGCTAAAGGAATAATGCTGAGACGATCTTGAGTCGTGCAGTTCCTTAAGTAAGTTTTGATACCCATAAGACAAGAAAAGCATCTCTCTACATAAAAATAATTACAATGAAGAATTGTTCCAAGAAGAGTAAATAATTTATATGCTTTGGGAAGAATTTCGTTTGTACCTTCATAATTCATCTTTTTTATTACTCTGGTTAATTTCACTGTGTAATGGTGAGAAAATAGCTTCAAATTGAAACTTTACGATTTTACACACTTTATTTAAATATAATTGAGTCCCTGTATTCGGGCGCCAATGAAACTTTACTATTTTTATGCAAATAATAAATTGTATTAAATTTATCAAAACTTCGTTTTCATCTTACCTTCGGGCTCTCTTCCAGGGTTCTACAGACGAAACCAGCTGCAGAAAGGATTATATGGGTTTGAGTTACAAAATAATTACGTTAACACATATTTTTCGTATTCTAACAAACTAGCTTTCTTTTATTAAACTGAATTATTTACTTTCGCTTTATCTTCACACTACAGTTTCCATGCAAAACAAGAATACATGGATATTTAATCAATCAATATAAACTAATATGAAAATGAGTTAGCAAAAGCGTTATTTTGGTAACCAGCACTTTGCGACACTCTCTCACTCATACTCTTTTACATTTTTTTTTTTTCTTTTAAACCCCGTTATTATAGCTCTGTGTTTGTATTTATTTTATGGATTTATGGAATTGTTCTGATAGTGTTATGAAGGGTACTTAACCAATCCACGGTGTTCCTAACAGTTTCATCACCGCCTCGTGTTGTTAGCGGTTTCTGGCCACTTCAAAATGTTATTTCAACAGTTATGAATTTTTCCATTGCCGCGGTATACTCCGCCTTATTTAGTTTACCATGGTTTCAAATTACACTTTACACTTTTGTAACATTTTGTCGGCCAACTTTAGTTTGTTTGAGCACTTAGGTGTTGACCGCAATATTGTTTATGCACTTTTATAGATGTTTTATTGGATAGGCCGATTATAGTATTTTTGGCCTATCTTGCACCCTGATGCCACCGTTAACTTGAAGACGACTGTAATCTGCTACTGTATGATGCAAACTGGGGTGATAAATTGTTCTTACTGTGATTTACACAGAGACTGAGCTGGCAAGCTGTTGCATAATACGTCTGTGCTGGGCAGACTCAGACATAAACAGTCTATAATAACAATGTATGTGTTGCTGGTTACAATGAGGTTCCACAAAGGTGAATACTGACTACTTTGGGATTATAATTGATTTAAATTATTTTTTACACCCCATTCTGTACCGTTACAATACCCCCCCCCCCAATGAGAGGTTTTATGCCGAAGCATAAAAACTCTCATTGCCTAAAACCTAAGAGGACCAGTGAAGATATGGTGCCACAACCCCCCTGAGTTCTTTACTAAAATCATGGGTACTTACTCCCCTAGTCCGGTGGCTGTGGCTGCACCCATCCGACCTTACTGGACTTCTCTCCTCGAGATCCCAACACCATAAAATCAGATAGGCACCCACCACAGTATCACCTGACTCTGAAACATGCAATTAAAATGTCAACAAATGGCCTTCCATTATTCCATATCCCCAACTGATTCGTTTCCTCTTAGCAAAGTACTGATTCATTAACAAAGTACTGGTTGCGTATTTAATTTTGGCAATATAAACTTACTGTCTACTTACATTTATGTACATTGAATACATAAAATCACATACCAGTTATATACATTGGTAAATTTCTCCCCTAACAAAACATGGTTCCCCGCCAAAAGTACAAGTAGATTACATAGAATACAAATCTTATAACAAAAACCTAATTATAGGATACACATTTCAAACAAAATACATTATTGCCTTTGAATTTATATAAAATTTATGAACATTCCTCGTTTATCTTTTATTATCACTTCTATTATTATTACATTGTTCAACCATCTGTCACGCAATTCAAAACAAAATCAATTTACATTCATTACTAGAGCTCACCTTTTAAATCAATTTAATTCCAACTCAAACTTAATTTCATTCCTTCTCTTATTCAAAACAGTGAAGTTGCTTTGGTTACATTATATTCCAAATGATTCTACTTTATTAATCTACATTGATAAAATCCTTTCACATAAATTTTTTTTTTGGCTACATTACAACCAGGTCATCAAGTTATTTCATTATGTTATTCATAAAAAGTTACTTTCATTTCATCACATCTTGCATTTCTTTTGTTTCATAATAAAATTTACTCATAGCAAGTATTCATCAAAATTAAACATTCTTGTTGTTATCAACTCAAGCATGACTGTAAACATTAGTCACACAACATACAATATACCTGTTTACATCAACAGTGGTACAGCTAACAGAGAACAAAACTGCACTCGGCCTTGTGTGCGCGGTGACAAATTTTTGTTAGAGCTAGAGTTGGGGAAACATGAACCGCACTTGAGTTGTGTTGCCGTGGTGTGTGTTTCAGTGGATGTATAGTCGTATCAAAATTTAAGTGGGCGTTAGAAATATAATTTGCATAGTTTTCTTCCTTATTGTGTTGTATATATTTACTTACACTTACTCGTAAGTGTTTAGATACTGTATATGCTTGAGATACTGTATATCTGAAGTATATCGTTATTTACTTCATAGATAACGTATAAAATTGACACTAACGTGGAATTCAGAAGTAAAGTGAAACACAAATCGTTGAGTGGACAAAGCCAGGAAATTACTAGTTGTGTATTGCAGTTTATGCAAAACGAGGCAAAAAAAGGTGTGCCAGTTATACATTTGGCTAAAGTGTATGAACGCGTTGCAGCAGCTACTGGTGTAAGTTTACGGACTGTGAAAACGATTGCCGGTGAGTCACGAAAAATTGAGTGCAGTGGGTCGACATCTTTTTCAACATCTAAAAAGAAATTACTATTTCTTTTATGAATTTGCTAACTGCTATAATTTTTATTGTTCGACTAAGCTTTTCGTCATCGCTGACATCATCAGGTCTTAAACAACGTCTATCAACTGTACGTTGTAGGCTTTTATACTTTAGGCCCCTCCCCTTATGTCATCGCCCCTCCTATTGGTTCTAGCTGCTGCCGCTCTTCACGGGAACTTTGTCTACATTTTTCCGTTAGGCATTTTTCTAACGTCCGTCAAATTGTTTTAAGAATCTCCCGTTAATTTCTTCATTCTTGACTTATAATTTTTTGTAACCTTTTACATTTCGTCATTTTTAGTATGTTATTCTTATTATTTTAATTTATTTTTGTTTATTGTTTAATATATAATAAAATATTTCTTCATTTGTAAAATCCACTTTTATATTAATTAATTTATTTTTATCTTCTTTTCTAACTTTAAGTATTTCTAGTTCTTCTATTAGTTTTCTTTTTTGCGGATTGTTTTCTCTATTTTGATTATTTCCATATTTTCATTTGGATTTATGAATTTATGGCCTGATTCATTGAAATGTCTTGCATATAGTGAGTTCGTTACTCTAACCCCTTCTCCTTTTGCGTGTTCATTCATTCGAATTTTAAATTTTCTTCCAGTTTCACCCAGATATATCTTATTACATTCCCCACATTTTAATTTGTATGCGCCACTTTTTTCTGTTAATGAAATTTCTTCTGTTTTAGCATTTTTTATATATTCAAATAGATTTTTCGTTTTCTTTATTCCTGTCTGTATTTCATATTTTTCGAAGCATTTTTGTAACATTTTTGTTTGATATCCTATGTATGTTATTGCTCCTTTATATTTCTTTTCTTCATTTGTTTTTTCTTTTTTGTTCTTTTCTATTTCTTTATTTTCCTCTATTTTCTTAACTATTCTATTAATTATTTTAGGGTTGTAATTATTATTTTTTGCTATTTGTTGTATTTTCTTTAATTCTTTTTGTTTGAGTTCTTCATTTTCTAGATAATTTATAGCTCTATAGCAAAATGAATTTAATGCTGCCACTTTATAATTGACTGGATGATATGATTCTTGTGGAATTATTAAATCTGAGTATGTTTCTTTCCTATATATATCGAATTTGAGTTTGTTATCTTCAATTTTTATATTGATATCCAGGAAATTAATTTCTAATCCTCCAATTTCTTCTTGAAATTTTATTGTTTTTTCTATGTTATTTAGTTCTTCCATAAATTTTTTAAATTCATTTACTTCACCTTCCCAAACTATTAGTATGTCATCTACATACCTGATCCATTTTTTAATTCTTCTTTCTTTACCTATATCTTTTAAATTTTTGATTTCAAAGCTATTCATGAATATCTCTGCCATTAATGGTGAAAGCGGTGATCCCATTGGTAATCCATTTTCTTGTATGTAAAATTTGTTATTAAATCTGAAGTAGTTCTGGCTTAGGCATAATTCTAATCCTTCTATTATTTCGTTTTTCTATATATCTAATATCTGTTATCTTTTATATCTAATGACATTAATTTTGTCTTATTTGTTATGGTTATTTCTTTTAATCTTTCTATTACCTTTTTGCTGTTTTCCATGCTGTGGATTTCTTCTTTTTCATATGCCATTTTGATTCTTTTACTTATTTCTTTTGATATTTTGTATGTTGGCGAATTTATAAATGATACTATAGGTCTTAATGGCATTTCTTTTTTATGTAACTTAATTTGACATCTAAATTTTGGAGCTTCAGGATTATGTTCTATTTTTGGTTTCTTTTGCCATTCTGTTAAATATGTTGTCTTTTTTTATCAATTTCTTTGTTTGTGCTTGAAATTTACTTGTGTAATCATATTTTATTTCTTTATGTGGTCCTTTTTGTATAAATTGTTCTGCTTTTTCGATATAATCTCTTTTGTTCATTACCACTGCTGTGTTACCTTTATCGGCTTTTATAACTATCAAATTGTTCTCCGTGATTTTCTTTTTTAATTCTCTTATATTTCTTTTTATTTGTGTTTCGTTTTTATTTCTTACATTTTTGTTTTTTGTGATGGTACAATCATGGTACATTTTGTGATTATTTTAAATATGGTAAATAGAACATAACTATTGTATTTTTCTATTTTGGTCATACTAAACCCAACCTTAAACACCCGATACGAATATACAGTGAGTGGAGTGTATAATAATATTTGTCAGGATTTGAACCAATTCATAGCAAAAACGGTGAAACATCACAAAAAACAGTGTGCAGTTGTTGCGATAAGAGAGCCGAACCTTAATTACGTCAGAGGCTGAGAATGTGTTTACATCAACAATGATGCTGTCAACAATTGTAACAAAGAAAATGTGACGTAGGTTCACCCCACCTCAGCAAAATCTAACAAAGACTCGTGGTCATTTCATCTGCAGCAGTGATCAACGCCGGCCGGCAACCCATTCACTCACGGGTGAATTTTAACTTTTTAGACCACCGTAGGTGGTTAATAAACAGTATAAATATATATTCAAAATGTACTAAGGAAAGTTAGACAGTTCGGCTTTGTGTAGGTGTCCTCGGCCGATGAATCGTCCATAAAGATCGGTGTATAGAATCGGTCCCACGACGGTGGGTTACGTAGGTTGACACGACGGTGCCCTGTCAAACGCCGTAAAATTATACCGATTGTGCCGATGTCTGGATGATGCTAGAAGTGCGAGGAGGCCGACACGAAATGGGTGAGAACGTTCCTTGTGTACTTTAAATCCTTATTTTGGTTTCCCAGTATAAAATTTTATTTTAAAATTTCAATGACATAAAAGGAGCTCCAACATTAATAAAATTTTGTACCATTTTCTACTAAATTTGTACCATGAGTGTGAAAGAGAGAGAGGTTGCGTGTGTGTTGTAATTTCTAAGTGTTGGGTTGTGCGGAAATCTAAATAAAGATGTATATCTTTATTTATCATATATCTATTATAATTATCTAATACAACACATTTTTTAGTATATGTAAGGATTTTGGAGGGTAATTTGATTTTTGAAACGCCTCTGGCGCAATATGTGGATCTTATATATTTCACTATGTAGTAACTACCAGTTTCAATATTAATAAAGTATTTTATATATGTTATTTGGTGTATGTTTTTATTTCAGGTAATTTGTTTCACAAGACTGGTTCGTGTTACATGAATTCTGGCCCTAAAAAACAAATTTCGATCATGTTACCTTGTACAAACATGGCACCCGAGATTATTTACTAGTACATACGAAAATACATTTTTTACGATAAAATAATTAAACGATAAAATGTAATAGATTACATTTTCTTACATATTTTGTCTACTATTTCTTTTACTTCACTTCTTAATTGTTTTTTAGTTTCTTCATTTTTTATTTTATCGATTATTTCTTCACATTCTATTATTGTATTTTCTTTATTTATGTTTGTTTTTGTTGCATATTTTAAACTTTTCCCTAATAATTTATGTTCATTTTCTGTAAGCTTTGTTTCTGTTAAATTTAATACTTTTTCAGCAAATTTTATTTCTTCATCTTTTTCTTTATTTTTATTTCTTGTTCCTTCTATTAATTCCTTGAGTTTCTTATTTAATCTCTCTTCTATTTTTCTTATTTTCTTTTCTATGTATTTTTCACCAAACTCTTTTCTCATTTCTTCTATTTCTATATAATTGTAACTTGTATATAATTTTTGATGTAATTGATACATTTCTTTGTTATATTTATTTATTTTACTGTATAAGTTCTTTATTTCAAGTTTTATCCATAAGGGGAGGGGCCTAAAGTATAAAAGCCTACAACGTACAGTTGATAGACGTTGTTTAAGACCTGATGATGTCAGCGATGACGAAAAGCTTAGTCGAACAATAAAAATTATAGCAGTTAGCAAATTCATAAAAGAAATAGTAAGGATGGCTGCTAATTTAAACAATACGAAGAATAAAAAGAAATTGAAAAATAGAAATAAAAAATTGTGCTGGATGATTTTGATCGATGTGTTTTATGTAGACTAGTTTTAAATTTTCATATAAATGAAAAGAGGGTGCCAACGATGAAGGCAATCCACAAAAACAGAAACATTGTTTATATGTACATTCTACGTATACACAAGTAAAGAGCTGGACCGACGATTCAAATGAAGGACTAAAGAAGAAAGTTACAAAAGGCCAGAAACTAATAATAATCCATGCTGGCGGAGAAAATGGTTTTGTTATTGGTGCTAATTTAACTTGGAAGTCGACATTATCAACAGGAGATTATCATGATGAGATGAATTACTCTAATTTCAAGAAGTGGGTAGAACAAAAGCTACTAAATGGACTGCCACCAAACAGTGTTCTTGTCATGGATAACGCTCCCTACCACAACAAACAAACTGAAAAATGTCCGACTTCTAATTCCAGGAAAGACGACATGAAAGACTGGCTTACAAAGAAAAACATACAATTTGAAAATTCAATATTGAAACCCGATTTGTACACATTAATCAAATTATATAAACCAAAATATAAAACGTATGAAATCGACGAGTTATTACACAATCATGGACATTCTGTTCTACGTTTGCCTCCTTACCATCCAGATCTAAACCCCATTGAACTCGTATGGGCTTCTTTAAAAGAATATGTTGCAAAGAGAAATGTTACTTTCAATTTTAATGATGTTAATAATTACTGTAATGATTTTTTCGAAAGTTTTTCAAAAGACAATTGGCTAAATAGGTGCAGGCACGTAATTAAAATAGAAAGAGAATACTGGGAAAAAGAACAACTCTTCGATACTGTAATGGACGATATTATAATAAATCTAGGTGAAGACAGTGAAGAAGAATCGGAAGAAGAGAATTCAGATACTGACAGTGATATTTCGGGAGTTCATCCAATGAACGAGTAATTGTCAAGTTTATTTTAATACTTAAATTTGGTGTATTAATTGATTATTAATTATTAATATTATTATTAATGAAAGAGTGAATTGAACTATAACTTCTTTTTTTTTATTTAGTAATGTGGACATATGAAACGGTTTATAGTGTTTAAAATTTTTAATTGTTTGATATGGCGAAAGAAAAACAATACACTTCAGCTGGAGTTAAGAACATTTTTATTTTCCTCATGTTGAGTAATATTTACTTGGGTTTCACTTCCTAAATTAGAAATTGTATTTCGCTGTATAATTTCCTAAAACTTTACAAGCTCTTACACTATAAAGACATTACGTTCAGCATGGGATAAATAAACTCTGAACACAGTAAATTTTGTACATTGTCAACATGAAACGAGTGTACGTAGATGACGTAGTTCGTAAACTTTGTCCGCCTCACTCACATACTACTACCGTCTCACTCACTCCCATCTGCACAGCTCACGGGCAATTTCGATTCAGTTTAGTTGTATCCAAGACTTGTTTTATAAACATTGACTCAGACTCAACATTCCTGATTATGTCACCACTACCACTTCCTTCAAGTTTCAGTTTAAACAAATCTTTTAGTGTTGACATATTAATCACTTACTATTTGTTACAATTCACATCAAAATTAATGTTACTTCATTAATAAAATTCACCTTTTAAATTACTTTATTTCCACCTCCACTCAAAACAATTTGGCTTTAGTTACATTATTTAAAACACTTTTAATTTAAACACACAATACAAAATAAAATTCCTTAATATCTCCTGTTAATTATTTAGTAAAATAAAATATTATTATTATTATGCCATTCATCTCTACTACAAACATGTGTTATCTAAGCTATAATCTACATTCCAACAATATAATCTTGACACAATACATTTAACACTAACACATTTATTTACAAATTTCCGTCGTATCCAATTATTGTTTACCACACTTCATTACCTAAATCAGCCAAGTAATTCTACCATTGACTCAAATAATTAAATGTTCATTCATTAAATATCTAACCCCCGTCATCGAAAATTAATCGGATGCCCACATAGCATTTTTTATTTTTATTTACTTACATCATATGGCTATCATTTGTGTAATAACCATAAACATTTATTTTTTCCAATATACCATAATAATAATGCTCAGGGTTACCCCCCATTATTATATTATCATAAGCTAAGTCTACATCATTATTTTTAGTTAAGTCTCCGTTAGTATTTCCTGTCACATTTAAATCATTTATAATTTCATCACTATAATTGTCAGCTGTTACTAATACACTAACCCTCACAACAGGTAAGTGTATATTATCATCATCAATATAATCATTGTTTATTACACAGGTAAGTCTCTATTATTTATAATAATTCTCTCCTTATTTAACTTCTTAACCAACCCTTTATAACCTCTATTTGGCTCAAATATCTCTATCACTCTCTCTCTCTTTTCATGATCACTTTCACAATCCAATTTCACATTCTCACTCCACACAGAGGGCAACACCACTTTATTATTTAAACACCATCTGGCCCTACCAGATAAACAAAAAAAACTTATTTGACCATTTGCTGACCCATTGTCGCCCAAATGTCCTAATGAGGAACTCTTATCCCCATAAACAACTTGTGAAATCTCTGCTTCACATTTAACCCCAGAAAAATTTGCCCCCTGTTCACCCTCTTCATTTAAACTATCTCTATACTCCCTTTCTAACTCATTATGATCACTAACTATCAATCCTCTAACCTCAACTAATTTTCTACTCTCAATATCACTATCACTATTACTCAATATATCACTATTATTTTTATTCAATAATATTTCATCATTACCGATTTTAGCATCACCACTTACCTTGTTTACTGTCACTTGTTTGACGCTGAAACTAACACCATTATCATTTATATTTCCGTTATTTTCACTTACTCTGTTTTCCGTTACTTCATTATTTTCAATATTTCTCCTAAGCTTATCTAACTGTTGTATCAATTCAATATTTATTTTATTTAGTTTATCATTGATATTCTTTTGTGACTCGGTCACTTTTTTATTTATTTCATTCATTTCCCCCTTAATTTCGTTAAATTTAGCATCAAACTTATTAAAACTACTTTCACATCTAATTTTCTGTTCACTTACATTACTACTCAATTCATGCAATTTTGCATTAATGTCACTACTTAATGTATCAAATTTATTATTTTGTGCATCAAATTTTTTATCACTGTTGTCAAGACGATTATTTATTTCGTTAAATTTAACATTATGTTCATCTAACTTTACACTTAGTTCATTAGACATTTTACTCTGTTGCTCTAAAAACAACTGCATCATATTCATCACATCATTATTGTCAAATTGTTTATTTTTATTTTTACACTTAGTTCATTAGACATTTTACTCTGTTGCTCTAAAAACAACTGCATCATATTCATTACATCATTATTTTAATAATATATATAATACTTTCACTAATGAACTTACTGTTGTCACTTCCCAAACGTTTCGAGATGTTGTTTCTCTTCTTCAGTGGGTTTAATACTGACTGTCGATTACAGAATAACCGTTACGGAAAAATGGTGTGTGTGGTGGGGGTTGATGGTGGGAACGGATTGGCGTTGAGGTTCGAATTAGTTGTGTGGATCAGTGTGTCAAATAGTGTATGTGATTTGTAATGTACATCACATACACTATTTGACACACTGATCCACACAACTAATTCGAACCTCAACGCCAATCCCTTCCCACCATCAACCCCCACCACACACACCATTTTTCCGTAACCGTTATTCTATAATCGACAGTCAGTATTAAACCCACTGAAGAAGAGAAACAACATCTCGAAACGTTTGGGAAGTGACAACAGTAAGTTCATTAGTGAAAGTATTATATATATTATTAAATTAATAAAGTGAACGAAGAGGATGCAACAACAAGATAATTTTACATCATTATTGTCAAATTGTTTATTTTTATTACTTGAGGTTGAGGTTAACTGAATCCCAGTGTCATCTATGATAGCTGGCTCATTAAATTCTCTATTTTGGACTAAGATTGGAGTCGAATGGACCTCCAACCCACTCATGACCGTTGATTCGGTCAAACTATTTTATTTATTGATATTTGTATCAAATTTATTTTCTGTACTGACTTCGGTTAAGTCAGTTATGCTGACTTCATCATTGTTATTCTTCATTTTATGGTATTGTTTACATATACGATTATACACTTTAGCTTAGTTTCTCATCACAATCTACCATCATTTACAACATCGCCCCCACTCCCAAATAACCATTTCTGCAACTAGACTTAGGTCTGGTTTGTGTAATAAAAATTACATTCACCGTCCCTGTTCGGGCGCCAATGAAACTTTACGATTTTACACACTTTATTTAAATATAATCGAGTCCCTGTATTCGAGTGCCAATGAAACTTTACTATTTTTATGCAAATAATAAATTTTATTAAATTTATCAAAACTTCGTTTTCATCTTATCTTCGGGCTCTCTTCCAGGGTTCTACAGACGAAACCAGCTGCAGAAAGGATTATATGGGTTTGAGTTACAAAATAATTACGTTAACACAAATTTTTCGTATTCTAACAAACTAGCTTTCTTTTATTAAACTGAATTATTTACTTTCGCTTTATCTTCACACTACAGTTTCCATGAAAAACAAGAATACATGGATCAATCAATATAAACTAATATATATTAATATTATATATTATATTATATTATACATATATTATATATATATATATATTTTATATATATCAATATATAGTTTAATCAATCAATATAAACTAATATGAAAATGACTTAACAATAGTGTTATTTTGGTAACCAGCACTTTGCGACACTCTCTCACTCATACTCTTTTACATTTTTTTTCTTTTCAACCCCGTTATTATAGCTCTGTGTTTGTGTTTATTTATGGATTTATGGAATTGTTCTGATAGTGTTATGAAGGGTACTTAACCAATCCACGGTGTTCCTAACAGTTTCATCACCGCCTCGTGTTGTTAGCGGTTTCTGGTCACTTCAAAATGTTATTTCAACAGTTCATGAATTTTTTCACTGCCGCGGTATACTCCGCCTTATTTAGTTTACCATGGTTTCAAATTACACTTTACACTTTTGTAACATTTTGTCGGCCGACTTTAGTTTGTTCGAGCACTTAGGTGTTGACCGCAATATTGTTTATGCACTTTTATAGATGTTTTATTGGATAGGCCGATTATAGTATTTTCAGCCTATCTTGCACCCGAGGCCACCGTTAACTTGAAGATGACTGTAATCTGCTACTGTCTGATGCAAACTGGGGTGATAAAGTGTTCTTACTGTGATTTACACAGAGACTGAGCTGGCAAGCTGTTGCGTAATATGTCTGTGCTGGGCAGACTCAGACATAAACAGTCTACAGTAACAATGTATTGCAACGTTCTCGCTCTGAGGTACTTTCCGAGGAGTCTTTGGATGTGACCTATTGTGTGCTCGTCTTATTTAATTACGCCCCACTGTTGAAGCGCCAATCTGTAATGTACTCGCTTTATAGGTGTGACTTCCGTCTTATTCAAGCCCCAATGTTGGGTTTGCCAATTTGTAACATAATCGCTTGTATCTCGTGAAAGCATCTTATTATTAATTTAAGCTTTCCCAATTAAGCCCCAAAGTTGATTTCGCCAATCTGTAACGTAACGATTCATATAAAGGTATAGATTTATATTATATGCCCCACGTTGTATGCGTCAATCTGTAACGAGATCTCTTTTTATGAGGTACAGAGTTATTTTTTGAAAGTCTCGGAGCGGTCAGAGTACCCTTTTGCGATCGTCACTTATGAATTATAATTATTAATGTTCAAATCAATTGGATTTGAAGTTTACCAAACGAAACAGAAATCGAGTGTGTGTGATTTGGTAGAGATTAAGGAAGTTGTTTAATCTTAGTTAGAAGAGAGAGTAAGAACAATTTTGTTACACCCAGATTATACAATTTCTTATTTTTAAATATTCGCTGTTCATAAGATCAGCTGATTTTGACATCAACCTCAAAATGTTAGGTTAAACAAACACCACTGTTCGGTGATACTCCCCTGTGGAACGTCCTCTTCTTGGCTTCCTGAAAATCTACAACAACTACCCTCTACAATACAGAATACACGTTTGATTATTTAACATAAAATATTCACAGTATTTATTTATGTAAATCACTGGTTTCCTCTTCTTCCAGTATACAAGTATTATAATCGATCTTTTCAGTCAACAATACATTGGATTGATTTATTTAGGTAAACATTTGAATTATCCTAAAATATATTTTTTATGATTTTATAATTTTATCCTTGATTAGACATTAAACAACATATAATTCGTTTTATTAATTTCCCCAGGGTTAAGGGTAAGTTCTTTGTGTTATGAGATGGTCAGAAATGAATAATTATATACTACGCTTTACAAGATAAAAATAATAAATTTCGAATTTTTGGTTTATTTCGTAGTATGTAGTTCCGGATTTGTCCGCAAGAGTGCAGATTATTTCTTTATTATACACATGGAATTATTTACGAAATATTGGAACTGCACAACGATTTGATATGAGGTTTTCTTGGTTAATAATTCTTAATAACGTTTATATTACCTCTTTCCTCGAAGTTTTTACTTGAATGGAGCTGTTTCTAGTGTTGTAGTTCTAGTTGTTTTGTAATTTCGTTGAATGTCCATAAGATACAATCTCGCAAAAATCGTGCTGTTTAACTAGGCCAGATCTGGTAATTGGTTATTTCACTTTTTTATCGGGTAAAGCACATTATAGTTGATATCTGAAGGAGTTTGAACATAAGGTGGATACTGTGAGTTAATTTTTATTCCATTTTGGCACTGTTTCCGAAAGTTTTGAATGGTTTTAATACAATTTTTGTGACATTACTTTTTCTCAACCGAACGGTTTCCAATCGTTTTAACAATTAATTCATATGTTGTTACCCGGTTACTCTTAGTAACCAATAATTTTTATATCATTTTTTATTGGTGCTTCTATCTACTTTTGAGTATATAGGCTGTTTTTAATTATTATAAATTTATTTCTTATTTATAGAAAAATAATTCTTTTTAACTTTGGTTTATTATCCAATTTGATTTATATAAGGTTTTCCGTTTATTTTCTCATAACCTTAGATATACCGTAGGTCTTTAATATTATTATTTCCTTTAATTGAATTTATATATTACTTATTAATTTCTTATAGTATCCTTACACTGCACTATTTTCTTCTGCCATTTTCCTCATACAGTATTATTTTATTTTTTATTATTATTTTATATTTAACTCTTTTATTTTTAACCCTGGGTTATCTTATATTCAAACATAATTATTCTATTAAATATAAAATTAAACCTAGGTACTAAATTTTAGTTGCCTACACAATACAAATCATACAATATTTAAACAAAACACATAATTAGTTAGTAGCAATACAGTCTACTATTATAATCCATTGTTTCTACATCTACAGCATAAGTCTATGAGATGCTCCCTTCAAAGTCACTTATTTACTCACTGGGTACACTATAACTCACTTGGTACACTTTATATCAATTACGTATAGTTTATAATGTTTTGTGATATAAAGTAATTTAGAGCTAGGTATATTATACCCATTTCTGACCTTTATGGTGGGGTAATTAGTTATCATTTTTGGGACTTGGTTATGTAACGTTACAGTATGTGTTGCTGGTTACAATGAGGTTCCACAAAGGTGAATACTGACTACTTTGGGATTACAATTGATTTAAATTATTATTTTTTTACACCCCATTCTGTACCGTTACAAAATCCTGTTCTTAATGTTTCTTTGTATGCTGAGCATTATCAGAAGAAAAGAATCAGAAATATTTTATCAAAGTGTTTAGTGTCACCTAACTTCATAAATTTTTATTTTCCTCACAGCTGGAAAAACATTCTTCTAGTTGAGCAATAATATTGCTTAACAGTAAGCAAGGCCAGCATAATAACTTCAACTTTACTCCAGTACCGCATAGCCATTTATGTTGATCATACTATGATGACAGGAAAGTTCTAGATTGATTTTTGTGCCTTTTAAGAAATAAAAACTGTAAGGTACATCGACCACGTTTCAGCATTTCACTTCTATCAAAATCTCTCAACCAGGAAAATGTTTTTTCCAGTAGTGTTCGATACTGCAATATCACTTTCACTTTCTTCTGTTAAATCCATTTTATCGTCATGGTAGATATCACAAACTCACACCAAGAAGAGATAAATAGTAATAATACACATGCACAAGGATCACGAGAACGTAAAGACTGTGTAAAACTAACACAAACCACATTAAACGGTGCCGAGAGGCTAAATCACTCACCTCCCATGCACGGTTACAGATGCACTAGTGTGCCCCACCACTTGCCGGGCACAGTTCTCACATATTTGTACCAGTACTGAGGTGGCTACTCAGATCCCTTACTCTGTCTGCTGTAATTCTGTGGTATTATGATAAAGCAATTGCACAAATTGCCAAATTGTGATTACAGATTGGTTACAGATTCAGTTTGTTTTTTAATAATTTTGTAATTTTATTGGGGAGGCTCAGCCTCCCTTCCCTCCACTGATGAACTGCCGCTGGTTGAAATGTTTAGAAGAAAATATGTACCATCCTTTAAGCAATTGACCATGGCTTAACAGCCGGGTAGTTTTTAATTTTCAAAGTAGATCAGTGTTTACAATACAATCTTGAGTTCTTTAACACTATCCGGTTCATTTCAGGAATATAAAACCACTTGCAGTCTGTAAATAATAGCAATCCCTCAACTTTTTGTCAGTATACTTAACTTGTGACCAAATTAACAATTGCATCTCTAAAGAGTTCCATATGTGATTTTACTAATACGACTACATTAGCATGTACAGTAAAGCAATTTCTTCATACGGAAAATCATTATTTTTGGTTGTCTATGGTTGATTTTATTAATTGTTTCCTTAGAAGATTGTGTGCCATCAGGATAGTTTATGAAAGAAGGCAGTAGAAGTTGCCAGCTTGAGCTGTGTGATATACAAGATACTGTGGCCATCACATGAAACAGTTCTGTTATCCAAGTTACTTATTCTGTAGCTTGAAAGGTGAAAAACGCTCTTACAGTACTGACTGGGACTTGAATCTGTGACTCCTAGTTTTACAGCGAAGTGCTATACTACTGGTCTATAATGTCCATAGTACCCATTTTTTCACACAAATTTTATTAATAGCATTACTTTTAATAATAATAACAGTCCTTCCTTATTGCCAATTTAACCATGTGATTTCTTAATATATTAATAAAGTTACCACACAGATTTTGAAAAATAAATATCCAATATCCTTTAATTAAAATAGGCCGATGCATTTATAAGACTAGAAATAAATTCTATATAAAGTGTTAGTTGTACTAAAGAGTTAATTATGATTATAACTTTATGACAAATTTTAAAAATTAATGTTATCTTAGCTTAATCTGAGTAGTATACCTAAAAACTATTACACACACACACACTTCGTTCGGCGCAAGGTTAACACGCTAAGTTCGGTTGCATGGAGGTGTATCATTTTTTTTTTAACTCGCGTGTTCTCACCGTCGTTCAATGCTAATGTATTGCACGTCGTCGCTGTGTATAGTTGACTCGTTTGTTAGAAGCGGTGACAAATATTTGGTTTGCCTGGCCAGCTGTTGTACGCTGTAACCTGCAAAAAAGCGAAGTTTTCGTGGGTGAAAATTGCGATGTGATCTGCCTCATTTGTGTTCTGACCCTCACCAAGGAAATTTCTCTGGTCTCGATTGACGGCATCCGATATATTCTGCTTGGTTGAAACCTCTGCTATGGCAAGATAAATTAAAGCCTAGGTAGAAAAGAACTTCATAGTTATAAAAAGGAATTATAAAAACCAGATTTATAAAACGAAATAATGCACATCTTGTGGTCAGAGCAAATTGTTAATAAGCTAATAGTCTGTGAAAAGGTTCTGGTGCCCTGCTAAATATTAAAGTGTGTTTTCTCCATAATATTATAATTGTGGCGTGCGTGCGAGCTGTGATTATGTTCTGTTCTTTATGACACCCTATACAGCAAATTGCCTGTCTTAGGTGCTCGACCAATGGCGAGATGGGTGTCGGGGTTGGCTGAAGATCTGCCAACCCCTTGTGCAGAGAAGCTACATGAGCCGTGAGACACCGTCAGTCGGGACAGACACACACACTTAGAGAAATTCTGCCCCCAGAAGTTATCAGTTCCAGCTACTGCTCATTCTAGTCACATGGCAACCTAGTTACATTGGACAATCCAGGTGTGATCTTTCTATGTTTAATTTACCAATATCATCTACCACAATACGGTGTATCTGCAGACGCTCTCGAAAACAGACTTATAAAACCCACCTTTAACTTGCACAAGATCTGCAAACACACATGTTAAGTTTCGTGCCTGCTTGTTCTGACACTGTATATAACTAAGCACCTTATGTAATATTTCACAACATACTTATACTATGTAAGGGAAATTGCACATACACATGTACCTAGATGAACAGCTCTAAGTTTTCCCAATTTTTTTGTGTTCTATGTATCTGAGCGTTGGTTATGTCCTGCATAATCACGTCCTTCCATGTGGGCATAATTCAGGACTGGGGGTGTCTGACTTTCGTTCAATTATTGAGGCTTTAACAATAATTATGGCTTAATTCTCTGAGTTATTGATTCAGAATTGTTGAATGAAGTATTAAATTATAAATTTTAAGTTATCTTGTTATGTTGGGGGCAAATCAGTTGCTTATGGTTATATGAACTTTCACCTCAGATGTGACACTAACTGTGTGAATTGTAAGCTTGGTATTGTTTGTAATATATATATTATGTGATGGGTTATTGCGAGAGGGTTGGTGCAGGAATTGGGTGTGTGTTATATGTATTAAGTATGTGTTTATGTGTAATTTTCAAAAGGGGGAATATAATATAATATTAATGATGTTATAGCACATGTGCTGAAATAATTGTCGACAGAGCTAGCAAATCTAACATTAAATATCAAATATTAAATAGCAACATCAAATATCAGATATCAATATCATTCTTTGAGTTGCATTCATTCTTTTTTACAAGCCACTGAATTAAGCAGTCACTCATAAATCTATGGTGTGGTATAATAAATGTATATATGTAATGATGCATTCCAGTCAACTATTTTTTGAATTAAGTGGATTATGGATAGCACTTGGTCTTTGATAATTGTCAATCATTTATCAGTCTGTAATGCAGTAATGCATAATGATTATATATGTAGGTGCTCTCACACAACACAGTGATGTATAATTAAGATATATATATATTCAATCACTTTCTGCTACAGTCCGTTTCTTGATGTATATAATACATAAAATATATAATACATACATACATAATATAAAAATAAATAATTTATAAATATTAAATGTAATATATATATATACACACACACACACACACACACACACACACATAACTCAGAATAGTGATGACTATCATATGTAGGCTAATATATTTCAGTGATTGATATTGTTACATACATTCACATGCTACTTAGTGCTTGATCCAGGATATGTATATGTATTTCAATATTACTCAGTGGCAATTATTTAATTATACTTTTATTATATTATGTACGAGACTGGACACCAAATAAATTTTGCACTTGTTATTGTTAATAGAGTTTTTTCATTTGCAAGTCCTGTCATCCATCCAGTGGACATGTCTGAAATTGTAACTTGGGTCTAGGCACACTTTAGGCTTCCTCTAGGTTCAATACCTAGTTTTAAATATTATGTCTCTCCCCTTTTTGTAAAAAAAAAAAATTCATTAAACACTTAATAAAATAAAAGAGGGGTTTCAACACACACACACACACACACACACACCAACATGACATTAATAAAACACATACCATACAAAGGCACCATAATGAACATATGGAAAAATTTACAAATATACAAACACAAAACAGGGTAATTCCTGAACAAATACAAATCAATACAAAACATGACACATTTTTCAAAGCACTCAACATTGAAAATACTCCAAAAGCTAATATATACACCACAACCACACTTAATAGCACCAGTATAAAATACACAAACACCAACAGGAAGCCATAACAACAACAAACCAAAACACAAATACCTCAAGAGATACAAAATCAGGAAGGCTGAAGATGGAACAATACTCTTCCCGAAACATGTACCAAATAAGGGAATAAAACATCTTGAGATAAAGAATTTATAAATATTAAATAAATTATATATATATATATATATATATATATATATATATATATATAGAGAGAGAGAGAGAGAGAGAGAGAGAGAGAGAGAGAGAGAGAGTGGGATACATAAAAATTAGTATTATTTTACTAACACTTTCTCTTATTCAAATGCCTGTTATTCAGATGTATATCCAGAGGAGTGGTGAAGGAAATTCCCCCTTCCTATAATCTTGAAAACATACTTTCACAGTTTGATTAAAAGAAAATTATTTCAGTTTATCAGGAAAACATGGTATAATTTATAAAAATATTTAAAAAATGCTGTTCAAGAATAGAAAAACTGTACTTCAAACAGAAATAGCCTTACAAAAAGAAATGGAAAAAAGAAAGTTTTTCCTTTGTATATGTGTTCTCTCTCCCAAAGTACCTCTCTGCTTCTATTTCCAATTCTTAGTTTATGAAATTTTGTTTTCATCCTGTATTGTTTCCATTGTGTATGTTGGATCTAAATATATTATTTCTTAACACCTGAATATAACTAAATGTTTTCAAAGACCATAAATGTAATGGGGTAACTAAAAAGATTGATTAATGCACTTTCCTGTAAGAATATCTGGTGTATAAAGTATGAAGTCTCACAAAACTTTAATGGGATATACCTCTTGATATGCAGATTTTAGGTAGTTTTTAGATTCTTTAACAAGAATCAGGTGATAAAATATAGAGAATTCTACTAAAATATGATTCCTGGATTTTGTTCTCCATGACCGTTGATTAATTAATTATAAAAATACCACTACTTACTCGGATCACTAATTTTTTTATTGGTAAAAAATGATAGACTATCAGGTAAAAGTCTATTATTTTTTACCAATAAAAAATCAGTGATCCAAGTCAGTAGTGATGTATTTATAAATAAAATATGATTTTGTAATCAAAGTTTTGTAAAGCACTATTTTACAAGTTGAGTCATACAAAGTAGTTGTTATGTGTGGCAATAATAATTTTTTTAATGTTAACTGTATTCAGTCATTTGGTTAGCTGAGGCTATAAAAATATGTAACACTTTAAGGATATTAACAACACATGTCTCAATACAATTTCACAGCAGATCCTGAAATAATACATCTGCTACTAGCCAATGCTAATTTGTATCAGTTTTTGTGAAATACCAACACAGCCATTAGTAGTAAATAATTATTGTTGTATTAAAATGTGTCATTCTACTCAACCATATTATCACATATTTCAAAACATATAATTAAATTTGTTTCATTTACCATACTATTACATGAGACAGTGATTTTCTTATACATGAAAGGTATCATCAGTTATAAGATTTAGTGATCAATTTTTCTTTTTGAATCAGTATATATTAAAACATACATAGTACTGATCTATTAGCCTAGAGTCCAATATAGGACCTTATACTGAAAGTTTGCTGGATGTAGGTCTAAACATTTCACTATCACTCAGCTGAATGAAGAATCTAATTCTTCCCAAACACTTATTTATTTATAATAAGTAATATAACACTAATAAAAATATGTAGTGTTTAACAATATATTTCCAGTTCCTTTAGACTCTGTTTGTAGTCCACAACATTCACAGAATTACCTTATTAGACACCTCTCACAGTGGATATGTGCCTGTGATCCACAGACATCACATGATGTCAGAAATAGAAATTACCAGAATATGTCTTTACTTTCTTACATTCCACAAATATATGAGCATTCCTGTGCCAAATAGGTCTAACTGAAACACGCGTACTCAATAACTTAAAGGAATGTGAGTTAAATAATTATCATTGCTGCCAGTTAAAGATACCTCTGTAATTACTTATATGTTAGTTTCTCTGTCAGTAATTTCCTATAGAATCTGTGGTATCCTAGCCCAACATTTTTAGCCAATTTAAATATGTTAGTTTTATCTTCTTCAAAATTCCTCCTATGTTCAACCATATGAGCTGCAATAAGCAGTTTCTCCTAACAGCATGAGTTACACTAGCTAAGGAAGGCTGTAGATTTTATTCTTGGATCGTAATTTAGAGTGTTCTGTTTCAGATTTGTATAAAATCTCTCCTATGAGAAAGAAAGGACATATTCTCCATATGTATGAGCAATCCAGGTTTTTTTTATAATACAATACTTTTAGTGTATGAAATATATAGAATATGTAAGTACTGTACTAGTCATGAAATCCTGTGTACTGCCTGAAGGAATATCATGCCTGCTGATTACAAGGCTCTTCTTAAATCTATAATCATATAAGTTTACATATTAGGTTCATGCTCAGTGAAAATTGACTGTATTGTAGAGCTTAATAATCATATGTTTTCTCTTGTCATCCAGAATATGCCTACATACCATCAGTAAACGTGTGCTTCCTGGTGTGTGGGGCTTGCACCCACTAAAACCCTTCCTCTTTGCTGTAGTAAGAATCATCATGGGACTAAATTTTTACAATGCTTCAACATGTTACTATTTCCATGCCTATATTTGCTTTACATTTCTCAGATGACATTCTTGTTGGACCACTGTAGAAGTCTCATTTTTGTTTCTTCCTTCTTAGCACTTCTTCAGTATAAAGTACCACTTCAGTCTAGTTCTCATACTTACTTTGTAAATGTTTTTAGATGTTATGGGCACCTGTATCTTCAAGGGATCACTTTTATCTGCCCATTTACTACATACAGTAAGTAACCACTTGCTCATGTCCACAGCACTTATACCTATACTGTCAAGATAGTACTAAAATTATCCATGTCCTGTAAATAAAATTAAATATCTCCAGAGGTTATCCATTATTTATCCAGTAATCCAGTGACAAAAACCATAACAACTACAACAGCAGCAACAACAACAATACTAATGACAATAATAGTAATAACAACAATATACTCCTTGTATTAATACCATCAATATGACTTTTGAGAGACAAGGTAACAGGGAGGTCTATATGAGCTGTACATCATACAAGGAAAGCAGCATGGCCAGCATTATACTTAAGCTGCATGTTATTTCTTTAGAGGTGACTCTAGGTTTTTGTTTCCACAGGTTGACTTAACCAGGATGCTAAAATATGTACCTTGATTTTATGGTGTGCTTGGGAATCAAACCAGCAGACCTCTTGGTTACTAACCAGACCAACTGCTCTATTAAGCCCCAAGTGCCTGTACTACATAACTTAACAAATTCTGAGAAAACATTAGTTTTTGTATTATATATATATATATATATATATATATATATATATATATATATATATATATTGTAACTATACATATACATAAATGTAGGCGTGTCGGGCCTCACGTTCAAGGGCGACAAAATTATGTATCAATACAACATTGCAAATATAATATAATTTAAATTTGTGATGCTCCACGTTGGAAGCGACAATTTATGTAACAATAAATATAATTTAATTTGGGTTTCAGGTGTATCTGTAATAAGAACTCTATGTAACTTGTAACGGTATTTCAAATTTATTTGATATTAATAAAATTGTGTACCTGGCACTTACTTCGACTTAAAACATTCGTTATTATTTTGTTATTATGCCGTAAGGCTTATGCTATATACATCCTTACTGACTAAATATTATATTCTACTAATTATTGTATTAAAGAAAAATCTCATTTCCAGACTACTCAGTCAATTAGTGTGTTTAAAAATATCAGTATTTAAATATCTTCTTATATATTGTAATGTAACTCAAAAAATATCAATAGTTACTGATTTTTATCTTTTGTTTCTCAGTACTGATTTATATCAAACGCTAATTTCTACTTAAATGCTTTGTACTCCCTTCATTTCAATACTAATTTGAGCTCTTGTTTACGTTAATCTTATTTCAATAACATCTATGATTTTAATTCTAATTTACAATAAACATTGGCTCTTACTTTTAAATAGAACAAAAATGTCTTTAATTGTCTTTGCGTTAATTGTTCGATTAAGAGATAAATAAGTTGTTTATCACCTTATTGTCGTCAATCATACTCAATCATTGGATCCCGCTGTAATCGTCCTCGTCTCGAACTCCAGCATCACTTCCTCTTGTCCAGCGTCATCTCTCTCTTGTCCAGCGTCACTCCTCTAGAGTCCAGCGTCATCTCTCTCTTGTCCAGCGTCGCCTCGCTCTTGTCCAGAGTCGTCTCTCTCTTCTCCTCTTGTCCAGCTTCGACTCTCTTTCTGTCCAGCGTTGTATCACTCTCTGGAACTTCTCCTCGTGCTGTTTCGGACGTCAGTTGATCTTCTTATGTGGATCTTCTTATGTAATTTTGTTACTACTTAAAAATTGTTTGTTTTACAATCCAGTTACATAACTGTATGTAACTGGAAGGATGAAACTATTTACAAAAATTTTAATTATTCCGTGCGGACGGGCAGAAGCTCCCGCTGCACTGTGGGTGATTTAAGAAAGAGAACAACTGTAGCGTGTGTGTCCTATTTATACCCATGTCTTGGTCAACACCTGCAGTTGTACGAAATCGACATGTCAGAAACTGTCTCTGGGTTCAGTTCCCCCACTCTTTGTCAATTTCGCTATTTCTTATATTTCTGCGAATTGCAGAGTCCTGTAAGTATACTCTTATACTCATCTTATAACTATTTTCACAACACATGGTCACTGTAATTTTGGACATTGCAACTTAACCCTTTCGATTTGTACACAGTTATTTCACTACTACACTTGTACAGTGTGTCTTTTTTACGTGGTTTTCGTACACAGTATTTAGTAAATTTTATTACATTTTATTGTGTTTTTTATTTTACTCCTTAATTATAGTTTATGAATAATTATCGAAAAACAGTAATTATGCAATTATTCATCTTGGGGTGGTAAACTCGCCTGCATAGACCTGCGTTCACACACACTAGCAAAATACTGGTGTACACACTTTCAGTTACATTTGTGTGTGTGTGCACATCGATTCAGGTCGAAACACCTGTTCATATTTTTGTCTGAGCCAAGCTTGCAATCCCTGACATGGTTATTTCTAATACATTATTAATTATTTACAGTTTATTAGGTATATTTAAATTTTTATATTCAATGCTCAGTACATCACTTATTTGTACTGTCGCAATATATATTTCAGAATACTTACGATTTTAACAGCATTTACAACTACAAAATGACATCACTATTAATTTTTCAGGACAATTTTTGGTACATAATTTTTTAAAGATAAACTATATTCATTTCAATTTTTATATTTTATTATTAAAAATATTATGTATAAAATGAATAGTCTTAAGTTTTAACTATAGGCATAAAAATTGTTATGGTATAACGAAAGCTTATGTGTTCCAAAAGAATCAAACTTTTTATAGGAAAAATGGGAGCAGAACTTTTCTTCACATCTTCTTAAGACACTGAAGCCAAATGGTATACAAACTATAAAATATATATAAATGATAAAAAATATAAAGGTGCCCACATACCTTTGTGCATTGCATGCCAGCAATGCACATACGTGCAATGCAGGACAGAAAAGTACCAGTGTGTGGTCACCTACGTACTTTGCATGACGTGCATTGCATGGCATGATGGCGATCAATGTGAGCTTATTTTTTTAGCATGGCATGCCATCGTGCTAGTGTGTGGGCTCGCCACACGCTACATGCTGGAGTGAAACGTTTTAGGTTATGTTCAGTTAGTCATAAGCTGTGATCTGTGTGGACCGCTTTATTATTATAGTGTTAATATTTTTTATATTTACCATTTTTAATTCTTTGTTTAATAGTTATTTTAAAAATATATAAACACTTTAAATTAGAATTTGTAAATGTCATAATACTGACATTATGTGAGAGTAATGCAGTATAATAATTGATGCAGTCATTAATTTATAAAATTTATGCAAATTTATACATTAAATTATACAATGAATAATTAATAACTTCCTAAATTAAACAATTTATGGTAAACCAAAAACTTGTATAATTTAGTATAGTTTAGCAAATGTAGTTTAAGATAGTACAATTTTAGAAACTAAAACAATTTAATAAGAGTAATGAATTCACCATACAGTTTTCTAATGGTAAGAATGAATTAATATGTAGCACTAAAAAGACCCATTGAATTAATAATAATAATAATGAATTCCCCATGCAATATTTTTATGCCAAGAACAAATTAATATATTATAACGATTCATTATAGCGTCCTATCAGAGCGTTATATGAAAGCTATAGACAGTACGAGCGTAACGCCGTAAGATAGAGAGAGAGCGTATAATCGCAGCCACCTCACTCTAACCACGTCACCGCTACAGTAGAATCCAGTTCAAACAGGTAATTTTACTCAAAGTGAATTATCAGTTCAACCTGCAATAACTTCAAAAGTTGTAAATATACGGCAATTCTGAAAACAGCATTGTATTCAGCAAGAAAAGCTTTATAAGTAGCCGCAATCTCAGTTAATATAATTAACAAATAAAGAAGTTATACGGATGACGCACGCCAACAGGAATAACGAGAGAATTATGCTATGTAGGAATAAGGTGTTTTCACACACACTCAGATAAAGACCTAAGCAACAATATTCTGTGGTCAGATCCTCGGAAACACATTTCCAAATACCTGTAATCAATCGATTTGCAAATACAGGAAGTACGATTTTGACAAGAATTTCTCTGCCGTTTGAAACCTGTCACAGTGTGTTTGAGCGACTTGTTTGAGATTGTCGAAACTGGAAAAACGCATGATTTATTTGTACAACCAATCAGCAGCCCGTATTTAAAACAGACGCCAGCTAAAAGCGAGGGGTAACATCACTCTTCGTTCGGTACTTAAACACACTAGACGTGGATAATTCACATACAGATATTTTTATATTACACAACAGTGTGTAACCACGCTTTCCTTTTTATGCTGTATATAAAAAAAACTTTTTTGTATTTATTTTTTTTTGTATTTATATTTTTTTTTTGAAAGAGAAGCCACAAGTTATTTAAAACTAGGCCAGAGCCTAGAGAAGCCAAAAATGCGCTGGGTCCAGTATGACGGGACTTGCAATGAAACTCGGCTGTAATTTAACAATAACAACTTTTATTTTGCCCCCATAATTCGTTACATATAATATCCTGCAAATCACATAATTATCACATGGCCAGGGCAATAACCCCCAAATACATAATAAATAAATAATTCACATATCCTTAATCGTGTCAAAGACAATATCTATCTATCCATATTTTCATATATATATATATATATATATATATATATATATATATATATATATATATCAGGCAACATTCCGTAATTATATAATTCCCCCCCCCCTTTTGTTACTAACACTTAACATTGACAACACGTACGGAAACATAAAGACACATACATTCATAATTATATACACATACAACTACACCTAATACCCTTGGAAATCCCATGCTCAACAGGCAGTGTTTCTACAAAGCCCCAAGACCGGCAATCATAAATGTTCGACTTTCAGTCACCATGATTCATTAATTCCCATTAATTTAAATAATTAAGAACCCCCCCCCCCAAAAGGATGATAATCACTCACAAAGCATAAAGAGAGACCGGACTGCCCATATGTATAGATACCATCTGATAATTGGCCATTATGAGCATATGAAAATCTTTAAGTTTCTTAGACAGCATATAAATGGGAAAAAACCCTCATCACCTGATTTTAAGCAATTGGTATGAGTTTATAAAATGTTAATTTTGTTTTACAAATCCAGATGGATACATGTATCAGTATATGCTTTTACAAGGTCAAAAATTAATCAGTATATGCCCACAAAAATATAAAAGTTCTTTTCGGTTAAAGCCAGATGGCTGTGTATAATGGATTTAATAATAATAACCGACTGTTGTATCCTAGCAGATGTGGGAGCGCGCCAGCATGTACTCGACCATATGTGACAGGAATCAAACCTGCCTTAAACTGAATGAACATGTGCCTGACAAAAACTATGTCCCCTTTTACCCCCAGAAAACAGCCTGAAAACGAAACCCCCCCAGCCCTTACATGTTAAACCAAAATGAAATTAAAATATAAACCAGTTCTGAACCAGCCGGAACAGAACCCCTAACATGTGACTTCAATTTCGTAGTGAATAGTGTAATGACTCTTGTCTATATGTGAAAAATATTTAATAGTAAAAAAACTCTGGCACGCTCCCCCAGTGCAGCACACAATTACAAACATAGTACTTAGATTTATGAAGTTAAATTATTAAAGTCACATGATGTTCAGAATAAATGTTCAGCTGACACACCTCAGAGCAGACTGTCTAGCCGCATGGGCACATGGTTTCAAAGGAAATTTAAATTGTAAATCAGGAGCACGGCAGGTCCGGCCAACGAAAATAAAAAGGGTTCATATCACCTTAGTCATGAGCATGTGAAGCATCTTGTGTTTGTTCACCAGACTACCTCTTCCGAACAGGTGTGTGTATGATGGCTCATGGCTGATGAAGGTGTAGTTACATCAGCATCGACCAGCATCTCCGGCTTAGACGAGAACCCTGGGAATTCACAAAAATTAGAAATGCTGTTCATGAAAAATGTCCACCCAAGTTCCAGGTAAATAACCTCAGAACGGGCCTTTCAAGCAACTCAAGATAAATGCACAAAGTTTCGGTTATTATTATTTTGAAAATTGCCTGAAGAGTGATTAAGTCTACCAGGGGATGATGAACTCACTAAATAAAAAGATATTAAAAGGTGTAGAGTAAAAGTCACTTGCACAAGATCTTAACAAGCGTCGACAGAATCAAACAGGTGGGCCGCGCCACGTGGCCCACAATTATCTTAATTTGTTAGAAAATGACCACATTCAAGGCACTCACAGTTGCACACAAATAAAATATTAATAGTGTTTCACCTAAGGGTGGTCTCACAATTTATTTTTACTGCCATAATTAATTAAAAAGAATCCCGCGTGCAGTCTGTTGCATGCACGTGCCTATCCTGCACAATTCAACTCCATGCATACGCACTGACTTTAGCTTATAATTTACATAACGCTCTGTGAAACAATTACAGTGACTCTTGTATTATAATAATTGAGAAAAGAATATGAGCTGTATATACTGAACATTAAGTAATCTTTTAATACACCTACTGCCAGGTCGCACCAAATACATTCGTCTTTCTCATACGGCTGCATACATTTACGTTAATTAAATTTAATTATTTTTGACGCATACTATAAGATGCTATGATTACTTACCGGGAAGTCTCGTAAATTTAGCCTGCCATTAGTGCAGAAGAAACAACTACGTAATACTGTCTGTTCGGTTCTGGGAGTCTGTTGCTTCTATGCGTGGCGGTATCTAACTGAATTAAGCAGTAACGATGCAACAACCAGCCAACCTCGCCCATAGAGTGCGCGCGCCGCTTCAACGGTGCCGTCCAAATATCGTCGCTCTAACCGACATTTGTGTTCGCGTTATATTAAAACCAATTATATAAAACCTTCGACCGCCAGGTTAGGCAAACACAGGCACACCCCCACCCCGAAAGGGCAACCCGGTTGCCCCACACTTAAACTCGGGAGAGTACCCTGCAGTGTACCCCCTTCCCAAAACAAGCTAGTGGTCTTCGTGATTATGGCGGCCCAGCAGCACTTGCTCTCCGGAGAACAGAGTCCTCACAACTGCGTCCATTCCCCATGCGACCATCTCCGCCACGCCAACCCCACGGGACCGCCCCAACACGTCACCCTCTCCGGTGACCCTCACCTACTTCCACCGGTCCCACCCACATACCCATCCTAAGACCAAACAAGGTATCTCCCACCTTGATATGTGAGCGACCGTACTACCTCTCGTCCATCTCTCAGACCGACCAGCCACATGCACCCACAAGGTATCTCCATCCTTGCCACATGGCTGGCCCACATCCCTGCACAAGGGCGGACGGCCCCGCTCAGCCAGACAGAGAAGACCGCATCAAGGGCACGCGAACATTAATCTCTACTCTTACTTCACAAAAATACTATGACTAGCAAGGGGTTTTACTTCTCCACCGACGTCGATACACAACAAATACAATTCTCTCTCTCAACAAAAACACCCGGGAAACAACCGAAGAATGCGGCATGGACCGACCCTACAACGATCAACAAACAAATTTAATTACTATAAATAACGAAACATCAGCATGCTATCACCCTCTATCATACTTTTAAAACAGGGGAAACTGACTTTCTTGAGGACCACAATCTAATCACTTCCGGCAACTCTCTAACTCCTTATTGATAGGTTTTTTTTTTTTTTTTTTTTTTTTTTTTTTTAATAAGGGGAGGGGTAGGGAAATCGGGAAGATGAAATGGGGCAAGGATCATTGAAGGTCAAGAGCGAGGACTAAGGGTAAGGACCTGGTTCCCTCCGAAAAGGAGAATGAGTGGAGAAAACCAAGGCTCGCGTGGGCAGGGGCGCAACCCTGAAGTAGACGAACACCACTGGGACTGTGGGGAACATCTACCCGCTACCCGTTAACCTCTTCTTCTTACCTTTCTATGACGGACCTTAGGTACTCTTTCCTTCTGGACACCACTCTCAGCGAAATTATTTCGTGTTGAGGTGTACTGACTGGTTTCCTCTGAATCAGCATTAAGGCAACTTACCTCACTACTTTCACTCCGCTTTGGATTATGCTTATCATCTAACTCCTCTACTTGTCCTTCTTCCAATCCTTCCTTCTTTTCCTCGTCTTCTACAATTTCCCCTTTTTCATCCCCATAATCCAAATCAACCGCCTGAAACTGCACCTCCTCATCATCTTCCAGTTGCTCGTCTGATCCATCTTCAACAGCATCTTCCCTCAGCTCCTCACCAATTTCTTCATCACACTCGTCACCAGCTCCTTCACAAGCTTCTTCACCAACTTCTTCTCCAATCTCATTTTCATCAACACGTTCATCATCAACATCATCGCCATCACATCCACTTCCACCATCAGAACGCTGCACATCCTCGTCCTCCTCTAGTTGCTCACCTGGTCCACCTGAAACTTCCTTCCGCTCTTCGGAATCCTCAACACTACTTACAGAAGGCGTCTGCACATCTTCACACACTACATCATTCTCACTCGCACACTCCACGACGCTGCCACCAAATTTCTCCTCAACTTCTACCTCATCTCCTTCTACCACACTTGCAGCATGGACATCCCCTTGTCCATCCACAACCTCAGAAACACTTGCAGCCTGGACATCCCTGTGTCCATCCGCAACCTCAGACTCTTCAGTCTCCCTAACACCTACAACTATATTCACCTGCGCAGCATCTGCAGACCGCTCTTCTGACTCTTGCGTCGATTCCTCTCCTTCACCACTCTCAGCAACTACAACGTCCTCAACATTTTCCACCCTGGAATCCAGCTGTCCAGGTTCATGTGCAATGACTAAATTAATTTCTACTGGCGATGGTAAAGCTACACCATCAAGTGACTTCTCATATCCCGGCGTAGGCGATGATGATGTTACAGGCTCTGGATCCCTCACGAACCGAGATGGAGTTACCGGAACAAATTCTGCGGCCTCTGGATTCAACCATGACGTCCTCTTCGAGTCCTGTAACTCAGTATTAGCTGACGTATTCTTAGGCTCTTGTATTGATCCACAGAAGTTATTCCGCTTTTCTTATTCTGCTTCACCTTCTTCATCCACTACTCTCTTAGGCCCTTGTACTTCCTCTGGAACCTTTAAAGTTTCCTTTTTTTCCGAATAGGAATAACGCCTTGGTATAGGCTCCCTACTTGCCGCTGTTTGTTGGATAACATAATTTCTTCTTCCCCTGTTAAATTCATACTTCTTTCCTTTGTCTGCTGTAACTGTTGTTACCGTCTTCACACTTGCCAGCCCCTTGTAGCCTCCATCACTTCCGGAATATTCAGGCTTTCTGACAGTCTCTTGTGTTCTCCTCCAACCACCATGTTTGTCCCTTTTAGATCTTCCTGACAAACCACTGGAGTATTGGACATCTGTAGCATCTCTTCCCCGGGACTCATCATTCTCCTGGACTCTCCTGGCATGTGCACACCACCGGTCCAGGTCCGCAAAACAACGTGGAGGCTCTGCGAAAACCAGCCGGGATCTCTCTTCGGGATTCAGTCCTTCTCGTATTACTTGTATTACTTCTGTCTCGGGCAACCCCTACCTTAACACCCGGGCAGCTTTCCGTATATCGTGCACGAAGTCCCCTAACGCCTCTCCGTTGGCCTGTAGGTGATAGAATCTTTCAAACTTAAGCTGGGCACGTCGTCGAATGGGTAGGAAGAAGTTCAACACCTCCCCATGGAAAGCATCAACACTGTCACCCCGACGCAGAGTGTTGGTGACAAGCTCAGCCAACGTACCCCGGCAATACGGGTATATAAGAGACAAGACCTCCCCATCGGACACCCCCGGGAAATCTGCCACCTGCAACACCAGGTCCAAGAAAACCAGCAGCTGGTCCTCATCAAATCCATTCACCACCGAAAATTTCTGGAGATCGCCTGAAATGGGATGGGGCAACTTCTGATAGCATACCGCCGCCAGAATTGCACAATTCAAAACAACCAATAATAAAACACTTTTCTTTTATAAAATTGCTAAACTGCTATAATTGTTTTTATTATTTAGACAAAGCTTTTCGTCATTACTGACATCTTCAGGTCTTAAACAACGACGTTTAAGACCTGAACGACCTGAAGATGTCAGTAATGACGAAAAGCTTTGTCTAAATAATAAAAACAATTATAGCAGTTTAGCAATTTTATAAAAGAAAAGTAAGGATGGCTGCTAATTTAAACAATACGAAGAATAATAAAACAAATCCCCACTAAACACCTAACACAAACATGACCTACAAAAACATATTCACAAGAATCAGAAAAAACCCAAGTACTGTCCTTCCTTTGAGCGACCCCCGGGTTCTCTAGCGCTGCGGAGACCTGGCCTACTTCCGAACCACCTACTAACACCACAGAAGGAGACAAGCAACAACCAACAATACTGAATATACATAACATCAAACATCAATCCGACACACACGTCTCACCAACACATAACTCACAGACACAACTAGTAGTCAGTATTCCTAATTCGGGAACCAGTAATCAAAATTCACCACACAGGAATTTAGTCGGTGACGGTACCGACTTCCGATCGGGCCATACCGCATCCCGCTAATGTCACACGCTAAACTCCGACCTCGAATCAGCCACATACTATCACCCAGGCAACGCTTGAGACCCCCCGGCAGTTCAACATATCAAATTTTCCAACCACAAATACCCGCCCCAGTGGTGCGACCAGACTCACAAGTTATATGACCTAAACTAGCCTACACGGGCATATACCTAAAAAAAAACAATGTCATAACAATAGCATAGTATTTCCGAGTTTGCAAGCCCCGTCACACCCAAGGACCCAAGGGTTCAACCCTAGAATGAACCACGCTCTCTGCTACCATTTGTAACCCCACTTTCCTTTTTATGCTGTATATAAAAAAAAACTTTTTTGTATTTATTTTTTTTTGTATTTATATTTTTTTTTTTGAAAGAGAAGCCACAAGTTATTTAAAACTAGGCCAGAGCCTAGAGAAGCCAAAAATGCGCTGGGTCCAGTATGACGGGACTTGCAATGAAACTCGGCTGTAATTTAACAATAACAACTTTTATTTTGCCCCCATAATTCGTTACATATAATATCCTGCAAATCACATAATTATCACATGGCCAGGGCAATAACCCTCAAATACATAATAAATAAATAATTCACATATCCTTAATCGTGTCAAAGACAATATCTATCTATCCCTATTTACATATATATATATATCAGGCAACATTCCGTAATTATATAATTCCCCCCCTTTTGTTACTAACACTTAACATTGACAACACGTACGGAAACATAAAGACACATACACTCATAATTATATACACATACTACCGACACCTAATACCCTTGGAAATCCCATGCTCAACAGGCAGTGTTTCTACAAAGCCCCAAGACCGGCAATCATAAATGTTCGACTTTCAGTCACCATGATTCATTAATTCCCATTAATTTAAATAATTAAGAAACCCCCCCCCCAAAAGGATGATAATCACTCACAAAGCATAAAGAGAGACCGGACTGCCCATATGTATAGATACCATCTGATAATTGGCCCATTATGAGCATATGAAAATCTTTAAGTTTCTTAGACAGCATATAAATGGGAAAAAACCCTCATCACCTGATTTTAAGCAATTGGTATGAGTTTATAAAATGTTAATTTTGTTTTACAAATCCAGATGGATACATGTATCAGTATATGCTTTTACAAGGTCAAAAATTAATCAGTATATGCCCACAAAAATATAAAAGTTCTTTTCGGTTAAAGCCAGATGGCTGTGTATAATGGATTTAATAATAATAACCGACTGTTGTATCCTAGCAGATGTGGGAGCGCGCCAGCATGTACTCGACCATATGTGACAGGAATCAAACCTGCCTTAAACTGAATGAACATGTGCCTGACAAAAACTATGTCCCCTTTTACCCCCAGAAAACAGCCTGAAAACGAAACCCCCCCCCCCAGCCCTTACATGTTAAACCAAAATGAAATTAAAATATAAACCAGTTCTGAACCAGCCGGAACAGAACCCCTAACATGTGACTTCAATTTCGTAGTGAATAGTGTAATGACTCTTGTCTATATGTGAAAAATGAATAAAAATTGTGCATTCTATACATTTAGTGGTTGAACCACTGCGAGTGAACGGCGAGTAAAACGCGCATCATTCTACACATAGCCGTGTTGCCTGCCATGGTAATGGTGGCAAACACTCACCGAGTGGACTTGCAGAGAGTCGCAGTTTACGGTCATGGAATTGAGGATTAACACCCCTCAGTCCACTGTCAGCATGTTTTGATATGAGAACTTCTTAAACTGTTTTAAAACTTCTTTATTATGTAGCCCATTCAACATAAAAAAATATATTTTTTAATCTCTCTGTGGGGGGGGGGTTAACCCCAAACCCCCCTCGCTGCGCCCCTGGTTACTTCAACTGAGGAAATTATTTATTAATTACAGTTTGTTTTCAGTTTATTTTTTAAATTGTTTAAAAATTATATTTTAGAATGATTGCTAATAAATAGGAAAACAGAAAACAGATGTACTCATTTAATACAAATCATATTTATTAATGTGATTTAACAAATCGTCATTATAAAAAACAATTTAGTTCAACCAAATTTAAAAGTGTCAAGGAAATCTATAGTGAAATATATAACATGTCAATGCTTTACTTTGGATGTATGTAAAGTGAAATTTAATGAATATCTGAAAATACTTGGCAAAAACAATATAGTGTACTGTATTATATACAATATGAAATTATTTTCTATGTACTAGTATTCAATTGAAACACAAAATGGAGGTGTCTTTTCAATGAAATTTTATTATATTAAAATATCACACTATGTTTAAAGTAGGCAATGATGGGTTGTCAATGTGTAAAACTTTTCAGAATCTATCCATCATTAAAGCTTTATAAATCAAAGGAACAGTTTGGTTACTAAAATATGTAACCATCTACAAGCTACATGTAAATTATGTTTAATAATATGCTGCAGCTGGTAAAATTCAGTTAGTTTGATAATCATAGTATGGATATTGCAGCTGTGATAGGAAATCATACAATTACACGAAAAATAAAGTGTCATACCCAAAAAAATACTAAATCATGAAAAAAAAAAAAAAACAGCAGTTACTGTAACAAACAATCAGATGAATAGAATTGTGTTAGTAGAGTCTTATCTGTCAAACAGCGTGTATAAAACGTGCAAAGATAAATCTGGAGGGCTTATCAGAGGTGGTAGTTAAAAGCTAGAAAGGAAGTGAACTTACTGTTAGCAGTGTCAGCTGGTATTACAGTTACAGTATTCAACAACCACTAACTTAGAATAATTAAACTGTAAAATACAATATGGGAAAAGTTAAGTGTTATGAAATTTAAGGTAACTGTGTTAGTTTCTATATGCGCAAATTTGTGTAGAATTCAAATGTGGTGTATAGTGCAACATTGGTCACTGTACAAACTCATGACACATTCTATACTATATCTGTTTTTAGTTTAATCATGATGTAAATAAACAGGCATGGCACATCTGAAATGTTATTTGCTGCTTGAATTAGAGGCATTTCACTCTGACAGAAGTAGTACAGACAGCGTACATATAAGATTGATACTGTATAAACAGATATAAATTGTAATAATTTGTCTTGGCCAAAGTAAAATTTGTGTGACTGTCAGTCCAACAGTGTAATATTTTATAACACCAGTTAATGGCTTTTGTATACAATGTTTAATAATCACAAGTAAATAAAAAAGTAAGGTTTATTTGAAACAAAACTAGAAGCTGTGATAATAACTTACTAGTGTACTGTATAATATCAGTTGCTCTCAGAGTTGTTAATTCAGTCCCTACCATATCTGAGTCGGACTTGTATCATCACTTGAGTCAGCGTTATTATTGATAAGACTGTCCTCAATGACGGCGGTAATGTGGACCAGTTATTCGAACTTATCTTCATACATGATTATATGCTTGATACAATGACACCGCTTGTCCGCCGTTGTTTCATTTACCTCCTTCTTTAACAATTGTTTTATATCAGGCAGCTTATATATGCTCTGTTATAACGGGCAACATGTGCTTTCAGCTGGCTTCATATTAATTCAATAGGATTCAGAATATAGTGATGAGGAGGAAGTGCCCCAATTTAAGTGGTAAGATAACTCTCACATGACCACACAGTCATTCTGCACATCCACATTAACTCATTACTCTGTGAACAGTGTCAATGCCCCTGAGCATTTCAGATTTGCCACGTGGGTATTTTTACATCAGGATTGAACTAACAATGGAAATAGTATAAATAATATAAATGATTACTTTTGTGTTTGGTACATAAAGTTATTTTTAATTGTTGACTGAAATAAGTGTTTAAATATTTTTTAATTTGATCTCTTTATTTATTATATTTTAATTAGTCTGTGTAGTCTACAGTAGTTCCAGGTTTTACTTCTATTACATGTGCATGTGTACACACACACACACACACACACACACACATTTAAACTTAACATTAAACAGACTAATAAAAAATAAGCAGAATGATCACTGTTGCACACCACTATATAAAATTATCCCGATTAGCGCTTTCAAGCTTCACAGCTCATCGTCAGATCGGAATTAAATATTAATTCCACACAAATAAAATCGGGATAATTTTATATAGTGGTGTGCAACAGTGATCATTCTGCTTGTGATTTCAACCACTAACACAACTTTCGTCATTAATAAAAAATTCTGATTGATTGCCATTTGAAAGGTACTGGTAGTGAACACCAACTTTCCTTTTTTATCCATGCAAATCAGGCAGCACTATGCATAATACACACATGTAGGCCTGATTACTGCTTTAAAGTCTATTCAACCGAAACTAATTATGTTCTACAGTAACCACCAAAATTAGGAATTACCAATTGCCAGTGACTAACACAAAAAACAGGATCTGCATGCAGCCACCACCCATTTATTTGCCCAAGGGAAAAGTAATTTTCATTTTCAGCTATGATAATTGTGCTATGATTAATGTACTATAGTAGGTTATTACTAGCTTGTAGTATATTATTGGATATAATAATGTTCATAGCCTGAAGACATTTGCAGATTTTAACTACCAGAATGTTGGTTTGTTTATAAAGCTTTAATGATGTGTATATTCCAAAATGTTATTCCACACAATATCACACTATTCCCAAAAATTTTCACTAAAAATAACCTTTAATTATAATAAACAATTAAAAATTTTCACTGAATGGTTTTAGAAAAATAAATATTATTTCTTTTAAAATTAAATATTATTAATCTGTCTTTTATTAAAAAGATAACAGAATTTTGATTATTTTGTTTTATTGAACATCTTCTCAATAGCTGTTTTTCAACTCTGCAGTTGCAGCAGACTCTAGAAACAGCTGTCTAATTACTAGGCATTTTAGATAGCAGAATTTGAATTACAATGACACATTATGCAAAAGTGTTTTTAACTGTGCAGGTGTCATTAATTTTGTTTATTTTTTAAGTACTGACATGTTTGAAAATCCTGTCCAGATGTGTAAAAATGTGCACTGGGTTGTTTCATTTCCAATTACAGGCGCTCAGAAGATAACAGATAAGAATATTCTGAAATGTTACAAAAACGTGTCAAAAATGCTAATAAAATATGGGGCACAACATGAAAAAAACTGTATATACGTCTTGGTTTATGAGAACTGTTGGCACAGAGAACAGTTTTGTTTATCTGTCTGTCCTCCTCCTCCTCCCCCTTTCTCTCTCTCTCTCTCTCTCTCTCTCTCTCTCTCTCTCTCTCTCTCTCTCTCTCTCTCTCTCTCTCTCTCTCTCACACACACACACACACACACACACACACACACACTTTGAATAAATATATTGTGAAAAGTGTCTGTATTTATGTGTGGGAACTATATCATGACTGTGGTTATTGCCTCTGTACTTCACAGTGTACAGATTTATCACTTAAATTATGCAGGCATTTAAATATAATAGAAGTACAAAAAAGGGCCAATTCATTTCCTGTAATTGCCAATAAAGAATGATTTGTACCTCAAGGGAGACTGCTGCAATAATGTTGCAACATGCAGTAACTGTATGCTTGCACTCCTAAACATGATGTATGCATACTAATCATAGGCATATGATTGAATGAGTATATTGTCCGTCATATCCTTGTTTATTTTTTTATAACTGAATGACTTTCCTTGTGGCTAATAGTGCCTAATATACCAGTATCTCTAACATGTCAGACTTCAAGAAAGCTTTGACAATGATGTTAAGTCTTCATTTCAAATAATCTTTTTTTAATATGAGAATGTTTTCAGTATGGCTCTTTTGCATTAAATTATAATTATTTCATATTTACAACACTCATACATTAATAAATGAACTAGAATGCGGAATAATTACAAAAAAAGTGAAAGTAAAGGTCATGATGAATTTCTTGTGTGTAAAGCTAAATTTAGTACCTGTGTAAAAACTCAGCTCAATTCAGCTTGTAATAGACATGGTGACAGGAAACCTGTAAACTACATGTTTTGCTGTAAATAAATCAGTATGGTTTCATTGGCTATAAGCTATGAGTATATGGCTTTGTGTGTGTTTTCATAATCACTTTTTAAATATTAACTTCATCCCTTCTATAATGTCTTTATGTATCAAGATTATATTGTAACGTGTCCAAAATTGGGTTATTTTATTTATTACAGTATGGGGTATTTGCATTTTTATTTATTTCATTTTGTGCGGGATTTTATAAATTTATCGTGAAAGTTTTATTTCCCGGCGAACGTTATTTCCATTACAACAGAACACATGGTAAGAAACAGTGGTGAAACAAAGCAGTAAGACGCAGTTGTTGTCGAGTAACGCGGCAAGGAATTTGTGCCACCCTAATTTTTCTCAGAACTCTGTATATGTGTGGCGACGCCCGCACGTAACATCTCAGGACGGCGCGCTGTTAGTGACGCCGTGAAAACTCAACCGGTGCTGAAAAATTGGGGCTGGAATGAACAATTTGCAAAACCAACCAGCCAGCTACAGGAAATGTATTTAAGCCACGCCCGCTGCTAGTGACATCAGTGTAGCAGAGGCAAATATCGTCCCCGGTGACCACACAAATAACGACTATGTTCCATGCATAGAATGAATACGATACAGCAAATCAACATTGAACGATGACGAAAATCTGTTGGCAGTGAATACGCATTTCCTCCCGCTCAACCAAGCACACTTCCCAGTCCTACTCTGTACGTGTCGGCCGACACCAGAGCTAAGTATGCTCTAGTAAATTTCATCAGTTTTTTGATATAAAAGTGAAGTAATCTCTTTAAACAAGTGACAGTGATGGAGGAATAGGTGCAGAACATTCACATCTAAATTTGTTGATTCAGTTTTTGTTTTTCCGGGACGTTTACGACTTACCGCGGTGTGGCCACGAGGTCACTGAAGAACTCGCTGCCGGCGGGGGACTTTATATCATGTATTAACTCGAGTAATCAGGGTAATGGGGTTTTATAATAGAATGTGAGTAGTGAGTGAAAGGCAGGCTGTGCTATCTTGAGTAAGTAATTAGTATTAGTTATATATGTAAAAGTAAAATGTAGGAAACAAAGTTGCACAACATTTGACAACATGTAAAGGTATTTGGTAAACAATAATTTCAATAGTTGATCATTAAAACTAATTATTTCTCTTCATAACGATGTGTAGAGTTAGTTATTTCGATAACCCATGAAACACATGTTTGTATCTAGCGTTCGCACGAAAGAATCCTGGCCCCAGAGAAACGAAACTTTGAAGGTAGGTGGGAGTTGTATTTATGTATTTTATATATTTTAAAGTGTATTTGAACATCACAAGTGGCTTCCGATACAGGGACAGTTTTTATTAATTAAAAAACTACATTAGTAAAAACCGTACCTACAGAAAAGATACAAACATGTTTTTGGGGTTAGCGGAATAAAACAAAAGTGCGTTATTAACGAAAAATTGGTTATATAATACATTATATTGATTATATTATAGTTACACAAGTATCAAGTATAAAATAAGAAATGGCAGATAACAATGAAGTCAGCTTATCTGACAGTCAGACCGAGAGTCAAGTAAATGCTGACTCCGGTATTCAAACAGAATTAACGTCAATAAATGAGTATAACGTAGAAGCATCTGTACTTAGCACACCGGGAGCGATATCAACTCCCGTAACAAGTAAAGCAAAAGAGTTGTCACTGGACGATCTATTTAATTTCATGAGAACCATGTCTAGTGATATTAACGTAAAATTTGATATACAGAATGACAAGTTTGACGAGAAATTTGAGATTTTAAGTAACGAATTCAAAGAACAGAAAATAAAATGCGAACAGCAGAATGTTAAAAATGATATTATTTTTAATGAAATTAAAGAACAGAATATTCAGTTTCAGCAGAATATAAATGTAAAATTTGATGAGTTGATAAATAATATACAAGACAAGAATGAATGTCTAGAAAGTACCAATAAAATAAGAAATAATTTGAATAAAGTAGAACCGAGTACGAGTAATACAAATGAAAGTTATAGTGGCAATATTGTGTTAGATAAAGAGCTAACAAATGATGACGATGATGTAATTGAAAGTATAATATCAGAGAGTACTGATGAGTTGGTAGAATGTGATTATGAGATGTTAATGTGTGTTAATGAGTTAGAACAAGAATGGAAAGAAAGAGTAGATGAATGTGTAGGGCAGAGGGTAAATTTTCCCATTAATTTTTCTGAACCAAGGTGTTCACAAATGTTGTGTTTGAAGGGCAAGAGACCCGTATTGGTAGATGAATTGAAGTGTTTATTGATGTTGTATAATTTTGTACCCTCTGTCTATAATAATTTTGAGAGTGTGATTTGGGGTTATGAGGAGAGAGATGTAAACAGAGAATTGTATCAGAATGATCACAGTTGCACACCACTATATAAAAATTATCCCGATTAGCGCTTTCAAGCCTCACAGCCCATCGTCAGATCGGAATAGGCAGAAATTATTTTAAAACAAATACTTCACCCCTCTCCCCCACCCTGCTTACACACAACAAGCTATAATATAAATGACCCTTCCCCACCCCCTAAACCCTGTCCCACGCCATCTGTAAAGTTACATATTTTTCTAGCAAATTCCTTGTGTTTCAGTGTTGTGTGTGTGTGTGTGTGTGTGTGTGTGTGTGTGTGTATGTGTGTGTGTGTGTGTGTGTGTGTGTGTGTGTGTGTGTGTGTGTGTGTGTGTGTGTGTGTGTGTGTGTGTGTGTGTGTGTGTGTCCTTTTAAACTTACCCTACTTCCTCTCCACACACGTGGGTCAGTCACACACCCTTATTTTAAACCATCCAATTAGTACTATGGAATATAATTCTTAATCTTATCTATCTGTCCTCTGTCATTTACTTCTTAATCATGTTATAAAATATTTCTTCATTATCAAATTTAATTTTAATATTAATTAAATTGTCTAACCCTTTTTCTCTTTCTTTTAATATTTCTAACTCCTCTCTAAGCTTCCTTTCCACTGTGTTATTTTTTACTTTTACAATTTCATATTCTTCCAAAGGATTAACAAATTTATGGTTGTCTTCTATGAAATGTCTTGCATATAACGAATTGGTTGTTCTATTACCTTCTCCACGTTTGTGGTCAGACAACCTGCATATGAATTTTCGTCCTGTCTCACCTAGGTACACTTTATTGCAGTCTTTACATTTTAATTTATAAATTCCGCTTTTCTGTAATACTGGAATTTTTTCTGTATTCTTATTCCTTATCTTATCAAATACCGTTTCACATTTTTTAATAGCTATATCTACTCCATATTTATTAAAACATTTTATAATTTTTCTAGTATGTGAACCTATGTATGTCAATGACCCTGCATAATTCTTTTGTTCTGGTTCTATTTTAGCTTTTTGTATGTTAACCCTTTTCATAACTTTATCCACTATGTTGGTGTTATAATTATTATTCCTTACAATTCCCTTTATCGTTTTTAACTCCCTATCTTTTGAATCGGTCTCTTTTAAACACTTCTGAGCTCTGTAACAAAATGTATTGATTGCCGCCATTTTATATCTATATGGGTGGTAAGACTCTCTTGGTATAATTATATCAGAATACGACTCTTTCCTAAATATCCCAAACTGTAGTTTCACATACATTTTGTTACAGAGCTCAGAAGTGCTTAAAAGAGACCGAATCAAAAGATAGGGAGTTAAAAACGATAAAGGGAATTGTAAGGAATAATAATTATAACACCAACATAGTGGATAAAGTTATGAAAAGGGTTAACATAGAAAAAGCTAAAATAGAACCAGAACAAAAGAATTATGCAGGGTCATTGACATACATAGGTTCACATACTAGAAAAATTATAAAATGTTTTAATAAATATGGAGTAGATATAGCTATTAAAAAATGTGAAACGGTATTTGATAAGATAAGGAATAAGAATATAGAAAAAATTCCAGTATTACAGAAAAGCGGAATTTATAAATTAAAATGTAAAGACTGCAATAAAGTGTACCTAGGTGAGACAGGACGAAAATTCGTATGCAGGTTGTCTGACCACAAACGTGGAGAAGGTAATAGAACAACCAATTCGTTATATGCAAGACATTTCATAGAAGACAACCATAAGTTTGTTAATCCTTTGGAAGAATACGAAATTGTAAAAGTAATAAATAACACAGTGGAAAGGAAGCTTAGAGAGGAGTTAGAAATATTAAAAGAAAGAGAAAAAGGGTTAGACAATTTAATTAATATTAAAATTAAATTTGATAATGAAGAAATATTTTATAACATGATTAAGAAGTAAATGACAGAGGACAGATAGATAAGATTAAGAATTATATTCCATAGTACTAATTGGATGGTTTAAAATAAGGGTGTGTGACTGACCCACGTGTGTGGAGAGGAAGTAGGGTAAGTTTAAAAGGACACACACACACACACACACACACACACACACACACACACAACACTGAAACACAAGGAATTTGCTAGAAAAATATGTAACTGTACAGATGGCGTGGGACAGGGTTTAGGGGGTGGGGAAGGGTCATTTATATTATAGCTTGTTGTGTGTGAGCAGGGTGGGGGAGAGGGGTGAAGTATTTGTTTTAAAATAATTTCTGCCTATTCCGATCTGACGATGGGCTGTGAGGCTTGAAAGCGCTAATCGGGATAATTTTTATATAGTGGTGTGCAACTGTGATCATTCTGATTGTGATTTCAACCACTAACACAAATTTCTTCATTAAAAGAGAATTGTATGTTAATAAAGAAACAGAAGTGTATGATTTGAATAGAGAGTATGATGAATGGAAAGAAGGCTTAGAAATATATTTGAATAATAATGATTATAATGATTTGATAAGAGTAATTAACCCGATAGTGAATGAATTTAATGATGGAGACTTAACAAAAATACCTAACGTTGACTGGTTTAATGAGTATTTTGGTAAGCTGATTGAATTTAGTTCTTGTGGTTACAACACACAAAACAGTCATTTGTGTGGTAGTGAAATTGAACAATGTTATATAACACCAAGACTTATCTGGGACGATGGAGGTTAAACTGTAAAACAATAAAAGACAGTGATAAACATTATGTTTTATGGGCTTTGACATGGCAGATTTGGACAATGAAGTGCGGAAAAACTGAACAGTTATTAACTAAAGTTTGTAAATAATTGTAGTGAATTTATTTATGTGTATTGTAGAAGGTCAGCTAAACAATGTATGGATGTAGGCAAGTGATAATAATAATAATAATAATATTTTGCAATTTAAATAAATAAATATCAGAATTAATTTTGAAAACAGTAATTGATTAATTGGAATTGTGTCGATAACTATATAATTTATATTTTTGGTAATCAATTTAATTAAAACAATTTGATACAGGTTAAATATTTTGATTGATTATTGGAATATTAATTAATTAAATTTTTTTATGAATTCAATTAATTTCATGAGATTGGGAAATTTGGTGATTAAAGGATAAATTGTTTGATGTAAACTAATAATTTTTGTGAAATGTTTCAGAGGTGAGGTGAAAGTAATGTGGCATGGTGAGTGTGTTTTGTATATGTCATTATAAATGAACTGTAAGTATGAATTTACAATAGGAATATTGTCAGAACTTTTACAATATGAATCATGTATAATAAAAATGTTTACAGGTGTAATTGAGGTGTTAATTGGATATAATTGTGTTCAATAAAAATGATAATTAATAAATTTAATAATAACTGAAAAATGATATATACTAATTATTAATAATACATTTTGGAAAATTTAAGAAAGTCCAATGGTAGAAAGTTATGAATGAGTTAAATGATTATTGATGAAAATATTATATGATAATGTATATAAAATTTATAATTAGTTAGCTATTAAGTTGCTATTGCGGGGGTGGCCTGTGCCCTCGTAGATAGCGAAATGGGTTGGGGGTAACAGAGAGTGTTACCTCCATCGGAGGCCAAAATGGCGAAAATGTGCGACACACCTTTTCGTGTAAATTAAATTTACACACTGATAGACGACCGTGTCGCACATAATAAAACGATGTGTAACAGGCAGTGAAATGAAGTTAGATTTCCCCAACTTTTCGGGCGATTACTGCCTTACCAGCACTAATCGTGGATTTGGCTAGCGGCCAGCTATGGTCATATCAAGTCCCTTGACCATAGCTGACTTGAAATTGGTATATAGTGGAAATTAAATGGGGGGTGACAATTAGGGGAAATCCCGGCACTATGGAACAGCGGCTACCACTCTGCCCGCTTGGGGGCAGCAAAGCCAGGTGGTAGACCCGCATTAAGGGCGTGTAATTATATAACAAAGGTATGTTGATATCTGAACCTTTTAAAATGTAATAGCGGAAGCAAAGACACGGAGAGGTCAAACTACTCCAAAATAGACTTTTCGTCTTTGCCAAAGCGAAAAGGGCGATACAGTCCCCCATAACTTGAAATAGTGTGTGTGGCCGGGAGGTGTCTCAGATGAGTCACGAATTTAAATTTTACAACAACAACAACAACAAAAAATTTTGCTAATTCAAATTTTGATCCAATAAAACTGCTTGTGCTCTGTTAAATAACTAGCTGCTCAGACACTCAATATAAGGTGTTCATGCTGTAATTTTAAATGTATTATTTTATTGTTGTACGTTAGATATAGGTATTGATAAGAATATGTGTTTTCATTATGTGTGTATATTTTAAACTAAGCCAATAATTGAACTGTCTGGCAGGCGGGTAACACAAAGTATCTGAATCAGAAAGAGGGGAAACAATGAGGCGAGAAGTAATGATAAATAAAAATATATATATTTCATATAATTTGTTCAATTTTGAGATGTGTTTTCATTGTGTTAGGGATATCAGCTGATCAGCAATAACATGTCACTGGTAAAATGGTTATAAATGTTCCAAGTAATTAGTGTTCAATGTAATGTTTTAATGTATTACAGATGTTTTAAAGTAATGATGAAAATAATTTGATAAAGTGAGAAGTAAAGTAATAATTGGTGAAAGTTAATAAGAGATAGTTTTGGGTGATGAATATTTTGTGGGACATGTAGATCTGTCCAAGTCAAAGTTGAAAGTTGAAGAAATAGTAGAGATGAAAATAATGTAATGTTTTGAGTTAGTATATGTTATAGAATTTTGAGAAGTATTGATGTTGACACAGTAGTAATGGAGAATAATTGTAGAGTTTTGAGTGATATATTGTTGTTTATAATTGATGTTGTTATTTTGTCGTAGTTGTAGTAAGGTAAGGAGATTGAGATTTTGGGGGTGGCAATTTGTAGTAGGGGGTAGTGTAATGTGGGAGTCCGCAACATAATGATAAGTTGGGACGGGATAGGGATCGATTTTAGTGAGGGGGCCGCCTTAGGTAGAATCCAGGGGCCAGATAAGGGAATTGAGTTTTTGGGGGGGGGAACACGTATCCTATGTACAAAGGGTTAGAGAGTATTTTTTTTTTTATATATAGAGAGAAGGTGGCGAATTGAGTTTAATGATAAGTTGGGGTTAGAGTGTTTTGGGATAGATGTTTTGATAGAGATGGGTGTCATGTTAGTAAAAGTGGTTAGAGGTTAGAGCCAGAGAGGTAAAGATTATATATGTATACAGATCAAGTAGTAGATTAAATGAGATAAATGTTTAAATCACCCACAGTAAGGGAGAATCAGATTGTTAAATAAAGAAAGAGATTTATAATAAAGATATAAAATTTTATTTTGAAACCAGTGACAAAATTTTGATAGAATTTGGAAATCATGTAAAACTAAGAATTGTTTATTTTGAATAATTTAAAGGTCAATTTGATTATTTATAATAATATTTTGTTGTTTTAAATATTTTATTTTATTATGTTTTGTGTTTCAAGTTAGGTTGTTACAGATGTCAAAGGTAATTTCAGATAGAAAGCGTACATAACACATGTGGGTCAAGGGTCTGGAACTTGACCTAGTTTCGATCAGCTGATGAGGTCATACACCCACTAAGCTTGTATAGTAGGAAGTCAATTTAATTTGTTTATTTGATCAATTCAAACCAATTTTTAAATAATTTCTACATGTAAAGGAAACCTTTTAATGAACTTAAATTTTTTTGAATTTTAAAATTTTTTAGAAAATTTTTTTTTGAAAAAAAAATCTTGATTTTGCGCCTGCCAGGTAATGAATATGTTGAGTATTGATTATTTTATCATTGGTGTATTAACCATGTTTAATTTTATTGATTTATTGTATTGCCTTGTACTGTTAGACTATAAGTGATTACATGTTAGGTTAAGGATATGTTTGATTAGGAGAAATGTTTAAATTAATTCATTTTAAATAAAACAGAAAATAAGGAAGAGAATTTTTTTGATAAAATATTTTATTTTGAATTTTGAATTTTTTTGATGAAATAGTAAATGTTAAAGAATTTTTCAAGGTATAATATGTAATGTGAGTGTGTGTGAGCCCAGTATCTGCTAAAGGCAGCCCAGCTTGCATAAAAGGGGAACCATATCGGCTGAGGATCTGGAGTAATTTAAGCCAGGGATTGAGGATTTTTTGGGGGTAGCATGTTAGAAGGTGAGGTGCGCTGTGGTACTTGTCTGTTCGATTTTTTGGTGTTGGGATCTCTTACGGAGAAGTCCAGTGATCTCGTTCAGATGGGTCCATAGTCGCCAAGCCAGGGGGGGTCGTGTACCCATGAGGAGTAAGAACAAGAGGGGGTTGTTGGCACCAGTTCCTCACCGGTCCTCTTCGGGGTTTATCAATGAGATTTCTTCTGTTTTGGACAGTAGAATTCTCATTGAGGGGGTATTGTAACGTGTCCAAAATTGGGTTATTTTATTTATTACAGTATGGGGTATTTGCATTTTTATTTATTTTATTTTGTGCGGGATTTTATAAATTTATCGTGAAAGTTTTATTTCCCGGCGAACGTTATTTCCATTACAACAGAACACGTGGTAAGAAACAGTGGTGAAACAAAGCAGTAAGACGCAGTTGTTGTCGAGTAACGCGGCAAGGAATTTGCGCCACCCTAATTTTTCTCAGAACTCTGTATATGTGTGGCGACGCCCGCACGTAACATCTCAGGACGGCGCGCTGTTAGTGACGCCGTGAAAACTCAACCGGTGCTGAAAAAATGGCGCTGGAATGAACAATCTGCAAAACCAACCAGCCAGCTACAGGAAATGTATTTAAGCCACGCCCGCTGCTAGTGACATCAGTGTAGCAGAGGCAAATATCGTCCCCGGTGACCACACAAATAACGACTATGTTCCATGCATAGAATGAATACGATACAGCAAATCAACATTGAACGATGACGAAAATCTGTTGGCAGTGAATACGCATTTCCTCCCGCTCAACCAAGCACACTTCCCAGTCCTACTCTGTACGTGTCGGCCGACACCAGAGCTAAGTATGCTCTAGTAAATTTCATCAGTTTTTTGATATAAAAGTGAAGTAATCTCTTTAAACAAGTGACAGTGATGGAGGAATAGGTGCAGAACATTCACATCTAAATTTGTTGATTCAGTTTTTGTTTTTCCGGGACGTTTACGACTTACCGCGGTGTGGCCACGAGGTCACTGAAGAACGCGCTGCCGGCGGGGACTTTATATCATGTATTAACTCGAGTAATCAGGGTAATGGGGTTTTATAATAGAATGTGAGTAGTGAGTGAAAGGCAGGCTGGGCTATCTTGAGTAAGTAATTAGTATTAGTTATATATGTAAAAGTAAAATGTAGGAAACAAAGTTGCACAACATTTGACGACATGTAAAGGTATTTGGTAAACAATAATTTCAATAGTTGATCATTAAAACTAATTATTTCTCTTCATAACGATGTGTAGAGTTAGTTATTTCGATAACCCATGAAACACATGTTTGTATCTAGCGTTCGCACGAAAGAATCCTGGCCCCAGAGAAACGAAACTTTGAAGGTAGGTGGGAGTTGTATTTATGTATTTTATATATTTTAAAGAGTATTTGAGCGTCACAATATAATTAAATATATTAGACAATTACATATTGAATGTTTTGATGTACATTGAACATAGTAAATGAACTCTTAAAATAGTTTTTTTTTTTCAATTTTATCTTAAAATGTTCTTGTAGAAAAGTCTAACATTTGCACTGAACTATGACTGTCTATGTTGAATTGAGAAGCTTTCAGAATCTAATAAAGTTGGATAATTCAGACAAATTTATGATATCAGTTTGATTGAAGCAACATTTTTTAGTAATTAAAAATGCAAGGCTTCAATTGTGAAGCATTGAATGATTATGTACATTTATCAGATTATAGTTTTAATGACAGTATTGTTGATACGCAAATTCATAAAAAAAAAATAAATTTCACACAAGTTTGCAAAGAACACTTGGCCACCACTGGTAATGTCATTTATTCAGTTTCACTTGAAAATAATAATGACATCTTCAGTTTTGGGCAAACATTACCTCCCCTGAGATGAAACCATCTTGTTCATTTGTGTCATCTAAATTCTATCTATTCTATACTAATTCAATTTAAATATTCTTGTCTATATTACAATGTGTCAGATTTTGTATTGTTGCATTATGCAGAACATATTTATTTTACACAAAAAATAAAGGTCAATTAAAACTTTATTTAAAAAGCAGTTCATTTTTAGTTTAGTGTATGTTTAACACTGTGTAGAAGGATTCACTTTAATCACTCTAGTTTGTTATATTATTGGACGTTATGTTCCCTTCAGTCCTGTCAGTCTGTCTCAACCTGTCATATCTGTTTAATGTGTATGACATTGAAACCATGATTTCCTCCAATCCACTGAAGAACAATCTCTGGATATGTAGTGTTAAAAAAAAAATAAAAATATTACTGCTGATGAACTTTATATCTTATGAGTATATTGTGTTTATAATTTAGAGTTTGAACCTCCCAGTACAGCTGAACAAGGGTGAGAATTACAAAATTGTAAGAAGGTGGGTCCTCCAATTTTATTTTGTGTTCAAATTTTCATTAAGCGCTGCTCAATCTATCAACTGTTGGGGGAGTGGAAGAGGTAGACAGAACGTTCCATGCAACCCAACAGGAAAATCATTATTCAAGAAGGATAGTCCTGTTGGTAACACTGGATACTGAGAACACTTTTCATTCTGCCAGTTAGAGTAACATGTTTAGGGCTCTGGAACACTTCTTCCAGATGGACCTCATAGGAAAAGGATCACTCTTGGGGCTGCCCAGAGATCAATTTTGGGTCCTGACCTCTGCAATGTATCCTACAATGGAATTTTATGGATGGAGATGCCACCATACACTTTTCTGGTAGGGATTATGCAGATGATATCACAACAGTGATTATAGCACAAAACACTGAGGATACACAAAAAATTCTGAACCAGGTAATGAGGCAAGCAAGCTTCTGGCTTGAAGAACATGGCCTGGATCTAACCACCAATGAAACTAGTACTGCTCATCCAGCAACAGATCCCCACAATCATACCATTGCAAGTGGGAGTGAGGCTATACCTTCAAAGAAGGTAATTAAATACTAAGGGCGACGCTGGATTTAAAGCTCTCCTATTGGGAGCAAGTCAAGTATGCAGCTGATAAGGCAGCTCACGTCACAACAAAGCTCAGCAGTCTTATAACCACTGTAGAAGATCCCACTACAAACAAGAGGTGATTGTTGATGGCAGTAACAGAATTCATCCTTCTGTGTGGTTGTGAAATCTAGAGTGATGCACCAAAAATGGAGAAATACAGAAAAAGTGTAGAATCGGTGCAGAGAAGAGGAGCCCACAGAGTAGTATTCCTCTTATTGGACAGTGCCATACACAGTAGCCCTAGTGATAATGACTGTGGTTCCCATAGACTTTTGGCTTTTGAGCAATAGTATCTTTCTGAAAGAATGATGTAATTGGAAAAGATGCCCAAACCAAGAAGCCAGGGAACTCATTCTCTGGCACTGGCAATATTGATAAAATAGGATGAACAGAGGTAGATGGACTGGAAGGCTCGTGCCAAACGTGAGGGAACAGATTGACCGCCAACATGGTGAGGTTAACTACCATCTGATACAGTTCCTCAAAGCCTGCTGGCATACAAATTCCAGCATGCCAACATGGTGAATTTCCCCATGAAGATGCCTTGCACACCTTTTTCAGGTGTTGCAGATTCACAAAAGAGTGGATAGTACTGGAGATGGAGCTCAGGGAGTTCATGCTTGAAGGCATAGTTGAGATTATGCTTTGAGCCAATGAGGATTGGAACCGCATTTTTGCATTTATTCAGTGTGTCTTACTAGAAAAGAAAAGAAAGGCCCAACTTGCACCCAACAGTAAGGGACAATTAGAAAGAGCCTGATAAGGGCAAAATAGACTCCATCCTGAAGTAATATGCTAAGTAGTTACAGGATGGATATGAATGCCTGAATTAGAGGTGGGCTTTTTGATGTGAATGCGAATGAACATCTTATGGTTCGTTCTCAGTGTCATGTAAGGTTTTGCCGCAACCAATATTTGTGTACTTTCGAGGGCCTCGTGTGCAAAAACTATAAGGATTACAGAATATGTAAAACTATGACTGGATAGCCCGTTTCGTCGACTACCGGAAATGGTTTGTCGCGAGCGGAGGGGGGGGTTGCACGGTGACGTCACAGCGCTGCGCGTGGGGGTCTAAATTTGGGCTTGTGTGGGCATGGTGCGCGCTCAGTTCAGTTGTATCTCCGGAACGAGTTGGTCGATTTTAGTGATCGAGGTGTCTACAGAGAGCTGAGAATGTGAGTTAGACGTTAATAACACAAGAAATATAAAATTAACATTGGAAAGCAGAAAATATTGAGATATTGTGAAAATGCCGCATCCTCAGAAGAGAAAAAAGGCTGTAAAATCTGGAACTCCGAATAAAATGCGTGCACCACGACTTACAAATATAGAATGTTGTTGGCTACGTCGATTGCAACAAAAGGAATTGGAAAGAAGACGCCAGAATTTGAATTTGGATGGTGGAAGTGGAGCGCCCAGTACAAGTAGCGAGTGCGTACAACGTTTGGAGCAACCTAGCACTTCGTCATCGTGCCGAATGGATTTGGAAAGTGATCCAATAGATGTAGAAAGCAACAACGATTCCATTGGTATGCAGGATGACAATACTGAGACTCGTACGGACGGTAACATCGGTCCGTCAATGGCGCGTTCAGACCTTTCGCTCGATTTGACAAATAAGTATGCTGCATGCGATCGCCACTTTGTGAAAATGTTCTTTGACAATGAATTTGGACTTGGTTGTGATGTTTGTAATTGACTTTGGTTCAAGAAGGATCTTAAGCTCTTTAAAGTTAAACACTGTAACATTTTGCGCAGCGAGTTCCCCGACCAAGTAGTGGAGGCTATGGTAGCATGTGTAAATTGCCGTCGATGCTTGGATACTAATAAAATCCTATCCATGAGTGTGTCTAATGGTTTCAAATATCCTGTTGCAATTTATCAACATCGTAGCAACAAGCTATGTGCTATGCCTTTCAATATACCAAACAATATAACCCAACGACTTGGTGTATACGTGGAACCTGGCACAGGCGATATTGCATTGGCACAAATCTCAGTCAACAATTCTTTCAGATTCATTGCTGCCTCATTGTATATTCATCCAAATGCAGAAACAAAATACATTAAACTTCTCCTCTTTCGAAGTCTTTGTAGATTTGGGCGCTCAATATCTAAGGTCATTGAGGAAATTGAGCCCGACATTACAACGCCAATATTTCTTACTGGTGATTTCAATGTCGATCCCAACGATCCGAGAAATGATTGGCTGGTTCCATATATGCAACAAGAATATGATCTACAACTTGTACAAACCTCTCCGACTACACTTGGAAACACCACAATAGACTTAACGTTTGTACGTCAACTTAGTCCGACGATTATGCCCTACGTTTCATATTTTAGTTACCATCGACCAATTGTTCATAGGTTAGCCATTTGTACTAATAATTTCGATGAATAAATGTTATGTATAGCGTAATTTTCTTTCTTTCATTTCAACTTTCTTTCTGACAAACAAAACAAAAGAATCTCCCAATAACGAGAGTAACATATGTAATTTCGCATTCACGAAATAAAGATCCGACGGGAGTATCAAGAATACTCCCTGAATATTTTTAGTGGGTCCTCACACACCAGGGGACAGATGGTTTCCCCTGATGGTGCATAAAGCATTTGCTTCCTCTAAAAAAAATTATTATCATCATTTAGGCCTCCATTATGTTTTTACTTAACTCAACTGTAAAATACAGTTAAGTTTTTTTAACACTTGGCAAATCAAAACAATTAACTTTTATAAGAAAAATTTTCAGCTTAACATGACTTGAAATTAAATCCACATAGGAATTCTGGAAGGAAAAATTACATGGAGATAAGCAGGAGGTATGAAAAATCACAAACATTTATTCCTTCAAAAATATGAAAAACCATCTTTGACTTTTATTAAGCGATGGTTTCTTCTATTAAAAAAAAGGAGAAGTTTCTCTAATTTCTCCTACATGTATCTGCCTCTGCTACTATTGGCTTTATTCCAAAGAAAACGATTACTTAAAAGTTATTGAACTAAGTTGTGGATACGTTAAATTTAGCAGCTGTAACATAAGAGGAGAATAACTTGTAGTATTTATAAGAATGACTTATAAAGAGGGATAGAAAAGTGGACACCTTAATAATGTCCAATTTACAAATAACCTTAATGACAGAAATAACAGTGACAGTGTAAGTATAGACATAAGTGGAAGCAGTGGTATAAAGCAAGAAAATGAAAGAAATGAAACAAATGAAATATCCAGGAACATAGTGGGTGATACAGGAAATAGAGTTTGAAATACCAAACAGAATGTTCTGTTCTCTTTTTGCACATTCTGTACATGAGTCAGTTCTGGTGCTGAGCTCATGGATGGCTGTGAATTATGGGTATATATACGGTATTTAAAAATAACACAAATAAAAGCACATCAAATGAATATTTTGAAACATGAGTTGCTATGGATAAGAATAAAAGTGAAACAATTAGAAATAATTTGAAGGTGGAAAGTGTGTTGGTCCAAATTAAGACACAAAAGCTGAGATTTTTTTGTCATGTGATGATAATGGGCGAATAAAAGGAGATATAGGGGAGTGATGTCAAAAATGGAAACAGGAAGAATTAAAATGTGGGAAAAGCTTGGAGCATGATTATAATTAATATATTCAAGAAATCATGAATGGTTTTTGAGGTTTGCTCACTAAGTAGAAACAATTATTAAAACATTTTTATTAGATGTTTTGACAGTTTTTATTGTCACCATTTAGAACAGTTGTAGATAACTTGGTATGACACCAAGAAACACGCTTGCAGAACTTTTTGTCATGTATTGATTCATGATCAGTACTATACTATACTAATGATTTATATTAAAAAGAGAAGACTCTTCTGGGCACAAGTTACTGATAGAAAGGATAGATAAAATTATCACCTTAACACCTTTGGTTGATGAGGCTAAGGGATAATTAAGTATTTGTTATTGTGGCAGCATTTTTATAAATACTGTTCATTAAATAAATCTAAAACCTGATGCATAATTGGAATTATGTTTATAACTGTGACAGAACAATAAACATCAATACATAGATAATTTTTTATGTGCATTAATTCATAATGCTGGTGAACTGTCTCCATTGAAATATTTTCTCATTTGACACTTTGATCCCCAAAAACTCAAGCATGAAAATATGGTAGAGGTAGGTTGAGTAGAGGGTTTATTAAATAGAAATCACTATTTATGAGTTTTAAAGAGTTGGAAATGCTGTTTAGCCAGATAATTAATATGTTTGAATCTTGTATTTCTGGGGTTGTTAATAGTTAAGAATGTAACAAGTTTCCATAAGCGTATATGTACACATATATAATATACAACTTTAGATCACATTACAGATACAATGAGGAACAGTGGATAGCAGAATCAGTAAGAAAATCAATCAGAAACAGCAAATACCCAGATTTAATCTTCTTCAGCAGCGCAACAACCCATTACTGAGTCAAGGCCTCCTTTAACAGCCTTTGCCAGTTGTCCCAGTCAAGTGCTCAGATTTAATAATTTACTAAAATTATAGTAAATTAAAATTCAAAAACATACAACAGTATTATATATTATAATGGATTTTTCTTATTTTAGACAAAATCTTTATTAATTAAATTAATTGAGACAACCTATTGAATCTGTTTTAATATTGTTATTTCCTAAAGAAAATATGGACTCTGTGTGTGTGTGTGTGTGTGTGTGTGTGTGTGTGTGTGTGTGTGTGTGTGTGTGTGTGTGTGTGTGTGTGTGTGTGTGTGTGTGTGTGTGTGTGTGTGTGTGTGTGTGTGTGTGTGTGTGTGTGTGTGTGTGTGTGTGTGTGTGTGTGTGTGTGTGAAATATCTTGAAATACATACACTGCAAGTAGGTTTATTTTCACCTGATGCACGTTTCACAGAAATTATTCTGTATCTTCAGAGGTTTTTTTGAATTGTAATTGAATGTTTCACTTACAATTAAGTTAACGGATAACTAAATATAAGTATATAACTATCGACTCAGAACACAAAGTTTTTAAATGGTAAAAACGTAAAAGTTTTACCTTATCCTGCTGGTGTGTGTTTCTGCCATGGCCGCACTGAAATATTCTCCAGAATTTTCACATGTGTGTTAAAGGCGCATATTATGGAACCCTGCAAACTATAAATAACCCATACCTGCTGCTTACTTTTCAGTGTTATGTCAGGAGATTTACAGAGTGCGTCGCAAGTGGTGTATTAGTGAAAAGTGATTATAGCGCGGAATTCTTTATAGTTGACATTATTATTGTGTAGACAGATTGACTTGAATATAATCTTGAGTGATTATATGAGTATAAGTATGAGTATGAGTATGATCTTGTTGAATAACGTGTTGATTATAAACTGTTATATGTGATAATTAAAGCTGGTTTTTAGTGACTTCATTGGTGTCTTGTGTGACGATTTTAAAATAGGAAACGTAATATGGAGTAAAATTTATTTTTAAATCGCACATTAAAGTTAATATTACCTCCCTTGTTTAACTCAAAATAATATTTAATAAAATGTTTAATGACAAAAGGAACGCGAGTGTAAAGATAGGGAAACTAGTTAATAATTTACCATGCACTGACATTCATTAACTGGAATTAACCTGCATACAGATTCTTTTACTAAACAAATAATACTGGTAAAACTTGAAATTATTCAAATAAATAAACAATGATACAGTAGTATACTATTTAATTCTGAAGTGAAGCATAGTTTTGGATAATAAAAAAAGGTCAAACCTTAAATACCGTAAATAGCGAATAAAGGTGGAACTATTTTGTTGTGATGCGTAAACTCTGCGCAGTTAACTTGCCTGTCCTGACATAATAATGCAGTCGAGATGGAGCGCTCTTGTAGTAAACACTACACCCTTGAACCATGCCCTGAAGTACTAAGATATTTTAATTTAAAAGTGCAGATATAACTAAGTGTAGAGGAAAGTATCAGTAAAGTAGTGTTTTATAAAGAAAAATGTAATCTATTAAATTAAAAGGGAATAAATAAGTGAAAGGGATGACATCTCTATTGACTATGTATAAGATCTCCGATGTTTGTTTAAATTAAAAAGGGTACAATGTACCAAAAGTGAGAACATTTCATAAATAACCATGTTACGTGTACTTCTGTGGGAAACAAGAACTTTCACTCGAGTTGTTCTACTAAGATGCTTAGCTACCAGACTTCAGTGAACAGCATAACAGCTTCATAATTACCAGGATCTCTTCAGCCGCTTCACCCGGAAAGTAAACGACCATAACCTTCAACCATTTGTGGACACCCCAAGGACCAAGGACCAGGACACGGAGTAAACTTCACAATGTCACAGGTGACACGGAGACTTGTGTTCCGTGGTTAAATGTCATTAAAACAAAATGTTTACAAAAGACAGTTTAATAAACTATATAAAAGACTTTAATTATTGTCAATTTGTAAATTGTATTATGTCATACGACTAAAATTATTTGTAATAGTAATTAGAGCTTGTAGTATAAAGCTTTTCAGATACTAGAGGTTAAATTAAGTCCATTCTTCAAATGGCCCCCTTTTTAAATAGTATAATAACTTAACTTACAAATCAATTTAATATCCCGGATCCGTGGAAAAAGCTAGCACATAACAATACTTTTGTTGTGGCCACCTTTTCAGAAAATATTTTGGTAAACTTTTATTTAGAGAACCTTATGGTAAAAAAATCCATGTAGAACTATAAAGGATTGCACCTAATAAAGAGATGTCATTACTTAACACAAAATACTGAGTGAATAAATCATCAAACACCCAAACAAACATTCCTTTCATTCAAACTACTACTGCTTGTTAAGAAGTTGATTAAGACAATGGCAGCCCGTGCAATTGATCTGAAGCAATTATGCACTGGTTCCCAAGGTTATAACGTAGGTTATACTTGTATTTTGTTTTCCACTGTACCACACGATGATCAGTTAGACAGTCGTAACAATACATACATATATATATTGCAATGGAACACAGGATGATAAGCTATGTTATTTGTATCAGAGCACATGGATGACGAGCATTTTCATGTTTAAATTGGTTTTATATAATACTTTGTCTTTTAGCCGTAAGTTTTGTATTTAGAAATGGATAAGCATGTAGGCTATACCAAATTCTTCATAAAAAGGAGTTCTTTATTGTCATGTATTTTTTGAGTGAATTTGTGCGGGTGTGATAACGTGTGATCGCTATATCTTCTGTGGTAATTAACCAATCGACGGTTATAAATATTTTAGAAATACTCTGAGGTTCATAAATATTTTAGAAATATGGTTTTTTAAGTATGAAAAACTCATTTTGAAACACATCATTAATAGGGTCATAAAAATTTGTAGATAATTCAACGCAAGTTAGTGCATATTTATACAGACTCTTTCTGGAAAACTTTATATCTGTTGAAAGCATCACTCATGTGACTTGGGTTTAGCCAATCAGAATATACTAAATTCAGTAACATTTATTCTCTGTAGAGTAAAGATCGGGACAGTTCATCTGTAGCATCTCTGCAAGGTGAAGTTGTGCTCGGCGTTAGAGAGTTTTTCTCGTATGACCATAGCAAAATCTAACTTGAAATAAACCTTGGAATTTCTTTACGAAGTTCTGCATATAGAACCGAGTGGGTTAAGTATTTAAATAAAATTATCGTATATTATAGTGCTTTTTCGTGTTAGTTTAAGATGTCCACAGGGAATTAAAGACACTTCAAGATTTCTTGGAAGGTGTAAGACTAATACACCCCATTCAAATAATACCCGTATTCAGTGGCGGTTTCTTAATTGGTGCACATGAGCACGTGAACCCCCTACATAAATAAATATAAATTAATTAATTTTAACAAACACAAAATAAATGGGAAATAATTTGGTTTAGTTTTATGATGCAATAACAAAATGCTTGTTCTGGTAAAACAGTCGTGCAGTCGACGCAGCGTAAGGTGTGCGCACAGCTCTGTACGTGCGCTGCTGGATCAAATGAGAGCAGTGACGTGATGCGGCATTGGCGCGGTGGTGGGGGCAAACCTCTCCCATGTAAAGATTGTGCGCACATTTGGTTTGTGAACCAGTGCTATTCTAGCCGTTGTAGGCGTCACGTTACTCGCTCCCCAGTGTCGCTCACGCCCAGTGCAGTTGTGTTAATGTTGGTGATCGATTAGCAATGGCTGATACCCCTGTGTCTGTGTTAAAAAAAAAACAATTTTTTCAAGTATTTCATTAGAAAAGAAACTCGAAATAAAACAACGTGGTCGTCCGACCCCAAAGCTTAATATCGTACAAGTGACCAAAGGTAAAGATAGAGATTTCAAAAGGGAATTTAAAGAAACTTGATATGAAAAGACTTCTTGGCTCTGCGGTTGTGAAGCTACAAATAAACTATATTGTTTCCCTTGTCTGTTATTTGCAAAACAAAGCTCTGAAAACTTAAACTGGATTAAGTATGGTGTGAATGATTTAGGTCATTTACTCTCTACTCTCGAAAATTAAAAAAACGTGAATGTTCTCAAACTCAATTGAACTCTTTGCTAGAGATTAACTTGCTTGGTAAAGTCGACATACGTCAGCAGTTGAACAGCGCTTATCGGAGGAATGTAAAAGAACATAATGAAAAAGTAGAGAAAAATCGTTATGCATTGTCAAAAATAATTGACTGCATTAAATTTTGCGGCGCTTTTGAACTGGCACTTCGGGGACACAGGGAAGGAGATGATTCTTCAAATCCTGGGTTTTTTCGAGGCTTAGTGGATTTTGCTGCTCAGATTGATGCCTCACTAAGAGAACACTCACGTGATGCAACCATCTTTAAAGGAACATCAAATGAAATTCAAAATAACCTGCTCGATTGTATGCTTCTTGTTTGCCAGAAAAACATTAAGGAGGAAATAAAATTTGCAGATTTCTTCTCTGTAATCGCTGATGAGACCACAGATGTTAGTTTGACATTTCAATTAGCTATTGTTTTTCGTTACGTATTACCTAGTGGAGAACCAGTAGAAAGATTTTGGGGGTTTATACATCCCCCCGGACATGACTCAGACTCGATCGCTGGATGCATTCTTGGCGCCCTAAAAAATGTTGTTGATAAGCCGGAAAAGTTAATCTCTCATAGTTATGATGGAGCAAACGTGATGAGCGGACACCTAACAGGTGTACAAACAATTATTCAACGACATTACGAGTATGCTTTTTATATCCATTGCTATGCTCATCAATTAAATCTAGTGATTGCTCGAGCTGCTAGCCAAAATCAGCAAGTGCGGATATTTTTTGTGAATTTGAGTGATGTAACAAACTTTTTCAGCAATTCACCTCAAAGAGCAGAAATTTTGGATAATATTGTCAGGAAAAAAAAACCCTCGAGCTTCAAGCACTAGATGGAATTTTAAAAGCAGAATTGTAAATACAGTATTCAAACATCGGGAAGACCTTATTACCTGTATGGCGGAAATAGAATCAACCTCTAAACAAGAATCTTCTACGTTTCTACAGTGGATTATTCTGATCTTCTTATCAGGATACTTTATTTATCAAAATTAAGTACTTTACTCTTGTTACAACAAAAAATGTTTCAGGTAAACTACCCTTTCCCCGTAACCGAACTTCACCAAAATCAATAGGCCTTGAGTCCTCTACAACTCAGGCACATATGTAAAAAATTATTTGATTCTGTTTGTATTTATGGCAGTTATCGTTCGTCATGAAACAATTTCTCAAGTTACAACATAAAATGTTGCAGGTAAACTACCCCTTTCCCATAACCGATCTTCACTAAAATCAACAGGCCTTGAGCTCTCTACAATTTAGGGATGTATGCAAACAATTATTTGATTCTGTTTGAATTTACGGCAGTTATCGTTCGTCATAGAAAAAATTACCCTTGTTATCACATAAAAAGGTTGCAGGTAAACTACCCCTTTCTCTTAACTGATCTTCACCAAAATCAATCAGTCTTGAGTCCTCTAAAATTCAGGGATGCATGCAAAACATTATTTGATTCTGTTTGAATGTGCGGCAGTTATCGTTTGTCATAGAAACAATTACTCTTGTTAAAACATTAAAGGTGGCAGGTAAACTACCCCTTTCCCTTAACTGATCTTCACCAAAATCAAAAGTCCTTCAGTTCTTTACAATTCATGAGCGTACACAAAAGTATTTGATTCTTTTTGAATTTACGGCAGTTATCGTTCGTCATAGAAAGAATTACCCTTGTTAAAACATAAAATGTTGCAGGTAAACTACCCCTTTTCCATAACCGATCTTCACCAAAATCAACAGACCTTGAGTACTTGAAACTTCAGGAATGTGTGCAAAAAATTATTTGATTCTCTTTGAATATGCGGCAGTTATCATTTGTCATAAAAATAAAATTACCTTTTAAAACATAAAACGTTGCTGGTAAACTACCCTTTCCCCGTAACCGATCTTCACCAAAATCAATAAGCCTTGAGTCTTCTACAACTAACGCACATATGTAAAAAATTATTTGATTCTCTTTGAATTTACGGCAGTTATCGTTAGTCATATAAACAATTACCCTTGTTAAACATAAAATGTTGCAGGTAAACTACCCCTTTCCATTAACCGATCTTCATCAAAATCAATAGACCTTGAGTACTTAAAACTGTATGAATGTGTGCAAAAAATTATTTGATTCTCTTTGAATATGCGGCAGTTATCATTCGTCTTAAAAATAAAATTACCTTTCGAAACATAAAACGTTGCAGGTAAACTACCCTTTTCTCTTAACCAATCTTCACCAAAATCAACAGACCTTGAGTACTCTATAATTCAGGAAGGTGTGCAAAAAGTATTTGATTCTGTTTGAATTTACGGCAGTTATTGTTTGTCATAGAAAAAATTACCATTGTTAAAACATAAAACTTTGCAGGTAAACTACCCCTTTCCCTTAACCGATCTTCACCAAAACAATACGTCTTGAGAACTCTACAATTCAGGGTTGTATGCGAAACATTATTTGATTCTGTTTGAATTTGCGGCTGTTATCATTTGCCATAGAAAAAAATTACCCTTGATTTAAAAAAAAACGTTGCCAGTAAACTACCCATTTCCCTTAACCGATCTTCACAAAAATCAACAGACCTTGAGTACTTAAAACTTCATGAATGTATGCAAACAATTATTTGATTCTGTTTGAATTTGCGGCTGTTATCGTTTGCCATAGAAAAAAAATCTAGACACATAGACAGACAGACACACACACAGAGACTTTTCGAAAAATGACTTTTTTTCTTGTTTTAAGGGTAATACAATCAGAATCTGCAATTATCTCGAACACGATTTTTTTTGCCATCACCATACTTCCATTTCCTTATGGAAGGTGGAAGTAAAAATATGTTCGAATTAATAGAGAAACTAAAAGTAATAAATATAGATGAAAACACATATTTCACATCATATGACATCACAAATATGTACACCAACATTCCAATTGATGAAACAATAGACATAATAATAAACAAACTTAAAGAACAAAATGAAGAGACACAATATATAACTGAAATAAAAAATAGCCTCCAACTAATACTAAAACAAAATTACTTTGAATTCAATATCAAAATTTATCAACAACAAAAAGGATTGGCAATGGGATCCTTATTGGCAATGGGATTGGCAATTTGGATAAGATATGTAGATGATGGGTTATATATATCAAGTAACAAAAATACAAATGCAGATAACATTAAAACAAATCAATAATATACATCTAAAAATACAATTCACAGAAGAAAAAGAAAATCACAACAAAATCAACTATTTAGACATAACCATCACAAGTTACAATAACCACCTACAATATGCAATATACAGAAAACCAACTTCCACTAACATCATTATACCTAACCTTTCTGACCACCCACCATAACATAAAATGCCAGCATTCTATTCACTGTTTAACAGAATGTACAAAATACCCCTAAACAAACAAGAAACAGACAAAGAAAGAAATATAATATACCAAATTGCTTGTGAAAATGGATATAATAAAAACACTGTGAACAAAATAGAAAATAAAATCAAATATAAAATAAAAACTGAACAATTAAGCAAAATGAACAAAACAAAAATAATAACAACAATAAAAATGGGCCACATTCATATATATAAATAATAAAATGACAAAGCTAACAAAACTGTTTAAGAACACAGACATTAAAATAGCATACAAAACTAACAAAAATAATCTACAAAAACTAAATAACCCACACAACAAAGATAATACAACAGCCAATGGTATATACAAAATTGAATGCCAAGATGCAATAAATGTTACATAGGACAAACAAAAAACAACTGAAAAAACGTTATTTTGAACACCTAAACGCGTACAAAAAACCAGAAATATATAAGTCTACTTTGGCCACACATGCAATAAACACTGGTCATGAATTCGCAAACATGACTAACATGACACTAATAAAACACATAGCAAACAAAGGCACCATAATGAACATTTGGGAAAATTTACAAATATACGAACATAAAACACAAAACAAACTAATACCTGAACAAATACAAATCAATACAAAACATGACAATTTTCAAAGCACTCAACATCGAAAATACACAAAATACTAATGCATACACCACAAGCACACACAATAATACCACTTTAAAATACCAGAGACCAACAAGGAACCAAAATAGCATGCAGACAACACACAAATACTTCACCAGACGCAAGATCACGAAGGCTGAGGATGAGAACACAGGAGTTCTCGAAACATGTTCCTAATAAGGAGAAAATATCTTGAGGTAAAGTGATTATAAATATTAAATATATATACATATATATATATATACTGTATTGACGGATACTGTAATCACCTGTAATCAAAACAAAAGAATAGTTAAATTAAATATTTAACTTAACTTTAAATTAAATATATTATATTTAATGGCTTTACATTCTACAAAAAATAATGATAATGAACATTGCAGTAAGAAATTAGAAATTAGGTGTGTAAAGTGAATAATTATTAAGAACAGTACGTCTAGTAAACACAAAAGGTTTGTTGCTAAACATTAAAAATGACATTAACACAGTAAATGTGTTTGGTAACATTCCACTGCTTGTTTTGATAAACAGTTACTATGTACACAGAATTTCATCAAAGTGTTCTGTTTTGATAAAATAGATTTTATAATAATATCGTTTGTTTTATGTGAAAGTTTTGTAATGTAGTTTTGTGTATGTATACTTGTCAAAATTTAGTTGATAGCTGATAAGAGAGTATGATGAGACTTATATTAATACTGTTATGATGATTATTATTATTGTATATGTATTATGCCATGCATATGTTGTATACCATGGAATGCTGCTTTTCCTTCAAATACCTGTGTGTGGATGTGTCCCATATAATGTCTCTGTTACATAAATATAACTGATTACAGTTGCAAGCTTCCTTTCGAACTATAATGATTGAGAATAAAAAAATTAACATAACTCATGTAGAAGAAGAAAACTGTAACATGACATGTTTTATGCATTTCCTGATACCTCGATAAATAATTTTATAAGAAGTACTGACATAGTTTTGCATAATGTAATAATGTAACATAACACAATTCTTGTATAATCACTTCCAGTGGTATTTAATCCTTAACCAGTGATCAAGATACAGTATATTCCTCTATAAGTAAATCCTAAATACCAATAGTAGTATCTGTAATTTCAATAGTCTTTTGGACAAATAAAAAGTAAAATGGCAAAATTATTTAAGTTTTTGTTGTCATTCTTTGTATATTATCATCATATATAATTTGTATGATGAACCTGATGTGGTCACCTTTATTAAATTAAAATATTGGAATGGGCTGGACACATTGTATTTGCTTGTGAAAGCAGAGTTTTTGGGAAGATGTTTGATGCAAAGCCTGAGGGTAAAAGGAAAGTTGGAAAGCAAAAACTGAGATGGATGGATGGAGTGAGTCAGGACATCAGGACTCTTGAAATTAGAAACTTGAGGAGGGTGGCTAAGAATAGAGAAGAATGGCGAATTCTTCTGAAGAAGGCCAGGGCCCACAAAGGGGTGTTGAGCCAATGGTGATTATGATGATGGTGATGGTGTCATCCTTACTCTTTGTACATTATGAGTGTAGACGTCCTCAGCTACCAAGTTGCTGTGGGGTCATCTACCCAGCTTTTATATTTATGCATGCATGTGCATGTGGAACCATAAAGCTTTAATTATACAACTGTACTGCTGAGTCATATACTACTTACTTTAATTAATTAATTTTTTTTTTATAAAGACAAAGTAAAAACAGGCACAGAACAAATTAATATTAAGCAGCTAGACATAGTGGTCAGTTTAAAATTTATAATTATAGTTTCCAATATTTAAAAACATGCAAATTAGTTTTTTAGGAGCATTAATAGGGACAGTTACAATTAATAGAACTAATGGCTGACTACTATAGGACACTACCCTACACATAAACACATTCTCATGCACTTGCATTCACTCTCCTTGTTTGAACAAAAATATAAAGGATTAGAAATACCCGGAACAGATTTTCTCCAAACTTCAAAAACAATTTTGGCCACTCTCCCTCTTTTGCAGCCAAAAAACTGACTCATTAATCTGTTACTTGTTAGCAAACAATTGAATGATTCATTATTAAAGTGTTACTTAAAGAAATTAACAATTAAGTTAAAAAGTTGACCAGTTTTTCAACTATTAAATTATTTGTTTATTTTTTAATCGTTAATCCCAAGTGTGTTGATAATCAGTAACATAAAATTATATATCCACATATAAGTATACAATATTTAGCAGTCATATTAATAATAATAATTTGCTATGAAATTTAAATTATTAACCTCCTCATTGTTGTCTTCAGGTACCCATTTTTTATATCTAAGGATGACGTTTCCTACCTTGTTTGCTGCAGTGTTGTCTTTGATTGAATGGAAGTTGTTATCAGACCAGTGAGAATAAATTTAAAAGTTTTGCTAATACTAGTAAAATCTCATTTAGTTAATTAGTGCCAGTACTAAGTCAGTTGTTTCTGAAATATAATCATATCTTTTTAATGAAGAATTACCCTACATGGTACACACAATAATTTGGAGTTTCAGCTGGCCATTAATAGCCATAAGAATATTTCTTAGACGGGTGATATGTTCTTCTGGGTATTTATGAAAGCATTCTTGCATTCTTTAAATTTGCTAGATTACAAAAAAAGGGAAAAATTTCCTAATTTGTGTAAATCTAAAAACCTTCAATATCTTCTTGATAGATCAAATATCTATCTGATATTGAACATTGGCTATCATCCTTGTGCTAATAACTTTATGTACTGTGTTTGGACCTGTTCTACCTATATTTTTGTCTTCAGTGTGTACTATTAAATTATTGTCTAAAATATGAACCTGTAGAAATGATAAAATACTTCCTTATCATAAACAATTTGTTATTCTTCATTTCAGAATGTTTCATTTTTATATACAGACATCAAAAATCACCATGCAAATGTAATAAGATATTGTTACAAAAAGCCTACCGAACAACCCAGAACATTCTCCACTCCCCCCATCCAGTGTGGCAGTGGTTGCATCATTCAAGTAGGTGATTCTAGTGAGTTCCAGGAATACTTGAGATACTACGCATTAAGCCGCCGGCAGCGTGCAGTTAAGGAGGGAAAGCTCTACTGGGCCTCGGCACGGCGTATATAAAGCCATAGCAGCCAGGTTGTCAGTCAGTTACGTGAGCGATTTTAGCTAGTGTGGATTAAGTGTTGTCAAAGTGAAGTAGTATTGTGTTAATAATTGTGTGAACCTCTATTAATAGACATTGTTATTGGGTGTAGACAAATCTGACTGGAAATATTGTTCGAGTTAACTATAAACTGTTTATTTGTGAAAATTAAACCTGGTGATTAGTTACTTAATTGGTATCTTGTATTTTGTTACCATTGTACCTACGACGATAAAGTAGACCATCGTAACAGTGGTGTCAGAACTGGGATAGAGCGGTTAACAGTGGAAACAGAGAACACTTCATAGAAGAGTGGTGTTAGTGGTAGTTGATAAAATAAAATGGATACCAGACAGATGATAGAATCATTCAAAGCAATGCTACTGCAGATCAAGAAACGACGCCGCCAGGAGGCAGAAGAAGCAGAGAAAAGACGCCAACAAGAGGGGGCAGAAGCACAAAAACGACATGATGAGAAACTAGACAGGAAAGAGAAATGGCAGATGAACGACAGTAAGCACTAATGGAAGAATGACTAATAGAAAAACGTAACCGTGAAAATGAAACACCAGAGAGACAACAAAAAGAAGAATATAATCATCAATCAGACGAAGTTAAGGCGTTCATACAAGATGATATCACTGCAAAATTCGGCCTGTTACGAGGTGAGCTGAACAAACAAGTTGGCAGAATATCTGAAATAGAAAAATCTGTGTCAACTATGAAAACAAGTATGTCAAGTTTAGAAGATTCAAATTATCCGAGAAATCAAAGAACGCTATTAACTGAAGTAGGGCCAGTTTTTGCAAAGGCCCCATTGTTTAATGGAAGCACACACTGGGCAACTTATATACGCCAATTTGAAGCTGCCACTCTCTTAAATAATTAGACAGAAGAAGAGAAAGGCCTTTCACCCATTCTTGCATTAAAAGGACCTGCCGCAGAGCTAATACACAAAGTACCATCTGACAGCCAGAACACATATGCTGAATTAACAAAATCTCTGGAATTACGGTACGGTGACCAGCATTTGTGCGAAGTGTACCGTGTTCAACTTAAAGCAAGGTGACAGCATTCAGGGGATAGCCTTCAAGAATTTGAAGCAAATGTCGACCGACTGACGAGATTGGCTTATCCCGAAAAATCGGAGTCCTTCCGAACGTGGATTGCTCACATTGTGTTTATTGACGGTATCAGAGATAGTAAATTACAACAAGTGTCAAGAATGGCACATCATCATTATCATAATAGTTCAGACGCTCTTGTTCATGCTCTCCGTTTTGAAGCTGCCAAGTCGGCAACCTACATAAGTCAAAGTATGTCATCACGTTGTAGTCAAATGGATCCAGTATCACAGTATCGTCATAATGGACGGAATAAAAAGACGATTCAAGAACAACAGTTTAAGAAGTCAGAAGCGACACAACGATCTTTCGAACAAAAGACTTAAGTGTTATAACTGTGGGAAAAGTGGGCATCTACAAGCAGATTGTTGGCAGACGAAAAATCGGAGAGAAGAGCGTGAATGCACGAATTTGAGATGTAAAGATATGGAACTGCACACCGTCTCCACGCTTCATAAAACCACGGGTAACCTGATTGTCAAAGGATTCATTAAAGACAAACCTACAGCATTTACAGTTGACACGGACGCCACAATGTCCATCATGCGCCCTGACTTAGTCAACAACCGCCAACTTCAATTTAGCTCTTGTACAATACAGACTATGACTGGAAGCCCCGTCAAGGTGCTAGGAAAGGTAGACGTACGTGTACGCCTGGGTCTTTTCAAGTTTAGCCACCAAATGCTCGTTGCAGACATTGTCGAAGAATTGATTCTTGGCACGGACATTATGAATGCTTAAGGATTCGTTGTGGACTTGCGAGAGAATGTCGTGAAGGTTGGCCAAGAGAAGATGAAGCTTTGCATGGCTAAAATGACAAGGTCTACCAACCATTCGATTAAGCAAGTGGCATTGGCCGAAGAAGAAGTCAACAGGTCTGGTCAAGAGGAACCTTCCCTATTCCAGGCGCAAATGGAAGAAGAACTAGCAGAGGAAATACAAATACGTGAAACGGCAAAAGAAGTGGCTGGAAAGCCAACTGTGGGTGTCAAGGAAAACCCCTTGTTTGTTCATGAGTTAATAGAAGCGCCCGGGGGATAAGTTGCTGAAGATGAAGTTACGCAAGAGGTTGTTTACAAGAACCAAACAGACTTGGATCAGCCAGTGGTGTTTAGGTCATCAATACATGATGCAACGGGAGAGATTCCAACAAAACTAGTGGTTGATCAGAAGACTCGTATTCCTGGGAATATGAATCCAACCAAATTAATTGTAACTAAACAAACACAGTTACCCTGACAATATCAATTGTTTCAACACTGTAGCTGAATAACTACAAAAGATAACATGAAGGAGGACCCCATTTTAACTATTTTATGTTAAAAATCTACAAAATGTAAACCTTTTGTGTAAGTGAATAAGGTGTTGCCTAAAACCTTGTGCATACAAAGACCTCATAACTTTCATGTATTGAAAGTGTAGAATTTTCTTCACACAATGATTAAAAAATCAACTTAACACAATTATGTTAAATTGCTGTTTTGAAATAAAACAGTGATTTATATATTACAAAAATTTCTTAGACTGTATACAATTTAGATGTATAATATACCACCTCAGTTAATCAGTACTACCTACTTGACATTATCACCCAACATCTGCTGCTAAACTAGCTATTATTACAGTTGTCTTGATTATTCATCTCTTCTTTCACAGCACTAACACTTAACTAAATATGAACTTTTTTCATGTGAAACTTACTAATTTTATTGGACGCGTTTCGGCTTAGTATCCGCCTTCTTCAGCTTTGGTAACAGACTGCCAGCATTTTGTAACGGTTGTGTGGAAGGTGAAGTGGGGGTGGTGTGTGGAGGAAGGGGATTGGCGCGGGGATTCAACTTTTCAACTTACTGTTTGTTTTCTGTATAATTGTGTCAAATACACTTATAAATCACATACACTTTTTGACACAATTATACAGAAAACAAACAGTAAGTTGAATCCCCGCGCCAATCCCCTTCCTCCACACACCACCCCCACTTCACCTTACACACAACCGTTACAAAATGCTGGCAGTCTGTTACCAAAGCTGAAGAAGGCGGATACTAAGCCGAAACGCGTCCAATAAAATTAGTAAGTTTCACATGAAAAAAGTTCATTTTTAGTTAAGTGTAGCTATTATTAGTTTACACATTTACCACATACATTAAGAACTCAAGATGTTTGTTAGAACTAAAAAAAGTCTTAGGAAGTGGTGATACACACTGAAGAACATGGTTCAAAACAAAAGATTTCTTTTAGTCTGATACCAAGCACGGATTTCCACATTTTTTCAAAACTTTAGTCTTGTTTGGGGCCTGGTTGCATAAAATTTTGAAATTTCCAAAACTGGATATTATATTCAGATTTCATTTAAATTCTCTTTCGTTGATTACCTCCCTTGGATTTTAATTATTTTAAATATTTACCACTCACATCTTTCCCTCCTGTCCCCATATTTTTGGAGAATTCAACTCTGAACACAATAAGAGAATGTGTGATAAAAGTATGGGCACACATGTAAGTTTTCCGAAATTAGATACAAATTAGATAGAGATACAAAACATGCCAAATGGTTTAGTTAAAAACTGAGAACTCACTTCGCTCATTCAGTTATAATAGTGTTATAATATATTTTAAATAAAACTACAGTTTTGTTAAAAAAGAGTTTATTTATTTCACACTAATGAAGATAATACAAAAACAGTATGAGAATGTGTGTGTAAAACTTGCATAAATATTTTTTCAGTGTCATAGGCTTTCTGGATCATGACTGCTTTCTTTACCTTTGTATTCTTTTATGATATTTCATCATTCACTCTGTTATATTCCTTGGACATGTGAACTGGTTTTCTGCGTGTGTTTTTACTGACAATTGGCTCTCAACACATGCTTTACACTGCTGCTTAATCTCATACCTTTCAAAATTGTTCCTTTTATTCTTTGCATTTAATGGAATCTAGAATTTTCACTTGGACTGATATTTTCAAAGCAGGTCTTTTGCAACCATTTATTAGTTCTCTGCAATAGTCGTTTCAAAATTAGTGGGAAAGAATACTTCAAATCATCCTATACTTTTGTAAAAGTTAACTTTTGTTAACTTGGTATCAGCTGGCTGTTCATTGTCATTCATTATTGACTCTAAACCTGATTCAATCAATTTATAATTTTCTTTCAAAAGCGTTGGCACAAGCTAGCCAGCTAGTACTAGAAAGTGGCATTACTGGTATAACTTTTCCCTTTCTTCGGCTAAAGCAGATAAAAATATGTTCCATCTGTTAGTAAACGCAGAAAAAAATTTATATTATTTGGCTATTTGGATAAAAGCAAAGAACTTAAAAGGTTTTATGATATTATATTTGGCAACTACTAAACTACCTAGAATGAATAAATGTAATGAGTACAATAATTTTCCAAGTGGGCTTACTGAACTCACGTGCATAAGCTAGTGTAATTGCACCTTATGCTGGACATGTTATTGAATGCTTACCCTCTGCAATTCCAAAGAGGAATCTAGTTGCCATTTAATACATCAATCACTTCAGTAAAGATAGTTTCTGCTGTATGCCTTTGGGCCAGAACAAACTTTAAAAACTAGTTTTTCTTGTAGGTAGGAGTTTAATAGGTTCACTATTTCTTACATACTGAATGATGAATGTGAGTTGATCTGTATGTTCCACATCCAGTATGGAGTCAACAGATATTGAATAATACTTGCTCTTCTTAACCTCTTTAATAATTTGATCAAGGACTCTTTTCTCTAACATATCTATAAATTTGTTAGATGAAACAACATTATAATATGAAACATCCCCACCATATTTCCATATATCCTGTCACAAAAAAGAGGCATATTTGTTTATTAGATAAAGCAATCATCAGAATTTTTATTCTATGGACAATTATGTGTCTCCACATCTGCTCTCTGAGGTAATCCCCTTCCAGAGAGCAACTTGACAGAAATAATTTTTTTCAATATCTGTTGCTTGTTTGAGTCTGAACTTTAGTATGAATTCTTCCAGTTTCTTTTGAATATTTAAAATACTCTAATAAGTATTTTCTGTGATCTTTACTATTCGCATAAGATAGGGACTGTACAGGATGTTTCCAGTCATCAAAGCCATCTCACAAAACATTATTTTATGACATGGAAACAACTGAAAATTTACAAAGTAAAAAACTATCAGTTGACAAATAATATGGGAATAAATCATGATCCCTATCGTTTTGAAAATTTTTAAAGAACATGGACAAATGTCATTTACCTGTCTCAGTTACAGTACTTTTTTTCCTAGCCTCTAAGGGTAAGGCTTCATTCTCCCTAAACACAATTGATGAAGTTACAATATTGGCAGTACAAAAGGCTTTTCAATATCCACTATTCTTGAAGGTAGTTTTGAAACCTCCCATAATACTATATCTGCATTTGATTCCACTTTACTTTCTGAGAATTCCCTTTCTTTAGAAGATCAAATGACACAATCAAATAATTTCACCACCGCTTCAACATGTGAAATTTCAAGGCCAATTGCCTTAATGAAGAACTTAGCAGGGTTCTGGTTTCTCAATCACCAGTGATGAGATTAACAGACAGTGCTGGCAACATTCTATACCCCTTCCATTTTAATAGTATACTTTGAACTTGAAGTTGACATGCAGATTGAAGTACACATCCTAACAATTTTTTTTCCATGTATTAATAAAACATGTATCTTTATTGCTCAATGTCATGGTTATTTTTACAACTGGAGTATCCCCCCTCCCAATAAGACCATAGCAGATACTGTATCCACCTGTAGAGAAATATGCACAGTTTCTATGACAAAATGACAATTTTTTGATTTCTAAAAAAAAACTGTTAATTTTTGTTTCATATAAGGTTGTAATTTTAATTTTAATAATTCAAAAATCTGTAAACATTGTAAATAAACTCTGTATATAGTAAATCATTTCCTGCCAAGTGTGTCACACTTATTGTGATGAAGTATCACAGGCATAAAGTAATGCTAGTTTTATGAATAATTCCTCAGGTCTGAGGAATTGTAGTGTCGCACATCCTCGACCGCTCGCCTTCTGAGCTACCAATTTCTACCAAAAGTAGTGCTCTTGAATATGAAGAAAATAATACTTTGCAAAACATGCTTTTCACATGTATGCATAGCTGTATACTTGTTGAAGTAACAAAATTAATATAAGCAGTGGCGTATTTATGGGGGGGGGAGGATGAACGGGCCAGAGCCTCCTCCAGAGGGTCAAAACAGTTGATGAATTTTGTTCCTCTCTTAATTTTCAGACTGTTTTATTATTTTTTCCAACTGTGTACACTAATACACAGGGTGTTCACAAATGGTCATCCAATATTTTGGTAACGTGGTCCTTACATAATTACAAGAAAAAAAGTTCCTGTAAACATAAGTCCAAAAACATATAGTTTTCCATCTGTCCCCCAGTTTGTATTTTTTAAGGAAAATTTTATTTCTTGAGAATGGAGTGAGGTATTCTAATGAAATCTGGTACTTGTTACTCCAGTAACATAGTCTACAAAATAAAATTTTTTGAAAATTTTACATTCACAAATTTCAAAATGGCGGCTGTTTAAATTTTTAAATCTTTCACATCTCACAAACTATTAGTTTTATGGAATAATGTTTCATTAAATAAAATCTTAAGCATTATTTCGTGAACAAAATGATATCTTATTTGTTACAATACAATCTTAAACAACCGAGATATGATGTAAAATGTCAGTGTGAGTCACTCAATGCTCAATACCATGAAATCAGTGATGTTATCTCGTCCAGGTATTATTCAAAAACACTAGGTCAACTGAATATAAGTCAACAATACTTCAGTCAACTGTTTTATAAATTAATAAGCAAATTTATAAAATTAAAACTGCAGTTGATCTTAGTGTTTTGAACAGAGTAGTGAATTGTGCGTTATTTTGATACTTTTTTTTTGGAATACTGTTGCTTTGTTTTTATTATTTTTTGTTTCATTGTTTATTATGCGTTATTTTCATAATTGTCATTAGATATGGCAAATTTGTATAGTACCGGTAATCATGAAATGGCTGACATGCATTTCATCTACGGGAAAGCCAATGGATCTGCTACAAAAGCAGCCTGCCTTTATTGTGAAGCTTATCCAGATCGTAGGCAGCCTTCCAGTAAAATGTTTGTGACAATCCATCAGCGATTGTGTGATATTGGTACATTCCAACCATTGACTCAGGATTATGGTAGACCGATATCTGTTTCAACTACTGAATTAGAGGAACGAGTTTTGGTCAGAATTGAAGAGGAACCCGAATTGTCATGCCGAACAATCGCTCATCAGGAAGGTATTCAAAGCCACACCACTATATGGAAAATTCTTCGTAATCAATTGTTGTATCCGTATCACCTTCAGCATGTTCAAGCTCTCGTACCAGCCGATTTACATAGCAGGAATGGGTTCTGTCAATGGCTAATGAATGGCTAATGTCAATGGCTATGTTTGTATCTAAAATTTTATTTACGGATGAGGCATCTTTTAGTCGGGATGGAATAAATAATTTCCACAACAACCATATCTGGGGAGAGGAAAATCCACATGCAACCTTAGTGTCAAACCATCAGGATCGGTTTTCGGTTAATGTCTGGGCAGGTATCTTCGGAGGTAAGCTGATTGGTCCTTACTTTTTGCCTAACAGATTGAATGGAGAAGCATACCATGAATTTCTTACCAACACACTTAATAAAATAGTGGATGATATTCCTCTACATCATGTACAACAAATGTGGTTCATGCATGACGGTGCACCCACACATTTCTCAAATAATATCAAGCAGATATTGAATAATCACTTTCGTGGCCAGTGGGTTGGGTGTGGTGGTCTAGTTGCATGGCCTCCCTACTCAAAAGATTTAAATCCATTGGAATTTTACTTGTGGAGGCATCTGAAGAGCTTGGTGTATAGCACTTGAATAAACATGGCAGATGAATTGAGAGACAAAATAATTATTTGCTGTCAACAAATTAAAGTAATACCGGGAATTTTTGAACGTATTCGACCTTCGATGGTCAAACAGGCTGAAAGGTGCATTGAAGTAAATGGGGGACACATTGAACACCTACTTTAATTATTTCGTGCTGTCGTTATGGTAATTTTTCATTTTAGTTAATACTAAAATCTGCAGATAAATAAAATAGTTTAAGATCTTTTGTATTCATTTTGTATTTTACGTTTTCATTTTCTCCTTTCAAATAAATTGTAATTTTTTTACTATTTTTTAGCTTGTATTTACAAATAAAACAATTTGCCAATAATATTTTTGCAGTTTGATGGTAGACTCACACTAACATTTTCCATCATAACTCGGTTGTTTGAGATCGCATTGTAACAAATAAGGTTAACATGTGTTCGTATTTTTTTCTTTTTTAAAATGTGCATTCTTATATTAGAAACCGTAAACCTGTATATTCTATTTTAAAGTAGCTTAAACGCGCACATGTAATCATGCAGGCAGTGGCTGTTTGAGTAAAGAATGTTTAACCTGATAGTGTTGTTGGACATATTTGCACATGGTTTTGTAGTGATGAATGTGAAATCTCAAAAATTATATAACTTAGTAACGTGTAGTTTGATTACAAACGTGCATGACCACTATAATAACTAACGTTCATTCAAAGTTATACCAATTCCCAGGTCATAACCTTGGCCATTTATATTTGGCCTTGAGTCACGATTATTGTTGTGTTATGGTTTGTGATAAAACTGAAAAATGCAGCCGCAGTAAAACATTTCGGTTGGAACTACATGTAATTTTAAAGTTTATTTAAAGGGATACATTATAACCTTTAGTAAACTTTGACCCCAAAATGGAGGATTCGAACAGTGATAAACCTCTCACCTGTTCTACAGGGGATTGTAATATGGTAACCATCTACCTTTGTCTGTTTGTTGATTAACCGCGTTTTTACGTAAAGATGTATTTGTATAATAATTTTTACTTCAAAACTTAATTTTTCACTTATATACCTTATACTCTTAACAAATTGGCGGGAAATAGAAAATCCTAGAATCCTGTTAAATAACTAATGTTAAATGAAATGTGTGTAGGTGTTAGAATGTACAAGTTAACAGTTCGAGTATACAAATACAGAATGCACTTGCGTAAATGAAGAAGTGTCATTAATGATCATGATAATGATTCAGAGGGAAATGGCCTTTGATGTGTTTTTTGCATTAGGAGAGATTATGGCATGAATAATAGACAGTTCGAAGTGTTAGTAGTGTACCATTGCTGGTGCTGATTTTGCACACGAACCTCTCAAAAAAACAATGCAAATAAAAGATAATACAAGTTTATAACATTATGATAATACTATGTAAACATAATGTTTTGAGGACTCTCATAGTGTTTACTGAGCTTGCAAATCACTGAACTGTGTTGCAGGACATCAACTGATAGCCCCAGTCAATTGAATAAAATTGATTGTTGCAAGTACAGTTTCTGTAATATACCATTAGCCAATAGATGTAAGACATTTAATCAGTGTGTTATATAATTTAACAGCCATTACTGAATTCATAGTATGTTTGGATTGTGTAAAACTTGAAAAAACATGTCGAGATAAAGCCAGTACACTCCCTGAAGATAAGATATGATTACATTTGGCATGCTAGTATTAAGGTTAATCTTTGTGACATTTGCAGTGTCTTCAAAATATTAACTGTTGAAGTGTTTATGATACAACAGAACAAAATTTTTGAACTGGGGAATAAAATTTCATTCTTTGGATATTTAGAATGCATATATTCATCATGTAAACAAGTAAATCGTATCTTTAGTTACAGTTTGTGAAGTACTGCAGTTCATGAATTAACTGTAAGCATTTAGCTATTTATGTCCAGTGGTTTATAATTGGGATAATTAATTCTGTAAGCACCACTTAGTCCACAAACTGCAGTGACAATAGCAGCGTAATTATATACAGTTTTTATATGTTGGATAATTCACATTAGTTCCAAAACAGTATTACAAGCCAAATAAAATTCATTATTTAATTCATATTAGTTCTGTAGTTACATAAGTATGTAACTGTTAACAGTAGTATACAATTCATGTAAAATTCCTTATATCGTGTAGATAAGGAATGAACAAATTGTTAAAACTTCATATAGTGTGTGGAGATTCATGCAGCATTAAAGACGTCTGACTCTTGTCTACTGGAATCTTCATCCTTTGTGGAACATACTGCTTCTCTTATGAGTTTACTTATTTTGTTCTTCGTATTGTTTAAATTAGCAGCCATCCTTACTATTTCTTTTATGAATTTGCTAACTGCTATAATTTTTTTATTGTTCGACTAAGCTTTTCGTCATTACTGACATCTTCAGGTCTTAAACAACGTCTATCAACTGTACGTTGTAGGCTTTTATACTTTAGGCCCCTCCCTAAAGTATAAAAGCCTACAACGTACAGTTGATAGACGTTGTTTAAGACCTGAAGATGTCAGTAATGACGAAAAGCTTAGTCGAACAATAAAAAAATTACTTATTTTGATTGTGTATGTTAATAGTACTCACTTCAATACTTCATAATTCACTTAATGTTCATGTTAGAATTATTTCTCTTAATAGATTTTGTATCTGATGTTTTTCATCCTTATGTTAATACAGACACCCATCTTGTTCTACATTTGTGTCAAGTGTATAAAAGTTGGACATAACCTCAAATCAAATTCTTAGTGTTAAAACTCAATCCAAAATTTATATTGAAATTAATTATAAAACTATTAATAACTGTAACACTAAAGTATAAAATCATTGTAAAACACAGTTCAGGTTGGTTGCTTTTATATAATTAAGTGTTTTTATGTTTTGCTTTATTAGTATCTTGTCTGATTTAAGAGTTTAGTGCTGGTACAAACTATAAGTAATAAGATAGACCTTTTGTGTATCTCAAATCGCATAATGATTTAAGTGCTTTTAATGATTTTTATGCTTGTAATTTAAATGCTTGATTTAAGTCACACCTTATCAGTGAAATGTGTGATTCTGAAATACACTTACTTGGAAATAAACTGTTAAGTTAGCTATGTCTTTTTGGCCCCAGTTTATTACAAACATTCTTACCCATTTTGATGCTGAGATAACAGGCATTCATTAAAACTTATATAGTGAATTTCAATATGTGAAATACTATGTAGAACAGATAATTATTGTTTTTTTTTTAAGCATCTACTTTTTAGTTCTTGGTGGTAGCAACAGTTTTATAATATTATTTACTAATAATAATCTAGGTTTATTAGTACTGATAAAAGTATTTGTTTGTGTTTTCCAGCGCTTTATCTCAAAAGATCATCTGAGCGCTCACAAAAAGAAACACGGGATGGTTCTAAATTTAGGAACAAAAACCAATATCTTTGGAGGTAAGAGCAGTTTGAAGTAACTACTGTCAACTTAATTATTATTTACTACTCTGCATTTATTGTGTCTATTTAAGCGTAAAAGTGTAACTGGACAAACTATGGGATTTATTTTTATTCCTTAATAATTGTAGTAATGTGGAGTCACCCACACGGAGCCCCGGTTTTGCTAACCAAAGCTTAACTTTTGTAAACACCCAGTGGTCAGTTTGTGCCTCAGCCAGGCGAGGTGCGAAGTAATCTGGAGCATCGGAATGTGTACCAGCGCACGTGTGCTGACTTTGACAGAGTGAAAGTCACGCACAGTTTTCCTTGCCGCCGCCTGCGATAGTACGAGAAATAACAAGAGATCACGAGATGCTCGCCCGTCCAATCAGAAGGCAAGTTGCCAAGCGTAGAGTAACGCTGGCCATTTTGAAAACGCTTCACTTAGCGTCATCCTATCGAATCGCGCGGTTCAATGTGAAAGTGCTCGTGAGCCGAAGTCTAGTAAATTTTGTAAAAATGTGTTAATAAACAGTAAATAAACATGGTGTAGAGTGCAACAACAACCTCAGAAGGACAGTTATCAAAATAATAAAGCAGTTCAAGATTTTTTGGACGTTTCAGTGGAAAACAGTGTTGACGGAACAACGAGCAGGATGAGTACCAATTAAATTTTCAACCCTAAATTAACGACCCTAAATCAATACAAACAACGACCCACTAAAACGTAAAAAATTACAGAGATCTCTTATTTTAGGGGGGTGACAAATATGGGAGAGAGAGAGTGAATGAGCGAGGTACTGGATGGCCTTCCCTTAGAAATTAATATTATAAATAAGTTAACCAATGTTTTGTAAGAGATATGATGAGAATGCTTTTAGAAAAACCACAGATAACAAGAAAATACGATTTATGCGGAATAATTGTACATTCCGCAAATAAGTTAGCCAATGTTCATGGAAAATGTATAAAAGATTATCCTTTTGTAATAGCCAATGTTCATGGAAAATGTATAAAACATTATCCTTTTGTAATAGCCAATGTTCATGGAAAATGTATAAAAGATTATCCTTTTGTAAAGAATGCAAATAGAGAAAGAGGGCATGTTGAAGTTATTTTAATAAACAAAGTTGTTCAAATGTGGTAAATGAGAGTTGATATTACATATTTATTACGTAACGAGACCCAATAACCACTCTTACAGGTCACGAGTTTGTGTATAGGACCCTGGATCCCTGTGCAGGTAAGAATTTTGGAAATTGTGAATTTTAAGTATTTTATGGTTCAATAAATTTATTAAAAAGTATTAGTAACTTTACAAAAGATTGTTAAAAACTAATTGTGATAGGAGCAGATATCAAACAAAACATGTAAATTTTAATGCTGAGCACTATAGCATGAACATGGTATACAGAATATTAGGTATCTTGTGATTGATAGGAATGTGTGAATTTTGTATTTCACTTAAACTGGAAATTCATTTTAATGAATGCATTTTGTGTCATCAACCCTGTTCTCTTAACAACCGTGATTTTTTGTTTTTGATTAAATTGTTTCATTTATTTGTTTTTTGCTGTTTTAATATTGTGTTGTTACATGGAAGGTGGGCATAACTTTATTTGAATACATGCTAACCATTCTACTTAAATGGTACATAAAGATTGTAAATTTAAATATTATAAACTGTTATAAGTGAAAAATTTCTGACATACTAGCACTGACTGAATTTTAGACTTGTACTACGCTATATAATTAGATGCATTGTCTCTTTTTGGACACCAGGAACACCATGTATTATAAACTTTGAGCATTCTTCTTTTAGTAGGTCACATGCAGATAGGTAAAAGAGCATAATACTCAGAATTTAAAGGCAGAATCTTTGTGTGTGTATGTTATAAATGATTTATGTGATCTTTAATGTAATAGAAGGTTAAAAACAATGAAAGATGTGTTTACATTTCAGTTCAATTTATGTTTTACATTATGTAATAAGCAATTACTTATCCCTGTTTCATTCCTTTATATGGAGTCATCAGAATTGCATGCTCTCTTTGCATTCTGTAATGTCTGGCAGTCCAAGAGACAGCAAGTCACTATGCATATGTTGTTATTTTTAAGTCTCAGATCCCTATTTGGTATTGTTATTTTGCGTATTTTGCTCTCACCAGTGTTTTGCGTCTATTTCTTTGTTATGTCCTTCTTACAGGCAGCATCTGTCACTTATAGTTTTATACAAACTATCCAACCGGCAAAATGTATTGAGTAGGCAAAGATAACCATGAAGATGGGTGGGTTGCAGGGCTGGATTTAGAGTCAGCCCCTAGGCTGAACATGTGCGGACCCCCAACTGTGGGGGGCCTGGGGGTATGGAAACTCCACACTAAAATGGGAGAGGTGTGTGGGTCCCTCCCCCAGAAAAGTTTGAAAAATATATCTTCCAGAACTGTGAATAGAATCATTGTTAAGTGTACGAATTAAATTGGCATACACCGTTTTTGTAAATTTTCAGTACTATGTTAAACAATTAAATATAATTAAACCTTAAAGGATTCATGATATTTCTGTCAAAACATAATGAGCTCAGTTGTAATGAGTACAGTTTGAGATGAATTTAAAATTTAAGTGCACACTCTTGCCCCACTCTACCCTATACATGGCTCATAATACCATTAGCTTTTCGTCTAATAACTTCTACTGTTCTCTGAAACACGAACCAAATAATTCGTATGTAAGTTGACTGTTATTTTTGTTTGTGGTGCAGGCGTGTAGGCTGCAGCCTATGCTGAAATCCATGAAATCCAGCACTGGTGGGTTGGTGTAAAACAATTATGTGGTTAAGATAAAAAAATAGAGTGCAAAATATTCTAATTGCCATTATATTAGGTGTGCAACAATCAGATATGCTGATATAAAGGGGGGGGGATTGAGAAAGCTAGACATACCAAGACAGATTTGTAACACAGATCAGAGATGAGCAGCATATGGTAAGAGACAAAATGCTAAGATATATTAGAATTTTTGAGTGAGAGGAAAGTCTGGACTATGTACAGTAAAACCACATATTTAAAAATATAGTGGTTGCTGTTTATTTTAATCACAATGGGACACAACAACCTCTTTAATAACAAAACCCAAATGATAACAATGACCGAAGGTGATGATTGTCTTACAGGCACATCAGTTTTGAGTATTACAGTTTTAGAGTATTTTATGTACATAATTTAGGCTAATAGTGTAATGCTGTAAGTTGTTCTACTTTAGGGAATGATACTTTAACTGAATCCGTAAATAACATCGACTATATAAGGGTTTTAGGCTATTTCTCTTATTTTTGAGTAACTACTTTTTAAAAATGAGAACTACAAAATTAAAACACAGTATAGCCTATAGTCTGTACACTGTTATACTGTAGCATATTGTAGGAGATTGATGAATGATGAATGTAAAAAGTGTAATTTTATTACATAAAACTAAAATATGGAACCAAAAATATAGTCCTGTAGTGTACTTCAAAATTCTCATATGTACCTTGTTGCTGTCATAATTTTAGCTCACCAAAATGAAAGTAACCCATCAGCATTAAACTCAATACAAATTAAAAAAGCACAGAGAAATTTTAAAGAACATGTTTTGTTTAAATTTAACATAGACATAAGATATTGTTTCACAGTGTATTGTATTACCCAAGAATACTGTAACTACAGTATTTTTCCACACATTATTAAACACATGCCAAAAAAGTGAAGTCAAAATTTGGAAAACAAACAGTAAATACAGTAACACATAAATAAGTAAAACAAAATTATAAAGTAGTGTCAATAAAGATAGAATTTGTGTTTGTTTGTAAGAGTGAAATACTGCATTGCAGCTACACTAATTTTTACAAATTCATCTGCAGTTGGTTGCTTGTCATCTTTTATCAGAAAGTCATTAATAAATCTCTTTTTCATTAGTTTTTAAAATCTGTAGGTTTCTAGTGGACATACTGCCTTAGGATCTCTGCTACAGCTTGCCATACTTATTTATTTGTTACTACTTGTAGAATTACTTCACAGACAACTCCGTCGACTTCTGTTTGTGTCATGTTAGATGTAGAAGCGGTTGCTTCACAGATGTCCTCAGTGAGTGTGGCTGTTACAGTTGCTATTCAGTTATTGTATTTCTCTCTTGTCATATTCGGATATTGGATACTTTGTAAGTCCCCTTCCACAATTACGTCTTTTTAAATATACCCACCTCAATTAAAACAAGTTTCAATGGTATTTTTGGACACCTAATCCCACGACATTGCTAAAAGCATTTAAAAGGTGTGTTTTCTTGGCCAATCCAGTCGCAGTTATAACTTAATTCTCTTCCATGTCCGAGAAAATTCTTGAACGCATCTCAGAGGTAGAATGCTTTTAGAGTGTTAATTATTCTTTGGCCACAAGGTTGGATAAGCACTGTTGTTTTGACATAAAAGTACACCACTTTAATGTTTTTTTTAACAATTCGCCAACACTGTGTGTTGTACAATTGCCTACAAGTAAAACGATATTGTGGTCAAGCCACATACTCAACATGAGATGTGATACGCATGTTATAAATAAATACGGAGAGTACGTGTATGAGCGAATGAGTGTCAAAGTGTGTTTAGCAGATAGAGGGGATATTCGGCATACCTTGAAGTTTCAACTTAAATTTGCCATATGTACTGTAGACCTACTCTATGAAACTGAAAAATAATTTAAACAAAAATCAAAATAATAACATTAGCCAAAGCTGCAATTCTAATAAACTGTGTATTTTTAGGCCAATTATATACATCCATTCAGAATTCTGAGAAAACCATAACATTACCGTTTGATACTATTATCTATGATTACAATAAACAGTGACTACTATATGCGGCCTTGTCTAGTAAAATAACCACTACAGCATTATTGTTCTTTACTGACAACATTAAATGACAAAAGTAATTCTACTTATTGTTCATTAACTAGTGCATGGACGCACGTGTGTGTTTACAATTCGCTATATTTCATCCAAACTACTTCGTTTTTCCTGTTTGTTTTTTTTGCTTCTTTCACAGTTTTTTTTTTTATAGTGTGTTACGTTACCAGTAGTGTAAACAGTTTGCGATACAATAATAGGTAAATTAGTTATATCATAAGCTTATTAAAATAAGAAACATTGTTTAAAAATGAAGCTGAGTGTACTGTGCACAGTGGCATAACTAGGAGCTGCTCATGGGTGGGGGTTCTAACTTGAAGAGTGGACTCTCTACTTTCCTCAGAACAAATGTGACATTCAAGGTTCTTCCCATATAATTATTTATAAGCCTTAACACACGATAGTGTTATACAAATAGGTGTACGTTAAGTGATTACATGAATTGATTTGTGTCAATCAGAGCTGGTCTATGAACAGAGCGCCAGCTTGTTGAGTGCTTGTCTCAGTTTCAACTCGACTGTTTGGTATTTATTTGTCTGCCATCTTTTTGGGGATATGTCTCACAGTAACCTTTGAATGCATCAACCAATTTTTGTAAAACTTGGCGTAAATCTCTATACCTTTACCTCACCCAAAGATATTGGAGCAGAAGGCAAAAAATCTGAGGGGTCAGAATTAAAAAAAAAAAAATCACCGTATATGATATCATATTACACAGCATTTTAACCACAATCTGAATATAGTGTTCACTTGTGGAAATTTAAAAACTTTAAGGGACACCAGGGCCCCCAGAAGTGTACTAAAGTTTTGAAAAACAAGAAAAACTATCCTGTGTATCAGATTAAACAGAATTTTAATCAGAATCTGAGTGTAGTATTCAGTTTTATAAAGATAAGAATTTTAGTATAGTAGGGGCAAAAAATGGTTACAGATTTTGAAAAGAAAGTGTATAAATCCATATTGGGTATCTGACTGGGGGGGGAAATTTAACCTTAATAACTCTTTTGAGCGTAATGTTTATACTAACACTTTTTAATGTTAGGGCACCACAGTCCAAAAATAGAAGTCACCATTTTGAGGTCTATGTGAGGCACCAAATTGAGAGCTTTCACTGAAAATATGAACTTGATATCTTTAGTAATTTTACAAAATTAATATCTGTGAACACTCTTTGCAAATTTTGAACCACATTTGAAGAGTTTGTAAGCCACATTTGCAAAATGAATATTATGTATAAGCATATATATGTCTATAAAAACATACACAAACTTAAAAGTTAGGTCTAAATTATTTGTTATGGTTATAATTTTAACTTAGAAAATAAATATTGCAATGTTTTGATATTTATTGTTTATTATATCGATAATAATAAAAATGTAATAGTAGCTGCTTTACAGTTGTTATTTTACTAAACAAAACTACAGTTGAAGAGTTTTTTTTTTTGTAATTTTTCTTTTACTTTTTAAGGTATAGCAAACATTCGTGGTAATGATATATGGTCAATTCCTTATGGCAAATTAAATGTTGCTGATGTCCACTGTAAAGTTACAGGCACTATACTGTGTGCATGTGTTTTAATGAATAAACTGTTCATTATCAGTGATTATTGGTCCACAGAAGTTTTTTATGGAATTAATTTTATTAAAAAATTGTTGAGTAGACAATAGTTTACGCCTTTACTATTTACGTTACATGTAAATGACAACTCTGAATTTGTACAAATTAGACAAATGGGGCAAAAGGGACAAGTGGGATGTGATCCACTTCATGAAATGAGAGTATTTTTTTATGCTTGTGTTGAAAAGGCAAGGAGTGATTAAAGCCTTACAGTAGGGTTCATTTAGGGGCAGGGTATCTTATAGAGTGTTTATGAAAAACAAACCAAATGAGTATGGGATGACCTTATTTATATTAGTGACTCTGCAACTGGTTATATTCTAAATGCAACCACCTGTAGTGGGTTGAGATGATGGTGTAGATAATAGTATTCAATCTTTAATTGAGCATCTCTGTGCTGAGTATTTTGAAAAGGAGGCCTGTATTTCCATGGATCAGTTTTGTACACACCCATCAAATAAGCGGAGCAAAAAAAAACACTGGGAGTAGGTGCAGTTATAAAAAAAGTAGGAAGGGAATATCACAAGTGTTAAAAAAAAAAAAACTGAAGAAAAATGCAATGATTTTCAGAAGCAAACAAGAGCTGTATCTGTGAAGTGGCAGTTAACAAGGGAACACTGTGCTCCAAACCAACCACAAGTACTGTTACAATAAAAGCAAAAACAAGCCCTGTGCAAGTAGTAAAACCAGATTTGGTTTTTGATCATAATCTGAACAAAACTTGAGTGGAGAGCCATTATTACCCCTACCAAAGAAAGACAATGAACTGGTAGAAGATATTTTTTCACATCTTTGTCATGGTACTTGTCAGTGGTTACGTCATGGACAAAGAGGTAACTGGAAAACGAAACCTCTAGCTGCTGTGTGAGGGCAGTTGCCTTGAAAATGGCTATTATTGGAAGTTTTTTCAACTATTTGTGTTATTCATAACTGTTATTCTATACATAAAAACATTTAAATTTAATCTACTTTGTGTTAAGTTAGACAAAATATATTGTAAGAATTACTTCAGAAAAATAAAATAAAACAATTTCTAAGCGCATTAATTTTTTATTTCTGAAAAAAAGAAAAAATGATGTGATGCAAGGTTATTTTCGAAACTATGAATAATCTTGCAATCAATGCACTTGCAATTTAAGTGAAATCTGCTTGAGTCAGCCTTAAATTTGTATACTGCATGGGCATTATTTTATTAAAAGGTAAGTGTGCTACAATTTTTTCAGGTATTGCTAAAAATGAGGTCTGTCAGAGAGTCAAAAACGAGGTCTGTCAATAACTAGGAAAGAAGGATAAGTTGAAAGTGTTAGTAATAACCATAATTAAACTTTGTGATAAGTTACCGGGGAATGATTATTGGATGAGGCCTGTCATTGTTTAGAACTTGATAACGGTGGAGACATCGAAAAGCCTTTTCCAGTATGAAGTATAGTTAGTGGTTCAGCTATTAACTTTGACAGATTTGGAATTACAAAAGCTGTTAACAAGATTAACCTGACTGGGAATAGCTGTAATTGTTGTTTGTTAATCTCTTCTTCTTCTGGCTTCACAGCCCAGTGTGGGTCTTAGCCAGATTTTGTTAATATTAATAATAATCATCATTGTGATTAATTTTCATTAGTATTAGCCAATAAAGTTAAATCTTTCTGTTGGTTTTTTAGGCTATAGATGATGGTCTGAACCATCATAATATATGTACCTCAAGTAAATAACATACATCAGTGGTGCTGCACACTGTAACTTTTTTGTTGAATGTTATTGTAGTGATTGTTCATGTGTATGGTTGTGTGTGGACGCGTACGCATGCACATGTACACATCTTTATAAACCGTGTTTAAAGTCACTGGTATGTAGGTTGTTTTTTCTATATCACATTGTAAGTCTATGATGAGTATTATCTATAATATCTGTGGTTTTTTTTTTTGTATGATTTATATGGTGATTATTTTTGCAGATCAGACACCAACACCAACTCGATTCATCAGAAACTGTGAAGAAGTTGGCCTATTTCAGGACTTACAGAATGTTAACCCTTTTGAAGAAACATTTCGAAAAGCAGTGGAGGAAGGAAAGATTGGAAGTGCTGCCTTCCAGGTAAATTTTATTCTTAAAGGTAGATATACAATATAAATGCAGTATTATTCATTAGAGATTGAGCATATGTGGTGATAATTATAAAAGCACACTGGTACAGGTCAACAGTGTCTCGTTCTACTTTTGCGCAGACCCAGGAACTTATCCATCAAAACATCACATCATTTTCTCTCAGGACTAATCTGTGCTTCTCTTTCTGGTGGGCATATTCTTTGTAACTATTTTGCTGAGTCGATCCTTGGTCATTTTCTTCACTCTTCTCTTCTTTTGTGAACCCTATCATGTATTTTTTTGGCTGCATCTTTTCGTTATGTTATCATTTCTTTCCCTATCAAATAACATCAGACTCCTTCTTAAGATCTTCATCTTGGTGGCTTCAGTGTGTATTCAGCCGTTTATAGTCTCACTCTTTACATATTGTTGTATATTTAGTGTACACTCTGAATCTGCTTAGTATGGTTACACTACTTTATGTTAGGTTCACTTTTGAGATATCGGCCATAAGTGTATACATCATCCATAGGATTTACAGAGTATATTATTCTTTGTCCTCCACTGTGTAACGGTCCAAATTTGTGGGTATTTGTATTTTTAAATTTATTTCATTTTCGGGGATTGACAAAGGTATTGTGTAAATTTTATTCCAACAAACCAGAACACGTGGCAAATAGAACAGTTTATAACCAAGGCAGCAACGCAATATCGCATTGTGTAATCAGTTGAGGTATGTAGCCACCTCAGTTTTCCAAGAACTTTGTTGAATGTGGTCATGCGCCTGTACGCATGACACAGGTATACGCACGGGCGGGGATCCGAAGCAGAGCAACCGACGCTATCGAAAATGGCGCAGAAACGAAGTTTTTGTGAGACCTACAATCCGAGCTGGAGGATATGCAAATTAAGGTCCGCCTCCTTAGTGACATCAAACCGGAAGCGCCTAAATATCGTCGGCGCATACTACAGAAAAACCCACTATGTATCATGCACATGGTCGCTCAACTGCAACAACTGAACTATGAGCGACGACGAAATTCGTTGGCGGTGGACATCAATTTCCGCCCGCTCCGAGAGATGCGTTAGGCAGTCCACGTTATCTTACAACAGCGTACAGACGTAATTGGTGAGACGGGGGCCCGGTCGGGTCGAACTTTTTAAATATGTATAACTCAGTGGAATAACGTTTTAATACCGACCGGGACCCAATAAATTAATCAAGATATCACAGTTATAAATTGGTGCGGTGGATCTCTAATAGTGGATCTCTAACTATTTTTCGATGTTTAATATAATATTTTAAAGGGGTTTCAAATGGTGTGGTAGTGTGTGTGTGCAAAGCTGGTCTACTTTCTATAATGTAAATAGTATGTAAGGGTAAGGCCGATCTAACCATTACCAAATGTGTTTTGTTCTTTTTGTGTTAAACAGATGTATGTATGAAGAATTTCCGTCTTTATGTGAGTAAAAGTATTTCATTTTCATAACATAAAAATGTGTTAGACTAAGTTATTTCGTCATTACCACTTTCTCATTTCTGTGCTGCAAGATTCGTCTAAACGTTCCGGGGATCTTTCTGAATTATTAATGGGTGTAGTCAGATTGCTAAATTGTCCCTTGTTTTATTAAGGTGGAGTATAAAGGTTTTCGATATTTTAACCTATAAAAAATAATCGTGGCGACTCTGGTCTTCTGATAAAATTTGTGCAGCAGGTGAGTACAAGGACGAGTACAGGTAAGTCCTGGCAGTATTTTAATTTATTAATATATTTCGATCAATTTTGTATCTTCACATTTGGCGACCCTGCCAGGATTTTCGTTTAATTTTATTTATACGAGATAGACCTATTTTAATGCACAGAAAATAGGATGTGGTAATGACGAATTTGTAAAAATATTTATCGTACATATTTACGTAAGTGTGAGTAGGTTATGTTTGTGTTGTGATTCACAGTTGTGTTAGGTGTTTGATTATAGAAAAATAGTGGTTTTATATATAAAAAGTGTTGTATAAATAAACTTTAAACATGTCTCTAATACAAAATAATGATATGGGTTTTGCGTGGGATGAGTGGGAGAGTGAATTTCGAGGGGTGGTAGGCGAAATGACGGATGAGGAGTGGGGTAATTTAGACGATAGGTTAACGCGAATGGAAGAACAAGAGGAAGGAATATTTGCAGAAATCAATAAACATAGTGAGATGACCAATGATAAAGGTAAGAGAGTTGAAGTAACAGTGGTAGAGAATAAGACAGAAAATAGGCCTAATGATAATAATGACGACAGTGTGGGGGTAGTAAAAAAGGAGCGTTCATTGGAGGATGTGATGAATCTTTTGAAAACAGTGTATGATGAAATAAATAGTGTTATTAATGAACGGTTTGATGAGAGTAAGGAAATGATGAATAAACATTTTGATAATCTGATCAAACGGTTTGATGAGAGGGAGGAAATGATGAATAAACATTTTGATAATATGAATAAGGGTTTTGATGAGTTACACATAGAATTAGACAAAACAAAGGAAATAATGGATAAGGGTCTCAATAAAGTCAAAAATGCTCTTAATAAACAAGACGAAAGGTGTGGAGGAGATAGATGTCAATTAAAAGAAAGTGTAGAAGTTGAATCAAAACAGGTAAGTGGTAATAATGTTGTTAGTGATAGTGAAGAAATAATTAACCAGGTGAGTAATAACGATGATGGTTACAATTCTGAGGTAAGTGGTGATGTTACTATAATTAATTATAATGATGAAATAACATTAAGCAAGAATAATGATGATGTAGCTGAAAATGGGGTGTCAAAAAGTGATACAGTAGACAATAGTGAAAATGAGAGTAGAATGAGAGTTGAGGTTGATCATGGATTGCTAGTTAGTGCTTATGATTTAGAAAGGGAGTATAGTGGTAGTTTAAATGTAGAAGGTGAACAGGGGGCAAATTTTTATGGGGTTAAATGTGAAGCAGAGACTTCACAAGTGTTGATGGAGGACAAGAGTTCCTCAGTAGTTTTTGTAGAAGACAAGAGGTCTTCAGAAGGTCATATAAGTTTTTTGTGTTTATCTGGTAGGGCCAGATGGTATTTAAATAATTTTGTGGTATTGCCCTCTGCATGGAATGGGAGAGTTCAGTATGGTTATGAGAGGTGTTGTAATGAAAGAGAGAGAGAAATAAAAATTTCGAGATTAATAGAGGTTATGAAATGTTGGTGCAGGTATTAGATATTGAGAGAGATGAAGAAAGTAAATTGCATTATGAAACAGAGAGAGAGGAATATTTGAATAAAACTGTTATAAATAATGATAAAATAATTGATTTGGTGTTTAGAAAAATTACTGACGGAGACTGGACAAAAGTAACTGATAGCGACAAGTTGTATGAAATAATAAATGGTATGATGAAGAACTTAGAAATAATGGTTTATGAAAATAATAATAATACATTCAAGGTAAACAAAAATAATTTAGTCTACAAATATGTTAGATATCTATTCGACGATGGAGGTTAGATTATGAAATCGTGGAAGGAACAGTTTAAGTATATGAATACAGGGTAATGACTTAGCTGATTTGGACATTGAAATATGATAACTGAATAAATAATGAATCAGACTCATAAATAAATATGTAGTGAATTCAATTGTATGTGTTGTGGTTAAGTGAACAGTGTATGTAGGTAGATAATTGTAGTAATAATAATATTAATAGTTTGCAATTTAAATAAATATCAGAATAAATTTTGAAAAACAGTAATTGGCTAATTGTAATTGCTGTGATAGCTATGTGATTTGTATTTTCAGTAATTAATTTAATTAAAACAATTTGATATGTTTTAAATATTTTGATTGATTATTTAAATGTTGTAGAATTAAATTTTTTTTAATGGATTTAAATTATTTTTACGAGATTTGTGAATTTGGTAATTAAATGATAAATTGTGTGATTTAAACTAACATTTGTGTTAAATGTTTCAGAGGTGAGGTGAAAGTATTAGGGTGTATAGTGAATATGTTTTGTGTGTGTCATTTTAAATGGACTGTAAGTATAGAAATTTTATAGTACTAATCAAGTATAATAAAAAATGTTTACAGGTGTAACTCAGATGAAAAGATTTTAATTCAATATGGAGATGATTTGAAATAATTGTGTTAAATAAAAATGATAATTAAAAAATTTAATAATAACTGAAAGATGAGATATAATAATTATTAATAATAAATTTGAAAATTTTAAGGTGATGACTGAGTTATATGATTACAATAGTGTGTGTGGAACAGGGGGTGGCTCAGATGAGCCACGAATTTAAACTTATAACATAAAAATTGCTAACTCTAATTTTGATCTAATAAAAATGCTTGTGTTCCATTTAAATAACTAGATGCTCATACATTCACTATAAGGTGTTCATTCTATATTTTTTAAATGTAGTATTTTATTGTAATAGGGTAGATATAAGAATTGATAAAAGGTATATGTTTTATATAATTTGTGTATTTTTGAAACTAAGTAGATAACTAAACCGACTGGCAGGCGGTTAACATAAAATTACCAAAATCAGAAGAAAGGGGAAACATTGATGGTAAATGTAAGTATTGATAAGCATATGTATTTAATGTAATCTGCACGATTTTTTGAAAGGGGTCTTCACTTTATTACGAATATCAGCTGATCGGTAGTAAAAGGTCACTGTTATATAGGTTGTAAATGTTCCAGGTAATTAATGTTTAATGTAATTTTTCAATGTATTACAGATGCTATTTAAAGTAATGAGAAAAGTAAGTTAATAAGGTTGAGATGTTAAAATGAATTGTCAGAAATAATAAAAGATAGTTTGTGGGTGATGAATATTTTGTGGGACATGTCGATCAGTCCAAGTTAAAGTTAAAGTTAAAGGGGTAGTAGAGAGAAAAATATTGTCTTGAAGTAATGTAATGTTGTTGTGAGGTAATGTAATAGAAATTGAGAAGTATTGATGTTGACACAGTAGTTGTGGGTAATATATGTAGAGTATTGAGTGATATATTGATGTTCATAATTGATGATGTTATTTTGTGGTAGTTGAAGTGAGATAGTTAGATTGAGATTTGGGGATGGTAATTTTGTAATAGGGGTAGTGTAATGTAGGAGTCCGCAACAACATGGTTGGGACGGGAAGGGACCGATTTAGTGGGAAGGGGTTGCCTTAGGTAGAATCCAGGAACCAACATAATGGGAAATGAGCTTTTTTGGGGGGGGGAACACTTATCCTAAGTACAAAGGGTCAGAGAGTATTTTTTTATATATTGAGAGAAGGTGGCGATTTGAGTTTAATGATAAGTTGGGGTTAGAGAGTGTTTGGATAGATATTTTGATAGAGATGGGTGTCATGTTAGTTAAAGTTGATGAGTATTAGAGTCAGAGGGGTAGACATTATAAGTGTAAGCCTACCAAGTGGTAAATTAAATTGTTATAAGTATTTAAATCACCCACAATAATGGAGAATAAGATTGTCAAATAAAGAAAGAGATTTATAACAAGAATATAAAATTTTTAATTAAAACCAGTGACAAATTTTGATAGAATTTGGAAATGTAAAGTTGTAAAGTTTATTTGAATAATTTAAATGTCAATTTGATTATTATTTATAATAATGTTTTGTTAGTTTTAAATGTTTTGTTTTATTATGTTTTATGTTTCAAGACAGAATTTTACAGAGCTTAATGTATTCACAGATGTAACTGGTACATAACGTATGTTGGTCAAGGTTTTTGAACTTGACCTAGTTTTGATCAGCTGATAGTGAAGTCATATACTAGGCATGTTTGTTATGGAAGTTAATTCAACTTTTGTTTTTGACCAATTTAAACAAACTATAAATAATTTCAATATGAAAAGAAAAATATTTTAAGAAAGTTAAATTTTTTGGAATTTAAGATTTTTTTTTGGAAATTTTGAAATTAAAATTTTCTTTGAAAAAAAAAAATTTTTTTTTCTTGATTTTGCGCCTGCCAGATAATGGATGATTTTAAACTTTGATTATTTTATGGTTGGTGTTCTAACCGTGTTTATTATTATTGCTTTATTTTATTGAATTGTATTGTTAGACTCTAGGTAATCACATGTTAGGCTAAGGATGTTCTTTTATTTTTAAGAAGTGTTCAATTGATATAATTTTCTGATAACAAAAAACAAAAACCAGTGAAGAGAATAATTAGATACAAAATTTGTGCTTTGATTTTAAATGATTACAACCAGTGAGTTGTAATTTAAGTAAATTTTCAAAGAAGTTTTCAATTTTCAGTATGTAATGTGAGTGTGTGCGTGAGCCCAGTATCTGCTAAAAGGCAGCCCAGCTTGCATATAAGGGGAAACATATCGGCTGAGGATCTGGCATAATCTAAGCCAGGGATTGAGGATTTTTGGGGGTAGCATGTTAGAAGGTGAGGTGCGCTGTGGGGCGTGTCTGTTTGATTTTTCGGTGTTGGGATCTCTTACGGAGAAGTCCAGTGATCTCGTTCAGATGCGTCCATAGTCGCCAAGCCAGGGGGGTCGTTTACCCATGCAGAGTAAGAACAAAGGGGGGTTGTTGGCACCAGTTCCTCACCGGTCCTCTTAGGGGTTTTATCAATGAGATTTCTTCTGTTTTGGACAGAAGACTTCTCATTGAGGGGGTATTGTAATGGTCCAAATTTGTGGGTATTTGTATTTTTAAATTTATTTCATTTTCGGGGATTGACAAAGGTATTGTGTAAATTTTATTCCAACAAACCAGAACACATGGCAAATAGAACAGTTTATAACCAAGGCAGCAACGCAATATCGCATTGTGTAATCAGTTGAGGTATGTAGCCACCTCAGTTTTCCAAGAACTTTGTTGAATGTGGTCATGCGCCTGTACGCATGATACAGGTATACGCGCGGGCGGGGATCCGAAGCAGAGCAACCGACGCTATCGAAAATGGCGCAGAAACGAAGTTTTTGTGAGACCTACAATCCGAGCTGGAGGATATGCAAATTAAGGTCCGCCTCCTTAGTGACATCAAACCGGAAGCACCTAAATATCGTCGGCGCATACTACAGAAAACCCACTATGTATCATGCACATGGTCGCTCAACTGCAACAACTGAACTATGAGCGACGACGAAATTCGTTGGCGGTGGACATCAATTTCCGCCCGCTCCGAGAGATGCGTTAGGCAGTCCACGTTATCTTACAACAGCGTACAGACGTAATTGGTGAGACGGGGGCCCGGTCGGGTCGAACTTTTTAAATATGTATAACTCAGTGGAATAACGTTTTAATACCGACCGGGACTCAATAAATTAATCAAGATATCACAGTTATAAATTGGTGCGGTGGAGTCACAAAGTGAAACCAGTTAAGTACGGACATTCGAACCGCGGGATAAAGCACGTGTTCGGCCGGCATCGCGACCGTGAATTACCGTAAGTGAAACAGGAATGTAAAGACAAACTATTTTTCGATGTTTAATATAATATTTTAAAGGGGTTTCAAATGGTGTGGTAGTGTGTGTGTGTGCAAAGCTGGGCTACTTTCTATAATGTAAATAGTATGTAAGGGTAAGGCCGATCTAACCATTACCAAATGTGTTTTGTTCTTTTTGTGTTAAACAGATGTATGTATGAAGAATTTCCGTCTTTATGTGAGTAAAAGTATTTCATTTTCATAACATAAAAATGTGTTAGACTAAGTTATTTCGTCATTACCACTTTCTCATTTCTGTGCTGCAAGATTCGTCTAAACGTTCCGGGGATCTTTCTGAATTATTAATGGGTGTGGTCAGATTGCTAAATTGTCCCTTGTTTTATTAAGGTGGAGTATAAAGGTTTTCGATATTTTAACCTATAAAAAATAATCGTGGCGACTCTGGTCTTCTGATAAAATTTGTGCAGCAGGTGAGTACAAGGACGAGTACAGGTAAGTCCTGGCAGTATTTTAATTTATTAATATATTTCGATCAATTTTTTATCTTCACAACTGCATTAACATTTGTCTGTAATATTTAAAAGAAAATTTGTATTCTTTATTTTTGAATTTTTACCTTTATTGGCAAAAGACTAAAAATCACTATAAAATATAAGATAAAATCAAATGGCTCCATTTTAGGATAAACAGCCCACTTGTGTATGAGATTAATATGCATGTTGAAAAATATATAATACAAATTTTAATAAAAATGTAGTATATAATATAAATTATTTCTGCGGAATAATAGACCAGATTATGCCTTTTCTAACATATGTTGACTACTTTTGCTTCATTGGTCATTTGTACGGTATTTTGAGAACATCTGATAACATATCAGCATTAGTCTGCTCATTTGACAGTACTACACTTCCAGTGGTAGTTTTTCTTGATGCTGAAAAAAATGTAACAAAAATACGACATTTGACATGCCTATTACTTAAATCCCAGAGCTGGAAGAAGAAGAGAGATGAGAATAAATTAAATTAAATTCTTGTATTTACAGGCAAGATATCTCACAAACAGTTTCTTCCTTATGCCTTCTTCTTGTTTTGTGAAACATTATTGGAAACATTCTTGAAATTATGCCTTTCTTCCATTTCATTCCTTGTGACATTTCATCAAGTTGACATTTTTAACAAAAGTTGAGTTTCACTTTTTAACTTTTTATTTTTTCTGTACTCTGTTAAGATACTATGCCATGTAGCCTTCCTTCTATGTTTAATAGTTTTCATGAAATTCTTTGCAGATATCTGTACGTTACATCTCAGTTGTATGATTTTGGCATAAGGACATAATATTACATGATCTGGTAGAGTATGAAGTAAATATATTTTATAAATCGACCTTTTTTTTACTTGATAATTTTCTTTGGTGTAGAGAGTTTTACAAAAACAACACACACAATTACATAGATTACTTATGTATTGAATGAAACAAATCTCAACACATCAGGCATATACTGTTATGTACTAAATATATACGATGTGTTTTCAAAGTCCAGAAATGTTCATCTATTCTCCCTAGATAATATTTCACCACTTACTCCTGTCTTGAGAATCCTCGTGATGAAGCTCATATTTGTTCATACCATCTACTACATAATGAATCCAATTCTTCCTGTATTTTTGTCTCGGCTGTCTTTCATCAGACTCCCAATCTGCTGTAGGGATTGTGGTTTCTTCCATCTTTCTGAAATGACCATCTTTTTTTTAGTTTATTCCTTCACCTATTCTCCCTCGAACATGTGGTGTAAAAGCCATACTAAAATTGTTTTTGAATGTTCTCATGTTTTTGTTAAGTCACATACACGTGGTAACATAATTGAATTGTAACAATTAAGATGCAATAAAATAAACCTCGAATTGGTAGGAAACGTAATATCTATTGTGTGTTATAGCCCATATATGGAATGACAGTTTTTACATTAACGTCTTACAGGTAACATATGGAATGACAGTTTTGCATATAGTGTGTTAAAGCCCACGTAAAGGATGACAGTAAGTGTATAAAATATAAAGACAGGTTATTTACAGACATAAATAAAAATGCAATCTGCATGGCAGACAGATTTCAAAAAAAATGGATTCCCTCTGCCCATGAGGTGAAGTATGAGATATTTATGTCCTGGAACGTATGGAATGTGTTAACGTGTTTGTCAGTGACGTTTTTTTAATTTTCTGTAGCCAAACCAATTATTAACCGATGGACTGTATTAATTTGTTTCTTCAAATAATTTTATATTCATGGTATTGTTTTGTAATTTCATGTCCTTTCCATTTCCATGTTTACTTGTACCAGTATTCAGTTGTGTCTGTGGTGGGTGTTTACAGAACGTTTATTTAAACTTATTGTCAGTTTCTGTTGTATAACATTTTATCTTAAAATCAGACATATTTTTCATATATATGTGTATATAATGTATGTTTATGAATTTGTTATGACATGTGTTTATGTTTATTAGTATATTGAATGAGCAGCAGTGAGTACTTCATTAAAGAACAGTATTACTATATAATGAATTCAAACCCATCTTTACTTTATTATTACTTTTTGAATTACTAAAAAACCCATCTTTGTCTACGATCCCTCAGGCTGGGTGTGCTTTTTCATTACTTCGGCCTAGGAAGTACATGTTTAGCTCAACAAGCTACCGTCTATGAGTGGATCTTACTATCATGGTTTGGGCAAATACCCTTCATCTTTTGTATGAAGCAAGATGCACTCTACGTATACAGCCATTGCTTTCATTCTGAAGCATCAATCCAACAATGCTATCAGGACTGAAAATTCCGAGAATCGGATTCGGACAGTCATCTTAGAAATTTAAGCACCAAGTGTGGAGAACACTCTCTCTGCAGTGTGCAGTAACTGCAGTGAGGGGATACCACCCTTCCCATCCAGTGGAGATGCTCATGAAAATATCCATGCCCTGCCAGGAACTGCACACTTTCTGGTGTCTTCACCCCACCTCTGCTGCCACAAGGCCATAATATGAGCATGAGCCTGGTCAGCTGGCTCTACTCTGCCAACATCTGTACTGGTTCACACATAGTAAATTTGCACTCCAGTGCTAAGAGGTCTATCACCATGATGCTGGACACCACCAGAAGTGCAAGCTGTGACATGATTCTATAAGTGCACAATAGAATTCTATCACACAATTCTATAAGTCTCAATGCTCTTTGCCACTGGACAGAAGCCATGTGCGTATGGTACATGCACACCAAAGTAGCATTGGCCCAAATGTTTGTGCTGTATTATAGAATAGACTGCACCAGGATTTGTCTATTAATATTCATAGTTAATGTAAACCCATTATTTTTATATTTACTTGTGTTCCATTCATATTTCCACAAGGTCCAGTGGGCCGTTTAGGGAGGAAATAACTTTGCAATCTTACATAAAGTAGATTAAAATTTTATGGTTGGTTAGAGTTCTTATAATATACTCGTTAATTTTTGTTCCTTCTATTGGTCTGTATGTTTAAGCGTAGTCTGTCAGGGTGATGCCTGTCTGATGTCAAATTCTTGGCATTCTTAAAAGAACGGTATATGTTGGTATTGTTGGAGGACTGCATAGCTGACAGAATTGCAGCTTCTGTGAGTATCTCTTAGTTTGCTTAACAATGCTTAAGCTAAGCTTAAGCCCCCTCACCACTACCTGTCTGCTGTGTCATCTGCATGAGGAGACCTTACAGTACATATTGGTCGATTGCCGGACGGACATCTCAGGAGTGCCGAGACTGAGGGGATTTAGTATGGACACAATACTGAAGGACAACTCATATTGGGTGGTGACAGAGAGGATCTACAGGAGACATTGTGTCATCGGAGAACAATCCGGAAGCACGTAATAATAATAATAAGAAGAATTTTTGTTTCTTACGTGATCTATGTCTGTCATAATTAACCTGACCTGACCTAACTTATTATGTACTGGTACTTATATTGCATACATACTTATTACATACTATTATTACAAGTGCTTATATTGCATGTAACTTACATTGCAGTATTAAGTGTATTACAGAATTACATGTTACAATGTTTTACATGTTACAGGCACAGAATTTGTCTTCAAATACAGTGAGTGATGATACACTCCACACTCCTCATGTATTTCCGCATATAATTGAAAATGATATAGAAATTAGAACTACTGAGAAGAGCATTCCAAGTAAGAATTTTATGGGTTAATTTCATGTTACTACATGAATATACATTGTAATCTAGCATAATCTATATTTGAATGTGACTGCACATGTTTGCCAGAGAGGAGTGTACAAAGAATAGAATCAGTGTAGAAAAAGAACTAAAACTTTACACTGTTGTTAGGAGGTGTTAGTGTTGATTTTCTCCCCCCCCCCCCACACACACACACACACACAGAGAGAGAGTTACTTATTGATTTTATCCACCAAGTTCACTTTTTTGTATTACCAGATATGTAAGACCTTGTAATTTAGAGGATATTAAAGAAACTTGTTAGTATAAATGGAAATATAGTTATGGATTCAGAACTTTGTAACTCTAGTAATTATTTAATCCACGTGTTGTTGGACAATTTGATAAGGAGTATTGCCAGATATTTTCAAAGTGAAAATCATACAGGATCTCGTCATCTCTGTACGCTTCATCCCTTCACCTTTTCATCTCTTCATAGGACACTTCCAACTGTACATCATCCAAGAGCTTCAATCTTCCTCTCCCTCTCCTCTCACTGTTGCCTAAAAATAATTAAAAAACATTGTTAGTTGTTACAGTACGTCCAATCCAACATTTTTCCTTTGTTTTCTTGATTGTTTTGAGCATCTCTTCATTGCTTGTTTTATCAACTCACCGTATTCCTTCCATCATCATTTCCCATTTCCTATTTGTATCAGTTTTCCTCATTTTACATGTATTTGACCTGTAAAGTAAAAAGCTGTGTATAAAATTCTTCACCAGTCTCTGCCTCAAGTCCAAGTTCAAAGTGAAAATCATACAGGATCTCGTCATCTCTGTACGCTTCATCCCTTCACCTTTTCATCTCTTCATAGGACACTTCCAACTGTACATCATCCAAGAGCTTCAATCTTCCTCTCCCTCTCCTCTCACTGTTGCCTAAAAATAATTAAAAAACATTGTTAGTTGTTACAGTACGTCCAATCCAACATTTTTCCTTTGTTTTCTTGATTGTTTTGAGCATCTCTTCATTGCTTGTTTTATCAACTCACCGTATTCCTTCCATCATCATTTCCCATTTCCTATTTGTATCAGTTTTCCTCATTTTACATGTATTTGACCTGTAAAGTAAAAAGCTGTGTATAAAATTCTTCACCAGTCTCTGCCTCAAGTCCAAGTTCATTCTGTTATATAAAAGGACGTTTTTTCTGTTTTAGTCATTTTGAGTATGTTTTTAAAAAAATTCGCTTGCTTGAATCGGTCTTTCAATTAACTAAGTAGTACATTTAGCACTCCTGTCATTGTTTTAGAGATACGTGTCATGGGGGATACATTTTGAATGCATGTTATAAGCTGTCTTGATTAATTCAGTGTTTTGTTAATTTAGTGTTCAGTAGGTATATGTTGTAATAATACAGAAGGTATGTGTGGTAAAGGTCCAGCAACAGACTATGCACTTGTATGAAATTTTAATATTCTCATTTTAACTCCATGTATCTTGGTATACATTGTGACTTTTTGCTAATTACATGTGTGATCATATCCATTTTCATTACTTGGTAGCTCCAATAATTTGTTGTTTGTGTATACTACTTCAGAATTTTAAAATGATCAAGCTTCACTGTGTATAGAAAGTATTAAACTAATTCTTCACAGATATAACAAAGATAACTGTTCTAACATTCAAAGATATAACAAATTTGGTCAGTGTGTTCATTTTGATTTTTCATTAGGGATGAGGAATTACGACAAATTGAATGTTAACATATTGTTACCATGGTCTACTAATCATTGTATGGTACAGTGGAAAACAAAATTACAGACACCAATCAAATCACTAATCACCAGCTTTAATGTATCACAAATAATAGTTTGTAATCAACATGTTATTCAACAAAATTGTTATCATACAATAATGCAAGTTAATTTGTCCACACCAATAATAATGTCAACTAGTAGAGTCCTGCACAATAATCACTTTTCACTAGTACAGCACTTGAGATGCACTGAGTAAGTCGCCCGACATAAACTGAACTGATTTTCGCTGGATGCTTATAATTATACCCCATTGAGATACCAAATAATCTGTCACTTTTTGGATGACGTGTTAAACAAGTGCAATCTCAAATCCACTATAAACAGTGTCGTGTCTGGCCTTGAACACAGTACTGGTGCGGTCTGAATCAGACTCGATTGTTGATGCATGATAAGTGTCACATAATTGTCTTTCATCTCATGTACGCCTGCAAACATTACAGCTGGGCTAACTGAGAAATGCGTAGAATGACACACTCCATTGTTCGAGAATGTTCCTAATTGCGTAACACTGCCCCCTCCTTAAACATGTTCGTCCTGAACTGGTAACATGTCTCTGAAGTAATACTTGGCCAGGCGACCTATGCAATTGTTCTACTTGCAAAGAATAATTCTCTGGCTCTTCAAATTCAGTCTCGTGTGATCTGAACAAGTTCCCAGTAATACGAGTCTCCCGCTCAACTACTAGTTTTTCTGGAATCACTCCCATTGCGTCATGTACTCATAACCTATACGTCTTTAGCTGGTCCAAGTCTGATTGGTTCTTGTCAACAACCTCTTGCGTAACTTCATTTTCAGCAACATTTCCCCCAGGCACTATCATTAACTCGGGAACAAGAAAGAGCCTTTCCTTGATACTTGTAGTTGGCTTTCCATTCACTTTTATGTCATTTTTACACATTGGTAGCTACTCTGCTCATCCATATTCCATTCCCGCTTGTAATAGGAAGAGTTTCTTTTGATCACACCTGTTGACTTTGTTTTTGCGCCATGTCACTTGCATGATCGAATGGTTGGCGGATCCTGTCATTTTACCGATGCAAATCTTCATATTCTCTTGGCCAACCTTTAGGACATTCTCTCTCGTAGGTCCACAACGAATCCATAGGCATTCATAATGTCCGTGCCAAGAACCACTTCATCGACAATGTCTGCAACGAACATTTGGTGGCTAAACTCGAGAAGACCCAGTCGTGCACATATGTACCTTTCCTAACACTTTGATGGGGCTTACAGTTACAGTCTGTATTCTACAAGAGCTAAAGTGAGGAAGGTGGTTGCTGACTAAGTCAGGGCGCACAATAGATACTGCAGCACCCGTGTCAACTGTAATGACACAGGTTTGTCTTTAATTAATCCTTTGACAATAAGGTTACCTGTGGTTTTATGAAGCGTGGAAACGGTGTGCAGTTCTTTAACTTTACATCTCCAATTGGTGCATTCACGCTCTTCCCTCCAATTTTTTGTCTGTCAACAATCTGTTTGAAGATGGCCACTTTTCCCACAATTGTAACACTTAGGTCTTTTGTTTTTATCCTTTGGTTTCGAAAGATCGTTGTGGCGCTTAGTTAAACTTCTTAAACGGTTGTTTTTGAATCGTCTCTTTATTCCGTCCATTATGATAATACTGTGATACTGGATCCTTTTGGTTACAACGTGATGACATACTTTGATTAATGTACGTCGCTGATTTGGTAGCTTCGAAATGGAGAGTGTCAACAAGAGCTATTCTGATGCCATGCCAGTCTTAACATTCGTTGCAATTCTCTATCTCTGATACCGTCAATAAATGTAATGTGAGCAATCCACGTTCGGAAGTTCTCTGATTTTCGGGATAAGCCAATCTCGTCAGTCGGTCGACATTTGCTTTAAACTCTTGAAGGCTCTCCCCTGAATACTGTCATCTTGCTTTAAGTCATTCACGGTACAATTCGCACAAATGCTGGTCACTGTACCTTAATTCCGCATAGGTGTTCTGGCTGTCAGATGGCACTTTCTGTATTATCTCTGCGGCAGGTTCTTTTAAATCAAGAATGAGTTAAAGGCCTTTCTCTTCTTCTGTCCATTTATTTAAGCGAGCAGCAGCTTCAAATTGGTGGTAACAAGTTGCCCAGTGAGTGCTTCCATCAAACGTTGGGGCCTTTGTGAAATCTGGCCGTACCACAGTTACTGGGGTTTTTTGATTTCTCTGATATTTTGAATCTTCTTCAGCATTTATTAATGGCCTTTCTTTATCAGCTATTTCTTTCACTAAATGTTCGACTTCTTGTAATTTGCTTTATTGCATTTGTAACAGAATCTTCTAAACTTGACATACTTGTTTTCATAGTTGCACAGATTTTTCTACTTCAGATATTTTGTCAACTTGTTTGCTAAGCTCACCTGTGTCTAATTTTTGTTGTTCCTGTGTCTGCCGCTTGGAAAGCTTCCATCATCTGACTGGCATCCATTGTTTACCAATTAATTACAAATTACCTAGTCTTGTACAAAGTGCCCACTGTTTCCGCTGTTAATGGTTCTATCCTACTTCTGACACCACTGTTATGATGGTCTACTAATCGTGGTATGGTACAGTGAAAAACAAAATTACAGACACCAATTAACTCATTAATCACCAGCTTTAAATTATCACAAATAACAATTTGTAATCAAGTTATTCAACAAGAGTGTACTTGTATAATAGTGCAAGTTAATTTGTCCACACTAATAATAATTCAACTAATAGAGTCAGTCCCGCACAATAATGACTTTCCACTAATACACTACTTGAGACCCACAGAGTAAATCACCCGACATAAACCGAACTGACCTTCACTGGATGCGTATATTTATACCCCGCTGAGATGCCAGAATAATCTGTCACTTTTTAGATGACATGTTAAACAAGTGCACTCTCGAATCCACTATAAACGGTGTTGTGTCTGGCCTTGAAAACAGCAAGTGGACCGGTGTGGTCTGGATCAGACTCGATTGTTGATGCATGATAAGTCGTCACGTAATTGTCTTTCATCTCATGTACTGTCACAGGACAAATGGCACCAGTCGTAGAAATCTTCGTTTTTTGGTGACCCTTAGAAGGGCTGTGTGGTGAAAACACTGTGATGTATGTTCTGCCCGAGCCGCGTTGAGATGTTCGGCGGCTGCGCCCGCTGTTCGTGGGGTGCTGCAGTCCTCTTCTTTCGGTATTGGTTTGTAGCTGTGCAGTCGATGTCCATCACTGGTTTGTCACAGGGAGAATAGTGCGAAGAACGTCCATTATTTTCTTCTTCCTGTTTCTTCTGGCTGGCTTCGATATCGTCTGATAGAGAAGTGGCGATGAAGTGCGCCAAAAATCCAGAATCCAGATGTAGGGGCACAATGCAGGCGTGCCCCGGTGACAGCAGCGTCCGGGCAAGCCCGATGACTGCCTGATGCGCCTAGAGTGCTTGGAGCAAGAGTAATGTGAGAATAGTAATGTGAGCACAGAGTCGATACATAAGTTAATTGATTTACTTGAAGTCGTTTTGAAGCAGAACTATTTTACCTTCAACAATGAATTTTACATTCAAGATGATGGTTTATCTATGGGTTCACCGACTCTGGTTTATTAGCCGATGTTTATTTGAACTTTTATGAGAATTCTTACTTAGTCAATAATAATATTTACACAGATAAGATAATATTATACTCATGTTTTTTAGATGATACAATTATTATTTTCAATGGCACATTAAGGCAGATCGATTTATTTAAAAACTTTTTGAATAACAAATAAAAATATCCAGTTTACTCTCAAAACAGAAGTTAATAATGTGATAAACTTTCTGGATTTAACCATTACTCGACAAATGGATGTTCTGAAATTCAAAATTCTTAGGAAACTGATAGCTACTGATACAACAATACATGCCCACTCCCACCACCCTTTTTCACAAAAATGGTGGGCTACAACAGTTTCATTCACAGATTACTAAAGTTCCTCTTGACGGTAATGACTTCCACGAAGAGTTAAATACTATGAAATACATCGCTGTTGCCAATGGTTATAAGACTTCTACCATTGACCGGCTATTGAGAAAACACAAAAATAAGAAACTCGTACCCCAAGCAGACTTTAACACATGAAAAATTTTCATAACTACCAGTTACACAAATTTTATGTCAAAACTTTTATCCTCTATACTAAATAATAACAAATTTACTGTATTGTTTAAAACTAATAATAATTTACAAAAATTACTCAGGCCAAATAAACGCACACATTTAGAAGAGCAAACAGGTGTATATAAATTGATGTGTAATGATTGTGATTGCTTTTATATTGGAAAAATGAGGAGGGGTTTCCTAAAATGTTCCTGTGAACACATACCTAAGCAAATAAGGAATTACAACCATAATAACATGAAATCTAATTTTGCTTGAGATTTGATTTCATACAATTATAATTATACAAACATCAACTGCAATTTGATACTGTTACACATTTGCGAAAACGCTGTTTAATGAATGCCTCAGAAGAGTTTGAGATTTATGGAGCATAAACAGTAGCGATTCTGTGTTGAATTATCAGTTGAGCTTTAGATCCAATCAGTTGTACAACACAGCCTTGAACTTGCTTGCTCGGGTAAGGACTCAATGACCGTGCAGTAGTAGATTGAGCTTGAGTGGGTGCGCACCTAACACCATGTACAATCCATATGCTGAGTTGGATTTTAGTTAGTGACAACCTCAAAAGAGTGATTTGATTTATTTGAAGTTACCTGATGATGAAGCATATGCTTCGAAACGTGTGGTAACAAAATCTATTTGAAGTCACACGGATTACTAAAGAAAAGTTTTTACTTCCTGTTAGCAGCAAAAATTTGTATGTGTGGTCCAATAAGCCATTTTTCTAAAAGCTGATTGTTAATCCATAAATTTTGGTAGCTTAGTAATGAATAGGCAATCTTTTACTCGAGCACCTTGGTGTTGTTGACATTAACAGGGGAAATTTTTTAGAGCCATCTATGTTTCCACCTGCTAAAATTATTATTCTTTCTTTATGGGTCTTCCCACCCTTACATCTTTCTCCCTTAAAAGCAGTTGCTTTGTTCAGCATTCATTATTGAAATAGACCAGTTTTGTCAACATTAAAAATGTACTTTTCATCATAATTAGTGATAAGGTTAGATCGTTTGTTGAACCATAGGTTTGCTTCTTCTAAATCAACTGATGCACTTTCATGACAAATTGTTTGACATGTTATGCCATTTCCATGTTTGAAACCTTCAAACAAATCCATACTGGCTTTAAACTCATTGATTTTAAATTTTTCTGCAAATTCTTCTGCCTTAGCATATATCATTGGACTGCTTAAAGGAATACTACAGTCATGCACTTATTTAAACCATTTCAAAACACATTTGTAAACTTTTGAGAATACCCTATCCTTACATACTTCCTGTTTCCTCCATCTCACAAGTTCTTCCTTGTTCTTTAAATAAGTCGACAGGATGTTCTGCAGTATTCCATGTTCCTTTGCAGTATCATACTTCCATTTTACACCCTTTTCTATTTCTTTAATAACTTAAACTGTTTTCGATAAGGTTAAACCAGAGTGCATTCCCCGCTTAAACATCGTGGAAAATTATTGAAAACAATTAAAACTTCTCAGTAACTTATAAAAACCACTCTGAACTGGCAAACTGAAACCATACAGTATTAAAAAAGTTTCAAGAGTTCACTGAATGCATGCTAAAAAATAACCTCTCCAACCTAACAAATGAAACTACAGTAGACAGTACATAACCAGTTCTGAACAGATTTCTTAGAATCAATACTTAGGAAAACAAATAAATGTGAATATATGTTTTACTCACATAAATGGAACTAAATAATACAACAGGTATGGTAGCAATTTGAGACAGGGTTTCGAAGAATGCGGGTTAGTTTAAAACAGCAGCACTCAAAAGATGTTTTCCGTTTACTGCATGAAACCTTCTCTATATTATTATTAAAAATAATGATATCGTAATAATTTAAAATTAATGTTAATTCACTCCTACTTACCATCGCGTGGCTTCAAGGTTTCGTCATACGTATGTTTGGGATGCAGACGCAATTTCTAAGGTTGTATGAATGAGTTACACACATTTTTTATGAAGAGAATTAACATTTTAATTATTCAGAATCATATTTAAATTTTGTTCAAAAACTCTTGATCATTGTTTTACAGATTCAGTTACATGTTTCTTTTTTTTTTTTTGTTGGCGTCTTCTACATACTAACTTACGCTAATCTCTTACCTTCCTGATCACTATATAAAACAGACATACAGACAGAGCCCAGCCTGCAAATTTTCCACACTCACTCAAACACACTAAATTATGAACCCCTTAACATTTTCTAATAAGGCCCCCAGCCCTTGCACTTAAACCGCCGGCAACGTGGTTCGCGCGCGCACTCATCTTCTGTTAATTTCTTGTTGTTTACTGTCCGAAAATTATACAGTTAATTTCTTTACCCTTTTCTACTCGACCACGGTCACATAAACTTTTCTCCTATTCAACTTTTTACTGTTAAAAATATATAAATTTGTGACGAGCCCGGTTGACGGGCGGCCTGCGCAGGCTGGAGTCGACAACCAACTGCCGGCGTCTTTCCGTTCCCCACTCCGGGAGCATTTTAGTCAAGACGACGGACATCAATGCCTTCCAGTTAGTCGTCCCAGTTTCGAATCATACTAGTCACGTAGTTGTTGGAGTGACGATAGCAGACGATTTCAAATAGGCACTGGCTAATGTCATAAAAGTGGGTGGGACTTAACACAGCATTTCCGTAGTGAAACCAAATGAAGGATGAAAATTTCTCTCTCTGGCCATCTTAGTTTTTTGCCAGAGCGTCACTTGGAGCGTGATTGAGCAGTTGCGTATGTGCGCTGCCACACACAGGTACAAAGTTCTCAGAATTTTGTGGAGGTGCAGATATTCTGCCGCATTCCTCGACAACAACTGCGTCTTACGTTGTTTCACTGTTCTGTTACATTGACTTATATACGCACAAATACGTTGCACAATGATAATCCGCCCAGAATGAAATAAATAAAAATATAAATAATGTCCCAAACGGTTAAAATAAAACACCCAAAAATCGACCCGCTACAATACCCCCTCGATGAGAATTCTGCTGTCCACGACAGAAGAAATCTCATCGATAACCCCGAAGAGGATCGGTAAGGAACTGGTGCCACAACCCCCTTGTTCTTACTCTCATGGGTACCCGACCCCCCTGGCTCAGCGACCATGGACTCATCTGAACGAGATCACTGGACTTCTCCGTAAGAGATCCCAACACCGAGAAATTGATCAGACTCGCACCACAGCCCACCTTGCCTTCTAACATGCTACCCCCAAAAATCCTCAATCCCTGGCTAAAATTACTCCAGCTCCTCCGCCGATATGTTTCCCCTTTTTGCAAGCTGGGCTGCCTTTAGCAGATACTGGGCTCACACACACTCACATTACATATTATCATAACACATTACAGTAAAAACTTCCTTTTAAAATTCAAAAAATTCAATATTCAAAAAAAAATCTTTTACCAAAAAATTCTCTTCCTTTTTTTTTTCTAATTTTTGTTTCAATGACTTAACCTAAACATTTCTACTAATATAAACATTTCTATTCTAACATGGAGAATCACTTATAGTCTACCAATATAAAGCAATACAATAAAAGAAACATCATCAATACATACACAATAAAATAATCATTACTCAACATATTCACTCGCTGGCAGGCGACAAATCAAAAAAATTTTTTTTTTCAAAAAAAATTTAAAATTTTCAAAATTTTAAAATTCAAAAAAAAAATTATTCATTAAATATTTATTAAATTTATTTATTAAATAACATTTATTAAAATTATTCAAATATTGGTTTGAATTAATTAAACAAACAAATCACAATCGGCTTCCTACTATACACAAGCTTAGTAGGTGTATGAACTCATCAGCTGATCATAACTAGGTCAAGTCCAAAACCCTTGACCTACATATGTTATGTATGATTTCTGAAAACACTTTAAACATCTGTCATATCCTAACTTGAAATACAAAACATAATAACATAAAATATTTAAAACAAACAAAATATTAATAATATTAATCATCAACTTGACATTTAAGTTATTTAAAATAAACACTTCTTGACTTTACATTATTTTCAAATTTTATCAACATTCTGTCACTGGTTGAAAAAACAATTGTACATTCTTTATTATAAATTCCTCTCCTTAGTTAACAGTTAATTCTACCTTACTGGGGGTGATGTAAATTATTTACTCTCATTTATTCTGTCTACCTATATAATCTTTACCCCTTTGACTCCAATATTAATCAACTCAATTATCATGACACCCATCTCTATCAAAATATCTACTAATCAGGACACTCTACACCCCAACTTACCATGTAACTCAAAACGCCGCCTTCTCCCCATATATAAAAAAAAATACTCTCCAACCCTTTGTACATAGGATACGTGTTTCCTTCCCAAAACTCATTCCCTTATGTTGGTTCCTGGACCCTCCCTAGGTAACCCTTTCCGGCGCCAATCGGTCCCTATCCCGTCCCAACCCTTGTTGCGGACTCCCCAAATACACTACCCCCTAATACAATATTGCCTTCCCCAAAAATCTCAATCTCATTACTTTACTACAAATACACAAAATAACCTCATTAACTATAAAAACAACAATATATCATTCAAAATCTACATAAAGTCTCCATTACCACTGTGTCAACATTAATACTTCACCAACTCTGTTATATCACATCAACTCAAAAACAACATTACATTATATTCATCTCCATCATTTCACATTCAACTTTTAATTCAACTTGGACCGGTCTGCATGTCCCATAAAACATTTATCACCCATAAATTATCTTTTATTAATCTGCATATTCTTTTTATCTTTACTTCGAAATATCTGTAGCACACAAAACATTAATTATTTGTAACCTTTACAAACCAATATACCAGTGACATGGTATTGTTGATCAGCTGATATCCTAACATAATTAAAACACAATGAAACTACATCTTAAAATTGAACAAATTACATGGAATACATTATCAACACTTACTTCTATTATGTTGATTGCCTGCCAGGCGTCTAATGATTGGCTTAGAAAAAATTACACACATAATGAAAATACATTTTATCAACAACTATATCTAACACACAACAATAAAATGATACCTTTAAAATTATAGTATGAACCTTATTTTACGAGTCTGAGCATATAATTATGTGGACAGAGCACAAGCATTTTTGATTGGATTAAACTTTGAATAAGCAAAACTTTTACGTTATAAAATTTTAAATTCGTGACTCCTTTGCGTCACCTCCCAGCCACACACACTATTTCCGATTATGGAGGACTGTTTCGCCCTTTCGCTTCCACAGAGACTGTATATTTTGGAGCAGGTTTTTTCCTCTCCGTGTCTCTGCTTCCGCTGTTAAGTTAAAATTGGTGAACATCATCATGTTCTTGTTATAAAATCATGCACCCTTAAACGGATCTACCACCTGGCTCTGCTGTTCCTTCTCGAACAGAGTGGCAGCCGCTGTTCCATAGTTTGGTGATTCCCCTTTTTATTTACCCCCCATCAATTTCAAAATACACCTTTACAACGATAACAGCTATGGCCAGTTATGGTCAGCGCGTAATCGTAATGTGCCCCAACCATAGCTGTTAAAGCTAAACCAATTCCACGGTCAGGGTTCGGTGAGGCCGTGACCGCCCGAAAATTTGGGGAATCACAAGTAAAATATCTTTCGTAATATTAAATTAAAATTTAAATGACAATCTTAATTGAGATGGGGTTTTAACCCACTTTATATGGAAACTTAACCATTATTAACATAAAATAATTAATACAAAATCTACAACTTTCCCCCATAGCAGTTCCACACTACACTATTATAATACATCACATAACACACTACGCAAATAGCAATAAACCTGGATTATTAGCATACATCAAACAAACAATTCTCTTTTAAATAATTTATATAAATATTTATAAACATTATGATTTAAAATTTTTCATTAACTCTGTTTATTTATCATCATGATGAATTTATCCTGTGTTGTAATCAGATTTTCAACAATTCTAAATTTATTATGAACATATTTTTAATCATTATGTTCCACAAAATAAACCATTTAACATTTATTTACTTATTAATTATTATTAAATCAAAATCTCACCAAACAATTTAAATTCATTATAAAATCCAAACACATAACATTCAATCACAATATCTAAACATCTCAACTTATTTAATTCATTTGATTATTAAAATAACATATCTCATTATTATCAACATTCTACAAATCATTAACTATTGTCTTCATAATTATTTTGTTATTTAATTAGAGTGCAAAAATATTAATAATATTATTATTATTAATACAACATTTTCTAAAACATATACACATTACATTTCACAATACACACAAATGAATTCCATATTATTTACAAAATATACGTCAAAACTGTTCAAGTGTATCTCACTTCAGATGTCCAAATCTGCCATGTCAAACAACCATAAAACAAAATGTTTAATTGTCTTTTATTGTCTTACAGTCTACCCTCCATCGTCCCAAATCAACCTTGGTTTTATATAACACTGTTGCTTTTTATTTACAAACAAATGGTTACTTTGTGTGTCATAACCAGAACAACCAAATTCACTCATTTTACCAGAATACTCATTAAACCAGTCTACGTTAAGTATTTTTGTTAAGTCTCCGTCATTACATTCATTCACTATCGGTCTAATTATTTTTTTCAAATCATTGTAATCATTATTATTCAAATATATTTCTAAGCCTTCCTTCCATTCATCATACTTTCTATTCAAATTATACAATTCTGTTACATACCATTCTCTATTTACCTCTCTCCCTTCATAACACCACATCACACTCTCACAATTATTCCGGACAGAGGGTACACAATTACTCCACAAAAATAAACACCTCAATTCATCTACCAATACGGGACTCTTGCCCTTCAACCACAACACTTGTGGACTCAATAAATCATCATAAACATCATAAATAATAAAGGGAAAATTTGCCCTCTGTCCCCACTCTACCACAACATTATTTCTCCACTCTCTCTCTGCTTCATAAACACTCATTAACATTTCATTATCAACTTCTACTCTTTCTACCATTACGTTATCACTCTCAACATCTACACCATCATTTTCTAACACCACATTTTTATTTGTATTATCATTGTTATTACTTGTCAACTCATTATCTGGCATTGCATTCATCACCTGTACTCCCATCCGCTCTACACTCTGTTCTAATTTATTCAAACTGGATCTTATCGTTTCATTAGTACTTTCTACACATTTACTCATTTCTTGTATTTCATTTTTTAACTCATTATTCAGATTTTTTAATAACTCTTGCATATCGTTTTTTTGTTCATCTAACTTTACATCAAATTTATTGAAACTGGTACAAAGAAATTGTATCATTTTCATTATATCTTGATCTTCAGATTTTTTAATCGGGACTGGTGTCGACTGACTTTCTGTTTTATTGTCAGTGAAGCTGACTTCACCATTATTATTTTTACTTTCTCTATTCGATTTTGGGGTCGTTTGGATCCCCGAATCATCTGTACTATCTTTTTCATTTGTTTTGCTTACATTCATAATTCTCTCGTCTTGACCTACATTCGGTGTTGAATGTATGTCGAGACTACTCATCACAGCTGATTCATTTAATTCAGCTATTTCGCTTATCACAGTCGAGTCGGACAAATCGACTCCGTTCTCTGTATTTTCCATTATTATTATTATTTTTTTAGGTATTTATTCTGTTTACAATATAAATAATATATATTTTAAATATATATTTATATTTTAAATATTCTTTACTTACTTAGCGTAACTTAACTTTACATAAGTATCTTTTGCGTATTCTCACACAACTTCCAAATTACGATTGCATCCCATTTATAGGTATGGAATTTATTTTATTAAATTCGTCCCTTTCGTGGCGCCAATGAAACTTTCTCTATATTATTATTAAAAATAATGATATCGTAATAATTTAAAATTAATGTTAATTCACTCCTACTTACCATCGCGTGGCTTCAAGGTTTCGTCATACGTATGTTTGGGATGCAGACGCAATTTCTAAGGTTGTATGAATGAGTTACACACATTTTTTATGAAGAGAATTAACATTTTAATTATTCAGAATCATATTTAAATTTTGTTCAAAAACTCTTGATCATTGTTTTACAGATTCAGTTACATGTTTCTTTTTTTTTTTTGTTGGCGTCTTCTACATACTAACTTACGCTAATCTCTTACCTTCCTGATCACTATATAAAACAGACATACAGACAGAGCCCAGCCTGCAAATTTTCCACACTCACTCAAACACACTAAATTATGAACCCCTTAACATTTTCTAATAAGGCCCCCAGCCCTTGCACTTAAACCGCCGGCAACGTGGTTCGCGCGCGCACTCATCTTCTGTTAATTTCTTGTTGTTTACTGTCCGAAAATTATACAGTTAATTTCTTTACCCTTTTCTACTCGACCACGGTCACATAAACTTTTCTCCTATTCAACTTTTTACTGTTAAAAATATATAAATTTGTGACGAGCCCGGTTGACGGGCGGCCTGCGCAGGCTGGAGTCGACAACCAACTGCCGGCGTCTTTCCGTTCCCCACTCCGGGAGCATTTTAGTCAAGACGACGGACATCAATGCCTTCCAGTTAGTCGTCCCAGTTTCGAATCATACTAGTCACGTAGTTGTTGGAGTGACGATAGCAGACGATTTCAAATAGGCACTGGCTAATGTCATAAAAGTGGGTGGGACTTAACACAGCATTTCCGTAGTGAAACCAAATGAAGGATGAAAATTTCTCTCTCTGGCCATCTTAGTTTTTTGCCAGAGCGTCACTTGGAGCGTGATTGAGCAGTTGCGTATGTGCGCTGCCACACACAGGTACAAAGTTCTCAGAATTTTGTGGAGGTGCAGATATTCTGCCGCATTCCTCGACAACAACTGCGTCTTACGTTGTTTCACTGTTCTGTTACATTGACTTATATACGCACAAATACGTTGCACAATGATAATCCGCCCAGAATGAAATAAATAAAAATATAAATAATGTCCCAAACGGTTAAAATAAAACACCCAAAAATCGACCCGCTACATGCATCCCAATCATTGAAGTATACATCATTGCAGTTTTATTGCATAATTTTTAAAGCCATAATATTTTTGAAGTGAACACAATTATTACTGTTATTAAATGCATAATTTTGAAAACTGTTGTGATGCAAGAAATATTGTGACATTGAATCAACTAAATTTATGAATAAAAAGTTAGAATTAACCATAAATTGTAACAGTATTGTGAATGGGGAATTCAAGGAGTGATAATATTTCTTTGACTTAGCCAAAAATTCGAATTTACCACATTCAAAGTAATCAGAGTTTACTGTATCTTGTTTTTTGAGCACGTATTAGAAATTGCATCATCTTCAGTTTACTTTATAGACTGAGACCAACTTAAAAATATAAATGAATCTCAATATTTTTGTTGGTACTATGAAAAAGTACTTCATGATTGTTTTTACAATTTTCATTAGATTTTATTTATGTATAATTTTTCTACTCAACCAAAAATAGCACATTTATAATTAATTTCCCGTTTTTGATTTGTTGTACGTGTGTATGTTCAGTACGTTAGATGAAAGAAGGAAGTGTGAAGTTAGACAGCAATACATTTTGTCCTGAAAACATTCGGTTATCCACAAAATAAACTTGTAAATTTTAAAAATTATTGAACTCTTGGGACATAGAATGTACAAACATGAAAATGTTAATGTAATTTCCATGTATGTATGTGTAAAATGTAACATAAGTGTATTTTAAATTAGTAAATAATATTTACACAAAAGTAACTAAAGCAAAGTTTGTTATATTAATGCTTGTAGTTGAATTTTTATTACCTATGTAAATGGTTTTTTGCTTTTATAGTTGAATTTAGCAGTAGTTAAATTTTTATTACCTATGTAAATATTTTGTTTGCTTTTATAGTTGATTTTAGTGTTAGTTGAATTTTTATAACCTATGTAAATGTTTTTTTGCTTTTATAGCTGAATTTAATATTGACATAAAGAACTTTACAGTTCACTCTAATCTAACTTAAGCACAGTCTCTGCAGGAACACTGAAGTTTTCGTAGTGTTTAATATTGTAATGCTTTGATTTTATTGTGAAAATGTTGTTACCAGTTGCAAACATTTAGTTGCTAATTTGCCAGGTTTTACTTATATAAGATGAAGAGTATTGTGAAAGGTGCATATATAATTAATTATCCTTTTTCACTTTGTATACTTTTCCTTAGTTGTACACTTTAGGTGTTGATGACAAATTACTTAGTGGAGTTGTTTTGTCTAGGTTATGATGACAAAGATGTAATTGATAACTTGAATGGGCGACGGCCAACTTTGAAAGTTGTGCGGCAGGAAGCTGACACATCACAATTCAAACAGACAGCACCTGTAGCAAAACATAATAAAATGTAAGTACAGCACTATTATTTAGGTGAACATGTGTGTAGTACAGTGTGAGTACACAAGTAACAGTCTGAACACATTGTTTTGTTGTAGATCGGTGGTTGTTGACTCAGGAAATTCCAATAAAAGTTTTACTCCAGTCAGTAATGGTACAGTTAGTAAACTGAACGCAGAAAATGCAGTGGGTTCATCAGGGCAACCGAATGCAGCCACACCAACCTCTGTACAGGTTATTCTTCGCATGCCTGATGGTAGACTGATACAGTTGTCAGCAATACCAGTCAATGATAAAGATACACAAGCAGAAACGTCTGCTGCTGTGGTAAATACTCATGTGCTAAAAATTATTACATTATAGATTAAAAGAAGCTCATAAAGTAGAAATAACATAAGAACATTGTTTGGTATAAAGTAATTAAAGAGTTCATTTAAAGTCAGTTCTATATCCCCTTCATGCTGATTTTTTTCCTATGCTATGGACATATATAAAGCTATCTTCTTTTGTTATCATTAAAATAATGATGGCTTCTTTTTGTACCACCACAGTAGTTTGGGAGTTAAGCAGGGTAAGATGGAAAAATGCTCCTTGATTCTGTGATGCACCCAGGAAATAAACATGAGACCTCCAAATTATTAGCTATTCTTGGTTCCATAGTTGGATGAGACAATGGACGAGATGGGGGGAAATTCATTGCGCTTATGGGTTTTATGTTCACTATTATTACGTGACTTAAAAACATCAACCATTAAAAATCAAGTTCTAGAAGTTCTACAAAATGTACATAGTAGTAACAGTATTTTAGTTCTTCATATTTTGGTATATTTAAAATAAATTTAGCCCAAAAACTGAACTGGAAAAATAAAAAATGTAACAAAACCATCGCACGCTTGATTTAGTATGTATTAAAATATAACTGTCCTTATGGAAGATGTTCTAAGTTCGTAACAATAATTTTTGTGTGCATGTAGTCCAGATCACGAACATGGTGTACATGCCATGTAAATGAAATAATATCATTGTAATAACAAAATAAAAAATAAAATTTCAAATCAAATTTTAATTTTTTTCAGTTGTGAGGAGTAAAAAAGTAGCCTGTGAGAAACTTTTTCCCTATTCAAGCTAGACTAATACATTAAGTGAATGAATTGTATAGAAAGATTCAAATTTTAATTTTGATCTAACTCCCAGTGTTTTATCTTAATTGGTTTCCAAATTGTTGACCATATCATACAAATATTCTTCAGTGGTCACTCTACGTACTGCTGCACATACGTTAATTGCAATAAAAAATAAAACCCCTCAAAATTGTCCCATTACAGTTTCCCGTGTTTATTGTACAGTGTTAATTATGACGTGTATCAATTAACGCATTGTACTGTTACAGAAATTGTTAGAAATACATTTGTTATAATTTAAGACTTAAAACAGCAAATCTCATCCGTAGCATTTAGCAAATCGTAAACTGAAATAGATCATTTAATAAATGCAAATAATTATTACTTGAAGGAAAGTATATAGCGAGTATAGCTGTGAAAATGAAATAAACCGAATACTATGAAAAAGTAATAAAAACAGAATAATAATAACAACAACAAAATAATAAGAAATGTACAAAATAAAATAAAAACAATAATATAACAGTAGGAAAAATAGACAAAAGAAACGCATTTATTGCTATAAAAACAAACAAATATATGAATAAAAGAAAAGACTTTATAATAAAAAATGAATGTACAAAACTAGAATACAACCCAGCACAAAAATAGCAATACCAAATAAATAAAAGAAATCAAAGAAAACAAAACAATCCTTAACAAAAGAACAACCAAGTTCATCAACAACAACCCAGAAGCCCCACAAATGAAAGGAATTATAAGATACATAAAACAGAAAACTCATCAACTTCAATTCAGCACCAGCTTACAAAATAAAACACGTAGACAAAACAAAAATAAAAGGTTTAACTCCTAAAATACTGTTATTGCTGTGTACATTTTGTAGACTTATTTGGTACTTCATTTTTATCGGTTGATGTTTTCAAGTCGTGTAATAGTAGCAAACGTAAAACACATAAGTGCAATGTATTTCCCTATCTCACCTATTGTTTCAATCGACTGTGGGATCAAGAGTAGATGTCATACTCACTAGTCTACTAAGCCCCTTCTTGGGCTTCATTGTTGGTCATACTTCGTATAAATTAAGATTTAATTGGAACTGGTTGAACCCAGTCTGTTACATTGAGGTGACTACTTGACTGATACTTTTAAAACTTTAGGAATCTTAGCTGATATTTTTAACAACTGATGCTAGGATACTTAACAATTCATATCAAGGGTCAAGGATTCTTCTCTAATAGAAAATCTGAGGTTTGCATAACACATGGTGTGAAATATTTTATTGTAGTTTTGGGTTTCTCGCTTCTTAGGTGATGAAGCTTATGTTATATAAACAGTGTTGTATAATATTTGGTGTTTTTAGAGTTTTTACCCACCTTAATAAAGTTAAGGTTAAAGTAAGATTATGTGAATAAGATAGACTCTGCTAACAATATACTGTATTCTCCCGAAAATAAGATGGCCTCACATATAAGATGACCTTAGATTTTTGAGGGTGTTTTAGAAAAAAGAGCCTGCATATATGGCAACCCTGAATTTTTTGAGAAGTTCTTTGAGAATGATAATTAAATGGTCTGAATGCCATACCTTCAGGTGAAACTAAATAAATATGGCTATTTTACATTAAAAGTGAAATTATAAGTAAGAAAGTGCCTTATTATTTTAAGTCCCAGTCACCATCCTCATTTTCTTCTTTTTTTTCTCAAAGTTCATCAGTTCCAGTACTGCTACTGGAATCAGATTCATAACTGGAGTCTTTCCACAAAATGTCATCCTTGCTCAAATCCATGTTATTAGAAACACTACATTTTTTGAAGCTCTTTATAGTGGATTCACTTTTGATTTTTCCCCAGGATGATTATCCACTGGGACAGTAGCTGATTGCTTCGTTTCTTCAACCCACTATAGTTCTTTCATAAGTGGTCCTTAAATAGTTTATTAACAATCACATATAGAACTTGAAGCTGAGAAGTCATTCTCCCAGGGATTACAACATGATCGGTGTTCACTTCTGCAATCAGCTTCTTTATTTTCTCACTTGTGTGACAATAAGAAGCAGCAAGAATTAACAGGACTCTCTGTCCTAGCAAAATCCCTGGTTGACGTCCCCAAACAACTTTAAGCCAGTCTCCCATAAATTCTTCCATTTTAGAGTCATTCATCCCTTTTCCTGTGCTCTAAAAACAACCCTAGCTGATAACTCTTCCTTTGGAAGAAATTTTTCTTCAAAGTAACATATGGTAGAAGTTTTCTACCATTGGCAGTTACTCCTAGCATCACAGTAATGTGTGATTTTTCATTGCCTGTAGATCTAACTATGGATTTTTCATTGGGGCATCAAACCTAAGGCAACGGTACTAGTCTCATGTTCATATAGCGACCAGTAGCCGATTTTTTAAGGAAAAATATGAGGCCATGGGTGGGGAGCTGTCATGCAGTTGAATGGAAAAATCTGCCACTTGAATGCGGCAGACAGGTTCATCAATTTCTCATCAAAAGGGAATTGTGCAAATGGCTTTTCATGCGAAAAATCTTTGAACAACTCCGGCCAAATGGATTCGTCAAACTCCGTGGCCGATGAAGTGGGGAGATATCTAATGTCTCATGGAAACTCTACAAATAAAAGTAGCAGAACTTTTTCGTTCAACTCCCCGGAGGTTAAGAGGGAGTTGGTATTGTCTTTTGTGGACAATCTTTCATGGAATGCAGCAAAACGGGTTCAAGTCTTGACCTTGAGCACATTATAACACGCGCTTATTGATTCATGCAACACATATGGCAAGCGTGTACAGCTTGTGAATCATATGAAACAGTGTATACTTTTGCAGGTACAAATATACAAATTTTGTATGTTAGGTCGAACGCATAAGACGGAAACATTTTTTGAAAGGGCATTTTAAGGAAAAAATCATTGCCTTATATTCGAGCCAATTCAGTAATTGGAAATGTACTAATGTCTACATGTGCAAGAATGTGAGTTTAGCTGAATTTAATATGACTAAACTGATACTATTTCACTATTCCACAGGGTAATATTTAGAGATTTTGCCTCCAACATACATTCACCACAAAGCTCAAATAACTGTAATAACTTGGCGCACTAGTTCTGGTTTAATGAAAATATCCTTAAAACTAAAATCCAATATTACATCAGTAACATCCTGCATCTTGTCTGTTACTAAATTTTAGATGCTCCACATGTTTATCAATGTGATTTATGCTAGTTTTGAGAGTGTTCAAAAGTCCAGTACAAAAGTACTTTTGTTGTACCACAAAGTTGAATTTTTGCATATGAAATTTATTATAATCCACATGGCAGATTCTGTCTTCTTACTACCAGAATACTTTTGATAGCGGTGGTTAAGTTTCAGAACAGCAAAGTGATAGAAACATATCCTGTTGAATACCAGAAAATAGGTTTACATGTATACTGATAAGATAACATAATTGGAATAAAAGCAGAGATTGAACTGAACTCACAGTGATTTCTATGAAGGATTCTTGTGTATTCACAGCACCAAATTTGGTATTGATAGATATGATTAATAGTTTAAACACAATAGGTGATCTAATCCTTTAGCCTTTTATTGTAAAATATGTCTCTATCTCTCCTCTGGCACTACGATCCCTGTAGAACCCTGGCCTGCTCAACGATTCTACATTCTTCTCTGTCCAGAGCCTTACTCCTCCAACTTGCCACCAGTCACGTCTCCCTCAAATCCCATTCCACATCTTCACTCATCTCCTCCTCGGACGTCCTCTCCTCCTTACTCCCTCCAGCTTCCAATGCCATTTTTGGGCCTCAATCTCTTCACATTTTCATTACGTACTCCAACTATCTCAACCTATGCACCTTCACTGCCGCAACTATGTCCTCTTCTCCATAGAGGTCTCTTAGCTCACGATTCTTTCTTATCTTCCACATTTCTCCATTCCACGCTGGTCCATATCTTCCAACTTCAGCACCCATGTCTTGCTTGCATATGTTACTACAGGTCTGATTACCATGGTGTATATTTTCTTTTTGACATTTTTTGATAGATTTCTGGATTGGAATATATTTTTTAACGCGTAGTAGTGATAAATATAGACAGTAAATAATTTTTATTCCACAACAAATATACTATAATAAGTTGTAGGTCAATAAAATTAAAATGGTTCATCCGTCCACATGTGAGTGTTTAGGCAACTACTGCCATCTCTCACATCTTGCACACCAGAGGCATCTGCTGTCCAATTACTACAACAGCTTCTGTTGTAAGCCTCTTTCCATATCTCATTGTGTATGTTCTTCCACAATCTCCTAGAGCTGCCCCATTTCTGTCATCTGGTTTGAACCCAGTTTAACAAATTTTTTGCCAACAATCATCAGGCATCCATGCCATGTAGCCATACCAGACTTTGTATTTATGGTGTCTAAAATTGTTTTAAACAGAATTATCACTGTTGTTGTGTGTAGATGGGGGGGGGTGAAGGGTTTGGGTTACCTCTGCTGGTCAATTCCGACCTGACGATGAGCAGAGAAGCTTGAAAGCACTAATCGGAATAATTTTTCTATAGTGGTGTGCAACAGTGATAATTCTGTTTGTGATTATAACGACTAACACAACTTTCTTCAATAAACTTAAAATTGTTTTGTCAACATGAAGTTGCCTCCTGATATCTTCATTTCTAAGGAACTGAAGCCTGGATACCACACAAGGCCTTCTTCAGAAGTCTATTTTCTTTCCTTGGAGCCTGCTGTAGTTTGATTTATCTCCTAATTTTCAGATCCATAGGTGACTATACTTTTCAAGTTGTTAGAATAAATCATCTTTTGGTTTTGTGGTTGATTCCAAAGCATTTAATTCAGCTAACCTGTCATCAGATTAAATAGGTTATTTTAAAATTTTAGTACAGCTTGATAATTTTGTATGTAAAACAATCAGAATCTTTTGCATGTGCCTTATTAAAGTGCCTTATTAACTGTTACTTGGTTACATGATTGATTTAAACTTATGAGTGTATAAGTTTTTAATCTGATGCATTTTGCTAATATATTATGCAGGAATATTGCTATAAATATGTGATTGTCTCTGTAAAAGTCAGTTAAATCCTGGATTATAGAAAGCATATTTCTGCTCACACTTTTCTAAAATTTGCCATAGTGCTTCTGTTTTGAAAAAATTGTGCTAATACAGATAACCCATGAAAACACATTAACTTTGCTCATGTTGGTCAAGTTTCCATTTTATACAGGTTTCACTTCAAGCAAGTTTTACTGAATTATGAGTTCTAACTCCCCTAATCTCTGCTTGTTTGAAAATGATAGTAGTTGTGTGGATCCTGTATAATAATGTTGTTGCACAGGATTCCCAGCTCTGACAGAATGAGCTTTTTTATTCAGAAATTGATTTGGGTCAAAACCAAGTAAGGAATTAGCAGAATACAAAATATGGGTGTATACAACATTCTTGTACTTAAAAGAATTATGCTGTGTATACACAATTTTTACAATAATCAATATGTTTATGCTATGTTAATATATGAAAAAAAAAGGGTTTCAGTAAAAATTCATTATTACATGTAACATGAAGTCTTTGTACAAGTAATATCTGTATGAGTTTTTTTATTTTAGTTTACAGCATGCTCCATTACAATTGTGTAATACTACATGCTAAGATTTTCCATATTTGAATAACAATGTTTCTATATACCTACGGCAAGTAATAACAAGTATGAATTACATAACATATTTTACAATCCTTAAATTCGTAGTGACAGTCAATCAATGAATTTTTCCGGTGAAGGGTTTGTGAGGATTGGTCAAATAGTATAACACAAATTTTAAATTATTTGTGTTGATGTTTCAACAATATTTGTTGTTGTCATCAGGACAGTTGTTGCTGAGCTGTTACAACGCCAAACACAGAACCGGTTATACACACTATTCCTAATGGTGTGTAGGTCATCAGTACATGACACAACCGGCTTGACTCCATCAAAATTGGTGTTTGGGCGGGAGATTCTTCTTCCTGGGGACTTGATGTTCAGATCACCTGAGACTGAGTCTCAAGAGCCACAGAACTATTCCTCACAGTTAGACAACCAACTGCAAGAAATGAATCGCTTGATGAGATGACGGCTGAAGATATCTAGTGATAAAATGAAAAATCGGTATGACATTCACAGCAATAGTGTGGGTTTTCAAGAAGGAGATCAGGTTTGGTTGCACAACCCAAAGCCCCGTCACGGTTGCTCACCTAAACTTCAGACTAACTGGGAAGGACCTTACACTGTGATAAGCTTTATATGTGGTTGCACAATAAACTTTATTTTTAAATAGAGGAGTGAGACGTTGATGATATAAAATAATTTAAAAAACATAGTAAAATAATTAAAATAATCAATCAACGGTTTATTAAATATTGCAAAGAAAATTGATTATTTAAATTTGAAACTAGAAAATTCAAAATATTCTCTTTTATCAGGTTACACTCTAAAAACATAACATATCTTTGCTATTCAGTACACATTAATAAAATATAGTCATAAATATCTAAATACTGTATATATTAGGGATGTGTCGGTACCAAATTTTTCCGATCCCGGTACCAGTACCGATTCCATAAGAATCGATTCCCGATTCTCGGTACCGGTACCTAAAAACAAAAATTAAAAATGTATTTTAGGGCTAGAGGGAAAAGAAAAACATCAACAAAATTAATTCTAAAATGCGTTTAATTGTGGAGTAGACCTATAATATGACGTTAAAGTAAAAAACTTATTTATGAATGGTTTTGGGGTAAGGGCTGAATCTAGGTGAAGTGTGAATCTCAGAACTATCACCTAGGTCTGTTGTTGATGCTGGTGACACAGCAGATAAATTTGGAGAAGTCATCAGAGGGTTTGGATCATCTGTATCCGAAACATCAGCACGTAGGCTTAAATTATCATCACTTATTTCTTCTACATTTAAGCCCATATCTGGGCTGGAAGTTTTACTGCCTAAATTTGTATTTTTACTAAAATAATTGCTTAAAGTGGATCCACTGGGTATACTCAGAGTTTTGGCTGGCTCTCTATTAGTAGGAGCATTCGGCCTACTTTTAGAATGCGTTTTAAAATGTTTCATTAAATTTGAAGTACTCTTCCACCTCCTCTCGAAATTAATTTACTTGAGATATTGCATTTGGCAAACCGATTATCGGCAGCGTCAATTTTAAAATACTTCCAAACCTGGGATGACATCTCTTAAAAATATTCTAAAATTCGAAATAATTATAAATATTAAACTTATCTAAACTGAAACCACTAATAGGGCAAAGTTTGCTCCCCAATTTGAGAACCCGAGACCTCCCCAATTTAGGACACGTCACGAGTTTTCTTCATAACCTATACGGAAAAATAAAACTACTTAATTCTACAAAATTTCTGCTTAAATTAGTGAATTTTGACTCCTTAATTCTGTAGATACTAGCAAAACCAAAGTTTACTATAGACGTTCCTTAAATCTAGGAGCAGGAACTAAAATCTGCAAACGGTGACTAGAATTTACTAATTCGATATTCCTAAATCTACCATTTGTATACAAACATAACCATTACATGTCAAAAGGTCAAAAGAAAATAAATCATTTTTAAAATTTACAGATATTTTCGGTTAAAATAAGCTTATATTTATATTGTTTTCGCCGATATTTAGTTTACAGTTTTAACTATGTAAGTTGTTGGTTAATTTAAGTAGTTGTTTCCGTGTAAATTCCTTATTTGTATTATGCGATAAACAATGTTGTAGTACAGCGGAATATAGCCTTACAGATACTTAACAGAATACAGTAATTAAGATGGATATATAACTTAAAGTTAGACAGAGTTGAAAAGTCCCTGGTAAAATATTTTTCGCACAAGACAAACTAATAACGTGTACTTCTCACAAAGCAGATAAGCAACTGAACTGCTGCTCCTACCACGAAGTCTAAACACGAGGCTATTGTAGCATGTGGCTTGCCGATTCGCAGAATAGGGGATTAGATTTATTACTGTAATCCGTGCAAACCTTAGGATAAAAGCATTGTGTTGTGGCAGTGCTATTTGTGGCAACGCTTTTGCCTACCTGACTTTGTTTGCTTTCACACGCATACATTATACAAACACTGTATAACTGCCTGTCCGTGTCAAACGACGCTCTAACCTACGAATCTTAGCTTCGGTTTTTTTGCATTTTTTCGTGTTTCCAGCCATCGCGTTGCGATTTCCTTGAAATTTACATCGACTGTGCTGAATCCAACCACGACCTGTGGTGTTTAAATAACGCCACCATGGTACTTCCTAATCACCAAACCGCTTTCTGTGTACAGTGTGAAAGTTTTAAAAGTACCGACAATCTAATGACTATGAAAATGGTCTAATGCAAAAACGAAGAATAAAACATGTAAAAGTAGTGGTACCGACTTTGTAGCACCGGTTCTCGATACCGGTACCTAACCCCAAGAACCGGTGGTACCGGGAATCGGTACCGAGAACCGACACATCCCTAGTATATATGATGAACAAATTATAAAATTCTTTTATATTGTTTGGGTCTCTGACTTTGAATCGTTAAAATTTGAAATCGTAGCAACTCATTTATAAAAATAATATTAATTTTACCAAATAAAAAATGAATGGTTGCTATTAATATTTTAATAAAAATAATATTTACTTTAAGAATAATAATTTTTTTATAATGATACACCCAATTTTTAAATTGAACAGAATAAAATTATTTCTAACACCAACTTCCATGTACGTCTTTTACTTTGAATATTCACACTATTTACGTTTAAGTCTTTGTATTACCTTATCTCATATTCTGTTCTTTATAAGTTCTTGGTTTAACACAAAAATATAATTGTTCATTTGTCACTTGTGTATTGTTAAGTTGTGTGTGTGTGTGTGTGTGTGTGTGTGTGTGTGTACGTGTGCGTGATGATGACGCTTCCTCAGTATTCTATAGCCAGTTGTTGATGGTGGTCCTGCGCTCCTCCATTAGTCATGGTGTCTTGCGGATGATGAGTTTTAAGTAGATTAGCAGGTGGACATAGTTACCTCGTGTGAAGCTTGCTTGAGTTTGTTGATTAGCAAACGGACATAGTGTCCTCGAGTAAAGATTCCTTGAGACCGTCGATTATCAAACGCACATAGTGTCCTGTGTGAAGATTCCTTGAGTCTGATTCTCGTCCAAAATTGCCAGAGTTATTTATAGTAGACGGCAAACTGACATGTCAGTTCTTGTTCAGTTTTGTTAAGTCGTGTATAGCGTCCCTTTTTAACTGATCATTTTTTAGTCTGTTTTCGTGATCACATAAACTTGATCTTTAGGTGAGTCATTGCATTGTCTTCATAATTTTTCACTTGTCATTTACATATAACACACTCGTTAATTACTTGCTAATTGTGGTAGTAATTAACATTAATTTGTATGGCATCTTTATTATTGCACTTTCCTGCCATAATTTTGCATCACCATATGCATTTAAATGTCCTTATTCTAATGGTGTTTTTAGATTTGCAATATGTCTTTTGTAACAGGTAAAAAACATATTTATTAGTTTATTTTAATCATGTCAATACCTGATTTAATAATAAAAACCAACAATTCATACATAGTGCAATGCAGGTTTGTGGTGGTTCACACACACACAGACACACATACAGTGACTTACACTGTACACAATTCTGTCGCACAGGTGTACCATTTGGACAGGCTACCGCATGTCCGTGACTATACTTTCACACACAATTTTTAGAACTATTTGTCATACTCTCCTTACACTAATTATTTACAAAGTACTGCCCTGGGTAAATATATCAGATATCTGTATTGTTGCCCATTCTTGTTTAAACTTTTGCGTTTGGTAATACTGTTGTAGTAAGCCCGTTTTAGTAATATTAGTTTTTTTTTTTTTTTTTTTTTTTTTGTCCACTCCTCTTTGCTGTATTAATTTCATCTAGCTCAAATACGTTTTGGCTCATGACTGCTTAGTGAACTTCTGTTTGGTCGTTTAAACTGTTTTTATTTCAAAATAGATATGTATTTGTGATCACTTATATTTTCAATATCCCAAAACTCTCCAGTTGTCAGTCCCTTTTGTTATTTTTATTTTATTTTTATTGATGAGCTTGCCACATCAATACAAGTATCCATTTTCAAAACACATTGTCATTCAGTGAACTTACTTATCCTCTCATTTGCATCCAATGTAGCAGTTACTCATTGCAGGATTTTTTTCATTATATGATAAAACTTTTTTAAAATTTGTAATAGGAAATAGTGAAGAAATGAAACAGAACAAACTGCAGTACCTGACTAATGTATTAAAAAAAGCACAGCTATAGACACACACTTCACCACTCTTTACCACCTTTTTGTATGTTTCATTCATATTAAGTATATCTGTTCTCTGCCATTAGTGTATTTATAAGCCAAACTGGTGTAGAATTTTAATTGTCATCCTTGGGTGCATTTGATATTTTCCACCCCATTGCAAATTGGGTGTGTACTTTGGTGTACTCTAAGCGAGCTAGTCCCAAAAGTTATATAGTCTAGAGGATTACATAAGCACCACCTTTGTGCCTTGTATTGTCATGTTTCAAATTCTTCTTGTCTTCAATACATTTGGTCATATGCTATGGAAATTTTAGGCTTCCTGAAACGTCTACATATAATGATAGTCAATCTCTTCCCAAAGGTTTCCTCAATAGAACATGTCTCTTTGTCTCTTCATGAAGGAACTGATATGGCGGGTCGCCACTCACACTTGACAGATGGCTTGCAACACTAAAGAAGACTAACTACCCACCAGAAAATGGAGAAACCCAACTCCATTTAAGCGAGTCCCCGAGTACAGGTTATGTCCAGGTCAGGTGACAAATAAAATCACTTAAGCTAGCATTATGGATTTTGTATTATATCACATAAATTAAATTACAATAACAATGTTCATTAAATTCAAACCAGAAAACGCAATTTGTCTACTTCACTTTTAATTTATAAATTCACTTTTAGTACTGGAATTTATAAAACTCCTTATTGAACTTCTCTGATCACATCATTTTACAAAATACAAAAAAAATCTTTATCTCCAAACCCCTAGAGTAACACCAACACTTTAATATTGACGTGAAGACCCTTTATTTTCTCCTCGCACATGCACGCACGCGCACACACACACACACACACACACACACACACACACACAACTTTTTGTTTGAAATATTTCTTTTCGCAAATGGCCCTTATACTTTTGTTTAATTTGCTTGTATGACTAGTCATACCTTTTTATTTTTTTCTCTTATACCCACAAATTTAAGTTTAATTGATGTCAATGTCGGATGTCTCTCTATCTCCCTTTGCTGCACTGCTCCCTGGTGATGCCACCTCTCTCTCTCTCTCTCTCTCTCTCTCTCTCTCTCTCTCTCTCTCTCTCTCTCTCTCTCTCTCTCTCTCTCTCTCCCCCCCCCCAATTTTTTTTTTTTTTTATGCAACACTTTTTATAGATTTCACTTTTTACATCTGTTGTTTGAATGTTCCCTAACTCCCTTCAAACTTGAACAACACCATGTGTTCACAAAATGACACCAAGATTTTTTACGTTTTATTGACTATTTCCAATATGCACCACTTCCATTTGTTATTTCTTTTGTTTCTTGTTCCCAACTATGTGTTTTCAATAGACTTTACACACACTTTAGCTTCCTTGAGTTTATTTGAGCTCCATGTTGTGCACAAGCGTACGCACAACCATGCCATCTTTTTTCACTGTCTCATTTTGGATGGTGACCTTTACTAAAAATATGTTTACAATATTTTTGTTATAAACACCATCACTGTGTTATAAATATTATATCTTAATATTAAATATTAAGACACCTGTTTAAGTTTTAACACAGAACCATGGTCTTCTCCTGTTCTGGTGATGTACGGTGAACTATTTCGCCCTGCGGAAGTACTGTCATGCACCATTTGCACCCATGTCACTGCTCCTGGTCACATATCATTACTTGCATTTTCATCTGAAATTATCACAAAAACCATTGCCCATCAAAATAAATTTTCTTTGTTATTTTATAGTTTTATTTAATACCTTTTTTCTTTTTTATTTTCTATTTTCTTTTCTCATACAAACACACACACACACACCACTGCCTTCTACACATTTTCCTCTACCTTTTTGGCACGGGATTTTGAATTTGCAGTGTATACTGGTCATGTACCATTACATTTTGAAGTGTCTCAGTTTGTCTGTTGATTTTAATGTTGTTAACCAAATTTGAAAGAGTTCTTTGCAGAACCTGTGTACCCCACTAAAGTAATAATAGATTGGTTTTTGCCTTTGTTTTTATTATTGTCAAGAATTTTTGGTTGCTATTCTGTTACTAGTTTCTGTGGTATGTTCAACAGTAAAAGTCATGTCCAGCACATTTTCATATGTGATCTGTATTTGTGTTTGTTATGTACATCATTATAAGGGATGTATTAATGTATTCTAAGTTTGTTCAATATATTATAGGTTTTTCTTTGTAACCCTCGGTTACTATTTTTCATTATGAATAAACTAATAAACTCCCACTTACCTTCAACTTTCGATCTGGCCGGATCGCATAGTCGGGACGAACCCCGTTCGTACAGCGAACTTGACAGCACATCAAATGAAATAAGGTTTTGAAGGAAGTTAAATACCAAAATTTATCATTAGAAAGATAATGGTTTTTATTTTTTATGATTGTGAAACATTTTAGACATGTATAAAATCAGAACAAAATTGTTACTCTCTATCCTGGTTTTTTAAATTTTGAATTACAACTTTAGAAAAGTATGATGATAACTACGATAACATAATAACTACCTTACCTTATTTATAGTACATACAAACATAAACAGCCCAGCCTGCCGTTCTCACATACATACAATTTAATTTTTAAAAACCCCAGATCATTTTTTAATACCCCAAAACCCTTAAACATTTGTCGTAACCTTCCCCGCCGGCAACGTGGTTTTCGTGCGCACTCATTGTTACTCGGTTTAATTGATATTCGTGTCCGAACTTTAACTTAATATGTTCTCCACTGTATTGTCGACCGCGGTCACACAATTTTAACTGTTAGGTCACTTTTTTCTGGTACAATATGAAATTTTGTAAAGAGCCTACTTGGTTCGGTCCGGCGCCGGAACAATCAGTTAACGAACTGGGGGGAAGAAGGTAGCAGGTGCCGCTAACGTGATCTCATACTTTTGGTGGAAACTACGGCCTTGTAGTTGTTCATCGTCCCATTTAATTCATGCAAGTTTTAGTGTGCAGATCGTCTAGGAAATTGGTGCGGCACTGGCTGACGTCACGAGATGGGCGGACCTTAAGTTTTGCATCCGCCAGCAAGTGAGACTAAGTTGAATAAAAATCGTTTCCTGACCATCTTGGTTTTTGGACGGTAGCGTCACCCCGCGCGTATACCCGTGTCATGCATACGGGCGCATGGTCACACGCAAACAAAGTTCTTGGAAATGAGGCTTGCTGCATACCTCTGTACTGATTGCACAATGCATACGGCGTATTTCTCCTTTGTTATAAACTGTTCCATTCACCACGTGTTCTGGTCACTGTTGAGAAATGAATTTACAAATATTTTTTAATAAAACCCCAAAAATGCAATAAATAAAAATACCCACAAATTTGGTCCGTTACAATACCCCCTCAATGAGAGATCTACTGTCAAAACAGAAGAAATCTCATTGATAAAACCCCTAAGAGGACCGGTGAGGAACTGGTGCGAACAACCCCCTTGTTCTTACCCTTCATGGGTAAACGACCCCCCTGGCTCGGCTACTATGGACGCATCTGAACGAGATCACTGGACTTCTCTGGGCGAGATCCCAACACCGAAAAATCGAACAGATACGCACCACAGCGCACCTCACCTTCTATCATGCTACCCCAAAAATCCACAATCCACATCCTCCACCGATATGTTCCCCCTTATATGCAAGCTGGGCTGCCTTTAACAGATACTGGGCTCACACACACACTTATACTACATATTATGAACATTGAAACATTTCTGCAAAATTTCTCTAAGTTAAAATCAACAATTGCCTCCTTTAAAATCAAACTACAAATCCGTTACCTAAATTGAATAATTCTCTCCATTAATTTTTCTGTTATTTAAAATAAATCAATTTAACATTGCTTAAAAATAAGAACATCCTTAACCTAACATGGATTACACCTAGAGTCTAACGATACAATTCAATACAATAATTCAATAATAATCAACACGATTAGAATACAAACAATAAAATAATCAAAGTTTACAAATATCCATTATCTGGCAGGCGCAAAATCAAGAAAAAATTTTTTGTTTTTTTCTCTTCAAAAAAAAATTTTTAATTCAAAATTTCCAAAAAAATTTCAATTCAAAAACTTTAAATTTATTAAAATATTTTCTTTTCATATGGAAATTATTTAAAATTCGTTCAAATCGATTAAAAACAAAAGTTGTATTAACTTCCTTGCTAAACATGCCTAGTATATGACCTCACCCATCAGCTGATCAAAACTGGGTCAAGTCAAGAACCTTGACCTACGTAGGTTATATACAAGTTCTCTGGAATTACATTTAACATCTATAAAATCTGTCTTGAAACATAAAAACATAATAAAATAACACATTTAAAATTAACAAAATATTATTATAATTAATCAAATTGATATGTAGATTATTCAAATAAACACTTTATAACGTTACATTTCCAAATTCTATCAAAAATTTGTCACTGGTTTTAATTAAAAATTTTATATTCTTGTTATAAATCTCTTTCTTTATTATGCTCATTCTACATTACTTTGGGTGATCTAGTTATTTATGCTCATTTAACTTACTACTTGACGTTTATACATATATCATCTTTACCTCTCTCTGACTCTAACCACTAACAACTTTACCTAACAGGACACCCATCTCTATCAAAATATCTATCAAACAATCTCTGGACCCAACTTACTATTAAACTCAAATCGCCACCTTCTCTCAATATATAAAAAAATACTCTCTAACCCTTTGTACTCAGGATAAGTGTTTCCCCCCCCCCAAAAGCTCATTTCCTTAACCTGGTCCCTGGATTCTACCTAAGGCGACCCCTTCTCACCAAATCTGTTCCTTCCCGTCCCAACCCTTTTGTTGCGGACTCCCACATTACACTACCCCTTATTACAAAATTGCCATCCCCAAATCTCAATCTTATTACCTCACTTCAACTACAACAAAATAACACCATCAATTATAAACAACAATATATCACTCAAAACTCTACATATATTCCCCATAACTACTGTGTCAGCATCAATACTTCTCATAACAACATTACATTGATTCAAAACAATATTTTTCTCTCTACTATCCTTTTAACTTTAACTTGGACTGATCTCCATGTCCCAACAAAATATTCATCACCCAGAATCTATCTTTTATTATTTCTGACAATTCATTTTAACATCGCAACTTTATTAACTTACTTTTTTCATGATTTAAAACAATATCTTTAACACATTAAAACATTATTTTTTTACAGTAGTTACCTTGATCATCAATAAACAATTTAACAGTGACATTTTACTACTGATCAGCTGATCTTCCTACCAAATTGAAAACACATTTCAAAATTATACACCTTACCTGAAATACATATGGTTATCAATCCTTACATCTATCATCATTGTTTCCCTTTTTCCTGACTCTGGTAATTTATGTTAACCGCCTGCCAGTCGGTTTAGTTATCTACTTAGTTTCAAAATACACAAATTATATAAAACATAGACATTTTATCAATTCTTATATCTACCCTACTACAATAAAATACTACATTTAGCAATATAGAATGAACACCTTATACTGAATGTATGAGCACATATTTATTTGAGCGGAATACAAGCATGTTTATTAGAGCAAAATTAGAGTTAGCATTTTTAACACTTTTAGCATTTAGAGTTACAAAATTTACGCACGTTGCTCATCTGAGCAACCCCCTGGTCCACACACTCTATTGTACTTTATGTAAGACTGTAGCGCCTTTTGGCTTCCACAAAGACTGCATATTTGGAGGAATTGGACATCTCCGTGTCTTTGCTTCGGCATTTACATTTTAACGTTTGCGGATATCAACATATCCTTGGTACATATTGAAACGCCCTTAAAACAGGTCTACCACCTGGCTATGCTGTCCCCATGCGGACAGAGTGGTAGCCGCTGTTCCATAGTTCCCGGATTTCCCCTACTGTCACCCCCCATTTAATTTCTATTATAAACCAATTTCAAGTCAGCTATGGTCAAGGGACTTGATTATGGCCATAGCTGACCGCTAGCCAAATCCACGATTAGTGCTGGCAAGGCAGTAATCGCCCGAAAAGTCGGGGAAATCTAACTTTCATTTCAATGCCTGTTCTACATTATCTTGGTTATGTGCGACACGAGCATCTATCGGGGTACAAATTGAATTTGTACTAAAAAAATGTGCCGCACGTTTTCGCCATGTTGGCCTCCAATGGAGGTAACACTCTCTGTTACCCCCAACCCATTTCACTATCTACTAGGGCACAGGCCACCCCAGCGATAGCACCCTAATAACTAAATAATTAAAAGTTTTATATACACCATTCTAATATAACATTTTCATCAATCATTAATCATTTAACTCATCTAAATCATTCATAAATTTCTACAATTAAACTCCTTAACATTTTCAAATTCATTATTAATAATTATTATATATCATCTTTCAGTTATTATTAAGTTTTCTAATTATCATTTTTATTTAACACAGTTATTTCCAATCATCTCATTATTGAATTAAAATCCTTTCATTTGAGTTACACCTGTAAACATTTTTATTATACTTGATTCGTACTATAAAATTTTTATACTTACAGTCCATTTAAACTGACATACACAAAATATATACACCATACTTCCACCTCACCTCTGAAACATTTCACAAAAGGTTATTTCATTTTCGACAATTTAACAATCAATTACCAAATACATCTCTCATAAAATAATTTAAATTCATTAGAAAGTTTAATTCTACACCATGTAAATCAATCAGAATATTTAAAACATCTCAAATTATTTTAATTAATTTAATTATCGAAAATATAAGTTACATTGCTATCACAACAATTACAATTAGCCAATTACTGTCTCCAAAATTAATTTTGTTATTTATTTATTGCCAAAATATTAATATTATTATTACAACAAGTACCTGCAGTCACATTGTTTACTTAACATTCTGCCATACACACAAATAAATTTACTAAACATTTATTTACAGATTGTCCTCATTATTTATTCCGTAATTATTACCACACTTCAATGTCCAAAGTTGCGAGGTCAAAAACCATAAAACAAAATATTTATAACTGTCCATTCATTGTTTATAGTTTAGCCTCCATCGTCAAAGATTAATCTTGGTTTTATATCGCACTTTTCAGTTTTACTGACAAACAAATGGTTACTTTGTGTGTCATAACCAAACAATTTCAATTTATCCGTTATATCATAATAATCATTCACCAAGTCTACGTTAAGTATTTCTGTTAAATCTCCATCAGCAAATATATTCATTATCGGGTTAGTTACTTTTGTATTATCAATCAGATCATTATTATTTAGACACACTTCTAACCTTACTTTCCATTCATCATACTCTCGATTCAATTCATACAATTCTGTTTCTTTATCAACATACAATTCTCTATTCAAATCGCTCTCATCACAATACCATATCACACTCTCAATATTACTTCAGACAGAGGGTACTAATTCAATTAAACCTTTCCTGACTTCTCCAGGAAAAACAAAAAACTTTAAAAAATTATTATTTGTAGCACACTTGTCTACGCAATATATCCGTGAAGATCTTTCTTCACCCCCCATTCTACCTCGTAAAAAATTTACCCTCTGCCCCCATTCTACCACTATACTCTCTTCCACTCTCTCTCTAACTCATTAACACACATTAACATTTCTTTATCACATTCTACAACTTCAACAGTACTCTCAGATACTACATTTTCGGGTACATCACTATTCTCAATACTATTTTTATTATTTTCGACATCATCATCATCATTTGTTAACTCTTTATTTAATACAACATTGCCATTACAATTTTCATTTGTATTATTCAAACTACTTTTTATTTCATTGGTATTTTCTAACCGTTTATTCTTTTCTTGTATATCATTTATTAAATCATCAAATTGTACACTAATACTCTGCTGAAACTGAGTATTCTGGTCTTTAATTTCTTTAAAATTAATCTCGTTTTGAATATTCTGATGTTCGCATTTTATTTTCTGTTCATTAAAATCATTAGTTAATTGATCCAATTTACAGTCCATCTTTCGTAAAAAACTCATTATATCCATTTCATTGGATTGTTTATTTTTATAGGTTGAAACTGGGGTCAACTGAATCCCAGAATCAACATCTGTTTCGCTTAATTGTGTTTGAGCCGCAATCGGAGTGGAATGAACGATTACATTACCGCCGACAGCTGTTTCTGTAACAGCGCTCGGCTCAACTGTCAGCATACCACTTTCATTCAGCGACTGCGACTCAAGGTCACTTTCACTCATCTCTACGTTGGTTATATTACTTTTAGTATTCTCAGACATTTTTAACTTGATTTATTTTTACTTACATAATAACTACCAATGATTTATCTCTTTTCAAAACTTATATTACGACATACATAAAATCAACCTTATACCATAATTACGCAAGTTTACATAACTGCAATTTTACTTTCGCAACCGTACTTCATTCAATGTACTGTCAAAATGTAGGCCGGTGTAATACACCTTTTTTGTTATATTACATCCTGGTCATGGCACCAATTGTAACCCTCGGTTACTATTTTTCTTTATGAATAAAATAATAAACTCCCACTTACCTTCAACTTTCGATCTGGCCGGATCGCATAGTGGGGACGAACCCCGTTCGTACAGCGAACTTGACAGCACATCAAATGAAATAAGGTTTTGAAGGAAGTTAAATACCAAAATTTATCATTAGAAAGATAATGGTTTTTATTTTTTATGATTGTGAAACATTTTAGACATGTATAAAATCAGAACAAAATTGTTACTCTCTCCTGGTTTTTTAAATTTTGAATTACAACTTTAGAAAAGTATGATGATAACTACGATAACATAATAACTACCTTACCTTATTTATAGTACATACAAACATAAACAGCCCAGCCTGCCGTTCTCACATACATACAATTTAATTTTTAAAAACCCCAGATCATTTTTTAATACCCCAAACCCCTTAAACATTTGTCGTAACCTTCCCCGCCGGCAACGTGGTTTTCGTGCGCACTCATTGTTACTCGGTTTAATTGATATTCGTGTCCGAACTTTAACTTAATATGTTCTCCACTGTATTGTCGACCGCGGTCACACAATTTTAACTGTTAGGTCACTTTTTTCTGGTACAATATGAAATTTTGTAAAGAGCCTACTTGGCTCGGTCCGGCGCCGGAACAATCAGTTAACGAACTGGCGGGAAGAAGGTAGCAGATGCCGCTAACGTGATCTCATACTTTTGGTGGAAACCACGGCCTTGTAGTTGTTCGTCGTCCCATTTAATTCATGCAAGTTTTAGTGTGCAGATCGTCTAGGTAATTGGTGCGGCACTGGCTGACGTCACGAGATGGGCGGACCTTAAGTTTTGCATCCGCCAGCAAGTGAGACTAAGTTGAATAAAAATCGTTTCCTGACCATCTTGGTTTTTGGATGGTAGCGTCACCCCGCGCGTATACCCGTGTCATGCATACGGGCGCATGGTCACACACAAACAAAGTTCGTGGAAATGAGGCTTGCTGCATACCTCTGTACTGATTGCACAATGCATACGGCGTATTTCTCCTTTGTTATAAACTGTTCCATTCACCACGTGTTCTGGTCACCGTTGAGAAATGAATTTACAAATATTTTTTTATAAAACCCCAAAAATGCAATAAATAAAAATACCCACAAATTTGGTCCGTTACATCTTTAATTTCTTACACAGTCCAAATATGGCCTCAGGATTGTCCACTCTGTTGTTGTATATGGATATGGGAAGTACACGTACTGTACTAGAATACTGTATCTTATTGATATGTATTTAGCTTACTATTTGTGACTTCCTTCTGTGTTGTAACATGTTTGAGTTGTCCATTATTCAGAGTGCTTGTCATCTGTTTGGAAACTTATGCTAATCCCTTCAGTCACTACCCTGGTTTTTGTCCATATTGGTATTTCACCCCCAATCCATGAGACTCAAATTTACATATCCAAATTGTCCCTTAATTCCATTACAGGATTATTTATTTTTTACCTTGATGTTGGTCTTTGTGAGATTCACAAAGTCACAGGCTGTTATAGTAGTTTCCTGCATTATGATTTGTGTCTCCCATAGTGCTCTGTCTCTCTACCTTGAAACTAAATAAAAATCAAATCTGTATACATCAAAGGAACCAAGTGTACAAAGTTAATAGTATAAAAAAAGTATTTACTATCACCCAAGTAGTAGTAAGAGCAAGGACAAGTTAAAAGAAAGTAGATATACTAATCCACCAATGTCATATGGTCTCCTTATTTGCAATATCCATACAAGACTTGACCATAAACTCTAATTGCAAAACAATCTCAGTATAGCATTGTAATATTGTAAGAAAATCATTTTATGAAGTTCAATCATCTGGTTAAGTTATGATATCAGATGTACCATCAGAAAACAGTGGAGAGTATTTTTGTGTTTGACATGTACCGAGTGCGTGCGCACGCGCGCGCGCGCGTGCGCGCGCGTGTGTGTGTGTGTGTGTGTGTGTGAAGAGATAACTTCTGATACTCAGGCAGCTAATATGAAAGTTATAGGAACTGTTTACCTGAGCGAGAGCGCGAATTTGCAAATAAAGTATTGTTATGATGGTCTCACGGATCGTCATATGGTAGAGTGGAAAACAAAATACAGACACCAAAGAAGTTACTAATCACCAGCTTTAATTAATCACAAATAACAGTTTGTAGTCTACTTGTACAAAAATTTAAGTTAAACTTGTCCACATGCAATAATAATTTCAATGAACCTCACTGGAATAAATTGCCACTTAAACTGATTTCCAAGCGGCATCTGTTGGCTGTTTATAGTCCACAGATGTTCCACAGTATGGGTCCTTAACAAGGACTCGAAACTACAAAGAGTACTTCAGTGTGGCCTTGGCAGAAACACACACGTGCTGTGTTAATCTAGAAATGCATAGAACAGCATTCTCCATTATACTAGACCGTTCCATAATGCATAACACTGCCTCCTCCTTAAGCCTGTTTGTCCTGAACTGGCAAACCATCTCTGAAGTAATACTTGGCCAGGTGACCTATGTAGTTGGTCTACTTGTGAAGGATAATTCTCCAGGATCCAAACATCAAATTCTGAGGAATATGAGTCTTCTGCTCGACCACTAGTTTCGCTGGAATCACTCCTGTTGTATCATGTACTGATGACCTATACACCATTAGCTGGTCCAAGTCTGTTTGGTTCTTATCAGCAAGTCCTTGCATAACTTCATCTTCAGCAAATTTTGCCCCGGGCGCTTCCATTAACTCAGGAGCAAGAAAGAGCATTTCCTCGAAACTCATAGTTGGCTTTCCATTCACTTCTTTTGCCAAGTTACACATTGGAACGTCTTCTGCTCGTTCTTCTTCCATTTCTGCTTGTAATAGGAATGGTTCCTCTTGATCACACCTGTTGACTTCTTTTTCGACCAGTGCCACTTACTTGATCAAATGGTTGGCAGACCCTATCATTTTAGCCATGCAAACCTTTATCTTCTCTTGGCCAACCCTCAGGCTATTCTCTCTTTAAGTCCACAATGAATCCATAGGCATTCATAATGCCTGTGCCGAGAATGACTTTATCGACAAAGTTTGCAACGAGCATTTGGTGACTAAACTCGAGAAGACCCAGGCATACACATATGTCTACCTTTCTTAACACTTTGACGGGGCTTCCAGTCACAGTCTGTATTGTACTATCAGCAGTTAACCTTTGCAACCAAACAAGGAATGTGGTGACGTGTGCCATTCCACTGCACGTATCATGGTACTACTACACATTTAAAATATGTTTAACACTGTCTCTCACACGGTATTTCTAATTGCATACATATAGCCATTATGTTTTATCTACGACTGTTTCATTGATTGCTTACACTTTTCAAATCACTATTAGCTACCAACAAAAATGTTAGTTTAGAAAGTATAATTATACAGATACCTAAACGGATTTAATGGCAATATAAAGCATAGTCAATGAATAACAAAAATTATAATTAACAGGTAAGATGGTTGAGTAAGTTTTGACTTGCCTCATGTAAGTGGTTGGGCCAATTCCAAATCTGTTTCAGAGTCCTCACTATCACTGTTGTCACTGGCACTTTCACTATCATCACTGATACCTCCTGTTTCAATTACAAAACTGTCAATAATGTCTGACGTAATGCATCTTTATCCCAGTAGTAGTCCTCCATTCGTATAACGTGGTTTTCATATCCTGTCCAGTCGCAAGGTGTAACTGATTCAATTGCCATTTCAGTAATTTTCTTAACCGCATCGAACACTAAATCTCCTGTTGTATTATTGTCCCGTATTATACGCTTCATTTTCGCCCATGCTAATTCAATAGCGTTCAGATCGCACATATACGGTGGTAATCGAAGAGGTGTGTTGTGACCAAAAGCTTTCAAAATAGCGCCGATTTTAAATGTTTTTTCTTTTGGTCTGTGAACTTCTATAAGGCAGTAAAGTTCTTGTTTGCGCATTTTTTCATCATAGTAGATGCCATTTCTAAAAAGCCACTCTCTCATTTCTTCTTTTAGAGCGTATTTTGACGGTGCCTTGTCAGTTTGGGTACAGTGGTAAGGAGCATTGTCCATTATGACTATTGATTTTGCTGGTAAATTTGGTAAAAGCTTTTCAGTAATCCATTTTTCAAAATTAACACTATTCATTTGTCCGTGATAGTCCCCATTAGACGAACCGGCCTTGAATATAAGTTTCGCATTAGTTATAAATCCATTTCACTCCCTGCATGCAACATTATTAGTGTCTTCGAGCCACTCTGATTAATATGAATATTGCATTCGTCACTTCGCCATCCTTTCTGATGTGTTAAGTTACTGTCTACCCATGTTTCATCTATGAACACTATCTCTCTGTTCCCTTTTCGATAAAGTTTAAGCTGTATAAGATAACGATGCCGCCAGATCACGATTTGCGGTCTTTCAATTAGTAGACTTCTTTTATTATTAAATCTTTTCCACTTAAACCCTATTTCCTTAATTATTTTTTGTAAAGAACTGTTACCCCCATGGAAAATATATTTGTTCTTTCACCACGGGTAGAAGTTTTGCCACTGTCAGCCCTTTTTTCTGCACTGTGTAAAAATCATTAATAATTCTTCTGGTTACACATCTGTCAAACTCGTCCACGCTTACCACAGTGTGATTCGGTCTGGGTTTTCTCCGTTTCCCTGGGGTACTTAAACGCTGATCCGGGCAATTTTCTAGACGGGTATTATGTTCTTTCCGGATTTTTTTAATTGTAAATTCTGAAACGCCAGTGTAATATGATGCTCTTGCTGTAGTGTTTTTAACCGTGAAGGAATATGCCCCTTTCCTTGATTCTTCATCACACTTTTCAATAACAGACGATATAATTTCACGTCCTTCCGAATGAATTGTTTTGTTACTTTTTTGCGAAGTCATTTTAATATTATTTTTTAATGGAACTACTCATAAAATATAATTATTAATGTCAAATTCACTTCTTATTAATTTACAACTAACGATAAAATAATTAAATAATAGGCTAATAGTAAATTTGTACCGAATAATAAAACACAAACAAAATATTCAGTAAATTACAGTGACATATAATATATGAACGCTCAGTCTAATACGCACACAAAATCGTAACTGAATACGTCTTCTGAACAACTGCATACAGAACAAATACTTACTGAACAATGTTTACAGAACCAGTAATACCGCACCACCAACACAAACACACGTTATTCAGTACAGACCCCCCGCACTTCAGGCATCTTGGTAGCACAGCTGGTCTGCGTATAGTACAAGACCTAAATTGAGGCTGACAGTTGCTGACTAAGTCTGGGCGCACAATGGACACTGTAGCGCCCGTGTAAACTGTAATTGCTGCAGGTTTGTCTTTAATTAATCCTTTGAGAAACAGGTTACCTGTGGTTTTATGAAACATGGAGACTGTGTTCAGTTCCGTATCTCTACGTCTCCAGTTGGTACATTCACGCTCTCGTACATGGTACAGTCTCTCTGATTTTTCGTCTGCCACCAATCTGCTTGAAGGTGGCCACTTTTCCCACAATTGTAACACTTAGGTCTTTTGTCTTTATCCTTTGGTTCGAAAGATCGTTGTGGCGCTACTGACTCCTGAAACTGTTGTTCTTGAATTGTCTCTGTATTCCGTCTGTTATGACGATACTGTGATTATTAGATCCATTTGGCTACAACATGATGACATACTTTGATTAATGTAGGTTGCCGACTTGACAGCTTCAAAAGGGAGAGCATGAACAAGAGCGTCTGAACTATTATGATAATGATGATGTGCCATTCTGAACACTTGTTATAATTGACTATCTCTGATACAGTTAATAAACACAATGTGAGCAATCCATGTTCGGAAGCCCTTCGATTCTTTGAGGTAAGCCAATCTTGTTGGTCAACATTTGATTTAAACTCTTGAAGGCTCTCCCCTGAACGCTGTCACCTTGCTTTAAGTTGAACACAGTACACCTCGCACAAATGCTGGTCACCGTACCGTAATTCCAGAGCTTTTGTTAATTCAGCATAGGTGTTCTGGCTGTCAGATGGCACCTTCTGTATTAGCTCTGCGTCAGGTCCTTTAAAAGCAAGAATGAGTGAAAGCCTTTTCTCTTCTTCCATCCATTTATTAAAGTGAGCAGCAGCTTCAAATTGGCAAAGATAAGTTGCCCAGTGAGTGCTTCCATCAAACGTTGGGCCTTTGCGTAAACTGACCCTACTACAGATAATCGCACTGTTTTGTTACTCTAAGCTTTGCCCGTCTTTAGCATTTATTAATGGGCTTGCTTATCAACTGTTTCTTTCACTAAATGTTTGACTTCCATTATAATTTGTTTTACTGAATTTGTAACAGACTCTTCTAATCTTGACATACTTGTTTTCCATTTTTATGGTTACATTTTCCGTCCTGTCATTTTTCTGCTTCTTCTGCCTCTTGTCACCATCGTTCTTTTGTCTACAACAGTAGCACCTGGAAATTTTCCATCATCTGACTGGTATCCATTTTATTTTTTATTAACTACCACTAACGCCACTCTTCTACGAAGTGCCCTCTGTTTCTACTGTGAACGGTTCTGTCCCACTTCCGACCCCCTGTTATGACGGTCTCACTGATTGTCGTATGGTACAGTGGAAAACAAAGTACAGACACCAAAGAAGTCACTAATCACCAGCTTTAATTAATCACAAATAACAGCTTATAATAAATTCGTACAATAATTCAAGTTAAATTTGTCCACACACAATAATAATGTCAAATTGTAGGGTTCTACACTAAACATAACATAATAACACTTCGCCACAACACTCCAAACCTTGCTTGAATAAATCACCACTTAAACTTACTTCCATTGCAGTCCGCAGATGTTCCATAATATGTGTCCTTAATAAACAGTCAAGACCCTAGAGGGTACTTCAGTGCAGCTTTGGCAGAAACATACTTGCTAGGCTAAGCGAGAAATGCGTAAAACAACGTTCTCCATTGTACCAGAATGTTATGTAATGCGTAAGAGTATTAAAACAAATTTGTTTCATTAACTTTTACTGCTAAAAACACAACCAAATATGTTGATCTTGGTAAGACATTGACAGATACCATATGTACAATTGTAGCTTTTCGTTTTTATTTGTTAATAAAACTTACCAATTCTATAAAACTTTACTTTTTCTTACCTTCAGGTTTTCCTCCAGGGTTCTACAGACGAAAAAGTTGCAGAAGGATTATTTGAGTTGAGTGGTGAAAATATAACAATACAGTTTATGCTGGCTAAAACAACTTATTTAGATTTTATTTAATGAAATTAGATAATGTTTTACAGCTATGTAATAACGTTTCAAATTATATTCTGGTTGATTACTACATTGATTGAAAGTTTCTTTAGTTTCCTGTTAAATGGAAATCACATATAAAGTATCGATATGGCAAAATGAAAAAAAAAAAACAATTCTTACAATTACTACGCTTATGTGACTACAACAAGGTGTTAATATGTTTAATACCCAGTACTTTGTCTCACTCTCATTCACACTTTTTACATTTTTATCTTTTAACCCACGTTATTCGAGCTCTGTGTTTATATTTATTTCATGGATTTATAGAATTGATTTGGTAGAGTTGTGAAGGGTACTTAACCAGTCCACGGCGTTCCTAACAGTTTCATCACTCCCTCGTGTTATTCGCTGTTTCTGATCACTCCAGGATGTTATTTCACCCGTTTATGAATTTTTTCACTGCTGCGGTATACTCTGCCTTATTTAGTTTACAATTGTTTCAAATTAGACTTTTGTAACATCACGTCGGCCGACGTACCTCGCTCGCGAGCACTGATTATTTTTTGATTAGTTGACCGCACGGTCAGAGTTACGAGTTGACTAACGCTTAAGCTGGCATTAGGGTAATGATTACCAAGGGTGAGTCTGGTCATGTGATTGCTAGTCTGCGCTCCAATTGGTTCTTTTACAATGTTGTAGAAGCTGGGCAGCGAGTTCTGCAACATTTTGCCGCCTGGTGAAATCTGCACGTGGCTTCATTTTTTCCCTGATTCACGACTGCCACGAACTGTATGTCGTTACGTAATATGTCTGGCCGGTCTGAGTCCAGAGACAAAACACAGACGTGATGTTTTGTAATAACACTGTATGTGTAGTTGGTTAACACGAGGTACCCCACAGGTGAACACTGACTACTTTAAGATTATTTTCAATTATTTAAAATTTATCCCCGACCCAGATATGTCCCGTTACAATACCCCCCCCCCCAATGAGAGCTTTTATGCCGCAGCATAAAAACTCTCATTGCCTGAACCTAAGAGGATCAGTGAAGATATGGCGCCGCAACCCTCCTTAGTTCTTTACTAAAATCATGGGTACTTACCCCCCTAGTCCGGTGGCTGCGGCTGCACCCATCCGACCTTACTGGACTTCTCTACTCGAGATCCCAACACCATAAAATCAGATAGGCACCCGCCACAGTATCACCTGACTCTGAAACATTCAATTAAAATATCAACAAATGGCCTTCCATCATTCCATATCCCCAACTGATTTGTTTCCTCTTAGTCGTACTGGTTCATTATTAGCAAAGTACTGGTTCAACTTTGTTTCAAAGTACTGGTTTTTTCCTTTAATTTATAATATACTAAGACAATTGTTCTACATGCAGATGCAGTTACCTAAACAGGATGCAACATAATAATTATTTCAAATAAACATTACCATGTTCGCATTGGACTACAAACAAAACATTACCACCTTAATTACTGCAAGTCAAAAATAAATTATGCCAGTTTATTATATTGTCCATCTGTTAAATTAATTAATTCAACTTCAATTATTTAAATCCATACTCATACACTATCACAATGATTTCAATTCACCATCAACATTTTACATTGGTTTCAATCAACCCTATAACTGGCCTTCATAAAATACAATGTCCACATGGCTATATAAACTTACGGTATACTTACATCTACCGGTAATACATATGAATTCCATACAAATTAAATAATTTTCACCAAACACTATTACCCATCCAAAATAACACATTGATTACACAAAATACAAGTAAATCATAACAATCATAACTATAAAATACAGATTATACCCTCAATAATGCCTTATCCTTAATTGCTAACGCAATTTTTTTTTCACAAATTATTTTTCTTTAATTACCCGTGAATAGGTCATATTTTATATCTACAGAATTATGGTATATAGAGATGCGATTGAAAACGAACAGAACCCCTACATCAACGAATGTGAATAACAACCTTCTGGCAGCACTTTACGGCACAACAATTCCTTACCTGCCCCCTTCTTTGGAAATAAAAACAACCCCCAACCACCAGTCTACGACCCCATCTCGATATGCCATAATTCAGTCAGGTATCCATAAAATTTGTTATTGGTTTGTCCACTCGGCCACAAAACTTCTCCACTACCTACCTATTAAGGGATGAGTTTACAACCCGCAAACAACACCTGTTTGTTAACTTGAAGATTACCTTAAGTTTTATAATTTAGAATTAAGGCAATCATTGGTACAACAATTCCTTACCTGCCCCCTTCTTTGGAAATAAAAACAATCCCCAACCGCCAGTCTATGACCCCATCTCGATATGCCATAATTCAGTCAGGTATCCATAAAATTTGTTATTGGTTTGTCCACTCGGCCACAAAACTTCTCCACTACCTATCTATTAAGGGATGAGTTTACAACCCGTAAACAACACCTGTTTGTTAACTTGAAGATTACCTTAAGTTTTATAATTTAGAATTAAGGCAATCATTGGTCCGTGGGGTGTGCCAATTTATGCACCTCTTTTTGTGTAATTTTTTTTAAACCACGGACTTTAGGGGTCCCCCTCCCCGTTAATTGTACTATGTAAAATTTCTAGTTTCTACCAATTCGGTAGGGAAAGACCATCCTTGTCCCACCTCAATGGGATGTGGCTACAACCATGGTCCGTCCCTATGTGTCCAAAATCCACGACCAGGACTGGTAAGACAGTGGCCGCCCGAAAATGGGGGAGGGTCCCTTCTGAAAACATTAAATTTTTATATACAATTAGATGATTTATTTTATTTTGACCAATACTTTTTTAAATTGGTGGCGTTATGGGTACCCACTATCTCCCGCGTCACTTGATTTCGTAAAACGTATGCGTTATCCATTTTAATTTCAATTACTTCATATGGTCCTTCATATAGCAAAAAGAATTTCTTAATCTCTTTATCCTGTGCACTTGATAAATCATGTCTTCTCACTAATACCAACTGACCTACCTCATACTTAGTCCATTTGCCTTTAGCATCATGATGCCGTTTTCTTCTTTCTCCCTTGGTTAATAGATTTTCATTTGCGAGTTTTAGTTTTATGTACAGACCTCTAGTATTACTTTCAAGGGAAAGATTTAAACAATTGTTCCAAAATTCTTGGTGGGTGTGTCCCCTTTACCAACTAATATGGCATAAACCCGGTTGACTCATGCGTGGTACAGTTTAACCAGTTTTCGATTTTGTTCACATAGGTTGGCCATTCACTGTGTTTAGTATGGCAGTACGCCCTAAAAATCCTACCTAATTCGCGCATGACCCTTTCAGCTTGGTTTGACTGGGGATGATATACCGCTGTGTGTTTAGGTATGATGCCTTCCCAACCCAAAGTTTGTCGCCAAGTTCCACTAATGAATTGGGGTCCATGATCAGATAATATTATTTTAGGTTTTCCAGTTTTAATCATATAATCCTTCGTTATTTTTTCACTTAATACTTTACTTGTTGCCCTTTTTACACTATACAATCTTACAAATTTCGTGAATGTATCTAATACCACAAAAATGTACATTACGCCTCCCCTTCCCTTTGGTAGAGGGCCAAACAAATCCACCGCAACTATATCAAAGGGTCTCTCGGCTCTAATGTATTTCATTTCTCCCTCTAATCGGTAATCAACTACTTCTGACTTCTGACATAAATCGCATCCCCGGAGTAAAGTTCTAACCCTCCGTTCCATATTTTTGAATAAACATGATTCTTCAGTACATTCACACATTTCCTAGCACCGAAATGCCCATACTGAAAATGACAGTCCTATATTATCTTATCCACCAACCCTTCCGGAATAACTAACCTCCAATCACGCTCCCCCCCTCTACTTTCTTAAACAGACTCCCTTGATAGATCTGAAAATATCGGCTATACCCTGACTCATCTGAATCAGACTCTAAGCTAGTTATTATTTTATTCAATTTAATATCTGTCCTCTGCATGCTATTAATATCTTTCAACTCCTCCCCAAACAGTCTATCTTCCCTACTAAGTCTAAAGATTTCTATTTCTTTTAAGTCTCTCCCTGTTCTCATTCCCTCTGTATCTACCCTGGATAAAGTGTCAGGTATCTTGTTTTCCACCCCTTTTATATACTCCCAAGTAAAATTATACTCTTGTAACGCTAGCACCCACCTGGTTATTCTGCTGTGTGTCAATTGGCAGGTGTTTAAGAAAGATAATGCCTTGTGGTCACTCCGGATGATGGTAGAATTTCCCAACAGATAGGTTCGGAATTTCTTCACGGCAAAGACAATACTTAGTAATTCCTTCTCGGTTGTTGTATAATTCCTTTCGGCAGCTAGCAACGTCTGGCTGGCAAAAGCGATCGTGTGGTGTTCCTTGTTGGCGTCCGTCTATAAGTAAAATGTGCGTTCAAAGTTAGGGTGATTCATCATGATCATGTTAATAAAATGGTCCTTTATCTCACCAAATGCATCCCGTTCTTTTTCCCCCCATCTCCACTGCTTATTCTTTTGTAACACAGCACTCAACTTTGAAGTTATACGGGCATAGTTCTTCTGAAATTTTCTATAAAAATTACATAACCCTAAAAAACTTTGCAATTGCTTAATATTTCTAGGTTCTGGGAATTTTAAAATTGACTCTACCTTCTCTGGGTTGGCTTTTATCCCTTCTGGTGTTATTATGAAACCTAAAAAATGTATTTCTTTCTGTAAAAATTTAGATTTTTCCCAGTTGACAGTCAACCCCCCTTTATGCAACCTGTCTAATACATATTCTAATCTAAATGTTCCACGTGTTCTGAGAATGTGCGTGAGGCTATCAGTATATCATCTACATAGATGGTTAAAAAATCTAAATTTTGTGGCTGCAGAATTTCATCTAGACATTTTATAAAACTGGCCACACTAGTATTCAGCCTGAAAGGTAACCGTTTAAATTGGTAATTTTTTCAATTGAAAAGGAACGCTGTATATTTCCTACTTTCACATGCTAACGGGACTTGCCAATACCCCGCGGTTAAATCTAATGAGGTCATGTATTTAACTCCACTAAATTTTTGAAATATCTCATCTATTGCTTCAGGTAATTCTCGATCCGGAATAATTATTTGATTGATCCTGCAGGCGTCTAAACATAATCTGACTCGACCATCTTTTTTGATAACTACTACTAACGGGTTGGAATATGGTGATACTGATCTCTCTATTATGTCCCCCTCTAACATTTTATCTAATTCAGCCTGAACCGCTCTTCTCTTTGAATATGGCACCGGATAGCTTCTTTGTACATAGGATGCGTGTTCCCTCACCTTTAATTCACATTCATAATTTCTTGCCCTCCCGGGTATATCGGCAAACACTTCTCTAAAACACTCTACTACCCGCCACAACGCTTCACGTTGAGAACTCCCTACAACACCACCCTCACTACAAAATTTCACCGCTCTATCCTCCCAAATTCGTTCTTCATTTATGTCACCCCCTGACTCTCTCTCTCTACATGCACACATATTAACTTCCGTTTCTACTTTACTAACCCGATTTAGTATCACCTTAACTCCCGAAATTCTCACTGTCTCTACTACCCGCTCAAAACTAATCTGAACTGGTTCGACTTCATTATTCAGTACTAACAACCGCTTCTGAAAATCAATTATTGCTTTATTATGCTTTATCAAAAAATCATTCCCCAGAATAACCTCCAGATTTAACCCTCGTACTACTAAAAATGTATTATCGTACCCTACCCCGCTAATTACCATATTCAAATGTACCTGTTTAGTTACACGTTTACTCCTAACCCCGGTAATACCTACAGTAGTCACCCCCGCAACTGGCAAAGATGGGATATTTTTGTTTGTTTCTTGCAATTCCTCTAGTATGTGTTCGGAAATAACAGAAACTTCACTACCTGTATCTACTAAGGTTTTTATTTCCTTACCTTCAATTTGGATTCTTACTTCTGTTAATCCAGTCTCCTGTCGTTTTGCTCTGGCATCGTCTTCCACCATTAACTGCTCCAACAAGTCCGTTATGATAACATTATTCTGATATTGGTCGTCGCCTTGGACCCCAGAGTCCTCCGTCGACAATGGCTGGGCCCGGTTCCCCATTGTCTCTTCTAGTTTCCGGTAGATGTACCCGCCACAGCTTGAGTGTATCCACCCCCTCTCCGGTTGACATTCTCATCTCCTCTCGGCGCTCCTCCTTGGCCATCTCCTCTTCGTTACTACGTGTGGTTATTATGCTCGGGTGGTGTTCCATGTCTCGGCCCTGGTCTCTCTCTCCTACATCTAAAACAGAAACTCTGAGTGGCATAATTCTCGCTCGAACATACCGCACATCTCCACATGTTGCCTCGTTTATTTGGTTCTTGTTGGGGGTATGCCTGTCCAGGGTGCGGCTCCTTCTGCGGTGCGTGGTTCCCTCCGTTGTTTGTACTCGGTGAGTAGTGACGTCTATTTACTTCTCGGTCTCGTATGTTCTGAAACACATCTAAAATACTCTCTAATTCGCTGATAGTTGCTACTTCCCGCGTCATCAATGTTGTTTGCACCTCCCTTGGCAAGTGCTTACTTATATGCCTCACGAAGGATCTGAACGGCAATGGTGGTTCTAGGTATTTGGCCGCATTAAATATTTTCATTACATACCCCGTTATGTTATTATTGGGTCCCCCGAAATTCCCCGTTACCATAATTCTGCTGTGTAACACTTCTTGGTCTTCTTCAGACCAGTATTTGTTTCGGAAAGCTCTTTCAAAGTTTTCATAACACTCCCACTCTGTCCGGTGTGCCTCAGCCCATATTGCCGAACTCCTCTTAAAACACTTAATTATTCTCAATAACTGCACCTCCCAATTGTTATTATTGAATTTGTTAAACTCTCTCACATGATTCAAGAACTGTATCGGATGCACCGCCCTACTTTCACAACTAAATGACTCTAGTTCAATGTCGTTGTTTACTTCTCGTGTTATTAATATTCGTTCCGTAACACTGTTTAGTTTTTTACTTATCTCCCCACTTAATTCATCTTTGGTATTGATCAATTTTTGTTCGATCAAGTTAAGCTTGTTATTAGTTACACGTTCGGATTGAATGCTGGCCTCATTTACCATTTCTACTGCGCCTTTTAATAACTGTATTTCAGACTTATGGCTATTTTCATTTCATTGATCTTGCTTTCAATATTAGTTTCATGTATTTGTATATCTCTACTAATGTTTTCGATTTTATTTCTAGTGTTATTTTTACACTCATTTATTTGGGTTATGATGTCACTATTGTACTCATCTATTTTACTTTCTAAATTTTCATTGATTATGTTAATCTTTTCATTAACCTGTTCGTTCACTAACTCTATCACTTTATTATTATTATCACTAATACGATTATTTAACTGTGCATTAATAACACTTATGCGCTCATCGAGCTGTTGTATCAGCTTAATATTTATTTTATTTAGTTTATCATCAATATTCTTTTGTGACTCAGTCACTTTTTCATTTATTTCCTTAAATGTAGCGTCGTTTACATCAAATTGTTTATTTAAGTCATCCAATTTATCATTTTGTTCATTAAATTTGGTATAGAATTTTTCATTTTGTTTTTTCAACTCATTAACATCACTGCTTAATTTATCAAACTTATTAGTCTGAACGTCAAATTTAATATCGTTAACATCAAAACTTTTATTGATAAGGTTACATAGGTCACTTATTGACAACTCTTTTTCTTTTATTTTAGTCGCTACGGGCGTGGATTTTGCTCCCGCCTTACTAATTGTAATTGAATCTGTCAAATTATTTTCATTAACTATGGTTGGAGACGTCTCCAGCCCCGAATCATTCGCAACAGCTGATTCATTCAGTTAGAACATTTTCTTGGACCGTAATCGGAGTTAAGCAACCTCCTGACTCACTCGTAACTATAGAGTCGGTCATTTTTATTTCGTTAATGTCTTCTATCTTTATCAACGTAACTAATTTAAGTAGATAATTCTTAAACAATAAACTGCCTACACAATTATAAATCTCTTAAAATTTACTTTTCGTAACTTTTCATTATACGTTTATGTAATTTACAAAAACACCCTCACTCCCAAATAATCGTTTCTGCAACTAGAATTAGGTTTGATCTGTGTGATTAATATAAATCACACAAATCGTTCCAAGTTCGGGGGCCAATTGTAGCTTTTCGTTTTTATTTGTTAATAAAACTTACCAATTCTATAAAACTTTACTTTTTCTTACCTTCGGGTTTTCCTCCAAGGTTCTACAGATGAAAAAGTTGCAGAAGGATTATTTGAGTTGAGTGGTGAAAATATAACAACACAGTTTATGCTGGCTAAAACAACTTATTTAGAGTTTATTTAATGAAATTAGATAATGTTTTACAGCTATGTAATAACGTTTCAAATTCTATTCTGGTTGATTACTACATTGATTGAAAGTTTCTTTAGTTTCCTGTTAAATGGAAATCACATGTAAAGTATCAATATGCCAAAATGAAAAAAAAAATTCTTACAATTACTAGGCTTATATGACTACAACAAGGTGTTAATATGTTTAATACCCAGTACTTTGTCTCACTCTCATTCACACTTTTTACATTTTTATCTTTTAACCCACGTTATTAGAGCTCTGTGTTTATATTTATTTCATGGATTTATAGAATTGATTTGGTAGAGTTGTGAAGGGTACTTAACCAGTCCACGGTGTTCCTAACAATTTCATCACTGCCTCGTGTTATTCACTGTTTCTGATCACTCCAGAATGTTATTTCACCCGTTTATGAATTTTTTCACTGCTGCGGTATACTCTGCCTTATTTAGTTTACAATTGTTTCAAATTAGACTTTTGTAACATCACATCGGCCGACGTACCTCGCTCGTGAGCACTGATTATTTTTTTATTAGTTGACCACACGGTCAGAGTTACGAGTTGACTAACGCTTAAGCTGGCGTTAGGGTAATGATTACCAAGGGTGAGTCTGGTCACGTGATCGCCAGTCTGCGCTCCAATTGGTTCTTTTACAATGTTGTAGAAGCTGGGCAGCGAGTTCTGCAACATTTTGCTGCCAGGTGAAATCCGCACGTGGCTTCATTTTTTCCCTGATTCACGACTGCCACGAACTGTATGTCGTTACGTAATATGTCTGGCCGGTCTGAGTCCAGAGACAAAACACAGACGTGATGTTTTGTAATAACACTGTATGTGTAGTTGGTTAACACGAGGTACCCCACAGGTGAACACTGACTACTTTAAGATTATTTTCAATTATTTAAAATTTATCCCCTTCCCAGATATGTCCCGTTACACAATATTTATTGTTGGGAAGTTGAAAGAGCATAGGAACTTTATGTGCACAGTATTAGTCATTTATTTTATCCAACCTAATTCATATGACTGTTGCTTCTTTCCTTAGAAATCTATAAACCTTGGGTGACTGTAAATCATATCTTCTTGCCTGATGTGAAGATGTGAAAACATCCACCTGTAAGTTAGGTGGTTTTAGTAATAATGTTCTATATTGTCTTATTCATTAATGTACTTGATGATAAGTGTTTCATATTGTCAAAAGTTATATGATGTTCTTTATTGTTGTTGAGTTTCAAGTGGGCTTGTGTCTGTATCCATACATTTTGAAAATGTTTACAATATTGTTTTTATTAATTTTCGTATTGACTAAAAAGAAAATGTATATTTTACAGGAAGAAACAGGAAAAAATGGATCAGAGAGTGTTATTTTTCGAGCAAGTGCTGATGAAAAAATTGAATATAACAATAATATGTCGCTTGCAAAACAGGTGAGTGATGTTAATGATGGTACTATTGTACAAGTGACAAAATTTGGAAAGTAAAGATGCAAACACCTGATTATTTTTTAATTGCATTGCATTTTGGAAGTGACTTATAATAACATAGATCACATTTATTTATTTTTCAACATAGTACCACAGTCTTAAATACATGTGGTAAGTATGGGAATGAGTTTTCTTGATTCTTATATCATAGACGTCTCCTCCCTGTTCTGTTAACCATGTGATCACTGTGCCTTGAACCTCATCATGTCATCATAAATCTTTTGTGATCACATGGTCTTTCAACTCTGGTATCAAGTGGTAGTCACAAAGTGGGTACTATGGGTTGAGCAGTGGGTGAATCAAAATTTCCCACTGAAGGTCTGCAATACCACTTGCATAATGTAGTGAGACTTCTCATGTCACTATTTGTTTTCTTTTGATTGCTACAGTTTTTACTTCCATGATTCTGATTGTACTACCCTCAAAACATGAAGAAAAGTCATTTTTCAAAAAGTGTCTTGTGTGTTTGTGTGTGTCTGTCTGTCTATCTATCTGTCTGTGTGTAGAATGTTTTCTGTGGCAAACGATAACAGCCGCAAATTCAAACAGAATCAAATAGTTTTTTTGCATACATCCCTGAATTGTAGAGGACTCAAGGAGTATTGTTTTTGGTGAAGATCGGTTAAGGGAAAGGGGTAGTTTACTTGAAACGTTTTATGTTTTAACAAGGGTAATTTTTTCTATGCGAACAATAACTGCCACACATTCAAACAGAATCAAATAATTTTTTGCATACGTTCCTGAATTGTAGAGGAATCAATGCCTTTTGATTTTGGTGAAGATCGGTTAAGAGAAAGGGGTAGTTTACCTGCAACGTTTTATGTTTTAACAAGAGTAAAGTACTTAATTTTGATAAATAAAATATCCTGATAAGAAGATCATAATAATCCACTGTAGAAACTTAGATGAAATATTTATAAATGAAGAGGCTATTTGAACAGGGTGGGGGTAATTTTCTATAAATGAAAATTATAGTCGAAGGGAGAGGGGATAATTTTTGTTATGTGTACTATGTTATCGGCAACAAAGAAGTAGTTTATTGCTAAAATTCCTTCCCGGGCTGTTTGGCCATAGTCCAGTGTTTTCTGCAAAACCAGATGTTTCTGCAGTGCCATCGACTGTCATCATCAGTGAAAATCGAGTGCAATAACGTGAGGTGGTATACGTTAGTGACCACAGTACTGTGGTTAAGGCTGAAGCAATAAGTGGAAAGAAGTAGTTTCTATGGAAATATTTCATTTTGAAAATGATTTTAAATGTAAATCTTAGAACATGGAAGTCATGTATGGTTGTCCATACAGATATGTTTTTATTGCCATAGTAAGTACCAGCATTTTTTTTGTGTCTGCTCAAGCTAGCAAATCATTAAGAAGTGACTCCTTTCTGTCCCATAAGATGGTTGCTATGATTTTCTGTGTTGGTGATGACATTTTGAGTAGTTTTGTTGATGGTGTTGCATTGTGCTATTGCATTATTATCAGGTATATAGTGAAACACCCACATTTCTTGATGCAATAGGTCCAGACGTTTACACCCTGATCTTTGTAATGTGTGTGGAATGATTGCTTCACAGTCAGTGGATTCTCTCATTTCTGATGCCCAATGTACACACCTAACCTTTCCATAAAGTTTATATAGGGAAAACTATGAGAAAAAAAACAGTTAATGCAAGAATTATTCGTGAAATTCATCAATTGTTAATTCCAAACATCAGGAAGTGTTGCCAATTTTTTAATGAGAAAACAGATGGTCTTCCACTCCTGCATTCTCCACGCCTTTTCAAGGCATAATTTTATGTGTTTTCCTGTTTACAGCATATCAGCCTTGAACAAAAACAAGTTAATAATGAATTTCAGTATCTGTTGTGCCTTTTGTGTAATGGAATTCCAGTGCATGCACCTTATACTATGTACGGGTTATAAATCACACAATGATTTTAACACACACTACAAACATAGTGTTTCAGCAACTGAGGTCTGTTATACTCTGTTGCATTCTGTGCACTTCACAGATGTGTTTGTGTGCTGCCAAATGCACAAAATAATTTTGCTTGCCTTTTGCTAGCGTTATATCTGTACATTCCAAATATCCCTTGTGATATCACCTTGCTCACTATAGTGACTGCAGCTATATATGTATGTTTATTTAAGTCAGCTGTGATTAAACATTGTACAGGAAGAGATCAGTTATCTAGTGGTAATATGAGCACCTGGTTGTTTGATTTTTTCAGTCAACTGATTTGCTGAATCTACACATTTTGTAAGGGATACAATAGCTTACCATACCTTCACTTCTAAATATGAGGGAAGTCTGAAAAGTTCTCGGCCTCAACCATAGGCAGCAGCACTATCACGAATTTTTTTTTTCTTATGTTGGTACTACATCTATTGTTACCATACATGTGCAGTTTCTGGACATTCTACCAAATAATTTGTATTATACAGCCATTTGAAACATAAATGTTGTCTGTATTCCGTAAAATGGAGAAAATTGATTATCATGTGGAGTCATAACGTTCTTTGTGAAGGAAGGTTTAACACCAAGCAAAATTTATTCAAGGTTCATTAGAGTGTATGAGGACTCTTCTCCTTCATTTTCAACAATTAAAAAAACGGGCTACCGAGTTTAAACGTGGTCGTACCAGCCTGGAAGACGATCCATGTGAGGGATGTAGAAATAATGTCAACAACTCCGGAACCGTTGAGAAAGTCCATACTATGGTTTCGGATAATCGCTGAATTAAAGTGCACAGAATTGCTGAGACTATAGGCATTTCGAAAGAACATGTAGGACATATTTTACATAAGGACTTGCAAATGAAAAAGCTTTTGCTAGGTGCCGTGCTTGCTCACAGCAGATCAAAAACACACAACTTAAAATATCTGAACAGTGTTTGGAGCATTTTAATAAGAACAAAGTATATTTTGTGTGTCAGTTTATTACGATGGATGAAACTTGGACCCACCACTACACATCAGAGTCCAAACAACAATCAGAGCAGTGTACAGAAGCTGGTTGTTCAGTACCAAAGAAGGCAAAGTCAATTCTATCAGCAGGAAAAGTCTTGGAATCAGTATTTTGGAATGATGCTAAAGATGTTTTGTACATCGATTACCTTGAGAAGGATGCAGCAATAACCGGGGAATATTATTCCAACATTTTATCAAAACTAGACAAAAAGATTCTTGAAAAAAGACCTGGTTTGCAGAAGAAAAAAGTAATTTTTCACCAAGACATTGCACCTGCCCACAAAAGTGTTTTGGCAATGGGAAAATGAGATCTCCGCTATGAATTGTTGGAACATCCTCCCTATTCTTCAGATTTGGCTCCCTCAAACATCAATCTTTTCCCAAAACTCAAACTCTTTCTCGCTGGTCAGCGTTTTTCATCGGATCAAGAGGTGATTTCAGCTGAAGAGGGGTATTTTGCAGACCTTACAGAAAACCACTTCAGGGACGGGATAGTGGTACATCGTGATACATACATTGGTACATCGCTGGAATAAATGTGTTGTGCTAAAAGGATATTATGTTGAAAACGAAAAATATTTTTGAAATTATAAATTTGTTTTTTCATTGTTAGGCTGAGAACTTTTCAGACCGCCCTCATATACTGAAAACATTTGATTGTAAGGTACACTGGATTTTACTACATGTAGTTTGCTCTTGCTAAAATTGACCTTATCCCTCCATGTAGTTTATTAAGCTAAATTCTAATGTTTGTGTGATCTGAGTCATATTTCTGGTGGACACATTAGGCCTTAGGACTGTTATAAGATAGATGATGATTTCCCGTGTACCTGTAGTACATGCTATTAAATGTTAGGTAATTTAAAGTTAACTTATGTGTACAGTATATTTCTTTTTTCTCACGCAGTCACTACACTTGAATGTCTGATAATCAGTTAAGTGCGAAAGTTTGTTTTACTCTTTATCTTAGTTAACAACCCATTTATATACACTGTGATTTGTGGACATCATTTTTTCTTGGACAGCAGTTTCAGTAGACATACTTGTTTGTTTTACCAGTCTTAAGAGTTATTTTTTTCCGGTCTGTGTGTTGATGCCTCATAATTATAAAGAGGACTGTGTATAACTTTATAAAATCCTAATTATTTTAAAGGTTTTTGTTTGCAAACATTCTTTTCATTGTTGCATTTGAGTACATATATAATAAGGAACCGAAAATCTTCATGGTTTCACTCAAGTTAAGACAAGGTCCATTTCTAATACGATTTCTTACCTTACCATCTTTTCTAATCATTTTGACCTTGTTATCTCTCCACCAGGTGATATTTTAATACACTGCCAAAAGCATGTTTGAAATCCACAGACAATATGTCATTTCAGTACCATAATTTGACAGTGTTACACATCACTAGACCAAGAGCCAAAATACAGTTTATCACTATTTCCTTTTAGAGTTTCATTGATTATTAAAAACTTGATATATAAATATATAAAATACATTCTACAATTTTACAATTTTTAAAATTTCTTATTATTAAATTAATGTTCTAGTGTTTGTCTCAAATGTGCCAGTCTATTACTACTTTGTATTAATATGTATGAAAAATAAATTTTTTATTACATACTTTTCTTTTCAACAAGTGTTTCTTTTAGCCCTTGATTAACTAAAATTTATATGTATTTATATGCAAAGTTGCACCCCGACTCCCCGTCCCACCTATCGCATAACTCCAGAGTATTACTGTACATGAAAAATCTGGTGTACTCTAGAGAAATGCAACTAAACAAAATCATGCCTGTCCGAAGTATTAATCATTATATAGTAGAACTCCATTTATCCGAATTGCCAGTTATCCGAATCGATTATCAGGAATTTAAAAAAAAATGCAATTTCTAAAAAAGAAAGGTTTATTCAAACTGCAGTTGCCGTACTAACAAAAAACATCCTAAGTAAATGAAATTCATGTAAGACTGTGTTAGCTATGCAGCATAGTTTACGTACTGACCAGTACAGTGTTTCGTCGCCTACTGCTCGCATTCTTAAAACAGAATGTCAATGACACACCCATCCCCCGCCAGGTCACTCGTCTCTCACATTTACAGTTGATCATTGTTTTGCTGTCTATTGTGTGGTATGTCGTGCGTTCTGTTTATATAGCACAGTATTTTGCCAAGTTGTTTTCATTTTGTGTTCACGTAGTGTGTATATAAAATGTCTTCTAAAAGGAACCATGAAAATAATTGAACAAATAAAAAAAGAGGGTCTGGTTGCTGAAATTATCCAAAGTATAAACGATGAATCTCAGCAGATGGACGAAAACATTGCTTCAGTTGAACCGGAAAAGGAACCGGTATAGTGAGACTTTTGCTTGTTTTGATGCTGCCTTAAAGTGGATAGAGTGGCAGCCTGAATGCGACCATGTGCAGCTTCTTTCCGTCAAGCGTTTGCGGGACCTGGCTGCTCGCAAATCCGTTTCTACGTCAAAACAGTTAACTTTGTTTGACATGTTCAACTGAAAAATTATAAGTATGTGTGAGTATTATTTTTAATTTTATTGTAGTAAAAGTGAACTTTTTGCAGAACACATGTGACCTGGTTTTTATTAAGATAAATAAGTAATATGGTTACTCATGTAATAAAAATAAATAAAATAATTTTTGAGCAATTTTCACATTTTCATTCATAACATAACCTTTTTCTTATGTTTGTCCCAATTATCCGAATTACTGCATATCCGAATTATGTCTGGGACTCATTAGTTCGGATAAATTGAGTTCTACTGTTATAATGCTAATAACCCCAAGATGTGGTGCCAAATATAACTCTTAATTTGCGTTTGCTAGATATTACCTTCTTAAAGCCCACTATTGGAACGCCAAATACAATGATTTTGCTATGCCCGCTAGTTGAGGCGTCAAATATAACGTTTTTATTGCTAGTCATTAATTATATTGTTAATTAATAGATTACGTTTTTTCAATCTAGCAACGGTAATTAAAGTTACAATGATGTCTACTGATGTTAATTGTAATTGTGTTGAGTTACTTAAGCGTGATGAGTACAAAGAATCTTATATGTTCAAGAATACTAATTGCTGTATCATACCACAGGTAGTTATTAAATAATAAAACGCATACACATTTATCAGTATAATTGTTGCATTTATTATTAATAAGTTACTTGTCATTCATATTAATTCCATACGATTTTAACATTTTATGATCATTCATTAATTTAAAGTATATTCTATCTCAATAGACATTCATTCTAAGATCTCTATCTCAAGGTTCGATTTAAAATTTAACACTTATCTGTATTAAATATCATATTACACATATTTTATTTAGAAATGGATTCATGTTTAATATATGAAGTTTATCTTTAATAAGATATACGTGAGTTTTTTAAGTATGCCATTTTATACGTAGGTTCTTTGAGTAGGACAGACAGGTGTTTTAACACTATATTAATTAATGCATAACAGTTAGTATTGGTACGTTATCCGCTCTGTGGCGTGTAGAACTGCGCAGATTATCATCTCCCACTCCTTAGATCTGCCATGAAAGTGTAGATGCGCTAATCATATCGTGGTTTACTCTCGTATTGCATGATAGTTGAACACTTTTTGATCACTACACTTTGACTAAGACACTCTGGCATCTTCCGACGTTCCAGTAAGTAAATTACAGGTTACTAGTTATAACGTGTATTCTTGTTACAAGAGTTATAATTTTCACACGACTGTTTTCGAACACATGTTTCTATCCGAATTGTTTTACAAGTTATATATTACTACAACCTTAGTTCGCACTTCTCAATATTAATATTATTATACACATTGTTTGTGAACTTTGGTTCTATGAAATATAATATAAGTTACAAATCTTCACAATTATTTGTACATGTTAAATCTTCGTACGCTTTAAGTCAATTTGCGGACTTTCACTACCGACTAATTCTGAGTTTCTGTAAAGACTCTGAACTGTTACGTTAAGACTCCACGAAACTTATAACATCATCTCGTCAACACTTCCGACCGACTCCTCCAAAACATTATTATTAGACTCCCCTGATTGCGCTCTCGGCTTATTTTATATACTGATTCCACCTAATTCCTCTTTAAGCCTCTCATAGTCCACCACCTTCTTTATAATTGGTTATCGTTCTGCCTTTCCACGAAAATTCCCTCCTATTTCTTTTACACGTTACCACGCTACGTTTCCATTGGTTTTTCGTTGTAGTCTTCCAAGAACTTTACTTCTGGAAACCCGCCTACGTTGAACTCTGGTTTCTGATAGGATATCTTACTTCCCTAATCTATTTTCATTGCTTTTGGTTTCACCCTCAGCCTGTGACGATAGTTCGATTTCACACGCATCAATCATCCTGTCACTTTTTCTTATGTCCCATTCAGACACATTCCTCTTAATTGCCTTCTAACGCACAGCTGCCACTTGCTTCAACTTCCTTTTTTTTTTTTTTTTTTTTTTTTTTTTTTCGTTACACTGTATTATTATATTAGTCATGCTCAGTATTATTATTTGATTTTAGAAAGTTCTTCCTTACAATTACTTTCTTTTGCTTTACTTTGTATTGAGTATTACTGTTAAATCAAGGGTTGGAAGCGTGCTGATGTAAAACCTTTGGTAGTTACTGTTAAACCTTTGGTAGTGTGCTGATGTAATGTACAGTGAGCCAACATAAACCAGCAAAGAAGCAGTCTACAACTAAAACTAAAACACAATCTACAGGATCCATTGCACTAACCATGGAAAGAAATTAAGATAATCTTTTAATGTCTAAAAGCTATCCTAATTAGAGTCCAATTGAAAAAAAAAACATGCATTATTTCTGAAATATGTAATGTAATATTGTGTAAATTACAAAAGGCCAGTCTAGCTGGACTTTTTTTTTGGAATCTAGGAGCAAGATGCAATAACTTTCCATGCAGCCATACTAACAACAACATATTGTGCAACTTGAATAAATACAAAAGGTATATGTAATGTCAGTCTGTGTATTTAATATTATGAAATTTTACTCAAAATGTTTGAAAACTTATCACACTTATTATAAACTTATACACTTTTTGTATTCAACTTTCATACCAATGGAATCCTTGGTTAATTGTTGGATGCTATGTGTGTACTTGGTTGCTTCAAGTTTTGAATGTGTTACCATAGATATATTATGTACCTACTATATGTTATACATTTCTAGTGTAACATGCTCTGTTAATTTTTTAATTTGTATTTTTGAAGTATTAAATTGGTTTCACTCGTCCAACGTGTAATAAAAAATCAACCCAATGTCATATTTGGTACATGTGCTGTAGGTTGCCAGCTCCTGCTATTAAAGCTTGAAATTCAGTTCCCTTCTCTTGGATTTAATAGATTTTCTAGAAAAAGTGAAGTCTCCTTTAAATAAATTTCATTTTGAATTTCACTATAAATATAAAACAAAAGTTACATTCAGTTCATTATGTTTGTTTGTTACAGAAATTAAGAGCACTGCTTGTGCATACTGGTCAACTAGCTGTAACCAAAGAAACATCAACCACTAGTTCAAAAGAACAAATGACACATAAGGTAATTTTTTAGTGTGATTGTAAACTGCTTGAAAAAGTAAAACATGATAATTTTTAGACCTATTATGTTTAAACCAGGCAGAGTAACACTTTAACTTGCATGAGAAATGTATTCTGCATTCAAGTACATTCTTTTCACTTTAATAAAAAGTGGTAAGTTTAGTACTGTACTGTATAAATAAGATGTTAAATATTGTGATGCTGTTATATTGATAGTATAGACATATGTACTGTGGTCTTCAAAATGGTTTAAATACAAACAGATCAGTTTTTCTTACAACATGAGGAAATAGAATTTAATCAGTAGCTACTGTAATAGTATAGTATTATGCTACATAATGTAGCATACAGTATCATACTTATACATCTGTACTGATATGTTTAAATGTATAGTCATGCAACAAAAACAGGTTGTTATGAGTTTAAATACATTGCATTAATGTTAGTTTGCATAAGTCAAACTTTCATAGCTTGAGCTGCTACAGTACTTCTTTGAATTTTCTTAGTATTGTGCATATTATTGGCTTTACCAATTTTTGCCCAAGAGAAGTAATTATCTCTGTTCAAATTGTTCAGGACTTTATTCGTAAAGTTCATTTCAGTCAGAGAATAGAAGGGAAAGCTGTAATAGATACTAATTATGTATTCTAAAAATAATTGTATACATTATACAGTCTAGCTAATTTTCAAATCAGTATTCAAAATAATAGACTGACCAGATTTAACTGTAGTGTAGACATCTTTAGGGATTTTATATATTTGCTGTTAGTTGCATGTGAATGATAGTAATTACAGTTTTATGTACAGTAAGAAAATTTACACATTTTTAATTGTAATCGTTTAAAAATGTAGTTTACCATTTCACGTGACAAATGTTCAGACTTCTGTATTGTAATGCTTAAAACTACCAGATGATGCAGATCTGATAATACTGCCATAATGCTATAAACATACATCCCACTGTATCGTTTCTTCATAAAACACGTTTATAACTTTTAATTTTTATGAATTTCAGTACTTTAATATTTTTTATATCAGACAATAACTAATATATTGTAAAAAATCCATACAGTGTGTTTCTTTTAGTTAACATAATAGAATTTTTAGGGATTTCTTTACTAAATTACAGGAAGCATCTTTATTTTGTTTAATGTTAATTACAGCTTGAAAACTGATCATGGCTGTAGAGAGATTTTCACATTAAGGATTAAGGGGTTTGTACCTAGGGAGTTAACCAGCCCTTGCTGGCATGTCATTAAACATTGGCTTATATATTTTGCTTAGTTGCTCAGGCTGAACTAATACAACATAATATACTGGTTACAGGACAGTATGATAACCTGTGTTCTCAGATTACTGACTAATTACAAAATACAGTATGTTCATTATAACCAATTAAAACACACACACACACACACATGGAATACACATTGCACTGCTTTCTAATTCTATCTGTTCATAATCACATGTTACAAAATTTTGTTAGTATACTTTTTATCATGATGTTAACAGTGATACTGTTGTCACACTAGCTCTGTTAGTAGGGAACGTAATGTATGGACTGCTCTCAGTGTGGGATTTTGTATTTCAGAAATTCATAGTATAAAGTTGTAACAAAAGAGTATGTATAGTTATAAAATACAGTTTGTAATGAAAACAAATCCGATCATTCCTGTACAGGTCTTTGCGCCATAGTCTTCCTCTACTTCATAGGTCATATGTTTCCCATATGTTATGCAGTCTTTCCCTTGGCCTTCAGTCCAATGATATTAATCCCTCCCATCTTGCTTAGCCAAGTAGCGTACCAACGTTTGTTTTTCTTATTCTGCAAATTTATATAATTCTGTAAACATTATTCTGTTAGTTCGATTGTGGTTTGGGTTCATATCCATTTAATTGTTTAGTTTGCCTTTTCACCCTTGCACACTTATTTCTATGCCTCTGTGTGCTGCCAGCTGTCATTGTGTCACTCTTGTTCACTTTGTATGTTGCCTGGCCCTCACGTAATTACAAAAAGATAAACAGATTTAAAATTTTCCTTTTTAAACAAAATTGCTGTTTATTTTTCTTTTCAGTATTATTCACCTTTCCAAAACTATTTAAGCAATGTATTCACACCTTGATCTTATTGAAGTAACAATTTCTGGTATTGATGCGCTTACCTTTACCCAGTTATTTTACTCAACAGCTCTCAGACTTGTACCATAAATTTTCATATCTTCAGCTGATGTAGTCTTATTTAAAATTGTGTTTGTTTTTTGTATATTAATTTTCAGATAATCCTTTTCACATTTCTGTTTGCACTTATTAGTCATTTTTTTCTATCTTCATTGTACTTCATTAAACAATTGGAACTCAGGTTTGATACACTTCATCTATTTTGATTAATCTTCTTTTCCATTCTAATCATCTGAACACACTATTCAACGAAAGTTAGACTTATATAATGATATACAAATTTGATGTGTTATAAACAGTAATTTCTCATTTTCAGGCACCAACGCAGCTAAAAATAGAGTCAGCCAGTGTCCGACCTCATGTGAACAGAAGGCCATCGTCTTCTTCATCTCATAGGTCTGAAGAAAGTGAAGATGAAAAAAGAAAAAAATTCTTAGAGAAAAATAGGTAATTAGAATGACTAATGTTCACCTTCTTATAAAATAATTTGTATATGTTGTTACACAATATAGAACAGTCTCAAACAATGAACTGTGTCCATTCTACACATTTCTTGGCTAGCTCAGCAGATGCGTGTTTCTGCCAAGGCCGCACTGAAGTAGCCTCTAGAATTTTTGAGTGCTTGTTAAGGACACATAATATGGAACCCTACAGGCTATAAATAGACAACAGCTGCTGCTTAGTTCAGTTTATGTCGGGCGATTGCTCAGCACGTCTCAAGTATCTATTAGTGAAAAGTTATTATTGTGCGGGACTCTATTAGTTGACATTATTATTGTGTGTGGACAAATTTAATTTGAATTATTGTATGAGTATAATTTTATTGCATAACTTAATTTGTGATTAATTAGAGCTGGTGGTTAATGACTTCATTGGTGTCTGTATTTTGTTTTCCATTGTACCATACGATGATCAGTGAGACCGTTGTATCAGTTGGTCAGAAGTGCGACAGGACCGTTATCAGTGGAAACAGTGGACACTTTGTACAAGACTAGATAATTTGTAATTAATTGCTAAACAATGGATGCCAGTCAGATGATAGAAAATTTCCAAGCGCTGCTGTTGCAGACAGAGGACAAGAAGCAGTAGAAGCAGAAAAATGGCAGAATGAGAAAGCAGAATAGAGACTGGAAACAGAAGAATGGCAGAAAGCACTGTTCCTAGACTCGGAAGGACGACAGGCTGAGGAACAGAAGACATCAAAGCATTAATACAGGAGCAAAAGCAGATGCAAGAATAAACCGCTGCAGAGTTGGTTCTATTATGAGGTGAGCTTATTGACATAGAAGAATCAATGTCTTCAAAAATATCTGTGGTAGAAGAACCCATGTCAAATAAAATATCTGCAGTAGAAGACTCAATTCCAAACATAAGAGAACAAATAAAATTTGGAGTTGAGCAGTTCATGAAGATACAACCAAAACAAATTTCTGAACTGTCTGTACCAATGATAAAGACAGAAAAGACAATGGCGGTTCATGTCAAGGCCCCAACATTTGATGTAAGCACTCATTGGGTGATGTATCTTCGGCAATTTGAAGCCGCTGCATGTGCAAATAATTGGACAGAGAAAGACAAGCCAGTTTCACTCATTCTCGCTTTAAAAGGACTTGCCGCAGAGCAACTACAGAAAGTGCCACCTGATAGCCAGAACACCTATGACAAATTGATAAAAACTGTATACTGTTTCCGTTCTTAGCTTAATCCTGATGTAAACAAACAGGCGTGACACATCTATAACGCTGTTTGCTGCTTGAATTAGAGGCATGTGACACTGATAGAAGTAGTACAGACAGGGCACATATAATGTTGATGCTGTATAAACACATGTAAATTGGGATAATTTTTACATTCCAGACTAAAGTAATATTTGTGTGACTGTGTTAGAGCGACAATGATATATTTTATAACACGCAGAGTAGATGGCTTTTTTTATTTAATGTTTGAATATCGGAAGAAAAAAAATTAAGTAGGCCTGTATTTAAGGCAAAAATAGACGCTGTGATAATTACCTACCAGTGTACTGTGTATTATCAGTTGCTGTCAGAGTAATTCAATGCCTTCCATGTCTGTGTCAAAACTTGAATCATCACTTGAGTCAGCAGTGTTAATGATAAGATTGTCCATGACGGTGTCAGTAATTTGGTCAAATTCTCATGGCTTATCTTCTTTCTTGAATACGTGATCGACACAATGACTCCACTTGTCCATCGTTATTTCATTTACTGCCTTCTCTATCGGTTGTTTTACATCATGCAGCTTATATGTTGTGTTGTGACGGGCAACATATCCTTTCAACTAGTTCCATATTAATTCAATGAGATTGAGAATACAGTGATAAGGAGGAGAAAGTCTTAAAATGGCATGCTCTGACTTTTCGGCAATATCATTTTCTAAAAACTTTTTTAATTTATGTTCATTTTGCTAGAGGCGATAAAGTTCTACTATGTATACATAACGATGATTAAACGTATTCAAAAACCACTTATAGCAGTAAAGACATCTCTCACATGAGTGTACAGACATTCTGCTCATGCGCGTAACACATTACTATGTGAATAGTGCCAACACCCCTAACCAATAGCGTTTCATATAAGCCATGTGGGTTTGTTTACATCAGGATTAAGCTAAGAACGGAAACAGTATAGAATTATGGTATGGTGATAAACATTTGCGAGATGTGTACTGCACTCAGTTGAGAGCAAAGCAACACAATTCCGGGGAGAGTCTTCAAGAGTTTCAAGGAAATATTGACAGACTAATTAGCGAGGCCTATCCTGAAGCACCAGAAGATTTTTGAACGAGGTTTGTGATGCAGACATTTATTGCTGGTGTCTGAGATAACAATCTACAGCAAGTGTTACAAATGGCAAGACACCAGAATAATGCAGATGCCCTGGTACATGGTTTGCAATTTGAGACCACGAAGTCAGCATCTGGTTGGGCAAGTCATAAAGTGTGAGCTAAAAGATCGCGATGGCACAGACAATGAAGAGGAAGAACAAGGAACAGAGACCCAATGGTCGGCACCACAGAATAAAGTAAGAAAAAGGATGGAAGACCGAAGTGTTATAGATGTGGGAAACCTGGATATCTACAACGAGATTGTTGGGTTAGAGTTTAGCAGCAGGGAAACGAGCAGTAGTCGGTACAACGGGTCATGTGCTGACTAACTGGAGGAACGAAGCCCCTAGACAATATGCTATTTCTACACTTCAGAAAAATAGCGGGAGCTTGTTAGCTACTGGATTAATTCTAGAAGGTGCAACCTCGATTACAGTTGACCAGGTGCAACAGTCTCCATTGTGCGCCCTGATGTGGCAAAAAATCTCAAGCCAATCTGGTGCTCATGCAGCTTGCAAAAAGCAACTGGACGGGCTGTAAAAGTGTTTGGAAAAGTGGAGATACACTTACACCTCGGTCGACTTGAGTTTGATCATCAAGAACTTGTTGCAGACATTATGGATGAAGCAATTCTTGGTATGGACATTATGAACGCATATGGTTTTATAGTCAATTGAAAAAACAATGTCTTGCGAATCGCAAAAGAAAAGGAAATATTCTCCACAATGAATACATAAAAAAAATTGATGGATGTGATAAATGAAGTGGTCGTAACTGTCCCACCAAACTCTGAAAAGATCATAGAACTGAGGTAGATACTAGGGGCAACCAGTGCTCAATATTCGAAGCCCAGGTAATCACCACACTGAGCATACTAACTGCCAGAAGTTTACTAAAACCTGACAGAACTGGAAATGTACCTATCAGAGTAGTGAATATTTTGGATCAAGCTATCACTTTACAAAGCAATAATCTCATGCGACCTAGGTAGCTGGAATGATGCAACGAAGATCCAGTACTATGGACACTTCCGAATTACCAGAGAAACTTAAGGAATTGTTGAACAGATCTAACGACCTCTCAAGTGGTGAGGTAAAAGAACTCAGGCAGTTTTTACATGAATTAAAGATTCATTTGAATTATGGGGCCAGTCACTGGGAAGAACCTCTCTTGTACAGCATCGTGTCAATACCGGGGATTGAACAACAATACGCCAACCTCCTTGAAGGCCTCCATTAGCTAAGTAAGAGGAATTGTCTCGATTAATACAGGACATGTCGACAGGAGGAATAATTGAGCCGTCGTCAAGTGCTTGGTCTTGTCCAGTATTGTTGGTAGCGAAGAGGGATGGTGGATTATGTTTCTGCGTAAACTACCAGAAGTGGAACGACATGACAAAAAAGATTGCTATCCTCTACCTCGCGACCTGATGAGCGGATATTGGCAAGTGGGTCTTCATCAAGAAGACAAGGAAAAGACAGCTTTCTCAATGTCAAGTGGGCTATCCAATTTAAAATCATCCCATTTGGAGTCTGTAATGCACCGGCAACATTTGAAAGATTGATGAATCTTGTCCTCTGCGGCCTGACATGAAAAACTTGCCTTGTTTATTTAGACGATGTCATAGTCATCGGGAAGATTTTCAGAGACCATTTGTCTCATGGATCCTGAAATCTTCAGGAGGTTGTCACTAGAATTCATGGTGCCCATCTGAAGCTGAGTCCGAAGAATTGTTCTCTATTCTAGAAGGAAGTGCAGTATTTGGGCCATCTGGTCTCGGCAGCGGGTGTTAGTATGGATCCCCCTAAAGTAGATACCCTAAGAGACTGGCCAGTTCCAAAGAGTAAACACAAAGTTCGGAGTTTCCTGGGGTTATATTCATATTACAGACGTTTTGTAAAACTGTTCGCTACTATTGCTAAACCAGTTCATGAGCTAACGGAAAATAAACGAAATTTCCAGTGGTTGAGAAAGTGTGATAAAGCTTTTAGGACTTCAAAAATTGCATTAGCAGCCAATTCTTGCTTTCCCAGCTTCCAAAGTCAAGTATATGGTATACACAGATGCAAGCAATACAGGTCAAGGAGCAGTTTGTCTGATGTGCAAAATGTGAAGAACCAATAATATAGCGTATTACAGCAAGAGACTTTCTAAATCAGAGAGAAATTATTATGTTACAAGGAGAGAGTTGCAGGATGTTGTCCAAGCTTTGGAGCACTTCCATAAAAACATGTATGGGAGAGAGTTTTCACTACGCACCAACCATGCTGCATGTGTATGGCTCTTGAGATTTAAAAATCCGGAAGGGCAGTTGGCAAGGTGGGTCTGTAAGAGTACAACTTCAAGGTACAACATAGGCTGGGTATGGTAATGCAGATGGCTTATCTCGTAGATCGTGTTCAGAAGAGTGCCAACATTGCCACAGAATGCAAGTGAACATGTTCAAACCATCACTATAGATTTCCTGGCAGACAACTGGACGACACAAGATTTTCAACAAGAACAGATGACTGATGAAGACATTGGACTGATCTTGACAGCAAAAGAGGAAGGACGCCGCCTGGATTGGCAAGATGTCTGCCAGGGTTCTGAAGTGCTGAAGGGCTACGGAGCACAATGGGAATCTCTAACAATGGAAACGGATTGCTGAAAAGTGCTTGGGTTAGTGTAAATGGACGAAACGTGGTCATGATACTGGTAGTTCCCCTGAAGTAAAGTGGAGTCTGTTTTGAAGGAGATGCATGATGGACATCTGGAAGCCATCTTGGCGTTAACAAAACCCTTGGCAAAATATGGAAGCGATTCTATTGGCTTCATCTTCACCATGATGTAAAGGAATGGTTTCGGACATGTGAAATATGCGCTGCAAATAAGGGCCCACAAACCAGAAGCAGGAAAAAAATGAGACAGTATAACGTTGGACTGCCTTTCGAGAGAATTGCCATAGACATTGCTGGACCATACCCAGTTACTGATGGTGAAAACTGGTACATCATGGTTGTCAGTGACTACTTTACTAAGTGGGTGGAAGCTTACACAATTCCAAATCAGGAGGTTACCACTGTGGCAAAAGCGTTAGTTCACAACTTCTGTTGTCGTTAAGTAGTCCCTATGGAAATCCATATGGATTAAGGCAGGAATTTCAAGTCAGGAGTGTTTAAAGAATTATGCCGTCTACTCGGAATTCGAAAGACCAGGACAAAGCCTCTCCATCCTCAGTCGGACGGATGGTTGAGAGGCTCATTTGGACACTTAAGCAACATCTATTGAAGGTTGTTGACGAGAACCAAACAGACTGGGACCAATGTATACCACTGTTCCTCATTGGGTTCAAGCCATCAGTACAACACAACACAACCAGCATGGCTCCAGAAAAATTGGTGTTTGGGCAGGAAATTCATCTTCCTGGGGACTTGATGTTTGGATCGCCTGAGACTCAGTTCCAAGAGCCACAGAACTGTTCCGGGGAATTATAAAACCAACTGCGTGAACCGATTGATAAGAGGACGGCTGAAGATAGCCAGTGATAAAATGAAAACTCAGTATGACATTTGCAGCAATAGTGTGGGCTTCCAAGAAGGAGATCAGGTTTGGTTGTTCAACCCAAAGTGTCTTTGTGGTCGTGTGGTCGCTCACCCAAACTTCAGATTAACTGAGAAGGACCTTACACTGTGGAAAAGAGAATCAACGATGTTGTCTTATCGGATTCAATTGGAAGGACAGCAAAAATTCAAAGTCGTACACCTAGATCACCTGGCCAAGTATTACTTCAGAGACGGTTTGCCAGTACAGGATGAACAGGCTTAAGGAAGGGGCAATACGGAATGGTCTTAGACTTTTCCATGGGGTTTTTAGACTTTTCCTGAACTTTTATAAGTGCTATTAAGATTGTAGAGCATTTATAGACATTTGAAACTTCTTCAGTTTCAGAATACTTTGAATTTTCAGATAAAACTGTGAACAAAATTATTCTAAAGCATTCATTTAGAGAGACGTCTGAAATTTCAAAGAAATGTCTTAATTCCTACCATGGAACTTTATATTTTTGTTTTTATAGGAGGGGTGCTCATAATTTTACAGTTTTTCCAGAGATTTTTAAAAACTTTTAAATTTAAAAAATATCTTTGATGATATAAAGAAAACTACAGTTTGAGGGGGAGAACTCCTACATTCCAACAAAAGCTTGATAGACCTAACCTCAAACTTATTCTTTTATGAGTTTTAGACCTGTCTTTTTGGGAATGAAATTTGGCTTGAATAATGTTTTTTCAAGGAATTTCAGTTCTGGTGGGAAGAAGTTTACAATTTTTAAAGTTTTGTACTGATTAGTTGTGGAAATTTATAGTCTTTTACAATTTTAGATCTGTTTTTAATTTTTAAAGTTTTTCATGTTTGTTGGAAGTATTTAATATGCCTAACCATGGTTATAATTCTGCTTTTGTAGGTTAAATCTCATGTTTTCCCATGGTGATTGTACACTGTGTTCTCTTTTTGTATAAGTATGAATAATTTTTTTTATATTCCTTTAACTTCTGTATCTGTATTGTCTGCAGTAGGACAATAAGCTTGGATTATCCTCCTCTTTACCTTTTTTATTTTTATAAACATTTGTACAATCCTTTTAATGTATGACCAAATCTCTTGAGTTTGTTTTATTCTCATTCATGTAATTCATCCTGTGCTGCCATGAGTTTCACAGCATCACAGCCACCTCCAATAGTCCGATCTTATGCGACTATGATTTCTTCAGTGTCTCCTCTAACTCTTAGGCTCCCCCACATAGAGAGACGATACGCAAGTCAAGATGATTCAGGATGATATCTTATTACATTGCGATAAATGAAGGCCACCACACACGTGCGGGATACCAAGGAGCCCGATTTTTTTACTCTGTATATCGCTTTGATATTTCAGTCTACCGAGTGAGGTCGGTAGACTGCTCAGTATACCATGCAGTAAGTAGCATGGATTCATCTGTTTAGGAAGAAGTTCTACTTTTGTCAGTCATTCTTGATAAAAAAGGTAATGTACCCGCGTAAGTACTTACCTTGGTCTAATTTTGTATATTTTTTCTTCTCAGTAGAATAATAAAGTTTAAAATTTAAGAAATACTTTTAAGTAAATGAAGATTTTAAGTCATTACAAGTTGCATTTGGTTCATGTTGATTCACTGTTAGTAAGAAGACAGTCTATATAGTATTGCCAGGTCTAAATATATATTTTTTTTAAGATTGGCCATAAAAATTTTGGAAGATTACTGAAAATTTCAGAAGTTGTTTTGATAGATCACAAAAAACTGTAATTGCTTAAACGAATTAAGTAAGTTAATATAAGATATAATTATTATGGGACTCCGTGCCAACTTTAAAATCATAGCAGGATGTAGATTTATATTTCTTTTGGAATACAGAGGTTCTGAGATCGTTTGGGTGCTCAGCCTATTTCAATTTTTTCTTTTTGAGCTGTTTATAATACAAAAAATATCCTCTCACCATTGGAGGATGAATTGGATAGACACAAAAGTGACATTGTCAGGTTTGACAGCAAAATAAAATAACTGATAATTGAAAAATGTCTAGTATGTCATTGTATGTGTGTGGGTGGTCCTCATTGTTTGTTACAATAGGAAGAAACTATCAATTTCATTGAAATCAGTGATATTCATGGTTGCAAAGGAACACGAGATTTGATGTCATCATATGCAAAAGAAGATTCTTGAAATGTGACATAGCACTGTAACTAAAGTAGGAAAAAATTTCAAAATATATGTGCCAAATTTTGTATTTTCTGGAATATTAAAAATATTCAGTAGATGTTCTGAAATTTTGGAGAACCTGGCAACACATGAGTCTATACTTGATTCTGTAGGGACAGTATACCGTACTCAGTATAGCACATATGAGTCAAGGCCAGCTGTGTTTCCGACTTTCTGTATGTATCGAGTGTTGTGCTAGTGTACGCAGTTCTGTCGGTAAGCAGTGATAATCTTATCAAGTACTGTACCGACTCTACCGTACCGACTTGAGTACCGCATCAGGATGGGGGAACCTTTATAGTCTGTTAGACTTTCTATTAAAGTCTCATGACATTTTATGTTTGCTCTTGCGTGTTCCTACAATTGCTCCTCCACAGTCACCACGACTGCCATTACAGTAGGTTATTTCATTATCAGAGTGAAAGGAAATGTAATTGCCTATAGATTGTTTCATGATAACAGTTGCAGCCATGACTTGTATGCTGGCTACTTTGCATGTTGGGTGTAATTGACAGCCTGACGTACAGTATAATAATTCTTGGTATCTGAGAAAGATGGCAAATTTGAAACGCTACTTCACATATTCAGTATAAATATTTACAGATGATTGTGTTGCAGTTAGAACTGAAGAGTGCCTTGTATTATGTAGTGTAATTCAGTGTAATGTAACAGTATTCGACTACTGTACTGTACTAAGTTTAGTACTTTCATATTTTCATATTGTACAACTGGATACTGTTTCTGGGGCTGTCCTGTTACAGTATATTTTCTCAGTAGTTCCCCAAAGATTGTTCCACTAGAAATATTTGTATGTTCTACTGAATGTACACAGATTGCATTCTGTTTGTTTTGTTAAGATTCAAATCTAAGATGCATCAGTCAGTGTAAAACAGTGTTAATAAAACAAAAAGTTCCAGTTACACGCATCATATAAGTGAACATTCAATTATATATTTCCTATTGTTGTAGAAAATAAGCGTAGCATTTTATGTTGCTATGAGAAATTGGTGGATGATCTTCAGTAATTGAATGCTCTTATAAAAATATTCATTAAATAAAAACATCATTATGTTTTAGATATAACATAAAAACAAAAGTAAATTCATTTTTAAGAACTAAATAAAAATAAACTGTTCACATAATTGTGACATTTGTGCACATATGTATAAACAGTACGTAAATCTTGAGAAAGAAAGACGAGATAAAACATATCTATTATGTTGAATGATTTTATGAAGATAAATCACAGAAATTAATAAACGAATAGAAATTAAAATGATTTAAGAATATGTATGTGCTATTTTGTACATTTTCATTAAACCGGATGATTTATAAACAATTAAAGTTAATTGGCTCCAGTGTCAACCCTGCTGAGTATAGAATATTTGATACTCCTGTTTATAAGACTTCTATTTATCATCGCATTGTTTCAAGCATTAGTAGTTAATGTTTACTGGAGATTATCACATTTCATTACCACAAATGCATAACAAAAGCAACCATTTTTTTACTTCAGAATAGTACAGCCATTTGGCAGTGCTATACGAAGAGTGATTAAAATTCCTTGTGTAGCCAAGGGCCTATTTTAAATAGTTTTTTTAATGTTTTTTAATGTTATGTATATTCAGGTTTCACTGGGGAACGTAGTTGTTATAATAATGTTTTTTTTTTCTCAAAGCATAAAGTTTCTGACAAAATAGAGGCTAGTGAATGAGAGCTCATGATTTGCTATTTAAACATTATGTAAGTGATTAATACTGAGCTGAACTCAACAGTTGTCTACTTAAACAGCAACACAACACTTATTCAATTGAAATCATGTTACAGTAAATGAATAACGGTAATTAATTCAAGATATGTGAAAATTCATGTAATGTGTGTTGCTGCAACAGCTGTGTGGGCATAGGAAAGTTGAGCCTGTGCAGCCATATAGTTAGGCTAACCCCTTCCTAGACACTGTAGCTAACAAAACGCACTGTGAGTAGGCATGATTCAGGGCTCAGATAATCTCACTATGCATCACACTGAAAACATCGATTTTCTTCTTACTGGGTATATAAATTTAAACCTAGTTCCGGTTTTTTTAATTTCTAGAATAATATAATTGTAGATAATTGACATATGTATGTGCACACGAATTTTTTTAATGGTAGGGCTTCATACCTCACAGCCCTTCCCACAAGTGCCGCCACTGCCTGCAAGCCTGTGACTGGAATCTAATACCAAATTTGTATCTCTCTTTCTTTCCATTATAATATAAGAGAGAAGGCCTTCAGTAACAGTCTGTTGTCAGTCATCTCATTTCATGTACAGCTGAGATGTTAAGGTTGTACTCTGTATAGATTGTATACATTATGTAAACATTTCCGTGAAGCAACTCTCTTCCTTAAATCAGTTTTGTGTCAAAGGATGGGAAATAGAGCATTTTAACTATGCCTTTTCACATGAAGAAGGGTTGGCTCAATCTGTAACCCTTACCAGCTGATCTAGCAGGTAGTTTGATCTTCAGAGAGCTGTTTTTTCCCATGGGTTTGGTCTCAACCAACTTCCCTACCACTACTGCTCCTCCTCTCTCCTCCACATACACACAAAATATAGATTCACTCACCTAGACTGTGTGAAGTATTGTAGTGAGATTTCATCCTTTCATGACTTTGTTAATTATTATGTCACAGAGCACAGTTTTACAATGTTACTTGGCTCAACAGGGCATCGTGAAAAGTAATTGAAAGGGGACTCGTAAAAAGGCATTTGTTCCGTCTTCAGTTATTCACTCCGTCACCCCATATTGACCCATTGATGAATTGTAAATAAGATTTTTGTTTATAACACTGGCTGATATAGTTTTCATTTCATTGCTTTTTACGTATGTTGTGTAAGTATTCTTGTATGCAGCTAATTGTTTTGTCTGAATGTTTTCAGTACCTTACCAACATGACCTTATCAAGTATTTGTAGTTAATACTGACTAATAAATGGTTCATATGATATACAAGGTGTCCCAGGAGGAGAGGGAAATAATTTGAGAAATGGTTCTATAGTGTAAAAGAAGAAAAAAAGTTCATATAAACATATGTCTGGAAACGCTTTGTAAGCGAGTTAAGGCTAGCGAAAGACTTCGCCCGGGTTTCGGTTCCCCCGGGTAAATGAAGACTTTCTGAAATTCAGGGAAGGTAAATTAAGGGGCGAATTCTGTTTTTTCTTATGTTTTTTGACCTGAAAAATTGAATAAAACAGGTCGCAGAACTGTATCTCCCATAACTTTCATGATATCTGACGTAAAACAGAAAAATCTTTGCCTAAAAACACGTTTTTTAGGTTAGAAGTACAATAACTTTGTTAATGATTAATAAATGCATAAAAGTAAAAAACAAAACTTGTAAAGAATTTAATTCTGAGAAAAATGGTGTAAATAAAGTCAATAAAAATCAACAAAAAATTCCAATTTTGGTTAAAAACAATACAGAACAAAAATTTGTATTTAAACAACACAATAAATATTTTTGGTAATGAAAGAAACAACTGTCTGAGTTATTGTACTTCTAACCTAAAAAAACGTGTTTTTAGGCAAAGATTTTTCTGTTTTATGTCGGATATCATGAAACTTATGGAAGATACAGTTCTGAGACCTGTTTTATTCGATTTTTCAGGTCAAAAACCATAAGAAACAACAGAATTCGCCCCTTAATTTACCCTCCCAGAATTTCAGAAAGTCTTCATTTACCCGCAGGAACCGAAACCCAGGCGAAATCTTTCGCTAGCCGTAACTCGCTTACAAAGCGTTTCCGGACATATGTTTATATGAACTTTTTTCTTCTTTTACACTATAGAACCATTTCTCAAATTATTTCCCTCTACTCCCGGGACACCCTGTATTTAATAAGATTGTGAAAATTTATCAATTATACAAATAAGAAGAAGAAGGAAGACCCCGATAATACTTCACTTACCTTATTAGAAGATTCCGAAAAACCAAAAGCCCTTGAGTCGCCACCAAAATTTTAAGCAGGCCAGAATGTGGAAACCGGAATACTGTCCCCATGAAAACATTTTAAAAATAAAAAACTTTCCCTTATCGGAAGTTCCAAATTCGTGAGATGAACTCGTTGAGCACAGGTTAGGCTAAGGTGTGATGACGTTGAAATAACTTAACACATATTCATTGTTATTCTAATAAATTCGTTTGTTAGTATAATTTAAAATGTATTTGTAATGACCATCGTTAATATTTCAACTGGTTGCACCCCATCAAATATTCCAATTTATGCCCCCTTGTTAATTCTCTGATTGTATGTGGCCTATGGTTACATATGAAGTAATATGCCAATGAATTACATGAATATATACATTAATATACCAAAATTATTACATGAATGTAATTCTATTAAATTTTATTTAAACTTATTACTAAACTAGACAATCGTTGCAAATCAGTACTTTTTATTTACTTTCTGATGCTTCTCTCTCTCTCTCTCTCTCTCTCTCTCTCTCTCTCTCTCTCTCTCTCTCTCTCTCTCTCTCTCTCTCTCTCTCTCTCTCTCTCTCCCTCCCTCTCTCCCTCCACCTCCCTCCATCTCTCCCTCCCTCACTCCCTCTTGGTAATGTTCATGTCATTTGTCCTTTTTTATGGCCAAAATACCCCTACCCTCGTTATTTTATTTTTATTTACTTATCTGTGGTATTGTCCCACAAATTCCTGTCCCCTCGCACACAACATGTGGCCAGCATTTCGCACTTATGCATATGTAGTGCAGCTGAGTCGCTATACTTTTTACGTGAGCACAGTCAGACTGTGTGTAATACTTTTTATTACATATCACCCAAGGCACTGGTGACAGTGTTTCACTCTGCTACATTTTTTACCAAGGCACGGCCTTCTTGAGTCGCTGCTGCTGCCATCTGTCCGTACTGTTTGATGATTGTAAAGCGAGTGAGAGATGCTATGCTTGGCGTCCTACCTTGCTCCTGTGCTAGAACTGGTTTCTGCCAGCTACCAAATGCTTGCTGCAGACATTGTTGATGAGGTGATTCTTGGCACAGATGTTATGAATACCTACGGGTTCATTGTGGACTTGAGGCAGAATGTCCTGAGCATTGCTCAAGAGAAAATAAAGTTTTCCATGGGTGAAATGGTTTACTTGTAATGTTGACTCTGTTGCCTATAGTTTTTTCATTTGTTATATTTTATTTGCTTTATTTTTTATTTGTCAGACCACATACAGATAGATATATTATTTCCTTTCAGGATATAATTTGTATAGGATATACAAACAATACTTATTTGCATTACTTTGTACCTGATGTTGGATAAATAAATAAATGTGTGTGTGTAACGATTTTGTATATTAACTGTGATGTTTAAAGTCCATGTTTTTATAGTATTACAAATTTTCTTTGCTTATAGAGCTGCAGCTATGAGATGCAGGCAGAAAAGAAAAACATGGATAGCCGACTTGGAAAAACGAGCTGAGCATATGTTAACAGCAAATCAACAACTACAGCTGGAGAATACTACATTAAAAGCTGAAGTAGCACAGTTGAAAACTCTGCTACTCGCACATAAAGATTGTCCAGTCACCCAAGCTATAACACAGGCAATGACTGAAGGTACAGTTATAATCAAAATACCTTCTTTAAGAATCTGAGTACCAATAGTGCAGTATTTATGCCATAGAAAGCATGGAGAAGATTTCTTAGTTCTTGTTTTAAAATTTTGATTGCATTGCTGGCAAAGTCATTTTATACAAAATAATTTCAGCAGTTACCAAGCGCCGTGTGTTTCTGTATATTCACAGAAGTTCTTAAAGTTACTGTTTTTGTATGTACATCATACGAAGTTATTTATCGACTTTCTAGTTTTATCATGTATGTGTTCTGTTATAAACTGTATAAGTTGTGGTCTGATATTTTGATTTAAATAAAATTCATAGGGTTTTCAAGTTTTTTTCTTATAATAACTGATAATATGAAATGTTTATTTAGCTTTAATTGAAAAATAAACAAAAAATTACAACAAAAATCCAAAAAAATTGATTAATAAGAGAATAGAACGGAAAAGTATATTTAACTTATTTTTTTAGTAAAAGTTTAGTAATTATTTATCATTGTTTAAATACAGAGATGTTTTTGAAAAACAGCGTTGTTATAAAGGACAGATTATTGGTATATAGGTGAAAGTACTCAAAGTGTTAAATAGTGAAAAGTATAAAATTGTATACATTTGTTACTGTATATTAATTTAATGTTGTTTATGTTAATTCAGGAACAATCATCCAGCCAACTGTACCCGTATTTAATGTAACAGCAGCAGTAGGTGAGACAGCACCTATTGTGTTAACTGCTACTACAACTGCACCTACCACTACTGTAACAGCAGCTGATGAACAAAAAGGGGGGCCCTCGTCTACAGAACGAACACTATTATTGCTTAATCCGCCACATCTTGCCAGAAAACGAACAACTATTGAAGATGAAACCTTTAAACAAAATCTCCGTAAAAAATTACGTAATAAGAGCACAATAGTGCCGGAGAAATCAGACAAATTGGTCAAGAAACGGTTATCACTCAACATTGAAACTGCAAGGCACTCTGTAGATACTAACAGCACTGCTTCACCGTTGATAAAAAGTGATGAATATTTGAGCTCTGTTATAATTCAAAATGATAGTGAACAGTTGTCATTCGAAGTTCAGGACTTGAGCTCGTTTATTTCACAAAAAAACAGAGAAATTGGTGAGCGGCCTGTGGCAACACAGGTAATTCAATTTAATCCGAATGTTCTCAACAGGCAGAGTTTGAGACTGCCTGCAGTGGAAAGAGAAGTGATAATCCCAGATGATTCTTACCCTGATGCGTACAGCTGATTACAAAATTATATCGTGATTTATTATGTATACCATCTTTGTGCACCAACTTCAATAACATGTTGCTAATTTTAGTGTGATTAAAACACTGTTTGTATGTGTTCTGTTTGTATAAGATGTTAATACTTTTTCTATCATTTTGGTATATATTTCATTGGACATTCAGTTTAACGTTGTGACAATGAATAAATGTTAATATCAGCATATTATGTTGTCATAGCAACTTAGTAAGTGCAGGAACTTATGAACTGTTGTACTTTGGTATATCATAGTTTACATTTTCTTTATAGAGTGTAAAGATTTAACCTGGTGGAGAAAGTGCCTTTAATTGAGGTAGTAATTATACCTATATAATACACACGGGTTTCTAGTGTGTGTGTGTGTGTTTTTATATAACATATTCAGTAAAATATCATGTGGTAAGATCTTATGAGCCGGTTGGTAAGACAGTGGTGTAAGTCAAGAAAATTTAAAAATTGACTTAAGTGTTCTGTTTAGAATGATAGTAGAATAAGTCATTAGTACCATCATTTGCCACTAGGAGCAGCACAAAATATTCCTACCCAACAAAACAGGAAACCCAACCCAACCACAACAAAAACAGAGTAAGTCAATGTCTGGTTGTGATGTTATTCACCTTTACCATCTTTATAAATCAATATATAACTCAAACTTACCTTGATTTAGCCCAGGGTTACAGCACACGAACTGTGAAATATAAACGTGACTCAGGGTTAACGTATCTCAATAACTACTCTCATATCTACATTAATCATCTCTGTTTATTTTAAACTTCAACATTTCTTTTACTTTTCTTTCAACTTTAATTTATTTATTATTCATTGATAAATACTACTGTTTATTTCCATTACTTTGCTTCAGAAATTATCAAAACATTTAGGCTATTGTTACATAACACATATTTTCATTGCTAGCTTCACACTCTAAAGTGAGTAAATAATCAACTTAACTAATTAATCTATAAAGAAAAACAACTCAGCTTGCTCGCTCACTCTCTCATACATGATTTAGATTATTCCCTTTTAAAAAACTAGAGTTCTTTAGATTAAAATTTTGGTTGATAATAACTTTACGTGGTCGTCGGCGTCTCCTCTAACACGTGCCGCACTCCGAACGGTTTATTGTATGTTCACCATATTACTCACTGTACTTGAGAATTTACTTGTTTATTTAATGTTGTTTCGATGTTTGCACTTCAAATTACTTTGAAAGGTACCGTTTTACCACATGTTGAAGTCTTAAAAAATGTTTTAGGCCCGCGAGCCTATTTTGTTCATCCGGCCGGATGTAGATTTTTTAGTCGACTGAGGCAGCAAGCTGCCGGGGTGACGCTCTTTATTCTTTGTATGTAAATCACCACGTGGCCACTAACCGGATGTCTTTTCCATAACTCGTTCTCTCATTGGCTTAAAAGGCACCACGTCACACGATTAGTTATATTTTCGTGTTACTTCCGTTATCGACTTTGAGTTGGAGAGTACAGAAAGCGGCACATGCGCGCGCTCATCCACATTCCAATGTTATCATTGCCTCGTACCCGGCTCTGACTGGTACCGAGTTAAATATAGGGTGTTACATAAGTCAAGTTTTCGTGGCAATAAATGGTGCCCCAACAGATTGGCCCCAAATTATTATAAGATTTAAAATAGACCCTCCCTTTTAATTGCCCCGTTACATGGTGTTGTTTACACTTTATTGTCAGTGTATAGTTTTGATTTTACTTGTGTTGTTGTGTAACAAGTTTTATTTATTCAAGTAAAATGAAAGTATTTTACTGTTATTTGTGCTGTATTCCTATACTTAACAGTTGACTTGTTTAAAAAAACCAAATAAGTGAGCGACTTCTTGTATCTTGTTTCTGACTGAGGTTAAAGGTTATGTCACAGCATTTTATTTCTTGTTATGTTTATTTTAATTATTCAAGAAAACATTATTAATTATTATTAACCTTTTTCCTTTTCTTTTTTGCATCACAGTATTGCAAACTACAAAACCAAAACTATTAAAAACCTTTTTTATATGTTGCCTTTTGTTGTATAATTTCTGTAGTATAATTTCTGTACTTTTATCATTTTTCCAGTAAATTTGACTGGAAGTAATGTAAAAAAAAAATAATTGTCAACAATATTTGGAAGTTTTATTGGTGTAAGTTCTTTTCATTTGTTTTACCTAAATGATGGTAGGGATGAGAGTGGCATGAGTCACTTAACCCCTCATTTTTGACTTATATAGTTGATTTTGCAAATGTATATCACCATTTATTTTTGTGCTGAAATTCATTGATTAAAATTTGATATCTCTTGTCTTGATTTTTGTATAGCTATTTTAATGAAACGTTAAACATCTTTAAACAGCTATAAACTGATTTATGCTACTGTCTTTCCAACTGGCTCATATGTATTTTCTACTGCCTGGTGATAGGATTTTCAGCTTATTATAACTAATCATGCAATAAATGGAAATGGAATCACTGAAGGAAAACACAGAATTAGAAGAAAGATAGGTATAATTAAGGGGACCATGTATTGACTTCCCCATATCAAATAGTCAAGTTATGAACTTATTCTTCAAAACTATTTAAGACGGAAACTTAGGTGTGATTAATGTATTATGAGCAGGTAGTTTAACTGTGGGAATTAGAAAATACCATTTTATAACTTACTTTTTTTTAAAATAATTTTTTGAAAAATTGCTTTATTATTTTTTTTAAGACTTTTGAATACCATAATTAGTCCTATAGATTAAAAGTATCTTTTGATTTGCTGATAAAAGATACAGGAAGTTTCAGGAGTAATTTTTAAGAAACTTACTTTACTGTCAATGTTATAACGTAGTTGTTCAACAGAACTACATTAAAATAATACTGCACCACACTGTTGGACTTCCTCATTTTTTTAATGATTTTCTTTGTTTTTCTTTCTTTTTCAGTAATTTGTGGAGTTTGTCATAAAATTTTCCATTTTTTCAAACACTCTTGATCTTGGTTCATAACAAACTATACCATTAGACTTATGTATGTTAGACTAAACTTATCATGTTCAGCCTCTGACTGCCATTTTCATGTGAACGTCCAATAAGTTTATACATGTTAACATTATATTGCTCGTGAGTGTTTACTTTTTATAATAACAGCAAACTAATTTGATGAATCCACTGAATCAACAATATAAACTTACTAATTGGGGAATATTAAACAGTTGAAGAAAAAATTATCATAACAATAGCACAGACAAAACTATCCAATTTTAAAATGACCATTTGACAACTTTGTAGCCAGCCTAACCTATAACACAAAAATTCCATGTTGTATATGGAAACATAAATATATGGACAATATAAATAATAGATTTATATAAATTTTTCAATACGGTAAGATACATGGTCGCTGTAAATGGTGTTGATTTAGAGCAAAATTTAGAAATGTAATTGTAGTAAACATTTGTGCACTTAGTAAGATCAAACAAAAGAGGAATTTGTGATTATGTCTAGTCAATTTTTCAGGAATTATATAGGAATTATGAAATGGGGTAAAGGTTTTCAGTAAAATCTGGACTTGCAAAAGTAGGCAGATATAATCAGGAGAGAGTAACAAATAACAGTCAAATGTGGAATAAGGAGAATAAATGCCATTGGAAATTGTCCAATAATAGACTTCTGTTCAATGACCAATATAATGTTTGGTGGGATGCTAAAGACATATACATATGGACATAGTCAATACTGGGTAAGAACATAAAAAAAAAAAACTTTGGCGATTCTTTTCTAAAGTACAGAGTTATCCAATTTTTAATTGAATGTAACCTTTCGCAGCCAAAATGTTATTGTTTGTATTTTTTCCTGGGTGTTTGTGATCTGTGTTACCGCTCCATTGAAGGTGGCCTTCATTTGTATGGATGAAACGCTGGACGGTGTTATCCAATTTTTGTTTTTAGCAGCAAAACTTTTTTTTTTGTAATGGAAGACTATTTTCATAGTTTTTTTTATATTATATACCATACTTATAACTGATTTTCCAAATAGTTGAGTAATCCTACCTGCTCAAGGATCATGCTGTAATTGTTCTCTGCTTAGTGTCATATACTTCATCATTGTTGGTTGGTGTTATTTTCTTGTCATATTTTTTTTTAGTATCTGCTTATTGATCTTCCATTTAGAACAGTGATCAAGTTTGTTACATTCCAACCATTCTGGTATATTATCTTTAATTACTTCTTCACAAAAAGAAACTTTTTATATACCGTATTGTTCCGAATACAAGCCGCACCCCAAAAATTACCGTAGGCTAAAGGTCAAAAATTTGCAAAAAGTGTAAAGTCACCGTTTGAATAAAAATTACTAAATTTTGTTAAGATGAAGAAAGAAATAGCACATAAAAGTACATTATTGTTACATAATTATTATTATTAACTAACCGTTTATAAAAATTATACTTTTTTATTGTTAGTGTACAGTAGTTTATATTTTTTGCACTTTAAAATATTCCCATACTTAATCACTGTCACTATCAGTGTCTTCAATTTCACTGTCACTTGTCCGTGAGACGGTCGCTTCGTCCTCTTCATAAATGACATCGTCTTCCATTCCACCCATGCAGTTCGATATGCAGCACTTTTTGAAACCTCGAATTATGAATTCTGGTGGGATGCTTTCCCACGCACTCTTGATCCAGTTGCCAAGTTCTGTTACGGATGTTTTTTTCTTATTTTTCCTGTAGGAGTCAAAGGATGATTTCTTGCTACCAACCAGTTATTATATAAATGCCGCAGGTTATCTTTAAAAGATTTATTTACTACAACATCCATCACCTACAATTGACTTGTCATTCCTCCAGGAATAACAGCAATATCAGTGTTCATTTCTTCGTAAAGAAGCTTTTTTAATTCATCCATAGCGTGACCACGAAATGAATCTAGCACTAACAAACCGCATTGTTTTAATAATGCTCCTGGCCGTTTATTCCATACACATTTTAACCAATCTACCATAAGAATGCTTGTTATCCAACATTTTTCGTGACAGCAAAAAATTACACCCGAGGGTAACTCTCTTTTGGCATGGTTTTCTGTGTTAATATTATGTAAGTGGAAGTTTTCGTCCATTGGCTAGTGCAGCAAGCATTACAGTGACACGTAATTTTTCATTTCCCGTAGTCTTTACTGTTATAGATTTGGTTCCCTTTTGGTCCACCATAAAGTTAGAGGTCATGTCAAAAAATACGGCCGTTTCATCGGCATTTCCCATGTGTTCAAGCGAATAATTATTCTTCTTGCATAAATTATTGACAGACCGCTGATACTGAAGGAGTTTTTCTTCATAGTCACTCAGTAGTTTTTACGCGAGAGATGTACGTCGTCTAAGGGCAAATCCATTTCGCCGCATCATTCGTCTCATCCACCTGTAGCTGGCTTTGAAACCGGAGACTTTTAATTCTTCTGCAATTTCTAAAGCTTTTAATTTTAAAACATGGCTAGTGACAGGGAGTCCTTGCCTTCTTAAAAAAAGTACGTATTCACAGACGCTGGACTCTACTTCTACAAAACGCCCAACTTGAGGTCCCGTGAATGCTCGTCGCGCAGTATTTGCATTTAAAAGCCATTCCTTCTGTTTTCTCCATCGTCGATTACAGGATTCATCAATATCGAATTTTCTTGCGGTTTTGTGATTGCATGTTTTTTCTGCATGTTGTTTCACAATTAATTTATAATTCGCATCGTACGTATTACGTTTATTTTTTGGAATTTGATATTACTGTGTGCCTTTAGTCTTGACAATATCACTCATACCGCAAACACACTACAAAAACGCCGATTGAATACAAAGTACAGATAAGCGATGTTGTCGCTGTTATAACAGGAACAGAAAACCACACTGGCAGTTTACCCGGTATTTAGAAACATGTTGCTCGTACCCCTTCTACTCATCCTTTGTCTTGCCGCCTACAGAAGGGTGCAAGCACGCGCCCGTGCGCACGCACGTACACTTTTTCTTCCTATTCTTTATTCAGTTTGCTGTTGAAACGTACGTTTGCAGTCATAAATCATAATGCCAGAGTTAACAACAGCCAGGCAAACTGCGCTTGCTTAGGCAGTAAACAACTCATAGATACCAAAAGTTTTCGTCCCGCCAGAAATCAGGTACAACTTCTAATTTCGTTAGCGCAATGCAAGCCGCAGGCCAAATTAGTGACCATGTTTTTGGGAGAAAAAGTGCGGCTTGTATTCGGAACAATACGGTAATTATAATCAGCTCTACAGTTAGTACAATTTCACCTGTATAGGCAGCTGTCTCATCTCTTTCATTCATTTCAGGAATAAATTTTTCAATGATTTTGGAAAAGTGACAGTTCACTTTTTCATTCTCAAAAAAAGGATAATAAATATATTTTTTTTGTTCACTTATTGTTGCCAAGGAAATTTAATTCTAACAAACGAAATGAAATTATACTATACTAAAATGATAACATTGAAAATGAGCAGCTTAAAGATTATTGTACTGTACAGTACAGACTGGTCAACAGTGGTGAACAAAGACTACATTGCCATATAATTTCAATACTTCCCCATCCTGTCACTACGTATTTTTGATGGTATTTAACACAGAAAGTCCGTACCAAATAACTGGATATAGTAATAGTATGTATGTAATGAGCAGCATGTCAGGAGTAATATTTTTGCATCAGGAACACAAGCTGCAAAGCAGATAATCAGTTGTGTATGGTTGAGAACCAGCTGTTGTGGTTATGAAGAATAAGGTGAATGGTAAAACAAATTGGTAAACTCAAAGAATTTGCTGACGTGTTTGTTAACAAATAGAAAAGAAACGTGTCCAAATAAAGATAATCTGATTCTTTGAAACTGCCAGTACGAAAGGGGGGGGGCATAGGAAAACCTAATTATTTTAAATCTGTTTCAATGAATTTAGAGATTACTAAAATATTTGTATAATTATTCAGGAAATGTTGATTTATGTGATGTAGAGTGAGTGTGAAAGGTTTGTGTAGGTTAACACTGGGTACAGTGTTGTGGTGTAATTATCGATACTGTGTGACACAGGTGCAAAGGAATAACTTGACATTAAACTTTGTACACTGGATCGTCAGTAATAAACTTTTTGACTGGATCGTCAGAATTATAAAATAATAAGTATTCAGGCAATGTATTTTTATTATAAAGTTTCTTATGCATGCATTATTTGTAATATTTAACAGACATTTTCCGAAATACATTTCAGACTGATTTTGTATGGTATTAAAATAGGTTTGGTGCAAACTGAAAAAGTTGGCAAAACGCCCTTATAAACTATGTTTCAAAGTAATTATTATAACATTTAATTTATTATTACAAAAATGAAGTGTATGTTTGCTACATGTATATAGTCATGTCTTGAATCGTGAATTATGATTTCAACTTTATTTTGTAGTTTGAATATTTATAGAATTTATGTGTAGTGTTACATTGTTTAGTTTAAATAATATGTGAAACATTACCCTACAGGCTTTAGTTTCAAAACATTTGGTTACTTTTTTTATCTATTATTAAACTTAAGTTGTTTACTCAAAAGTTTACTGTCTGAGAAATACAATATGTTTTGTAAATGTTGTTTAATTCTGCATTCTTTTTTGTTGTATACTTATACTGAAGATATCGATTAATCTCAGTCACAAAAATCAAAACAATACACACACACACAACTACATTTATGTTTTTGCGGTATAATAGTAACTACAGTAGAGTCTCGGTAATTCGAGCCCCGGTATTTCAAGGTTCCGTGTAATTCGAGCTGGAAAAAAAATAATAAATACAGTCAGTAAATGTAAACAACATTCCCGCCATATCGTGACTCATGCCAGACCAAGTGTCTACAGCATGAAACGCTAAAAATAAATACGTAAATAAATCAGTAGCGGACTGACCACCTCAGCTGATACAAGTGTTGTACCTGTGCGTGTACTACTAAGCTTCGTTACTAGTGTTTGCTTGTTGTTTTAGTTATTTTACTGTACAGTATATTCAACGTTTAGTTTTTCACTACATTAAATTGTTATTTATACTGTATATAATGAGTTACAAGAGTAGGCCTAAGAAGAAGTTTGTGCCGCTAAGTGTTAACTTGGAAGCCTTAAAAAGATTAGACAGAGGTGAAACGCTAAAAAAACTTGCTGCTGATTATGGAGTCGGCGAAGTGACTGTTGGTGACTGGCGTAGGAACAGAGACAAGATTGAAAACTATTCTTCTAAAAAGTGTATGGGGATTTTAACCTGTGAACGCAAATCGATGAAGAAATCTGATTATGAAAAAACGAGTGCAGCTTTGTTCACTTGGTTTAGTCAACAGAGGCAAAAAGGAAGTCCTATTTCAGGCCCAATGTTGCAAGAAAAAGCAATGTTTTTCAGGAACCAGTTTAAGGAAGGCGAGGATGATTTTACAGCAAGTTCAGGATGGTTGGATAGATGGAAAAAACGATACGACGTAAGGCAGCTTGAAATGTGTGGTGAAAAGCTATCTGCGGATTCTGAGGCTGTCGCACAGTTCTGTGAGAGATTTAAAAAAATTATAGAAGAAGAAAAACTTACTCTTGATCAGTTGTACAACTGTGATGTGACAGGACTAAATTTTAAAATGCTGCCTACTAAAACTTTAGCTTCAAGGGAAGAAAATGCTGTGCCAGGCCACAAAAAATCTAAAGAAAGGGTGACAGTTCTTGCTGCATCGAATGCAAGTGGAGAACATAAACTGAAGCTAATGTTAATAGGCAAGTCTGCAAAGCCTAGAGCTTTAAAAAACATCACTCCGTCTGCGCATCCTGTTACATACATTAACCAGAAATCTGCTTGGATGGATAAAAATATTTTTAAGAAGTGGTTTTTTGAAAGTTTTGTTCCTGAGACCAAAAAGTACTTAAAGGAAAAGAACTTGCCTCCCAAAGCAATATTAACCCTTGACAACGCTGGATCACACCCTGACGAAGAAGAACTGAAATGTGGCGAAATTAGAGCATTGTTCTTACCCCCAAACGTGACGAGTTTAATACAGCCGATGGACCAAGGCGTTTTTGAGTGCTTGAAAAAGAAATATCGTCGTCGTCTGCTGCAGAGGCTCCTACAAACTACAGAAGGCGAGGGAACCATAGTGGAATTTCTAAAGAATACTACAATTAAAGACGTAGTTTACTGGGTGGCGGAATCATGGGATGACATAAAGACAAACACTAAAGAAGTCTTGGAACAAGATTTTAAAAGAAGAAAATAACAGTTGTAACACCACAGACGAACATGACTTGGTCTTAGCACGACTGATAAAAAAACTTCCTGGTTGTGAACAGTCAAATGAAAATGATGTTTCAGAATGGTTGAATAGTGATGAACAGTTTGAAGTGACCGATGATTCAATCGTTGAAATGCTGAATGAAGCGGCAGAAGAAAATAGTGATGAAGACGTGACTGCAGAGACTGTACCCGTGATGACTCACGCCGAGGGGTTGGCAGTGCTAGACACTGCATTGCGTTATGTCGAACAGCAAGCAGAAGCTACAACGACCGACACGATGCTGCTTAGAAGATGGCGTGACATTGCTGCTAAAAAACGAGGCTCTATTTTAAAACAAAAGACTGGACAATTTCTTTAAAAAACAAATTTGTGTGCCTTTTATCTTTTGAGTTTAAACTAGTTCAGGTATGTACTACATTGTTTGTGTTTTCTTATCCGTAAGCAATAAACGTTTGTTTATACATTACTCTTTGTTTTTTTCTTCATCCGTATAATCTGAGTTTTTCCAAATTCGAGGTTGCCTCAGCCCCAATTAGCTCGAATTACCGAGACTCTACTGTATTGTTTAAAAAATTTAGCATAATTTGTAAATTTCCAATTTGATTTTGCTATTTAGTCTGTAATTTCAAAATATGGTAAGATTTTCATTCATAAAAAGTAAGACTCTTCTTTTCTGTTATGTTTAAAACTGAATTAATGCAGAAATGTAATTTTTGTTGTTGTTGTTGTTGTTGTTACAAAGTCGGTTATTATAAAACCCATTAACAAGGAAATGATTTGTAATATTAATTAAAACGACGTTTACCATTGTTCTTGTAGAATGTTTTCTTAAGTTCAGGTATAGCCAATTTTTGTAGCAGGGGCGTAGCTACCGCTGTAGCAGGTGTATCAATGATACAGGGGCCCCAACATGTGTAAGCAAAAATTTGTAAAATGTTATCCATAGTCTTATTGATAAAAGAGCCCTAATGAATGAATAACGAAACACTCCGCCACAGCTCTATATTATTCCGTCTGAACTCTGAATGCACCCTAAAGCACTGTCCGCACGCGCCAGCTTGCCGACCATTCCGTTAGTTCTCGACGATCTCGATAGGTGGCAGCTACGTCGCTTGAGTTAAAGTACATATTTAACTACTAGAATTTTTTTTTTGAGTTATAAAGTTTTTTAATACATACCTATGTATTGTAGTTTTTGACACTTTCAAATATATTTTGTTTGTACGAGTGTTTTTGTTTATTTTCCAAAAAAGGGGCCCCCAAGAAATTTTGATACAGGGCCCACTCAGGGCTAGCTACGCCACTGTTTTATACCATGTTATTTTTACTTCTACTATGCTGTGTTTAAGTATCTGTTGCTTGTCAGTATGCAATATGTGTGGTAGGGATGAGATGATTGTGTATTGTATTAACATTATGAGAAAAAGTCACTAAGTAATGGGATTTTATGTTTTGTTTTCATGGTCATGTAGCTGGTATTACTGTTTCCTCCATTATTAATCTCACATTTCTCTGTGTGCCTGAAGTATTGTATTATTGGTATCTCTCTCTGTCACTGTCAGTACATGTCAATTGTTGTATGATAAGATTGGGTGTAGCAGAAAGTCAGGCCAAACAAGAAAACAAATCTGAAAGAAAATAGAAAATACTATTCAAAGTAGAAAAAGAATTTACTGAGGGAACATGTAGTCTTTGTGAACAGTTTAGCTTAAAATTTGAATTCACTAAGAGATTTTAGGATAAATATGCAGTTTGTATCAACAGAATAATTAGGATCTCAAGAAACCATAAATCAGATAATATTTGTCAAAGGTTCACATTTATAGATGAGAAGTTAATAACTAATTGTAATTATATAATAATAAGTGTAATATTATACTATAGGTAACACAATATGGTTAAAGTACAACTAAAGTATACTTTGTACAAAATACTTAATTTGTTTTATAAATAAAATGTATATAGTTATTTTTTCAAGCTTTGATTATGTAAGTATGTTAGAATTTAAGGTAAATACCAAATACAGTGTGTAAGTATAAAACGTCTGTGATTAAAAGAAAAGTGTAGTATATATTGGTTATGCTTATAGAGTAATATATGACTTTGTTTTTCTAAGGTACTGAATAATGTTATTATACTTTGTTTGGTAGTTAATTTATAAAAATCCCTGTATTATTTAGTAGGTTATAAGTAAAAGTCAACTTATTATGTATAACTATAATTTACAGTTTTATACTTTCAAGAGTCTAATTATATGTATGATTCAGTAGTAGAACACATGTTTTGTTTTGATAATTGTATTTTTACTGAAATTGTCAAAAGTGAAGCTTATTGGGAAGAGAGCATATTCAGTTTTTTCTGAACAGTGAAAGTATACGTGGTCTTCTAAGTTTTTATAAGAATAAATTACATTTAATCAAAGTTTGTAAGTTTTGTGACATTAAAGTTGTATTACTGTAAACAACACAGACACTGACGATGTTAATACCTATTTATATACAGGTACACTACGTACTATTGTAATTCTGTATATGCAATATGCTGTATCTGCAGCCTTCCCTAGCCCCCACATTTTGCTTGGAGTTGCACACATAGTCAAGCTGTATATTATAATGTAGAAGCTGAGGCCAAGATTTTCATAAGCTAAATACATTTTCATGTTTTTCTCTGTATTCTTCTATCACATGCTGGCCCTATAATCCTCTGGAGCACTTTACTTTTACTTAAGAGTACCAAAAAAACAGTAACTGCCTTAAACCAAATGTATACTGCACACACAGTAGCAGTACCAAATGTTAGTTACATACAACTGCTTAGTTACATACTTACTGCTGTTAGTTGCATACTTACTGGTTCTCCTTTGAATCAGTGTACTGAGAAGGTCTTTCGTCCCTCGTGGCAGTGCTTCAGGAGTCAGGTGCCCACACATACACAAGTATGAGGCTTTTGTTACTACATCTTCAGTATATTGCATTAACAAAATCATATAATTTTTAAATCAAACTGTGGGGACTTTACTGTTCAATGGCCATCATGTTAAACTTATAATAATACATCCAAAATACTTGTTACACCGATATATCCAGTATATTGATTCACGATGTGTATTTTATTGTGCAGTTTTATTGGTTGCCAGGTCACAAAGTTATACCTAATCAGATGCACATAGAGTTGTTTCCTCAGTTTAGTATCAATTTAGGCACAATCAGTAAATATGCCTTGTCCTTGCATTCCTAAGCTACTTTTTTTTTTAAATATTGTAATTCATTTATAATTAACAGATTATAAACTTAATTGTATTGTTGTTGTTATACATAAACATTCACTGCATGCAAGTAAAAATCCAAAAGAATTATAATTGCAAAATGTCTGGGAACAGTGAGTAACAAAAACATACTTTAGGATAGAATGATAATATAATATATATGGACATAGTCTGAGTGTGTATTGTATTGACTTAATAACCATAAAGACCAGATCAGTTTGGTAAATACTAAGTAACATTATACTAATTAATATTTAATAGAACAGAGTTATTATTTTGTGCAATGCAAAACTTTACTATTGTAGATTTGTGAATGCATTGCAAATATGCTCTCTTCTTTGAAGACCACTTATATAATCAATAATTTTGTAACACGGATCTGTGCCATAAAATCATTACCTTGTGGGGATTGTAAGGTTGTGCCTTTCTGATATACAGTATTTTATATACGTTTAATGTATGAATAAATATATTGTTATCAACCACCAGTCAAGTTTACTTTATTTAAACACCAGTATATGTTAAGAAAACTTAACCTGACTCATGTGACATCATAGGGTTGATAGACAAGAGTGTAGAGTGTGTCGGTTAACTCTTTCATGACTGGCATAAAATACATGTGTGTGTGGTAAAAACTGCAAACCATTTTTGCTATTTTTCTCTGTCTCTGCCTGTAAATGTTGTGCCGTTTCCACATAAGATAAATGATTGGTGATTAATAGTGTTTTTGTGAAGTTACAAGTTGTTTCAAAAGACAGAAAAAATTATGAGTTAAAACAGATGCACTCACATATACGTACAAGGTTATAAACAGTATTTATACTGTGTATGGAACACCAAAAAAGCTGGGGCATTTAAATTTTGAAATTAATGCAACTGTTTGAAATTTATTAAAAAAGCAACTGTTTTTAATAATTATGGTTCTGACTAAATCATCAACAGTGCTATTACAACCTGCTAAGCTCCATGGATGAATAAGTGGATAACAGAGAAATTTAAAAATAATATGTTTGTACTTAACTGCATCAACGGAAGGTAAATGAGCTGAAGTTGCATATGACTGAATGGCAGATATACATTTACTAAAAACGTGCTGAAATGTACCGTGAAGAGAACAATATTTTTATGAACCCATCTTGATGAACATTGAATATATGTTTGTAATTATCTTAGAATTTTTAAACATTTCTTGTATCTCTTCAGCATTTTGGATGCATGAATTCTTATGTAGATTACTCTCATTTGTTGAGAGTACAAAGATTGATTCTTGGTTGCAAGTGGCTTGGAAGTACAAATGCTTCCGGCTGTGGTCTTGGTGTACATGGCATCAGTAGAATTTTGAGCTGCCAAGCACAATATTACAGACTCAAAAAGGACGTGGCCAGCATTACATACGTTTAATAACCAAGAGGTAACTGAGTCATGCCCCCAAGGATTCTCATGATGGCCATTATTATAAATGTAATTGTTGCAAGTAATCCGATTCTTTTCAAGCTTTCTTCCTTAGGGGCCAGCCTTTGCCCTTTTCAACAAATTTCAACACGCATGGGGCTTTGGTAAGTTGTACTGTTTTTCCACATTTTTAATTAATTTCTACTTGCTCGAAATTCAGGCCTCTACTTTCTAAAAAAAAAAAATGAGGCCACAATGATGACGGCTGTTAAGTAGTATATTCACAGATGAGAACGAGAAATGGCCAGTAGACAGGAATGAAGGAGAACATTATTAACCCTCCGAATACCACGGTCCAGATGGAACATAGAATACCACGGGGGTCTTTGTGAGACCCCATTCTTAATTTTGGTTCTTGACGACGTTTTGTGTGTCGGGTGGTTCAACTCTTTCACTTCACACCTGTTGGTACTTGGGAAAAGGAAAATCATCTTGGAAAATGATTAAAATTAATAATACTTGCTCAGAAAGTATTTATTTGGAAAAAGTGACAATTATGAAGTGTAGTGTTTTTCAGCCAAAAAGTATCACCCTTTGAGACAAACATATCTCCAAAGTCTCCCACAATTTCTTCATCAAGTTCATCGCCTTGAATTTCATCATCTGCTTCATCAGCTATTTCAACAACGTCCTCAGCTGCAGAACATTCTGTAGTTTCTTGTACCTCATCGAGAAGGTCATTGGCTACAACTCTAGCCCTCTCCACAAGAAGTTTGGTTCTTGAAGACACAAGACGATCCATTTCACAACACGTACACACTGAACTTGGAATCAAACTGAACTGGAAGGAAAGAGATAACTGAACATAAACAACGAGTAGGACAAAGGGCAATGAGTGAACAACAGTGAGTGAGGGCAAAGTTTATTACGAGTAGGTAGACGTAGCTACAACTCGATACTCCCAATTTCTAGGAACATCTTGTTTGTAAAAAGGGGAAAATGACTTTTTGGAACCGCAGCTGTGTTTACACTTCATGAACTGACTCGAGTGACGCAATATTATGAAACTACACAACGATTTCATTTTCAGAAAAAGGGTACACAGAATACCACGGGGGTCTCGAGAGGACCCCAGCCACATTTTTTAGGAAACACTACGTGATTACAGTTGTGATATTGAAGTATTCAGCGGGAATAAAGATGAAAGTGGCAGTATATAGTTTAAAAAAAAAGTCAGGGCCACAATTAATTCCTTCCAGTTTTTCAATATATTGTCGTCGAAATTCCTTGAGACTGGGGTCATTAACGACCCCTTGGTATTCGGAGGGTTAATGAAGCCATTGTTTTTACATTGTTTGGGTTATGTCAGTATAAGTTATTCCTAGGAGGAAAAAAGTAGAAAAGGAAGTAAATAATCCTTTTAGTATATATAATTGTATAATTACATTTTTTATATAAAAAAGTATATATACATACATAAAGATTCAGAAAGAAGGTTAATTTCTGAAGTTTCAATTTTTTTAGTATATAGTATAAGCAGTTGTGTTTCCATGTAATTAGTGGTGGCAGTGTTTACAATATAAAGTATGCAAAATAATTTATAAAATACGAATATAGGTTCCTGAAATAGAAAATAGTACCAATTAATAAATTAAATAATTTTGTACTGATTATATGAAGAACAGTGAGAGTGTGTGAGTCTTAGTGTCAGGTGTAACTAGTTTTCAGCAACTAAATGGTGAATTCTAAAATTCAGCTGTCAGCAGTGAATGCTAAATTCACTCAGACTACTAAATGCATTGTATGTTATCTTCTAGTCCAACTGCTCCCACTGTGTAAGCAAACTGATTGTTGGTTACACTCATGCACTTTGTGTTTGTGACCAGCAGGGATGTTGACTGACTGACATGCAGGCTACACAATGATTATGATTATGTATGGACAAACAATGCATATAATACCTACACTAACATTTTGAATGAAAATATATACACAGTACCTGAAATCATAGAATTATGAGGCAATACTTTAGATACACGAATGTAAAAAAAAGAAAATGTATATTGTTGGACTTATAACCTTTTCTCAAAAGAAGAAATCATATAATTACAATGGCCTCACAGTTCATCACATACTGAGCAGTGGAAATGGAATAATTGACATCAGATAAGATCGCTAATTACAACTTCAGTTACAGTTAAAAATAAACAAGGACACTCATAGACAACAATTCTTCAAGCTAAAGACTTTCCAACACACGGTAATCTAAGTGTACCTTATTACGGTGTTGGACTAAGTAATACACAATAATTACTTGGCAGTAAACTGTAAGTCACAATAACTCCAATAATGAACTCGAATATCGCAGGTCCAAACCAAACTTGCTGCTTATACTTACACCTCACCAACGTTTCAGAAGAATCTGCTGTTTTCTGGATGATGCATGAGAATAACTGCATAGTTATAGGCATGCTGGAACAAACTGTCAATACTGACCTTGTACAGATTCTGCAGACTGAATGCCACTACATCATGCCTATCTGATGGGCATAACAGCGTGGAATAATTTGTAAGGTTCTAATTTAAATAATTTTCCTAACATGTGGAAACAACATGAACTTGTTTACCCAGAGGTGTAGTTGGGTGGGGGGGCAAGGGGGCATAGACTTGAAAAAATTGTTTTCAGTTTATAAAACTAGAAACAACTTGTTTCTTTGATATGACTATTCCTTAAGAACTACAGGAATATAAGATTAAGAACTACGAGTTCCAAAGAGTTTATGAAGTCTTTTATTCAAGGAAAATCGAACCCTGAGTGTCAAAATATTACAATCAACAAGGAATCAACTTGTGATCATAAAACATGTTATTAGCGACGAGGCTGTTGATAAATACAGTAAAGTTAACGACATGAATACTTCAAACTGTGAAAGTGTCAAAGTACGGTTACAAGATTCAGGTGGTTCTAGTACCATGGATGTGTTGCATCGTACAGTCTTGAAATTACAAGCGATGAAGGTCAGAACATTACTAGCAACAATGTAGAGCGTGTTTCCAGTGCTGCTCTACAAGATATAGAAGCTTGAATAAGTGTCTCAATCCTTTCGAGACATAATGGTGAATAGAGAAACAAGTCAGTTGCAGAATAAGGACTGCCATTTTTCCTGAAGATGCTGGACGATCCTTTAACAAGTATTGGTTTGATAAAATGTTGCAAAATGGGGAAAAGGTAAATCGCACTTGGATGTGTTTTTCTCCAAACAAAAAATCTATATTTTGCTTTTTTTGCACTTTATTACACCAAAAAAAAACTATAAGAAGTCACTTCAATAGTAAAAATGGGTTTTCATCGTGGTGAAAGTTAAGTCCTCGTATTCAGAATCATAAAAATAGCCCTGCTTATCGCTTTGCGTTTTTTTAATGGAAGGAATTGAAACGTTCTTTAACCAAAGGGACTTATTGATGATCTACTTCAGGAACAAATGAGTAAAGCAGTTAAGACATGGAGGGAAATCCTCGAACGGGTCATTGCCACAGTACAAACTCGTGCACAACACAATCTGGCACTGATAGGACATCGAGAGTCAATTACTAACGATCCAAATCCTGGAAACTTTCTGGCTTTGTTAAAATACTTGGATAAATTTTTAATGTATAAAAATATACTTTGTGCATAATGTGTTAAAATACTTTATTATGATTTGGATAAATAGAGCATTGACACTTCTGGAGACCCTAATGGACAAATTAAAAGTTTGGAGGAATGAGCTGTGTGACCATGTCGTTACTAAGGCAGAGCAGGTATGTAATGAATGGAGTATAACAAAAAGGATGAGAAGGAAGTGCATGATGCCAGGAGAGTATGCAGACGACTCCTGCATTAACCATTCAACAAGGAATTCTACGTTCTCTTAATAAAAATTTGGACAAACTGTCAGTTGAAATTTCAAGCCGTTTCTCTAACATAAAAGAGTTAGAAAAACGCCTGTAAATTTGAGGCGTACGTAAATGATGGGGATATAGATTTTAAGGGACAGCTTTCCCAAATCTATATTAAGTGCACAGTGCTTGCAAAACTGTATCCACATGACCTAAACAGTGAAGAATTGTTCAGTGGTTTGAAGACGTCATACTTTTATTTAAAAGGGAAAAAGATAACGGAGAATAAAAAGACTTTATACCTCAGGAACCGCTACATTACTTGTCTTCAATGAGATTAGAAGCCTACAAAACACTAACAACAGCTTTAAAAATTTGTCTTACTTTACCAATGTCTGTGTCTTCTTGTGAAAGATCGTTTAGTAAGCTTAAGTTGATTAAATCATACCTACGATCAACAATATCTCAAGACAGGGCATCAAACTTAGCGATACTTTCAATTGACAATGACATTGCTTCATCTTTAGATTATAGTGATTTAATAACCCACTTTGCAGCAATTAAAACAAGGATAGTTACACTTTAAAATGTCTTGTTTTAAATATTTATTAAATATTAAAAATAAATATTAAGTGTTTATTAATAGAAGAGGGAACCATTAATCTGTAATGGTAAGTGATTTATTTTATTACTTTTAATGTAATTCTTTGTTTAACTTTATGTTGCTTTAGGATATTGTTTTAACGATGTGCTTTAGACCTACAAGAAATTTGCATGTTTGTTAGAACATTTTTACGTTATAAATTTTTTATAGTCTACATTTCTTAATAATAAATGTATACACACTGAATACTGGTAATATTATAATATGTAATTTCTTAAATTTGACTTAACAAATATTTAATGAAGAAAGTTGTGTTAGTGGTTGAAATCACAAGCAGAATGATCACTGTTGCACACCACTATATAAAAATTATCCCGATTAGCGCTTTCAAGCTTCACAGCTCATCGTCAGATCGGAATTGAAAGAAATAATGTGAAAACAACCCTTCACCCCATTCTCACCCCACCCTGCTCACACACAAGCTATAATTCAAATGTCCCTTCCCCACCCCCTGAATGATTAATATCTATTAATCAATAGATATAATAGGGAATTATATGACAGACATATAGAATTGTTAAGAATATACTCGTATGTAGAGTTAGAAGAAATATTATATAATTTTGGTTTGGGGTACGTAGAAAATAAATTGGAAAATAAAAATAAAAAAATGGTAGATAAGTTAAATAAATTAATAAGAAAGAACGAAGTAAAAAAGGAACACCTCTCTAAGAATAACTATGAAAAAAGAGTAATAAACCTTACAGAGGTAACTTTCAATACAGAAGAAAAAGAAATGTTAGCAAAAGCCTTAAAATACGCGCCACCACCAGAATTAAATCAAGAAAAAACGATTATTGAATGCGAAAGCATAATACAAAAACTAGGAAATGAAATGATAAAAAAAGAATAAGGTGGGAAGTAGGGAATGTAGTAGATAAAATATTTAAGAAAAATTTGTATAATTCAAAAAATCAAATCAACTGTAACTAAACTAAAGAATAAAAAAAAAGAATGATATTATAGTTACGAAGGCGGACAAAGGAAATACAATGGTACTAATGAGAAAGGACGAATACATAAAGAAAACTGAAGAATTTATAAGTGAAGGACCATATGAGGAAATAAAGTATGATTATACAAGTAAGTACCAGTCAAGGATAAAACAAATGATGAAACAAATAACATTTATAGAAGAAAATAAGAAAAAGTATTTATTAGAAAGTAATCCAACAGCACCAACTTTTAAAAGTCAGGTTAAGATACATAAAGAAGGAAAACCAATTAGACCGATTGTTTCTTTTATTAATGCACCTATTTATAAATTATCAAAGGAAGTTAGCAGAGTACTGAAAGAGAAATATGAATTTGGGACAAAATACAACATAGAGAATAATGTAAAATTGATAAAAAATTAGAAAATATTAGAATTAATGTAAATACAAAATTGATATCACTGGATGTTAAGGACATGTTTACCAATATCACAGTAAATAAAGTTATTAAGTTAATAAACGATAATAATATGGGAGAATACAGGTATAAAAAGCAGTTGATTAAAGTAATTAAAGAATGTGTAAATCAGAACTATTTTAGGTTTAATAACAAGTTTTATATACAGAAAAAAGGTTTACTTTCATTATCCCCTATTCTTGCAAAAATATACATGAATGATTTTGAAAAGCAATTAATAAATTTCACTAAGTATAAAGACAATATAAAATTATGGTCTAGATACGTTGATGATGTATTAGTAATTTGGGAAGGAAGCATAGAAGAAGCGCATGAGTTTATAAATGAGGTAAATAATAAGGATAAAAACTTGCAATTTAAAGAAGAGATAGGAGGTAAGAAAATAAATTACTCAGATTTAAACATAGAAATTAAAGATAATGAGAAACTACAGTTTGGGATATTTAGGAAAGAGTCGTATTCTGATATAATTATACCAAGAGAGTCTTACCACCCTTATAGATATAAAAATGGCGGCAATCAATTCATTTTGTTACAGAGCTCAGAAGTGTTTAAAAGAGACCAAATCAAAAAATAGGGAGTTAAAAACGATAAAGGGAATTGTAAGGAATAATAATTATAACACCAACATAGTGGATAAAGTTATGAAAAGGGTTAACATACAAAAAGCTAAAATAGAACCAGAACAAAAGAATTATACAGGATCATTGACATACATAGGTTCACATACTAGAAACATTATAAAATGTTTTAATAAATACGGAGTAGATATAGCTATTAAAAAATGTGAAACTGTATTTGATAAGATAAGGAATAAAAATATAGAAAAAATTCCAGTAGTACAGAAAAGCGGAATTTATAAATTAAAATATAAAGACTGCAACAAAGTGTACCTAGGTGAGACAGGACGAAAATTCGTATGCAGGTTGTCTGACCATAAACGTGGAGAAGGTAATAGAACAACCAATTCGTTATATGCAAGACATTTCATAGAAGACAACCTTAAGTTTGTTAATCCTTTGGAAGACTACGAAATTGTAAAAGTAGTAAATAACACAGTTGAAAGGAAGCTTAGAGAGGAGTTAGAAATATTGAAAGAAAGAGAAAAAGGGTTAGACAATTTAATTAATACTAAAATTAAATTTGATAATGAAGAAATATTTTATAACATAATTAAAAAGTAAATGATAGAGGACAGATAGATAAGATTAAGAATTAAATTGCAAAGTACTAATTGGATGGTTTAAAATAAGGGTGTGAGACTGACCCACGTGCGTGGAGAGGAAGATGGTAGGTTTAAAAGGAATGCACACACACACACAACACTGAAACACAAGGAATTTGCTAGAAAAATATGTAACTGTCCAGATGGAGGGATAGGACTCAGGGGGTGGGGAAGGGACATTTTAATTATAGCTTGTTGTGTGTGAGAATGGGGTGAAGGGTTGTTTTCACATTATTTCTTTCAATTCCGATCTGACGATGAGCTGTGAAGCTTGAAAGCGCTAATCGGGATAATTTTTATATAGTGGTGTGCAACAGTGATCATTCTGCTTGTTAACAAATATTGTTAAGCCGTTTTATGGACGTGCTTTCATACAAAAATCTACACTTTTGCATTTATTATGTTCACTGGATGAGCCTTCATTTTTGCTGTGTTGTCCCCTTTTAATTGTGAAGGTGAGGCGGGCGACGATCTCCTTGCCCCGGGCGCCAAAAAGCCTAGCTACGCCACTGCTCGTTACTTCTATTCAGAACACTCTTATTTGCTTCCAGAATCCTCATTTTATAGCTAATAATGTTATTATAAAATATTGAAATGTTTGAAGGAGGTCAATGACATCGCATAAAATAAACTTATAAGGTAATATGAAAAAAAAAATGTTTGGTGTAATAATATATATTATATATCATTTTAAACAGGAAGACAATGAGAATGTTTTAATGCTAAAAACAAAAATCGAATTTTTTGAAATTTTTCACGACTTGTTCCCCTTAAAACTTTAGACTTTTTATTAATACTCGTGGGGACGTAATCTAATCGCGGACGTGACAATCTTCCCCAATAAACAACAAAACAGGCTCGAGAATAATATGCCCTAGTGGAGTTCGAGAGGTGTTTGAGTATCTCCAGTGATACACTTCACAAACTGCCATCCACAGGCAAACGATGTGCACAAGTGCATGGTATAATCAAACAACAGCGTTATAACGCAATCGGCGTCTGTCCATCCAAACAATGTTTGCTTTGTTTGAATCAATCCATAAAAGGTTTGTTGTGTGTTCTGTAAATCAAATCACGTCACAAGCAACAGAAACACTTTTACTTAATTCTCAAATCAAAGTAGCAAAGTTGCGAATGCTATTGAGATAGTCTCCACCTTTTCTTCATTTCTGTATCGTCAACATCAGCCTTCTAACGCGTTTGATGCAATGTGAATTTATGACATCCCAGCAAGCATAAACCGAAGTGTTTCAGCATTATACTAATATCCCACTGTGTCTTTTTTTTCACAGTCATAATTCGGTTTACAGTTTTCTCCGACGTTACGACTTTAAATCCCCATTTCTCTAGGTGATTCCAAAAGTCAACCTCAAGGTTCCTCAGCCTCATAACCCTGAGTATGCCTTTCCTTCAGCTTTTTCGTGGTCGTTTGTCTTTGGCCTGGTCTCTTTCTGTCCTTGGGTTGCCAAGTCAATGCTTGTTTTTTTTTTTTTTGGCCATGCGTTGTATGTATCCACATCAAATCAACTGCTTGTTTCTGAAGACATTTATGACTGATTCTGAGTCTTCGAAATTTCTCAACCTATCACAAAAAATCTGTTTTAGTTGATCTTAACACTTCTCTTCTGTTATTTCTGTCACCACGTACCCTAACTACAAGTTATTGTATTTTTTACTGTTGCATTGTAAACTTACTTTTTATTGTCCTTCCTGAAATGACTGTTCTACAGAATACTGTTAGTAGGCTAATAATTTTTCTTCTCAGACCTTTACTGTCTTTTCTACCTATGAAACTTTCGCCACCAGTTATATGTATACACTGGTTTATCATACACCGATTATAAGGATTCCAATATTAAGTTTTGTTATTGTTCTTCCCTACACGTAGCCCTATATTCAAGTAAATCTACATTTATTTTTAACGCCCTCTTCTTGTATTGTTCTGTGAGTTTTCGTGTTATGTTATTTAAGTCATCATAATCTTGGACTGTCACTACTTACCTGATCGTGTGTGCGCCTCTTTTGCGCCGGATACAACACTTCGAACTCGTAGCATTACTAAACGTTTATTACTATAAATTCTTTAATAATAAACCTGTTACTTATAATTTTAATAATAAAATGATTGCTTTACAATAATTGTACAGCAATAAATCAATTTGATTTGTGGTTCTGTTAGGCCTACCAGATATTGGGACCAATAAGGGAAAATGGAAACTGCAATAAAAGAAAGAAGGAAGGTATAATGAACAGTACAGAAACTCTGTTTTAACTACATAGAATATATCTACGATGCCTGTAATATTGAAAATGGTGGTTTAAAATGGAAACATTCCCAATGATAATGGAGCTTTAGGTGGTGGAAGACAGCAGCGATTGAGAGAGAAGGGTGGAAGAAGGAAGGGGAGTGTTGGTGGGTGTGGCGTCAAAGGACGAGAAAGAGATGCAGTGGGATCCCACTTCTGACACCACTGTTATGACGGTCTACTCGATCGTCGTAGGTACAGTGGAAACAAAATAAGTACAAGACACCAATTAAGTCACTAATCACACCTTTCATTTTTACAGTAAAACAGTTCATAATTAACAACACAGTCTCTACAACAAATCAAATGAAAATTGTTCACACGAAATAAAATGTCCACTAATATTAAAACTCAATTGTATTACAATTATACTGTCCGATTATAAAACACCACTCTTAACTAATAACCACTTGAACGCGCACAGTAATATCGCTATTATAACTCTCGAACCGCACTATCCAAAATCGCAACTGATACTGAAAACTAAGGCCGCTGCCGCCATGTATTTGTATCCCCGCTCACAAACCAGAAGCTTCGAAACTGCGTCTTAGCGGTCGTGTGAACTACGTAATTAACTGCGGCCTTGACACAGTCCGCGCGGCTGGCGCCTTCGAGAAACTTCTCGTATATACATCTACACGCACGTACGCCACACGCGTTACATCGAGTTTCTTCTGGCACATTCGACAAACACGTAGATTGTTCTGTGATGCCGTAACAGTATGTTACCAAAGTTTTTAATTTTTTTACTACCACATTCCATAAGGAAATGGAAGTGTGATGATGACGAAAAATCCTTTTCGAGATAAGGGCTGATTCTGATTGTACTACCCGAAAAACATGAAGAAAAGTCATTTTCCGAAGAGTGTCTGTGTGTAGAATTTTTTCTGTGGCGAACGATAACTGCTGCAAATTCAAACACAATAAAATAAATTTTTGCATATATGCCTTAGTTGTAGAGGACTCAAGGCCTACTGATTTTGGTGAAGATCGGTTAAGGGGAAGGGGTAGTTTACCTGCAACATTTTATGTTTTAACAAGAGTAAAGTACTTAATTTTGATAAATAAAGTATCCTGAAAAGAAGGCCATAATAATCGACTGTAAAAAGGTAGATGAAATATCTGCAAGTGTAACAGGAGACCAATTTTTGTGACGATACAGATTTCGTTAGCGATTAAACAATTATACATATACTTAATTAAATGTTTACTAACGGAGAAAGAGCATAATTGATTTTAATCTTTAGATTAGAAACTAAAGTCACAAAAGCAGTCTCAATCTGACTGAAAATGAAGTGCCAAAAAAATGTAAGAACATCTTTAAAATCAGTGTTATCTAGCCCTGATCTTGGCGTTGGACATTTGTCAAACGCTGAAGGAAGAAAACCTCATAACAACTTACCTTGACTGCCAAGTTGAGGATTGTAGCGAAAGCCTTGCAGTGTGTTTCACAGAAAAGTTTTTTATTGCATAAACCGACCAAAGTAAAGTCTTTAGAATTGGATAGATTTAATGAAAATGACAATAACCAATAATTTTACAAAGCACTTTATGTATTAAACTAAATACAGAATTTAGCCATCGGTATTAGGAATCGAGAATAACAAAACGTCTTTTGAGATGCGATACGAAATGACAGTAAGAATAAGGATAAATCCGAAACTTGTAACACCAAGGATCTAAGCGCGATTGTTAATGAAACATTAAACAACAATTTTATAACTCGATAGTCGAAACTAACAAACACCCGATCTCGCAATCTTAATGAATAAAATAGACTTATTTATTACGTTATACATGACACTAATTCATAGACACGTGTTTCAGCAGGACAGTTTACTACTACAGAATACTACCAGGCATTCTGGCAATACCATTCAAGGTTTAAAGACCAAGGGTTGAGAGGTGTCATTTGCCAAGAACGCGTCTATGAGGTGAACCAGTACCGGTACTTTGTTTTCAGCCAATTGACACTACACGCGCACGTGCAAAACAGCACACTAGTGTCACTCTCCGTTATGCCCCGCGGTTACTTAAGTTCACGAAACAAAACAAGGTGAGCGTTACACGTTACCAATACCAATAATCGATTTATGTGAGTGAAAACGGTCTCGGTCAGTTGCGACGAAATGATGTTTTTACATGTTCTTACAGGGTCAATTTTGCCCCGCTTGGTCTAGTAGTAACTAGTAGAAACGTTCCTATTCCAAGTATCCGTGAGGTTTCAGTTCTGCAACTTTTTCATTTGTGTGGTAACCTCTTTCTTCCAATACTTTTGTTAGGTTATTTAGGTCAGGTTAGGTTGGGTTGGGTTAGGTTAGATTAGGTTAGTCTAGGAACTAATAGAATTATAATGGTAATGTCTGTATTATTATAATAATAACATTAAACTGTTAGTAACGTTTGCCACCGCCTTACGTCAGTGTAAAGTTCACTCTACGATAGAGAAAGTTGATTGTTACGGTATATAGGCACTGAAATCTGTCGTAGCGCATTACCATTGGAGCTGCGAGTCTTCATCTCTTCACACGGTAGATGTAGATAGATTGTCTTCATCTCTTTGATAGATGTAGTCAAAGTCTGCAGCTTATAGGACGATATTTTCTATCTCAATCAGCCGGGTCGCAATTGGCCGATTTCAATTTCCACATTGGTCGCAATTGACCGGGTTTTATACGATTGGGTTGCAACTGACCGCGGTCCCTAATTTCACAGTGTTTTTAAATTTATCCTCTCGTTCTTCACTCTAGTGTGACCATTATAATCAGTAAGCCAGATTATCTGCCACTGGATCTTCGGTAGTTGACTGTAGCCTACATAGTTTCCAGCCGTACTACTCAATTTTTAAAAATTCTCTTTTAAAGGCCATACAATTTAGCTAAATTATTGCTCAAAAGGGATATTTTCACTGGACCGCGGTCAGTTGCGATCCAATCGTGTAAAACTCAGTCGATTGGAAATTGAGTCGTACGGCTGGAAACTATGTAGGCTACGGTCAACTACCGAAGATCCAGTGGCAGATAATCTGGCTTACTGATTATACTGGCTGGTCACACTAGAATTGAAGAACGAGAGGATAAATTTAAAAAAACTGCGAAATTAGTTCCATATAATGAATTACGAACTGAATAAACGATAAAATAAACAATAACAAGTTAACAAGAAATAAACAATTACAAAGTCACTAGATGGTAACTTTGTTTGTAAGATGACTCGTATATTCAGTTTAAAAAATTTGCAAGTTATTTTAATTTATATTTTAAAAAAATTAAGGATGTTTTTAAAGATATTGTAAACAATGACAATCGGTAAAGTGCAGATGACTAACTCAATATTTACAATATAACACAAGAAAAATGTGTTTTATCTTGCCTATTGTACCTTTATTTTATCTTACGTGCATCTGTTAAAAGTTTGTGTTAGACTATTCTTAAATTTATTCATACAGAATTATTAAGTGGTGTTGTATTAATGGCAATTCTGTAGTATAATGTAGTTCTACTAACTTAGTACAGTAATTTCCTTTCATTGAAAATAAATGTAACTTATATTATTCTTATTATTATTGTGTCTTTCAGTCTTTCGACTGGTTTGTACCCTCCCCGCATATATCCATGGTGCGTGCATTACGGAGTCTCTCACAGGTATATGGGACCTACAGTTTAATGCCGGATCTGAACGGCATAGTTGGGGAGGGTTTATACTAGCCAGGATACCTCTCACTGGTTTGCCATCGCCTTTCGCTTGCGAGGGGGAATGGTCGTATCTAAATCAGATGGCCCTGGCGGGAATGTAACTTATATAAACTGTACTAATTTTAGTATCAATATGGAGTTGTCAAAACTTGCGTGTTAACAGTTATTTACGTTATAATTTCGTTTTATAAGGCTATGCTGTGGGAGACCTGCTTAAATGCTTTGTGATCCAGTTTCCAGATACCGGTCAATATCTGAAATACTTCCCACTTGCAGTTCCTACAGTTCTTGGGAATCTCATCCTAACAGTGGCGTTCCACTTAGCATGATAGTTTATTAAAGTCCACTTTCGGAGCTGTAAGGTGTGGTCCTAACTGCATAAAATTTCAGGCATACGTCTTCCATTCTCCCATCAAATGTGCGGTTTCTGAGTGGATTTATTATATGCATTTCGCCTATATCTATAAATTATTCTCTACATTTCGCCGTAATTACTTCATCAAATTCCATGCTTCTTATTTAATAAATCATTTGAATGGATCAACTTGCAAGGTATAACCCAGTTGTGGTTTGTTAGGAAACTTACATAAAGTATCAATTTTTAATACCCATTCGTATTTACCCATACGAAGCCAGTTGCGAGGTGGGTCAACATTCAAGAGCTTGAAACTACATGACAAAAGTTAGGACTTTTCAGATGTCCTTTGTTACTATTCGTTTGTAAACTTTTTTCAAATTCACATCACCTTATAATTCATTTTAATTACTCCAGATAAAAAATTTCAAGTTTACAAAACATATTTGCCATATTAATTGGAAAATATGAAACTAGGCCTAGATATTTTAATCACAGATGATGCACTGGGTCTATTTATTATAGAGTGGAATAAAAGGCAATTTACCCAAGCATGCAGATGTAACTATATAACATTCTCTAACAGGTGATAAATTTTGATTTTGGATTTGGTAGCACTCAGCTGATATAATTACTATAAATAATTAATATACATGTAATGATACAAACACAAAAATGCGTCCACACACACACACACGCACACAAAAAATTTGTATTAGTATATTACACTAAAACATTACATTAGTTTTATTAATACGTATTTGCTCAATAATGTAAATAAACTTTCCGGGAAGATAATATCATATACACGTTACGTTTATGATTTGTTCATAATTTTTAATGGCACAATACAACAAATAGAAAATATGAAAAAGTACATGAATGATATCAATAAAAACATACAGTTCACACTTGAGATGGAGGTAGATAATAAACTTAACTTCCTCGATTTGACAATTACAAGACTGGATGAAAAATTTCAATGTCAAATATACCGGAAACCGACAACCACGGATCTCATGATAAATGCTGGATCACATCACCCCTTTTCTCAAAAAATGGCAGCATATCATAGTTTAGTACATAGGTTACTTTCCATACCATTGGAAGACAAAGATTTTCATGAAGAACTAAACATGATCAAGTACATAGTTAAGGCCAATGGTTATAAAGGTTCAATTGTGGAAAGTTTAGTCAAGAAGCACCGAAAAAAGAAAAACAACATAGAATTAAAAGAAAATAATAGAAATAAAGTTAGGTATATAGCATCAGAATATGGTAACACCCTACCCAAAATTTTAGACAAAGTATTCAGTGAGATAAATATAAAAATGGCTTTCCGAACTAATAACAACGTTAATAAGATACTCCTACCTAAACATTCAAAATCGGTTGAGGACAATACGGGCGTTTATAAGATAATGTGCAATGACTGTGATAGCTACTACATTGGCCAAACTGGTAGACCCTTTAAAAAACGCTTTACAGAACATTTACCTAAAAAAGAATTTAGTAAAACTGTGTCAAATTACGCGCGCCATCTGATGGACAAAAATCATAGTTATACTGATTTCACAACAAACTTTCAACCCCTCCACGTATGCAGAAAAGGAAGTTATATGAATGCTGTCGAAGAATTCGAAATATATAAGGCATATAAAGATAAAAACACAAAAGAGGTCCTTCTTAATGAACAATTGAATTTCCGATCAAATCCACTATACGACACAGCGATAAGAATAAAAAACAAGATCCATAGTGCACGACCTATAACAACATGAGCACAGCAGTCGACTATAGTATTTCGTGGTGCGTACCAGCGATATCGCGTGTGTTCTCACGTTTGGGGTTTTTATATATTTTTTGTGTTTATATTTATATTTATTGGATATTCCTGATGATAGGACATATGTCCCGAAACACGTAGATATTCATAAAGGATAAAGGCCACCAGACGAAAAAAGGTAAAACTATTTTACTATTTATATACATATAGTGGCTTGGATACCAAATAGCATGGATCTGAAATTCGGATTGTGGTTAAAATTCTTTTTAGTCTGATATCCCATATGCATTTTAAATGATTATTTGTAAATTTTGACCCCTCAGTTTTTACTACCATATTCCATAAGGAAATGGAAGTATGGTGATGGCAAAAAAAAAAATCGTGTTCGAGAAAAGGGCTGATTCTGATTGTACTACTTTCAAAACATGAAGAAAAGTCATTTTTCGAAAAGTGTCTGTGTGTAGAATTTTTTCTATGGCAAATGATAACAGCTGCAAATTCAAACAGAATCAAATAATATTTTGCATACAGTCCTGAATTGTAGAGGACTCGAGGTCTTTTGTTTTTGGTGAAGATCGGTTAAGGGAAAGGGGTAGTTTACCTGCAACATTTTACGTTTTAACAAGAGTAAAGTGCTTAATTTTGATAAATAAAGTATCCTGAAAAGAAGGTCATAATAATCCACTGTAGAAAGATAGATGAAATATCTATAAATGAAAAGGGTAGTTGAAGGGGGGAGGCGGTAATTTTTTTATAAACTAAAATGGTAGTTGATGGAGAAGGTAAATTTTTATAAGTTTTATATGTGTACTACGTTATTGACAACAAAGAAGTAGTTTCTATGGAAACACTTCATTTCACTTTAACAAAATTCTATATTTTTCATTTTAATTTAAATGACGTATGAGTGAAAATATATCATTCCTGGCAGGCAAGCATATCTCAATTATGTAATGTTTACTTTTCCAAAGTTTTATTATTGTGATTACCGCAATAAAAAGGCCGGCAGGATACACACACACACACACACACAAAATTCGCGTTATTTCTGGCCTCACTCATGTTTATTTTCTTATGTTTGCATGCTTCTTAAATGGAAAGTGCCGAAACCCACACCAACACAACGCGTGCAAGCCGAAAAGATGGACATCGATTTGCTTCCTGTGGATCGCTGGGCAGTGTTGTTGTATTAAAGCAATAATTAAAATTTGTGTACTTATTTCTATTATGATATGAGAATTATAAACTAATATGTGCATGTGTGTATGTATAAAAAATATATACATTTTTTCTCCTTTGGAAAATTGTTTGCCCCTCCTTGAAAATATCTTGACCTACCTGATGGCTAGTTATTTACTAGCCTGTGTGGAATATAGCGTTATGACATGGATCAGAATGGTGGGTGTTAAACAGGAGACACAAATGTATTAAGGAAGAAATGTTTTGCTGAGAAATTTATAATTATACAGGTGAACAGAATAGTTGTTCAGGAAATCAAAAGACAAATGGAAAGAAAGAAATCAAGACTCGATTTAAAAAAAAGAAAAATGACTTGTATAGTATTTACAAGAAAAACTTTGATAACAGTATAGACATCCCTCGGCCCCTCGCAGCGAGAGTACAATTTCATTACAGGAATCAGATCGCAGTTACCTTTAGCTAGCTCTTCGTTCAACCTACAGACATTTTATCCAAAAGTACAGTCCTTCCTCACGAAGGTTGAGGATAGTCTTAATCTACCTGACATGGTGGTACCATTTTAGCTGATACGCAATTTCTTCAGAACTCAAGCATCCACTTATTTAATTAATATTTAAATGATTTTAAATATAAATTTTAGGACACGGAAGTCATGTATCATTCTCCATACCGATTTTTTCTATGGTGAACGATAACTACCGCAAATTCAAACAGAATCAAAAAATGTTTTGTATATGTACCTGCGTTGTAGATGACTCAAGGTCTATTGATTTTGGTGAAGATTGGTTAAGGAGAAAGGGTAGTTTAACAGCAACGTTTTATGTTTTAAGAAGAGTAAAGTACTTAATTTTGATAAATAAAGTATCCTGAAAAGAAGGTCATAATAATCCACTGTAGAAAGGTAGATGAAGTATCTATAAATGAAAAGGGTAGTTGAATGGGGAGGGGGTAATTTTCTATAAATTAAAATGATAGTTGAAGGGGGAGGGGATAATTTTTTACTTCTATGTTCCATAAGGAAATGGAAGTATGGTGATGGCGAAAAAAATCGTGTTTGAGATAAGGGCTGCTTCTGATTGTACTATCCTCAAAAACATGAAGAAAAGTAATTTTCCGAAAAGTGTCTGTGTGTAGAATTTTTTCTATGATGAACGATAACCAGAGTAGTAGCTGGGGGGGGGGCCAAGGGGGCAGCCGCCCCGGGCAGCATAGCCAGGAGGGCAGCAAAGTGAGCATAGACTTGAAAAAATTGTTTTCAGTTTATAAAAGTACAAACAAGTTGCTTCTCTGATAATGACTATTCCTTTCATAAAGGAAGCATAACCAGCCAGCTTGCTGTTGTCACACCTTGCATAATAAACAGTGTTAGACTATTTGTACTCAAGAATTGTAATTACGGTTCATTATGACCACAAATTACGCTGGAACAGAGGCTCTTTGTCCCTCTCTGTACAATACAGTATTTCATTCTTCGTGTTCATTTTATGTTTTTGTTGGCAACGGATGTTTAGTCTATGGGGTTTCTTATCTCGGAGTTTTTATCAGTGCATGCTGTTTTAAATGAGTTTTGTTATCTTGTGTGCGAGTGATGAATAGACATTTAGTCAGTACGGTTTTTTATTAGTGTGGAAGCAGCATTAATTCTTAATGCGTAGAAAACTTTAATTTTGTGACCTTTCTCTTTTTCTGGACACATATGCTTTATTCTATGGACAAAATCCAGAAAATCTTGCAGACCAAAGGCATAAGCTTTATTCAAGCTTTTGGAGATGCTAACGGACAAATTAAAAGTTTGGAGGAATGAGCTGTGTGACAATGTCATTTCTAAGGCAGAACAGGTATGTAATGAATGGGGCGTCAGTATCACAAAAAGGATAAGAAAGAAGCGCATGATGCCAGGGAGTATGCAGACGACTCTGCATTAACCGTTCATCAAGAAATGCGACGTTCTCTAATAGAAATTTTGGACAAACTGTCAGTTGAAATTTCAACCCATTTCTCTAACATAATAGAGTTAGAAAAACGATTTGGGTTCCTCTGTAAATTTGAGGCTTACGTAAATGATGGGGATATATATTTTAAGGAACAGCTTTCTCAAATCAGTATTAAGTGCACAGTGCTTGCAAAACTGTATTCACATGACCTAAGTAGTGAAGAATTGTTCAGTGACTTGAAAGACGTCGTACTTTTATTAAAAAGGGCAAAAGTTAATGGAGAACAAATGGACTTTACTGTACACCTCAGGGACTGCTACAATACATTTCTTCATTGGGATTAGAAGCCTACAAAACATTAGCAATAGCTTTAAAAATTTGTCTTACTTTACCAGTGTCTGTGTCTTCTTGTGAAAGATCGTTTAGTAAACTTAAATTGATTAAATCGTACCTACGATCAAATCATCAATATCTCAGGACAGGGTATCAATACTTTCAATTGAAAACGACATTGCTTCGTCTTTAGATTATAGTGATTTAATAACCGACTTTGCAGCAATAAAGACCAGGAAAGTTACATTTTAGAACGTCTCGTTTTAAATATTTATTTAATATTAAAAATAAATATTAAGTGTTTATTAATAGAAGACGTATTAACCTGTAATGGTAAGTGATTTAAATTATTACTTTTAATGTAGTTCTTTGTTTAACTTTATATTGCTTTAGGATATTGTTTTGACGATGCGCTTTAGACCTACAAGGAATTTGCATAATTATTAGAACATATTTATGTTATAAATTTGTTATATTACTACATTTTTTATACTCTACATTTGTCAGTAATAAATGTATATAAACTGAATACAGGTAACATTAAGCTTATAATATGCAATTTCTTAATTTTGACTTAACAAATATTCTAAAGACTTTTTCTGGACGTGCTTTCATATAAAATTCTACACATTTGCACTTATTAAGTGCTTTGTTCACTGGATGCGCCCTCATTTTTGCTCTTTTGTCCCATTTTAATTGTGAAGGCGAGGCGACCGACAATCTCCTTGACCCGAGCGCCAAAAAGCCTAGCTATGCCACTGTTATTACCAGACTACTTTGTTCAATCTGGTCTTAAACAGTTTGACTAATTAGTTTAAAGGAAAACATAATGAATTAGAGCCAAAAAATTGAAACACTGATGGTTCATTTATGTTACCTACTACTTAAGTTAAAACACACTTTCTTATCAGGGTTATGATGGATATGCTAAATTGTCAGGGGGGGGGAAGGAATTAGAAAAGTTGGTAAATTTATTGAGGAACTCTAGTGACATTAGCCATCTGAACATTGTTTTCTTGATTTGATTACCTCTATTGTGCAGGTATAGATTTATGGACTGGAAGGAAAAACAAAAACAGAATTTAAGGAATTACTTTTGCAGCCATAGTAACGGATGAAATCACTGACATAACAAACAAGAGAGTCAAGCCTTAGTGTTGTGCTAAGAAGATAAAACTGGGTAAATTCATATGGGATTTAGTGATATTGGGGACTGAAGTAATGACTACACAATCTTTGAATTACCTGAAAAATAATCCAATACCACGAATGAATACCCATGAGAAAATATTACAACGATACAACGTTATTTAATATAAATTCGATATACTGTAATTTATGCGGGTTGTATAATGATACCAGGTGTAACTATAATAAGAGTATTTTTTTATTTATCAGTATTTAAAACTCATATTTTTTATTTACTCAATATTATAAATATTCATAAACATCATTAGTAATTGTCGGACACGATATTGCTCATTATTAAATGTTTATATCTTATCATATGCAACATTACACATATTTAAACAAATCTCTTATATCTAAACATGTTAATAATCTTATATCTAGACATGTTTATAAATTGGTTTATTAATTAAATATAAAAATGAAAAATATTTTTTATTGAAATAAATTTTCTTAACTCAGATCTGACCTCTACTCGCTCAGTCTATACCAATGTTTAAAATTCAATTTAAAATTATATTAATTGCTTGTAGACTGGCATTTGTTTTAATATTCAACTTTAAATTTATTTTTTTCTATGATTCAAATATCAAATCAATTTACTATTTATTTTGATAATAACTCTACTCTCTCTACTTTAAATTCTCTTTCATTTATTAATTCTTTTTATATGCTATTGCTCATTCTTACGACTAAACATTTATCTACATTTTAAAATATTATTACTAAGTATAAATTTTTCTTTATTTTAATTTACTGTCTTTTGATATCGTCTTTATGAGCTCTTTTTCTTTTTTTTTTTAAATCATTTAAAATGCATTACGCATGTCACCTCGAGTTCTGATGATCTTACGACTTGTTGTCCGGGGTCCAGCATTGTCCAGAGTTAGTTTTCCATTCCTCCTGTCCTAGCGTGGTCCTGGATACATCTAGAGTCCAGTGTCGCTCTCCAGCAGTGTGTTCCTGGATACGTCTAGAGTCCAGCATTGCTCTCCAGCAGTGTGTGTTCCTGGGTACGTCTAGAGTTGTTATCTGCTGCCAGGTAGATCTTAAACAATCTTCTAATGTCCAGCATCTTCGTCACTCTGTTAGCTTTTCCGTATATACTCTTGGTAGACTTACTTTACTATTTCGGTATTTACTTTTTCTGGAATATTGTCGTGAATTTAATGAACGTTATTACTTTCGTTACTGCGACTTGTAATAGAATTAAAAGTAAAACTGTTTTGCCGACGGACAGCATGTCTGGCTGCAACTGTGTCTTGAAATGAAGAGAAGGTTTTTTGGTCGAACCCTTAATTTATACCCTCTCGAGATTCCGCGCCAGTTGGCTCCAAAATCGTCCTGTCGATACTTGCATATCTTGTGACAGCCCCCACTCCTGAACCTTTTCATCTATTTGCAATTATTAGCAAATAGCAATGTTTTGCACGGAATCGAGATAGCACAAATCATAGCTAATTCGATTAAGCACTCACTATATTAATTTGAGCGTCTTAGGGTAATTTGCATATTTTTTGGCACGTTTATTTTGCACTGTCTTCGCATAGCGTGTTCTAATAATGTCATCTTTTCACTGGGGATAACTATAAATTTTACACACACTTTGGTGCCTTTGGTTAGTTCATACACTAATTAGTTTTCACACAGTGAATTAAAATAATTATTTTATTAATTACTTGGGGCGGGTTGCTGAGATTCCTGTCTTGACATGCATCACTAACACACACAAGATACACGTGTAACACACATACAATTGAGCAGGTGTTCACTGCGTGTCGGAACAGGTTAATTTCTCCCCTAATCTAACAATGAAATATTTTTACAATCTCAGACCTGTCCATTTACCCGTAACTTATACAAATTCTACACATTTTATATTTATTTAAATTAATGCCTAATACAGCGTATGGCTGTATCGTTGCATTATTCCTCTGCCTGAGAGAAAAAATTTAATAAATATTTATTAATTAAATTTTTGTCTATTTGTTCTAGACAAATACAATCGTGTTATATTAGCTTAACTTAAGTTTACATTGGTTAAACAAACACATAATAATGAGTAAGTCAGTCTAACGCTCACCGTGGTGGTATGCAATATTCACCCCCCATTATAACAGTTGACCTTGTACTCATTCAGTGGCATTGTTCCACTCTTGCTCTCTTCTCTCATTATTCATACGTAGAACTTCTTGAATGACGTTGCATGATATTTGCCAATGTCCTTTTCCTTCCTCTCATCGTATACGATGAACGTGTGTCTTCCTACACGTTGTTTCAACGTATAAGGTCCATTGTACAACCAGAAGAATTTCTTCGCTGTGTTGTTACTGTGTTTTCCTACAGGATTAGCTTTCAACAGAATTTGTTCTCCTACATCAAATCGTTGTAATTTATGTGTTCTATTGTATTTTTCTATCCTCTTGTTACCTTGTTCTATGATGCGTTGTTTAGTATACTCCACCTTTACACTTAATGGAATAGGTACGTTTTGATTCTCTGGCTTGCTTACATATTTGGTCCAGAATCTAACAGGTTTCTTGTCTTCGTCTAGCTTGATTGGCGTATAACTTGTTGCTTCGCTATAATTTTCATTTATTGCTTTCTCAAAGAAAGGTAAGTACTCTGCCCATTTGTTGTGTTGATCATGACAGTAGATTCGTAGATATTTACCTAACTCTTTATTTACTCTTTCTGCAAGATTTCCCTGTGGGTGTCGTACTGATGTGAGCACAAGTTGGATTCCATTTTCACAAAGAGTTCTCTCCCATACCTCGCTTTGGAACTGTACTCCTTGGTCGCTAAGTACCTTCTTCATTTTACCATATGCAGGGATGTATTTCTGCAAGAGTATTTTTAAAACAACTTTAGTTGTGGGTCGCATAATTGGATACAGATGGACGGCTTTGGAAAATACATCTCTACAAACAAGTATGTGTTTCACTCCCCGGCTTGATCTCGGAAGTGGTCCAAGGAAATCCACTGCAATTAGCTCTTCTTTTTGGTCCTTTCGGACACTCTGCATTTCCACATAGGTATGTAGATTCGCTCTGTACTTTTACATTTCCTTACTCATACATTCTTACCTTCGCTTCTTAACTCTTTTCTTAACATGACATTACTTTATCTTTCTTAACTTTTCTTATATTACTTATACAATACATTAACATTCTTACATTAATATTATACAATACATTAACCTTCATTACCTTCAATTATTACATTTCTTTACTATTACCTTTCTGATCGCTAATAATACACCTTTTTCGTTAGCTTCGTAGTGAGTCATTATCGGCTACAGATGACTACCTTAGAAACACGTCTATATCCAGACTTTGTGCTTAACTCTACTCGATGTTTTAATCATAGTATTTGGAGCTCTAAATAATCTCTGTCCTTGACTTTCACTATCGCTATCTTCTGTGTCCTTACCTTTCCACTAAGGTATGAAGATTTCGCTTGATCAGCCATTCTGACAATTAACATTGATTTCTCCTCTCTAATCCTTTCTTCATATTAATAACAACATCGATAATAACATTCCTTTACAATCATTTCTTAAATATTTCTTTACACAAATTATTTCGTGCCATTCTTTACTTTGAATACTAACATTCCTTACCATTTCTTACAACATAACATTCTTTCTATTATTAATTCTTTCATCTTTTTACACATATTATTTCTTATTAATTAATTCCTTTTCTTATTAATAATAATTAACATTAACATTTTTCTTTTAAAATAATTATTTGTTCACATTCGGGTGTTGAGTGTGATTCAATTTACACTCTCCCTAGTATTATAACAATTGCATTGGGTCAACAGGAAATCTATTGTACCTCAACGTGTAGTCGCCGTTGTCATATATCAGCCGACATGTACAGTTATTTTCGTCTCGTATTCCTTCCTCATTATTGTGCATATTCGCCGCGTGACCTACCTGTCTATAGGGCGAGAATTTTTCTCTAGTCGACAGCCACAAATAACCTCTCTCTCTCTTTCTACCTTCTTCTCTCTCATTCTCACTGCTGTGCCCCTCTTGTCGAACGCATTCCTCAGTAGTTTGTCTGCGTTTTACATACACCGTGAAACATTCTTTTGTGCATCGTTTATGATAATCTTTATAGTTTTTATATTTATTGTGCTTATCATTATCATAATTAACACTCATTCGGTATTTACCGTTTTTATAATTAATATTATAATTATCACAAGTTTGCATAGTGTTTCGTATAGATAGTTTCCTACTACAGTTATAGTTACAGTGACACTTAGTGTGTGTGTTCTTGTCGTAAATATTGCGACTTAATTGTTTCACACGTATTGTTTTACTGTGAGTTTGCACAGCGAGTTGGATATTTCTATCAATAAGGTGTGCCTGTCGATATCCTATGTTATATTCTTCCCTAGTGTTAAGTATTTCACTAGAATTATAATTATTAAATATTAACATTCCTTCAAGTTCTTTTTTGATTTTAATAGCTTGTTTATCAAGTGCTATCTTACCATTACTTTTGCGTGTGTTTATACGCGTATTATTGTCGATATCCATAGGTACTAAGTGCGGAGTATTAATTACGATATCTTGTTCTACTTTTGCTTTTCTTTCTTCTCTTAATTTTTCTGTTTGTTCTCTAAAAAATTCTGTTAACTCGTCTATTTGTGTTCTAATATTATTTTCTTTTACTTTTTCTGTTTGTTTGTCCTCTACTTCACCAAATATGGCTTGCATCATAGCTTGAAGTGCCTCTTCCATCCTTAAACTTCCCGATATTGCCATGTTGAATTATTTTGTATTTAAATATTTATTTATAAATTATTATTGGTGAACCGTATGCGAGCTTTTATTTATTTATTGTTTGATTATTATTATTTATTTATTTTTATTTACTCCTGTTACAATTACACCTGTTTATTTTGGGTGGGCGCCAGTTGCGTTATTTCACTACAATACACACAACAATTTTAAAATACTAACATACAGAAATAATTAAAATATAATATTAGTTATATCATATAACTCATCAAGATTGGTAATCATAGAGCATACATTAATAATTAAATGTAGGCGTGTCGTGCCTCACGTCAAGGGCGCCATTCTATACAACGTAACAAGTTGGAAATTTAATATAATTTAAATTTGTGGAGCCCCATGATCTTGGAGCGCCATTCTATACAACGATACATATACATAAATGTAGGCGTGTCGGGCCTCAAGTTCAAGGGTGACAAAATTATATAACGAACTTATATGTAATTTCGATATACTGGAAATTATACAGGTTGTATAATGATACCAGATGTAACTACGCAATAAGAGTATTTTTTTATTTATCAGTATTTAAAACTCATATTTTTTATTTACTCAATATTATAAATATTCATAAACATCATTAGTAATTGTCGGTCACGATATTGCTCATTATTAAATGTTTATATCTTATGATATGCAACATTACACATATTTAAACAAATCTCTTATATCTAAACATGTTAATAATTTTATATCTAGACATGTCTATAAATTGGTTTATTAATTAAATATAAAAATGAAAAATATTTTTTATTGAAATAAATTTTCTTAACTCAGATCTGACCTCTACTCGCTCAGTCTATACCAATGTTTAAAATTCAATTTAAAATTATATTAATTGCTTGTAGACTGGCATTTGTTTTAATATTCAACTTTAAATTTATTTTTTTCTATGATTCAAATATCAAATCACTTTACTATTTATTTTGATAATAACTCTACTCTCTCTCTACTTTAAATTCTCTTTCATTTATTAATTCTTTTTATATGCTATCGCTCAGTCTTACGACTAAACATTTATCTACATTTTAAAATATTATTACTAAGTATAAATTTTTCTTTATTTTAATTTACTGTCTTTTGATATCGTCTTTATGAGCCCTTTTTCTTTTTTTTTTTTTAATCATTTTAAATGCATTACGCATGTCACCTCGAGTTCTGATGATCTTACGACTTGTTGTCCGGGGTCCAGCATTGTCCAGAGTTAGTTTTCCATTCCTCCTGTCCTAGCGTGGTCCTGGATACGTCTAGAGTCCAGTGTCGCTCTCCAGCAGTGTGTTCCTGGATACGTCTAGAGTCCAGCGTTGCTCTCCAGCAGTGTGTGTTCCTGGGTACGTCTAGAGTTGTTATCTGCTGCAAGGTAGATCTTAAACATCTTCTAACGTCCAGCATCCTCGTCGCTCTGTTAGCTTTTCCGTATATACTCTTGGTAGACTTACTTTACTATTTCGGTATTTACTTTTTCCGGAATATTGTCGTGAATTTAATGAACGTTATTACTTTCGTTACTGCGACTTGTAATAGAATTAAAAGTAAAACTGTTTTGCCGACGGACAGCATGTCTGGCTGCAACTGTGTCTTGAAATGAAGAGAAGGTTTTTTGGTCGAACCCTTAATTTATACCCTCTCGAGATTCCGCGCCAGTTGGCTCCAAAATCGTCCTGTCGATACTTGTATATCTCGTGACAGCCCCCACTCCCGAACCTTTTCATCTATTTGCAATTATTAGCAAATAGCAATGTTTTGCACGGAATCAAGATAGCACAAATCATAGCTAATTCGATTAAGCACTCACTATATTAATTTGAGCGTCTTAGGGTAATTTGCATATTTTTTGGCAAGTTTATTTTGCATTGTCTTCGCATAGCGTGTTCTATTAACATCATCTTTTCATTGGGGATAACTATAAATTTTACACACACTTTGGTGCCTTTGGTTTGTTCATACACTAATTAGTTTTCACACAGTGAATTAAAATAATTATTTTATTAATTACTTGGGGCGGGTTGCTGAGATTCCTGTCTTGACATGCATCACTAACACACACAAGATACACGTGTAACACACATACAATTGAGCAGGTGTTCACTGCGTGTCAGAACAGGTTAATTTCTCCCTTAATCTAACAATGAAATATTTTTACAAACTCAGACCTGTCCATTTACCCATAACTTATACAAATTCTACACATTTTATATTTATTTAAATTAATGCCTAATACAGCGTATGGCTGTATCGTTGCAATATATTAGTTGGAGTAGCTGTGTTAACTGTAATGAATTCTGTACTAAAAAACTTTGTAGATATGTAAAAAGAATCCAAAATAATTTTTGGCCCCACCATCAGGCCTTCTTTCAGTTTTTGAACTCACCTAAAATGATCTCATGCATTTGATGAAATTGTGAAAAGATTCTCGTTCTATCTAAGTAGATAATTGTAACATTGTGTTTCACATAACATTTACAAAAACTATAGTATACATTGTATTCATTTAATTAATAGATATAGAAGAATATTTAGTAGTATGAATACGTCATGATTCACAACTGTTAGCTAATGTTGTTACCTACTATCTATCGTTGTGTATTGACAATCATGTATTAACATATCGCTACATGTATCAAGGAACTACAGTCATGTATGTTCTGTATTTACAAAAACTGTTTACACATGATGAAAATTATACTGTGCCACTGACAACAAATAGTATAATAAAATCATTATGTAGTAGAATTATGTCATACAGTAAATTTTTTTTAATGTGACTAAAACTATTTATTTTGGAAGTAAAAATAATATTGTCAACCTGAATACCTTTCAAGATAAATTTTAGTGTACATGTATTACTCAGTACAATAAATGTTACATATAGCAAAAGTATTTTATGATTTTATACATATGCTATATAACAGTGGCGGCTGGTGGTTGAAAAATTTGGGGGTTGCAGTTGGGTTGGATGGTATTAAATTGTTTTATTCTCTCAATAGAAAATGTCCAAATCTCCTCACCTCCAAGCAATACACAAGGAAAGCAAAATAATGCAATATTAGTGTCACACCCTCATAACCACGAATATTTATTGTATGAAAATTTTTTAAATTTACGATTAAATATTTTGTTATATTCTGTTACCTGATTTTACACTTTGATTAAAACTTGAAACATCTCGTGTGGGCCTACCTAATCTCTTTATTTTCAATTTATTCTTTAATAGAACATAAACTGAACAGCGTTTTTGTTAAGTTTACAACAGAATTAATTGTGTCCTACCAGTTAAATATAATAAATATGTTACACTATGACACCTTAATACTTTATATGTACTATTATTTAAATTTAGCGATGAACTGGGCTGACACTTAACTGACATTAACAACAAACTTCCAACCCGGCGCACCATGTGTTATTTACCAACAAAGAGACTGGTGGCGCCGTGAGGTACAAGCGGGGTTTGCAGTCCCTAATCACACCAAGCGAGCCTATACTGCTGTAATAGGAACAACCGAGTCTAGCCAGCCAGAGCACTACTCCATTGTATTTCCCCATATACAAAGTGCGTCACAGTTGGTGCACACTTGCCATGTACACCGCTGCAAGAGCGTGTACGGTTTTTAGTAAATCCTCTGCACTTTTCAATCGGCAAATGATGAATTACGATGATTTAGCTTGAGAACACTATAATTACTTATTGTCTTATTAATAATTCAAAATATAATTCGGGATTTAATGGGGGTTGTGCAACTGTGCAACCTAAGCACGGGCCGCCACTGCTATATACTAAGTGTAATTACTGTATATTAATAAATAATTAATAATAACATACAATTATGTTAATATTTCTACTAACACACAAAGTTCTGTTTGTCACACAAAGTATTCTACCACATTTGTTACAGGAGCATGTCTGTTTTTAGCCACATTCCACATTCTCTACTTTTTCTTGCCCTTTTCTTTAGATTTTTGCTTCTTGTCTAGCTTGTATGGACCTAAATGTCGCCTGACCATTGTACCACGCCACCAAGCCTGTATTTTAGTTGCCATCTTATGCCTGTAACACTCTAGCTCATATGCTTTTTCTCTTGCCGTCCTTTCTTCAATGTATTCTTTCATTTCATTCTGGTGCTTCTGAAACTGTCATTAACTGGATCACAATTTATGAAATTATGAATGAATAAACAAGTCATTAAGCATGTTTACTTTTATAATAATGTTTATGACAACCTAATAAGCTCAAGTCAACTTTAAAGTAAAAAGTTGTTGACAGTGGGCTAATAAAATCAGTATTAGTATAGTGTAGCATATAATAGCAGAAATCAAAGTGGGATGAAGAATCTCTGAGGATTAAACACTGATAGGCTGTTTCTTCTCAACTCTGTATGAAAATGGAAATCTAATAATATTGTCAAAACCTCTTTAATAACAACATAACCTTATACACATTCTCCTTTACATATAACTAGATTGTGACTAAAAAACTATTGTGGAACAGGCTTCCTGATACAGAAGTAAAGGATAAAACAAATAAGATAAACAAGCCATATTGATGGTAAGTAGGAAAGTGTGGGATGAAAGAGTTTTAAAATTAATAATCATGTGTCGTATATACATTACCACAATTCTCAAAAGTATTGTAGTATTTGGCAGTGAAACAGGGTACTGAAAGGTTCTATTAACAACTGGAAATGACTTCTGGAGATGACCAATGCATAGATTAGGGTTGAGATGAGACAAAATGTGTAATGATAGGATATGGGAAATAATGGAGCCATGTAAACAATAACTGATGACATTAAACAAAAGGATCTGAAATTAAATGAGCTGAAGAGTTCTCCCTTGGCTTTTGTCTTTACTCCTTTAAGGTTCCTTTGCCACCAGGGACCTACCTGTATGGAGACACAAAGAACTAAGTTAAACATTTTGGAAGTTGCTGGAATTCAGAAAAGGATTTCCAACCTCTACAAATGGGTGGTTCATTAGGGCTACAAGTGGCTACAAAATCAAGTAGTTCAATTACTGGGAGGAAATATTCTTTGTCCGATCATAAATGAAAGCAAAAAAAAACAAGCAGTTTCACAGCATGATCAACGAGACGTGTACCTTTTGCTTACGAACCATTAACAAAAGTTCGATATCTGGTAAGACTTCATCATTGGATTTTACGAAATTGTCAATGCCAAAGCAGAAATCTCAGTGACATACTGAAAAACATTTCTGTGTGCTTGGACATGTTTTTTGAAAATTTACGGCAATAATTATATGGGAGTATCAAAAATAAGTAGACAATTCAGAGGAATCCAGATGTTAATGGTATATTTGCAGCCGCAGGCAACATATTTTCACTTAACAATTAAAACTTAACACAGCAGAACAATATGAAATATACAAACACTACAAAACACAACCAAACAACATACTTAACGACCAATTAAACTATAAATCACACACACTGTTTGACACAATTATACATAAAACCAACAATAATTTGGATCCCCGCACCAATCTCCTTCCTCCACACACCACCCCCACTAAACCTTCCAAACAAAAACCGTTGCGTTACTGGCCAGTCTGTCTCAAACTGCTGATGAAGGCGAACACCATGCCAAAACGCATGGTTTTTCGGAAAGAAAAACAAGTAAGTTTCACAAGTGAAAGTTCTATATTCTATAATATTTTCACTACACAGTACATTCTTTAAACTTAGCTGTGGAAGAAAGATTGCATCACATTCTCACTACGAGAAATACAACAAAACTAGCTAGATATTTTATATATAAAGTTAGGGAAACCCTAAAAGGTTACATTTGTATGAAATGTTCCATGTCAATGACAAGACTGTCCCAACAAACCTGTGTTCACTTTGCCTACAAAATGGATGATGAGAATTTTAAGTACAAAGCATATCCTAAAGAACTATGAATATGTTATTCGCAATTGCCGAATTCGGGCATTGCCTGAAATTTTTACTCACTCCGCGAAGTGCGAATCTTGTTTTACGCAATTCGTGGAGTGAGCATTTATTTCGGGCAATGGGAGTATTTCTATTTGTGCAATACCCAAAGTAAACTTTAATTTCTCCCATTGTGTAAATCAAAATACCCAATCTGCGTAATGAGCATTTCATTTTACTCACTCCGCAAATTGCGTATTCTGCTTTTACTTAATAGTCCAAGTGACCGTTCCCACACGCTTGGTTCTGTTTTTCAAAAATTCCTATGTGTTCACTGTGTGCAAAAATAAAATGCTATTGAAATAGAATGTGAAAACTGCAAACTTGGACTCCAAAAACAAGCTGAAAAATGATATCCAACTCTCAGAAAAAGTTGCCACCTCTTTCCGTTTGTGATAATGTCTTGGTTACCATTCCAGATGTTGACTGTGGCCACCTGGCTCCATGGAACATTTTGGCTGTCATAATGGAAGTAGTGGAGCCAAATTTGTATATCCTACGAACAAAACATGGGAAATTGGACAAGGCTTTTACCGGGAACCAGTTTCAAGCAGCTCCAAATATATTTTTAAAGACTGAAGAAGTCCCTGCAAATCCTGTCACTGTAAGGAAAGAAGCAATGATGTCGTCAGGTTCCAAACAAGGATTTGTACGTTGTGCAGTAGCGGCGATAAGGCCCCCGCAGACCCCGCGGCACGGGGGGGCCCCAGTTGGCCCAGTCATGGGACATAACTTGTAACATGAAAAATAAGCGTAAACGAGTTGTAAAACGCTTCTTTGTTGAATTATCAGTTGACCATAGAATTGACGACCCAGTGAAATCATTTGAAGTAAAAGTTTTCAATGCAACACTACATATTGTAATAGCTCAGCTACAAATGAGATTCGAAGGATTGCATTGCATTGATGATAGGTTTTCATTCCTGACGCCTCAGAATTTAGTAAACTTCTCACAAGAGACAGTAGTGGAGAAAAATAAGGCTCTGGTAAATGTGTATCCTGGTGACCTTTCCACATCACTGCCTGACCAAGTAATATCCTTCAAAGCTCTGATGGCCAAAGAAATTGTACACAAGAAAAGAATTCGAGAAATGATGAATTTACTGGTTGAAGAAAACAGCTGCCTTATGAGTTGCCTCCCAGACTTAACTACAGCTTTGCAGCTTTATTTAACCATACCTGTCACAACAGCTACAGCGGAAAGAAGCTTTTCAAAACTTAAATTAATTAAATTAAGTCATACTTAAGAAGTACCATGGCCCAAACTCGGTTGAGTGACTTGGCACTGTTAAGCATTGAGCATGAAGAGACACAGAAAACTAATATCAACGAAGTGGTTGAAAAGTTCTTAGCTATTAAAAAAAGAAGACTAGGCTTAGGAAAACAGTGAACTTTGGTTGATCCTCATCTGTAAATATTGTACATTACTTGAGTTCGAGTGTTATTGAATTGGATTAGACTTAAGGAGAACTTGTACAGAGTATATTCAAGAATTTTACAAATTCAGTTACAAACTAATTTAAATGTTTGAAAAAAGCTAGAATGTTACTTTGATATTCGTTTTTAAATAATAAATTTTTAACACTCTGTGTGCGGTAGGCCTACTGTTTCATAGTCTGAATTTAGATCTTTGACGTAAAAATAAATCATTCTTTTTGTTTTGGTTTTTTTATAGTTTGTACAGAACTTTGTCTATTTAGCAACAATGAATTTTAAGATCTTGGATTTCGTTGTCCATGACGTGTCCGTTACTTAACTAAATATCACTATAATATTGACGACTCGGAACACTAAGTTTTTTATAAGTAAAAACGTAAAGTTTTACCTTACAGCCTAAACCGGCTTTCACCTATAGAAGGCTTCATCAGAGGCTGTCGTTAGATGAAATAGACTACAAAGACGAACTAAACACGATAAAATATCTAGCAGAATCTAACGGTTATGACAGAACGATAGTCAGTAAACTCCTACACAAAACACAAAACAAACAACAGACAAAGACAGAAAACAACAAATTCATAACACTAACATACATCAACAAACAAACAGAAAAAATTGCCCACAAATTCAAAAAAGCAGGATACAGAATCGCTTACAAAACCACTAACAAAACAGAACACACACTATCAAAACGCATGCCCAAAGCACAAAACAAATTCGATCTACCCGGTGTATATAAACTAAATTGTTCAAATTGCAGTAAATTCTACATAGGCCAGACAGGACGTAGCTTCAAACAGAGATACATTGAACACACAAAAGCACTCCACACCACTACAGAATCTACCTTCGCAAACCACCTCATTGAAGCAAACCACACATATAAAAACATCGACAATAACATGAACATACTACACGTACACACAAAAGGCCGAAAACTAGACACTCTAGAACAATTAGAAATATACAAACACACAAAAACAAATAAAAACGACATCCTAAACGAACAGACACAATTCAAATCGCACGCACTATTCGAACACATCTCACCACACACACACAGCTTCAATCTTTCGAAACACTATCTCCTCGCCAACAACAAGACGAGCAGCGCTACTAACGACAGCCTCTGATGAAGCCTTCTATAGGTGAAAGCCGGTTTAGGCTGTAAGGTAAAACTTTACGTTTTTACTTATAAAAAACTTAGTGTTCCGAGTCGTCAATATTATAGTGATATTTAGAATTTTAAGAGTTTGTACACGTGTAAAACATCCTTTGCAAATTGCAAACGCTTTGTGATAGACAAGAAAGTATTCACAAACCATTGTTGTGAAACACACGTAAATAGAAACTCATTTGAGTGTTTTCCCCTATTACGTATACAAAATTTAACCATTTTTATAGGACCCCCTAATTAGTTTCGCGGGGGGGGGGCCCGTTTCGTTAGCGCCACCACTGACGTTGTGGTTGTAAAAAGAACTGCATAAATAAATCATGTACTTGCTTGAAACTTAACGTAAAATGCAATTCAAAATGCCATAATAGTGCTCCCTGTAACAATAAGTAATTGAGAACTGCATTTAATCAAAATCTGTTATAGATATTAAAATTTTTGTGAGGGAAGCTTCCTTATTTTAATGTTTAACAATTAGGTGTGTTAGATACGTTATTTTTTTGTATTATATTCTGTTACACTGTTTAAGAATAAAATAAAGATTACAACCCCTAAGAACTACTTAAAAAATAAAAGAAAATAAAAAATAAAAAAATAAATACAATAAATGTACATGTGAAGACACGTGCGCATGCGTGTATGTGTGTGTGTACATTTGTGTGCGTGTGTGTTTTTCACACAATCGTCACTTCATCTATTGAGTAAAAGCAGAATACGCAATTTGCAGAGTGAGTAAAATGAAATGCTCACTTCGCGGACTGGGTATTTTGATTTACGCAACGGCCGAAATTAAAGTTTACTTCGGGTATTGTGCAAATGGAAATATGGACTCTGCGGAGTGGGTATTTTATTTCGCCCATTGCCCGAAATAAATGCTCACTCTGCGGATTGTGTAAAACAAGATTCACACTTCGCGGAGTGAGCAAAAATTTTGGGCAATGGCCGAATTTGGCAATTGCAAATAACAAATATATCCTTGGATTCTCTGAGACCTTACTGCAGAAGACACGAATGAGCAGTACCGGATACCTTGAGACAATGTTGCACTTTTACTCGTACTTCATCTACCTCTAACGCCATGTGATGAAACCAGTCGAGGAAGTGAATTCCAAGATCCAAGGTATTTTTATAGAAAACTATAAGGGCTTTGAGCAGTTTTAGGAGGAATGTTTATGAACAACTAAACTTGTTGAAGATTCGGTGCTGCGCCATAAGTGAAGTGTTCCAAACATGCTTGACAATATTCATTGCTGCTATACCTCATTCCTTCCAACAAAATTACATAAATGTAGCTGAGATCGTAAAATCCATAAGGTTAATGGATGTGCTAATGGTGGAGACGCAGTGTGTCTGCCATCAACAGTGGCAGTATCAAGCTCAAGGTAATCTTTATAAATGACCTAGATATTGACAGGCTCCTGATACATCTGATGCCTGGAGACATTAGCTGATAAAGAAAAGAACCCTTGACCATGATGTACAAAACAAGAACACTTTTGTTGAAGGGCATTGCAGTGTATGTTTCTCCTTGAAGTTGCTTAATGTATTTCTCCTCTCACAAACCTAACTCCTCTGTAAAACGCCAGTCAGCTGAAAGATTATGTAGGCCCTTCACCCCCTGAGAGCCTACAGTATCTCTCATGTACTATTATGTAATGTCTACTAAGGGACAGAGGAAACTGAACAACATTGAAATCTTTAACATCCACTAAACTATACTGGACCAACAGCAGCCTTGTATGTTATACAACTTCTTTCACTATGTAATTCATAAATATTATCCCCAATAAAATAATTTCATAAGATTTTCTCTTTATTTGTAGGTTTACTTGTAAAAACTTAATAAAAATAACTTTTATTGGACAAAATAAGAAGTCAAGTATTCAGCTCCTTAGACATGAAATAATGAAAGTAGCAGGTGACTGTGCACAGAGGTTACACAGAGGTGAAACTTGGGGGCCATATTTTTTCTTTTTAATTTTGTATCAGTCAGCCTACAATTTTTTATAAGACAAGGAGTAAATGACTCATATTATTGCATGAACAAATAAAAAACTAAACAATAACATTTTCATGAAGTTTCTGATTTCATACGTTATTTTCAATATTTATCTTAAATAACATTTTTTTTAAAGCTTAAATTATAAAAATTTCCACAGTTACAGCCCATGGCCCCATTTCATTTGGGGGGGGGGGGTACTGCACACTTTCTTCAACTAGTCCCTCTCCACTAATTTTAGTAAGTCAATGCCAATGAGCAATCTAAAATCATAAAGTGAATTTAGGAGAATAATGTACATACAAGATCACAAATCATAAAACAGCAACATGAAAAGCATTACAACAGAAGAGAACTATCTGTATAGGTCTGGTAAGTCTTTGCCAAAGTAACAAAGGAGAAATCATGGAAGATCTTAAACAAAGAACTATAAATGAAAAAACTGAATAATTTGAGTATGTGTGTGTGTGTGAATAAAGTTAGAAAAAAGAGATGAAAGGAGGTAATTTTGAGTCAACCATTATAATATTTATGGATGTAATAAAAATGCTCCACAGGACTAAAAACTAAAATTCAGAACACCTATTCTGAATTTACTATGAGTATATAATTCAGAAGGGGTTTTTACAGATGGTAGTCCTGTTAAGTCCTATTAGCTGAGAACAAGAGTTATAAAGAAAATCAAGTAAGGAATAATGTCCTTATTTCTATGACAGGCATAATAACCCTTTTATGACAGTCGGAAGCGTTTCTGAAATATTAGTGCTAATATAGCATACTAACATACTAGATACAGGTTTCCCCTACATATCAAGTCACAACCATTACAGTTTATTAAATTACAGTACTTTATTTCCTTAAAGTAAAGAAAACCTACCAACATTAACAAATTTTGATATTTAGTAGCAAGTTCTTTTCTACACTGCCGTAAATTGGAAAGTTTCACCTCCATTTCAGCTATATCTTTAGCATAATTTTCATGCCACTGTGTTATCTGGCAGCCGAGATCCTATAAAAACAGAGAATAAGCATATGACCAATTACTGAAATTTAAAAAAAAAATTTTTTTAAGTGAATGCTAGATTATTTTTAATTCATTTCAAGTTATAAATCTGTAGTAAAAAAATTAGGGATGAGAAAGTGATATTTTCAGATTATAGGGTTATCTGAAACATAAACTTACTTATCTTATTCTTATCCACTGATTCTGTTTATTATTGTTAATGACAATAAAAAATTTATTTGGTTCCATTTGATGAGCATTAATTACTGTTTCCAATATACTTAAAAAGTATATTTAAAATCCTATTTATGGAATGAAAAGATAAATATGAAATAATTGTGGAAATATGGAAAAACTACATCGTTTTGACAAAAAGAAAAAAAGAGATATTTCATATGAAGAACTAACATGACAATTACAGGCTGTAAAGAAAAATTAGAAATGAGATGAAAGACTATCTGAAGAATAATAGACTGACTGGTTACAATGTTTGTTTGAAGTTCAATGACCAGAAGATACTTCACTAGAGAGGGCATACGAAGGTTTGATAGGGAGAGGCAAGAGCCAAGAAGACTCAAGCTATAAAAAAAGAAAAAATACAGAAATTCTCTGCCGATGCTCGTCTGGACCCTGTGCCTTTCCATTCTTTATATATTGTTACAACAGTCTCCTGGATCGTTGTATGGTACAATGGAAACAAAATACAAACACCAATGAAGTCACTATTTCCAGCTTATGTTAGTCACAAATAAGAATGTGAAATCAACAAGGTACTCTCATAGAATAATTCAAGTTAAATTTGTCCCCCCCCACACACACACACGCGCAATAATAATGCCAACTATTAAAGAGTTCCGCACTAATTATAACACAGTAATCATTATTATATATATAAATTTTCACAATTGAACTTACTTTGGTTATCACTTTCCCATACGTTTCAAGGTGATGTGCCTCTTCCTCAGTGGGAGTAAATACTGAATGTCATTGTACAGAATAACGGTTATGGACTTAGGTGTGTGTGGTGGGAGTTGATGGTGGGAGGGAATTGGCGCTGAGGTTCAAATTGTGTGTTTGGATCAGTGTATCGAATAGTGTATGTGATCTATAATGTAACTGTTCATTTAATATGTTGTTTGGTTGTAGTGCATGATATCTGTATATTTCGAATTGTTCAGCTGTGTTTAGTTTTCTACTTTTAGGTAAGTAGTGTAATATTTCCATGTTGTGTTCTATGTTTGTGTAACTGTCGTTTTCGTTTTGTAAATGTGTGGCAAATGTGGAATGTATGTAATTTGTGGTGAGGGCTTTTAAATGTTCTGAAAATCTGGAGGAAAAAGATCTTCCCATCTGGCCGATGTAGAATTGGTGACAATCATTACGATTTAATTTATAAACCCCTGTTTTGCTGTATGTGTCTGTGTCTTTGTTAATATTATTTATGTGTTTCATAATGGTGTTGTTGGTTCTGTAGGCTACTTTATAATTGTGTTTCCTAAATGTGTTAGCAATTTTGTGTGTATTGGAATTGTAGTATGTAAGTGTTATGTATTTACTGGGTTGTGTGCTGTTGGTCTGATGTGTTTTACTTTTTGTGCTTAGGATGTGTTTGTGTATTTTATTTACCAAATCGGGGTTGTATCCATTTTTGACTGCTATATATTTGATTGTGTTTAATTCTTCTTGGTAGTCATGTGTCATGTCAATCAAATATAAATATTAAAATCCAATACTCAAAATTAACTAAATTCAGTAAAATGAGCTCATGATGAAATTGTACCAGAGAATGAGAGGGAGGGAGTGAAAGAGTGGATACTATTCAATATTAATAAGTGCTGGGTTGTGCCACTATATACACACGCACACGCACACTACACGCACTTCTTCTATATGCGTTATTGTTATGTCGTGTAATGTGTGAGTACCCACCTGCTGTCTGATCTTGCAGATTCTTCCGACTAGGGCGTGTGGATTTTGGATTTGAAGTTCGCAAGCTAGTAATCTCAAATTATTACAACAACACACAAAATAAGTTACTTTAAAGGGGGAGAGTTTTGTGAGACTGGTAGGCTTTATCGTACAACAATAAAACACTGTTATATGGGGTAATAAAACGTTGTTTATTACACCAACAACACACAAGAATAGAATGGTTATTATCTTATGAATTTTCTTATAGTCTATACAATGAATCGATGTTTTTCGATTGGTCAATAGTTGAAACAAACTGAACTCGATCTTTGGCGAGTTAATTGCAATTTAAATTTTACTTTATTAATTAATTTGAATTTAATTAAATTTATTTAATTAAATTGAATCTAAGTGTTCATTGAAACAAAATATAAAACTCTGAAATTAATTAGAATAATTGATTAAAATAAATTAGACGTGACACTCTAGTTCACGTTATTTCATTTCTAGTGATTCTACTTCTGATCTACTGCAGTATGATCTAAGATTAGATTGTCAGTTAAGATTTGTATAGCGCTTTTATACTACTTCTATTTCTTAACTATAACTTACTAAAGCCTTAAACTGCTATACAGATTATCACAACGAATTTACTTTTTAATTACTAGAGTCTTTGCTTTTTGTTTGGCACCTGAATTATTTGAATTACAATGTTTTAATTGAAAAATAGAAAATTTGATCTGAAAAATAAATAAGTGGATTTTGCTTTCCTGTTACTGAAGAGGATGTCGTCCCGATTTGTCCCTCGTCGATTCGAGTCCTTGGTTAGAGAAAGTAATCTGCTTAGAACTGCTGGATTCGGTCGTGGAGTTCAAAATTCGGCAACACTCTGCTTCCTTGCTGTTTGTGAATATTTTAACGTCTGCTGTTGTCTGCTGGAAGTGCTTCCTGTCCCTCGTCGATTCGCACGTTGCACGTCAGCGTGTGTGTGTGTGCTTCGTTCGAGTGGTCGCTCTGCTCGTCAGCTGTTCACCAATGATTTAGACGGCCTCTGTGCTGTATTCTTGAAGTCTGGTCTTGAAGTCGGGTGGATCTCTTGCGTGCTTATGACTAACTGGTAGTACACAATAAGCTTGGTTGATGTACTGAAGAGTATCTCGCCTTTACGCAACAATTACGAGCTATACAGATGATCTGTAGTTAGTGTGTTCGTAATTGCGTGTGTGTTGACCACGTAGAGTCTTCTTGTTGATCTTCACCACTTTGGTTACTAGACGATCGAAGGACTATGTCTTAACTTCGTGAGTACTGGCAGAAGAGTGATTTTTCAACCATAAAACACCGCACTAGCCGGGGCTTGCATGAAATGATTTCATTGGTCGACACACTCTCCCTACCACATAAAATTTAGAATTCCCTTGGTCCGTGAGAATGAAGTCTGGTTCCCACAGACGGAGAATAGAATATTATTATCTAATATAATTATCCGGCGGAACCAATTTGTCGCTGCGGATATCCTGTACTTATTTAATTTTGCAATAACTTGGTTGCAAACCAAGTTGTGTGAAATCTAAAATATACAATCTGTCAGAAATTATTATCTTTATAACATACTAAAATCTCATTACTGTAACTCTATTTATACAGAAGTTATTCAATTATTTTAATTAACTCTTTCATTTGTTAATTATATTGCATCAAATTTGCACACGTCATTATTAATATCTCGGCAAACATTTTGGCTATATTGGATTTCGCCTTTATTTATTACTTTCCGAGATATTAATAATTAACAGTTTGGGTGTGGTCGCTTCCTTGTACAGCGAACTGATTACATAATGACCACGTGTGCGTTGCTTTACACAGCATTATTTTCAATGCGCTACATTCAAATGGAGTTTTGACTGTTACTTTTATTTAAATATGCTTTCAGTATGCGGTAAACATATAACCCCAAATAATTAATATTTGGTTCCGTTATAATAGATATATATATATATATATGTTTATCATGTTTCTTAATATTATAATACATGTTTGTTTTTGGAGGGATAAAGTATTGTAAGGGTGTAATATTTGATAAACGCCACATGGCGTAACCTGTAGTCGTTTTTCAATGTGTAGTCATTTTCAAAAAAATTAAAGGTCAATGGTACATTTTATTTTGAGTACAATTATTTCAGGTAATACATTCCGTGAACCTGGTTCGTGTAACTCGAATTCTGGCCCTTTCAATGTAAGTTTTGTATCTGTTGTGCAGTATGCAACATGGCGCCCGATATTTTAATACACATCAAATTAAATGTAACCGATTAATTAAACACAATTAAAGTTTTATTACAATGGGTGTCGAGGAAAGGCCCTTGCTTGTTTCTGAATTAATGGAAGCACCTGTGGGAAAGTTGCTGAAGAGAAGTTATGCAAGATGCTGTTGATGAGAACCAAACAGACTTTGACCAGCTAATTGTGTATAGGTCATCACTACACGAGTCAACATTTTAAATGTTTTTAATAAGAAATGCTAACAAAAAACACAATTTTACAACTGCACAAGATGCAGAGTAGCTTTGTATACGCGACTATATAGTAACACAACTAAACAACAACTGTTGTATTGGCACAGTAAGAAGTCAGGTGGAGAAAATTTAAGCGGGAATCAACATCTCACAGCAGGTAGTGCATGTCACTGGTGATATGTATGTGGTGGGTATGAAATAAAATGGTAGAAGTTTACGTGAGGACCAACATTTCACAGCAGGCAGTACATATCCTTGGAGATATGTGCCGCACAGAGGTTATGCCACATTTTCTTTGTACGTTACATATTGCCCGGGATATGTACATAAAAGTATACTTAACTAAATTCTGTATCAAAAGGCGACTTTTCCTGAGTTTAGTAAAATTGGGACTAAAGACATTGGTTTTTAGTCTGCAAAGAAATAATGTTTTCACAAAAATTTCTGCGTAACAGATGTCAATGTCCGTTACATTTTCACCAGGTATTGTAACGTAGTCAACACATTACAGAAGAAAATTTTTGTCATCACCACTTCAAGGACTAGGCCTTATACCTACCTCGATCTACTGACATCTTTCTTCCTAGTAGGCTGATAACCCAAGGCAGCCACAGGTAGACACTACTACTTACTTACTAGCCAACGCCCACCCTTGGCTGTTGGGCCATTAGGCGGCACGCTGACCAGTAGAGACATGAGAGCCTTGCCGTATCATCTTCGTCTTGGACTTACGTGTCTGAGAGCAAGGCTGGATGTGTAATTAGGTGATCCGCATTCATGGAAGCGTATCCACAGAGAACACACTCAGGAGACGACAACACGCCGATGCGGTGCAGGTGGGAGGCCAGGTAGTCATGACCGGTTGTAGTTCTAAAAAGAGCAACACTAGTTGCTCGGGGTAGAGTTCTGTTGATGGGGCCGTCCATAACCAATGTTGCCCATCTTTTTCCCACACAGGCACTTAATTGTTTTTCTTTTAGCCATAGGCTTATTGAGCAGTTTATTCTTGCTTTCACAGATGCACATGAGCTGGGGGTCTCCGGCTGAGGTAGTGCTGCGCCCATTTTGGTGAGGATGTCAGCTTTTTCATTTCCCATGATGCTGACATGGCTGGGTACCCATTGCAATTCAATCTGCCAGCCTAATTGTACAAGGTTCTGCAGTTCTCGCCTACACTCAATTGTCAGGGAGCAGTTTGTGTCACCATTTGAGGTCATGTTTTGAATCGCTGCAGTTGAGTCTATGAGGAAGACAGCTTTGTTAGGTGGTAAGATCTTGGCAAGCTCAATAGATGCTGCTTTTATGGCTGCTACCTCTCCGTCATAGTTGCTTATGCGGCCTCCTACAGCGAGGTGGCCTTCAAATAGAGAGCTGTAGAAACCAGCCCCTGTTGCCCCTGTAGATGGTATAGAGGATCCGTCTATGTAGATTCGTATCCACTGCTCAGCGGGAAAACGTTTTTGTACAGTGTGTAAGGCTGTTTGATGAAGCTCGGCTTCATTCGACTCTGTTTTTGTCTTATTATGGTCGACGAGATTCTGGTTAGCATTTGGGAGTTGGCTAAAGAATTCACGGTGACGTATAAATGGTGCTGCCTCATTTGGTTCAATGTCATATTTGTGTTGGAGTTCTTCATAGATCGCAATCAGGCATTTCTGAGTTTTCAGCCTTTCTGCCGCTGTTTTATAATTATTCCACTGTTGTTGGTAGGCTCTTTTACATCTCTCCCAGGATATGAGGCACAGCTTTTCCCGTCTTACTTGGATAGGTTCGACTTGCAGTTGTGACTCCATGGCAAGTATAGGAGTTGATTTCGGTGCACCAGTTATCGTTCTAAGGGCCGCATTTTGGACCAAGTGCAGTTTCTGGCATGCTGCATTGGAGGCAGTAATAGTTGCTTCTGCGCCATATTCCAATAGCGGCTGAATGTAGCTCTTATACACAGTTGTCAGAACATCTTGATTTGCTCCCCATGTAGTCACAGTGAGTTGTTTAAGTAACCGGCAGCGCCTAGACGCACTGTTCGCGGACTGTTCTATATGGTGCTTCCACGTCATTCTGGTGTCTATATTAACACCCAGGTATTTAGATATGTTCACTTCTTCGAGTTCCGATCCACAGTAGTGCAGATTGGCCGTAGGCCGCCTTGTTGATAGAGAGAAAAGTTGGTATGTCGTCTTGGTGGTATTTACCATCATGGCATTTAGTTTGGCCCACTCTTCTAGTTCAACAAGTGCACTATTAATAGTTGCTTCAAGACCCATGATATGGCTGCTAGTTGCCCAGATGATAAGGTCATCGGCATACAGGAGTGCTTGTACTCCCGGCACACACCGAACAGCCACCAGAATGTCGTTGACCATAAGGGTAAATAGGCTGCAGCTGATAACGGCACCTTGGGGTAACCCTTGGCGTTGAATTCGGTACTTTGAAAGGCAATTATTATAACGGACACAAATTTGTCTTTGACTCAGGAAGGATGCTATCCAGTTAAAAAGGTTACCTGCGACGCCACTCAAAGCAAGTTTGTGAAGTAACATGGGTCTCCAGACAGTGTCGTACGTGTTTTTTTTAGACAACAGGTAGACAGGTATCAGGCATGCGATTCAAATGGTCACATCATCTCCTTTTGTGGTTTTCAATCTTCTGGTGCAACAATACACATTTAAATCATGTCTAATATCCTCATTCCTTCTCTGATCCAAGAGAGAACAACCTTGCGTCCCTCTTAGAAATTTCATTTTCTGCTGCCTGAATCCTCTGCACGTCCCTTTTACCAAAAGTCCATGTCTCACTAGCATACAGGAATGTGCGGGTCAGCCACAGATTTATAAAATTTAATTTGATTATCCTTCCATAATTTTATTTTTCAGGCACCTATGAATTGTTCCACAGATAGAAAATGTTTGTGATAAAAAAAATTTTGTCTCTTCACATTCATTGTTCTGGCTCCCACAATTTTTTTTTGGGTGGTCAATCTGAAAACCACAGTGATATGTTGGGGTAAACATTTAAACATTGTACATTATAAGACATGTACCAAGTTTTATGAAAACCATTGGCAGATTTTGTCATGAGACATATCCCAAATAGAAATACAGACAGTGTAACCACCTGTTAGCATATAAGCTCCTCTAGATTAGCTTATAGTTATCACTTCACTTCCCTGGAGTTGCACAATGATTAAGGTATAATTTCATTAATAACACACACCTTCTTCAGCAGGTTAACGCTGTCACCTAACACCTCTTAACCAGTTGTCCTATTAAAAAGTGTCGTGTGTTCCCACATCTTACTTGGCTGACAGCTTTATATCATCATCTAGTAGATAGATAATACTTAAATTCATCTGATGTAACTTTATCATCAATTGCCTGTTTATGGATATGACAGTATATAAACTTTCTACAAAGTTTGTTAGTACGTTGTAACATATTAGCAAAGCACTTAGGATCATGGGTATATGTTGTAACGGGACAAACCCACTCAGGGATATTTTGGGAAATTTAACATTTTAATTGTTGGATTTCGTTGTCCATGACGTGTCCGTTACTTAACTAAATATCACTATTGTTTGATGACTCAGAACACTAAGTTTTTTATAAGTAAAATCGTAACGATTTACCTTACAGCCTAAACCGGCTTTCACCTTTAGGTTTAGGCTGTAAGGTAAATCGTTACGATTTTACTTATAAAAAACTTAGTGTTCTGAGTCATCAAACAATAGTGATATTTAGTTAAGTAACGGACACGTCATGGACAACGAAATCCAACAATTAAAATGTTAAATTTCCCAAAATATCCCTGAGTGGGTTTGTCCCGTTACAACAAAACTTAGTGTTCCGAGTCATCAAACAACAGTCATATTTATATTAATTGTATTTGAAAAGTATTGAAGAAAACAATGTATGTGAATTAGTGTCAAGGTCGGGCGACCAAGCTGCTGGAAACAGTTATTTTTAGCAAGATGACCTATGAACTATGCACAGTTGGGGTCACACCATATGATGTCAGTAGCCTAGCCCACATATATATAACATTGGAATGCAAGGTGCAGAACAACGCCTTAATATCTGGCGACGTTATACTAAAGAAAACAATAAGACGAGATCACGTGGTCGGCTGTCCAACTAAGAATCGTCATCTTTTTAAATCTGCCCAGTTGAAATTACACTCTCGTGCTGTACAGCTTTAAAAGTTCCGCGGAACAAAATCATCGGGTGCCCGAAAGTAAAAATTTAAAATGTAAAGTAAAAGGAAACAGTTTTGTGTGTCTAATATAAAAAATGAACTAACAATTTCGGAATAAAATAGGTGAGAAAGTAATGTGCGGAGTGTCAAAAATTACATAAGAAGACTGGACTGTTGATGAAAATAACAAGCTAAGTATCAAAAAGGGGAGTAAATCGATATTTATTAAAAATGAAAAAACAAAATTTAACTAATTTTAGATCTCATAAGTCCATGGGGGTGTATGTGTGTGAGTGTGAATAAAAATTAAACAAGAAGCGCTGGTTTGCGTAAAGATTAATTTTAAGTTGTGTTTCGTAGTTTCGTTATTTTTCTAATTTTCATTATATATAATCATAAAATTAAGGTATTGTTGTCTCTTATATATATATATATATATATATATATAATTAAAAATCATATAAAATGAAAGTAAGAAATTTTGAAATTTAAATAAAGAATATAAAGGATAAAATGTTGAAAAACCCAATCACGGGTAATTAGGTATTCATATCTTGGGCCTCATGGCTGAACCAATAATGTTTTCTTTTGTGTTTTATTGTTTGATTAAAATAATAAAAGGTAATAAGTATTTGTGAACAGATGATTAATTTATTTACTAGAATAATCCCGTTCTGTCCTCCGAATACGCTGACACGAACTCTGGGTTGACATTGGTAAGTAAAAATGTATGCAGTTGGTATTAATGTTAGATGGCGGCTGAGTCAATAGATGAAGCTGAGTTTTGTAAACAAAAAATTTTAAATATAAAGTTTATAAGTAATAAAATATATATTACAATGGCGCCCGAACAGGGACATTTGCATAAAAGTATTTATGTAAACGTAAGCCTACTTTGGAGGACAGAAAGTGTTATGTAAGGTAAATGAAAGAAAACTTTTAGTTACGTCTTAATAGACGCAGGTTATGTTACCATATAGTGTGTTTATGTGTGTTATAAATAAGAGTTATGAATTAAATAATAAAAATGAGTACCAGTGAAAATAATAACGAGGAAGTCAGCCTAACTGACGTTAACGCAGAAAGTCAATCAAGTCTAACAGAGTCGGTAATAATGAGTAATGTAGCAGCAGAGTCCACTCCAACGACAACTAGAGTAAGAGAGTTGTCTATGGAGGATATGTTTAACCTAATGAGAACAATGTCTGAAAATAAAAATAGTAATTTCAATGAAAAGTTGAAAGAACAGAATAATGAAATAAAGAGCAATTTTAATGAGATTAAAGACGAAATAAAATAACTAAATGTCAATATTAATAGTAAATTTAACAAATTAGAACAAAGCATTGAGAGGATGGGAGTGTGGAGAATAGATACGGGTAAGTTAAACGCAAATGAAAATAATAAAGTAACAGGCGACATTGGTGTCAATACAGGTGAGAATAATGGTGATATGATGATGAAAAATAACGAAGAAATAATTAACGAGGTAAGTGATAGTTATAAAAATTAGTTAACAAGTAATAATGGTAAGGTAGTTGAAAAAGATATATCTAATGGTGATAAAATGAAAATTAATAGTGGTGATGAGAATATAGAGATAGTAGGGGAGAGTAAGAGAGTAGTGGGAGTAGGGGTAGTAATGTAGTAGTGATAAGCATAGATGTGCTTGAGAGAGAATATGAGGAGAATTTAAGTAGAAATATGGGGCAGAGGGTAAATTTTCCCCGGGTTTATTGTGAAACAAGATGTTCACATGTGTTTTTGAAGGGCAAGAGTCCCTTAATGGAAGACGAGGTGTCTTCAAGTAGTCCCTTAATTTTTTGTAGTTGTCCTGGAAGAGCCAGGAGGTGTTTTTATGATGATGTAGTGCCCTCTGCATGGAATGATAGAGAGAAAGTGAAATGGTGTGATGATGAGAGGTATTTTGAGAGAGAGAGAGAGAGAGAGAGAGAGAGAGAGAGAGAGAGAGAGAGAGAGAGAGAGAGAGAGAGAGAGAGAGAGAGAGAGAGAGAGAGAGAGAGAGAGAGAGGTGGTGTTGTCTGAGGTTAGTAGAAGTTATAAAGAATTATTAGAAAGAATAAGGGTTGAGAAAGTGAATAAAATAAAAAACTTACCTTGTTGTGAGAATAGTGCAGCGATAGATGATGATAACGTTGATAATTATATTGAGTACTTACCTGTGCATAGAAGTGGGATATTAATTGTAGCTGACTCTGCTAATAAGGAGATGATAAAATGCTTAATTGAGAGACAGATAATAATACTGATGGTGACAGAACCAGAATTATTGATGTAGACAGGTTATATGGTAGAGTAATAATGTGGGATAATCCAGTAAATTATTATGTGGGTATAACGGAACAATTTAAAATATTAAATAGTTATTATAATAATAATAACAAAATAAAAATAATTAAAAATGAACTGTGTTGTAATAAAACAAGATTAATTTTCGATGATGGTGGTTACAGAGATAGTGAATGAACATTTAATTATTTTAGTTTATGGTAATTACTTGGCTAACTTATGTAATGAGGTGTGGTAAACAATAAAATGATATGACAAAAATTGTAGATAAATTTGTATTGTGTTAATGTTATGTTGATGTAATAATAAGGTAACAGAGAATACAACATGTTGTATGAAGTATACTCAACTTAATAATTGACAGTCGGTGATTGTGAATTTTGTTAAAGTAATTAAAGCAATTTGATAATTAAAGTAATTAAAATATGTTTGGTAAAATAGTTGAATTAGTTTGAAAGGAGCTAATAAATGAAATGTTGAGAATAAATTTAAATTTTTTGGAGATTTTAATTGTATAATAAATGATAGATAATTAAAGGTTGATTATTAAAAGGTTCAATAGAAGGTCAAAGTTGGAAGTTGTAATGTTTGTAATTTTGAGGCAATTTTAGAGGTGAGATGTTTACTGTAATGTAATGATGTTAATGTTCAATTTGAGTGTTTATTATGTTGTATTATGTTGATTATGTAATTGTGTAGGGATCTAAAACATGTATTGTATGTTTTAAATGCGATTCCCCACTTTCGGGCGGTCCCGGCCCTACCAGCCCAGATCGTGGTTTTGGATGACAACCAGTTGTGGGCAGATTTATTGTACACTGACCATGGTTGGTTGCCTATGAAATTTGTATAATTTAGAAATTAACAGGGGGTGAATCAGGGGAATCACCATAACTATGGAACACCGGCTACCACCGAATGGGGTGATAGACCATATTAAGGGCATATGAATCATTATAGTAGGATTACTGGTGTCCTCGGATATCAGTAATGCCGAATTTTTATTATATATAACGCCGAAGCAAGGATGGGGTAAATAATGTTTACACCCTAGCCGAACCAGTCCTTGTGGAAGCAACTGGGCGAAACAGTCCAGCAATGGGGGGGAATAGAGAGTGTGGAAGGGAGGTGGCAACGTTACAAGCCATGAGGGAGAAACTTCATTTATGCGAGTTTGTATCATTTCGGCTGGGATGAGGCCACTGGTCAAGAAGCCTGGCGCAGGGTTACACCAAATTGTAACGTGGGGTATCAGGGGTTAAGGGATTCATTAGGGGAGATATTAAGTAATGATGAGGAAGGAGGTTTGTAAATTGTTAATAAATGAGTTCTTATTGAATAAAAAATAAGATAAAATTGATGATTATTATAAACGGGATTAGATAACCCGTTTAAATGGAATTATGTTGGTAATATAGAAGGTATAGTTGATCTTATGATGTAACTAAATGATTCTGTGTTGATTTGAGGAATATTATGGAGATGATTAACGATTTTGAAAAAAAAAAGTATAAGTAGATAATTTGTGATTATGTAATTGATTTAAATGTTTAAGCGGAATTTTAGTAATGGAGTTAAAGATTTTGGAATGTGATTTGGGTAATGGAAGATATTTGTAATTATGTAATCGGAAGTGGTTATTTAAATTCTGATTGGAATCAGGGAAATGTTTTGATTTTAAAGTCATTGTATTGGTATCCGCGTCACAATTATTATAATTAAACTATAAAGTTTTACCTTAATCCGTCAATTTTTTACGCAACTTTTAATGTTTAACGAAGTCTTAACCGACGAATTATTTTAACCTCTGAATGTCTTTTACGCAACTTTTAATGTTTAACGAAGTCTTAACCGACGAATTATTTTAACCTCTGATGATGGATTAACAATCCGAAACGCGTTAGAAGAAAAGAAGAAAAGTTAAGCGATCACATTGACGGATTAAGGTAAAACTTTATAGTTTAATTATAAATGTTTTGAATTTGGGATAAGAATTAACGGGAGAAGGGCATACAGAATGTTGGTATTGAACTTTAAAATGTATCATGTTAGGTTAAGTATGTATGTATGTATTCATCAATGTATGTTAGAAGTTAAGAGAAAAAAAACCAGTGCTTCTTAACGCAAACCAGCACAGCTAAGGGGACCAGATCAGTTAGGGATATGGTATTATACAAGGCCACTATTTCATGTTTTTGATTTAATGTTTCAGTGTCTGGTGATGCTGTGGCAGCGGTCCTGTGCTGGCCTGCGCATCAGAGCAGGGGCGTCAAGTGCCTGTCTAGCCTTGCAGTGTTGGGATCTCGAGAAGGAAGTCCAGTAAGGTCATTCAGGTGCGGCCACAGTCACTGGACCAGGGGGGTAAGGTACCCATTAAAATTAATAAAACATAAAGAGGGTTGTGGTGACATATCCAGGCTGATCCCTTTAGGAAGTATGTGAGTGTCAATGAGAGTTTTTATGCTTCGGCATAAAACCTCTCATTGAGGGGGTATTGTAACGGGACAAACCCACTCAGGGATATTTTGGGAAATTTAACATATTAATTGTATTTGAAAAGTATTGAAGAAAACAACGTATGTGAATTAGTGTCAAGGTCGGGCGACCAAGCTGCTGGAAACAGTTGTTTTTAGCAAGATGACCTATGAACTATGCACAGTTGGGGTCACGCCATATGACGTCAGTAGCCTAGCCCACACACACACATATATATATATATATAACATTCGAATGCAAGGCACAGAACAACGCCTTAATATCTGGCGACGTCATACTAAAGAAAACAATAAGACGAGATCACGTGGTCGGCCGTCCAACTAAGAATCGTCATCTTTTTGAATCTGCCCAGTTGAAATTACACTCTCGTGCTGTACAACCGTAAAAGTTCCGCGGAACAAAATCATCGGGTGCCCGACAGTAAAAATTTAAAATGTAAAGTAAAAGGAAACAGTTTTGTGTGTCTAATATAAAAAATGAACTAACAATTTCGGAATAAAATTGGTGAGAAAGTAATGTGCGGAGTGTCAAAAATTACATAAGAAGACTGGACTGTTGATGAAAATAACAAGCTAAGTACAGTATCAAAAAGGGGAGTAAATCGATATTTATTAAAAATGAAAAAAAAAAATTTAACTAATTTGAGATCTCATAAGGCCATGGGGGTGTATGTGTGTGAGTGTGAATGAAAATTAAACAAGAAGTGCTGGTTTGCGTAAAGATTAATTTTAAGTTGTGTTTAGTAGTTTCGTTATTTTTCTAATTTTCATTATATATACTCATAAAATTAAGGTATTGTTGTCTCTTATATATATTTATATATATATATATTACATTTACTATTTATAAATAAATTTACCTCAATATATACTTTTTTCCTTATTAGGAACATATTTCGAGAGCTCCCGTGCTCTCATCTTCAGCCTTCGCTATCTTGCGTCTGGTGAAGTATTTGTGTATTGGCTGGATGCTATTACGGTTGTTTGTTGGTCTCTGGTATTTTAAAATTGTATTATTGTGTGTGATTGTGGTATATATATTTGTGGTATATACAATCATACACAATAATACAACTTTAAAATACCAGAGACCAACAAACAACTGTAATAGCATCCAGCCAACACACAAATACTTCACCAGACGCAAGATCACGAAGGCTGAAGATGAGAGCACGGGAGCTCTCGAAACATATTCCTAATAAGGAAAAAAAAGTATATCTTGAGGTAAATTTATTTATAAATATTAATATTAAATGTATAATATACATCAAGAAACGGACTGTAGCAGAAAGTGATTGAATATATATATATATATATATATATATATATATATAATTAAAAATCATATAAAATGAAAGTAAGAAATTTTGAAATTTAAATGAAGAATATAAAGGATAAAATAAATATCACTATAGTATTGACGACTCGGAACACTAAGTTTTTTATAAGTAAAAACGTAAAGTTTTACCTTACAGCCTAAACCGGCTTTCACCTTTAGAAGGCTTCATGAAGCTTTCATGATGAAGCCTTCTAAAGGTGAAAGCCGGTTTAGGCTGTAAGGTAAAACTTTACGTTTTTACTTATAAAAAACTTAGTGTTCCGAGTCGTCAATACTATAGTGATATTTAGTTAAGTAACGGACACGTCATGGACAACGAAATCCAAGAAGGATAAAATGTTGAAAAACCCAATCACGGGTAATTAGGTTTTCATATCTTGGGCCTCATGGCTGAACCAATAATGTTTTTTTTGTGTTTTATTGTTTGAGTAAAATAATAAAAGGTAATAAGTATTTGTGATCAGATGATTAATTTATTTACTAGAATAATCCCGTTCTGTCCTCCGAATATGCTGACACGAACTCTGGGTTGACATTGGTAAGTAAAAATTTATGCAGTTGGTATTAATGAAAGATGGCGGCCGAGTCAATAGATGAAGCTGAGTTTTGTAAACAAAAAATTTAAAATATAAAGTTTATAAGTAATAAAATATATATTACAATGTTCTGAATATTCTACACTACAGACCAATGAATACTAATGAATTTTATTTATTTATTTATTTTAGATTCACATTTAATGAACAAATTTTAACTGATCTTGGAAAAACCTTTTGTATCCTGTTTTTCTGCAAGTGATCTGCCTACTTTCTCTACTCTTTATGCTGTACACATAGTGTGTTTTGTCCTATGTGAAATTATACTGTTTCCTTACTCTGTAAAAATGATATGCATTAATGTAATAACAACTATATTACCTACTGAAAACCTGTACACAAAATCCGTTTCAGTTACAACAAACCAAATTATTGTAATGATGTACTTATTAAGCCAAAAACATGTATTTATTTAAACAACAGTCTGATTATGTGTCAACAGAAATATATATTGTGGAGTTAAACAGGTTTATTAGAAACTAGTTTTAACTAATCCCACCTAGTAACATAGTTTTAAAATAACATGATACCAAACAGCAGAGGATGTAAGCATCCCAGCATGAAAGCATCACTGTATTAATGGCATAAAAATATTAAGATTTGTAAAGTTAGTAGTACATACCTCTATAGTTATATTCAAGTAATTGCATATTTCACTGTGAATTTTATCTTGCAAATTGGACAACACAATGCTGGATTCTATATTGTTTGAAAGCAATTCTTCACGCTCAGTTATCGTGAGTGACACCTGATCTACCTTAGCTCTCAGCCATCTAGTTGTGTATGAGAGTGACATATCCCTGTGGTACTGTATGTTCCATTTTTCATCCTGAAAAGTCAATACAATTGTATGAATTATGAGACATTTATATGCCAATATATGTATGAAGTGCATGCATGCATGCACATGCGAGCGTGCACACACAAACACACACATTAATAATCATACCTTAATTCAATGGATTAATAATTGAGATGAGAAGGAAGCACTCTCGCTTGTGGGCATTCTGAATAAAGTAAAAAGTAATCCAGAACTTGGGGGCTAAAGTAACTAGAATCCATGGAACTCTTGCAATAACTCTTCACACACTTTTGTACATTCAGTTGAGACTTAATGGAGAGGTTTGAACATAGTAGAGAGGAGATGAGAAACTCAGTCACACTACTACTTGAAAAATCCAATTAAAATGGAAATATTCATGTATGTTTTGGTAAGTATCAAAAAGTCAGTAAGAGGTCTTGGATGAAACTAAATCTAAATTCTTCCTATTATGAGAAAAAAGTTAAAGTTGAAAAAGTTTTTTTTATAAAGTTGATATGACCTTGATAATGATATAAATATGCAAGTTTGACATCTTTTGTACCCTTAGCTACAACTTATTAAACATTTTATTATGATTATACAGCAGGTTTTAACATTTTTTTAAAGTTGATATTTACCAAATTTAAGGAAATGCTTCTTTAATGAAAAGTTGAAACAAATTAAGTTAATATTAATTAAGTTAGAAGTTAATGAAGCTAAAATGCTTCAATAAAAGAAAAAGTTACAGTTTTTTAAATTTCAAACAAAAGAGTACGAGTTGATATTAAGTTGTATTTTGTTTTCCACTGTACCATACGACAATCGGTTAGACCATCATAACAGTATGTTCTTTGAATGCCACATAACAGAGTTGCAAACAAAGTATTGAGGAGTCAACCAGAAGGAAGATGGCCAGTGGGAAAACCGAGACAACATTAGAGGGATAGTGTAGCATTGGATCCCAATGCTGTGAGAGAGGCATTGGACTGGGATGTCTGGAAGAGGTCAATTGAGGAAGTTAGGGCTCAATATGATCTTGTATATACAAAAAACATGAAAACAATAATTGTTTACTATGACCACATGCAGATTATTGTAATTAAATAATATTTAACAGATTGTAGTCATGACTGATAAATCATCCTACAGTAGTTTTTTAACATGATAATGTTTTTAGGCTGGGGGTCATTCCATAAAATCGTCATCGAAAAATGTAACGCTTCCACACTTTCGATTCCCCACAGTCTAGAAATCTTTTGTTTACAAAACATTAACATGCTTCGATGTTTTGGTTTCGTCAAAATTCTTTATGCGCAAGCGTGCGCGCGCGTGTGTGTGTGTGTGTGTGTGTGTGTGTGTGTTTTGTTCTGTGGCTAAATTCAGATAATCTAATTTCATATAATAAAACAACAAGGAAGTCAAAAATTGATACCTAACTATCATTCAGTAGACAAGGTATTAACAAATTATTCTTTCCCAATGGCATTACAGCCCATATTTACATAGCTAGTCTGCATATCTACATAGCTGGTCTACTTCCAAAAGATAATTCTACAGCTATTAAAATTCAGTCTCGTGTGATCCGAACATCCAGTTTGCGGAAATATGAGTCTTCCACTCAACCAATAGTTTTGCTGGAATCACTCCTGTTGCATCATGTACTGATGACCTATATGACATTAGCTGGTCCAAGTCTGATTGGTTCTCGTCAACAACCTCTTGCATAACTTCATCTTCAGCAATGTTTCCCCCTGGTGCTTCCATTAACTCAGGAACAAGCAAGAGTCTTTTCTTGACGCCACAGTTGGTTTTCCATTCACTTCTTTTGTCATGTTGCACACTCGTACTTCCTCTACCATTCTTCTTCCACTTCCGCTTGCAATAGGAAGAGTTCCTCTTGATAACACCTGTTGACTTCTTTTTCAGCCCATGCCACTTGCTTAATTGAATGGTTGGCGAGCCCTGTCATTTTAGCCATGCAAAGCTTTATCTTCTCTTGGCCAACCTTCAGGAAATTCTCTCTTAGGTCTACAATGAATCCGTAGGCATTCATAATGTCTCCCTTTATCAAGAATCACTTTATCTGCAATGAGCATTTGGTGCCTAAACTTGAGAAGACCTTGGTGTACACATACGTCTACTTGACCTAATACGAATATGATGGGGCTTCCAGTCACAGTCTGTATTGCACAAGAGCTAAATTGAGGCTGTCAGTTCCTGATTGTCAGGGCATACAATGGACACTGTTGCGCCCATGTCAACTGTAAATGATGTTGGTTTGCCTTCAACAAATCCATTAACTATTAAGTTCCCACTGGTCTTATGTAATGTAGAAACTGTGTGCTGTTCTGGGACTTTATTTCTCCAATTGGTGTGATCACTCCCTTCTCTCTGTATTTTATTCTCCCAACAATCTGCCTGTACATGACCATGTTTCCCACAGTTGTAACACTTTGGTCTTCTGTATTTTCCCATCGTTCAAATCATTGTGGAGCTCTTGAACTTTTGAATTGTTTGTCCGACAACATTGTCTTTCTGCACCCGTCATAACGGCAATGTGATACTGGGATCTTCTGACTACATTGTAATGACATAAATCCATTAATGACAACACATCTGTTGCCTTATTTTTCATCTCTTTTTCTGTCTTTACTCATGTCTGTATTTTCATTAACTGCTCTACTTCACTCTTAATCTGTTCTTTCATATTTGCAATTGACACTTTTGTAGTTGTTATAGTCTCTTCTATATCAGATATTTTATTAGACATACCTTCTTTCACACTCGAGACAGATTTTCTACTTCAACTATTTTTAATGTCACTGATTCTTGTACCTCCAATATTCTTGTAACTTGTTTATTAAGCTCATATCGTAATAGACCCAGCTCTGCAGCGGTACATTCTTGGATCTGCTTTTGCTCCTGTATCTACATTTTGAAGTAACCTGTTTCACACTTACATTCCTCTGCTTCTTGTCCTTTAGTTTTCACAATTATTGTTTTCTGTCTGTCATCTGTTTCCACTGTTGACGGTTCTGTCGCACTTCTGACCCCACTGTTACAACGGTCTCAGTGATCGTTGTATGGTACAGTGGAATGGACAATAAAGTCACTGATCACCAGTTTTAGTTAATCACAGTTAACAGTTTCAAATCAGCAAGTTATTCAACAAAATGAAACTCATGGAATAATTCAGTTAAATTTGTCCACTCGCAATAATAATGTCAACTAATAGAGTCCCACACAATAATCACTTTTCACTACTCAATAATCATAATTCAAACATTTTTATCTTTTTCATTATATAAATTATAATAACCTTTACACTACATACAATACACTATTATATACACTATCATTTTCATTTTTTTCACAAACATTTGTTTATAACCACCTCACCAACTGAGAATGAATATCTAAGGGAGCAAACATCAAACAATTTGTTTTGAATCTATCCCTTCTATGAGCAATAAATAACTTTTGTATAACATACTATACTTTTACTAAAGGCAACATCAGTGGCGAAGTTACATGGAGGCAATTGAGGCAATGCCTACCCTAAAAAATTCTGTAGAATAAAAATTATAAATACGTATGAAGTATGTAACGTAAAGATTATACATTGTTACTGTAGTTGTCGAATTTACTAATTACATGCTTTACTCAGCGACCGCTAGACGGTGACAAGTGACAGCAGACATAGTTAGTTTAAAGCGAATGAGGCAACGTGAACCTGCCTCAGCGTTTTTTATATACATCGTATGTAAGCAATGTGTTGGCCGAGACCGGGCAGTGCGGGGAGCGGGGGATTGACCAGCGCTCCACACACTGTAGCGTTGAGGCATGTCTCACTGCTGTTGTGCGAGTTTTAAAGCACGCTGTGTTGTTTATAATCGTGTTTGTTTTGTGCGGTTATTAAAAGTGTGCCTGTGATTCCGGTGAACTAATAGACGATCAACACTGTCATTTAAATTATTTGTGACATTAAACATATATATAGAAACTAATCAAGTTATAAATTTGGAAGTTCAATTAGTTATATTATTGTGTATGAATATAACATATTCGTGTGTCGCCCGAAATGAGTGAACACAGTCCTTTTAATACTTTGTCAGGTTTTAACTTATTAAAAAGTAAGCGGTTTTCTTCTTGGAGTTACGAAGAAAAATGTGGTGTTCAAAACAAGAGATTTACGCCTAATTTAGAAATTAAACATTTTGATGGTAAAGTACACTATCTAGAAAATTTCAGTTTTCTTGGTACGAGCGATATTTGTGGTTGACAGGCTGTTCTGCAACCAACAGACTTTTTTGTTATACATGTATCTTGTTTTCTGGTGAAAAAGAATGGATTTTATATGGAGTGACAGTAACAAAAAACTTTCTTAGAAAGGCAGACAAACACCAGAATTCAAATAAACATATTCAAAATGAAGAGCGGTACCGTTTGCTGGGACGAGTGAGGATTGAACATATTCTGAAGGGGCTAGAATTCAAGCTGTTAAACATAATGAAGTCGTGAAACAAAATAGGCTTGTTGTTGAAAGACTTGTTGTTGATATTGTGTGTTTTTTCGGGAAACAGGAGCTTGGATTTCGAGGTAATTTCGCAGCATTTCACACATTTTTTTGTAGATCCTCAAAGAGATCACAGCTTTTAGAATCTAGAGGATTTAAACTTCCACAAGCATCCACTACCCATTGGAACTTTCATTCCAGAGCAGTTCATACCATCTTTTCCCACTATGGTGACTTGAGACAAATTTTTGAGGACATTACAGAGAATGATGAAGGATGGGATAGTGATTCGTACAATTCTACTGTTGGATTGCTTAACATACTCAAAAAGACCCATTTCATTTACTTACTTTGTTTTTATAGGGAAATATTCGTTTATACTGACCATCTCTTTTCTCTACTGCAACACAAAACTATCTCCGATATAATTCTGTGCAACACTGAAATTAAGAAAACTACTGCTATCCTCAAGGACATGAGATCAGAAAACAGTGTGTCGTCTTGTATTGAAAAATGTCACCAAATAAGCAGCGAGGTAAATATAGATGACAGTAACAGGAAACTGCTGAAAACGTTAACTTATGACGTTCTTGACACTTTGATTATGCAGCTGGAGGTACAGTTCAGTGATTTCGAAAGTATCCAGTTTGTTGAGTTGTTGGATCCAAATCACTTCATTTCTTACAAAGAGAGTTTTCCTTCTACTAAACTGAACAGCCTTATAAATAAATACCCTTTTTTCAATAGTGAAAGACTGGAAAATGAATTAAAAAACATTTACTCAGATACTGGAAAACATTTGTTCCCTCAAAGACTTTTACATTTTATAATTCTTAATGACTTAGAACCAGTGTACGTGGAAGTTTCAAAATTAATTCGTTTGATTTTAACGTTTCCTGTTACCACGGCTTCTTCAGAAAGGAATATGAGTACTTTGAAAAGAATAAAAAACTACTTGCGCAATACAATGACTAATGAAAGACTTAACTCTCTTAGCACCATTGCTATTGAAAAAAAAATTGTGAAGGAATTGATGAGTGACCAGTTGTTCAAAGACCGTGTAGTTGACAATTTTGCAAGCAAGAAAACTCGCCATGTTGAATTACTCTACAAAAAAATTTAAGGTAAGACTTTTGCCTACCTATTCATTAACTACTAGCTTTGCCACTGGGCAACATATTTCTAGAGCTCATGTAATATTCAAGTATAAGAAAGGGGAAATATTATTTTGAATGTTCATCACTACTTTTTTCACAGCACTTAATATTTATTACTTTAATGTTACTTTCACTTGTGAAACTTACTTGTTGATATTCCCTCAAACGCTGTTTCGGAGTTGAATTCTACCTCTTCAGTGACGTTTGAATATGGAATGTGTCAAGTAGTCAGGACAAATTACTGACTACTTGACACATTCAGTATTCAAACCTCACTGAAGAAGGAGAATACAACTCCGAAACGGCATTTGAGGGAATATCAACAAGTAAGTTTCACAAGTGAAAGTAACATTAAAGTAATAAATAGAAAGGGGAAACATTTAATATATCTACTGCTAATACAAAATAGGTTTTACATGGTTGGTAGAATAACACATTTTACACAAGATATGGATAAGCAAATGGAATAAAGATCCTGTACTATGAAACTAAAATATGGGCATTGTTTCACCATTGTTCTTAATACAAATCTTGGATATTTACTTGTAATTTAGCAAGTGACATTTCATGCTGGTACTTTTCATTTCTACTAATAACAAAAGACGCCTTCAGCTGCTTTTTCAGCCAAATCTTTTTTTCTTTCCATTTTAACACACTGTTGATTAAATCTTGTTCTTCTGATGTATGTATGTGTTTCGCCTTCAGTATGTCATCAAGTACATCTGTCTTCCTTTTTAAAGCGATCTCCTTGCTCATTGCTTGTAATATATTTTCCGAGAACTCTCTGCAATGCAAATGGTTATTAATAGATTTAATTATAACACAAAAATATACCCTTTCATAATAGCAGTTTTAATAAACATGATTACAGATCAAAATCTGAATAATTTGGTACTGTAACACTGCTTAGAATATTAAAAGTAACTATCCAAGTTTCAGTGTCATTAACTTTCTAAGGATTTCATTGTGTTACTTTTTCTCTATCAAAACTGTGTATCAATTTTCTCCTCTTAACTTTCCAGTGTTTTATTTTAATTTATTCTCACAAAGCAAGTTTATTCAGTTACATAAGGAGGACCAATACACAGATTGGCAGTCATAGTGATATTGATCAATAAAACTTTAGCCATGTGTGAAAACCAGGAAGATACAATACAATACAACTGCTTTTCACTGATAATTCCATAAAACATTATAAGCAATGGCGGCTCGTGACTTAAAAGGGTGGAGGGCGCGGCCTTTAGGCTTCTTAATTATTTATCAATATTGAAGTTAACGTACAATGGAAATGTCACCAATATTTGATCACATAATTCGTTAATAAAATAAGAATAGTAACACGTGCAGCATGCAACGATTATTTAAAAATTTGATTTCACCTCAAATATTGTGAGCTGTTGTAGAGAGTCAGCACCTTTATTAATAAATATAACCACAAACTGTCGAAAGTGTCCACAACAATGTCTATGCTGTTTCCACAAAAAAAGTAATATACTATATTTACATTATATTATTTTTATGATACCTACACTTTAAACAGACCATTTATTTACATACAATTCGCCTTTCCTTTAAATTTACGAACTTTTCCAGCATCAAAGTCCTTCATTTCTTTAACAAGTTCCTTGTTGATAGATAACATCGCAAGGGCATTCAGTCTATCGTTTTTCATTGTATTTCTCAAGAAAGTCTTTATTCTTTTCAGAGTTGAAAAGCAGCGCTCAGTTTCAGCAGTTGTCATGGGGGTAGTTATGACAATTTTCTAAAGTATCAACACTTCTTTGAAAACTGACATAAGATTGTTTTCTTCTATAAAGTTAAGAAGTTTTATTGCGCCTTTAATATTATAATCATATCGTCTGTAAAATAGTTCCAATTCACTCCGGAGTTTGTTTTCTTGTAAGAAAGGTTAATGTCGAATCATTAGCTTGAATTTTTCTTCCGGAAAGTTTGTAGAAAAAAGTGGAAATAAGTCATTGGACATCAATGAACCTGCTTCTAGGTGACCCGTGTAAGTAAATCTATCTTTTATGTAAGTTATAATGATGTCACACACTTCTTTTGCATCCCCTATTCTAGTGCTGCATCCAACATTATTGGATCACCATTGTCTCTGGGAGACAATAAAGTACATGGAAAACAGAACAAAGATTCTGAACGTCGCAGCCATCCAGATCCAGTCATTTTTTGGTATGCATCTTTCGAAAGCAGTTGCCATCTGAAAACACGATTCCCACTTTTCTTATTTTCTGTTTGCATCATGCAGAATTCAGGAGTTGGCCTACCTAATGACTTTAGTTCAATTTTTTGATCTTGCAAAAGTTATTGCTTTAAGCGCCTGCACTGAATTATCCATGTTGGATTAAATGTAAAAACAAAACCTAATAATTCGACACTATAATATTTCCCTAAATTATTCGTGAAGCTATTAAAAAAAAACACAAACTCAAAACCTAAACCTAAACAAATGCCGTACTGAATTAACCACACCAGAGAAACTATAAACACTAAAAAGAGCAACTCTCATATTATCATCAATAGTCTGCGATTAGTTGTACTGAGTGAATTACGCTACGTTCTGCTAAACTTGGTGCAGGAGCCGGCTCGCCGAGCAACAGTGTAAACGCCATATTTAAGCTTACAACTTCGTTCATCTTTGGATAGAGTGGGGGAATTGAGAAATGGGCGCGATTATCAGAGCGCCGTAATGCATGCTGTTCCGAAGACATTTCTGCTATTACCTAATACAAAAACATTTCTTGTCCGAAATATTAAAGAAATATGTAATGACTTTCCACAAGTAGTGATAATGGGTTGTTTAATGATATGATTTAATCTGGGGGGGGCGCACCTTAGCGCCCTAAGAACGAACCGCCCCTGATTATTAGAGACATCTAGTATCATAAAAAGCAGTAAGTTTCTATGTTACTGACAAAGGGAGAGGAAATGAACACAGCCTGAGAAAACAGGATGTCACCTGTCAATATTTCAACAGCCTATTGCCAAAGACACATGGCCCAACAGACATCCTTGATTAAGGAAATGAGTACGACAAAAAGAAACGCAGTGAGTCCATAATAACATAGAGAATAGATTACTCTGTGAGTGTAATATACCATGTAAGCCACAAGACACAACATTCCATGGCTTATCAATTAAAAGGAATTTATTAAATGCAGTGACTGCAATAGATTTTAATTTGTTAGGAGAAAAATAATTTTTAAATGCTATGCTAATGCATAACATTAAATGAACATATATCATAGAAAGTCACAAATTTATAAATACAAAAACCTTCTTCTTCATTCCAGAATTAGATAATATCATCTGTTCTGGTCTCTATTTTTTTCAAGCCACCTCGTACATAAAATGATCTTCATGGTCTTGTACATCTCTGTTTTCTCAGGTTTGTGTATTAAAATTTGATGTGATAGTGTGTAGTCTTCCTACACTACTTATGCACTGAAACAATTTCTCCAGTTCTTGCATTTGCAGAGAATATAACTAATTGAATTCTAATTACATACTTTCTAATGCTGTATGTTCTTGTACACAATTTTACATATCTCAAGAATTTCATCTTTTGAGCTTGTCTTTCCATATATCTTTTTTAAATATCACTATAATATTGACGACTCGGAACACAAAGTTTTTTATAAGTAAAAACGTAAAGTTTTACCTTACAGCCTAAACCGGCTTTCACCTATAGAAGGCTTCATCAGAGGCTGTCGTTAGTAGCGCTGCTCGTCTTGTTGTTGGCGACGAGAAAGTGTTTCGAAAGATTGAAGCTGTGTGTGTGTGGTGAGATGTGTTCGAATAATGCGTGCGATTTGAATTGTGTCTGTTCGTTTAGGATGTCGTTTTTATTTGTTTTTGTGTGTTTGTATATTTCTAATTGTTCTAGAGTGTCTAGTTTTCGGCCTTTTGTGTGTACGTGTAGTATGTTCATGTTATTGTCGATGTTTTTATATGTGTGGTTTGCTTCAAAACGAACAGACACAATTCAAATCGCACGCATTATTCGAACACATCTCACCACACACACACAGCTTCAATCTTTCGAAACACTTTCTCGTCGCCAACAACAAGACGAGCAGCGCTACTAACGACAGCCTCTGATGAAGCCTTCTATAGGTGAAAGCCGGTTTAGGCTGTAAGGTAAAACTTTACGTTTTTACTTATAAAAAACTTTGTGTTCCGAGTCGTCAATATTATAGTGATATTTAGTTAAGTAACGGACACGTCATGGACAACGAAATCCAAGAATATCTTTTTTATTATAATACAAATGTTTCAGACCCATAAAAATGAGTGGGAATGGCTATAGCTATATAGACTTTCGTACGAGTTTATTTTCTTATTTTAAATGCCTAAAAAAAAACTTTTCTTGGCATTCTCATCGATATTATATAATAGGCATAGAAAGTGAAAGAATACGACTAGTAGTTGATTGTTTATTGCAAGTTTTTATTTTATAATATGGCTACACCGAAGAAACAGATAACATGTGATGCAGTGTGCGAGTGCCAGGATTATACAATCATCTCACACATGTTCAGTCAATCCAGACACACCTTCCAGATTTTCGTCAGTTATTCTACCAAATCCAGGCCAGTATTACCTTGCAAGTATTATGCCACATAGGCAAGTATAAAACAGGTATTTTGGATAAAGGTGACCAGTTGAGTTGTGCTGTGAGCTGTGTATTGCAAAGCGAAGTAATAATGAAGTGTTAGAAGTAGTAGTTGAGTTGTAGTTGTGACCTGTGTACAGTAAATTGAAGCAATAAGACATGTTATTAGTAGCTGTGACTTACGATTCAGTGCAAGTTGATTTAACAGCAAGTTAGAACTACCACGATGGTGCTTTGGGTTGTACAACCAAACCTGATTTCCTTCTTGTAAACCCACATTATTGCTGGGAATGTCATACCGAGTTTTCATTTTATCACTGGCTATCTTCAGCCATCCTCTTATCAAGTGATTCATTTCTCGCAGTTGCCTTTCTAATTACAAGGAATAGTTCTGCAGCTCTTGGAAGTGAGTATCAGGTGATCTGAACATCGAGTTCCTAGGAAGCCGAATGTCCTGCCCAAACATCAATTTTGCTGGAGTTATGACGGTTGTGATGTGTACTGATAACCTATATGCCATTAAGGGACCCTCTCCTTTTAAGTAGTCCCTTTGAGCATATATACAGAGTTACCAGCATTTTCCCATGATTCCATGCATCTCTGGAATTTCTCAAATGTGAGTGCATTAAGTTACCTCCTGTGTTTCTGCCTGAATTCCCTCAACATTTGAAAATGATGCCCTTTCAGCCATAAGTTTATTTAACTAGCATTTAAAGAAGTATGCAACAAAAGGAACAATTGCAGCTCTGCAATAAGGGTTTAGTTGTGTTGGTTAATATTGTTTGGGAAAACAAAACTAGCCTTGAAACTATATTAATACTATGCAAATTAACTACACGAGTCCCTGTTCGGGTGCCACTGAAACTATATTACTACTATCAAATTAATTAACTATTCTTACCTTAGGGTTCTTTTCCAAGGTCGTACAGATGAACACAGCTGCAGAAAGGATTATTTGGGATGAACGGTGCTAATATTAATACACAGTTTGTGTGAAAACAAATCTCTTCTGTTTTATTGGACAAATTGCTTATTTCATTTTACTTTGATATCAATTAAATACTGGTATATTATTTATATTAATAATATATTGGATTAGTAACTCATAGCATTAAATCAAACAGATTAATAAATGAAATCTTTCTTACTTCTAACTTATAACAAATTATTTATTTTTTAAATAAACCAGTACGTATTTACCTCTTTCCCCCTTGCTATTTTCTTTTATATAAAAAAACCTTTCCCTTAGAGATCTCTATTTATGGGTTTATGTTTTGGAGTTTTAGTTTTATGATGAATAATCACTATACCTTTACTTAACATTGGTTTAAGTATTAATATACTGTGAGTTAGTTACCCATCCATTACGTGTTCATATAGTTTGTTACGCCACCTCGTGATGACCGCTTTCTTTGTTTTAACGCACTCCGACACTAGTCTGCATTAAGTTTAGTTGTTGTTAAATACTTTATGCACTGTAATGTATTACTTTTAAATTTTATGCACTGTCTAGTATGTATTTATATAGCCGACCGGCTTTTAAGATTTGCTTGGTCACTTGAATGGTTAATGGTCACTCTATATTGTTTGAACACTTTTTTATACATGTTTTAATACTTTACTAGATAGGCCGAATTTGTTTTACGGCCTATCTTGCACGCCCGAGGCCACTGTTTTAAATTAACGAACTGTATGCTGCTTCCTGCTACTGTCTGATGTTCATACTGTGGTGACAATCTGCATACTGTGATTCACATACAAAGACTGCTGCTGGGGCTATTACGTAATACGTCTGGCTTGGCTGTCTCCAGACATCAACAATAACACTATGTTGCTGGTTACAAGGGGCACCTCACAGGTGAATACTGACAATTAAAAATTTTACTGATCTGACTTGAAACTAGGGTAGCACACAATTCTGTACCGTTACAATACCCCCCCCCAATGAGAGGTTATATGCCGAAGCATACAAACTCTCGTTGCCTAAAACCTAAGAGGATCAGTGAGGATATGGTGCCACAACCCCCCTGAACTCTCTACTAAAATCATGGGTACTTACCCCCCCTAGTCCGGCGACTGTGGCCTTACTGGACTTCTCTGCTCGAGATCCCAACACCATAAGCTCAGACAGATACCCGCCACAGTATCACCTGACTCTGTGAAACATTTAATTAAAATATTAACAAACAGCCTTCCATTACTCCATATCCACAACTGATTCGTTTCCTCTTAGCCGTACTGGTTCATTATCAGCAAAGTACTGGTTCTTTTATTTACAAAGTACTGGCTTAGTTTTTAATTTTGATAATATAAACTTACTGTCTACTTACAGCTTAATCATACAAATTCCCTACAAATTAAATAATTTTCACAATACATTATTACCCTTCCAAAATAACACATTGCTTATACAAACATTTTTAATTATTTTTACTCAAAAATTTCCTTCAAAAAAGTTTTCCGTTTTAAATGAATATTTTAATCATTGTTTTCATCAATTATTATTTAATTAGCTATTACAGTTCAAATCAAAATAAATTTAAATTCATTATTAAAATAATTACCAATTTAATTTAATTTAATTTCTCAAAACTCCTGATTATATCAATCTCATTTGTTCCAAAACAAAAATATTAATTGCATGGCAACCAAAACGCTACGTCATTTCATTACATTGTAAAAAAATTACCTTCATTTCATCACATCTTACATTTCTTTTGTTTCATAATAGAATTTGCTCATAGCACTGATTCATCAAACCACAACATTCTTGTTGTTGTCAACTCAAGCATGAAACAAACATCGACCTGTAAACATTAGTCACACAACAGACAACATGCCTGTTTACATTAACAGTTGTATGCCAGACTGGTTTTATAAACACTAACTCAGTCTCAACATTCCAGGTTACATCACCCCTAGTACATGTACTTCCTTCAATTTTCAGTTTCTATAAACCTTTTAGTGTTGACATATTCATCAATTACTATTTATTACAATTCAGATCAAATTTAATTATACTTCATTAATAAAATTCACCTTTTTGAATTACTTTAGTTCCACCTCTACTAAACGTCTCGTCCATCTGCACTTTCCCAAGCCCTTTTCAGCAATCCGTTTTCTAAGGTGAGAGATTCCCATTGTGCCCAGTAGCCCTTCAGCACTTCGGAACCATGGCAGATATCTTGCCAATCCGGGCGGCGACCTTCCTCTTTTGCTGTCAAGATCGGTCCAATGTCTTCATCAGTAATCTGTTCTTGTCGACAGTCTTGTGTTGTCCAGCCATCAGCCAGGAAATCTACAGTGATGGCTTGAACATGTTCGCTTGGGTTTTGTTCTTCCTTTCTGTGGCAATGTCGGCAGTCTTCCGGGCATGGTCTTCGTGATAAGCCATCTGCATTACCGTGCAGGCGCCCCCGCCGATGTTGTACCTTGAAGTTGTACTCTTGCAGACGTTCGAGCCACCTTGCCAACTGTCCTTCAGGATTTTTAAATCTCAAGAGCCATGCAAGTGCAGCATGGTCAGTACGTAGTGAAAACTCTCTCCCATAGAGGTATTTATGGAAGTGCTCCAAAGCTCTGACAATTGCCAACAACTCTCTTCGTGTAACACAATAATTTCTCTCTGGTTTAGAAAGCGTCTTGCTATAATACGCTATTACCCGTTCTTCACCGTTCTGCACTTGAGACAAAACTGCTCCTAGACCAGTATTGCTTGCATCTGTGTCTACGATGTACTTCCCTTCGGAAGCTGGAAAAGCGAGAATTGGCTGCGAACATAATGCAATCTTCAACGTTCTAAATGCTTGTTCACACTCTCTCGACCATTGGAAGTTTCGTTTATTTTCCATTAGCTCATGAAGTGGTTTAGCAATAGTAGCGAAGCCTTTCACAAAACGTCGGTAATATGAGCATAACCCCAGGAAACTCCGAACTTCGTGTTTATTCTTCGGAACTGGCCAGTCTCTTACGGTGTCTACTTTATTAGGATCCATGCTAACGCCGGCTGCCGAAACCAGATGGCCCAAATACTGTACTTCCTTCTGGAATAGAGAACACTTCTTCGGGCTCAGCTTCAGTTGTGCACCGTGAATTCTAGTTAGAACCTCCTTAAGGTTTTCCAATTGATCTTCGAAAGTCTTCCCGATCACTATGACATCGTCTAAGTAAACAAGGCAAGTTTTCCACGTCAGGCCTCGGAGTATCAGGTCCATCAATCTCTCAAATGTTGCCGGTGCATTACAGAGTCCAAATGGCATGACATTAAATTGGAATAAGCCACTTGGGGTCGAGAAAGCGGTCTTTTCCTTGTCTTCTTGATGAAGACCCACTTGCCAATATCCACTCTTCAGGTCCAATGTGGAAAACCACTGTGCTCCGGACAACGTCTCGAGTGTATCGTCAACGCGAGGTAATGGATAGCAGTCTTTCTTTGTAACGTCATTTAACCTCCGGTAGTCTACGCAGAAACGCAATCCACCATCCTTCTTCGCTACCAGCACTACAGGGGAAGACCAAGCACTTGACGAAGGTTCGATTACTCCCTCTGTCAACATGTCCTTTACTAACCGAGACATCTCCTCTTGTTTAGATAATGGAGGCCTTCGAGGAGGTTGGCGTATCGGTGTTGTGTCCCCGGTATTGATGCGATGTTGCACAAGAGAGGTTCTTCCCAATGACTGTCCCCGAACTGCAAAACAATCTTTGAATTCGTGTAAAAACTGTCCGAGTTCTTTTACCTTACCACTTGAGAGGTCGTTAGAAGATCTGTTCAATAATTCTTGCAGTTCCTCTGGTAATTTAGAAGTATCCGAAGAACTGGGTCTTCGTTGCGTTATTCCGGCTACCCAGGCCACAGGAGTCAATTTGCCTAGGAGCGTATTGCTTTGTAAAGTGATAGCTTGATCCAAAATATTCGCCACTCTAATAGGTACATTTCCGGTTTCGTCAGGTTTTACTAAACTTCTGGCAATTAGTATGCCCGGTGTGCTGACTACCTGGGGTTCGAATATAGAGCACTGATTGCCCCTAGTATCTACAGCAGTTCTAACCATGATGATCTTTTCGGAGTTTGGCGGAACAGTTACGGCCACTTGGTTTATGACGTCCATCGATTTTTCTGCTGTCGTCATTGTTGATAGCATTACCTCTTCGCCTCCGATTCTCAAGACATTGTTTTTGAAGTCGACTATAAATCCGTATGCGTTCATAACGTCCACACCAAGAATTGCTTCATCCACAATGTCTGCAACAAGTACTTGATGATTAAACTCAAGTCTACCGAGGCGTAGGTGTATCTCCACTTTCCCATACACTTTTACAGGCCGTCCAGTAGCTGTTCGCAAGCTGCAAGAGCACCAGATTGGCTTGAGATCTTTCACCACGTCGGGGCGCACAATAGAAACTGTTGCGCCTGTGTCAACTGTAATCGAGGTTGGCCTTTCTTGAACAAATCCGGTAACTACCATGCTCCCGGTGTTTTTCTGAAGCGTAGAAATTGAGTATTCTCTAGGGGCTTCGTTCCTCCAGTTAGTCAGCACACGCCCCGTTGCACCGACTCCCTGCTGCTGAATTCTAACCCGACAATCTCGTTGTAGATGTCCAGGTTTCCCACATCGATAACACTTCGGTCTTCCATCCTTTCTTATTTTGTTCTGTGGCGCCGACCGTCGAGTCTCTGTTCCTTGTTCTTCTTCCTCATCGTCTGCGCCGTCGCGATCTTTTAGCTCGCGCACTTTATGACTTGTCCAACCAGACGCTGATTTGGCGGCCTCAAATTGCAAAGCATGTACCAGGGCGTCCGCACTGTTCTGGTGTCTCGCCATTCGTAACACTTGCTGTAGTTCGTTATCTCGGACACCGGCAGTAAATGTCTGCATCGCAAAACGCGTTCGAAAATCTTCTGGCGCTTCAGGATAGGCCAGTCTAATTAGTCTGTCGATACTTGCTTCAAACTCTTGCAGACTTTCCCCGGAATGCTGTCGCCTTGCTCTCAACTGGGTGCAGTACACATCTCGCAAATGTTTATCACCATACCGTAATTCTAGAGCTTTTATCAACTCGGCATAGGTGTTCTGGCTGTCAGGTGGCACTTTCTGTAGTAGTTCTGCCGCGGGTCCTTTTAATGCAAGAACAAGTGAAACAGCCTTGTCTTTTTCTGTCCAATTATTTGCGCATGCAGCAGCTTCAAATTGGCGAAGGTACGTTGCCCAGTGACTGCTTCCGTCAAAGGTTGGAGCTTTGACATGAACTGTCCCTACTGCAGGCAAAGTGACTTTCTCTGTTAACTTATTTTCTGTGTCTTTTTCTGTCTTTATCACTGGTACAGTCTGTTCAGAAATTTGTTTTGGTTGAATCTTCATGCACTGTTCGACTTCACTTTTAATTTGTTCTCTTATGTTTGCCATTGAGTTTTCTACTGCAGATATTTTATTTGACACAGATTCTTCTATAACAGATATTTTTGTAGACATCGATTCTTCAACAATCAAGACAGATTTTTCTACTTCAGCTATTTTTAATGTAATTGACTCTTGTACCTCCGATATTTTAGTAACTTGTTTATTAAGCTCACCTCGTAGGATACCCAATTCTGCGGTACTGCGTTCCTGCAACTGTTTCTGCATAGTTTCAAAGAGAGCTTCCGATTTATCTTTTTGTCTTTCTTCTGTTTCTAGCATTAGTGCTTTCTGACGTTCCTCAGCTTCTTCTCTTTCCTGCCTGCATTTTCATCCTGTCGTTTTTCTGCTTCTTCCGCCTCCTGTCTGCGTTTCTCATCCTGTCGTTTCTCTGCTTCTTCTCTCTCTTGTATTCGTTCTTCTTTTTGTCGTCTTTCTGCTTCTTCCTGTGTCTGCCGCAGCAGTGTTTGTAAAGCTTCCATCATCTGACTGGGATCCATGTTTACTGATTAATTACGAATCACACTCGTCTTGTACAAAGCGTCCACTGTTTCCACTGTTAACCGTTCTATCCCAGTTCTGACACCACTGTTACGACGGCCTATTCGATCGTCGTAGGTACAGTGGAAACAAAATAAGTACAAGACACCAATTAAGTCACTAATCACACCTTTAATTGTTATAGTAAAACAGTTCGTAATTAACAACACAGTGTCTACAACAAATCAAATGAAATTGTTCATACGCAATAAAATGTCCACTAATATTAAAACTCAACTGTATTACAATTATACCGTCCGAATATAAAACGCAACACTTCACTAATAACTACTTGAACGTACACCGTAATAACTCGAACCGCTCTGTAAATATCGCACTAATACTCTCGAACCGCACAGTCAAAAATCTCGCATTGAACTGAAAACTAAAGCCGCGACGCGATGTATTTCTAGTTACGCTCACACACCAGAAGCTTCCAAACTGCGTCTTATCTCTCGCGAACTACGTAATTAGTACGGCCTTGACACAGCCCGAGCGCCCGAGCGAAGGCCGGCACAGTCGAGAAAATTCTCGCAACATGCGTCTAGCAGCACGTACACCACACGCTTACGTCGAGACCTTTCTGGCACATTCGATAAACGCGTAGATTGTTTTATGCTGTCGTAGCAATATGTTCCATTGTACCATAATAATAATACCTAGGGTTACCCCCCTTGATTACGTTATCATAAATCATGTCTACATTATTATTCTTTGTCAAGTCTCCGTCAGTATTTGTTATTACAATCACACCCTTAAATTTTTTATAATGTATTCTATCGCTATAGTTGTCAGCTGTTACTAATACGCTGACCCCCACTACAGGTAAGTGTATGTTATTATCATCAATATAATCGTTGTCATTGTTTACTACTGCACAGGGTAAATCTACATTATTTATCATAATTCTCTTAATATTCATCTTCTCTATCAACTCTCCATAACCTCTATTTAGCTAAATATCACTATAATATTGACGACTCGGAACACAAAGTTTTTTATAAGTAAAAACGTAAAGTTTTACCTTACAGCCTAAACCGGCTTTCACCTATAGAAGGCTTCATCAGAGGCTGTCGTTAGTAGCGCTGCTCGTCTTGTTGTTGGCGACGAGAAAGTGTTTCGAAAGATTGAAGCTGTGTGTGTGTGGTGAGATGTGTTCGAATAATGCGTGCGATTTGAATTGTGTCTGTTCGTTTAGGATGTCGTTTTTATTTGTTTTTGTGTATTTGTATATTTCTAATTGTTCTAGAGTGTCTAGTTTTCGGCCTTTTGTGTGTACGTGTAGTATGTTCATGTTATTGTCGATGTTTTTATATTTGTGGTTTGCTTCAATGAGGTGGTTTGCGAAGGTAGATTCTGTAGTGGTGTGGAGTGCTTTTGTGTGTTCAATGTATCTCTGTTTGAAGCTACGTTCTGTCTGGCCTATGTAGAATTTACTGCAATTTGAACAATTTAGTTTATATACACCGGGTAGATCGAATTTGTTTTGTGCTTTGGGCATGCGTTTTGATAGTGTGTGTTCTGTTTTGTTAGTAGTTTTGTAAGCGATTCTGTATCCTGCTTTTTTGAATTTGTGGGCAATTTTTTCTGTTTGTTTGTTGATGTATGTTAGTGTTATGAATTTGTTGTTTTCTGTCTTTGTCTGTTGTTTGTTTTGTGTTTTGTGTAGGAGTTTACTGACTATTGTTCTGTCATAACCGTTAGATTCTGCTAGATATTTTATCGTGTTTAGTTCGTCTTTGTAGTCTATTTCATCTAAGGGGATGTTGTTAAGTCTATGTATCATGGTTCTAAAAGCAGCTAGTTTGTGTTGTATTGGGTGATTGGAGGTGTTGTGTATTAGTGTGTCAGTTGTAGTTGGTTTTCTGTATATACTGAATTTGTGCCTGTGTTCTAGTTTTGTGATGGAGAGGTCTAAGAAGTTTATGGTATTGTTGTGTTCGTATTCGGCAGTGAAGGTTATGTTTTTATGTATTTTGTTTATGTGCGTTAGTAACTGTTCACATTGTCTTTTGTTTCCCCTGTATAGTATTAGAATGTCATCAACGTATCTGTGCCAATATAGTATTTTATGTGAGTGTCTGTCATTGTTTGTGAGTATTTTTGTTTTTTCTAAGTGTTGGAGGAAGACTTCTGCTAGAATGCAGAAATTCGACATCCTAAACGAACAGACACAATTCAAATCGCACGCATTATTCGAACACATCTCACCACACACACACAGCTTCAATCTTTCGAAACACTTTCTCGTCGCCAACAACAAGACGAGCAGCGCTACTAACGACAGCCTCTGATGAAGCCTTCTATAGGTGAAAGCCGGTTTAGGCTGTAAGGTAAAACTTTACGTTTTTACTTATAAAAAACTTTGTGTTCCGAGTCGTCAATATTATAGTGATATTTAGTTAAGTAACGGACACGTCATGGGCAACGAAATCCAAGAATTTAACTCTATTTAGCTTCAACCACTCTAACTCTTTCTCTCTCTCATAATTACTTTCATCACCACAACATTTCACATTCTCACTCCACACAGAGGGCAACACCACTTTATTATTTAAACACCATCTGGCCCTACCAGATAAACATAAACAACTTACTTGACATTTTGAAGACCTTTTGTCTTCTACAAAAACTATCGAGGAACTCTTGTCCTCCAGCAACACTTGTGAAGCCTTTCCTTCACCTAAACAACAAGAAAAATTTTCCCTCTGTTCATACTCTACATTTAAACTATCTCTCCAGTTTTTCTCCAACTCATCAGTACTCATTACTACTTCATTACTAACGTCAACTAACTTTCTACTCTCATTATCACTACTATTATTTACTGTATCACTTTTTGATACCCATTTTCAATTACATCACCCACTTTACTTTCAAAACTTTTTAAATTGTCATTTACTACAATTACTTGTTGTCCAAGTTCTTTTCGGTTAGATTCTAACATGTTTGTTTTACCGTCTACCACACACACACACACACACACACACACACACACACACACACACACACACACACACACACACACACACACACACACACACACACACACACACACTCTCTCTCTCAACTCATCTGTTTTTCTTTTCGTTTCACTACATATTTCGTTAATTCACCCTTCAATACTACACAATGAATTAGTTAATACGTCAAACTTAGCATCGTTGGTGTCAAAGCGTTTGTTTATGTCGCTACTTATTTTATTGAATTTAGTCTCAAATTTTTTGTCTAAACGATTATTTAAGGCATTTAATTTACTGTTCATCTCGCCCTTAAATTCATTAAAATTGGTTTCGAGTTTATTACTTCGTTCATCAAATTTATTGCTTAACAGTATGTTTTGTTTTCTAACATTAGTTGTATCATATTAACTATATCATTATTGTCATTTTGCTTGTTTTGGATAGGCGTTGAATGAATCTTAGCGCTTTCCATTGTCACTGACTCTGTTAGGCTTATTTCATTTATTACCGTTTCGGTTATTATTGTATTTACTTGATTGTCTGTACTTGTATTAGTCAAGTCAACGTTGTTGACTTTATCACTATTGTTTTCCATTCCATTCCATCTATTATTTACTTATACACAATTTTGTAAGCTTACTAACTACACAATCGCCCTTGCTCCCAAACAACCCGTTTTGCAGCTTATTTAGGTCTGGCGAATGTAATAAAAATTTACACTCGCCATCCCTGTTCGGACGCCACTGAAACTCTATATTATTTCTATGCAAATTAATTAGCTACTCGAGTCCCTGTTCGGGTGCCACTGAAACTATATTACTACTATCAAATTAATTAACTATTCTTACCTTAGGGTTCTTTTCCAAGGTCGTACAGACGAACACAGCTGCAGAAAGGATTATTTGGGATGAACGGTGCTAATATTAATACACAGTTTGTGTGAAAACAAATCTCTTCTGTTTTATTGGACAAATTGATTATTTCATTTTACTTTGATATCAATTAAATACTGGTATATTATTTATATTAATAATACATTGGATTAGTAACTCATAGCATTAAATCAAACAGATTAATAAATGAAATCTTTCTTACTTCTAACTTATAACAAATTATTTATTTTTTAAATAAACCAGTACGTATTTACCTCTTTCCCCCTTGCTATTTTCTTTTATATAAAAAAACCTTTCCCTTAGAGATCTCTATTTATGGGTTTATGTTTTGGAGTTTTAGTTTTATGATGAATAATCACTATACCTTTACTTAACATTGGTTTAAGTATTAATATACTGTGAGTTAGTTACCCATCCATTACGTGTTCATATAGTTTGCTACGTCACCTCGCGATGACCGCTTTCTTTGTTTTAACGCACTCCGACACTAGTCTGCATTAAGTTTAGTTGTTGTTAAATAATTTATGCACTGTAATGTATTACTTTTAAATTTTATGCACTGTCTAGTATGTATTTATATAGCCGACCGGCTTTTAAGATTTGCTTGATCACTTGAATGGTTAATGGTCGCGCTATATTGTTTGAACACTTTTTTATACATGTTTTAATACTTTACTAGATAGGCCGAATTTGTTTTACGGCCTATCTTGCACGCCCGAGGCCACTGTTTTAAATTAACGAACTGTATGCTGCTTCCTGCTACTGTCTGATGTTCATACTGTGGTGACAATCTGCATACTGTGATTCACATACAAAGACTGCTGCTGGGGCTATTACGTAATACGTCTGGCTTGGCTGTCTCCAGACATCAACAATAACACTATGTTGCTGGTTACAAGGGGCACCTCACAGGTGAATACTGACAATTAAAAATTTTACTGATCTGACTTGAAACTAGGGTAGCACACAATTCTGTACCGTTACAATACCCCCCCCCCCAATGAGAGGTTATATGCCGAAGCATACAAACTCTCGTTGCCTAAAACCTAAGAGGATCAGTGAGGATATGGTGCCACAACCCCCCTGAACTCTCTACTAAAATCATGGGTACTTACCCCCCCTAGTCCGGCGACTGTGGCCTTACTGGACTTCTCTGCTCGAGATCCCAACACCATAAGCTCAGACAGATACCCGCCACAGTATCACCTGACTCTGTGAAACATTTAATTAAAATATTAACAAACAGCCTTCCATTACTCCATATCCACAACTGATTCGTTTCCTCTTAGCCGTACTGGTTCATTATCAGCAAAGTACTGGTTCTTTTATTTACAAAGTACTGGCTTAGTTTTTAATTTTGATAATATAAACTTACTGTCTACTTACAGCTTAATCATACAAATTCCCTACAAATTAAATAATTTTCACAATACATTATTACCCTTCCAAAATAACACATTGCTTATACAAACATTTTTAATTATTTTTACTCAAAAATTTCCTTCAAAAAAGTTTTCCGTTTTAAATGAATATTTTAATCATTGTTTTCATCAATTATTATTTAATTAGCTATTACAGTTCAAATCAAAATAAATTTAAATTCATTATTAAAATAATTACCAATTTAATTTAATTTAATTTCTCAAAACTCCTGATTATATCAATCTCATTTGTTCCAAAACAAAAATATTAATTGCATGGCAACCAAAACGCTACGTCATTTCATTACATTGTAAAAAAATTACCTTCATTTCATCACATCTTACATTTCTTTTGTTTCATAATAGAATTTGCTCATAGCACTGATTCATCAAACCACAACATTCTTGTTGTTGTCAACTCAAGCATGAAACAAACATCGACCTGTAAACATTAGTCACACAACAGACAACATGCCTGTTTACATTAACAGTTGTATGCCAGACTGGTTTTATAAACACTAACTCAGTCTCAACATTCCAGGTTACATCACCCCTAGTACATGTACTTCCTTCAATTTTCAGTTTCTATAAACCTTTTAGTGTTGACATATTCATCAATTACTATTTATTACAATTCAGATCAAATTTAATTATACTTCATTAATAAAATTCACCTTTTTGAATTACTTTAGTTCCACCTCTACTAAAAACAATGCTTTAGTTACATTATTTAAAACACTTGTAATTTACACACACAATACACAATAAAATTCCTTAATACCTCCTGTTAATTATTTTAGTAAAATGTAATGTTACTATTATTATAGCATACTACAAACACTGTTATAAGCTATTGTATACATTCTACCAATAACACCAATACATATTTATTTACAAATTTTCGTCAGGATTTTATTATTTACCACGCTTCATTACCTAAATTAGCCAGGTCATACTCAAATAATTAAATGTTCATTCAATATTTCTCAACCCCCATCATCAAAAATTAGTCTTTTCTGCACATAACATTGTTCAATTTTATTGATACACAAAATGTGGCTATCTTTTGTGTAATAACCATAAAAATTTATATGTTCCATTGTACCATAATAATAATACCTAGGGTTACCCCCCTTGATTACGTTATCATAAATCATGTCTACATTATTATTCTTTGTCAAGTCTCCGTCAGTATTTGTTATTACAATCACACCCTTAAATTTTTTATAATGTATTCTATCGCTATAGTTGTCAGCTGTTACTAATACGCTGACCCCCACTACAGGTAAGTGTATGTTATTATCATCAATATAATCGTTGTCATTGTTTACTACTGCACAGGGTAAATCTACATTATTTATCATAATTCTCTTAATATTCATCTTCTCTATCAACTCTCCATAACCTCAATTTAGCTTCAACCACTCTAACTCTTTCTCTCTCTCATAATCACTTTCATCACCACAACATTTCACATTCTCACTCCACACAGAGGGCAACACCACTTTATTATTTAAACACCATCTGGCCCTACCAGATAAACATAAACAACTTACTTGACATTTTGAAGACCTTTTGTCTTCTACAAAAACTATCGAGGAACTCTTGTCCTCCAGCAACACTTGTGAAGCCTTTCCTTCACCTAAACAACAAGAAAAATTTTCCCTCTGTTCATACTCTACATTTAAACTATCTCTCCAGTTTTTCTCCAACTCATCAGTACTCATTACTACTTCATTACTAACGTCAACTAACTTTCTACTCTCATTATCACTACTATTATTTACTGTATCACTTTTTGATACCCCATTTTCAATTACATCACCCACTTTACTTACAAAACTTTTTAAATTTTCATTTACTACAATTACTTGTTGTCCAAGTTCTTTTCGGTTAGATTCTAACATGTTTGTTTTACCGTCTACCACACACACACACACACACTCTCTCAACTCATCTGTTTTTCTTTTCGTTTCACTACATATTTCGTTAATTCACCCTTCAATACTACACAATGAATTAGTTAATACGTCAAACTTAGCATCGTTGGTGTCAAAGCGTTTGTTTATGTCGCTACTTATTTTATTGAATTTAGTCTCAAATTTTTTGTCTAAACGATTATTTAAGGCATTTAATTTACTGTTCATCTCGCCCTTAAATTCATTAAAATTGGTTTCGAGTTTATTACTTCGTTCATCAAATTTATTGCTTAACATTATGTTTTGTTTTCTAACATTAGTTGTATCATATTAACTATATCATTATTGTCATTTTGCTTGTTTTGGATAGGCGTTGAATGAATCTTAGCGCCTTCCATTGTCACTGACTCTGTTAGGCTTATTTCATTTATTACCGTTTCGGTTATTATTGTATTTACTTGATTGTCTGTACTTGTGTTAGTCAAGTCAACGTTGTTGACTTTATCACTATTGTTTTCCATTCCATTCCATCTATTATTTACTTATACACAATTTTGTAAGCTTACTAACTACACAATCGCCCTTGCTCCCAAACAACCCGTTTTGCAGCTTATTTAGGTCTGGCGAATGTAAGAAAAAATTACACTCGCCATCCCTGTTCGGACGCCACTGAAACTCTATATTATTTCTATGCAAATTAATTAACTACTCGAGTCCCTGTTCGGGCGCCACTGAAACTATATTACTACTATCAAATTAATTAACTATTCTTACCTTAGGGTTCTTTTCCAAGGTTGTATAGACGAACACAGATGCAGAAAGGATTATTTGGGATGAACGGTGCTAATATTAATACACAGTTTGTGTGAAAACAAATCTCTTCTGTTTTATTGGACAAATTGATTATTTCATTTTACTTTGATATCAATTAAATACTGGTATATTATTTATATTAATAATACATTGGATTAGTAACTCATAGCATGAAATCAAACAGATTAATAAATGAAATCTTTCTTACTTCTAACTTATAACAAATTATTTATTTTTTAAATAAACCAGTACGTATTTACCTCTTTCCCCCTTGCTATTTTCTTTTATATAAAAAAACCTTTCCCTTAGAGATCTCTATTTATGGGTTTATGTTTTGGAGTTTTAGTTTTATGATGAATAATCACTATACCTTTACTTAACATTGGTTTAAGTATTAATATACTGTGAGTTAGTTACCCATCCATTACGTGTTCATATAGTTTGTTACGTCACCTCGCGATGACCGCTTTCTTTGTTTTAACGCACTCCGACACTAGTCTGCATTAAGTTTAGTTGTTGTTAAATACTTTATGCACTGTAATGTATTACTTTTAAATTTTATGCACTGTCTAGTATGTATTTATATAGCCGACCGGCTTTTAAGATTTGCTTGATCACTTGAATGGTTAATGGTCGCGCTATATTCTTTGAACACTTTTTTATACATGTTTTAGTACTTTACTTGATAGGCCGAATTTGTTTTACGGCCTATCTTGCACGCCCGAGGCCACTGTTTTAAATTAACGAACTGTATGCTGCTTCCTGCTACTGTCTGATGTTCATACTGTGGTGACAATCTGCATACTGTGATTCACATACAAAGACTGCTGCTGGGGCTATTACGTAATACGTCTGGCTTGGCTGTCTCCAGACATCAACAATAACACTATGTTGCTGGTTACAAGGGGCACCTCACAGGTGAATACTGGCAATTAAAAATTTTACTGATCTGACTTGAAACTAGGGTAGCACACAATTCTGTACCGTTACAGCCTGATTCAGTCTTACTGTTGCTTATTATCTTGTGTCTGTGCACTTAGAAAGAAAATTGTGCAAGAATTGAAATATTTAATTAATTACTTAACATATGACTGCATTAGGAAAGTGAAAGAATTTTTAATTAAGTTACCTGATCCTTTCCAGCTTGACCGGCTTCAAAATACTGTATGATTTCTCCTTTGGATAATTTGTTTCTTTGTCAAAGAGTCTGTGTACATGATCCATTGCTTTTATTCTGCAATCAAACAATGTATTATTGTAATTTTTATAAACTTACCAAGTACATACACACTCTGTGTGTAAGTGGGGGGGGGGCTTAGCCCCTACTTACATTATTTATTTCCTACCCAATACCTCACACACATTTTCTTTAAAAATGCCATATTATTTTCCTTTGTAAATCTCTAAATGACGAAAGTATGTAGGTCTGGACCTTACCTGGTAAGAGAGGACAAATGACAGTGACTGGTGTCACAGGATCTGACCATAATCTACTAGTGTTAGACATATGTCTCAATGGTGGTTCTGTCACTCCTTTCTAAGAGGCTTCCATCTATTATAGCTATAACAAGTTACCTTTTCTAGTAACTTGATCAATGAATTCCTACAATAAGGTTTTTGAACTTTTCTTGGGACTTCTGCTTCTCCTACGTTCCACACTGTAAACATGGGCTAATTCTTCAGATTCCCGAAAGACCTCTGATCATTGTATTTAACTATGATGATCCGAAAATATGACATATGGACCCAGAGAAGGCTTGCTATCCAAAGTGAGCACAAACTGTTTCCCATGTTTCAACAATTCATTATATAAAACATGCAGGTTAAAAAGAATATTTTTTTTTTACAAATTATACAAAACTCAACAAATTGTTGATTATATACTAATAAACTTCCACATGTGTCCTATTTGTTGCTTGGAGAATGTCCAGTCTGTATTTGATTTCTCACCATGCTTGAGCCAACATTTCTCTAGTCACAGCTACAACATTCCTAATCCTTCTCTTCAAAGAGTCTATGCCTCAGACTGGTGTAGATTTGTCCTTTACATAATCCCAAATAAACATGTCTAGAGGGGTGACTGGCATGTTATATAACATGTTATATCTGGAGACTGGCATGGCCATGGTGTTGGTCCATCCCTCCCAGTCCACTGCTCTAAAATGTTTTCATTCAGGAATTCACAGACATGTACAGACCAGTGGGGAAGAGCACCATCTAGCTGGGAAAATACCTCGGCTCTGATTCTTCTGAGTTGTTGCATAAAGCTCCATCATATAAAGGAAAATAGGATGTGTTACTTTGTTTTGCACTGAAACTGTTGACTCAATGAAGAGAGACAGCCCAAAATTTCATATTTGACGAAGTTTCATATATAAAAAAACTAACTGGGCCTTTCTTCTTCATTGAGCTGACAGTTTCAGGGACTGTTTTCACAGATATGATGGAAATTTACACTGGACCTCAGTTAGAAGAATTACAGCCAAGAGTAATTTTCCAACTGGTGCTCTTCCCCATTGGGTCCATCCATAGATGTCCAAGAGTTCCTGAATGTAACCTTTCCAAGGAAGTGGATTAGACATTTAAAGCCAAGTTATTTTAGACACATATTTTCAAACATTCTATGAACATAATCAAAGATTTTAAATTTTACATAATTTAGCTCATAGATGTAAATGCAGTAAAATACATATGCTTTTATTTTATTATTTTCATTTCATGATTAAATTCCTACTGAAATATTAAGGAATTATTTATTATAAAAAGCTTTATTTAAAGTTCATAAGAATATGATAAATTGTATTTAAATGTACAATTTTGAATAACCAATAAATATCCTAACACTCCTAAAAAGTTTATATACATTTAAAGACATCCCTCAACTTGTCATATTGACACACACACACACACACACACACACACACACACACACACACACACACACACACACACACACACACACACACACACACACACACACGTGCATGTGTGTGTGATGTTTCCTATTGGTTTCTGTTTATTTCACAATTAGGCCTTTGAAAGATCAAAACACCTATACAGCGTTTTTAAGGACTAAAACAAAACACACTGGAAACCCCCAAGACTGGTGGAAAACGTTTTTCAATCATTTAAACACACACACATTTCTGTGTTAGGGTGATAAGAATAATATTTTATTTTAGAATGTACAGACTTTTCAAAAACATCTTCATATAAATTTGTATAATATTTTTGTCTTGATTGTTCATCATCTTCTTTCACAGCACTACACTTTATCTAAAAATGAAACTTTTACTTGTGAACTTACTGTTTTTTCTTCTCGTCGAACGCGTTTCGGCGTCGTATTCGCCTTCTTCAGCTTAGAGACAGACTGCCAGTATTTAGTAACGGTTGTTGTATGGAAGGTGTAGTGGGGGTGGTGCGTGGAGGAAGGGGATTGGCGTGGGGATTCAAATTAATGTTTTTTTTTTGACACAATTATACAAAAAACAAACATTAATTTGAATCCCCGCGCCAATCCCCTTCCTCCACGCACCACCCCCACTACACCTTCCATACAACAACCGTTACTAAATACTGGCAGTCTGTCTCTAAGCTGAAGAAGGCGAATACGACGCCGAAACGCGTTCGATGAGAAGAAAAAACAGTAAGTTCACAAGTAAAAGTTTCATTTTTAGATAAAGTATAATATTTATATATTTATGTGTGTGTAAACTGATTATCCAAAAGCAAAATTAATTTGCTATTCTAGAAAGTTACTTTATACCATGGTTTTGAGGCAGAGGGGAGTTTTTGGGGGTTCAGACTGTCCCCCTAAAAAATGTTGTACTCAGCTAAAAAAAAAAACAATATGAATTATGCCATTTTATTATCCTTTTAAAGTAGGTCTCCATATTATTTATAACAAGCAGTAATAATTAATTGTGTGTATCTACAGAGATGTTGTTAGGAGATGGGTGATCATAATATTTATCACCTCCGGTTTTTATTGTACACCATCTGAAATTAAATTCTGCAAACTCCCACGTTTTATACTCCAAATGCAAATCTGTATTTAACTTGGTGAAAACTATTACTGTATATTTTTTGCACTACCAATATGTATCAGAGCAAACAAAATTTTAATACAGCTTATTTGCAGAATTACATTTAATAGTATAACCTATAATTATTAGAAAGCAATGTGTAATATGTATTATACACTAATTGCCACCAGAAATTAAGTATGCTTACCTCTCTGACAGTGGTCTTAGATCCAAATTAGGTTTAAAATACATTGAAGGTTGCACTACACTAATTATACACAAGTTTACAGCTCCCTCTTCTAATACACACATAATGGCTGCTGTTTCAAGCTTGGTAAACTTCATTTCAATTTCTAAGTTATTTTGTAGTTCATAAATTTTAATTCTAGCAGTCTTAGTTTATTTTTCCTCTTCTTTAAACTTGGACAGTGTTTCAAAAATGTCAAGATATGAGCAGTCCTTACTGTCACAAAATATAAAATCTTTTCTGCACTCAGTGTTTCACTGTGCAATGGCACAATATTGATCAAACTGTTGTACAGGTTATGATGACTCACACAGGCCTATAGTTAATCATATGTGTATACATCGGGTCAGGTCTAACTCTTAGTTTGTAGTAATTACTTTGAATCATTTGACCAAATAAATAATTTTTCTTGTAATTTAAAAAACTGATTAATACCCGACAGTCATGAAATATGGAGAGAGAACAGCCAGTATATCAACTATTATACGGTGTAATGCAATTATCTTATATAAAGTCTCTTTTATATTTTTATGCATAGTTTAATATTTATTGTCAAAAATTATTTAAAAAATGTGCTTGTAGATTGGTGGTTATGTACACTTTAAGCACCACTAAAAACACTTCAATACAGTTTATTAATTTTATAATTATCTTGTTGGTACATCCTCTTCATTCACTTATTTAGAATATTATATATATATATATATATATATATATATATATATATATAGGAATGTTAATTATCGACCGTATTATTATACTGCTAATGATTTCGAGGTTCGGTCATTAATCATGAAAACTCAGTTTTGCGACGTTTCGAGATTTATTCTTCTCATAATCATGCCTACAACATTAAAATATAGTCTTACTACAATTATATTATTTGTAAGTGTGTATAGGTGTGTGTAAAGTCATACATTACTATAACTATTTACTTACATTAACTGTGAGATGAGCTACAGCAACCACATTACACTAAACACTTATCACTGTTCCATACTTATACACATATAACACATTACATTTGTATAGTGTTAGCGTTATGTAGTTATCTGACAGACTGCCAGCGATATAAAATTTTAATAGTACCTTAACTAGTAAGTTGTTCAGTATTCCTATAACCTGTAAACCATTGTCCATTTTAAAAAGAGTGAATAAGATTAGAATAACACTTGCTAAGACTTTGTACGTCCGTTTTCTTGTTAACTGAAAGGTGTTTATTCTTCTCTATTGTTAGCATTTCTAAGAATTGCCGTTTAAAGTGATTACTTTCTGCATGAAACGGCAATTCTTAGAAATGCTAACAATAGAGAAGAATAAACACCTTTCAGTTAACAAGAAAACGGACGTACAAAGTCTTAGCAAGTGTTATCCTAATCTTATTCACTCTTTTTAAAATGGACAATGGTTTACAGGTTATAGGAATACTGAACAACTTACTAGTTAAGGTACTATTAAAATTTTATATCGCTGGCAGTCTGTCAGATAACTACATAATGCTAACACTATACAAATATAATGTGTTATATGTGTATAAGTATGGAACAGTGATAAGTGTTTAGTGTAATGTGGTTGCTGTAGCTCATCTCACAGTTAATGTAAGTAAATAGTTATAGTAATGTATGACTTTACACACACCTATACACACTTACAAATAATATAATTGTAGTAAGACTATATTTTAATATTGTAGGCATGATTATGAGAAGAATAAATCTCGAAACGTCGCAAAACTGAGTTTTCATGATTAATGACTGAACCTCTAAATCATTAACAGTATATATATATATATATATATATATATATATATATATATATATATATATATTAAACTTTCACTGTGGACACTTACTTTTTGGTTTTCTTTCCCAGACGTTTCGACATGGTGTTCGTCTTCCTCAGTGGGATTTAAAATACTGAATGTCTGTACAAAGTAACGGTTATGGGTTGTAGGTGTGTGTGGTGGGGGTGCTGGTGGAAGGGAATTGGCACTGGGATTCAAAGTTTGTGTTTGAATCAGTGTATCGAAAAGTATGTGTGATCTATAATGTAATTGTTCATTTAATATGTTGTTTGGTTGTAGTGTGTGATATCTGTATATTTCAAATTGTTCTGCTGTGTTTAGTTTTCTACTTTTAGGTAAGTAGTGTAGTATTTCCATGTTGTGCTCTATGTTTGTGTAACTGTGGTTTTCATTTTGTATATGTGTGGCGAATGTGGAATGTATGTAGTTCGTGGTGAGGGCTTTTAAATGTTCAGAATATCTAGAGGAAAAAGATCTTCCCATCTGGCCGATGTAGAACTGGTGACAGTAATTACAGTTTAATTTATAAACCCCTGTTTTGCTGTATGTGTCTGTGTCTTTGTTAGTATTATTTATGTGTTTCCTGATGGTGTTGTTAGTTCTGTAGGCTACTTTATAATTGTGTTTCCTAAATGTGTTAGCAATTTTGTGTGTGTTGGAATTGTAGTATGTGAGTGTGGTGTATTTACATATGGGTTGTGTGCTGTTGGTTTTATCTGTTTTACTTTTTGTGTTTAGGATGCGTTTGTGTAGTTTGTTTATTAAATCGGGATTGTATCCATTTTTGACTGCTATATATTTGATTGTGTTGAGTTCTTCTTGGTAGTCATGTGTGTTTAGGGGTATTGAAGTGAGCCTATGGAGCATGTAGCTGAAAGCTGCATGTTTGTGTTGAGTTGGGTGGTTGGATGAGTTATGTATGACCATGTCTGATCTGGTGGGTTTTCTGTATATTTTGTATGTGTGTGTGTTGTTTGTTTTGGTAATTGTAAGGTCCAGGAAGTTTATGCTATTGTTTTGTTCTAATTCAAGTGTGAATTTTAATTTTTGGTGTATAGTGTTAATGTATTTGTGGAAATTTTCATTTTGTCTTTTGTTGCCGTTGTATAGGAGTAAAATGTCATCAACATATCTGTGCCAATATATTATTTTGTTGGTGTATTTGTTATTGTTTAATATGTGTTCTTGTTCTATGGTATGTACGAATATTTTGGCTAGTATACCTGATATAGGGGTTGTACACAAACAGATGGACTACCCATGGGCTCCCCTATATCAGGTATACTAGCCGAAATATTCGTACATACCATAGAACAAGAACACATATTAAACAATAACAAATACACCAACAAAATAATATATTGGCACAGATATGTTGATGACATTTTACTCCTATACAACGGCAACAAAAGACAAATTGAAAATTTCCACAAATACATTAACATTATACACCAAACATTAAAATTCACACTTGAATTAGAACAAAACAATAGCATAAACTTCCTGGACCTTACAATTACCAAAACAAACAACACACACACATACAAAATATACAGAAAACCCACCAGATCAGACATGGTCATACATAACTCATCCAACCACCCAACTCAACACAAACATGCAGCTTTCAGCTACATGCTCCATAGGCTCACTTCAATACCCCTAAACACACATGACTACCAAGAAGAACTCAACACAATCAAATATATAGCAGTCAAAAATGGATACAATCCCGATTTAATAAACAAACTACACAAACGCATCCTAAACACAAAAAGTAAAACACATAAAACCAACAGCACACAACCCAGTAAATACATCACACTCACATACTACAATTCCAACACACACAAAATTGCTAACACATTTAGAAAACACAATTATAAAGTAGCCTACAGAACTAACAACACCATCAGGAAACACATAAATAATACTAACAAAGACACAGACACATACAGCAAAACAGGGGTTTATAAATTAAACTGTAATTACTGTCACCAGTTCTACATCGGCCAGACGGGAAGATCTTTTTCCTCTAGATATTCTGAATATTTAAAAGCCCTCACCACAAACTACATACATTCCACATTCGCCACACACTTACAAAACGAAAACCACAGTTACACAAACATAGAGCACAACATGGAAATACTACACTACTTGCCTAAAAGTAGAAAACTAAACATAGCAGTACAATTTGAAATATACAGATATCACACACTACAACCAAACAACATATTAAATGAACAATTACATTATAGATCACACATACTTTTCGATACACTGATTCAAACATAAACTTTGAATCCCAGCACCAATTCCCTTCCACCAGCAACCCCCACCACACACACCTACAACCCATAACCGTTACTTTGTACAGACATTCAGTATTTTAAATCCCACTGAGGAAGACGAACACCACGTCGAAACGTCTGGGAAAGAAAACCAAAAAGTAAGTGTCCACAGTGAAAGTTTAATATATATATATAATATTAATTTTAACTATCTCTAACACAAACACACATGTATTTAGATTATATAAATTCACACATACACACACACACACCTCTTTATTTTAGTTTAATACAGTAAATAATGTATTTTCAACTTGTACATGACTTTTGTTATTAAGTGGATTTCAGATGTACACATATTATCAATAAGCAATAGTAAATGTGCTGTTTTCTTGAATGCATTTCCAAACTATTTGGTATTCCTGGGTAATTGCAAAATTCAACATTCTGCTAATTTTTTGTATTATGTTTTCAATCATTTGTTTAAGATCTGCCAGATCATCATGTTGTGCAACGTTCACTAGCTTTACAGATTTACCCTGTTTAAAAACTGAACTTGACTACTTTGTCCAACTTCATGCGCACAGGATATTCAATAAAGGTTATGTTGTTACTGCATTATTATCGGACCAATAACTGCTAACTCGTCTTGTGCTTTTTAATCAATACTCCTGTGTTCAGCAATGGATTAGAAGCGCATGATGCCATGTGCTGCCATCAGACTGGTGCCCCCCTCCGATTCAAAATTCAATCTTTTTGTCCACTATTTACACTGAAAAATGGCACACATAATTTTGAAAGTTAACAATTATTTTATGAAACTCTCAAGTCACAACGAATATTTAGGTAAATAATGATTACAATAGCATAGTAGTACTTAAGAAGCTCAGAAGATACTAATCGATCCATTTTTTCTTGATTTTGCCTTAACAAAGTCTTGTATAACTTCTTCTAAATCGAGGAATTCAAGTATCTTGCTTTCAATATACAACCTTGCTAATGAAGAATTCAACCTTGCTAATGAAGATAATCTCTCATCTCCCATAGTTGAACTCAACATATCTTTAATGTGTTTTAATACAGAAAATGATTTTTCAGATTCGTAGTTAGCTATTGGAATTGTCAAAAGCAGACGATAAGCATTGTATATTATTCGGCAATACATCACAATTATTTTTCAATCAATAACCCAGTTTAATACTTTGAGTGGACAAATCTTTTTATGCTTTTGAATTGAGAATATATTATGTTTTTGTCACATTTATTATCTTCAAAAAGGTTTTTGTTATTTAGGGCTGGATGGTGCCCCTCTGATACTAGGCGCTGGTACCTGGTGCTACAGCATATCCTACCGTTATGGATAATCCACCACAGCCTGTATTGATGTAGCTGTTATTCCAGTATACACTGTCAGTATATGGGCTGGACAGTTTTCATCACAATTTATGCATTGAATACCTTTTAATTTTTCCTTTTATACTGTGACCTACCATAAGATTACTACATGTACACTTTGCTCAACATGGATTTATTCTAAACAATTTTTTTGGTATTCCCATGTGTTTGGCATCTCATACGCTATGAAATTCTTTGTTTGTCATGTGTAGCCTGAAAATCAACCACTTAAGTATACATGAAGGTTGAAAGTGGTGGTATGACTGAAATAGCAAATCATTCAAAATGTTTGGAATTGATCATTGAGGTGTAGGGGATTACACAGAATTATTATGATGTGATGCTGCCTAAGATATAATAGACGTGTAGGTAATAAAATAATTTTTTATTGTTTGTGATGTACCTACGTATATGTATTATATACACACACACAAACACACACATTATGTGTACCAGTATATATTTCATAACTCCTTTTTGTGCCAATGAAGTGGCTTAGTGGCATGATAGACCATCCAGTTTAGTTATTTAATAAGGTTTTGTGGTCTTATCTGTAAAAGTAAATCAAAAGCATTTCAAAAATCTGTAGGACTGTTATTATTAGGTTTTTAAAAATGGGTAAGGAAACACATTTTTGGTTTGCATAATAAATTTTTATTCATCTAAAGTACAAAATGTCAAAACGTTTTCCTCGTTGAGTATTCAGAAATACCATTAAAACATTGTGGCCCACTGCTACATTATATAGATATTTAGGTAATAGTGAACACTGCACAGGAAAGAATATTTCTACACAACTGTAACTTAACAAACATACTACTGCTTTATCTAACAGTAAATAAAGTGTACGATAAATAACAAAGAAATAATACATAAACAGTAATTTTTGCAGCTGCAATAACTAACTAAACAAATTTAAATGATCTGTCTTTGCTTATGAGCTGAACTTTGGCAACAACATGCAACTGAAAGTAACATTTATTCATTAACACCATACATGTTAATAAGTCTTTCTGTTCCAGAATTATACTACATTCAACACAGTACCAATAACCTCTTTTTTGTAGTCAGCTGCATTACACAATAATGTTTACCATTATTATCTTATGCATGTAATGGCCCAATCCACTCTTCAGTTAATTAATTGTTGCATGTATATAACTGTGCATAAATATACTGGTTCGCTCTTGTGTGTTTGTGAAATTAAAAATTAAAATATAACTTTCTTCAAACACACAGGTTACATCACTAAAACATTCACAGCACATGCAATGGAAAATTATCTAAATCAAATTAGAACAGTGATTTATTAAATTATCGTGCAACAAAGCTTAATATAATTCTTATAATATCTGTATATTACATACTGTTTCCTTTAAAAACAAATACCACTATATATGAATATACCTTTCACATCCATGTGAATAAACAGATTCTACATGTGTTATTTTCACTTCTTCAGTGACATCAAAACCTTTAATACCTTGTATTTGAATGTAGTCATAAAGAGTACTGTCAAACTAGCAGAAAATCTTACATTATATTGAATGATTATGTAATTAAAAAATAATAATTATATGGGATGTCTTTTATGAAAAATCTGACACAACAGAATTTTAGCAAATCTTGAAAAAGCATTTCAAAATATAACTGTAAAGGAGAAAATGTTACAGCAGTTACCCTAATTTCATATATACCAGGTTTCCAACACAAAACTGGAAAAACATGCTACACTAACTATGGTAACAACATAGATGACTGTACATTAATATAGTATCATAACAACATCCCCAATAAAACGCCACAGAAACAAAAAACAATCTGAAACCAACTTGTATTACATTCCAGCTTTCTGTAATTTTCATCCCGTGGGTACAGTGTGTAAAAATTTAGATTTCCGTGCTGCAAATACTAAGGTGCATGCCTGTGTAGCCATCCCAATATCTTAAAGAAGATGCGATGTATAAAATTACAGTTATTGGTCATGGAAGGAATGGAATATTCTGGAATCACATAGATTATTCTATGCGCATAGTCATGGCTGCTTTTAGAGGTATGCGACAGGTGCAGTAAATAACGCCTTTAAAATGTCAAAAAAAGTCATAACAAGAAGGAATATAAAAAAAATGTACATGTGTGAGAGAGAGAGAGATAGAGACAGAAGATTCAAACAAGCAGACAGAAAAGGCAAGACAGTGGATTTCTTATTTTTAATTATTTAAAATTATGTTTTTTAATGTCCTTTCTGTTAAGTTTTTTAAATATCAGCTGCTGAATTTATAGCTACTCAATTATTGGCAGCAAACTACAATGATATGACTAGAAAAATATTAGTATTGGCATCTATTTTTCACTGTGGACTCATGCAGATTACAGCGTATTAAACTATTAGTCCAGGTAGCAGTTTGAGGGGTAAAATAATTACTGTTAAGGAGGCTGTTTGGTTTAAGGCATATCCCACGACTAGGTTCACACTGGCCATGTGTCTACTATGGGTGGCACTGGGCATACTTGCTTTGGTATAGAAAAATGTGGACAGCGCTTGTTACTGTGAAGTAGTATGTATTCCTAGGCTGCAGAAGGATGAATATTGCAGCTTGGAATTATTGATTATTGACTTGATTCGCCACTTTTTTATTTGAACTATATTGAATTATGATGAATATGTATAACATTATCCAATTTGTAAAGAATTGTTGGGTTAAATGTACAGTTGACTGTGACAGTTTTACTGACTCAGATTCATGTTTATAACACAATATTTACAAGAAATGGGTAAATAGCAGGATGGAAAACATATGGAGGATGTCGAAGAAGCAAAAGAATGAAATTGTAACAGGAAAGAAGAATAAAAGAATTTATATAATATCAGTTCAAGTTCAAGAGCACACAGTTGAGGAAACTAGTGATGTAATGAAGGAAGCAGTATGTATAATACCTACAACAGAGCTAAGATAATACATGTATTCAGGCCTTAAGGGTGTCTGTAGTCATTTTTACTTTTAATTCTTACAGCAGCAAGTTGATGACTAGAATTCTCTTTTGGCATATCTAAAAGGAATGTTGTAATATTATGGAATGTTTTAAGTATGTATCCAGATCAGATTTACCATAAATATTATGTCTATGTGTTTCCACTATAAATATCATCAGTGGCAGTTAAAATTAAAAATTATGCTATTTACAGTAAGACAATTTAAGAGAAAGCAAGCATAAACAACATTAAGGACAGGAAATTAATAAGGAAAATGTAGACATCTAATATATGCTGACACTGATTCCACTTACAGAAAACTAAATCAACATCACTATATAGACTCATGCATTAGGCCCATGGTCTGATGCATACTCTAGCAATGGTACTGATCCCCACCATACCTGTACAGAAGTCAGGTTACATTTAACTATGTGCAGTGACAAGGAGGGTATTGTTGTGTGTGTTTATGTGTAAATAAGATGCTGCATTGTTATCGACTAAGGCCTGCCTAATGCAGATTGGTGTATTGTCCCAGTAGTAGGTAGATGGGATTCTATTAACTCAACTTTGAACCGAACCCGCAGCACAACATAACAAATGAATACCATACATAGTACGCTCCAATCACTGAGCTATCTTGCTGTCAAGAAATTCAATAAAACACACTTCTGATAGAAAATCTGCTAACACTGGTGATTATGTCTAAAATACTGCTGATCACAGAGAATAAACTATAACACTTCACTTTAAAAACGTTAGGCATAACAACAGCAACACAATTATTTTTATCTTTTGATATGTACTTCACAATTGTAAAATTAGGTATCAAGTACAGTCCTGCAATGTGCAGAAATGAATTCCTCTCCTTCCTCATTATGCTTGTAAGCAGGTGTGGCACTGATCCATACCCGCTTAAAAAAATCCATCTCACTTAGGCTAATTTACATGAGTGTATCATGTTTTTGCAAGAATCTTGAGCAACGGCTTGCTTTTAATATTGCTTGTTTATTTCAATTTAGTTGCTTTAGTGACACTTGTAAGTTGGCAGAGTGTGGGTCTGTTGATGTTTCTTACCTAGCTAGCAGCAGGTCAGCCAATTCCTTTCTACACATTGTCGGACTGAACTTTGTATTTGAAATACGAATCCAGCTTGATAACACTGAATAGGAAATATGTAAATTCATGAGCATGGATCCTTATTGCCTTAAGAGTCTGTAATTCATTGATTACACTGGCATAACTACATATACAACACAAAAGTTACTTGCATATATTATGTACAGCCTTTGCTTTTGTGTGTGTGAATAAATGTAATGTAACATTTCACGTGCTATAAGCATATTTAATAATATACATAATACGTAAGACTCTTTTCAAAACAATAAGATTTATGTTGAAATGATTTCCATGTTTTTGCTACACTAATAAATATGTTCTACGGCTGATAAACATTTATTATCATTGATAAGTTTTAACTTGTTTTCTGTAGTTTTTTTAAAGATAAGCAAATATTTGCTTTTGATTATTATCATTATGCCTTTTTACAAGTCTTTCTGATTAAGCAGCTGTGGAACTTGGGTCCGTGTTAATAATTAAAATGAATAGAGTAACAACAAACTATAAAAGCTACTCTTTTGGGACAAACTTAAGAGGTATTAAAATATGCTATTTATAATCTGAAAACACACAATATTAAGAATAAAATATACACTACTCTACAGCAGATGACCAACTGACTATTACAAATTACATATTATTCAGGCTGCTCAATACATAACTTACATATTATATAGCAGATTACTCAACATAAGAAGCATACCAACTCATCATGCACTCTTACTTTTAAGTGATGTTTAACAACCACAACTACTGGGACGAGAAACTGCCTAAAATAGTCAGTATATCAATTATATAACTGTTACTTCCCTCGTTTCATATATATCATATACCACTGTTCATACGGTATCTTCATATTCTATTTGTTCGTTGATCCAGAAACATGTCCAGTTCAGTTCCATTCATTTCCTGGTGGAAGAAATGAGCTTTGTTTTCCTTATAAACTATATATAACAGAAATATATTAGCAGAGTAAAATACCAATACACAGCCGAACATAGAGATGTACACAACTGGTGCCTGCAAATAATTGTAAATTCCTTAAGACCCATTTCTTACAGCATTTATTAAACACTGATTATATGAAATTTTGTACAGTCTGTGTATGGTGTAAATCACTATAGTATGGTGTATCTTCTTCTTGCAACCTTGAACAAGGGCTTAGTGTGTGGCCATGTTCTGACATTGTAAAGTCGTTTTGTTGATCATTCTCTGTTCAAGGTCTATAGCAATTTGACACATGAACCTCTTTCCTGGCATTTTCTCTCAAAATTTCTCTCCAGTTCAATATTCATACTAATACATTTTACCAAGTTTTAAGAGCCCAAACCATTTGTATTTCTGTCTGATAAGACTTTTCACATCTACTTTATCATGTACCCTCTTAAATACTCTATCATTGCTGATCCTAAATCTGCATGAAATCCTCTGCACTCTCCTTCAGCACCATGATTCACAAGCCTCTAATTGTTTCTTGTCTCTCTTCCTGATTGTCCATGATCAACAACCATGCAAAAATCCACTCCACATAAAAGATTTTATGAAATTTTCTCTTGTTTTGAGCCCAATATTTTGATACATTAACAGATTCTTATTTCTGTAGAAAATACTTTCCACGTGCTATCCTACAATATAAAGTCTTCAGTTGATCTTCAATCTTCTAAAATTGTGTTGGCCATGACTCAGTGTGTACAATACATATACAGTTCACTGTGCCTTTTACATGAACTATTATTAGTATTTAACATTTGCAATTACCTAATACACATAAATAAATATAATACACATTACACTTTAACGTCTCATATAAAGTGGGAAGTAAAAGAGCAACTTCCTTATAACACATCAGTCATTCCGTAACGTATTTTCTAAAACAAATATTATTTTTAAGGTCACTTAATTACAAATAATGTCATGGTGGTAATGCAAATATGTAAAATAAACACTCCTTTACAAATATTTATTTTTACTACTTCTTATGTTATGTCTATTTTACTTGTTTATTAATGGTTATACATTTCTGAAGTGTGTGATGTATACGCATACTGCCAAACATCAATAAATTGACACCATGAGTGCTATACAAAAGTATCAGATCATCAACTGACTGAATCTTTTTGAGATATCTGCACTGTTACATCATAACATTTTGATCATGTGCATGCTTAATGCCGAAATAGCTGTACAACCAACTATTTGTGCACAGCATTATGCCAGTCTTTATCAAATCAATTTAGTTGGGTCTGATGCTGCCAACCAGAGTACAATTTCCATCTCTTCCACTTTTTTAGTATTTGGTAACGAGAGTGATTAGACATTACGCACACACATGTGCCCGTATATTGTACAAGACACAATGACACCAATCTCACATCACACAATTAACTTATTATAACATGTTATCTAATAATTACTGTGATTTATTTTGATCCTTATCATTCTAAAAATGCCATCTGGTTTGACTATTTCATGTACTGTATGATATTAAACAGCCTATAATAAATTTAAAATTTTGTATTAAAGTGTTTTGAGGCCCTCCATAACTCTAAAACTTGTTGTCCTTAAAGGTGCCCTTTATTGAGATGTAAAGCACGTGCGCGCGCACGCGCGCACACACACACACACAGGCTCACTGGAACAATGGCCATGATTACACTTTTGGATACTATGCCATACACATTAAGTACAGAAGGTTGGCTTATAAATGGTATGGTTGTAGGTCAGCTCAAAATTATTATTCTTAATAAACCTAACTAGATGTAAAAAAAGGGAAAACCCACAAAAAAATTGTGCAAAAAATATGCTGAGAAAAATATTTAAAAATATAAACTTCTTGATGAGGTGTTTTGTGTCAACATAGGTGTACAAGTTGAGTACACCGATCTGGTCAGTTTGCTTGTTTTTCTTAGGTTTTGAAGAATTATACTGCCTATGTGTGACTGCAGCTAAATAACAATAATTTATTCCAAAAGTGCAAACTTTTAGTAAAAATAAATGTATTGACTCAAACAGAAAGTCTAATCAGTTTGGACTAGTAACACTACTCATGCACAAAACAAACACAATATATATAATTAAAAACCAACTGTACATGGAAATGCTGCACCTGGCATGAAAATATGCAACTGATTTTTACAGTGGATACGCCTTTGCCAATTCTGTGTATTCAGAGATCTGATAACTAGAATAATTGTGAAAACTCTAATATTCCCACACTATGATAGCTGTAATAGTTGTGAAAAAATCCACTTACTTTTGAAGTTTTAAAATTTTTTTCAAAATTTGTTCTACAATTAAAAAAAAATATAGATATATTATTCTTATTTGTAAAACAGATTAACTTGTACAATAAACTAACATGGACATTCCATACAAAATAAGAGCTTGCTTGTTAGTTTCTGTCATATTATATTTATGATAGCTTACTTGTCTTTTATTTATAGTGCAGCTAAAACCTCATCTGGTTTAGTCATTTTTCAGCAACCAGTACTCTACAGGGAACAGCTGGTTAATCTTGTATACAGAACAGTAAAAATACTTATACTCCCACAGTTTACACATTATACTTTCGTATAAAGTTTATATGAGGAAAATGATATTTTAGGCAAAATAAATCTGCTTACAAAAACTTGATAAAAACATACAAGCTGTTATAACAATATTGTGTACAATGAACATATAACAGCATATATATTTTGTAGGAAGAGATATGGCATCTTTGTTCACTTCATCTTCCCAACATTTCTGCATTTCTTGGGACCCTATTCTCATCTTTCCTGGCCACATGTCCTCTCCACTGTAATCTAGTGTACTGTGATAGAGACAATTAGTTGTATTTCTCATACATTTCATCATTATGTCTTATCCACCAGATGTTTCATTGACTGGGTCCAGTATCCTTTGCAATATTTTTCTCTCAAAGATGTCTCAACAGTCACTGGACTTTTGTATCAAGATCCACACTTTTCACATCCTTAGCTCAAAATATGCTTTATGAATGTCTGATGAAATTAAGCTTTGTTTTCCAGCATATATCTGGCCTTATATGCAGACAACAGTGAAGTAGGCTCTGTTGGCACCCCCATGGTGAATCAGGAAGTTCTATGTCCTCTGTGTTATCACTGATGAGGTCTAATCCAAAACAGGCGAGTCTGTTCACTTTCTCAATATTGTCTGACACTCACAACATCTCAATGATGTAATCTCTTGGTTACATCATATCTTCAACTCATTGTTTCTCTATACAGGGGACAGCATCTGAATCAGGAGCTTTCTCACAAATATCTTCAACAGTCCAGTGTTCTTTGAGTTAATATCTAGGTTTTATAACCACAATATAGTTTAATAACAGGATTATATGAAACATAAAGTAGTAATATCAGCTGTAATAGAGCATATGCACATTCATTTTAGTCAGCTTTTTTATGTCTCTTGACTTGAAAGTGGTGGTAAGTGTAAAATATGCCTTGTTGTTTGGAGTTATCTCTGCCTTTTCATTTTCATTTTCACATATTGTTGGCCTCAAGAAAGTCAAACACATGATTACTTCTATGTGGCATTCTTCTATAATCAAGTTTTCGCTGGGTCCGATAGATCATTTTTGGTTTTAGCCTTATTTATTGGTGGTCCAGTAAGTACGAACTCATATATGATTAATAATAATAATAGAAATGAATCAGTATTATTTATCAAAACAACAATGTAGGTAACAAATATATATAGTATTCTTTATTAAGAGTTTCTTAATATGCAAATCTCTTTAAAGAATACATTTTCTGACTATTTACCAGTTCATTACAATTTTATTAAACAACTGGTATTATTAGCTCATGGTGTTATATTTCAGTATATGCAAAAATTATTGTGTTTGCTAAAACAATAAAATACTGCAACATTTTTAGTGTGTTATGCAGCTATAAAATAGAGTAATAAATCATGATTTTATTACCTTGTATGTATGAAATTTTAATGACCTCATTGTAGCTAAAATTATGCCTGATGTGAATAATAAAAACAAAATTGTTGGTACACCAATTTAGTCTCAATAGCTGGCAGTAAATTTTTGGACTATATAATTTTCTAATAAAAAAATTCTCCTGCACATTACAAAAATTGTTTTCATCTTTTTTATACATTTATATTAGTTACAGGAATACTTTTGATACAAGATAATAAACAAATAATATTTTTTAGTATTTTGTGTGTGTGTGTGTGTGTGTGTGTGTGTGTGTGTGTGTGTGCGTGTGTTTATGTGTTATTATAAATTTATTTATTTATTTTTCTATTGTACAATCTGTCCAGCAAAGCTGGATGATAAACATATATTATTACATCATGCATTTAGTAGAGAGTAATCTCCTTTCTGTTTTGAGTACATATATGAATAGAAATTGTACTTTCTCTGGCTTGGTAATGTCACTCAATGTCATAGCAAACTTGTTGAGGGGATCAGAAGGTTTAATCCTCTTCAAGAAGCTGTCTGACTTTATCTTTTGTTACTATCAGTTTTGTGACGATTTTTATAAAAAAAAAAATAAATAAATAATAAAAGAAATTTTTTATTTAAAATCTCACATAAAACAAAACATAAACCCCTAAAGTAAATGATAAAGTAACACCGAAATTATAACCAAAATAAATACTTTAATACCAAAAAAGAATTCGAGAATAAAATTGAGAAAACACCCCTTAATAATTAACCCTGCTTTAACCTGCCGAAACTGGCAGCAACACGCAAAATAACCCATGAATAAGACTAATAATAGTATTAAATTGCAACTTGATACAAAACATAACGGTGTACAATACTAAACTAAAAAGTAAAAGATATCATAGTATAATTAAATATGTCAGAGAATAAACGAATAGATATTAATCGGAATTTGGAACTACTTTTATGCTGAATAATAAACTTCGCGAGATTACTACTCTCGCCCCTAAACGAAACACACTTGAAATGGAGCGGTCGAACCGTAAACACCACACAGCCATGATGGGGTACAATAATAATACTTTTAAAAGTTAATAAACTCACCAGTTGAGACGTAGTGGCACCTAGTACACATTTAAAGCCATGTGAACCGCGAATATAGTCTAACAGTGCAATTACAGTAAATATGTAATAAAGTAAATATGTAATAAACGAGTGAGTGTGGATGAGAATTGCGCGTCAATGACATCTCTAAAAATTTTAACGATAAAATGTATGTAATTAGAAATGTGGTAAAATCATAATGTGAAACTCAAGAATTAAATCAACATGTGACGTGAATACAAGTGAATACAACTTTTGTGCAAATCATCCAAAACAACGAACGATTACTACAAGTTATTGAGAAAGAGAGAACCAGGACCCACCATGGCTAAAATGACTTCAGGACTTCACCATCACCGGATAAGAACCTAACAACAGAAACCGGATCTTCAAAAAAACTACAAGAAACACTGCACAACCGAGAGAAGCACCGATTCGCCGAGGATGATACACACAGGTGACACGGAGGTTTAGCTTCCGTGGTTCAGAACTTGAATTAGAATAATACATGATAGACACTTAATAATAAAACAAAAAAGAAAGTAAAGTAAAACAAGAAAGACTGATTTAATTACCATAAAACTGTAATTTCATGTTTAGTAATAATATGCGTTAAGTTTAATGCTTTCTTTTTTTTAAAAAGTTAAATAAGCCAAATTTTCAGATGGCACAAGAATAAAGATTATAATTTTAATATCATATACTGAAACAAACTACTCGGATCCGAGGGCAGTAAAAAAAACTATGTTAACTCGTTACTAAATTACTCTAATTCTATTTGTACAAGAGGTGCAAATCCTTTAACTTTTAATATACTCATTGCTAAATTTATGTAATAAAGAGATGTCGTGGTCCAAAAGGAGAGTGAATAAATCTACAAAACCCCTGTCAATATCCCTCAATTCACGGGATCCTATTTAACAGTTATTTACGAGTTTGTTAAGATTTTGGCAGCCTGTGTAATTGACCTGAGCCAATTAACCAGGTTCCCGATATTATAATGAAAGAGACGTTATAGTTTGTCAACCGGGTTGTTTGAGTACACTGCAATTCATTCACTGTATATGATACTTGCACATTATAGCTCACACACATAACATTCTCTCTCTCTCTCTCTCTCTCTCTCTCTCTCTCTCTCTCTCTCTCTCTCTCTCTCTCTCTCTCTCTCTCTCTCTCTCTTTTAACCAAAGGTACAAAGGAAAGTGGAATCTGTAATAAAATTATTTTTACAAATATAAACAAAATTCACCAGCAACAATATGTACAGTACTGAGGTCTGAAAATGAAACAATTAATATATCTGGTTTGAGAAGCTCGAGGAAATACAGAGCCATAGCAATTCTAAAACTTCTGTGAATGAATAGGCTCTTTTGGTACCTACCTTTCATAAAACATCCAAATTCTATTCCAAACAATCTATCTTTGCAAACAACTGCAGAAACAGTTATCTTTGAAATTTGTGAAACAGGTCAGAAACCGTGAAATTCCTTATATCACATACAAACTTGTTCAGCTTCTTAAACAAGTTCATCAGTCGCAACTGGGAATGCCCTTATTACTCCTCATTATGCTCACTGTATATCCCTCCATAAACTTCCTATACCAGTCTCTCAGAGTATCACCACTCTTAACACTATCATTATATTCACAATACAACTAACCAGACCTCTTATCATTGTTTCTTTCTGTATGGAGAAAATGAATCACAGTATGTATATCACATACAGCACGAGAGGCAATGACAGACTATATTTTCATCAGTCAATGTGCTCAGACGGTATGACAATGTAAAAGGTACTGCACATGCACAACATTGTCATGATAACAAGTTTTGTGTATACCAGTTAATCTGAGGTGAATTTTGAACAGCCCTTGTATATCACTCAACATTCTCTCCCCATCACACGCAGAACACAACTTTTCATAAATAATAATGCTTTGATAAACGATTATTTATAAATTCTTTATAAGAGACAACAGCTTCTGTGTTGTGCACCAATAAAACACATATTACACATTATATAACTTCACACTCCATGCCTGGAGATGTTACAATCTACAGCTTTTCTAACAAAATTATCAATTTATATCAAAAAATATTCTGTGAATACATTTCAGTACTGGCACCATTAACCAAGCCTTATCTTCTTCATTTCACAAAACAATATATAATCGGTGTAACAAAACAAAACAATATATAATCTGTTTGGCTTGTATCACAAATGTTCTACGATGACAATACATTTCTGCCTCCAACGTGTACACCACCAAATTAGTTTCCCATGTAACAAGAAACATTTTTACTTTTTTCATCTGGAATTTCTGTTGCTTTTAGGGTTCATGTTATTTATGAATAGCACTCAGATTTTTTTTATATCTATGTACAGATATTAACAGCAGACTGTACAAAAGTTTTATTTATTTTGAGCTACAACATACAACTAATATTAAGAATGCAAAATCTTGTAATTTATGGGATGTGACATTTTAGAATATTTTCCAAGTAAATTGAATGGTGGTTTTATATATAACACAGCCTTAAGAAGCTACCTGAAAAATCAATGTATGCATATTCCACGTACACACACACACACACACACACACACACACACACACACACACACACACACACACACACACACACACACACACACACACACACACACACACACACACACACACACACACACACACACACACACACACACACACACACACACACACACACACAACATCCTACAAATTCTTACAAACATATACAAAAGTTGGTATAAAAGAGAATTATCAGAGTTGTATATAACTACTCTAATTCTACAAAACAGAAAACTTGTACCTAAACCAGCATAGGAGGTAACATTTTGTAGTTACAAAATATTCCTTAACAGTGAACCAGTTTAATGTGGTATTCTAACAATAGGTCAAAATAACTCAATGTTGGTGGTAATAGTAAGAAACACAATCACTGTGATCAATAATAATTCATAATTAAAAACAATTTCCTGTCCTTAGATTACTAATTCATAACACTAGTGGTGTGAACGTCGTTTCCCCTGTACATACTGCAATGCCAAAATTGCAAGACATGGCCACACAATGATGAAAACACCAGTCGGTAGAGAAATGTCCTGAAGCGGTAACCATCTATGTGAACGCTTGTATTCAGATACCTGTAAAAAAACTGCCAAATTAAGTTTTGTCATATTTCTGAGTTGTGGTTAAAAATATTTAATGAATATTAAATATTGGTTGGCTGTCTTTTGAATACCATAAATGAATAAGTAATTTAAGTTTTTGTTATGCTGAATATGTACACACAACAAACATGCAATTGTTTTCTAACAATAATTTCTTCAGTTCTTGTCTGATCATTCAGCTTAGATTGGCTGATCTGACGGTACTAAAAATCTTAAGTTTGATATATAAAAAGTACAATAAACCTATAATCAAAAGGCGATACAATTGATTAACATCTGCCCCAAAACACTGCCTTTTTGTTTAACAAGTGATGTTTATACTCATGAGGATAATAACTTACAAGCTGCCTGAATCAGTGAGTGAGACAGCTGATGTTTGACAAAGAGTACGGTCAAAGCATGCTAATAATGGATAGCCTATTTCTAACTATACTAAACCAAAACTTACAAACAATTTCAAATATTTCAGTTTCCAAATTGTTCTATGCAACTGTAGTTACATATTTTATTTAAAGCAACATTTTCTAATAGTCCTACTTTTTATAGTGGCCTGTCAGATTATGATGTAAAAACCTTGCTGCAAATTTAGAAAAAGAAATTAATTTAATAATTAGTTAGCTGAGGTATTAAATTACATAAGACTCGCAAACTAATAATTTTTTATCAACTGCACAGTAAAACATAAATATGTTTTCTTTCTATATGATCTTGTTCAATTTTGATTAAATGTTGGGATCAACATATTACAGCTTTCAATTATTTTGCTATTTCATTAACAGTATGGACGCTTTACTCCTGTAGCTGCTGCACCCTTTTCTTGAGCTTCAGATAACAGAATTATCAATTAATGTTGTGCCCTTTTTTTTGTAATTTCTAGAACAGAACTAATATTCTTTTGACTGTGTCCACTATGCGTTTTATTTTTAACTGTGCTTTTGAACAGCATGTTATGCTTATGTATGTACCAACAGAACCCACTGTCACTTTTTAATAAGTAGGTAAGCTACATGCTCACATTTATTAGACTATAAAACATTTAGCTGTACGTATGTGCTGTTGTATATAATACAAAAGAAACTAGAAATTCAAGGAAAGAGAAGGATGAATCAAACTTGAATGGCTTCAAGTTAACAAGTAAATTAGAAAGGGACTAATTACTTTTAACCGTAAGATACCAATGTTTACACATCCAAGCCAAATGGAGATTGCAGATGGCACACTTTACTGTGCAGTCAAGGCCAACCACAGTGTGAATTCTAATTGAGTGTAATTCATGTTTCTTATGAGCAAACATCTTCTCCAATACACTTTTCTGCATTATCTTATACTAATCACTATTCTGCACTGATACACTGAAGACGTCACAATTATTGTAGCACAAATTTAGTACTATACAGAAGTGATTAACTCAGACGCTGAGACATGTGATTCTTAGATGGAAGATTACAGAAAAATAAGCAAACACAACTGGTCCTGTATGCAGTTGGGAAAGGAGGCAGCGCATACTAAGAACTCTGTAAAATGCCTATGGCTGACCACTGACAAAAAGCTCATCTTCTTAAACAAATAAGTAGATAGACCATAAAACTACAGAAGTTACTAAAATCAGTACAGTTGCTGAAACATCTCTAAGTAGTCATGGCCAAACTAGGTGGACCAAGGACCAGTAAGTTTCACCTTTTGATCTCAACCATACACTAGTATGGTTACTAGTGTTTCTCCGCACCTTTTATATAGTGCAGAGGTTTGTGTTGATGTAATGACCAATATATGAGGCTTCGTTGAAAAGGTCGCAGAGTAACAACTATAGATTAGCAGTAGAATTAAAGTGATTAATGTGTTGCAAGATTAATATTTTACGTAAACAGCTGTTAATCTACAAATATATCTCTCAATTTATTCATTATTTACCACCTGTTCAAAATTATGTGTCATGAAGGTTTTGAAAAATGTGCAAAATCAAACACTATGGTGTGATTTAATTGTTTGTTAAAGAAAGGTCTAATACCAAATGAAATGACAAAATAGTAAATGTTCATCACAAAATAGTAAATGTGTTGTTAGGAGATGCTGCACCTTCAAAGACACTGGTTTGTAAGTGGGCACTCAAGTTGAAATATGGTCATATGGCCACTGAAGATGATACCCAAGAGGACACACAAAAAGTGCAACAACTGCAAATATCATTAAAAAAGTGTATACACAGTGTTTGAAGACCAGCAGTTGAGAGTGGATGACATTGTTGAGATCACAGGCATCTCACTTAGCATGTGTATCATATTTGAAATCAAGAACTTGGTATGAAAAAACTTTGTGCATGGTGGGTGTTGAATTTGAAGTTGCTGCACTTTTTGGGTGTCCACTATGGAGATATTCTTCAGTGCTCGTACAACTATGTTTAAAGTGAAGTGCCCATTTACAAACCACTGTTTTTGAAGGCACAGAATCTCATAACACATTTACATTTTGCTATAAATTTATAAATTTCACCAGACAAATAATCTACTTTTTAACAAAGAATTCAAATACAGCATGATGTTTGGTTTTGTACATTTTTCAAAACACACATGAGACTTAAATTTAAAACAGCTACTAAATAATGAATAAATTGACAATTATATTTGAAATGTGACAGGTGTTCATACAAAATAGTACTTTACAATACACTAAAAATTTTAGCTCTATCACTAAGCTATAGTCATTCCATTAACTAATCTGCATAGAAGTTGAATGGCCTCGGTACAGAAAAGTGCAGTGAGTTTTATTGTATCATTACAAAGTTTGAAGTCCTTGATATCCCAAGGGCAATCCCAGAGATGGCTAAATGATGGTAGAAATACAAGGACTTAGACCATAAGAGGATTGATAAAATGGCTGCTGGACAGAGACTATGAGAAGGGGAACTATTATATTATCTAGTTTCTATCTGGTCTGATTATATCCAGACATACTTCCATAAGCTGGAAAATGTTGACAGTCCTAAATATGCATTTGTGACTACAGAATGAATTGTGTTTATTACACATTTTTTGTATGATCTAAATGGAGTCATGAAACACCAGAATACAATATGTTGTACAAATCACAATCAATAATATCATGGAGACGATGCTTCAAGGTAGAGACAGCTGGACAGCTTTACAAACAGTCTAAGAAAGAAGAAAACAAGATAATATTAAGGCCAAGGACATTAACTGTAATGTGTATGGTAAAAAAACAAGAAAAAATTAGGTCAAATATATTGGAACTTACCGTCTGCGGCTTTCCAGAAACAGCGTCTTTATAAAATTTACATGTTTCGGGACTCTTGTCCCATCATCAGAATTTAAAAGTAATTGTGTATCATTTAAATTTGATACACTTGTCAAACACTTAAAATATTAAAATCCAATATAAAATAACTTAATATAACATAATAATATAATATTTACAGCGAGTACGAAGGTTACCGATGTGCATCGTATGAAACCTGACCGCGCACAGGCAAGTATTTCTGGAAAGCCGCAGACGGTAAGTTCCAATATATTTGATTGAACAACACGTGGCTTGGTACTAAACATTTGGGATTTATTCCTTTTAAACATGAAAAAATTAGGACACCTTAATGTTAGGTACATGAAAATAACATCACCCTGAAGCACTGTAAAATTTTAATCCCACAGGGAAGAAACCATCAAATTTTTATATCACAGAATCTAAATCCTAGAGGGAAGAATTTTTATAGTATCATCATGCATAAATTTTCATCATAAATTTTTAAGATTACTAAGTGGTAACAATAACTATGAAGTAATTTAAATAAACTATGGATCAACTAAATAATACCTTTGTCTGTCTGCTTGGATAATGAGTACATGTTCTTTGTTTCAATGCTTCTATATCTTTCTGCATGCGTAATATTGCCTCATTTACTGGATTCAAAATCTCTGTAAATCTTTCCATGGCTTTTGATGCATCCGCATTGTCAATGTCATCCGTATTAGTGCTCTCTGTACAAAGCATATTGATATTAACAATTTAATATGCCAGCTTACGCCATTCAACCACACAAGTGAAGCATAGATATCAACAAATTTTTATGAAGTAACTACTCTGTATATACTGTATCTAATCTGATAACATGGAAAAATCAGGTAAAATGGCACTTTCTCAAATTTACTTAATTTTACAAAATTCCCATTACATTATCACAACATAAGAATCACAATGAACCAAGGTGAAATGAAAATATTTTTTAACGAAATGTTCAGTTTTATGACAATTTAGAAAACTTGGTTCAATGCACCTAGTAAGTCCATCTTTTGTGGAGAACAGTATCCGTAAAGTAAACATCTCGGTAGTTTTGCCCAGGCACATACGGTCAGCTGTACCAGTTACATCCAATACTCATGTTCATATATAATAAAAATGTTCTGAGACCAGGATTAATAACCCCTTATACATTAAAGTTCACTAAAGGGCCATTAGGTGTTTATAAAAAAAATCTTAATTGACAGAAATACATTTATTTTTTAAACTTCTGGAAATTTTACGTTTTAGTATGCCACGAAAAATTAAGAAAAATTATTTAAGGAAACTATTGGAGAAAATGAGTAAGTTAATAACATGAGCAGAGAAAAATATTACTCTTTAATTAAAATTGGACTGACAATATTTTCATTAGGTTAATAACTACCCCTTAATCATTCATAGTAATGCTCATACCATAAACACTATATAGTGTTATGACATCATAGAACAATCTACGTGTTTATTGAACGTTCCAGAGAGATCCAGAATGTAATGCGGTGGTGTACGTGCTTATTGATGCATTCGCGAGATTTTTCTGGAGGCCGCCAGGCGCGCGGACTGTGCCAAGGCCACAATTAATTACGTCGTACACTGGTGCTAAGACGCAGTTTGGAACATTCTGGAGGTATAAATACATGGCAGCAGCGGCCTTAGTTTTCAGTTATAGTGGCAATATATTTACAGTGCGGTTCGAGTTATTATCGGGCGGTATAATTGTAATAACAATTGTGTTTAATATTAGTTGACATAAAATTTGCGTGTGAACAATTTTTATTTGATTTGTTATAAGAGACTGTGTTGTTAACTACAAACTGTTAACTGTGAAAATTAAAGCTAGTGATTTGTGACTTAATTGGTGTCTTGTATTTATTTTGTTTTCCACTGTACCTACGACGATCAAGTGGACCGTCGTAACAGTGGTGTCAGAAGTGGGATAGAACGGTTAACAGTGGAAACAGTGGACACTTTGTACAAGACGAGTGTAATTCGTAATTAATCGGAAAACAATGGATGCCAATCAAATGATGGAAAATTTCCAGGCGCTGTTGTTGTGGGCAGAGGAACGACAATGACAGGATGCAGAGTGTAACGGTACAAACCAATGAGAGTATACAATTTAAAGCTTTTATTTAACCAGACCATATTTTTGGGTCACCGACTATAGCTCCATGTGAGGTACGGAATGATACAGGAATGCAGACTATCACCGAGGGTGTGTATTCATGCGTACGCGTGCATGTGTGGGCCAACTTTCCTAGCGTGAAAGACACGTACATACATTCCAGAGCCGAACATGTGATGGGAACCAAGGAGTGCGAGCTGATGGCAACGCCTAACACCTGGCGGGTAGGCAACCAAACGCACACACAGAGTCGGACACCATTACTTAAGCAGTTCTCTACAACTCATCACACAGTACAGTCGCAAATACAGTGGCCTCGGAAATTTCGGTAGACCAAAGTGAATTGAGTAGCCGAGGTCTACTGAAACTGGTAAATATAAAGAAAAATAAACGTAAGATAGAGTGATAGTAAATTAAATGAACTTTTAAAGTTAAACAAAGTAAAACTGTCAGTGACGACGGAAGTGAACGGGAAATACAAGTGATAGTGGACAAAAGAATGCACGTGCAGGTAAAACGTAAAAGTAATCAATTCGAATCAAAATGAAATAACAGTAATAAAAGAGCTCGATACAAAGGGGGTAAAAGGTATATATTGTAGCGTGACAGAAAATCCACTACTTATTAATTCATATAAGATAATAAACAATAATTACATTACATATACTAATATAATATCGAATGAAATTTAATGAATTCAAAGGGATAAACCACAATAAAATAAAAATCCTCATTGCATTAATACAAAAACCACTATTAAAAAATCAAAGAAATAATTAAGAGTAACTCATATTATAAAATCAGGAATTTACCCAGGAAGTTAGGAGCAGTAAACAAATTAGATACCACAAAATGAAGAAGAAAGAATCAGTTTAAGAGTGGTGAAACAACAAAATACCCCAAACACAAGAAGAAGGAAGAGTAGAGTTTATTATCAGGAAGTAAACAATACCCTGAACCCTTTAATGAAGAGCAAAGTCAGTATCAGAAAATAAATTAGATACTCCAAACCAAACATCAGTCAAGATAACACGAAGTACCTTGGTTTACCCAAGAGTGAAGACAAGAAGAAGGAAGACCAGAAGAAAGACAAGAATGAAGACAAGAAGAAGGACAAGAATGAAGACAAGAAAGAAGACAAGAAGAGAGGAAGAAATAGTATGGAAGAAACACCATTATAAAACCTATTATTAACTACCATGAAACCCCAAACCCATATAGACAATTAAAGAAAGTATAACATCCCAAAACCCTATAAAATGTAATTATTAATAAGCCAAAAGTGTTGTATAGTATTATAAGAAGTGAACCAACTAAAGCTATTGTGTGATAAAAAAAATAAACAAGTCTTAACAGTCCATGATGACTAAAGGTCTGGTCTGAGATAATAAGACTCAAAATATCAGAACCACCAGTGAAAGTGAACTAGTGCAAGTGTTTTTGGAAATACAATAAACTTAAAGTTGTAGTGATACTATGACTTACCAATATGCTATATAACAACTTTTATATTCAATAATACACATCATCATAAAATAATAAAATGGAAGATTTCCAGTATTTTATTATTTCAATGTAACTTTGTTATTACAAGACATTTATAAAAATGATAATAACTAGAGTATGGGTGGACATGTTTACTGATGAAGGGGATAATAAATAATAATGGTTTAGACCAGAAAGGACTGGAATTAATTTAAGTATTCATAGGTTTAAAAATGTTTAAAATGGCTATTTGTACACAGCCATAAAATCCATATATTTGTAAGAGTTTTTACTCAATAAGATTTATATGTGTTTAAAATAAATTATATTTGTTAAATAACAGCTTAAATACCATTTAAAATGTTTCAGTAGGTATGCTGTGTTAATTAAAAAAAAGAGTTAAATGTATGTTTTCAAACAATGTCAGCAATATGTCCAATTGTACAGAATGTTAAGTAATGTTCATTATTATTTTTATATAACAGTAGTATTAATCAGATACTACACATCACCATAAGTTTATAAACCATTTTATTTTTATGTCATAATAACTGTTTAAAGTCAGAGGAGGAGTAGGATTAAATTTATTTGAGAAAGCCAGAAATATAAAATTCGAAACTCTAGGCCATTTGATGAATTCACAGAAACCATATAAACCAGTTAATTCACTTATAAAGCCTGTAAACTGGCAAGATTTAGGTAAGGTAAATCAGTTAACAACTACTGTGAATGAATCTATGAGTTAAAATGATAAAATAGAAATATACTTTAAAATATTGTAAATTTTTTAAATATATAAATTCATTATTTTTAAAGAGGAGTGTTAAATTCAGAGATTAACACAAAAAACCAGTTCAAAGGTTCAATTTATATGTATTTAAGGAAAGGAAGAGAAATATGACTATTTGAAATTATTATAATAGTATTAATAACAATTAAAATGGCAGAAAAATTATATGAAGGCGGAAACCAGTTTTCGAGCCTAGATTTCCAAAAAGAAAGAAATTTGGTAATTTTCACAAAAATGTCAACAGATATGGACTATAATATATCAATTTAAAGAGAATGAGAGAATTAAACCAATGATAAGGTTCATAATTCATGAAGGTGATGAATAAACTAAATAAATTCCATATATAATGTATTTTTGTATCATGTATATGGGAAATCGAAATATTTTAACAATACTTTTTCAAAGATTAACTGGGCCAGATTTTGATTAACGTGAAGGAAGTTAGTTAGTTCTTTGTTAATGATCAAGCTGAGCAGTTTATGTGAGAATACGTTCCTTGAAACCGAGAAAAATGGGTGCACTAAGGTTACCCATAAAATCAGTGAACCGAGAGTTACATAAATTAAACACTTTTACAATCAAAATCACAGAAAACTGTAACCACAATAGTGAAAACAACATCAATACTACATAATACCAGTGCATAAAACCAGTAAAACGACATATTTGTGACAATTTCATCTTCAACAGTATAACCGTTTTTTTGTGTAGCGAACAAAGAGAAGTGAACACCAAAACCATATAACATAATTAACACCAGTGATCACTAAACACTATTCCAGAATACACCAAACAACATATTAGACAAGTTACACCAGTTCGGGGACATTTAAAACATATATGAAGGTAATTTTGCTGTGAGATTTTAACACGACGACTTTGCAATTAACCTCGTCATCTTTTCGAGCGGCCATCTTGGACAGGCTCACCAGTGCCAACTACATTGAGTGACTTCAGTGCTTGCCGTATTGGTTTGACAAATCAACAATATTACTTATTTTATAAAATTTATTCACATTTTGTTAGATAATAGTTATTGAAAACACTTTATTTGTAAATGTTATACTTTCTCGTTTACCCTTCTCTGACTATTAATAATATAATCGCTGCAAGAACCTTTTTTATTTAATACTTGTAATCATTTATAACCTGTATGAACAAATCGATTATTTCCTGAGACGGAGTCGACATTTGCTCACAATCGATTGAACATCGATTATTTCTTAATTGTGTTAATAAATCAATTTATTTCAATTGTTTGTATCTATAACTTCTTTCACATGCTAATTTAAGGTTTATTAATTGCAACGAGACTTCCTGAAGAAGAAAAGATTTATACAAAGGGAGATATTGGACCAGCACGAAAAAACATAAATCGATTGCTGACCGGAGTTAATCTGATTAACTCCGGACTTTGTTCAGATCTTCAAGAAGTGCTAAATAATTAATACATACCTTTTTTTTGAAAATTTTTTTTTTTTTTTAAATAAAATTTTTTCTTTATTATCTTTATTTGTAAAGACTGTATACAGGGTCTTGTTACAAATTGATGCTCGCAACAGTGGGGCTTAAAAGAGTCAACAGCGGCTTGTTACCAAGCGACACTACCCACCACAGAGCGAAACCTTACTAGCGTGGAGGTTTATTTGAACGAACCTCTAATCTTAGTTTATTTTGTAACAGCAAGTTACCAATTGGCTAGCCCAAACAGTGAGGCTTAATTAAAAAGGAAGAAGATCAGAAATCGTTTGTAACACGTTTAGTTACAATATATATATATATATATATATATATATATATATATTACTATAATACTTATAACTATTTTACCTCAAGATGTATTTTTTCCTTTAGGGACATGTTTCGGGAGATCCTGTTCTCCCATTTTCAACCTTCGCCATCTTGCTTCTGGTGCAGTATTTGTGTGTTGGCTTCTGGATGTTATTATGGTGGTTTGTTGGTCTTTGGTCCTTCAATGTTGCATTATTGTGTGTGGTTGTGGTATCTGTTTTTGTATTTTGTGTATTTTTGATGTTGAGTGCTTTGAATATTGTGTCATGTTTTGTATTGATTTGTATTTGTTCTGGTATTAATTTGTTTTGTGTTTTATGTTTGTAAATCTGTAAATTTTCCCATATGTTCATTATGGTGCCTTTGTGTGGTATATGTTTTATTAGTGTTACATTGGTTATGTCTGGGATTCATGTCCTGTGTTTATTGCATGTGTGGCTAAATTGGATTTATATACGTTTGGTTTTTTGTATGCATTTAGGTGTTCAAAATAACGTTTTTTCAGCTGTTTTTTTGTTTGTCCTATATAACATTTATTGCAATCTTGGCATTCAATTTTGTATATACCGTTGGTTGTTGTATTATCTTTGTTGTGTGAGTTATTTAGATTTTGTAATTTATTTTTATTAGTTTTGTATGCTATTTTTATATCTGTGTTTTTAAATAGTTTTGTTAGTTTTGACATTTTATTATTTATATATGTGAATGTGGCCCATTTTTTGTTGTTGTTATTATTTATGTGTTGTTCAGTTTGATTAATTCTTAATTGTTCAGTTTTTATTTTGTATTTGATTTTATTTTCTATTTTGATCATAGTATTTTTATTGTATCCATTTGCATAACCAATTTGGTATATTATATTTCTTTCTTTGTCAGTTTCTTGTTTGTTTAGGGGTATTTTGTACATTCTGTTAAATAACGAATAAAATGCTGCCATTTTATGTTGTGGTGGGTGGTCAGAATGGTTAGGTATAGGTGATGTTAGTGGAAGTTGGTTTTCTATATATTGCATATTGTATGTGTTTGTTGTATTTTGTGATGGTTATGTCTAAATAGTTGATTTTGTTATGTTTTTCTTTTTCTTCTGTGAATTGTATTTTGGGATATATGTTATTGATTTGTTTCAGTATGTTCTCTGCATTTGTGTTTTTGTTATTTGATACATATAGTCCATCATCTACATATCTTATCCATATGCCATCTGGGTCATGTGTTTTTATGATATTTTGTATTTTGGTGTCTATATGTTGTAGGAATATTTCTGCTATTATGCTTGATAATGGTGATCCCATTGCTAAACCTTCTTTCTGTTGATAAATTTTGCTATTAAATTCAAAGTAATTTTGTTTTAGTATTAGTTGGAGACTATTTTTTATTTCGGTTATATATTGTTTGTTTTCATTTTGTTCTATAAGTTTGTTTATTATTATGTCAATTGTTTCTTCTACTGGGATATTAGTGTACATGTTTGTTATGTCATATGATGTGAAAAATGTATTTTCATTTATATTTATTATTTTTAGTTTGTCTATTAATTCGTGTGTATTTTTTATGTTATGATGGTTATTTGTTAGATGGTTATTTTTTAGTTTTTGTGCTATTATTCTTGCTATTTTGTATGTAGGAGCTTTTTTGAAATTGATTAATGGACGTATTGGGTTGTTTAATTTGTGTATTTTTATTAGGCTGTTCATTTTAGGTGGTTCTGGATTATTGTTTATATATATGTCTATGTTTTTATTGTTGAAAATGTTTTTATTTGTTTTTATTAGTTTTATTGTTTGTTTAAGATAGTTTTCTGTTGGGTTTTTATCTAGTTGTACGCATTTATTATTGTTGATGAAGTCTTCGGTTTTTTTGATGTAGTCAGTTTTATCAATGATTACTGTTGCTTGACTTTTGTCTGCTTTAGTTATTATTAAATTATTGTTCTTTACTTTATTTTTAATTTCTTTTATTGTTTTATTGTTTTTCTTTTGTTTATCTTTGTTTTTCATTTCGCTAGTGATTATTTTTTTAATTATATGTGTTGCTTCTGTTCTTTTTTCTTCTTGTATATTGTCTTTTATTAGGTTAATGCCAAATTCTGTTTCTACTATTAAATTTTCTAGATTTTTGTTTGCATTTTGGGTTATGTTAGTTTTTGACATATTGTTTAAATATTCTGTTTCTTTTTTGTTAAATTCTGTATTGCTGAGGTTAATGGTTCGAGGGTAAAATGTGTGTTTATTTTTGTTTTTTTGTTCTTGATTTTTGTTTTGTTGTTTTAATGTGTTAAGTTTTTTGTTAATTGTATAAGTCTTTTTGTTTTTCTCAAATCTTATTTTATTTTCTATGTTATTGTATTTATTGTTCCAAGTGATTGGATGTAATAAATTTGTTAGCTCTAAGTGTAGTTTGTATATGTCTAGTGTTATGCTATTTTTCTTACTGTATAATTGATTAATTTCGTTTTGTATCCATAGCCTTTGTGCTTGTTTTATAGTTTTTTGTGCAGTCATATTTTTGTTGTTTGTGTTTATGTTGATGTATTTAGGTGTTAATTTATGTTTTTGGCATTGTCTATTGAAGTATATGTTTATGTTTGTGTTCATTAGTTGTTTTTTTCGTGTTTGAAATTTGTTTAACAATTTGGTAATGTGGTTATATGGAATTGTGGTTATGTTGTTTGTGTACATGTTAATGTACATTTATGTGAGAGATGATTTGTTATCTGTTATTTGGTGGTTGATTTCACTTATTTGCTATTCACTTCACTATTTTTTTCTTCACTATACACTTTTGTTTTTGCTTTGTTTTATAACCTCACTTTTCGTTTTTTCACTGTAGGCTTATTTACCTTGTATGGTTATATTATTTCATTACTTTCTGCTACAGTCCGTTTCTTGATGTATATAATACTATAATACTTATAACTATTTTACCTCAAGATGTATTTTTTCCTTTAGGGACATGTTTCGGGAGATCCTGTTCTCCCATTTTCAACCTTCGCCATCTTGCTTCTGGTGCAGTATTTGTGTGTTGGCTTCTGGATGTTATTATGGTGGTTTGTTGGTCTTTGGTCCTTCAATGTTGCATTATTGTGTGTGGTTGTGGTATCTGTTTTTGTATTTTGTGTATTTTCGATGTTGAGTGCTTTGAATATTGTGTCATGTTTTGTATTGATTTGTATTTGTTCTGGTATTAATTTGTTTTGTGTTTTATGTTTGTAAATCTGTAAATTTTCCCATATGTTCATTATGGTGCCTTTGTGTGGTATATGTTTTATTAGTGTTACATTGGTTATGTCTGGGAATTCATGTCCTGTGTTTATTGCATGTGTGGCTAAATTGGATTTATATATGTTTGGTTTTTTGTATGCATTTAGGTGTTCAAAATAACGTTTTTTCAGCTGTTTTTTTGTTTGTCCTATATAACATTTATTGCAATCTTGGCATTCAATTTTGTATATACCGTTGGTTGTTGTATTATCTTTGTTGTGTGAGTTATTTAGATTTTGTAATTTATTTTTATTAGTTTTGTATGCTATTTTTATATCTGTGTTTTTAAATAGTTTTGTTAGTTTTGACATTTTATTATTTATGTATGTGAATGTGGCCCATTTTTTGTTGTTGTTATTATTTATGTGTTGTTCTGTTTGATTAATTCTTAATTGTTCAGTTTTTATTTTGTATTTGATTTTATTTTCTATTTTGATCATAGTATTTTTATTGTATCCATTTGCATAACCAATTTGGTATATTATATTTCTTTCTTTGTCAGTTTCTTGTTTGTTTAGGGGTATTTTGTACATTCTGTTAAATAACGAATAAAATGCTGCCATTTTATGTTGTGGTGGGTGGTCAGAATGGTTAGGTATAATGATGTTAGTGGAAGTTGGTTTTCTATATATTGCATATTGTATGTGTTTGTTGTATCTTGTGATGGTTATGTCTAAATAGTTGATTTTGTTATGTTTTTCTTTTTCTTCTGTGAATTGTATTTTGGGATGTATGTTATTGATTTGTTTCAGTATGTTCTCTGCATTTGTGTTTTTGTTATTTGATACATATAGTCCATCATCTACATATCTTATCCATATGCCATCTGGGTCATGTGTTTTTATGATATTTTGTATTTTGGTGTCTATATGTTGTAGGAATATTTCTGCTATTATGCTTGATAATGGTGATCCCATTGCTAAACCTTCTTTCTGTTGATAAATTTTGCTATTAAATTCAAAGTAATTTTGTTTTAGTATTAGTTGGAGACTATTTTTTATTTCGGTTATATATTGTTTGTTTTCATTTTGTTCTATAAGTTTGTTTATTATTATGTCAATTGTTTCTTCTACTGGGATATTAGTGTACATGTTTGTTATGTCATATGATGTGAAAAATGTATTTTCATTTATATTTATTATTTTTAGTTTGTCTATTAATTCGTATGTATTTTTTATGTTATGATGGTTATTTGTTAGATGGTTATTTTTTAGTTTTTGTGCTATTATTCTTGCTATTTTGTATGTAGGAGCTTTTTTGAAATTGATTAATGGACGTATTGGGTTGTTTAATTTGTGTATTTTTATTAGGCTGTTCATTTTAGGTGGTTCTGGATTATTGTTTATATATATGTCTATGTTTTTATTGTTGAAAATGTTTTTATTTGTTTTTATTAGTTTTATTGTTTGTTTAAGATAGTTTTCTGTTGGGTTTTTATCTAGTTGTACGCATTTATTATTGTTGATGAAGTCTTCGGTTTTTTTGATGTAGTCAGTTTTATCAATGATTACTGTTGCTTGACTTTTGTCTGCTTTAGTTATTATTAAATTATTGTTCTTTACTTTATTTTTAATTTCTTTTATTGTTTTATTGTTTTTCTTTTGTTTATCTTTGTTTTTCATTTCGCTAGTGATTATTTTTTTAATTATATGTGTTGCTTCTGTTCTTTTTTCTTCTTGTATATTGTCTTTTATTAGGTTAATGGCAAATTCTGTTTCTACTATTAAATTTTCTAGATTTTTGTTTGCATTTTGGGTTATGTTAGTTTTTGACATATTGTTTAAATATTCTGTTTCTTTTTTGTTAAATTCTGTATTGCTGAGGTTAATGGTTCGAGGGTAAAATGTGTGTTTATTTTTGTTTTTTTGTTCTTGATTTTTGTTTTGTTGTTTTAATGTGTTAAGTTTTTTGTTAATTGTATAAGTCTTTTTGTTTTTCTCAAATCTTATTTTATTTTCTATGTTATTGTATTTATTGTTCCAAGTGATTGGATGTAATAAATTTGTTAGCTCTAAGTGTAGTTTGTATATGTCTAGTGTTATCCTATTTTTCTTACTGTATAATTGATTAATTTCGTTTTGTATCCATAGCCTTTGTGCTTGTTTTATAGTTTTTTGTGCAGTCATATTTTTGTTGTTTGTGTTTATGTTGATGTATTTAGGTGTTAATTTATGTTTTTGGCATTGTCTATTGAAGTATATGTTTATGTTTGTGTTCATTAGTTGTTTTTTTCGTGTTTGAAATTTGTTTAACAATTTGGTAATGTGGTTATATGGAATTGTGGTTATGTTGTTTGTGTACATGTTAATGTACATTTATGTGAGAGATGATTTGTTATCTGTTATTTGGTGGTAGATTTCACTTATTTGCTATTCACTTCACTATTTTTTTCTTCACTATACACTTTTGTTTTTGCTTTGTTTTATAACCTCACTTTTCGTTTTTTCACTGTAGGCTTATTTACCTTGTATGGTTATATTATTTCATTACTTTCTGCTACAGTCCGTTTCTTGATGTATATAATACTATAATACTTATAACTATTTTACCTCAAGATGTATTTTTTCCTTTAGGGACATGTTTCGGGAGATCCTGTTCTCCCATTTTCAACCTTCGCCATCTTGCTTCTGGTGCAGTATTTGTGTGTTGGCTTCTGGATGTTATTATGGTGGTTTGTTGGTCTTTGGTCCTTCAATGTTGCATTATTGTGTGTGGTTGTGGTATCTGTTTTTGTATTTTGTGTATTTTCGATGTTGAGTGCTTTGAATATTGTGTCATGTTTTGTATTGATTTGTATTTGTTCTGGTATTAATTTGTTTTGTGTTTTATGTTTGTAAATCTGTAAATTTTCCCATATGTTCATTATGGTGCCTTTGTGTGGTATATGTTTTATTAGTGTTACATTGGTTATGTCTGGGAATTCATGTCCTGTGTTTATTGCATGTGTGGCTAAATTGGATTTATATATGTTTGGTTTTTTGTATGCATTTAGGTGTTCAAAATAACGTTTTTTCAGCTGTTTTTTTGTTTGTCCTATATAACATTTATTGCAATCTTGGCATTCAATTTTGTATATACCGTTGGTTGTTGTATTATCTTTGTTGTGTGAGTTATTTAGATTTTGTAATTTATTTTTATTAGATTTGTATGCTATTTTTATATCTGTGTTTTTAAATAGTTTTGTTAGTTTTGACATTTTATTATTTATATATGTGAATTTTTTGTTGTTGTTATTATTTATGTGTTGTTCAGTTTGATTAATTCTTAATTGTTCAGTTTTTATTTTGTATTTGATTTTATTTTCTATTTTGATCATAGTATTTTTATTGTATCCATTTGCATAACCAATTTGGTATATTATATTTCTGTGTTGCTTCTGTTCTTTTTTCTTCTTGTATATTGTCTTTTATTAGGTTAATGGCAAATTCTGTTTCTACTATTAAATTTTCTAGATTTTTGTTTGCATTTTGGGTTATGTTAGTTTTTGACATATTGTTTAAATATTCTGTTTCTTTTTTGTTAAATTCTGTATTGCTGAGGTTAATGGTTCGAGGGTAAAATGTGTGTTTATTTTTGTTTTTTTGTTCTTGATTTTTGTTTTGTTGTTTTAATGTGTTAAGTTTTTTGTTAATTGTATAAGTCTTTTTGTTTTTCTCAAATCTTATTTTATTTTCTATGTTATTGTATTTATTGTTCCAAGTGATTGGATGTAATAAATTTGTTAGCTCTAAGTGTATAGAAGAAAAAAGAACAGAAGCAACACATATAATTAAAAAAATAATCACTAGCGAAATGAAAAACAAAGATAAACAAAAGAAAAACAATAAAACAATAAAAGAAATTAAAAATAAAGTAAAGAACAATAATTTAATAATAACTAAAGCAGACAAAAGTCAAGCAACAGTAATCATTGATAAAACTGACTACATCAAAAAAACCGAAGACTTCATCAACAATAATAAATGCGTACAACTAGATAAAAACCCAACAGAAAACTATCTTAAACAAACAATAAAACTAATAAAAACAAATAAAAACATTTTCAACAATAAAAACATAGACATATATATAAACAATAATCCAGAACAACCTAAAATGAACAGCCTAATAAAAATACACAAATTAAACAACCCAATACGTCCATTAATCAATTTCAAAAAAGCTCCTACATACAAAATAGCAAGAATAATAGCACAAAAACTAAAAAATAACCATCTAACAAATAACCATCATAACATAAAAAATACATACGAATTAATAGACAAACTAAAAATAATAAATATAAATGAAAATACATTTTTCACATCATATGACATAACAAACATGTACACTAATATCCCAGTAGAAGAAACAATTGACATAATAATAAACAAACTTATAGAACAAAATGAAAACAAACAATATATAACCGAAATAAAAAATAGTCTCCAACTAATACTAAAACAAAATTACTTTTAATTTAATAGCAAAATTTATCAACAGAAAGAAGGTTTAGCAATGGGATCACCATTATCAAGCATAATAGCAGAAATATTCCTACAACATATAGACACCAAAATACAAAATATCATAAAAACACATGACCCAGATGGCATATGGATAAGATATGTAGATGATGGACTATATGTATCAAATAACAAAAACACAAATGCAGAGAACATACTGAAACAAATCAATAACATACATCCCAAAATACAATTCACAGAAGAAAAAGAAAAACATAACAAAATCAACTATTTAGACATAACCATCACAAGATACAACAAACACATACAATATGCAATATATAGAAAACCAACTTCCACTAACATCATTATACCTAACCATTCTGACCACCCACCACAACATAAAATGGCAGCATTTTATTCGTTATTTAACAGAATGTACAAAATACCCCTAAACAAACAAGAAACTGACAAAGAAAGAAATATAATATACCAAATTGGTTATGCAAATGGATACAATAAAAATACTATGATCAAAATAGAAAATAAAATCAAATACAAAATAAAAACTGAACAATTAAGAATTAATCAAACTGAACAACACATAAATAATAACAACAACAAAAAATGGGCCACATTCACATATATAAATAATAAAATGTCAAAACTAACAAAACTATTTAAAAACACAGATATAAAAATAGCATACAAAACTAATAAAAATAAATTACAAAATCTAAATAACTCACACAACAAAGATAATACAACAACCAACGGTATATACAAAATTGAATGCCAAGATTGCAATAAATGTTATATAGGACAAACAAAAAAACAGCTGAAAAAACGTTATTTTGAACACCTAAATGCATACAAAAAACCAAATATATATAAATCCAATTTAGCCACACATGCAATAAACACAGGACATGAATTCCCAGACATAACCAATGTAACACTAATAAAACATATACCACACAAAGGCACCATAATGAACATTTGGGAAAATTTACAAATATACAAACATAAAACACAAAACAAACTAATACCAGAACAAATACAAATCAATACAAAACATGACACAATATTCAAAGCACTCAATATCGAAAATACACAAAATACAAAAACATATACCACAACCACACACAATAATACAACTTTAACAGACCAAAGACCAACAAACTACCTTAATAACATCCACCAGCAGCCAACACACAAATACTTAACCAGAAACAAGATGGCGAAGGCTGAAGATGAGAGAACAGGAACTCTCGAAACATGTTCCAAATAAGGAAAAGAACATCTTGAGGTAATATAATTATAAATTTTAAATACTTTATATATATCAAGAAACGAACTGTAGCAGAAAGTGATTGAATATATATATATATATATTTTTTCTATATAAGTAACTCGATGTTTCTTGCAGTAATTATATAATTTGTGATGTTTTCAATTTGTTTCTTCTGCAAGTAGGTATATTGTATATTCTTTTTAACACCTGATGCACATTTCACTGAAAAATATCAGTATCATCAGAGGTTTTTAAGTGAATTAATAACAATCGAAATAATTCTACTAATATAAAATTAACGAATAATCGAATTTGTATCGATTTTAATGTAAAATAAAATAACTGATAATCTATTTAGGTCGATTAGTTACCGATTGTTTTAATGTTTATTTTCTTCAGCAGCTGTTTTCTCGGAGAAAAAACTACGAGATAGATTTGTTCAACACCGCAATGCATATTTAAAACCAAATGCTTATAAATCTAATTTAGCCACACATTGTCTAAATAATAACCACCAGTTTCCAAACATTGAAAATATAAAATTAATTAAAAACATACAAAAAGGTCAAAAAATGAATGTTTGGGAAAATCTTAACATTTGCAAACACAATAACAATAATTTATTAATTAAAGAACAAACCCAAATAAAAACAAAACAAGACGATCTATTTAAAATTATAAATTTACTAAAAAATAAAAATAAAAATGAATAAAATATAAACAAAATTTCAAATATAACCGAGAAAACAGCTGCTGAAGAAAATAAACATTAAAACAATCGTTAACTAATCGACCTAAATCGATTATCAGTTATTTTATTTTACATTAAAATCGATACAAATTCGATTATTCGTTAATTTTATATTAATAGAATTATTTCGATTGTTATTAATTCACTTAGAAACCTCTGATGATACTGATATTTTTCAGTGAAACGTGCGTCAGGTGTTAAAAAGAATATACAATATATCTACTTGCAGAAGAAACAAATTGAAAACATCACAAAATATATATATATATATATATATATATATATATATATATAAATCTGTAAAGAGTGAGAGAGTGTATGTAAGGAAAAAGAGGAGAATCATTAATAAAAGTACTGGTTACTAGATAATAATTAGTTGCTAAAAACCTTTTGTTTAAACAAATTCATGTTTTTAGTTGTATTTAATAAAATAAAATCAAGTTTGTTTAGGGATATAAATATGTGTTAGCGTAGTTATTTCGTCGTTACCATTTCCTAGTGTTCTATGCTGAAAAACTCGTCTAAACGTTTCCGTGGAATCTTCTGAATTGTGGGTAGTCAGATGACATAATTGGCCAGTTTTAATTAAGGTAATGTATAAAGGTTTCCATATCTGTCCTTCAAAGATATTGGTGGCAACTCTGAACTTCTGTTAGTGTTTTTAAAAGGTAAGTAGCGAGAAAAAGATCGCAAGGTAAGGTTCTGGGAGTATTATATTTTATTTTTAAATTTATAAATTTGGTTGTAACTTCACAAGAGAAAGTGGAAGAGAGACAGAAAACCCTCCTGCTGGAAGCAGAGAAAAGACGCAGACAGGAGGTGGAAGAAGCAGAAAAACGACAGGATGAAAAACGTAAACAAGAAGCAGATAAAACGGAAGCTCTCTTTGAAGCTATGCAGAAACAGTTGCAAGAACACAGTACCGCAGAATTGGGTCTCCTACGAGGTGAGCTTAATAAACAAGTTACTAAAATATCAGAGATACAAGAATCAATGACATTAAAAATATCTGAAGTAGAAAAATCAGTCACAAGTGTGGAAAAAGCTATGTCAATAAAAACAGAAGATTCGATTACAAATATAAAAGAGCAGATTAAAAATGAAGTCGAGCAGTGCCTGAAGTTACAACCAAAACAACTTTCTGAACAGACCGTACCAATGATAAAGACAGAAAAAGACGCAGAAAATAAGTTAATAGAGAAAGTCACTTTACCTGCAGTAGGGACAGTTTATGTCAAAGCTCCAACCTTTGACGGAAGCAGTCACTGTGCAATGTACCTCCGCCAATTTGAAGCCGTTGCATGGGCAAATAATTGGACAGAGAAAGACAAAGCAGTCTCGTTCGTTCTCGCCTTAAAAGGACCCGCGGCAGAACTACTACAGAAAGTCCCACCTGACAGCCAGAACATCTATGCTGAGTTGATAAAAGCTCTAGAATTATGGTATGGTGATAAACATTTGCGAGATGTGTACTGCACCCAGTTGAGAACAAGGCGACAGCATTCCGGGGAGAGCCTTCAAGAGTTTGAAGCAAGTATCGACAGACTAATTAGACTGGCCTATCCTGAAGTGCCAGAAGATTTTTGAACGAGTTTTGCGATGCAGACATTTACTGCCGGTGTCTGAGATAACGAACTACAGCAAGTGTTATGAATGGCAAGTCACCAGAACAGTGCGGACGCCCTGGTACATGCTTTGCAATTTGAGGCTGCCAAATCAGCGTCTGGTTGGACAAGTCATAAAGTGCATGCGGTAAAAGATCGTGACGGCACACACGATGAGGAAGAAGAACAAGGAACAGAGACTTGATGGTCGGCGCCACAGAATAAAATAAGAAAATGATAGAAGACCGAAGTGTTATAGATGTGGGAAACCTGGACATCTACAACGAGATTGTCAGGTTAGAATTCAGCAGCAGGGAAACGAGCAATAGTCGGTACAACGGGACGTGCGCTGACTAACTGGAGGAATGAAGTCCCTAGACAAAACGCAATTTCTACACTTCAGAAAAACAGCAGGAGCTTGGTAGTTACTGGACTTGCTCAAGAAAGGCCAACCTCGATTACAGTTGACACAGGCGCAACAGTTTCTGTTGTGCACCCCGACGTGGTGAAAGATCTCAAGCCAATCTGGTCCTCTTGCAGCTTGCGAACAGCTACTGGACGGCCTGTAAAAGTGTATGTAAAAGTGGAGATACACCTACGCCTCAGTCAACTTGAGTTTAATCATCAATTACTTGTTGCAGACATTGTGGATGAAGCAATTCTTGGTGTGGATGTTATGAACGCATTCGGATTTATAGTTGACTTCAAAAACAATGTCTTGAGAATCTGAGGTGAAGAAGTAATGCTATCAACAATGACAACAACAGAAAAACCGATGGGCGTCATAAACCAAGTGGCCATAACTGTTCCGCCAAACTCTGAAAAGATCATCATGTTTAGAACTGAGGTAGATACTAAGGGCAACCAGTGCTCTATATTCAAACCCCAGGTAGTCAGCACACCGGGCATACTAATTGCCAGAAGTTTAGTAAAACCTGACGAAACCGGAAATGTACCTACTAGAGTGGCGAATATTTTGGATCAAGCTGTCACTTTACAGAGCAATATGCTCCTAGGTAAATTGACTCCTGTGGCCTGGGTAGCTGGAATGACGAAGATCCAGTGCTTCGGATACTTCCAAATTACTAGAGGAACTGCAGGAATTATTGAACAGATCTTCTAACGACCTCTCAAGAGGTGAGGTAAAAGAACTCAGACAGTTTTTACATTAATTCAAAGATTGTTTTGCAGTTCGGGGACAGTCACTGGGAAGAAACTATCTTGTGAAACATCGCATCAATACCGGGGACACAACACCGATACGCCAACCTCCTCGAAGGCCTCCATTATCTAAAAAAGAGGAAATGTCTCAGTTAGTACAGGACATGTTGACAGAGGGAGTAATCAAACCTTCGTCAAGTACTTGGTCTTCTCCTGTAGTGCTGGTAGTGAAGAAGGATGGTGGATTGCGTTTCTGCATAGACTAACGGAGGTTAAATGACGTTACAAAGAAAGACTGCTATCCATTACCTCGTGTTGACGATACACTTGACACGTTGTCCAGAGCACAGTGGTTTTCCACATTGGACCTGAAGAGTGGATATTGGCAAGTGGGTCTTCATCAAGAAGACAAGGAAAAGACCGCTTTCTCGACCCCAAGTGGCTTATTCCAATTTAACGTCACGCCATTTGGACTCTGTAATGCACCGGCAACATTTGAAAGATTGATGGACCTGGTACTCCGAGACCTGACATGGAAAACATGCCTTGTTTATTTAGATGATGTCATAGTCATCAGGAAGACGTTCAAAGACCATTTGGAAAACCTTAAGGAGGTTCTAACTAGAATTCACGGTGCCCAACTGAAGCTGAGCCCGAAGAAGTGTTCTCTATTCCAGAAGGAAGTACAGTATCTGGGCCATCTGGTTGTAGCAGCGGGTGTTAGCATGAATCCTAATAAAGTAGACACCGTAAGAGACTGGCCAGTGCCAAAGAGTAAACACGAAGTTCGGAGTTTCCTGGGGTTATGCTCATATTACAGACGTTTTGTGAAGGGCTTTGCTACTATTGCTAAACCACTACATGAGCTAACGGAAAATACACGAAACTTCCAATGGTCGAGAGAGTGTGATCAAGCATTAAGGAATTCGAAAATTGGATTATGTTCGCAGCCAATTCTCGTTTTCCCAGCTTCTGAAGGGAAGTACATTGTGAACACAGATGCAAGCAATACTGGTCTAGGAGCAGTTTTGTCTCAAGTGCAAAATGGTGAAGAACGAGTAATAGCATATTACAGCAAGAGACTTTCTAAACCGGAGAGAAATTATTGCGTTACAAGGAGAGAGTTGCTGGCAATCGTCCGAGCATTGGAGCACTTCCATAAATACCTCTATGGAAGAGTTTTCACCACGTACTGACCATGCCGCGCTTGCATGGCTCTTGAGATTTAAAAATCTGGAAGGACAGTTGGCAAGGTGGCTTGAACGTCTGCAAGAGTACAACTTCAAGGTATGGTACAACATCGACGGGGGTGCCTGCATGGTAATGCAGATGGCTCATCACGAAGACTGTGCCTAGAAGACTGCCGACATTGCCACAGAAAGGAAGAACAAAACTCAAGCAAATGTGTTCAAGCCATCACTGAAGATTTCCTGGCAGATGGCTGGATGACACAAGATTGTCGACAAGAACAGATGACTGATGAAGACATTGGACCGATCTTGACAGCAAAAGACGAAGGTCGCCGCCCTGATTGGCAAGATATCTGCCATGGTTCCGAAGTGCTGAAGGGCTACTGGGCACAATGGGAATCTCTCACCTTAGAAAACGGATTGCTGAAAAGGGCTTGGGAAAGTGCAGATGGATGAGATGTGGTCATGCAGTTGATAGTTCCCCAAAGTAAAGTGCAGTCTGTTTTGAAGGAGGTGCATGATGGAACATCTGGAGGCCATCTTGGCGTTAACAAAACCCTTGAGAAAATACGGAAGCGATTCTATTTCCTTCATCTTCACCAGGACATAGAGGAATGGGTTTGGACGTGTGAAATATGTGCTGCAAGCAAGGGCCCACAAACCAGAAGCAGGGGAAAAATAAGACAGTATAACGTTGGACTGCCTTTCGAGAGCCATAGACATTGCTGGACCATTCCCAGTTACTGACGATGGAAACCGGTACGTCACGGTTGTAGGTGACTACTTTACTAAGTGGGTGGAAGCCTACATAATTCCAAATAAGGAGGTTACCACTGTGGCAAAGTAATGAGTTCACAACTTCTGTTGCCGTTATGGAGCCCTATGGAAATCCATACAGATCAAGGGAGAAATTTCGAATCAGGAGTGTTTAAAGAATTATGCCATCTACTCGGAATTCAAAAGACCAGGACAACACCTCTGCATCCTCAGTCAGACGGGATGATTGAGAGATTCAATAGGACACCTGAGCAGCATCTTTTGAAGGTTGTTGACGAGAACCAAACAGACTGGGACCAACGTATACCACTATTCCTCATGGCGTATAGATCATCAGTACACGACACAACCGGCATGACTCCAGCAAAATTGGTGGTTGGGCAGGAGATTCATCTTCCTGGGGACTTAATGTTCAGATCACCTGAAACTCAGTCCCAAGAGCCACGGGGAACTATTCCTCGCAATTAGAAAACCAACTGCGAGAAATAAATTGCTTGGTAAGAGGACGGCTGAAGATTGCCACTGATAAAATGAAAACTCAATATGACATTCGCAGCAATAGTGTGGGTTTCCAAGAAGGAAATCAGGTCTGGTTGTTCAACCCAAAGCGCCGTCGTGGTCGCTCACCTAAGCTTCAGTCTAACTGGAAAGGACCCTACACTGTGAAAAAAAATCAACGATGTTGTTTATCGGATTCAACAGGAAGGGCAGCAAAAGTTCAAGGTCGTCCATCTAGATCGCCTGGCTAAGTACTACTTCTGAGACGGTTTGCCAAATTCGGGACGAACAGGCTTAAGGAGGGGGCAGTGTTTCAACATCTCAGAACAATCTACGTATTTATCGAACATTCCAGAGAGATCCAGAATGTAATGTGGTGGTGTGCGTGCTTATTGACGCATTCACGAGATTTTTCTGGAGGCCACCAGCTGCGCAGACTGTGTCAAGGCCACAATTAATTACGTCGTATACTGGCGCTAAGACGCAGTTTGGAACTTTCTGGTCTGTGAGCGGAGGTATAAATACATGGTGGCAGCGGCCTTAGTTTTCAGTTATAGTGGCGATATATTTACAGTGCGGTTCGAGTTATTATCAGGCAAAATTACTGTGTACGTTCAAGTGGTTATTAGTGAAGTGTTGTGTTTTATAATCGGGTGGTATAATTGTAATAACAATTGTGTTTAATATTAATTGACATAAAATTTGCGTGTGAACAATTTTTATTTGATCTGTTATAAGAGACTGTGTTGTTAATTACAAACTGTTAACTGTGAAAGTTAAAGCAGGTGATTAGTGACTTAATTGGTGTCTTGTACTTATTTTGTTTTCCACTGTACCTACAACGATCAAGTACACCATCGTAACAATAGTATAAACTCAAGCCACTGAGTAAGTGGCTCTGATGTCTGATGTATGTGGTGGGAGCAAAAGCATGTGTACAAAGCTCCCTCAATTATGTTAAAGGAATTTTCATTCACGTCATCATAGTAACAGCCTAAAATGGTACTATGTTGCCAAGTCCTTACCCAGACAAACATGTGGTCAGTTTTGCATTATGCAGCGCTTAGTAAATGTAAAGCTTTCTGTGTACAGTTAGCAACATCGCAGCAAAATGTCAACAGTTGCTTACTGACTGGCTCAAGTACAGTATAATTACATTACAGTAAGGTATCAAAATATAGTAATAGTTATGATTACAGTTATGTTCAAGCAGAGATTCTGAGAGATTTGAAAATTACTTATGTCTATAAATAATTATAGAATTATATCAATCTCAAATTATTTGAGACTCTATAATGTTTATGGTATGGATGTTAGTCTGATTGATTAAGGGGTAGTTATTAATCTAATGAAAATATTGTTGGCCCATTTTAACTGAAGAGTAATATTGTTCTCTGCTTATGTCATTAACTTCTGAAATGAAATGTCATTACCTTCTCTGCTTATGTCACTATTTCTGAAATGAAATGAAATGTCATTAACTTCTCTGCTATGTCACTATTTCTGAAATGATGTTTATTATAATAAACAAACAAATCATGAACAGTTCAGGAAATTTATGAGATTGCGTTGTTGCTAAGCAGACATGAGTACAAATTTTTATTTAACACTGAACTGTTGTATAAATGCATACACAAAAATTGAATAGTCTTAAATTACAACTGAAAATTAAATGACAGTTCAACTGAATAAAAGCTATGCTGTAATTCTCATACAACAAGTTACCTATATTATGAAAAAGTTTCAATGGGAAATTATAAAGACTTTTAATTTTCGAAACAAATAAGCCAACAATTACTATAACCTATAAAAAAAATAGAGTATGTACAGAGCAAAGGGAAAACAGTACATTATTTCATTTATTTATGAACACAATCAGTAGCAGTTGGCAATTTTAGAGGCACACAATTGCAAACTGACAAGGAAACCATCACAACTCTTACTGCAATTAAGCAGCAGGAATTCAGTGACCTATCAAACAGCTTAACAAAAATGGCCATGTCACTATATTAAATTTGTATAATAACCAAGTTTTAAAAGATAAAGGAAACCATTCAAGTGAAAACAAATTGCTTGACAACTAGTAGTCAGGACTGCCAATGTAATTTGGTAGGACCTTGCCCTTTTATTATGTAGACCTTATAAAGAAACCTGTCTTAATCGTCCATGAAAAACAAACACCATATGTACAATAAAGAAAGTAATGTACAGAGGAATTAATAAAATATTATATCATTGTAAATCGATGTTTTCACACCATTCTGCTATGCCCACCTATATCCTCACACCATTCAAAATAAGGCAACTGAAGGTTTCTACTTCCAACTGCATAGGATTATAGTTATTCAACACTAACACCAAACAGACTTTGAGGAAGTCAATATCTTTACTTCTGGGTACACTCTTGTATTAAGTAGGCAATACCCTCCCCTGATACTGACTTGGATTGTTGCTGAAACTGAAATTATCAGCTATTTAATCTGTGTTAGCAGTCTTCATAACAACTTTGTCATATTTTGTTGCTTCTCTGCTATATACAATTTTCCCTCGAATGAGGCCTTTCGGTTTCGCAACCATTATCAAGTTCTTACTACAACAAATGTTTCGTTATTATTAAAAATAACGATTTAGGACAGCGTCAGTATAAAAGTGACTTAATAAAAGTTCTGACAGTGTGCGTAAACCAAAACTACTTTAGGGTTTAACAATAAGTATTACATTCAAAAGGAGGGGCTACCAATGGGTTGTCCGTTGTCACCAGTAATGGCGGAAATATATATGAATTAGTGTCCGACCGAAACACGATTTTCAGCCGAAACCGAAACCATAATCGAATATTCGGCCCCTCTTCTAGTTTTGGCCGAAACCGAAACTGCGGCCGAAACCAGCATTTTTGGCCGAAACTGGCCGAAACCTAAACCGAAACTTTGGTCGGTCTTTGACAAAAACAAACAAAATACTGACCATTGCCACGACAACAGACACACCTAACAATTAAACGCCGGCCGGCGAACTGAGGTCAAGCGGTATAGGCGACTGAATCCATTCCGAACATGACCCGACTTCATCCGACAACTCAAGAACGCTAGTTTCGGCCGAGCCGAAGTTTCGGCCGAGCTGAAGTTTCAGCCAATTTTTGACCGAAACCGAAACTGCGGCCGAAACCAGCATTTTTGGCCAAAACTGGCCGAAACTTCGGTCGGTCTTTAATATGAATTGTTTTGAGAGGCGTGTCCTAATGGAATCAAAATATAAGTATAAAATAAAGGAATGGATAAGGTATGTAGACGACATTTTGGTGGTGTGGGAGGGAACAAATGAAGAATTCGCAGAACTAACGAATGAAATTAATCAAATTGAAAATAAAATTAAGTTCAAAGAGGAAATAGGTGGAGTACAAATAAATTACCCAGATCTAAATATAAAGATAGAGTGTGGTGTTTTTAAATTTGATGTATTTAGAAAAGAAACGTATACAGACTTAATTACACCTCAGGAATCATACCATCCCATAAGTCACAAGATGGCGGCACTAAACTCATTTTGTTATAGGGCAATAAAATACTTAGATGATTCATGTAAAAAAGAAGAGTTAAAAAGAATAGAAGAAATAGCGAAAAATAATAATTATAAACCAGGGATAGTAGAGAAAATTGTAAAAAGAACAGAAAGAAATAGTAGACAAGAAGAGAAGAAAGAAAATACATAGGACCAATAACGTATCTGGGATTTCAAACGAGGAACATAATCAAGTGCTTTGAAAAACACAATATAGATGTAGCGGTGAAAAAGACAAGACAGTTTTTGATTATATAAAGAATAGTAGTACTGAAATAACACCTGAATTACAGAAAAGCGGTGTTTATAAGTTGAACTGTAAACAGTGTGATAAGGTTTATCTGGGTGAAACAGGACGTAAGTTCGTAATTAGATTGAGAGAGCATGCGAGAGGAGAAGGAGCAGAACTACGAATTCGCTCTACGTGAGACATTTTAATGAAACAGGGCATAGGTTTTTAGACCCAACAGAGAGCGTCAAAATAGTAAGGTTAGAAAATAACATAAGTAAACGCAAATTGTATGAAGAATTAGAAATATTAAAAGTAAGAAAAAAGAATAGGAATGCGCTGATGAATATAAAGACTGAATTTAGTAATGAGGATATATTTTACTATATTTTGAAAGAGTAATGTATAAAAGGTGTAATACCATTACAGGCTATGTGACGAGGTCAAGTTGACTAAGTAAGGGGCGGGGCTAACAAGGACTGGGCAGTAAGTAATGCCTCCTATTGGTTGAATGTAGCCGGTTGTATGCGTGGGAGGGATAGTATTAGTAATATACTTATGTATATATATATATATATATATATATATAAGGGAAGTAGGTATTTTAATTTTGTTGTAGTAAGAACTTGATAATGGTTGCGAAACCGAAAGGCCTCGTTCGAGGGAAAATTGTACATAGCAGAGAAGCAACAAAATACAACAAAGTTGAAACTGAAATGTTATCACAACACACTTTTTCACCATTACTTCAAGATTTACATATGCAGGTGACTTTCTGTAATGCACCATGTCTTTGGCAATCTATTTTAAACTTTATTTCTTATTATAACTACAACATATTAAAAAACTGTCTACAACTTGATCAATACAACATACTCATATTATTACTTTCTTTGCTTCTAAACTTCACCCTTCTCTAACTTATTTACCTTTCTTTTTCATGGGAGGGCTCCCTCTCTCCCTGTTGCGTCCTCTTGATGCAAGGTTTCCATTGACATTATTTCCAGAGCCTTTTTTCTTATTTGTTACAGCAGAAGCTCCCTGAGGTTCAGCTTGCTAAACAGAAAACAATATACACATTTATAGAGACCAATTTTAATCACTTATATAATAGCAAAAGTAAATAATTGTTATTAGAATGTGGTATTATATACAAATATTTAATATTTTTATTACAAATTCATAAAGTTATCATTTTTATTACATCATGTGGTCATACTTTCACTACCACTAACTGCCATATTCAGATTGTACACCTAAGGAGAACATTGTTGTACAACCTTCAGTTCCCTCATTATTCTTGTAAGACAACAGAATACTACCAATAAAAGCAAATTATTTGTACAAGAAGATTCATTTTATAAAACAGTAGAGATGAGGATTGGCCTTATTAATCTGATTTTGTTTGAATAAACACTAACACCAGAACACACCAGAGAAATGTCTGTTGAAACCCACAAAATAAAGTGCTGTGTGATTTTGCTTGCTGTAAAAACTGTGTAATCATTAATTACCATTTTTAGAAAAGTACACATAACCGGACTGTAATTATCTTCTTTATAATTAACTGTTATGCTTTTATTCTATAGAATTAGTGTTGTATTTGAGTAACCAGAGGTATCAAAAAGCTTGTTTTCATTAAGATCCCTTACAACTATATGTATAATCCAAATATTTTTGTTTGCTACATCTAAAAATGAAGAAAACACCATACTGTTAAATTCATGAAATTTAAGAACACACACACATATACAGTAAACGGTAATGACAGTAACAACACCTCAAACTAGCACACCTGAAGGATACTACAGAAGGACAGTGTTGCAATACCAATCAATCATGTCTCCGCCTTTCGACTCAGTCACATGATAAACAATACTAAACTAGCTTGAGGGATTTTATGATTAGCCAGGCTGATAACCTATTACCTGTTTATATCCTTTAACTGTTGAGCATTATGGCACTGTATTTTCAAGTAATACTAGTCTTTCAAAATCATTAGTTTCATGGAATGCTAGCAGCTTGTGATATGTTTCAATCCATTACTATAGAAACAAAACAGAATCTAGAGAAATTGCACTTGTCATCTTGTAAAATTTAAATTTCCTATTGAAATTGGTTATTTTTTCTCTATAGTTTGAAATATATATTTCACAAGTTATCTTCAAATACACTACTACATAAAGGTAAGAAGTCTTATCACAATAACAGACATCTAACACTATTAAAAAAAAAAAAAAGTTATCAGTATTAGAATTTTACATTATTTTAGTACTAACATACATATAACTGAATCAATATTATATCCAACTAATGTCAAGAGATATTAGTCTCAAGTAATAAGTACATCTTGTACAGTATATATTATTAACTACACTTATTAATAGTTAATTAACTACACTGAATTAATACATCAAGAAATGGACCTGTTCCAAGTTGAAAAAGTAATAGTATAATGTACTATCTACATTATTTTTTGATTTTTAGGGGTATTTATACACAACATTACCTGACAACAAATGTAATAGCTGACTATCACAGCCTGTAAGATTTGTTAACCCAAATGTGTTTAATGTCAGTCTACATATTGGGAAATGTTTTTAAAGACATGCATTTTACACTGTTAAGAATCTAATGTTGTTAGCAACATGTATTCTTAAAATCTTGGATTATCTAACTGGCTATATAACTTTACAAATCAAACATCCCATTCATAAAAAACAAAAGTAACTGACGCCTGCAGGGAAGAAAAAATAGCCTATTGCCAAACAAAAATGCAAACTGTACAATTATCAATGTTTTGGCAGTAACCATTTGTATGCTTGTATCAGATAAGCCAGACACAATGTGAAACCCTCTGCCATATTTGATTTGTGTTCGTGATCCTCTGAAATTGTTTAGGCTTTGTCGTACACCTGTTTTTAAAATTTATTAGTAGTGTGTAATAGGAGGATTGAACTTCATAAATGTAAACCAAACATTATTTTCAGTGAATATACGTAGAATCAGTGTAAATCCAAGTACTCAGTGCACATTACCCCACATGAAAATCTTAAACTTTAATTAAAATATTTAAACAGGCAACACCTGACCTTAACCGTCATGAAATTTGTTGCATAACCACTTGTTGGTAGCCTATTTTGTCAAAAAATTTGCATTCTCACCCAAAGATATATATGGCAATAAATGTGTATTCTCACCTAAAGATATATACGGCAATAAATGTGCATTCTCACCTAAAGACATACTATAAAATAGGTTTATTACCTTCTGTCACGCTTCTTAAAATCCAATATAGGATGACTCGAGTTTCGACACCTATGGTGTCATCATCAGATCCATTGTGAATAAAGTTAAAACTTCATTTATCGATGTATATACATCTCGTCAAATAATAAAAAAACAACCATACATAGTAGAAAATAATAAATAACTAACAAATATTAAAAACGAAATAACAACGAATGAAAAATTAACACAAGCGGCCGCTACGAACCTGTACAGTAACGCATTACACGGTAAAACTAATCGATATCGATTTGACCTTTGATCAACTTTATCGATCTGACACAGCTAATTTCTCGTTTATATCATTTACTCTATTGAATAAAATATTATTTTTATGTATTGACTTTTCGTTTAGAATACGATCGTAATTCTCTTTAGTGGTTTTATATATTTCAAAACTTTTGAGAGTGTCCAGTTTAAATGATTTCTTGCATTTATGTAATATGTCAAAATTCTCACTAATACTTTTTATGTTGTGATCATGTAAGCTTAAATGTTCAGCAAATGTAGATCTTCCTATTTGACTTAGAGCTTGGGATGTGTTCTTTATAGCGTAATTTGAACGAACGACCCGTTTACCTTATGTAGAATTGTGAACAATCTGAACAATTGAGCCTATATACACCAGTACTGTCATATTCGTCGAAAGATATATTTTTGTTTTTAAACTTAAGTTTGTTCTCGAGCTTATTATTTGTTTTTGAAGCCAATACAATATTTTGTTTTTTTAATTGGTTTTTTAAGGTATGATGTAACATTTTGCCATACTCTATTGCAATATATTTTACTTTTTCTTTAGGTCCGTCAATATTTATTGGTCTATTTTGTTTCTTATTTATTATTTTATCTATTATGTTACTTTTATATCCATTGGCTGTCGCTATATGTTTAATAATGTCAACTTCATTTTTATAGTCTTCTGTGGATAAGGGCAATAACATCAATCTATGTATCATGCTGTTGAAAAATGCCATCTTGTGTGAAAAAGGATGATAAGACAAGGCATGAATAGCATGATCTGTGGTTGTCGGTTTTCTATAAATATTAAAGCCAATTTTGTTATCTATTTTTGTTAAAGTCAAATCTACAAAATTATTTTATTATTCTTTTCTGTTTCTAATGTAAATTGCAAACTGTTTGTTATGGTATTCAAATATTTATTAAGCAGCTCTAATTGTCTGCAATTGCCATTATATATCACTATTGTGTCATCCACATATCGACGATAACAAAATCCTATTTTATCGTCAATATGTGGATGACACAATAGTGATATATAATGGCAATTTCAGACAATTAGAGCTGCTTAATAAATATTTGAATACCATAACAAACAGTTTGCAATTTACATTAGAAACAGAAAAGAATAATAAAATAAATTTTTTAGATTTGACTTTAACAAAAATAGATAACAAAATTGGCTTTAATATTTATAGAAAACCGACAACCACAGATCATGCTATTCATGCCTCGTCTTATCATCCTTTTTCACACAAGATGGCATTTTTCAACAGCATGATACATAGATTGATGTTATTGCCCTTATCCACAGAAGACTATAAAAATGAAGTTGACATTATTAAACACATAGCGACAGCCAATGGATATAAAAGTAACATAATAGATAAAATAATAAATAAGAAACAAAATAGACCAATAAATATTGACGGACCTACAGAAAAAGTAAAATATATTGCAATAGAGTATGGCAAAATGTTACATCATACCTTAAAAAAACCAATTAAAAAAGCAAAATATTGTATTGGCTTCAAAAGCAAATAATAAGCTCGAGAACAAACTTAAGTTTAAAAACAAAAATATATCTTTCGACGAATATGACGGTACTGGTGTGCATAGGCTCAATTGTTCAGATTGTTCACAATTCTACATAGGACAAACGGGTCGTTCGTTCAAATTACGCTATACAGAACACATCCAAAGCTCTAAGTCAAATATAGGAAGATCTACATTTGCTGAACATTTAAACTTACATGATCACAACATAAAAAGTATTAGTGAGAGTTTGGACATATTACATAAATGCAAGAAATCACTTAAACTGGACACTCTCGAACGTTTCAAAATATATAAAGCCACTAAAGAGAATTACGATCGTATCCTAAACGAAAAGTCAATACATAAAAATAATATTTTATTCAATAGAGTAAATGATATAAACGATAAATTAGCTGTGTCAGATCGATAAAGTTGATCAAAGGTCAAATCGATATCGATTAGTTTTACCGTGTAACGCGTTCCTGTACAGGTTCGTAGCAGCTGCTTGTGTTCATTTTTCATTCGTTGTTATTTTGTTTTTAATATGTGTTAATTATTTATTATTTTGTACTATGTATTTGTTGTTTTCATTATTTGACGAGATATATATACATCGATAAATGAAGTTTTAACTTTATTCACAATGGATCTGATGATGACACCATAGGTGTCGAAACTCGAGTCATCCTATATTGGATTTTAAGAAGCGTGACAGAAGGTAATAAACCTATTTTATAGTCTTAACCACTTCTGGAGGCAACTAAAATGTCTAAAGACATATACGGCAATAAATTTGCATTCTCACCTAAACACATATACGGCAATAAATGTGCATTCTCCCCTTAAGACATATATGGCAATAAATGTGCATTCTCACCTAAAGATATATACGGCAATAAATGTGCATTCTCACCTAAAGATATATATGGCAATAAATGTGCATTCTCACGTAAAGATATATACGGCAATAAATGTGCATTCTCACCTAAAGATATATACGGCAATAAATGTGCATTCTCACCTAAAGATATATACGGCAATAAATGTGCATTCTCACCTAAAGATATATACGGCAATAAATGTGCATTCTCACCTAAAGATATATACGGCAATAAATGTGCATTCTTGCCTAAAGATATATACTGCAATAAATGTGCATTCTCACCTAAAGATATATACAGCAATAAATTATACTAAAATGTGCATTCTCACCTAAAGATATATACGGCAATAAATTACTGTGCAGGCTGAAATTAACCCTGTATCTATTAAATAAAACCAAAATTGACATAGACTGATATAAACAAATAATTTTGATGGTAATAAACTTTTCTCTGCTAGGTTGCGCATATAATGAATGGATGGAGAAAAACAAAAAAACACTAGTTACAGTTGTTGCTAGTTGCGTAAATTTCTTACTCATTTCATAAAATCTGTTTACAAAGAAATAAGTGAAACTTTATAAAATGAATAATAATAATTTATAAAAAGTTAATAAACCATAAAAAAGCAAAAATTCTCAACAAAATGCAATTTACTAAAGTTAATACAATGGCTGAAACAAACTTTTTACATGCCAACAAACAAAAATCAAAACTGTAAAAACTTTCATGGTCAGAATTCATTTCTTCATTAATATTCTTATCAAGGACCATGGCCCTCTTTTAAAAACTCCAAACATTTCAAATCTCCAAAGGCCCAACAGCCCAGAAAAGGATATTTATCAACAAATAAAATTTATTAAAGCACTACTTTAATATTTACTAGCACATAAAAAGGAACACTCTCTCTCTCTCTCTCTCTCTCTCTCTCCTACTCCAAAAATATGGTATGGTTGTACTAGTATAGCAATCATTAAGGTGTATTAAGATAATGGGTTTATTGGATGATTAAAAAATTCACATTTTCTGAACAACTTGGTTACTTTTCTAAATGAAATTGGCCTTACTGTGGAGAATTTTCATTACTAGTACAGAATAATTTATACTTGAAACAAAATAGAATAATACAATTAAAAAAATAATACTTTTAAGGCTTCAAAAATAAAAATGTTACATCATTTTTGGTGCCCTCCTAAAAAATCTATCCCCCCAAGAAATGTGGTTGTTATCACAAGTCTGATGTATTTAAAGACTGGCTGTTGTTTATTGTGGAGGTTCACTAACATGTTTAATTCAGAACTATTATTAAGATGCCAGATTATTAAAATCAGCAGTATTGAGGAATTTGTCAGCTCATGTTTGAATGACAGAAGCTACAGAAGTTTCAGGAATTCTTAAAAGTTTTAATTTTTTCATTCATATTTCATTTCTGTTTATTAACACATATTTTGGCGATGTATAAAATACAAGATTTTCTTCCAGGTAAAATTACAATAAAACCCTTGCTATGAACTTAGCAAAGGCTCTTTATAAAGAGCCTAAAATAATTCTATTTTAATTAATAACAGATATACATCATAAATTTTAATAATATGAATACAGTTTTTACTAAACTTAATAATTATATGGTTAGTAACATTTTTTCTGTTAGTAACCTAACTTTAAGTTAAGTTTGATCACTTGCTTAAATCAGACACAGATTCCAAACTATGTAAGATCCAAGTATTTAAATTGCAAAACAACAAACAGATGCTCACATCTCAACTCTGTAAGTGTATCTGTGTGACTTACCAGATCTGGACTATTCTCAATCAGTAAGCTCGACAGACTTTAGGTCTCATGTTATACTAAAATTTTAAGTTTAATTAGACAAGAGCTCTAGAGCTGTTTCAGTGACAATTCAGATATTTTAATGGCATAAGTGTCTGTATCCAAACAGCAATGGCGGCTGGTAGTCAGAAGGGGCACTAGAATGTTAAAATTGTGAATATAAATAAAATTTACCATAAACTACAATGAACACGTAGATAATCACAGGAGCTTAACCACAAACAGTATTGTCAAAAACAAAAGTTGGTTATAATACAAGCATGTAAGTATAAAAAAATAAAAATATTTAAACAAGCAGAACAATAATAAGTTAAATCCTACATATAATTTATTTGTAAAGAAAGTCCATTCTTTTTACCTTTATTTCAGAAACTTTGTCAGTACCTTTTGTATTAAAATCCTTATTTTGACACATTTTTCTTTTCAATGGCTATCACTCCTAAGGCATTTAGCCTTTCTTCACTCATTGTTGACGTAAGGAATGTTTTTATTCGTTTCAGTGTACAAAAGCACCTTTCAGATTCTGATGTTCCCATGGGTGTTGTTACCAACACTCTTAGCAGACTAACGATTTCTGAATATGTTTCCTCCAAATTATTCTGCACCAAAAACTTCAAAAGAGGCATAGCACCTACTGCTAAATGAAAGTCTTCTCGACTGTAAAGTGTTAGTTCAGTTTTTAAGTTTTAGCTTATCAAAAAATGGATAGGTTTAACTTGTTGGACATTCAAATGGACATTGTTTAACTCAGCATTTGAATAATTCTTTACATAGCTACTGTACATGTTACCAAAAACACTTTGTAAACTGTCACATGACCAAAGAAAAAGAATCTTTCTTTATGTTGAACTGACACAATGTCGCCCTTTTTTTTGCCAAAATTTGCTAATTCATTGGTTCAAAACTGGATTTCATTCTTTTATTTCTTGGTTGGGGGTCTGCATTATCAATCTCATCATCCAGACTATGCTTTAGACAGGCTACTTGCCAAAATTTGCTTATTCATTGGTTCAAAAGTGGATTTCATTATTTTATTTCTTGGTTGGGGATCTGCATTATCAATCTCATCATCCAGGCTATGCCTTAGACAGGCTACTGCAGACTATGAAACCGCTCAACAGTTGAAGACATTTTTATAGGATCAATATCACGCTTCTGCATCTATGCATATAGAATATCAACATGAGGCACAATCTTATAAAACAGGTTTAACCAGAATAATAAGGAGGCACTGGACTCTAAAAGTGCAAGTAATCCTGTAGCTTCCCAAACTTTGATTACACTAAATCCACCACTTGTACATATTGTCTTGAAACATTCAATCAGTCCTTCTTTATATTCTTAAACTGTTTGCACAAGTCTGCTGTTGAATTTCCACCTTGTGCTTGTCCAGAACTGATTCCAACACCTTAATACGCTGAGGAAATCTGTTGAAGAAGGCAGGAAATCTATCAATGTTGAACAGCTCGACATTTTCTCTAAGCTCTATTTAATATAACTTCTGAACTGACACTTAGGAACGTACAAGGAGTGGGGATTTGCCATTTTTTGATGCAACCATTAAACGATGATGTTTAAGATGCCCCTCCTATAATATGTGACATATGTTGCCACTTTTTACCACCATGTTGAGATAAACATGTCTTTATTTTCAATATGTATTCAATGAGTGCCAGGAATTTTGTATTGTATGTCAGAGTTAGTTTTTTTTTGTTTTATGCTCAGCAGTTAATTAATTTTTTGTTTGTTGTTATTTGCAATACCAAATAAGTGATTATTTGTAATTCCCAGGCTATGAGACTCTAAAAATGATATTCAGTGAGCATTTGTTAAGTGTTACCATTTGTGTACACTATCTTAAATTTATTTTGTGTAAAATGTCTTCTCACAAAGGAGGCAGTAGTTCTCAGAAATGGAGGTTGGTCATAATTTGTGACAGCAAGGTGTAAGTGGTGTCACACTTTTGTCCTCAAAATTACAAACTGGAAGTGGTGCATGTCATCAGGAAACCCACTGATTAAACGTAAACTTAAATGCAACAAGAGAAAAATAATTTCTACACTTAATGTTATTTGTTTGAAAAGTAAGTTTATTTATCAGTGTTATTATTTAAAATCAGAATGTATATCAACTCAGCTCTGAACACCAAAAATAAGGTGAAATGTTTAAAATCCTGCAGTGTTCACTATAGGTTACTGCTCAGCTAGTATATCAGGTTACAAAATTAATCAAACTGCAAATTAAAGGTGTTAAAAACAGAATAAACATTTCAAATCCGTCAAATAGATAAAACTTCTGTTGTAAACAACGGTGTGTGTAATTAGACTGCTGCAGACTGATAGCTTTGAACCACGTGGTTCTACAGCACAATGTCGAAGCACCATCCACCACTTAAAAGCAGTTGGCTATAAAAATTGACCTGGCTAGTTGTAGTGATATTATGTTGTCAACCATAGTACCATGAGAATTCACCTGTTTCGTTAAACTGACTCTATTAAACATGTGTTTATATAGTGTTTTTTTAACATGTTTTAATATTAAGTATTCATACTACCACAATCTGACTGCTCACTGCTGTACCTCATAGATTAGGACTTAGAAATAATATACCAGAGTAAATATACTAAAATGTTTGCTGTTTTGAAGCTATTTGCTGTGCATTACGGGCCACTGAACATATAATAGTAGATAAACAAATCTAAAACGTGTCCCACCAAATCATAGGATCAGCAGTCACAGACGTTTCTTTAATCTAACTCCTGTTTACCTCCCAGATTGATATGCCATCCTCTAAAATTCCCAGTGAATGGAATACGCTAAAATGCAAGTATAGAATCAGAAGAAGATTAAAGCTATTAAACTTGTCTTCCTTTCACATAACCTTGTTTTTTCACAATTTTTTTTTAACTAACTGCAATAAGATATGTATTTCTGTGACTCTAACTAGAATTGGCAGATCACATGGACAAACACTGTTAACTGTTAAAAGGTAAGGAAAATGAACAACAGCTAACTTGTGTAATGTTATATAAATTTATGCACAAAATTTCTGCGTATAATTGAATATAAACACAAGGCACTGTATAAAAATAGTAAACTAGAAAAATTAATACAAGAATTTTTATTTTCTGATAGAAAAAATAATTCTATTTTAATTAATAACAGATATATATAATACATTTTAATAATATGAGTACAGTTTTTACTAAACTTAGTAATCATATGGTTAGTAACATTTTTTTCATTTAGGAATAGAAATATTTAAAGTCCATGTCCAAAAATTATTAACTAAAATTCGTCTTTCTCTTTTTCATTAATCAATACTTTCTTAGTAGGTTTTATATTTAGAATATCCAAAAGCTTTAATGGGTTTTTATTTAAATGCTTTTGTTTAGTGGTTTCCTCTGGTAGGTAGTGTGGTACTGGTGACCTTTTGTGTTGAAAAAAGTCAAGATATTCAAATTCATCTGCATGAATAGACTGTTCTTTCATAAAGCCTTTGTCACCAAGTGCTATTGATCTTCTGTTAGCTTCCCCATCATCATATTTACCACTCACACCTGTCAGTAACGATCTCTTACCAGAATATTCTTTGTCATCTGGAGTCACTGAGTGTTTAGAAATGTCACAGTTGTTACATAAGCTATTTATATGGGTACCTCTCTTGTCATAATGGTTTTCACCACTTGGTACCACCGAGACTTTGGAAGTGTCATAATGATTGCACACATTCTTACCCATGATATGATAACAGTATTGATCACTTGGTGATTTTCTGCTCACCTGGTGATTTTCATAATCTTCTTTTGTCACTAAAATTCTGGAGCTATCCACATTATCCACATACCCACCTCTTTTGTAAACATCGTCTACATATCTTGATATCACCGAACTTCTGACTGCATCATGTGGAAAATCATGTGGATAATAACTGTAGTCTTCACTTAACTCTTCTAACCACAAATTAGCTGTTGAAATGTGCTGATCATAAATTTGGTTCCGTCCTTTTAAATCTTCACTGGTGCTTGCTTTGAACATCATATGAACAGGGAACATGCAGCCTCTTTTTCCAATATAGTGTATCTGAATGGGATTAATATGAAAATTTTGTGCTGTGACTGTGAACTGTAGATGAATCAGTGACTTTATTTTAATGAGTTCTTTTAAATAGTTTTTTATTATTTCATCTGTCATCATTACATTATAGATATTGTCAATAAAATTTTGTTTTAAAAGAAGTTCCCGTAATTTCATCAAAAACTTGCTGTCCTTATCTTTACTATTATTCTTATGATATTTGGCTGCAAAAAAGTCTGGATTACGGTAGCTTGTATTTGTTGATACAATAATGTTGTAAGGTTCAAAATATACATTTTCGGCATCATACTCAAATGAGAAAAACACTGTAACATTTAACTGCCCATTGTTTAAGTAATCACTTACAGTTTCTACTACTTTCCTTTCTCTCATAAGTTTTTCCATACGACTATAAAGTAAAACTTCCATCGAGTCAGTTGAATTTCTTATCAATATCAATGAACACTGTATTCCTTCTGGAGACCATGAGGGTGAACAAAAAACCTTAGCACAAATAACACAGAAAAATACTATTACCGCACCTCTGACTTCCATGATGAATAAACTGAAATCACGTTAAAATAAGCCTCCTTAATACACTCACAGCAGTAGTTGCATGATGTAATAATCAGGAACATAAAGTCACCTGATAAGGGTTTAATTTGTTCATAAAAAGTGCTTGCTCAGTGTACATAAATTTTAATTATATGCAGTATATTGAAAAGTAAAAAATAAAATATAGTTTCACCTGTTTATAGAATTGCAATGTGAACAACTTAGGTCATAAATTTTGATGCACTTTTAGAGCTGTTTTTATGTTACTAATAAAGCACAATTTTATCAACATTTTATTCTCTATATGATGCGTAAATAATGAAAAATAAATTAGTAAAATTTTATTCTTGTATAGGCCTATGTATATTAATAAAAGTACATTTTATTGTCTTTATCAATATCACTGTCATCATCATTAGCAGCAGGATAGAAAAACCCAAATGATCCACTGTAATTGATTTGAAGATTAATCAAATTAAAATTATCTCATGACACTTCTTCCTTCTTGTGGTGTATAAGACTGCACAACATTTAAAACAAGCATAATACCATTTGTGTAATATATTCCAGCCATTCTACCAACATTTCTGTTTTGGTGAACATGTTGAAATGAACACATACTCACTGCCAAGGAATGTTGAAGATGCACAAATGGCTATAACAGACTTAAGAATCTGACTGCTTTTTTCATCGACTAAATAAGATTTAAACTTTTAGAACAGTGTAGTAAAAACAATTTCTCCATAATATACCATCAATATGTATAAGAATCTGAATACCAGTACTATCTCTTTCTTTATGTTGCATAAATTTGACCATTCATTCATTTACAAAGTGTTAACTTAGTTTCTAAATCTTTATTGTATAAATTGTTGTATGAAGAAATCTCGTATATTCAAGAAAACTGATACCCATACTACGCTGGGCTAAATTTGTTTTTTTATATTTGTAAACAACAGTAAAAGCATATTTACTAGTACACATAAAACAAATATAAAGATGTAAATCATTTCTTTTGCTGTGGTAGATTTGGAACTTGAATGAAGTGGAAAGGGATTTTCAAAAACACAAATTCACAGTTTTAGTGTTCTGTTTTTAATTTATTTACTATACTAGTTTACTATTACTAGATTTTAATAATTTACTATAAATTATACATAATTATTCTTTACAATTTATGGCCTTTAATAAAATTTAAGGGATGATTTAAATGATGTGATGCAGGTTTTCTATAATCTTCAATGTAATAATTTTGCTCCTATGGCTCCACCACTAATTTTATAATATAAACCTTACGCTAATGTACTTGAAATTTTAAATGAAATTTTTAATCATGTTATGCTTCATTTATTAAATAAATAATATACAACCCAATAGTGAAATCTGTCTGGACTTAATTTTCTATAATGTTTAAATGGGGGTCATATTATTAATTTTGTACAATCCTTAAATGGGGGTCATATTATTAATTTTTTACAATCCTCTGTTCCTCTTGGTAAGAATAATATACATTACGGCCTCATTTGTCTCAGGTAACTGGGACAGTTGTTGAAACTAGGACTCAGATATTGTAGACCTAGGTTTATTGAGACCAAACACACTTCTTCACAAAATTTATTTTTATTATGAAGAGATACAAACTCTTAGTATGACTTGTGTTTCAATAACTTATTATTTTTCAATAAAAAGTAATAAGTTATTGAAATTACTTATTAACATAATACAACTAAAATACAGTAGAACTCCATTTATCCGAATGAATGAGTCCCAGACATAATTCGGATATGCAGAAATTCGGATAATTGGGACAAACATAAAAAAAGGATATGTTATAAAAGAAAACCCAACAATTGCTCAAAAATTACTTTTGTTTATTTTTTTTACATGAGTACAGTATCTTAATAAAAACCAGGTCACACGTGTTTTCCAAAAAGTTCATTTTTACTACAAAAATTAAAAATAATACTAACTCATAATTATAATTTTTCAGTTGAACATGTCAAACAAAGTTAATTGTTTTGACATAGAAACTCATTTTCGTGCAGCCAGGTCCCACAACTGCTTGACGGCAAGAAGCTGCATGTGATTGCATTTAGGCTGCCGTTCCAGCCACTTTAAGACAGTGTCAAAACAAACGACTGCCTCACTCACCGTAGGTTCCTTTCCTGTTTCAACTGAAGCAACATTGTCATCGCTGAAATTCATCATTTACACTTTGCATAATTTCATCATTGTCCAAAATTTGATATCCAGGGTCCGGTGAATCGCACTGCAACCACTCGTTTATGTCATCCACGTCACACTCGGAACAGCCAGGAATTTGTACAATTATTTTCTAGATGTCTTCAGTTGATAAAGCTTTATTTTTTTGACACTTTCTTTTGCTCTTTTTTCCTCTTCCTTATTGTTCATTGCCTATTCTTTCTCTTCCTGGATTTGTTGTTTTGTCGAAATTCCATGCTCTCTTTAATGTTATGGTTCTCAACAAATTTCATGAATTGGCTATAATGTAACAACAGTCATTTAAATCAATTTTTTTGTGGTATGCTACTGTACCTTCTTCATCTTCATCTGCTAACAGTCTTCAACTTCATCTGCTTACATAAAAGTTGCCTTCTGTAATGTCGTTTCATACACTCTATTACGCCTTGATCCATAGGTTACAACAAACTCGTTACATTTGTCGGCAGGAAGAGCACTTTAAAATGTCTGTTTCTTCTTTCCAACAGATCCACCGAAGGATGGGTTGGTGCATTATCAATAAGAAGCAACATGTTCCCCTTTTTACCCACATCCTTTTGATATTGTTTTACCTCTGAAATAAACGTTTCCTTGAACCATTCTGAGAACCACGCTGCTGTCATCCACGCTTTCGGTTGATTTTTGTGTATGATTGAGAGCTTTTTAATGTTATTGAAAGCCCTAGGATTTTTCAATTTTCCTATTAAAAGCAATGGGAGTCGGTGACTGCCTGTTGAATTGGCACAAGTAAGCACTGTCACATGTTCTTTACTAATTTTGTGACCAGTAGCACTAGCTTCTTTCTTTGAAGCCAAAGTTTTATGGAGCAAAACTTTCCAATAAAGTCCCGTTTCATTGGCATTGCACATGAATTCAGGATCATAGTTTTTAGTTACGGTTTTAAATTTTCCAATATAATTATCAGCTGCATTGTTATCTGCAGAAAGTGTTTCTCCAATCAAATCTAACTCCCGAATACCATGCCTAGCCTTAAAATTACGTAGCCAACTTTTATTCACTTTAAATTCGAATAAATCACCCATCTTTTGTGCAAACAGCTTTGCTTTTTCACAAACACAGGGGCTAGAGAGGGGATTTCCAAGTGAAATTTGCTGCAAAAACCATTTAAAAACTGCGTTTTCTAGGTTTTTATTTTCAGTCGTTCTCATCACTTTTCTGGACGACATTCCACCTTCAGTTTCCAAATTAGAAACAAAGTTCAAAATCGAAGAACTATTTCTTTTTATATCAGAAATAGTGTTTGCACCTATATTATAAGTTTTGGCCAACTGGTTGCCAGACACTCCTTTTTTAATTGTTTAATTATTTTCACTTTGTCTGTCGTCGACAGTACGATACGCTTCCTTTTAGAAGACATTTTATAAACACACTACACGAACACAAAATGAAAACAACTTGGCATACTGTGCTGTATAAGCAGAACACACGACATACACCACACAATAGACAGCAAGACAATGATCAACTGTAAATGTGAGATAGGTGAGTGACCTGGTGGGGGATGGGTGCATCCTTGACATTCTATTTAAAGAATAGGCGATGAAACATTGTACTGATCAGTATGTAAACTATGATGCATAGCCAACACAGTTTATATGAATTTCATTTACTTACGATGTTTTTTGTTAGTACGGCAACTGCAGTTTGAAGAAACTTTCTTGGGGGAAATTGCATTTTTTTAATTTTCTGATATCAATACGATAAATGGCGATTTGGATAACTGGAATTTTGTATAAATGGAGTTCTACTGTAATAATAAACTAAAAAAATTATAAAATTAACCAAACAATGAAGTAAATAAATAAAATGAATAGTAAATAAAAATAATTTATTTAAAAAATTGGAAGTTTAAAAAAAAATTTAAGTTAAGTTTGAAGATTCAGAACAGCTGAGTTGTTTGTATCATATGTTCATAAGCTCAGTTAATGTTTTTATTCAGATCAGTGAAATCAGTTAAGATCAGTTACGTGACACTAGGTTAAGTGAGATAAAACCTTTAGTGATACTAGCATCAGTATTTACTCTAATTGCGAGTAAACAAAGTAGAAGGATATTTGTGTGTGTGTGTGTGTGTGTGTGTGTGTGTTTTACAGAGAGAGAGAGAGAGAGAGAGAGAGAGAGAGAGAGAGAGAGAGAGAGAGAGAGAGAGAGAGAGAGAGAGAGAGAGAGAGAGAGAGAGAGAGAGATGGGGGGAGTAACACGCGAGCCACTCAGTCACGCTCGGTTGTGTTGCATAGTTTTAAATTGTACCCTTTCACACGAGCGTTAGTGGCACATGACTGTGGCAGGCAGAAGCTAATCCCCGCCACTACTAACGACGATTTGTGGCATTGAAGCTTGCACACGGACCACTCAGTTGTGCCGCAGAGTAGCACTTTCAGTGTTTATAGTAATGTTGTCAAGGTTGTGTGATTGAACTGCTATAGTTAAGTTTCCTTTACTATTTCATGAAGTCGAATTTTGATTCGGACAGATTTATAACAGCAGTAGAGTAAAAACCGGGAATCTGGGACCCAAGGTTGTAACACTAGATTTTTTTTGAAAATTTGGGATTGACGTGGACACACAAGAGCAGGCGTTGGCTGTCACAGCATTGATGAATGTGTACGCTAGCAGCAACAGTCGTTCAAAGAAATGGGATGACAGACAACTGATCTACACCTTGCTCGACATGAACAAAGAACAATAAGTGTAGCCGAAGCAAATAGAGTGAAGCTACTGCATTGTTTCGAACGGAAATGTAACAATGAAAAGACCAGCACATAGCTTACTTATAAATACTTTGTACATAGTCGATAGTATTGTTGGTAATACGTATACGAGACAATACGACAACACCGCTTAAAAGGGTAGACGAGAACTCAAGGAATGAAGCAACTGAGAAGAATACGAAACAAATAAATAAAGAGGTCACACACAGCTGGAATCCAAGTAACACTTGAAAAGAAATAAAGCTTGTTAGCAGAGAGGATGTAGCGAGAAAACACTAGTACAATACCACGATTCGACACGCTGGAAGTAGAGAGGTGTCAAGGAGATGAAAATTTATTGCTTGAACAGTAAGACTACTGAAAGGATTGCTCGACAGGTGAGAATATTGCTTTTTCATGGAATCGCGTAGAAGGAGAGTTTAACCAGAGTTTGGGGGTGACTACGTGAACTAGTGTTGACCTATAGGAAGCCGAGGATTGACAAGGGTTGGACATCTAGACTACGTCTCCATGGTGGTGAAACCAGAGAACGAATCATCTGAAGGTGGTGGAAATGACTCAAGACGTTGGGTGGAGTTTTCTCCGGAATTCGAGATGTTGGGAGAAGAATTATCTGGAACTTAGGACCAGAAGCCAATAAGACACAGCCACAGGGGTTGGACATAAAGGTATGAAGTAGCTTGGTGGGAACGAAGATTATAAAAGATAGTGTTCACCACGAGGAGCGAGAGTTCTTCTTAAAGTGACAGTTCTTCTTAAAGTGACAGTCGTTTAAAGACAGTCTTCTTAAAGTGACAGTCGTTTAAATAGAGTCTTCTTAAAATGAGAGTCTTCTTAAAGCGAGTCTTCTTATAGTCGTGAAGTCGTCTAAAGGAGAGTATTCTTAAAACTAGTCTTCTAAATTTCTCAGTTGTAAATTCAGTGTTACCATTCGTGTTTCGAATACAAGTAGACTTAGAACATTAACTAATAATGTATTATACGGACGTTTTGTTTTAAACATAGACAATTTTAACATTCATGTTCGTGTTGGTATCCAAGTCACTTTTATAATTATAGTAAATTATTACCTTATATATGGTCCGCCATGTGACTTCTCAATTTGGTTTAACGTTACGCGTTTCAAGGCATATGCCTCATCATCAGACGTTAAAATTTAAAAACTTTAAAACACACATCACACAAGAAACGTGTTTGTCAAAAATAAAATCGCAGATTATTGGCATATTATGTGCACTTGTTGGGTGCGCACCCATTCAGGTACAATCTGCTACTGATCGGGTATTGTTGAGCAGTCTCAAGGCGGTATCATACAGGCGGTTAGATTCAAAGTTCAACTGTTCATTCAAAACAAACTCGCGACTGCTATCATTACTGTATAGTTGTGATTATGTAGGGTCAGATGTCGAGTGGAATTAGATTTTATATAATTGTAATTATATATAAAATATCTTTTTTGGTATGTGTTCACGGAAGCGTTTATAAACTGTGTTTGTGTGATGTGTGTGTTTGAAAGTTTTTAAATGTTAACATCTGATGATGAGGCATATGCCTTGAAACGCGCAACGTTAAACCAAATTGAGAAGTCATATGGCGGACCGTATATAAGGTAATAATTTACTATAATAGACAATTTATAAGTGTATTATTCGGTATAACATTAACCGATGAATTGTAGACTCAGTGCCATAAATGATTTGTAAACGGAGTCGAAGTGATATGTGTACATAAACAAGGACAATGTATGCGATGCTTGTATGAACTATATATAAACTGTATCAAGGTCAATCGATATAATTATCTTGAATGCGGGAACTTTGAATAAATAAGTGAAATTATAAGCGACTCATAGTATGAGCAATCTGATCTTTGCGTGAGAATTTGGTGACGTAATGACGCAGGAGTGCGGGACAGACGTGGAAAGTGGAAACGACCGTATTCTGATCAACAACAATTTAAACACCAAGTGACAACGGCAGCGCTGGAACAAGGATGGGAAATTCAGAGTTTAGCCAACGCACTATGGATACTCAAATATCAAGTAACATTTAATATATTATGTTAACGTAGAGAACCACTGACCTGTAACTCACAAAGAAACCAGCTTGAGAAAAACATAGTCTTAATAAAAAATTCAATCTAATAGTAAACATATTAATCAAAGCGGACCATAAATCTGGGGTATGAATACATTAAACGTAAAAAAAAAGTGTAGAAGTAGAAGTAGAAGTAGCAATAATGTGAATTTTATTATGTGTATTTTATGTATGTGTTCTATTTCAGGATATATCCCCCAACTAAGGAGGGAATTGTTTGTTTTATGTATCATTTGCAGGAATACATGTATTTTGTATGTGTAATGTTAGATGATAAGTGCATGATTATAATAAACATGTTTTGAGAACCCAGATCCGCATAACTTTGTATTATTTGATACACCTTTTGATAATTAATAAACAGTCAATTAATTACTCATTATTAATCAAACGATTATGCATATAACAGCATAACAAATTTACATTTTTTACACAGTTTTTAATTAATAACTCTGTCAAATAGTTAATCATATTAATTATCATATTAATTAAATATAATGCATAAATTTGCATTATAAGGTACTTTGGTTATTCAAGCAAATTCAAGCATTTGCTCTGATTTCTTTTAAATTGAAACTTCCATTTTTAATTTTAACAGAATTTTAAACATTGGACACAAATTTCAGTACTTATTTATATTATTATATGAATAAAAAATATGTGTAATTTTGTGTATCCTACAAACCTTTTAACCTACGAATTAATTTATAGGTTACATTTCATAATTAATTTAACCTATAAATTAATCTTTTACACCTAGCAATACAGATTTAGATGTTTTGGCAGTTTTTATTTGTGTGGCAACAACATAGCTTCGTAACTTCGTGTGTGCGCTCACACACACACACACACACACACACACACACACACACACACACACACACACACACACACACACACACACACACACACACACACACACACACACACACACACACACACACACACACACACACACACACACACACACACACACACACACACACACACAGTCGTAAGGGTTACATTCCAGAAACTTATGCATAAGTCGAATGCAACGTAGTTTCATGGAACTGTAACTTATTAACTGACATATCATTTTCTCTCTTGGCTGACACATTATCGGTAATTTAAGCCATAATATACATAAAGGAAACCAGACAGAATACCCGTTTAAACATGGAATTTCCCTTTAAGTCGTTTTGTATTTTTTAATAACTATTCCATTAATTCAATTTTTTCTATTTTTTCCTTATAACTCATGCTTACGTGTGTCGGATTTGGACTGTGTGTGTGTGTGTGTGTGTGTGTGTGTGTGTGTGTGTGTGTGTGTGTGTGTGTGTGTGTGTGTGTGTGTGTGTGTGTGTGTGAATATTAAAACATCAAAGTAATTGCAGACCTCTCTTCAGAAGATATACTTCGTATCATGTTTGTGTTTTTCTTCTGGATATGAAATTCCACTAAATTAAGAAGCCGATTCAACATGTTTTGTGACATTCTAAAATAGTTAAAACATTTTACATCGTCCACTTTCAGATCACCCATTAATATATAAAACTGTCTCCCATTAATATTGAACAGTCACACATCATCTGATGGATCCAGAATCGACGTTGTCTAAAACGGCAACGTCTTTGTACAGGAAGAGGAAGAAGACCTTCTTCACCAGAGTCAATGATTAAATTGATAGAAAAAGTAAATAATATAATTCTTCTTAATAAAACTATTTTCCATCACTGAGCAAATGGGCAGTGGCATGTCTCTCAAGCGAACCCAGTCACACAAGCCACAAAGAAGCTGGTACAAACTACTGAGTCGTGCCACTAAGTGGCACTACAGAGTGGCCCATGTGTTAGGAGCCAGAGAGAGAGACTTGAGATTGACATGAACTATATTACTGGAATGAAATGGAACAGTGGATCTCAACCTTTTTAAGTTCACAATCCACCCTGAAGGATATTACTCTTCATAAGCACGGGCACCGCCAGAATTACTTGTAGTGGTGTGGACCAAGTTTATAATCAAATTTTTGCTAACATTAGCCCTCTTTTATGCCTAACCAAATTATACACACTTACTTCTACTTAATACTAAAAGTACTAGGTTTTAAAGACAATGCAAATAAATTAACGAGCTGGACTTTGCAACCCCCAAACGCCTCCTCTAGACCCAGCAGTGGGTCATGCCCCATAGGTTGAGAAACGCTGTAATAGGTTAACTAATGTCCTATCATACCTCTTATATATCAACACTATGTATTTATTTACTTATCTGGTAATATAATACTATCATAATTTCTCACAGCAGAATGAATTTGGAAAAGCTAGAAAGTATTGGTAATCACCAAAAATTAGAGGAGAGGAATACTAATAAATGAAACAAAAATCATGGCATGATAGGAGCAATATTTAAAAAATTAATTGGGGTTGGATATATAAAGATAGAAAAAAATGAAATGTGAAGATGACAGTGAACAAGAATCAAAAAGCAGAAACAGTAGTGATAATATAAGAAAGGAGGACTTAATAAAAGCAAAAAGAAATTTAATAATGGCTAAGTACCAGAGAATGATGAAACTATATCAGAAATAGTGAAAGCAAGAGAGAAAGACGATTACATTGCTACTGTAAATTTGCAATAAAGCTTGGAAAGATGATAAAATTCACAGGGAATGGGAAATAGGACTAACATTATTAATACTCAAGAAAGGAGGCAATAAGACTCACAATGATTATAGAGCAACGACACTGTTAAGTAAAACAGCGAAACTTGACAAACTAGAAAACAATGCTGAGAAGACAACCATAACCACCTTACCAGAAGTATAGTATATATTCTATCCAGCCAGAACTACTAAAGGCCATAATTTTGTTTATGGTAAAAGAATTCTACACAGAACATAGTCATAACTGAAAATAGCTTCTAGCATTTTGGGGCATGGAGAAAGCATTTTACAAAGTGCTGAGAATAAACATACGAGAAAGTTTAAATAAAATAAATGTAAATAATAAATTAACTATAGCAATCAAATGTATGTAGAGAGTAGTCAGAAACTGAGTAATACATAAAATAAGAAATTGCAAATAGTTTGACAAAAGTGGTGGAATATAGGTAAATCCCTGCTACTCATTACCTTTATCGATGAACTAATTAGAAACACAAAATAATTGAGCCATTTTATACTGAATACAGAAATATACAAAGAACTGTACCTCTCAATGCAACTTTTCAGATAATGTGGCACTTATACTCAGAATGGACAGGATTTGAAGGAAAATTGCTTCTGTGGAATATAGTTTTAACAAAGAAAATAAAAGTGAACAAATCTAAAACAAAAGTGTCAGAAAAATAAAAGTATCTAAAGAATTAATAGAGCAAGATAGTAGTTTATAATACTTAGATTGGATTTTGAGTTCCAATTAGGATTAGAAATAATCAAATAAGGGACAAGCTAAAAACAGAACTTATAGAAGAATTTACCAGACAAACACAAAGAATGAACAGCACAGTATCAGCTGTGATTTGGGAAGGAAGAGTCCAAGGGACAAAGAAAAGAGCAAGGCCAAAAGAGACATGAGATAATGCGCTGGATAAAATTATGAAGAAAAAAGAACTATTATGGAAGACTCAAAGAATGTAGACTTGACTGGAATAAGTTAATATAAATAATAAAGATATTAGTTTAAAAATTCATCTTTACACCCTACTGAACAAAGGAAAATTAAACACACAAGTGTGCACATGTAAAACAATTACGTTTTCTGTGAATTGCGCAAAAATGTGCATAAAGAAAATCTACCATCTTGTAGTGCATATTTCTTGTATCTGTAGATACATGTTTGCATGAATTCATGTATAAAGAATTTATTAATTACTCAGTTTATAACATAATAATATAGTAATAAAGAAGCAGTGAGAGGTATTGCTGAACATTATACATTAGTTACAACCTTTCAGTTGAACCGATAGTAAATGTAATATGTAAAATATATTAATATATGTGCAAACTGCAGATGAATGTGAATAACTTCCAGAATGACACCAAACCGGTTCTGACACCATTTCACATGTTTGGAGAGATCTTAACAAAAGTGTAACATCAATACCACTTAGCACAGCCATCTGCCCTCCCACCTGTGTTGCATCAGGGCATCTGGTCAAGGCTGGAGAACTCACACACCCAATTTCTGGTGGAGAATCAACATGACAAAGCACACACATGTACGTGCACCACACAAACATGCACCCATACAAAACACACACACACAACGCAATAAAGAGAATCAGGTGACAATGAATTGATTTGTTTATTGCAAAACAACACACTTATTAGTGCAAAAACAGACATTGATTTGTTAAAAATGGTGTTTCTGCAGGATGAAACAGAAATTTGACAAATCTGGAATGGCATTCAGCAAAATCAGACCTGTCAATTTACACACCACTATAAATACCATGGACAATTTCGAGTAAGGCAGAGAGATTCTGGTAACAATAAAGATGAGGCTACTATGTCCCTGTGATTCTCGATGTGGAAGCACAAAAATCATCAATGTCATCATCATCGTCATAATCATCTATTGAGCAAAACACACACATAATGAATGGAATGGGGTCACCAGAATCATCATCATTCAGTGAGCAACACACAAAACGATACTATGCCACAGTAACCACACTGAAAGCAGGTGAAAAATGAACCATTATTTAATATAAGACATTCAGAAAATAAAAAGAGAGATGAGATAAATTAAGAAAAAATAAATACATGATTGTATATAATGTAAATACAAAAATTTTAATAATTATTATATTTAAAAAAATAATTTTTATATTTATTTTATAATTTTTCTATTTACTTAAAATGGGTGCTATTTACTTTTTATTGAACTGAAATAAGTATTATTTTTAATTAAAATTCAACAAGTAAACTTTTCCTTTTATATAATAAATATTTAAATAATATTTTATATATTACTTGCAATATTTATATTAATTATCTAAATTCAATATTTTAAGTCAGACACCCAAGTAGCTAAAAACTCTTTCATATTTATGTTCATATAATTGTTTTATGTTTGTTGTTTTTATATTATTCATGTGTGATTTATAATATGTGTAATATGCCTTAACACTTTGTAAACAGCTTCTTAAAAAGGGGATATTTAGATTTCGATGTTCAATATTTAAGTTTTTAAAATAATTTTTAACACAGCAATGATTTTCTTTTTATTTATTTACATAGCTCTTTCAAGCCACTAATACATTTGTGCGCTTGATTAACAATGTGACTGTATTGTGCTGTGGCTAATATTGAATATTGTGCTGTTTAAACAATTAACTGTTGTTAATGTTGAATGTAACACACACAAAATCCTACAACCTAGCCGGTTAATTAATTAATTTACTACAGTTGCGTTCAGTATTGACAGTGAAATGTCTTTAAATAATTGTGATGTTACAATGTTATAACTCAAATAAGGTCAAATTCTTTTACCTGGATTGGTAAATAAACACTCAGATATGTTCACACATCTGAACTATTTGCAGTTGAACTATGCAAGAATGTAACATCGTACAGTCTAAAATGTATGGAACATACATGTACAAACAGCTTGATTAAAAAACATATAAAACAGACAAACCAATACATTCAGCTAACTAATGTCAGCTAAAAAAATGCGCTCACATACAAGACAGCAAAAACCATAGGATACAAACTAAAAATTTCAATTTAACAAAGAATATTAAAACAAAAAAGTCATACAAAAATCAGAAAAATTAAAACAAATAAATGAAAATGAAAACACCTTCTTCGCCACATACAATATAACCGATATATACACCACCTTACCCGTGTGAATAATAATAAAAATAATTATTAAAACAAATGAAGATATACAACTTATAAATGGAATAAAAAACAGCCTTAGGCTAATAATAAACCAGAATTATTTTGAATTTAAAAATACAATTTTCCGGGATCTGTCTTATCCAGTATAACTGCAGAAACATTGTTAGAGAACACTGACCATAAAATTGTTAGATCCCAATGGTACACAAACATAAAAATACAAGCCTATATGGCCTGTAAGTATCTAACAACAAAAACATACATGCAGTCGAAATATCAAAAATCTAAACAACATACACTCAAACATACATTTTACAGAAGAAAAAGAAAACAAAATCATTACAATATGCAATATACAGAGAACCAGCCTGTTCTAGTCTGAAACTTCCTAAGAATTAAAACCGTAACACTAAAATGGCAGCTTTCCATGGACTTTTCAACAAAATATTGATATGCCATTACAGAACATTGTACATGTCATGTTTCTCGGCTATCCCAGTAGAGCCCAGTTGTAATGTTTGTATGCGTACATATGCTACTTTGAGAAGAAAGACAAATGAGATACTTAACATGTGGCAACAGTCGAGGCTGTTCCAGACTTCACCAGTCACGCACCCTGTTCAATTATGATCAGGGGCGTATCCTGCTTTGGCAAGGTGGGTGTGCTGCTTAAAAAATAATCATATCCGTCTACTATGAAACTATTTAATTATCAAGTTTATAAGATGCATTATTTAGGGAAATGCAACAACAAAATAATAATAATAATAATAATAATAATAAAAGTATCCTAAAAGTTAGTTCAGTCAACTTTTCTCCTGTTTACATATTTATTTATAAACAAGTTCTGCTCTTCTTTCTTTACATAAAAACTTGTCAAGTACCCTTTCATGAAATGAGTCTTTGAGTCTCAGTCTGTGGAGTATTTCTTTCTCAATAGAAATAATACTTAAACTGCTTAACCTGTCCTCGCTCTGAGTGCTCCTGCAGTAGTTGTGAATGCGTTTTAGAGCCGAAAAAAAAAAACGTTCAACTGAACTTGTGGTACTTGGTATAGTCAGAATTAACTCAGCTAACATGTATACTTCTTTGAATGCAGAAATTAAGTCATTGTTCTTTAGAAACCTGACCAACTCAAAGACATGTAGACCATGAAATTCATCACTGGAATATACCACTGAAAGTTCACTTTTGAGTCTTACAAGATCAAATAATGACTCATACACTGATCCTAAGGACTCCAGAAGGACAGACGGAAAATTTTCCTTGTAAATGGAAAATTTATTAGGTGAGAGGAGATGACAGAATCTCAACTTCGAAACTGAACCATACCTCACATCTATTTGTTGCACAATATTGTCAATGATTTCACAAAACAATCGACGACAACAGTTGTCCTCAGAGTCCAGACAAATTCTTTTAGTTCTAGGCTCAGCTCCTCTTCTCTCACCTTTAGCTGCTATCCATAGGGCATCAAAACCATTTTGTCTCTCACTTTGCAATTGTTGTACAGTATCAATAACTTTTTGATGACAGTACATCATATCTACAGATTCACTCTGGAGAATATTATACAGTACATCTGTGTATGAAAACAGTTTGGAAAATACTTCCAACTAAAATATGGTATTGAACTCACTCAAAAAAGAGAGAATACCTCTTGATTTGACTACTGTATCACTTTCCCATTCACTACAGTTTTCCACAATACTTTAAACAAATTCTATAAGTTGAACACTATATTCTTTGACAGTTTGCACTAACCTTGAAGTAAAATTCCATCTGGTAGGAGCAACTGATGGCAGTTTCCTCTGTACAAATTCTTCCAAAGCAATTGTCCTTTTTGAGGATTTGGAAAAGAACGCTGGAAGCCCACTAAGTGTTTGAAAAAAATCCTGCAGTCTTTTATATTTGAGAGACATTGTTGAAGAACTAAGTTTAAAACATGGGCATAACAATGTGTAAAGAGAGCCTTTGGGTAAGATTCTAGAACTTTAGCTTGAAGCCCGTTCAAGTGACTGCTCGTTACTGCGGCACCATCATACGTCTGCCCTACCAATCTGTCACTGATATTAAACTCTTCCACGAAACTTGTCACATGTGCAAATAGTCCTTCAGCTGTTCTATCTGAACTTACGTCAGTAAATCCAACAAAGCGTTCACAAGCAGCATCATCCTTAACAAACCGGAGCACAGTTGAAAGTTGGGATTTACATGAGATATCAGACGACTCGTCCAGCATGATAGAAGTGAAGGTTGCTGAAGATACTTCTTCCTTTATTTCGTCTATAATAACATCCCGTATAGCATGGATTATGTCATTTTGTATTGCTGGATATGTACCTCAAAACACAGTAGCTGTTTTTAGATGGTTGTCTAAAAGAGGATCATATGCTCTGAGTGCCTCAAGAAACTCCAAGTAATTTCCTTTGTCTAATGAGTTGGCTGATTCATCATGGCCTCTCAGAGAAAGTTCCTGCTTTGCAAGATAACAAACAGCATCTATTAATCTCTTCAATATGTCTCAATTTTTTTTAACAAGCTCATTGTTTGCTGATATTGTCTTTATGTTGGGAGTCAATTAAAATGTCAATTCTCTGCTTTCCAAATATCTTGCATTTAAGAAATGATTCTACACGAGACTGTGATCTTTCGTGTCGTTGCTGTGCAGAGGATAAATGACTGAGATCGGAAAATCCAGTTTTCGTCCACACACTTTTTTCTTTGGAAAAAAAGAATACATGGCCAACAAAATAATTTATTTAATTTCTCACAGTCAGTTAACCATGGAATCGAGTTGAAAGATGATACTGAAAAGTGTCTAGTGTATTCTTCCTTTTTGCCCTTGTGTTAAGTTGTTAAATTAGGCAACGGAGAGCACGGTCTTCCATTTGTAACAATTTTAAGTTTTTCTTCAAAAATTCTACATGAAAATCCATTTTCCAAAATGTCATCAATTGTAAAATTATGATTTTCCATGATTTAGAAGCACATCACAAAAACAGAATCACGATTCAACAGAAATTATTCGAAAATCTCAAAGAACTTTAGAAACCATACAACTCTCAGCACGCCTGGTTGGTGCGGTACTGAAGCCGCACTCAAGGCACGCTAACACCGCTGCACCCCCACTTTACCTCTCCGACCCCTCTCCAAGTCTAGCACGCACTTCTCGCCAGTCAGCTACCTCAGCAATAGCCATGAGAGGTGCGGCCGCTCCCAGCGCACACATTCCTTGCAATAACACATCTTCATTTGAAACATAAGTAGAGTTTTAAATCATTTATTCACAGCAATAATTTTGACGCGTGTGGCGCACACGTTGCACATATGGAGAATTCGCGCCTGATTATGATCTAGTGTTTTCGAGTAGTGTTGACAGTGTATTATGGACTATTCTGGAACACTTACACACTTGTGACAAACAAATTCCTATTTAAACAACTACAGCTGCCACCTATAAGTCAGTTTAAGTGGTGATTTATTCAAGTGAGGTTTGAAGTATTGTGGGAAATGTGTTGTTATGTTATAATTGTGCAGGACTCTATTACTTGACATTATTACTGCATGTGGACAAATTTAGCTCAGATTATTGTACAAGTTGATTATAAACTGTAACTGTGATAATTAAAACTGGTTTTTAGTGACATCATTGAGGTCTTGTGTTTTTTTCCACTGTAGCATATGATGAGCGGTTAAACCTTCGTATCAGTAGTGTCACAAGTGGGATAGAACTGTTAACAGTGGAAACAGTGGACACTTTGTACAAGACTAGTGTAATTTGTAATTAACCTGTAAACAATGGATGCCAGTCAGATGATGGAAAATTTCCAGGTGCTACTGTTGCAGACTGAGGAACAACGACAACAGTAGGCAGAAGAAGCAGAAAGACAACAAAAAGAAGAATGCAGACAGGAGGCAGAAGAAGCAGAAAGACGACAAAAAGAAGAATGCAGGCAGGAAAGAGAAGAGGCTGAAGAACGGCAGAAAGCACTGTTGCTCGAGTCAGAAGAACGGCAAGACGAGAAACATAAGAAGGAAGCGGATAAAACAGAAGCTCTTTTTGAAGCTATGCAGAAACAGATGCAAGAACATAGTAATGCATAACTGGGTCTCCTACATGGTGACTTGGGTGAATTACGAGGTGAGCTTAATAAACAAGTTACTAGAATATCAGAGGTACAAGAATCAATGACATTAAAAATAGCTGAAGTAGAAAAATCTGTCTTGAATGTTGAAGAATCTATGTCTACAAAATATCTGTCATAGAAGAATCCATGTCAAATAAAATATCTGCAGCAGAAGACTCAATGGCAACATAAGAGAACAAATTAAAAGTGCAGTTGAGCAGTTCATGAAAATACACCGAAACAAATTTCTGAACAGACTGTACCAATCATAAAGACAGAAAAGATAACAGAGAAAGTCACTTTGTCTGCAGTTGGGGCAGTACATGTTAAGGCCCCAACCTTTGATGGAAGTACTCACTGGGTGACGTACTTTAGACAATTTGAAGCCACCGCATGCGCAAATAATTGGACAGATAAAGAGAAGGCAGTTTCACTCGTTTTCGCTTTAAAAGGACCTGCCGCAGAGCTACTACAGAAAGTGCCACCTGACACCCAGAACATCTATGACGAATTGATTAAAGATCTTAATCTTAAACATTGCTGATGATGAAGTTATGCAAGAGGTTTTTGATGAGAACTTATCAGGCTTGGACCAACTAATGGCGTATAGGTTATCAGTACATGAGTGAGTTAGGTGCAACAGGAGTGATTCCAGCAAAACTAGTGGTTGAGCGGCAGACTCATATTCCTGGGAACTGGATGTTTGGATTACACAAGACTGAATTCGATGAGCCAGAGAATTATCTTTCGGAAGTAGACTAGCTATGTAGATCGCCTGGCCAAGTGTTACTTCAGAGATGGTTTGACAGTTTGGGACGAATAGGCTGTTTGACAGTTTGGTAAGGAGGTGGCAGTGTTACACCATTACAGAACGTTCTACATGTTTCTCAGCTATCCCAGCAGATCCAGCTGTAATGTTTGTATGCGTATATATTGCTACTTCGAACAGAAAGACAATTATGTGAAACTTAACATGCGGCAACAGTCGAGGCTGTTCCAGACTTCACCGGTCACACACTGTGTTCAAGGCCCCAATCAATTATGCTCTAGTGTTTCGAGTAGTGTTGACATTTATTATGGATTATTCTGGAAGACTTATGCTATCTATTTGAATAATGACAACTGCCACTTGGAAGTCAGTTTAAGTGGTGATTTATTCAAGTGAGGTTCAAAGTATTCTGGCGAAGGTGTTATTGTGTTATAATTGTGCGGGACTCTATTAGTTGACATTATTATTGTAAGTGGACAATTTTAGCTTGGATTATTGTACAAACTGATTATAAACTGTAATTTTGATAATTAAAGCTGGTTTTAGTGACTTCATTGGTGTCTTGAATTTTGTTTTCCACTGTACCATACAGCGATCAGTTAGACCGTTGTAACAATATATAAAATATTCCCAAATGCAGAGAAAATCAGATAAGAAAGAAATATATCAGATTGCTGAAGAAAAGTGTTATAATAAAAAAACCATCAATAAAGTAGAAAATAAAACAAAAACAGCACATTTAAGAACCAACTATAATCAAACTAAAAGAATAACAGAACAACAAAATAGCCATATTTACTTAAAAAAGCAACATAATGAATATAATTAAATTACTGGTATTTAAAATTACAGAAATTAAAGTAGTTTACAAAACAGTAACAACATACAAATAATTAATAACTTATACAATAAAAATTATAAATGAAATAGGGGAACTTATAATGACCACAACAAATTTTAATAGGCCAGAAAAAAAATTGTTAATGATACTTCCAACATTTAAACACTTATAAAGCTAATTTAGCAAATCCAATAAATGCAGGACATGAATTCCCAGACATTAACAACCTGTTACTAATAAAACATATACCACCACACAAGAGCATTATAATGAATATTTGGGTTCATTACACACACACACACACACGCGTGCGCGCGACGACATAAAACACAAAACAAATTAATACCACAACATGTATATCAATACAAAAGAAGACTCAACTTTTAAAACACTAAACATAGGAGATAATCAGAAAATAAAATTATTCATCTTAACCAATCACATATGAAACCAAAAGACCCACACCAACACAAATGACCAAAAGCCAATAACAAAAGTTAACCAACACATTGATATTTCTATAAACAACAAACCAATATAGATGGCAATCAGCATACAGCTTGTTTACACATTTTCAGCTCAATTTGAGAATTAAGTTTTTTTTTTAACTTTTTGAAAGTCCTCCCAGACACTTCTTTTCTGCACTTTTAAAATTGCTATAGCTTCTAAACCATATTGATATGAAAATTTACAAATGCCTGTGAACTCATTTACGAATGTGAGGTTAATGAGTTCTGCAATTATTTAACAGATTGATGTTTTGACAAAAATTAAACAATTAGAATTTATGGTGATTTAACACTCCAAACATTATATTGTTACGACGGTCTACTCGATCGTCGTAGGTACAGTGGAAACAAAATAAGTACAAGACACCAATTAAGTCACTAATCACACCTTTAATTGTTATAGTAAAACAGTTCGTAATTAACAACACAATGTCTACAACAAATCAAATGAAATTGTTCGTACGCAATAAAATGTCCACTAATATTAAAACTCAACTGTATTACAATTATACCGTCCGAATATAAAACGCAACACTTCACTAATAACTACTTGAACGTACACCGTAATAACCCGAACCGCTCTGTAAATATATCGCACTAATACTCTCGAACCGCACAGTCAAAAATCTCGCATTGAACTGAACTACTAAGGCCGCGACGCGATGTATTTATAGTTACGCTACACACACCAGAAGCTTCCAAACTGCGTCTTATCTCTCGCGAACTACGTAATTGCTGCGGCCTTGACACAGTCCGAGCGCCCGAGCGAAGACTGGCAAAGTGCGAGAAAATTCTCGCAACATGCGTTTAGTAGCACGTACACCACACGCTTACGTCGAGATCTTTCTGGGACATTCGTTAAACGCCTAGATTGTTCTACGCTGTCGTAGCACAGCCCCCTCCTTAAGCCTGTTCGTCCCGAACTGGCAAAGCGTCTTCGAAGTAATACTCGACCAGGCGATCTAGGTGGCCATCCTTGCGAAGGATAATTTTCCCGTTCTTCGAATTCAGTCTCGTGTGATCCGAACATCACGTTCCCAAGAATGCGAATCTTTCGCGCAACCACTAGCTTCGCTGGAATCACTCTCGTTGCGTCATGTACTAATGACCTAAATACCACTGGCTGATCCAAGTTTGTTTGGTTCTCGTCAACAACCTCTTGCGTAACCTCATCTTCAGCCACTTTACCCTCGGCCGCTTCTATCAGCTCAGGAACAAGCAAGAGTTTTGTCTCGACACCCATAGTCGGCTCTCCAATCACTTCTTTTGTCGTTATACTTATTTGTACTTCCTCTGCTAGTTCTTCCTCCATTTCCGCTTGCAACAGGGAGGTTTCCTCTTGATCAGACTTGTTGAATTTTTCTTCGACTAATGCCACTCGCTTAATCGAATGGTTGGTAGACCCTGTCATTTTAGCCATGCAAAGCTTTATCTTCTCTTGGCCAACCTTCAGGACATTCTCTCTTAAGTCCACAACGAATCCGTAGGCATTCATAATGTCCGTGCCAAGAATCACTTCATCGACAATGTCTGCAACGAGCATTTGGTGGCTAAACTCAAGAAGACCCAGGCGTACACGTACGTCTACCTTTCCTAGCACCTTGACGGGGCTTCCAGTCACAGTCTGTATTGTATAAGAGCTAATTAGAGGATGGCGGTTACAGACTAAGTCAGGGCGCACAATGGACACTGTTGCGCCCGTGTCAACTGTAAATGATGTTGGTTTACCATCCGCAAATCCATTAACAATCAAGTTTCCACTGATCTTATGCAGCGTGGAAACTGTGTGCTGTTCTGGGCCTTTACTTCTCCAATTGGTGCGATCAGTCTCTTCTCTCGGTATCTTCTTCTCCCAACAGTCTACCTGTAGATGACCACGTTTTCCACAGTTGTAACATTTCGGTCTTCTGTCTTTTTCAAATCGTTGCGACTCTCTTGAACTTTTGAACTGTTTGTCCGACAACACTGTTTTTCTGCACCCATCGTCACGGTAATGTGATCAGGGATCTTCTGACTGCAACGTGATGGCACAAACCCATTAATGTAGCGGGACGCTGACTTGGCAGCTTCAAACTCTAGGGCGTGAACAAGAGCTTCTGAGCTATCTCGGTGTCTTGCCATTCGTAACACTTGCTGAAGTTCACAATCTCCGATGCCATCAATAAATGTCTGCACCGTAAAACGCGTTCGAAAATCTTCTGGTGCTTCAGGATAGGCTAATCTAATCAATCTGTCGATACTTGCTTCAAATTCTTGAAGACTTTCCCCGGAACGTTGTCGTCTTGTTCTCAACTGAGCGTAGTACACCTCTCGCAAATGTTTATCACCGTAGCGTAATTCTAGAGCTTTTATCAACTCGGCATAGATGTTCTGGCTGTCAGGTGGCACTTTCTGTAGTAGTTCTGCCGCGGGTCCTTTTAATGCAAGAACAAGCGAAACAGCCTTGTCTTTTTCTGTCCAATTATTTGCGCATGCAGCAGCTTCAAATTGGCGGAGGTACGTTGCCCAGTGAGTGCTTCCGTCAAAGGTTGGAGCTTTGACATGAACTGTCCCTACTGCAGGCAAAGTGACTTTCTCTGTTAACTTATTTTCTGTGTATTTTTCTGTCTTGATCACTGGTACAGTCTGTTCAGAAAGTTGTTTTGGTTGTAATTTCAGACACTGCTCGACTTCATTTTTAATCTGCTCTTTTATATTTGTAATCGAGTCTTCTACTGCAGATATTTTTGTTGACATAATTTCTTCCACAGTCAAGACAGATTTTTCTACTTCAGATATTTTTGTAGACATCGATTCTTCAACACTCGAGACAGATTTTTCTACTTCCGTTATTTTTAATGTCATTGATTCTTGTACCTCCGATATTTCAGTAACTTGTTTATTAAGCTCACCTCGTAGGAGACCCAATTCTGCGGTACTATGTTCTTGCAACTGTTTCTGCATAGTTTCAAAGAGAGCTTCCGTTTTATCTTTTTGTCTTTCTTCTGTTTCTAGCATTAGTGCTTTCTGGCGTTCCTCAGCTTCTTCTCTTTCTTGTATTCGTTCTTCTTTTTGTCGTCTTTCTGCTTCTTCTCTTTCTTGTATTCGTTCTTCTTTTTGTCGTCTTTCTGCTTCCTCCGCCTCCTGTCTGCGTTTCTCGTCCTGTCATTTTTCTGTCTGCAACAGCAGCGCCTGTAAATTTTCCATCATCTGACTGGCATCCATTGTTTATCGATTAATTACGAATCACACTCGTCTTGTACAAAGCGTCCACTGTTTCCACTGTTAACCGTTCTATCCCAGTTCTGACACCACTGTTACGACGGTCTACTCGATCGTCGTAGGTACAGTGGAAACAAAATAAGTACAAGACACCAATTAAGTCACTAATCACACCTTTAATTGTTATAGTAAAACAGTTCGTAATTAACAACACAGTGTCTACAACAAATCAAATGAAATTGTTCGTACGCAATAAAATGTCCACTAATATTAAAACTCAACTGTATTACAATTATACCGTCCGAATATAAAACGCAACACTTCACTAATAACTACTTGAACGTACACCGTAATAACCCGAACCGCTCTGTAAATATATCGCACTAATACTCTCGAACCGCACAGTCAAAAATCTCGCATTGAACTGAACTACTAAGGCCGCGACGCGATGTATTTATAGTTACGCTACACACACCAGAAGCTTCCAAACTGCGTCTTATCTCTCGCGAACTACGTAATTGCTGCGGCCTTGACACAGTCCGAGCGAAGGCTGGCAAAGTGCGAGAAAATTCTCGCAACATGCGTTTAGTAGCACGTACACCACACGCTTACGTCGAGATCTTTCTGGGACATTCGTTAAACGCCTAGATTGTTCTACGCTGTCGTAGCAATATGTTAAAATGTATATTATACTGTATGCTAAATCATGATTCTAATATGATCAATTTTACAAAGTTATATTTCTAGAATTGTTGCTTGAATAAAATAATGATGAAATTAAATGAAAATACGTGAAAATCACTGCGAAGCATAAAATAAAATCGTGAGAACATTGCGATGTGGTGTTAGACTCAAGTTATAGTGAGGCCTTTCAAGTTGGAGTATCAAATCATGGTCAGATGGAATACTGAATGAGGAAAACAGTATTTCAAGAGTGTGTGAAAGGATGCTGCCGAAATCAACTGAGGAAAGGAAAAGTAATATGGTGGGTAATTAATTGGACATTTTGTTGGTTTAGTATCTTGTTTGAGGGAATATTGGGCGATGTAGACCAAGACAAGACCAAGGAAGGAAGAGAATATAAGAAAGTAAAGAGACTAACTCTAGAATAAAACGTTGCAGGCCCACCAACCTTCAGGTTGAGGAGAAGAAAAGAAGAAGAAAGAGACACAGCCCATTTCATCTGGGTATGTTAATGCTACAGCCTTGCTACAGGCACATCATCATACTGGGTACATGATGATGTCTCATGATGAAATAAAATCAATAATTTTATTTATTAGTGTGTGTATCATGGAGAAGTACTACTCAATGCCATTCTCACCACAGGATACTAGTTTGTTTTTTAAGCCACAAGTATCACCACTGCATCCTCAAACATGAGCAGTGATTGTTTCTTTTTAATCCAATCCCCAATCCGCTGTTATTGAGTGTGAACTAGACTACTCATGTGTCTCTCGTAAAGCAGATGTCAATGTGCCAGTAACAAGGTTGCAACACAGATACTCCATGGCAAGCATCAGAATCACAAACAAGCAATGAGGTGCTCAAACAACCATTTGTATGCCAGTAGCAAAGCTCCAGCAGAATTGCTATACAGTGAGCAATACGCAACAGCTACATGCAAGCAGTGAGACGCCTGGACAAGCACTATGTGCCAGCAACAAGACTGCAGCAGAAATGTTCCATGGGAAGCATCTATATGCTACCAGTACACAAACATAGCCTTATGCAAACAGCAACAACACACTGAATGTTATTAATTATTCTGTTTTATTATCTGTGTTCTATTTGCTGAGTATTATAATTGAATCAACTATAAAATTATGAATATTTCCTCATTTTGCTTCAGGAAAAATACTGTAAGAGTTAGTTATTTTCCAAGGACAGATGGCAAGGAAGGACAAGCACTATAATGAATATGTTCAAGTATTGATAACCTAATTACTTTGGTCTACCACCCTTGCCTGTGTTGTATTTTTAATATGTATTTTCCAAGCACTGATGTTATCCATGGATTTGGATTATTGTTATTTTGTTAACATATATAGGCCTACTGTTACAAGAATCGCACAGCTTGTGGTCTTGAAACATTGGAAAAATAATTGAAACCTGAGAAACTGTTATACACAAATTTAATAAAAGTTTTAATTCTACACTTACATAAACAATTTCTCAAATTGAAAACTGTTTAACACTTATTACCATATAATAATAAAAGTCACCAATTTACAAATGTCCATGTACAATAATTAACAAAAAAAAAGTTAAGACTAAATACTGCTTGTCCAGTAACTCACACTGAATCACAAAATTAAAAACTAATACATCTTATCACTTTGATTCATGGTACCCAACTGCAATGTTGGTTATTGTATTTATAGTTGTCAGGAACAGCATATAACGTTATATGATTTCCATGGTGTTAAAGATCCCCAGAGATTCATCAGCCTGTCTCTATGAAGACCCAAAAACATGAAAAATATGTGAAAGTGTTGCATATTTTTGTTGAGTACTATGTTGATATGCATAGTATTGCATATCATCCTGCTGCTCAAACAATGCATGCAAAGCATATTGTTATGCGATACAGAACATTCTGGTACAGTCGATAGTGTCTTTTTACAAGCTTCTCAACTAGCCCAGCCAGCGTGTATTTCTGCCAAGGCCATGCTGAAGTATCCTCTAGAATGTTTGAGTGCTTGTTAAGGATGCATATTATGGAACCCTGCGGACTATAAATAGCCAACACCTGCTGCTTGGAAGTCAGTGTACATCGGGCAATTACACAGTGCGTTCAAGTGGTTATTAGTGAAAAGTGATTACTGTGCGGGACTCTATTACTTGACATTATTACTGCGTCTGTACGGAATTTAACTTGAGTTATTGTACGAATATAATCTTGTTGATTTCAAACTGTTAATTGCGATTAGTAATTTAACTGGTGTCTTTATTTTGTTTTCCACTGTACCATACAACAATCAGTGAAACCGTTGTAATAATATGTAAGCCATGTGTGTTGCCTATCTGCTCAGTATAACACTGCCACCCTCTATAAACCTGCTCATCCCAAACCAGCAAATTGTTTTGCAATCTTTGTTTTTAAGTTTAAAGACTCTTTTTTCACAGCTTATCCTGAGATTTTGTTGTGGTATTATATGGATGTTGTCAATCAATGAAAATATTTTAGAAAAGCCAACCGACTACAATGTTTAATTACTCGTTACCATTAATTATATTGTGTTAATTAATAGATTATATTCTTTCAATCTAGCAATGGTAATTAAAGTTACAATGAAGTCTACTGATGTTAATTGTAATTGTATTAAGTTTACTTATGCGTGATGAGTACAAATAATCTTTTATGTTCAAGCATACTAATTGTTGTATCATCCCTCAGGTAGTTATTAAATAATAAAACGCGTACACATTTATCAGTATAATTGTTGCATTTATTATTATTACGTTACTTGTCATTCATATTAATTCCATATGATTTTAACATTGTATGGTCATTCGTTAATTTAACCTATAATCTATCTCAACAGACATTTATTCTAAGATCTCTATCTCAAGGTTCGATTTACTTTTTAACACTTATCTCTATTAAATATCATATTACACACGTTGTTTAGAAATGGATTCATGTTAATATATGAAGTTTATCTTTAATAAGACATACGTGAGTTTTTAAGTAAGCTATATTTTATACGTAGGTTCTTTGAGTAGGACAGACAGGTGTTTTAACAAAATATTAACTATTGCATAAAAGTTACTGTTGGTACGTTATCCAATCTGCGGTGTGTAGATCTGCGCTGATATCATTTCCACTCCTTAGATCTGCCATGAAAGTGTAGATGCACTAATCATATCGTGGTTTACTCTCGTATTGCATGATAGTTGAACTCTTTTTTGATCACTCCACTTTGACTAATACACTCCGGCATCCTCCGACGTTCCAATAGAATAATTACCGGTTACTAGTTATAACGTTTATTCTTGTTACACGAGTTATAGTTTTCACATGACTGTTTTCGAACACATGCTGTGATCCTAACTGTTTTACAAGTTATATATTACTACAACCTTAGTTCGCACTCTTCAATATTAATTGTATTATACACATTGTTTGTTAACTTTGATTCTATGAAATATAATATTAGTTACAAATCTTCACAACTATTTACACATGTTAAATCTTCGTACGTTTTAAGTCAACTCGCGGGACTTTCACTACCGACTAATTCTGAATTTCCATAAAGACTCTGAACTGTTAAGTTAAGACTCCACGAAACTTATATCATACTCTTGTCAACACTTATGACCGACTCCCCCGAAAGATTATTATTCGACTCCTCGATCGCATTCTCGGCTTATTTTATATACTGAATACACCTAATTCCCCCATAAGATTCTCTTAGTCCACCATCTTTGTTACCATTGGTTATCGTTCTTCTTTTCTACAAAAATTCCCTCCTATTTCTCTTACACGTTTTCCTGCTACGTTTCCATTGGTTTTGCATTCTAGATTTCTAAGAACTTTACTCCAAGAAACCCGCCTATGTTGAACTCTGGTTTCTGATAGGATATCTTACTTCCCTACTCTATTTTCCTTGCTTTTGGTTCCACCCTCAGTCTGTGACGATAGTTCGATTTCACACGCGTCAATCATCCTGTCATTTTTTCTTATGCCCTTTTCAGACAAATTCTCTTAATTGCCTTCTAACTCACAGCTGCATCTGGTTAATGAGTGTACTCCACTTTGCTATAGATTTCTCAGTATCTCCTTGTCTTGCCCCCACTGACTTTTTCTATACCCAAGCGAGACCAATTCCTTCATTGTCTTACACTGTCTAGCTGCATCCTCTGTTAGAGTTCACACACTTGGTGTGGCCTTTCTTAGTAAATTTCTCTCTGGTGTTTTTGCTATCCTTACTCAGAACCACCCTTTTCTTTAAGCGTCCAGATGTACTCGTTACATTAGTTTAATAACCTCCTGTGTGGCTCTCTTTGTATTTCTAATTGTACTCCTCACTAGGGTGTCTTTCTATGACATTCAGCTATAACAATCTTTGGTTTCGCTAAACCTCCAGCTGCCCTGTTGATTAGTGTGTTCGCCTCCATCATATCCCTTCTTAGTATTTTCTCATTGTACTTCGTTCTGGCGATTGTTCTGCATATCAGCCAGAACAATCCCTTAATATCTCCACGCTTTCAGCTGCACTTGTTAAGCTTGTTCACACGCCTCTGTTGTATTTCCTGGTAAATTTTCTCTCTGCCGAACCTCTGCTCTTGTTAGATTTATGATACCTACAGACATGTGCACGTCAACGTTGAAGGCTGTTACACTCTTTTGTATTAACTCCTTTTATAGCTTCCCACATACGTCAATGTCATTTCAAAATCTGACACCTGCTTCTTCTTTCTTTTCCTTTTTTTTTCGCGTTTTGGCATTACACGACTTGTTTTGAAATTAAGTGCTTATTATCACATCCATGTACTAAGGATTAGATTTCAAATTCTTCACAAACAACAGACTCTCACGGCTGGCGTCAACTCTGTTAAAGTCATTATTCCTTGGCGGGCTATTAGGCTGTGGTCTAATCCTGTTTATTACAACAGACGTTTCAGCCCCACCACTGGAAGCCATCTTTGGCGTTTCACAATTGAAGGTTTATCTGACAAGGTATCCACCAGTTCTTTACCTCAGTACTGTTGAATCAATAGCCTGGCAAGCAATAATGACTTTACCAGGATTGTTGTGGGGAAAACATTAAAACCGATTGTAAAAAACTGGATTCCTTTTAGCATTAACAGAAATGTGCCTTCTGCTGTACTTCAGGAGTGAATGAAGAAAAACATGGCCATATTACAATGTTCAACAGTTACAACATAGCCTATAATATAAAATGAATGTGGTGGTGTGTGTGTGTGTGTGTGTGTACATTAATTTATGTTAAATGAATGAATAATTTAAAATTCTGAATTACTGAAAATACAAGTATACACTATAGTTAGAATGATATTTGTGACCATCTGTGTGACCATGTGTCAATCTATTTCATGATTAGTTAGGTTTTCTATAGGGGTTATACACTGCTGTCGTTTGACCAACCATAAGGTTGGAAGAGAAATCATCTAACGTAGAGAAATACGCAGTTCTTGTTTATGACATCTGAAGGTACAGAGGGTTGTGACTTTGGTAAAAGTAGTAAGTTTTGGAAGAGCAGTACGATTACTAATGAACTCAGTCAGTCATCAGGAAATTAGGAGATTAAATCTGAAGAATTATATTTCTTAGTGGAAATATGTTGGAAGGGTGGAAAAAACAATGAGAGTCAATGTTATACAAAAGAGAAAGTAATGTAGGACAAACTTGGAAGATGAGTAGGAGGTTTTTTTACCTAGAAATAGAGATTAGAGATGTATAAGGTACGAGGTGCTACACAAAAGTTTGGGGAATTTGAACAGCGAACAAGATCTGGATGGAGTATGCCCTTCCACTGGTATCTATATGGTGCACCATATGCTTCCTGAATAAGTATGCCAACAGCCATGATGCTGGGATGATGCTTTGTTTTGTTCAGTGCAAATTTGTGATGTAATATTGCAGTGATTTGCAAGTATTGCAAAAGAACTGCAACACCAAATATCTAGGAGTCATCCTTGACAACAAACTCAACCTAAAAGACCACGCAAACCACACCACTCCAAAAATCTCCTCCAAAAGTAACATCTTAAAAAGACTCGCTGGAGTGAAATGGGGAGGAACCCTTGATATACTTAATGAAACCTAAAAAACATATATCAAACCAAACCTTCTGCATGGTGGAGAAATACTTGCCTCAGCTAGCAATGGCACAATAAGAAAACTTGAAATAATTCAAAATAACTGTCTACGGATCTTAACAAGTGCTGTGAAGTCAACTCCTGTATCAGCATTACAAGCCTACACAAATAATAAATACTTGTGTAATGAATACAAATACCAGATATGCATAACGTATGAAAAAATATTACAAAGAAAATACAATAACCCATGGATTATGGAGCCACCAGTAGAACAAACACTAAAAACACAGACGAGCTTTAAACACCTGATGTCGAGATGGAGACAAGAAAATATAGAGATTGAACGACCAACACAACTGACTAACCCCCTGGATTTTATTGAATTTAATATAAACGCTCAACTCACTGAACCCATCAACAAAGCGAATTATATGCCAACCAAGGTTGCCCAAATTTCATTAGAGACTATTAACAGCTTGTATCCATCAGATCATTGGTTAAGAATATATACAGATGGATCTAGAATTAAAGGAGAAACTGGGGCGGGCATCTTCTCTGAGCACTTCTCCCACTATTTTGCGCTGAACTCAGATGCTACTGTGTTCGAAGCAGAACTATTTGCAATTAATGAAGCACTGAGGCAAATAATAATGAGGCCTACGTAAACACAAACATAGTGATCCTGGTTGACTCTAAATCGGCACTCCAAGCGATAGCTAACAATAATAAACCAAAAAGTTGTTTAATCCAGTCCATCCAAAGTAAATATAAAATAGTAAAAACCACCACCAAATCCATAGCACTGCAGAGGATCCCATCACACAGAGGTCTGAAGTGCAATGAATCAGCTGATGAGCTTGCTAAGAGAGGAACACTTTTACTCCAGAAACCTAAAAGATTGCCTACACTGGACGGAAGGATCAACACACTGAAAAGAGCATCCCACCTTGAATTCACCAGCAGCATACAGGAAGACTTGAAGGACAAGCCATATAAAAATGTTCGAGATCTATTGAACAAAATTAAAGACATACAAAGAAAAACATGTCGCAATTTTTCGTTTAACAACAGGACATGACTGCCTGGCCGAACATCTGAAGAAAATTAATGTTATAAATTCTGACAAATGCACACTATGCGAATGCCCTCAATCAATTATGAACAAGGACCATCTTCTGGTCTGTAAAAAGTTGGACGAACAGAAGCAGAGGAGAGAGGACCTGCCTGGACTTTACTGGGAAGCAAGACTGAAGATGGCATGATCCAAAACAAGCTATTGGACAACAACAACAACATATTGCAGTGATTTTGCAACCAATATGATGGATTTTAATAAGTAATGAATGTGCATACAATTTTCTTTCAACCTTAAAAAACCTGCTCCAGAAACCGATCTTATGCTACACAAAGCCTTTGGATGTTATGCCATGAGCCAAAGCAAAACTTTGTTGTCTTACAAAATATGCTTCAAGTATGGACAAACATCTGTCGACAATGATGAGTGTTCTTGACAACAGTTGACAAGCAGAACATAAGAAACCATAGCAAACATTTGACAGGCTATCCCTGCAGATTGTAGCCGAATGTCCATGTAGGAGAATCATATGGGACAACTGAACACATTTTGTCATACGACTTGAACATGAGATGTATTTCTGAAAAATTTATGCCAAGACTACTGAGTAACGAACAGAAGGTCCACCGCATTTCTGTCTATATGGAACTCAAACAGCAAGTCAGATAAACCCAACTTCATTTTCAATATTATAACACGTGATGAGTCCTGGATTTACAGTTATGATCTTGACACTATGCTGCAGTGAAAATTGCCAAATCCTCTGCGGCTAAAACAGGCACGTTAAGTTCACAGCCATGTTAAGTCCATGATGATTGTTTTTTTTCTGTCAATATTCATGGGACTATTTACAAGGAATTTTTACTCCCTGGTCAAATCATTAGTGGTAAGTTTTAGTGTGAGGTTTTGAAGTGGCTGAGAGAGGTCATTCGGTGCAAATGTCCGCAGACGTGTAAGAACAACAATTGGTTTCTCCACCATGACAATGAGCCCGCTCCCACTTCACATGTTGTATGACAATTCCTGATTTCTAAAAATATTATACTGATTCTATATCCCCTATTTGCCTGACCTTGCCACCTGTGATTTCTTCCTATATTCTAAGATAAAATTACAACTGAAAGGGTGTTGTTTTGACACGACTCAAGAGATCCAGGCAAAAATGCAGGAGGTACTTAACACGTTCACATTTGAGAACTTCTAGAGATACATGGAATCATGTGGGAAAACACTAGGGTAACTGTATATACTCTCAAGGGAACTACTTTGAAGGAAATGATGGCATCTAGAAGTCATGGTAAGCAAATATTCTTTAACGATCAAATTTCTTGAACTTTTGGGTACCAACTCGTGTATGTCGAAGAGTCTTTGTGAACTCAGGATTGTTTTGATTTTCCACTTATGATTTTTCATAGGACTTTTGTCATACGTATTGAGATTGAAGTGTCACAATGTTGAATTTTGAGTAGACAGTTAATCTCTATGAGTTCTTTTAAAGGTTGACTCACATATGAGAACATGAGAACAGTGAATACTGAGTTATAAAATTGTAGCGGGTCAGTTTTGGGTGTTTTTATTTTTACCGTTTGGGGCAAGTACATTTTTATTCATTTCATTTTCGGGCGGGTTTGGATAAAATATTACGAAATAAATGTATTATTGTGCAACGTATGTGTCAGTATAACAGTCAGTGTAACAGAACAGTGAAACAAAGCAATAAGGCGCAGTTGTTGTTGAGGAATGCGGCAGAGCATTTGCACCTCCACCAAAATTCTAAGAACTCTGTAAATGTGTGTCAACGCTCAAGCGCAACTACACCTGCATGCGCTCAAAGGACGCTCTAATAAAAACTCAAGATGGCCAGAGCGTAAAAAATATTCGTCGTCTTCTATAAGACCTCACGGAAGTCGCATTAACTCCGCCTACTGTTGGTGACATCAGCGGAACCAAGTCCAATATCGGCCTCTGGACACACACACATACCGGCTTTAATCCATATATAGAATGGTTACACACCAGCAAATGAAGCCGGAGCGACGAAAACATCGTGGCAGTAGAGAACCAGATTCCCTACAGGAACAGGTACATGTACCTGTTACGTTTCACCGTGACGGAGCAGTCGACTTTAAGCAGAGATGCCATACAGTCGGCGGGACGCCAACTGCAGTAACAGACATATAAAGTTTCGGTTTGGGCCCGGTTGGTCGAGTTGCGTAAATGTAATTAATCCAGTAGGACCGACCGGGACCCGAGGAATTAACGAACATAACTAGTTTCCAACAGGTGAAGTGGAGTGAATAAACGGGCAACTAATCGGGTTAACGAAGGACACGTGTCTGGCCAGAATCGCGACCGCAAGTTCGTAAAAACACAAGTGAATTTATAAAAGTAAAATAAAAGTTTTTTTTATTGTTTTAAATAAGAATGAGTGAGAGAGAGGAAGAAAAGCAGACTGGGCAGTCTATCTAGTAGTAAGTAATAATAACTAAGTTACATAAGTTTATAATTACATTTGAACCAGACAAAACATAGGGAAAAAAGGTACTAAAGTTTTCAAGCAATATACTAAAATCTAACTGTACAAATGTTTATTAAATAATCGCTCATTAAAAATAATGGTTACTTCCGATAAAATGTGTTAGACTAAGTTATTTCGTCATTACCACTGTCTTATTTCTGTGTTGAAAAAATTCATCTAGACGTTCCGGAATCTTCTGAGTTATTAATTGGGTGGGTCAGATTGCTAAATTGTCCGTTTTATTAAGGTAAAGTGTAAAGGTTTTCGATATTTTATCCTATCTAAAAAATAATCGTGGCGACCTTGGTCTTCTGGTAAAATTTCGAATAACAGGTAAGTGTTGTAATTGCGTGCAGGTAAGTCCTGGTAGTGGTTTTATTTATTTTATATATTTCGGCTCTTTTTTATTGTTACAAATGGCGAACCTGCCAGGATTTTCGTTTAATTATAATTTTATACGAGATAGACCTATTTTAATACACAGAAAATAGGATGTGGTAATGACGAATGTATAAAAATTTTATCGTACAGAATTAAGTAGGTTAGGTTTATATTATTGTGATGAGTAGTCCTGAAATACATTCAACACCGAATGTAGGTCAAGACGATAAAAACATGAATGTGCATAACACAAATGAAAAAGATAATACAGAGGATTCAGGGATTCAAGTAACCCCGACCTCAACAAAATACAATAAGGTGGATGATGATCCAATGAGTATTGTACTTAATTTATTAGAAAAAATGAATAATAAATTTGATAGTCGCTTTGACAATAATGACATAAAATTAGATAAATTTGATAGTCGTTTTGACAGTAATGACATAAAATTAGATAGACAAAGTAGGGAGATTAATGAGTTGAAACATGAGATACAAGAAATGAATAAACATTTAGAAAGCACTAACGAAACAATAATGACTAGTCTGAATAAGTTAGAACGGAATGTTGAGAAATTAGGTGACAATGTTTTAAATATGACAAAATGTAAAAATGACGAAATAGTAGACAATTCTGAGAGTATAGTGGGGATGAAGAATAATGTAGAAGCAAATGATGAAAATGTAATAACAAATAGTACTGATGAAGTTTTAGAATGCGATAATGAAATGTTAATGAGTGTTTATGAAGTAGAGAGAGAGTGGAAGAATAATGTAGTAATTGAATGGGGACAGAGGGCAAATTTTCCCCTTATTGTTTATAATGATGATGATGATTTAATGTTGTTTTTTCAGGGCAAGAGACCCTTATTGTTAAATGAAGTAATGTTGTATAATGTTGTACCCTCTGTCCGTAATAATTGTGAGAGTGTGATGTGGTGCCATGAAGAAAGAGAGTTATGTATTGAGAGTGAAATAGAACTATATAAGTTAGAAAGAAAGCATAATGAATTGAGAAAAATATTAGAAGGGGTGATGATGAATCATGTGAAATACGTACCTGGTGAAAGAGAGATAGAGAATAATTCTGATAATATCTTACCTGACTATAATGATTTACCTGACGTAGTAGTTGAGGAATACAAAAATGAGAAAACGATTTACCTGATGTTAACAAATAACACTGATATAGACGGGACAATCCTAACTGATGTTGACATGATGTATAATGGTATAATGGATGAAATAGAATTGATGGATTATTATGATAGTAATGATAACAAATTGTATGTTGATAAAAATGATGAATGTTACAAATACACTAGATATATATATGACGATGGTGGGTGAGCTAAAAGATCAGTGTTGGGACATTTTTAAATATTGTAAATTATTGGTAATGACCTTGCTGATTTGGACATCTGAAGTGAGATACACTTGAACAGTTTTGACGCATATTTTGTAAATAATATTGAATTCATTTGTGTGTATTGTGAAATGTTAGAAAAGTAATGTGTATATGTTTTAGAAAATGTTGTGTTAATAATAATAATATTATTAATATTTTTGCATTCTAATTAAATAATAAAATAATTATGAAGACAATAGTTAATGATTTGTAGAATTTTGATAATAATTGAAATATGTTATTTTAATAATCAAATAAATATTTGATTTTAATAATCAATTGAAGTAAATAATTTGAAATGTTTAGATATTGTGATTGAATGTTATGTGTTTGAATTTTTATAATGAATTTGAATTAAATGAGATTTTAATTTCATAACAAGGAATAAATAAATGAATGTTAAATGGTTTATTTTGTGGAATATCATAATGGTTAAAAATATATGTTAATAATAAATTTGAGAAATTTTGAAAATCTGATTGCAACACAGGATAAATTCATAATGATGATAAATAAAAACAGTTAATGAAAAATTTTAAATAATAATGTTTATAAATTTTATATAAATTATTTAAACGAGAATTGTTTGTTTAATGTATGCTAATAATCCAGGTTGATTTCTATTTGTGGATTAGATATTTAAAAATAAGGTGTTCATGCTATAATTTTAAGTGTATTATTTTATTGTTGTCTATTAGATAAGCATTGATAAGAATATGTCATTTTATTATGTGTGTATTTTTTTTAAGCCAATAAGTAAATCGTCTGGCAGGCTAACATAAATAACCAGAATCAGAGAAATGGGAAACGATGAGGTGAGAAGTGAGAATAAATAAAAATAAATGTGTATATTCCATGTAATTTGTTCAATTTTAAGATGTATTTTCATTGTGTTAGGAGGATCAGCTGATCAGCAATACCATGTCACTGGTATATTGGTTAGTAAATGTTACAAGTAATTAATGTTTAACGTATTACAGATATTTTGAAGTAAAGATAAAAAGAATATGAGAAATAAAATAACAATAATTTATGCCAATTAATAAAAGATAATTGATGGGTGATAAATGTTTTATAGGACATGTAGACCTGTCCGAATTGAATTAAAAGTTGAATGTGAAATGATAGAGATGAGGATGATGTAATGTTGTTTTTGAGTTGATGTAATGTAATAGAATTTTGAGAAGTATTGAGGGTGACACGGTAGTTGTGGAGAATTTATGTAGAGTTTTGAATGATATATATTTATGTTTATAATTAATGAGGTTATTTTGTGTATTTGTAGTAATGTAATGAGATTGAGAATTTTGGGGATGGCAATTTTGTATTAGAGGGTAGTATAATGTAGGAGTCCGCAACAAGGGTTGGACGGGATAGGGATAGATTTTAGTGGGGAAGGGGCCGCCTTAGGTAGAATCCGGGCTGCCAAATAAGGGAATTGAGTTTTTTGGGGGCGGGGAAACACGTATCCTATATACAAAGGGTTAGAGAGTATTTTATAATGGGAGAAGGTGGCGTTTGTGTTAAATGATAAGTTGGGGTTTAGAGTGTCCTGATTAGTAGATGTTTTGGTAGAGATGGGTGTCATAGGAGTTGAAGTGATTGATGTTAGAGTCAGAGGGAGGAAGGTCATATATGCATACAGATATAATACAGAAAAATGAGAATAAATGAGTTACAACACCCACAGTAATGTAGAATTAAACTGTTAACTAAAGAGAGGAGTTTATAATCAAGATTATACAATTGTTTATTTTTTTCAACCAGTGACAGAATTTTGATAAAATTTGAAAATAATGTAAAGTCAAGAATTGTTTGTTTTAAATAATTTAAATGTCAACTTGATTATTATATTAATATTTTGTTTATTTTAAATATTTTGTGTTATTACGTTTTGTATTTCAAGTTAGGATATTACAGATGTTCAAAGTGTTTTCAGCAATCATATATAACATATGTAGGTCAAGGGTTTTGGACTTGACCTAGTTACGATCAGCTGATGAGGTCATACACCTACTAAGCTTGTATAGTAGGAATCCAATTTTAATTTGTTTGTTTGATTAATTCAAACCAATATTTGAATAATTTTAATAAATGTTATTTAATAAATAAATTTAATAAAATTTTTTAATGAATAAATTAAAATTTTTTTTTGAATTTTAAAATTTTTGGAAATTTTAAATTTTTTTTGAAAAAAAAAAAAACTTGATTTTTCGCCTGCCAGCGAATGAATATTTTAGATGATGATTCTTTTATTATGTGTGTATTAACCATGTTTCTTTTATTGTATTGCATTATATTGGTAGACTATAAGTGATTCTCCTGTTAGAATAAGGATGTGTTTATATTATTAGAAATGTCTAGGCTAAGTCATTTGAAACAAAAATTAGAAAAAAGAGGAAGAGAATTTTTTGATAAAAGATTATTTTTTTTGAATTTTGAATTTTTTAAATTTATAATAAATGTTAAAAGGAAGTTTTTATTTTTAATGTGTTATGATAATATGTAATGTTAGTGTGGGTGAGCCCAGTATCTGCTAAAGGCAGCCCAGCTTGCAAAAAGGGGAAACATATCGGCGGAGGATCTGGGATAATTTTAGCCAGGGATTGAGGATTTTTGGGGGTAGCATGTTAGAAGGCGAGGCGCGCTGTGGTGCGAGTCTGATCAATTTCTCGGTGTTGGGATCTCTTACGGAGAAGTCCAGTGATCTCGTTCAGATGAGTCCATGGTCGCTGAGCCAGGGGGGTCGTGTACCCATGAGATTAAGAACCAGGGGGTTGTTGGCACCAGTTCCTCACCGTTCCTCTTCAGGGTTATCGATGAGATTTCTTCTGTTATGAACAGCAGAATTCTCATCGAGGGGGTATTGTAGCGGGTCAGTTTTGAGTGTTTTTATTTTTACCGTTTGGGGCAAGTACATTTTTATTCATTTCATTTTCGGGCGGGTTTGGATAAAATATTACGAAATAAATGTATTATTGTGCAACGTATGTGTCAGTATAACAGTCAGTGTAACAGAACAGTGAAACAAAGCAATAAGGCGCAGTTGTTGTTGAGGAATGCGGCAGAGCATTTGCACCTCCACCAAAATTCTAAGAACTCTGTAAATGTGTGTCAACGCTCAAGCGCAACTACACCTGCATGCGCTCAAAGGACGCTCTAATAAAAACTCAAGATGGCCAGAGCGTAAAAAATATTCGTCGTCTTCTATAAGACCTCACGGAAGTCGCATTAACTCCGCCTACTGTTGGTGACATCAGCGGAACCAAGTCCAATATCGGCCTCTGGACACACACACATACCGGCTTTAATCCATATATAGAATGGTTACACACCAGCAAATGAAGCCGGAGCGACGAAAACATCGTGGCAGTAGAGAACCAGATTCCCTACAGGAACAGGTACATGTACCTGTTACGTTTCACCGTGACGGAGCAGTCGACTTTAAGCAGAGACGCCATACAGTCGGCGGGACGCCAACTGCAGTAACAGACATATAAAGTTTCGTTTGGGGCCCGGTTGGTCGAGTTGCGTAAATGTAATTAATCCAGTAGGACCGACCGGGACCCAAGGAATTAACGAACATAACTAGTTTCCAACAGGTGAAGTGGAGTGAATAAACGGGCAACTAATCGGGTTAACGAAGGACACGTGTCTGGCCAGAATCGCGACCGCAAGTTCGTAAAAACACAAGTGAATTTATAAAAGTAAAATAAAAGTTTTTTTTATTGTTTTAAATAAGAATGAGTGAGAGAGAGGAAGAAAAGCAGACTGGGCAGTCTATCTAGTAGTAAGTAATAATAACTAAGTTACATAAGTTTATAATTACATTTGAACCAGACAAAACATAGGGAAAAAAGGTACTAAAGTTTTCAAGCAATATACTAAAATCTAACTGTACAAATGTTTATTAAATAATCGCTCATTAAAAATAATGGTTACTTCCGATAAAATGTGTTAGACTAAGTTATTTCGTCATTACCACTGTCTTATTTCTGTGTTGAAAAAATTCGTCTAGACGTTCCGGAATCTTCTGAGTTATTAATTGGGTGGGTCAGATTGCTAAATTGTCCGTTTTATTAAGGTAAAGTGTAAAGGTTTTCGATATTTTATCCTATCTAAAAAATAATCGTGGCGACCTTGGTCTTCTGGTAAAATTTCGAATAACAGGTAAGTGTTGTAATTGCGTGCAGGTAAGTCCTGGTAGTGGTTTTATTTATTTTATATATTTCGGCTCTTTTTAATTGTTACAAAATGTTTAGTAATTTGTAACCGGTGAAGCAGTAAAGCAAAGTGTGAAGACATAAATCCTACACAGTAGGAACAGAAACCATTACCATATATATATATATATATATATATATATATATTGCAACAATACATATATTTGCATATTTTCCCAGGGCGGTATGTTTCTAAATATTTAACATAGAAAAATATATGATGAACAGTTTTTAACAATATTATGCAGGATAAAAATTGTCAGAAACCATACACCTGCCCCCGCAAGCGAATACAGCGCTTGTGTGTTTGTGTGTGTGTGTGTGTGTGTGAATGCAAGCTACAACAGGCAAGAATCTACGATTGGGGTGATGCGTACGAATTCTCTGTAATCAGGTTTTAACCGGATAAAAATAAACTAATTAATACGTTTTAAACCTGTGAACAAAGACTTACCCCAATTATAAAAACACCATTACATTAAGGAATTTTTAACAAATATAGTGACGTAAAAGTACTGCAGAAATTTGCAATAATAAAGACGCCAGGTAATTTAATGTTAATTACTAGTATAATTAAATAGTAATTAATGTGTGTTATATGTGAGTGACCAGAAAAAAATTATGCAAACAATGATATCACTCATGCTACGAGTATGTTTACAAAATCGCGAAAATGAACCAAAAAGTGATTTGTAATTAAAAGGACGCTTTGTGACGATTTAAATTGTGACATTTAAAAAAAAAAATTTTAATTAATTAAGGTTGCGTACAATTAACCATTTAAATCTCACAATAATAATAATAAAGACATGTAGGTACTAAGTGTGAATGGAAGAAGTAATTAATAAGGGCAAAGTATCCATAAAGAAAAGGCATATTGTAAATAATTATTATGTTCGTATTTAACCCTTTGCTTGCTATCAAGCGCCTACCTGTTGATACCGGACTCGACATGTTTTCCGAGTCTACTGTAATTAAAAATAATAGAGTAAACTAATGTTAATAATTAAAGTATCTGTAGACACAGATAGTAACTAAAACAATTAATTTAAATGATGTATTTTTATCTAGCGATAGTCTGTATAAATAAAAAAGTTTATTTAAAGAGAAACAGGAACTATATATGCTCGCGGAATAAACACCCCACTCTCTCTTGTCATGTACAAGGGTAGAGGACGAAAAATCGCTCTCTTGCGATGACGAATCCCAGCTGTGCAGACGCACGAGCAAAATGCTCTGTTCAAAAGTTATGCAATTTGTTGTTAGTGTGGATTAATTAATTATTATTTTGTATTTTACTAACTGTTACAAAAAGTGTAACATGTAACGTTAACAAAAAGAAAATTCCAAAAACTTTGTAACAAGAAGAAAGATGTAACTACAAACGACGAGTGTTAATAAAGAAAAAACGATGACTGCAATCTTCACCTATGGACGAATCTTTTCAACATCTGACCTGTGGTCATGGACCATCTAAATGAGAACTCTAGTATACTCTACCGATGATGCAGTTCGAGACATCTGAGAATCAACGAGTATCTGTGTAGAAGACTCTACCTATCCCGCAGACGTATTAAGCCATGAACAACAGAGACCAGACCAAGACGAGGACGACGTTTTAGGACTCCCAAGACGGAACCACATGGAGGCGATTACTACATCCAAAAAATAGAGGTGACTCGATAGCACGTCTATCGAGGAATAATGATAATGTTTTTTGTAACACAATACTCTATTTAAGAGACTTTCAGAGACGATTGATTTTTATAAGAATATAAAAACTTAAATTTGAGAATTTAATTGTAACTATTCAATATCATTCAATTGTAAAAGTTTAGATATTAATGTAACGTAGTGTTATTAATACCATTCTTCTAATGGAATATATATAAAGCAAAAAGGTAAAAGTCTTGCAAGATAAAATTTTGAATTAAATATAATTAAAAGATTAGAGACTAAATACCAATGGTTACCCGGATCCGGGGGTATAGCTAGATAAATTTGTTGTGATCCCATATTCTAAATAAAGCATTTCACTTAATTTTAATAATTTAATTAATAATGTCATGGGATCTGTTCTTTGGAGTAAATGTTATATTTCAAATGTTTAATAAAGCCAGTCTTCTTGTTACACACATATACTGAGAATATAAATCAACAGTTTCACCTTCCCTGATTCCTTGTATGTCTTACTGTGTGTCGTTCTGATTTAAATTTCAGCTCGTCTCGAATAAGGCAGCCTGAAATAATTGGCAGAACCAATTATTTTGGGTTCCCTCCGTTATAACTCAAAAGAAGAGGTTATAAGATGCGCAACTCTGCTGATTTGTTTAAATTTTGCTACTAATAAAAAAATAAAATAAAAAATTTGTGCCTTGTGTTGCTAAACAGTAATTGTGTCCCTATTCATAAGCTGTTGATTTATTTACTCGTGTATTTTAATATGTGTCAGAAATTTAAATAAGATAAAATTAATAATTAATATTATAGTAATATAGTATAGATAATTTTATTAGTAAATATGATATGTGTAAAGTAAGAGTAACATATAATCCAAGGTAAACAAACCATGTAGGTACTTGTTAAAAGTCCCATTCATAAACAACCCCCATTCACGACAATCTCGGACATGTAAATTTCCTGTTGGCGATTGTTTAATATTATCGTAGTCGGTCTCCCCAGTTAGAGTGAGAACAATCGGTCACCCTTCTTGTGTGGTGTATTGTTATTTGAAGCGTGTCTGTTCAGGTGTTGATAACCGAAGGGGGAATCTTTTGCCGTAAGCATCTGTAAACATGTGTGAGATTTCTCTCTCTCTCTTTCTATGTAAAATGACAACCTTTGTCATCTCATTTTAATTAAATAATTGCTTATCTAATCCGTCGAGTGACTTACTTGTAATTCCGCTTGACGCGTTTCAGGGCATATGCCCCATCTTCAGAATAATTCCTCTTCACAGAACGTCAGACATTAAGATTAAAATGTAATAAATTAAAATTAAAATCCATGGTTAAAATATTAACTCGTCAAAATATTAAAATATATGAATGCACAGAGATGCACGCACTATCACAACATGAGTTCACTTCGCGTTATAGCCGGTGTACACCGCCGCGATGTTAATCGCGCACTGACTGTCTGAGTAAACTGTTATCTGTGCAACGCATCTTGTATCTCAATGGCTGTGTCGTACAAGGGATTTGACTTGAAGTTAAGTTGGTCGTTTAATATGAATCCGCCGTCTTGTGAATTGTTCGTCTTTTTAAATTGTTTAAAGGCCTTGTAAATTTCGAATTCTTCTAATGTGTCCATACATCTGCCTTTTTTGCAAAAGTGCAATGGTTTAAAGTTGGTGTCAAAATCAGTGTAGTTATGATTATTATTTACGAGGTGACGTGCAAAGTTGGATTTGAGAATGTGGGTGTCGTTTTTTGGTAAATGTTCTTGGAAGCGTTTTTTGAACGCTCTGCCGGTTTGTCCAATATAGAAGCTGTTGCAATCGTCACATTGGATTTTATAGACACCTGTCCTCTGTTTTATTGGTTTTGCAGCTTTATGGTGAAGAATTTTCTTAATGCTGTTATCAGTCCGGAAAGTTAAAGTTATATTCAATTTTCTAAAAATGTTGGTTAATGTATGGGGTAAAGTTTGGCCGTAAATAGAAGTCACGTACGTGCTGTCTCGGTTACTACTCGGTTTTGTTTTCTTGTTATGTAACTTTTTCTGGTGTTTTTTGATCAAAGCATCGATCATAGAGCACGTATATCCATTGGCCTTAGCTATGTATTTAATGGTGTTGACCTCCTCCTGAAAGTCACTGATTTCCAACGGTATGGTGAGTAATCTATGTATGAAACTGTTATAGGCGGCCATTTTTTGCGGAAGAGGGTGATGGGAATCCGCGTGTATAGTGGCGTCGGTGGTGGTAGGTTTTCTGCATATTTGGTATTGAAAACTATTGTCAAACCTTGTTATTGTTAAATCGAGAAAATTAAGTTTATTTTCTATTTCAACCTCGAGGGTAAATTGTATGTTCTTGTTTATATTATTTAAATAGTTTTTTAAATTATTGATCTGTCTTATGGTACCGTTAAAAATGATGAAGGTGTCATCTACATAACGTGTATATGATACTATCTTGTTATGCCATTTGTTTGCGCTGCTGAACATATGTGTGTTTTCGTAGTGGTTCAGGTATATGTCCGCCAATAATCCGGAGAGTGGGGATCCCATCGCTAAACCTTTCTTTTGTATATAGTATTTTCCATCAAATATAAAATAGTTTTGATTTAAAACAACTTCCAATAGAGCGGTTATCTCATTAATTTCATCAGGACTGCGTATGTTAGCTACAATAAGATTATACTTGAGAATATTTATTGTATCCTGGACGGGTATATTTGTATAAAGGTCTACTATGTCGAAAGATGCGATTCTGTAATTAGGTTTAATTTGGATGTTTTTCAGTTTGTCGATAAATTCAGTGCAACTTTTTGTGCTATGGTTATTCTTTAAGCTTATACTGTTCTTTATTATTTGTACTAGTTTTTTACTGATTTTGTAACTTGGAGCAGTGGTGAAGTTCACAAGCAGCCTAATTGGTACACTGGGTTTATGAATCTTTGGCAAACCAGTGAACTGGGGAGCCTCTGCATTAATAGGTTTCAATGAGTGACGTGTGGCGCTATCGAACAAGTGCGTACAACGATTAACTGTGTTATTCAGGGCTTTAACGAAATCGGCTGACGGGTCGGCATTTACCATTGTAATATTATTATTTTCAATGAATTGATTAACTTTTTGCGAATATTGGTTTTTGTCCATTATAACGATAGTGTTTCCCTTGACCGCCTTTGTAATGAGTGCATCATTGTTAGATAATTTGTCTTTGATTTGTTTTAAGGTTTTAATTTCATTCATATATTTAAAGTTTAGTTTAGGGCTTTTTTTGTTCGAAAATTTATTGAGTTTGTTTTTAATCAAAACTCGAGCCTCATTTTGTAAGTTTATGTTTGGTATTGACTTTATAGCCGTCTCAGCGCAAATTATTTCATGGTATATGTGGTTTTTATTGCTGTGGGGTATGTTGTAGTTTAGACCCTTGTTAAGTACGTCCATTTCATTCTTATTAAAGTTTATCGATGTTAGATTAGATACGCGCACATAGAATTCGTGTTTACAGGTGACGTTATCTTCGTTTGGTTTTTGTTTACTTTTGAGAGTTCTAAGTTTCTTATCATGTTTTGTATATACACATTGCATTACATCGTTAATGTATTTATTGCAATCATGTAATATATTGTCTAATTGTAATGCATGGACACCGTTAAGCAGCTTCAAATGGGACAAATATAATTCTTTGTTCAATTCTGTCTTTTTCCTATATAAATATCTCAACTCCTCCTTTAACCACATCACCTGTGCACGCTCTTTGATTTTTGTGGCCGTCTTGGAGTTATTGTTTATTTTGATAGAGGCATACTTAGGTATTAAATTGTTTCTGATGCATTCTTTATTAAATTTTATATGGGAATTGGTTTTTAATAATTTAATCTTAATGTTCTGAAATTTGAATACTGTAGATGCTTGACTTGCTTCCAGTTTAATATTCATTTTTAAAGTATCCAAGTCACTGTATTAAATAAATAATTGCTTATCTAATCCGTCGAGTGACTTACTTGTAATTCCGCTTGACGCGTTTCAGGGCATATGCCCCATCTTCAGAATAATTCCTCTTCACAGAACGTCAGACATTAAGATTAAAATGTAATAAATTAAAATTAAAATCCATGGTTAAAATATTAACTCGTCAAAATATTAAAATATATGAATGCACAGAGATGCACGCACTATCACAACATGAGTTCACTTCGCGTTATAGCCGGTGTACACCGCCGCGATGTTAATCGCGCACTGACTGTCTGAGTAAACTGTTATCTGTGCAACGCATCTTGTATCTCAATGGCTGTGTCGTACAAGGGATTTGACTTGAAGTTAAGTTGGTCGTTTAATATGAATCCGCCGTCTTGTGAATTGTTCGTCTTTTTAAATTGTTTAAAGGCCTTGTAAATTTCGAATTCTTCTAATGTGTCCATATATCTGCCTTTTTTGCAAAAGTGCAATGGTTTAAAGTTGGTGTCAAAATCAGTGTAGTTATGATTATTATTTACGAGGTGACGTGCAAAGTTGGATTTGAGAATGTGGGTGTCGTTTTTTGGTAAATGTTCTTGGAAGCGTTTTTTGAACGCTCTGCCGGTTTGTCCAATATAGAAGCTGTTGCAATCGTCACATTGGATTTTATAGACACCTGTCCTCTGTTTTATTGGTTTTGCAGCTTTATGGTGAAGAATTTTCTTAATGCTGTTATCAGTCCGGAAAGTTAAAGTTATATTCAATTTTCTAAAAATGTTGGTTAATGTATGGGGTAAAGTTCGGCCGTAAATAGAAGTCACGTACGTGCTGTCTCGGTTACTACTCGGTTTTGTTTTCTTGTTATGTAACTTTTTCTGGTGTTTTTTGATCAAAGCATCGATCATAGAGCACGTATATCCATTGGACTTAGCTATGTATTTAATGGTGTTGACCTCCTCCTGAAAGTCACTGATTTCCAATGGTATGGTGAGTAATCTATGTATGAAACTGTTATAGGCGGCCATTTTTTGCGGAAGAGGGTGATGGGAATCCGCGTGTATAGTGGCGTCGGTGGTGGTAGGTTTTCTGCATATTTGGTATTGAAAACTATTGTCAAACCTTGTTATTGTTAAATCGAGAAAATTAAGTTTATTTTCTATTTCAACCTCGAGGGTAAATTGTATGTTCTTGTTTATATTATTTAAATAGTTTTTTAAATTATTGATCTGTCTTATGGTACCGTTAAAAATGATGAAGGTGTCATCTACATAACGTGTATATGATACTATCTTGTTATGCCATTTGTTTGCGCTGCTGAACATATGTGTGTTTTCGTAGTGGTTCAGGTATATGTCCGCCAATAATCCGGAGAGTGGGGATCCCATCGCTAAACCTTTCTTTTGTATATAGTATTTTCCATCAAATATAAAATAGTTTTGATTTAAAACAACTTCCAATAGAGCGGTTATCTCATTAATTTCATCAGGACTGCGTATGTTAGCTACAATAAGATTATACTTGAGAATATTTATTGTATCCTGGACGGGTATATTTGTATAAACCTACCACCACCGACGCCACTATACACGCGGATTCCCATCACCCTCTTCCGCAAAAAATGGCCGCCTATAACAGTTTCATACATAGATTACTCACCATACCGTTGGAAATCAGTGACTTTCAGGAGGAGGTCAACACCATTAAATACATAGCTAAGTCCAATGGATATACGTGCTCTATGATCGATGCTTTGATCAAAAAACACCAGAAAAAGTTACATAACAAGAAAACAAAACCGAGTAGTAACCGAGACAGCACGTACGTGACTTCTATTTACGGCCGAACTTTACCCCATACATTAACCAACATTTTTAGAAAATTGAATATAACTTTAACTTTCCGGACTGATAACAGCATTAAGAAAATTCTTCACCATAAAGCTGCAAAACCAATAAAACAGAGGACAGGTGTCTATAAAATCCAATGTGACGATTGCAACAGCTTCTATATTGGACAAACCGGCAGAGCGTTCAAAAAACGCTTCCAAGAACATTTACCAAAAAACGACACCCACATTCTCAAATCCAACTTTGCACGTCACCTCGTAAATAATAATCATAACTACACTGATTTTGACACCAACTTTAAACCATTGCACTTTTGCAAAAAAGGCAGATATATGGACACATTAGAAGAATTCGAAATTTACAAGGCCTTTAAACAATTTAAAAAGACGAACAATTCACAAGACGGCGGATTCATATTAAACGACCAACTTAACTTCAAGTCAAATCCCTTGTACGACACAGCCATTGAGATACAAGATGCGTTGCACAGATAACAGTTTACTCAGACAGTCAGTGCGCGATTAACATCGCGGCGGTGTACACCGGCTATAACGCGAAGTGAACTCATGTTGTGATAGTGCGTGCATCTCTGTGCATTCATATATTTTAATATTTTGACGAGTTAATATTTTAACCATGGATTTTAATTTTAATTTATTACATTTTAATCTTAATGTCTGACGTTCTGTGAAGAGGAATTATTCTGAAGATGGGGCATATGCCCTGAAACGCGTCAAGCGGAATTACAAGTAAGTCACTCGACGGATTAGATAAGCAATTATTTATTTAATACAGTGACTTGGATACTTTAAAAATGAATATTAAACTGGAAGCAAGTCAAGCATCTACAGTATTCAAATTTCAGAACATTAAGATTAAATTATTAAAAACCAATTCCCATATAAAATTTAATAAAGAATGCATCAGAAACAATTTAATACCTAAGTATGCCTCTATCAAAATAAACAATAACTCCAAGACGGCCACAAAAATCAAAGAGCGTGCACAGGTGATGTGGTTAAAGGAGGAGTTGAGATATTTATATAGGAAAAAGACAGAATTGAACAAAGAATTATATTTGTCCCATTTGAAGCTGCTTAACAGTGTCCATGCATTACAATTAGACAATATATTACATGATTGCAATAAATACATTAACGATGTAATGCAACGTGTATATACAAAACATGATAAGAAACTTAGAACTCTCAAAAGTAAACAAAAACCAAACGAAGATAACGTCACCTGTAAACACGAATTCTATGTGCGCGTATCTAATCTAACATCGATAAACTTTAATAAGAATGAAATGGACGTACTTAACAAGGGTCTAAACTACAACATACCCCACAGCAATAAAAACCACATATACCATGAAATAATTTGCGCTGAGACGGCTATAAAGTCAATACCAAACATAAACTTACAAAATGAGGCTCGAGTTTTGATTAAAAACAAACTCAATAAATTTTCAGCCCTAAACTAAACTTTAAATATATGAATGAAATTAAAACCTTAAAACAAATCAAAGACAAATTATCTAACAATGATGCACTCATTACAAAGGCGGACAAGGGAAACACTATCGTTATAATGGACAAAAACCAATATTCGCAAAAAGTTAATCAATTCATTGAAAATAATAATATTACAATGGTAAATGCCGACCCATCAGCCGATTTCGTTAAAGCCCTGAATAACACAGTTAATCGTTGTACGCACTTGTTCGATAGCGCCACACGTCACTCATTGAAACCTATTAATGCAGAGGCTCCCCAGTTCACTGGTTTGCCAAAGATTCATAAACCCAGTGTACCAATTAGGCCGCTTGTGAACTTCACCACTGCTCCGAGTTACAAAATCAGTAAAAAACTAGTACAAATAATAAAGAACAGTATAAGCTTAAAGAATAACCATAGCACAAAAAGTTGCACTGAATTTATCGACAAACTGAAAAACATCCAAATTAAACCTAATTACAGAATCGCATCTTTCGACATAGTAGACCTTTATACAAATATACCCGTCCAGGATACAATAAATATTCTCAAGTATAATCTTATTGTAGCTAACATACGCAGTCCTGATGAAATTAATGAGATAACCGCTCTATTGGAAGTTGTTTTAAATCAAAACTATTTTATATTTGATGGAAAATACTATATACAAAAGAAAGGTTTAGCGATGGGATCCCCACTCTCCGGATTATTGGCGGACATATACCTGAACCACTACGAAAACACACATATGTTCAGCAGCGCAAACAAATGGCATAACAAGATAGTATCATATACACGTTATGTAGATGACACCTTCATCATTTTTAACGGTACCATAAGACAGATCAATAATTTAAAAAACTATTTAAATAATATAAACAAGAACATACAATTTACCCTCGAGGTTGAAATAGAAAATAAACTTAATTTTCTCGATTTAACAATAACAAGGTTTGACAATAGTTTTCAATACCAAATATACAGAAAACCTACCACCACCGACGCCACTATACACGCGGATTCCCATCACCCTCTTCCGCAAAAAATGGCCGCCTATAACAGTTTCATACATAGATTACTCACCATACCATTGGAAATCAGTGACTTTCAGGAGGAGGTCAACACCATTAAATACATAGCTAAGGCCAATGGATATACGTGCTCTATGATCGATGCTTTGATCAAAAAACACCAGAAAAAGTTACATAACAAGAAAACAAAACCGAGTAGTAACCGAGACAGCACGTACGTGACTTCTATTTACGGCCGAACTTTACCCCATACATTAACCAACATTTTTAGAAAATTGAATATAACTTTAACTTTCCGGACTGATAACAGCATTAAGAAAATTCTTCACCATAAAGCTGCAAAACCAATAAAACAGAGGACAGGTGTCTATAAAATCCAATGTGACGATTGCAACAGCTTCTATATTGGACAAACCGGCAGAGCGTTCAAAAAACGCTTCCAAGAACATTTACCAAAAAACGACACCCACATTCTCAAATCCAACTTTGCACGTCACCTCGTAAATAATAATCATAACTACACTGATTTTGACACCAACTTTAAACCATTGCACTTTTGCAAAAAAGGCAGATATATGGACACATTAGAAGAATTCGAAATTTACAAGGCCTTTAAACAATTTAAAAAGACGAACAATTCACAAGACGGCGGATTCATATTAAATGACCAACTTAACTTCAAGTCAAATCCCTTGTACGACACAGCCATTGAGATACAAGATGCGTTGCACAGATAACAGTTTACTCAGACAGTCAGTGCGCGATTAACATCGCGGCGGTGTACACCGGCTATAACGCGAAGTGAACTCATGTTGTGATAGTGCGTGCATCTCTGTGCATTCATATATTTTAATATTTTGACGAGTTAATATTTTAACCATGGATTTTAATTTTAATTTATTACATTTTAATCTTAATGTCTGACGTTCTGTGAAGAGGAATTATTCTGAAGATGGGGCATATGCCCTGAAACGCGTCAAGCGGAATTACAAGTAAGTCACTCGACGGATTAGATAAGCAATTATTTATTTAATACAGTGACTTGGATACTTTAAAAATGAATCATTTTAATTGTTTATTAATAAACGTGTAAGAATACGATTTATTCATATTGTTATGTTTGTGTAAAATGATATAGCGTTGTATAGTAGTAAATACTAATCGTAGAATAATTAGTTCTTGCCACTTTACGAAAATGGCTGAATTTAATCCTGATTTATTAGTAAAAGATGAGCTATGCTACGAAGCACTTTTACGAGGTCTAAAACACGTGAATGTAACCGTGTCTGAATTACGAAAATCATTACGCCAAACCGGATCAGAGACAACCTCGCAGTTAGATAAATTGCGTGAACTCGATTATGACGGCGAACGAGAAACCTGTTATGCGAAATATCGGGAACTGATAGTATTATCTCAGAACCTTAAGGACAAGAAATCACCCACGGAACTTTTGCCCGTTACGCAACGTATAGAACATTTAACCCGCCGATTAAATAATTTATTAAGCTGGCCCGACGTCACCATCGTCCCCGCCGATGTGCAGAAATTTGCAGATGAGGCATTACGCCAATTACCTATAATTATTAACGACTTACGTCGAAAGTCAGATGAATCGAGAATGGAGGAAATTGAGCAATACTTACAAAAATTACATATCTCCCCTGTTCAATCCCCTAATGTAGAAGAACCCCCACCACCTAAAGTTCAGCGTACTCCTAGTAGTCAAAATGCGACCACTAATCCTTCGAAGGAAATACAAAACGTAAATTTGAATGTTGAACTCTATGGAAAGATTTCCCACCCAGTAGAGAAAATAATTAATGAGATTCCTTACACCGATGGGTTAAGTATAACGATACTGTTAACTTTTATAAAATACCTGCTGCAAATAAAAGATTTACAACAATTAAACGATCGGCAAATACTGCAAGTAATATTACCCAAATGTAAACCACCATTACGAGATCGTGTACTAGAAACATTAAACTCAAGTCTTTCAGTAGAAGATCTTCATACGAATATAATCAAATATTTTATCCCCACTGGAATTTATGAGGATATCAAAAGAAGTACTGTACTTAGAGTACAAGGAGCTCGCGAAAGACTGGCCCACTATATTGCGGATATCCGAGAATCTTCACGTATACTACAAGTCGACTGGACTGAAAAACAATTGGTCGATATGATCCTAGTAGGCTTGTCTCCAGATGAACGCTCCCGTTTAGCACTAATAAGTAGACCCCTTACGTTCGCGGACTTTGAACAATGTAGTATTCATTCTTCCAATGTTTGGTACGCAGATCAGCACAGACGTGCATCGATATCCACTACACAAAATAGAAAAGAAATGCATGCCTTAGTATCTGACGCAAGAAGTATACAAGAAAGAAGACCATTTCGAAGCTCAACCAATGGCCATGGTAAGTCCCAGGAGGCTCAACCACTCCAGGAAACCAGTAAGACACAACGTAAAGAATATGTGTGTTATAACTGCTGAAAATCTGGACATCTCAGTAGATACTGTAAACAAAAAAGGTATAATCAAAAAACTATTTATCCAAAAAACATGTAAGGCAGGGAGATCCAAAACCCTGTGTCTTCCGCAGCATCGTAAAAAAAAAGGAAAACCCCTGAGAGTCAACAAAATAAAACAAAATAATAATAATAACAAAAGAAAACTAGACCCCTATGTAAAAAAATTTATAGATAAATGTAACGCTATTAATAAGTGTAATTTCAGTAAGTGTCAATTACCTTATGTACAAGTTGACCTTGGTGTAACATCCACACTCGGTTTAATTGATTCCGGATCAACGCGAAGTTTAATTAGTCATGACCTCGCCAATAAGTTATTTAAACATAATTTAGTCAAACGCAGTCAATCTGTAAACATTAAATGCTCAACCGCTAACAAACAAAACTTAATAATAAAACTTATCATCACGTGTAAAGTTAAAATAAAACATTTGACGTGGTATTTTCCAATGTTAGTAAGCGACGAATTAGGACCCGAGTTAATATTGGGAGCCGATTTTATCAGTAAAACAGGAATAATTCTAAATATTCATGATAAGAAATTTTACTTTGGATTCGATCGTTCACGGAAATATAACTTAGAGGATAATTCAAATAACAGAGAAAGTACTAGCACTACTTCTTTTCATCTAAAGCATCACGAATGTGAATTAGGTCATCTGGAAAGTAAAGATAGACGTAACATACAAAAGTTAATAAATCAATTCTCCAATGTGCTCACCCCAAAGTTAGGACTGACGGATTTGATAGAGTATAAGATAAATTTGAGCGATAATAAAGTAATACGTTTAGCCCCATACAAGTTATCACCGCCAAAAATGGAAGTAATGAGGAACCAAATTAATAAACTATTAGAACAAGGAGTCATCGAACCCTCTACTTCATCTTATTCATCCCCTGCGTTTTTAGTACCCAAAAGCAACGATAAACATAGATTAGTTGTAGACTATAGACAACTAAATAAACGAATAGAATTTGAATCCATTCCACTTCCCGACATCCACAGTGCTTTTCATTATTTTACGAAAGCAAAAATTTTTACCATTATGGATTTGAATCAGGCTTTTCATCAGATACCACTTTCAGAAGAATCGAAACGTCTCACCGCTTTTGCCGTGCCTTTCAACCTATACCAATTTACAAGGGTACCTTTTGGTATATCCCAAGGTAGTTCTGTATGTAGCAGATTGTTAGAAAAATTATTTCACGACATAAAGTTTAAATATGTGTACCACTACCTAGACGATATTGTTATTTACAGCGAGTCAATGGAACAACATCTTGCACATATACGTGAGGTATTATCACGATTAGAGAAAGCTGGATTAACTGTAAACCCCAGTAAAGTAAATTTTGCTGTGACACAATTCTCCTTTTTAGGTCACATCGTAAAAGCCAACGGAAAGGTAAGCATAGACCCAGAGCGAACCCGTGCTATCAGAGAATTTTTACCACCGCGGGATGCGAAAGGAATTGCTCGATTTTTAGGAATGATAAATTATTTCCACAAGTATATCCCACATCTAGCCGAAATCGCAGCACCACTAAATACTTTAAGAAAGAAGGGAGTAAAATTTGAGTGGAATGAGCAACGCCAAACCGCATTTGAGAAATTAAAGGAAAGCATCATATCACCCCCCGTACTACAATTAGCCGATTTTAGTAAACCGTTTGTTGTGCAAACCGACAGTTCAAGTGTAGCCCTAGGTGCAGTAATTTATCAGGAAGTAGATAACTCTCGATTACCAATTAGTTACGCTTCACGCACTCTGACGGACCAAGAAAAGAAATACTCCGCATACGAATTAGAATGCTTAGCTATCGTTTTTGCGTTTGAGAAGTTCAAACCATTTTTAGAACATAAAGAGTTTTTGCTAGAAACAGATAATCAAGCTTTATCCTGGCTACTAAACCACCCAAAACAATTAGGTCGAATCGGAAGATGGGTATTGAGATTAAATTGTTTTAAGTTCAAAGTACAACATATTAGAGGCACCCAAAACGTAGTTGCCGATACCCTGTCACGTATGTTCCAGCCTAGTAGTAATAATTACGAAAACAAGAGTAGAGAGACACCGATTATTAATGCGTTAATTACCGAATTTCCTCTTGCATTTACGGATTTAGCCCATTATCAACAACAAGACCCACGTTTGAGTCCGATCATCAAACAACTTGAAAAAGGAAACAAGTCTGAAAAATACCTATTAAATAAGAAAGTATTATGTTGTAGAATAGCTAACGGAAAATATTTGCGTATCATCGCCCCGGATATTATTAAACCTATGCTAATGGAATATTATCACTCTTCCACCATTGGAGCACATATGGGAATAAATAAAACCATACATCGGATTCGGAGAGAATATCACTGGGAAAATATGAACAGTGAGATAGCTAACTTTGTAAAAAGGTGTAAGTTGTGTGCACTCAGCAAACCAGCGAGAAACAGCCAAATAAGTCAGTTAATATCTGAGATTCCTGCCACCCCATTTTCCAAAATTTATTTAGACTTTTCTGGACCCTACCCACGTTCCAAGTCAGGAAATACTATGTTACTAATTTGCGTATATTCGTTTAGTAAATTCGTCTGGATGTACCCCATGCGGCGAGCTTTAGCTACGACAACAGTAAGCATTTTACAGAATAGATTATTCAAAGATTTCGGTATTCCAGTCCATCTAGTGTCGGATAACGGACCACAGTTTAAGTCCAAGGAATTCAGGAACATGTGTTTCAAACTAGGTATAAACCACATTACCACTACCGAGTATCGTCCGCAAGGTAATATAGCTGAGAGGTATTTGCGAAACCTAAAATCTGCTTTAATTGCCTACCATGCTAACGACCATACTTCGTGGGACCAGAACCTATCCTGGATACAATTCGCCTTTAATTCGGCATATCATGAAGGACATAAGTCTACCCCATTCGAATTGTTGTTCAAGTATAAACCTAACCACCCATTATCCACAAAGTGGAAAATACATGAATTGTTACCACTTGAAATTAGGGATAAAAATATTAGAAAAATATGGAACGAAGCGCGCGCTAATTTACGAACAAACTTAGTGAAGTCAAGGAAATATTACGAGCAAAAGAATAAGAATAATAAAGTAAAATACCAAATCGGAGACTTAGTTATGTATAACACGCACCCAACGAGTAGTGCAGTCGATAAGACAACTTCCAAGCTATCTTACAGATGGTGCGGTCCTTATCAAATTCACAAATACTTAACTCCGGTAACTGTGACCCTGTACGAACCCTATACTCAAAAATATGTGCGAAGGACACATATTTCACAGATAAAACGTTATCTTGAAGAAGAAAATAGTAGAGTGCCAGTTAATTAAATAAGTAAATGTGAAAACAATGTTTAGTACTCAACCGCAAAAGTACTTGAGTAACTTTTGGCTACCTTGTCGTATAAGTAGGTACGAGGCCTGATCAACCTTGAATCCTCTTCATCGAAAGTAGAGCAAAGCAAGAAGTCAGCTGACATCCAATAAAAGTAATGGAGTAATTAAAGAGTAAATTCTATAACGAGGAAAAACTCTCATGAAAGAAAAAGGAAAAATCCGGTAGTAGTAATAAGTAGTAGAGTTAAGGAAATTTAGAATGTTGAAAATACTTTATAATGTAAATTTTATGTAGTAATAGAATTAGCGTGTAAAATATGAAGTATATGTATAGATGGTAAGAAACAGCCAGTCAAGAATGACTTATGCTGCTAGTAATTATATACAGCCAGAAACGGGTGAGAGAAATTTCACACGGAACTCCCCAAGCATACTCTCGGTACATAGCTGACCAAAATTTTAGGAGTCTGTGTTGGTAAGGAGGCGGAGTATGTGACGATTTAAATTGTGACATTTAAAAAAAAAATTTTAATTAAGGTTGCGTACAATTAACCATTTAAATCTCACAATAATAATAATAATAATAAAGACATGTAGGTACTAAGTGTGAATGGAAGAAGTAATTAATAAGGGCAAAGTATCCATAAAGAAAAGGCATATTGTAAATAATTATTATGTTCGTATTTAACCCTTTGCTTGCTATCAAGCGCCTACCTGTTGATACCGGACTCGACATGTTTTCCGAGTCTACTGTAATTAAAAATAATAGAGTAAACTAATGTTAATAATTAAAGTATCTGTAGACACAGATAGTAACTAAAACAATTAATTTAAATGATGTATTTTTATCTAGCGATAGTCTGTATAAATAAAAAAGTTTATTTAAAGAGAAACAGGAACCTATATATGCTCGCGGAATAAACACCCCACTCTCTCTTGTCATGTACAAGGGTAGCGGACGAAAAATCGCTCTCTTGCGATGACGAATCCCAGCTGTGCAGACGCACGAGCAAAATGCTCTGTTCAAAAGTTATGCAATTTGTTGTTAGTGTGGATTAATTAATTATTATTTTGTATTTTACTAACTGTTACAAAAAGTGTAACATGTAACGTTAACAAAAAGAAAATTCCAAAAACTTTGTAACAAGAAGAAAGATGTAACTACAAACGACGAGTGTTAATAAAGAAAAAACGATGACTGCAATCTTCACCTATGGACGAATCTTTTCAACATCTGACCTGTGGTCATGGACCATCTAAATGAGAACTCTAGTATACTCTACCGATGATGCAGTTCGAGACATCTGAGAATCAACGAGTATCTGTGTAGAAGACTCTACCTATCCCGCAGACGTATTAAGCCATGAACAACAGAGACCAGACCAAGACGAGGACGACGTTTTAGGACTCCCAAGACGGAACCACATGGAGGCGATTACTACATCCAAAAAATAGAGGTGACTCGATAGCACGTCTATCGAGGAATAATGATAATGTTTTTTGTAACACAATACTCTATTTAAGAGACTTTCAGAGACGATTGATTTTTATAAGAATATAAAAACTTAAATTTGAGAATTTAATTGTAACTATTCAATATCATTCAATTGTAAAAGTTTAGATATTAACGTAATGTAGTGTTATTAATACCATTCTTCTAATGGAATATATATAAAGCAAAAAGGTAAAAGTCTTGCAAGATAAAATTTTGAATTAAATATAATTAAAAGATTAGAGACTAAATACCAATGGTTACCCGGATCCGGGGGTACAGCTAGATAAATTTGTTGTGATCCCATATTCTAAATAAAGCATTTCACTTAATTTTAATAATTTAATTAATAATGTTATGGGATCTGTTCTTTGGAGTAAATGTTATATTTCAAATGTTTAATAAAGCCAGTCTTCTTGTTACACACATATACTGCGAATATAAATCAACAGTTTCACCTTCCCTGATTCCTTGTATGTCTTACTGTGTGTCGTTCTGATTTAAATTTCAGCTCGTCTCGAATAAGGCAGCCTGAAATAATTGGCAGAACCAATTATTTTGGGTTTCCTCCGTTATAACTCAAAAGAAGAGGTTATAGCTTTACACATAGTGACAATCAGGTTGAAAACAGTCCTGGACTTGTCAGATTGCCGTCCAGTATAAATACCACTGGCAATTTTGGAGCGGTCGGTCTCAGACTCAAGAAATCTTCACACAATGTCACGCTGCCGGTCTGCCGATCAATCAGGACATCTTTACCACACACACCAAGACTTATGGAGGAACTCTGGACCATCGCAAACAACAACTCGTAGAGACAGAGAACACAGCATCGACATCATCTTCATCATCAAATTCTCAGGATTCAGGACACACACAGACACACACACGCGCCCGCGCGCGCGCAACGGTAACATCGGCAGTATGGAGGTGATGAATAAACAATTATATTTTGTTTGTGAAAAGAACTCTCAAAAAAGAAACTTATATATGAACAGTAAAGACTTAAAGTTTTAAATATAATTACTGTACATACATTTAAATAGTAGTTAAAGAAAAGAATTTAATTTAACAAGAAAATTTAAAAATACTGATCTTTTGTTGTATATTAAAATTTTGGTGTGTCAATAAAAATAAATAATAGGTTAGAAGTAAATGTTATATTTTTTATTTTGTTTATAGCAACAATTAATTTTACTCTTGAGATTGAATATTATTTTTGTTTGTAAATGAGTTGCTATTATTTAAAATTTGAGTCAAAGTCAGACACACTGAAATAAAAAGGTTTACATAATTTGTTTAACATGTCTGTTTAGCTAGTAAGATTATATGGTTCTTTATTATATATGTCATGAACAGCATAGAAGGTTACATTGTATTTGTGTAAACTTATAAAAGATAATATTTCTATTTATCTAAGATTCGAATTTTTACTATTTGCATAATTTCTATTAATATTAATAAAGCTTAGAATGATTATTTTGAAACGGTTTTAATTAATTATTTCATGTCAACAACATCTCACTCCTCTTTGAAAATTATTTAATTATTGTGCAACTACATATACTTGACGCAACGAGAAAAAAAATCCTGTGACCTGGCTGGTGTAATACACTTCATAGTTGTGTTGAGTACATGGTAATGTATTTGTGTGAATTTTTGAAATACTTGTAACGTTGCAATATATATATTAGACATTAGATGTTGCTTAAGGAGCACTGTGCTCGCCAAATTGAAGGCTGCTGATTGCATCAGTGTATGGGCAACAAACTTTCAAGTGTGTATTTCATATTGATATTATTGCAGTTCTAGAATGGTGCAATCATGTGCTGCATTTAATTGTACGAATAAACACGGTTGCAAGAATAAGAGCGGAAGAAAAAATTAAAATGTTTTTCTAATGGTACAGTACTCTTTGCTTTAGAAAAATAGTAAGTGCACTTTGTGGCTAATGATGATATATAGATACAAAAAGCAGGGTGGACTCAATAAATTCACAAAAATCTATGTAACCTTTCCTTGGTATAAAAATGGAAACTCCCATGAGCATACACATATATATATATATATATATATAAGTATTTATGTATGTATACAATAAATAAACACACACACATATTATAAATTATAATACATAAATATATAAATTGCTATAATATATGATAATAATTTATATAAATTGTGATTATATAATTATATTTTTTCAATCACTTTCTGCTACAGTCCGTTTCTTGATGTATATAATACATTTAATATTTATAAATAAATTTACCTCAAGATATACTTTTTTTCCTTATTAGGAACATGTTTCGAGAGCTCCCGTGCTCTCATCTTCAACCTTCGCGATCTTGCGTCTGGTGAAGTATTTGTGTGTTGTGGAAATAGCATCCAGCCAACACACAAATACTTCACCAGACGCAAGATCGCGAAGGCTGAAGATGAGAGCACGGGAGCTCTCGAAACATGTTCCTAATAAGGAAAAAAAGTATATCTTGAGGTAAATTTATTTATAAATATTAAATGAATTATATTTTTATATATTTATATATTATACATATTATTATAATATATAACTATTATAATAATACAAGTACATATTATTACATAATATATTATTATAATTTGTCAATAATATATTATTTACATTTATATAAATGTATATATTTATGTAAATTATAATCTATATAATTTTGAAAACGTTAAAGGATAGTTTGGCATTCATTTTCACATCTAACATTTATTTCACAACACACTTTTATTGGTGATTTCAAATGCAAAACACAGACGTAATATAGAACTATAACATTTTGTAAATTAATGTCCTGTTTCAGGAATGTGTGTTAACTTTTTTTCAACAGACAGTTTTTAAACTATCATTAAAGTTTCTAACTGTTGTTATTTTAATTGTCGTTTTACTGGCACACATTTGGGCCAAGTTTATAAATGCTCGTTTATTCAATTGTTCTATAAAAATTATTGATGTTGCTTCTGACTGGTATAATAAACTGTGTATATGTATATTTATATTATTTTGAATACACTCACGATGAACTGACAACATACATCAAATGACACCAGTTTTTTAGGCCACGTGTGAATTTGTCTGTATCAACAATTTGAATATGCTTGTTTAGTTTCCCACACTATAGCAGAATTTGTGTGCTTCAATTATGCATATATTATGGTGGGATTGTGGCCATAGCATGGTAGAGGCTCAACTAGAACAACCACAAGGAACAGAGAGAGGATAGTAGTAATATAAAGGATTATATGCATACATATTTAGAATGCTCATTTGGGTGAACAATTCAAAGATATAAAGTACACTAAATGTAACTAGAGATGAAGATACTTATAGGTATATGGAAATTTACCTAAAATAAATTTGTCCGTTTTCAATCCAAGTAAATCTTAATATATATAGCTATTTTAAGTTTGTAATGCTGAGATAAAGATAAAAGATAAACACATTTTAGAGTGCTAAAGGTAATTATTTATTACTGTGTAATTTATAGTTTATTGGATTTATGTTAGTGGAATCTAGTTGTGCCTGATAAAGAATTATAGTTGTAATAATTACAGTAAAAAAAGCTGATATTTTCTTTAGATAATTCACAGGCCTGCATTTTTTCGGTTGCATCATGTTTTTCAAGTTTTGATGATGGATTCCTATATATGTTTGTGCGCTGAATCCAAAAATGACCTTAGTTTCTTTCCATCACGTCAGAATTTTTTGCAAATCGCAATTTGCCAAATGTAGTATATGTCGAAAAATATCACAAATATGAGACTCAATGACAGAGTGAAATAGGTTTGTTTCGTATAAAACGTATTATTTTGCGGCTTATAATAGACATAATATAATAGAATATAGAAATATAGAAAATAAAAAACTCACGATTTTAGTCGTTGTGTCGACGTCTTTTTGGACTCTTAAAGATAAGAATTTGCTCGCAGCTGGCGCTTCGTTTTCCTGGTTTGGTTCAGGTACAGAGAAAAAGATTTTATTCCATACTTTTCGGAAGAAGGAGACTTAGTATTCTGCAATGATGTGTTTGGACTGTTTAAGACATTCAACATTCCGTACGAAAGCACTGATTGGAGCCTATTCATCGATTCGTCGAAACGAAGCCTTAAAGTTGTCCTGCTTCACAACGGAAACAGGTATGCGTCAATACCCATAGGGCATTCTGTACACTTAAAAGAACGGTACGACAATTTAAAATTTGTTCTCCAGAAAATTAAGTACGACGATCATAAGTGGATCATGTGTGGTGATCTCAAAGTAATATCGATGATCCTTGGACAGCAAGGTGGGTACACAAAGTTTCCTTGTTTTTTATGTGAGTGGGATAGCAGAGACAGGGAAAATCATTGGAAACAGAAAGATTGGCCACAACGAGCTTCATTGGAACCTGGAGTAAAAAATGCGCTCCAAAAACCTCTCATCGAGTCGACGAAAGTTCTCCTTCCACCTCTACATATTAAATTAGGCTTGATGAAGCAATTTGTGAAAGCCTTACCAAAAGATGGTAAATGTTTCCAATACATTTGTAACAAATTTCCAGCCTTGTCAACCGCAAAACTAAAAGAGGGTGTCTTTACGGGTCCGGACATTAGAAAACTTTGCTAAGATGGAAATTTTGAAAAAGAAATGGAGAAGTTGCTGAAAAAGAAGCCTGGGTCGCCTTTAAAGACGTAGTAACCAAGTTTCTGGGCAACAAGAAGGATCAGAATTTCAAGTCTATCATTGAGACTGTGCTGCAGAAGTACCAAAATTTAGGCTGTTCCATGAGTTTGAAGGTTCATTTCCTACATTCACATCTGGACTACTTTCCTGAGAATCTGGGTGCTGTTAGTGAAGAGATGGGTGAGAGATTTCATCAGGACATCAAAGAAATGGAAAAGCGTTACCAAGGAAGATGGAATACTACAATGATGGCGGACTATTGCTGGATGTTGCACCGAGATGATCCCAGAAGAGCACATGCACGGAAAAGCCTGAAACAGAGCATGGCTGGTCCAAAAAGACGTCGACACAACGACTAAAATCGTGAGTTTTTTATTTTCTATATTTCTATATTCTATTATATTATGTCTATTATAAGCCGCAAAATAATACGTTTTATATGAAACAAACCTATTTCACTCTGTCATTAAGTCTCATATTTGTGATATTTTTCGACATATACTACATTTGGCAAATTGCGATTTGCAAAAAATTCTGACGTGATGGAAAAAACTAAGGTCATTTTTGGATTCAGCGCACAAACATACATAGGAATCAATCATCAAAAATTACAAAACAGAACCATCGCAGGCTTGTGTTATGAGACGGTAAACTTTACATAAATATGGTAAACAGTTTATAATCTGCTCTTTGAAGGAACAGCAAATTTAAAACATGACAAAATTTATTTATTTTTATTTATATGTTTTTATTTGTATAGACTTTTGATTATTTCTAATTATGTATTATTAGAAATACAGAAATTAAGAACACATCAGCACTCAGAATTATGTACATTTAATAGAGTAATGTTTCCATTATGGTAATACGTAACTGCTGACCCATTAATTAAAGGAACCATTGATCTGACACTCCATAGTGGAAAATTCAAGTAATTCCAAAACACATATATATTTATATAAATTCAAACACTTTTTGCTACAGTCCGTTTCTTAATGTATATATCATATTTAATTTTTATATTTTGCGGTATATTTTATATCATCTTTATAGAAATATCTTGAGGTAAATTCATTATAAAAATTAAATATGATTTATATAAATATATATATATATATATATATATATAGATACATACATAAAATTAACAATTTAATTCAAGTAACAACAATATAAATAAATAAAATTATCAATTTAACTTATTATAACACTGTTCACATACAAACAAATTCAATTACACGTTACATTCAATTACACGTTACTTCAATTTTTTTGTTGTCATCAAAAGTATGATAATGAATGTAATAATGAAGGTATCCTTGGTTTCCTTTATAATGATATACAAAATGAAATGGTTGTATAAAATACGTGTACAGAATACATACAAGAGGGCTGCGTTTGTTGCGAACATAAAGGATCTACACTGGGCTGTTCCATAAGGAAGCAGAAAACTGTATTTCATCGAACATGTGGTTTAAGTAATGACATGCTACATCAATTTGCTTGTCAATTGAAGTCATACTATTATTTACAGCAACCACATCAAGAACCTGAAGTAGTCAGCATTGTGTCCAATATGTTATGATAATATAGTTCTTTACCCTGATAAGTCAACACTATAGGCACTGTGCTATAAAAATAATGTGTGGTTTCGCAGTGATGACTATCAGTTTTGGCTACTACTTCTTCAGATGTCTTTAAGTCAAAATAACCACACTTTTCAACAAAAAAATTAAGTTTTATGAAATTTTCAGTCCAAAACAAGATGCTCTATGAGAAGTAGTATCAAATACCTTTGGTGAATTACTTGAGCGACAGGATACGTGTGATACTGAACATTGTGCAATGGAAGAAGAGGAAATTATGTAGGAACTCAATGTGCATTAGTATTATGTGGTACACATGGTCCTCAAGGAATTCATATTCGACATACAAGATTCAAGTGGACAAAACCTAAATGAATCTGCACACCCCATGCAGAAGAAATATAAAACACATGAAAAATGAAAACCATCATACGAAAAACACAAGGTCTTACTACAGAGAATAAGTTCAAAGATATTGTAAAAAAAAAGTTTATACAAGAGATCTTCAAGTCCTCATATATTAATACACCACCCAACACATTCACCACATGCAGGTTGTACCTCATACAACCTATAAAGTTCATGTTAAAAATGTTCTAGTTCAGAAGTTGTGCAGTTAAATAGTATTACAGACAGGAAGGCTAGAACCTTACAGGTTCATATGACAAGTCCCAGTAGGGACATGTAATGGGTATATCCTAAGTTACAAGAATGTACACCGTGAAATAAAGGAAGGGAAGCGGTTGTTTGTATATGTTGCACACATAAAGGAGTACACTGTGATGTTCAATACGGAAGTGCAGACATGTGGTTTCAGTAACCACAGCTTGCATCTGTTTTGGTCAATTCAGGTCAAAAGGTTCTGTCCAAAGACCACACAAAGATATTGTTCTGGATATTTTATCAACAGCCAGGAAGCACTCTGCATTGTGTCCAATATTTGAAAGCTATAAAACAGTATAATCAATATATTTTTAGAATAAGCTGTCAACTCAAAATGTCAGGCATGATTTTAAATAATGCTTGGTTTCACAGAGATTGTGTTCAGAGGATGCCTTTGTTTTCAGTTGCAACTTATTCAGATGTCTATTATGAAAAAATAAGCACATGTTAGAAGGCACAAGGAAGTTTTATAAAATTTATAGTCTAGAATAAGTTGCTTCATGGGAAGTAGTACTAAATGCCTATGGAAAATTATGTGAGACAAGTCATATATGATGCTGAACATTGTGGGTGTTGAAAAAGAAAAAAAAAGGAAATTATGTTGGAACTTGCTCAGAACCAGTGTTAAATGGCAAACGTGGTCCTAAATTAAGGTGGATGTTTTTTCTTTTTTTCTTGTGTTTGACATTTTCCCTCCTGCCTGTAGTCCTGACGGGATGCACATCTCCTGAAAGCCAACCAAAGACAGAAAAACACAGGGCATCCATTATAAAACACAGAAAGAAAATTATGAGAGGGCTTCATGTTCACAAGTTGTGCAGCCAACACTATTATAGACTGGAAGGTGAAATAAGAAATGCATGAAAAATTAAAAACGTCATAAGAAAAATACAAGGCCTGCCTACAGAAAACACGTCTAAATATATTGTAAGAGTTACACAAGTAAAGTAAGGTTACTCATCTTTTGCACAAGAAATGAATACATATATTTTAATTTTAGACCCACCTCAATGAAATAAATGTTTGCAACATGAAGTTCGTTAGTAACCAGTGTTGCAGACAGTAATATGCTGCACAGAGTACATGCAGAAATAACATCATAGAAACAGTATTTGCTTTTGTTGTTAACAGCACAAACTAATCACTTTAAGCAAAAAAAAAAAGAATTTTTATATCCATCAATTCAGATATGTTGGAAAAATGGATATTTGCAACAAGAAGCTCCTCAGCAACAATTAAACCCAGTGTGGTACAAATATGCAGCAAAAATCTGATGTAGGTGTGAGAAGTATATCTTAGCAATAGTTTTTGTTTCTTTGACGTCAACAACACAAACTGGTCTCATTGACTAAAAACTGTAGTTCCATATTCATCAATTCAGATATCTGTGAATACTGGGTAGCCAACTCCTGCAGCGTGCATTCCCATAAATGATGGTGAACAACAACAGAACGAGGTAGGTGCTGCATCAGCAACATGTAACAAAGAAAATGCACATTCAATCTGATGCAAGTAAGCAAAAGAAATGGACACCAGGAAGTAACCATAATAGACTGTCCCTACACACTACTAAACCAATAAAATTTAATGTTAAAATTAAGGTATTGAACAAACGAGTGATGTAGCCAAGGGAGGTTACTGGGTGTTACAACTTGCCCATTTGGTAGGTCGCAAAGGAGATCTTTTATGTAAAACCTAATGGCAGGTCATTCCACATCTAGTGACCGTAATATAACATACACAGTAGACTTTCACTTGTGCATTTCTTACTATTGCTAACAACTCCCCCCCCCCCTTTACATTTATCTTCAATAACCTGTCATCTTTGTCAGTAACCCCTACCATGGAAAATTCCTGGCTACACCACTGCTGGAACTAATCAAAAACAGAAAATATAGCAAAAACACAAAAATCAATTAGAAAACAGTGTAATAACATAATATTATGAGACAGCTTCATAATATGATAGACGTTTGGAGAATAAGTGAACTGTCTCAAGAATATACGAGAGCATTGCACCATTCTGCTACTCTAACAATGCATAGAATATGTCACATACACCGTACATTGTCTACCTTATCAGCATAACATTATCACAGCCTTGTCTGTATTGTATCTGGTCAGTGTTTAAATCAGACAGTACTACTCTTGACACTGCTGATTTGTTATACTTACATAAACGGCTTTCTTAAATTTAATATCTGCATTTTATCTTTTCAGATATAACAAAACCTGAATGCTTGCCAGTAGTTTTTACTTCAATATTCCTTAAGGAATGGAAGTATGGTGATGGCAAAAAAAATCGTGTTCGAGATTATTGCAGATTCTGATTCTACTACACTCAAAACATGAAAAAAAGTCGTTTTCCAAAAAGTGTCTGTGTGTGTGTCTGTGTGTGTGTCTGTCTGTGTGTCTGTGTGTCTGTAGATTTTTTTCTATGGCAAACGATAACTGCCGCAAATTCAAACAGAATCAAATAATTTTTTGCATGCAGCCCTGATTTGCAGAGTACTCGCGACCTATTGTTTTTGGTGAAGATCGGTTGAGGGAAAGGGGTAGTTTACCTGCAACGGTTTTTTTTTTTAGCAAGGGTAATTACTTCCATATTCCTTAAGGAATGGAAGTATGGTGATGGCAAAAAAAATCGTGTTCGAGATTATTGCAGATTCTGATTCTACTACACTCAAAACATGAAAAAAAGTCGTTTTCCGAAAAGTGTCTGTGTGTGTGTCTGTCTGTCTGTGTGTCTGTCTGTGTGTCTGTAGATTTTTTTCTATGGCAAACGATAACTGCCGCAAATTCAAACAGAATCAAATAATTTTTTGCATGCAGCCCTGATTTGCAGAGTACTCGCGACCTATTGTTTTTGGTGAAGATCGGTTGAGGGAAAGGGGTAGTTTACCTGCAACGGTTTTTTTTTTAGCAAGGGTAATTTTGTTTGTTTGGCAAACGATAACAGCCGCAAATTCAAACAGAATCAAATAATGTTTCGCATACAGCCCTGAATTGTAGAGTTCTCAAGATCTGTTGATTTTGGTGAAGATCGGTTAAGGGAAAGGGGTAGTTTACCTGTAACGTTTTATGTTTTAACAAGGGTATTTCCTATGGCAAACGATAACAGCCGCAAATTCAAACAGAATCAAAAGATTATTTGCATACCCCCTAAATTGTAGAGTTCTCAAGATCTATTGTTTTTGGTGAAGATCGGTTAAGGGAAAGGGGTAGTTTACCTACAACGTTTTTTTAACAAGCGTATTTTCTATGGCAAACGATAACAGCCGCAAATTCAAACAGAATCAAATAATTTTTTGCATACAGCCCTGATTTGTAGAGTACTCGCGACCTATTGTTTTTGGTGAAGATCGGTTGAGGGGAAGGGGTAGTTTACCGGCAACGGTTTTTTTTATAAAGGGAAATTTTTTTTTTGGCAAACGATAACAGCCGCAAATTCAAACAGAATCAAATAATGTTTCGCATACAGCCCTGAATTGTAGAGTTCTCAAGACGTATTGTTTTTGGTGAAGATCGGTTAAGGGAAAGGGGTAGTTTACCTACAACGTTTTTTTAAAAAGGGTATTTTCTATGGCAAACGATAACAGCCGCAAATTCAAACAGAATCAAATAATTTTCTGCATACAGCCCTGGTTTGTAGAGTACTCAAGACCTATTGTTTTTGGTGAAGATCGGTTGAGGGGAAGGGGTAGTTTACCTGCAACGTTTTTTTAACAAGGGTATTTTCTATGGCAAACGATAACTGCCGCAAATTCAAACAGAATCAAATAATTTTTTGCATACCTCCCTGAATTGTAGAGGTCTCAAGGACTTTCGATTTTGGTGAAGATCGGTTAAGGGGAAGGGGTAGTTTACCTGCAACCTTTTACGTTTTAACAAGAGTAAAGTACTTGAAAATTTATTTAAACTTTTTCAAACAATGGTAATTGTTAAAAATAAAATAATTTTGTTGCCAAGCAATAAAATTAAAAAATTTGTTCATTTTAATGTACATCATGTATAAGAGAAAATATATCGCGCTTGGCAGGCGATATTAAGATTTAAATATAAATCTTAGAATATGGAAGTCATGTATGGTTCTCCATACCGATTTGTTTGTTTGTTTGGCAAACGATAACAGGCGCAAATTAAAACAGAATCAAATAATGTTTCGCATACAGCCCTGAATTGTAGAGTTCTCAAGATCTGTTGATTTTGGTGAAGATCGGTTAAGGGAAAGGGGTAGTTTACCTGTAACGTTTTATGTTTTAACAAGGGTATTTCCTATGGCAAACGATAACAGCCGCAAATTCAAACAGAATCAAAAGATTATTTGCATACAGCCCTAAATTGTAGAGTTCTCAAGATCTATTGTTTTTGGTGAAGATCGGTTAAGGGAAAGGGGTAGTTTACCTACAACGTTTTTTTAACAAGGGTATTTTCTATGGCAAACGATAACAGCCGCAAATTCAAACAGAATCTAATAATTTTCTGCATACAGCCCTGATTTGTTGAGTACTCATGACCTATTGTTTTTGGTGAAGATCGGTTGAGGGGAAGGGGTAGTTTACCTGCAACGTTTTTTATCAAGCGTATTTTCTATGGCAAACGATAACTGCCGCAAATTCAAACAGAAACAAATAATTTTTTGCATACAGCCCTGATTTGTAGAGTACTCGCGACCTATTGTTTTTGGTGAAGATCGGTTGAGGGGAAGGGGTAGTTTACCGGCAACGGTTTTTTTTATAAAGGGAAATTTTTTTTTTTGCAAACGATAACAGCCGCAAATTCAAACAGAATCAAATAATGTTTCGCATACAGCCCTGAATTGTAGAGTTCTCAAGACGTATTGTTTTTGGTGAAGATCGGTTAAGGGAAAGGGGTAGTTTACCTACAACGTTTTTTTAACAAGGGTATTTTCTATGGCAAACGATAACAGCCGCAAATTCAAACAGAATCAAATAATTTTTTGCATACCTCCCTGAATTGTAGAGGTCTCAAGGACTTTCGATTTTGGTGAAGATCGGTTAAGGGGAAGGGGTAGTTTACCTGCAACCTTTTACGTTTTAACAAGAGTAAAGTACTTGAAAATTTATTTAAACTTTTTCAAACAATGGTAATTGTTAAAAATAAAATAATTTTGTTGCCAAGCAATAATATCGGTATGGAGAACCATACATGACTTCCATATTCTAAGATTTATATTTAAATCTTAATATCGCCTGCCAAGCGCGATATATTTTCTCTTATACATGATGTACATTAAAATGAAAAAATTTTAATTTTATTGCCTGGCAACAAAATTATTTTATTTTTAACAATTACCATTGTTTCAAAAAGTTTAAATAAATTTTCAAGTACTTTACTCTTGTTAAAACGTATAAGGTTGCAGGTAAACTACCCCTTCTTCTTAACCGATCTTCACCAAAATCGAAAGTCATTGAGACCTCTACAATTCAGGGACGTATGCAAAAAAGTATTTGATTCTGTTTGAATTTGCGGCTGTTATCGTTTGCCATAGAAAATACGCTTGATAAAAAAACGTTGCAGGTAAACTACCCCTTTCCCTTAACCGATCTTCACCAAAAACAATAGGTCTTGAGTACTCTACAAATCAGGACTGTATGCAAAACATTATTTGATTCTGTTTGAATTTGCGGCTGTTATCGTTTGCCATAGAAAATACCCTTGTTAAAAAAACGTTGCAGGTAAACTACCCCTTTCCTTCAACCGATCTTCACCAAAAACAATAGGTCTTGAGAAATCTACAATTCAGGGCTGTATGCGAAACATTATTTGATTCTGTTTGAATTTGCGGCTGTTATCGTTTGCCAAAAAAAAAAAATTTCCCTTGATAAAAAAAACCGTTGCAGGTAAACTACCCCTTCCCCTCAACCGATCTTCACCAAAAACAATAGGTCGCGAGTACTCCACAAATCAGGGCTGCATGCAAAAAATTATTTGATTCTGTTTGAATTTGCGGCAGTTGTCGTTTGCCATAGAAAATACGCATGATAAAAAACGTTGCTGGTAAACTACCCCTTCCCCTCAACCGATCTTCACCAAAAACAATAGGTCTTGAGTACTCTACAAATCAGGGCTGTATGCAGAAAATTATTTGATTCTGTTTGAATTTGCGGCTGTTATCGTTTGCCATAGAAAATACCCTTGTTAAAAAAACGTTGTAGGTAAACTACCCCTTTCCCTTAACCGATCTTCACCAAAAACAAAAGGTACTGAGAACTCTACAATTTAGGGCTGTATGCAAATAATCTTTTCATTCTGTTTGAATTTGCGGCTGTTATCGTTTGCCATAGGAAATACCCTTGTTAAAACATAAAACGTTACAGGTAAACTACCCCTTTCCCTTAACCGATCTTCACCAAAAACAATAGGTCTTGAGAACTCTACAATTCAGGGCTGTATGCGAAACATTATTTGATTCTGTTTGAATTTGCGGCTGTTATCGTTTGCCAAACAAACAAAATTACCCTTGCTAAAAAAAAACCGTTGCAGGTAAACTACCCCTTTCCCTCAACCGATCTTCACCAAAAACAATAGGTCGCGAGAACTCTGCAAAACCGGGCTGTATGCAAAAAATTATTTGATTCTGTTTGAATTTGCGGCAGTTATCGTTTGCCATAGAAAAAAAATCTAAGACAGACAGACACACAGACACACAGACAGACAGACACACAGACACTTTTCGGAAAACGACTTTTTTTCATGTTTTGAGTGTAGTAGAATCAGAATCTGCAATAATCTCGAACACGATTTTTTTTGCCATCACCATACTTCCATTCCTTAAGGAATATGGAAGTAAAATTAAAAAATTTGTTCATTTTAATGTACATCATGTATAAGAGAAAATATATCGCGCTTGGCAGGCGATATTAAGATTTAAATATAAATCTTAGAATATGGAAGTCATGTATGGTTCTCCATACCGATTTGTTTGTTTGTTTGGCAAACGATACCAGGCGCAAATTCAAACAGAATCAAATAATGTTTCGCATACAGCCCTGAATTGTAGAGTTCTCAAGATCTGTTGATTTTGGTGAAGATCGGTTAAGGGAAAGGGGTAGTTTACCTGTAACGTTTTATGTTTTAACAAGGGTATTTCCTATGGCAAACGATAACAGCCGCAAATTCAAACAGAATCAAAAGATTATTTGCATACAGCCCTAAATTGTAGAGTTCTCAAGATCTATTGTTTTTGGTGAAGATCGGTTAAGGGAAAGGGGTAGTTTACCTACAACGTTTTTTTAACAAGGGTATTTTCTATGGCAAACGATAACAGCCGCAAATTCAAACAGAATCAAATAATTTTCTGCATACAGCCCTGATTTGTTGAGTACTCATGACCTATTGTTTTTGGTGAAGATCGGTTGAGGGGAAGGGGTAGTTTACCTGCAACGTTTTTTATCAAGCGTATTTTCTATGGCAAACGATAACTGCCGCAAATTCAAACAGAATCAAATAATTTTTTGCATACAGCCCTGATTTGTAGAGTACTCGCGACCTATTGTTTTTGGTGAAGATCGGTTGAGGGGAAGGGGTAGTTTACCGGCAACGGTTTTTTTTATAAAGGGAAATTTTTTTTTTTGCAAACGATAACAGCCGCAAATTCAAACAGAATCAAATAATGTTTCGCATACAGCCCTGAATTGTAGAGTTCTCAAGACGTATTGTTTTTGGTGAAGATCGGTTAAGGGAAAGGGGTAGTTTACCTACAACGTTTTTTTAACAAGGGTATTTTTATGGCAAACGATAACAGCCGCAAATTCAAACAGAATCAAATAATTTTCTGCATACAGCCCTGATTTGTAGAGTACTCAAGACCTATTGTTTTTGGTGAAGATCGGTTGAGGGGAAGGGGTAGTTTACCTGCAACGTTTTTTTAACAAGGGTATTTTCTATGGCAAACGATAACTGCCGCAAATTCAAACAGAATCAAATAATTTTTTGCATACCTCCCTGAATTGTAGAGGGCTCAAGGACTTTCGATTTTGGTGAAGATCGGTTAAGGGGAAGGGGTAGTTTACCTGCAACCTTTTACGTTTTAACAAGAGTAAGGTACTTGAAATTTTATTTAAACTTTTTCAAACAATGGTAATTGTTAAAAATAAAATAATTTTGTTGCCAAGCAATAAAATTAAAATTTGTTCATTTTAATGTACATCATGTATAAGAGAAAATATATCGCGCTTGGCAGGCAATATTAAGATTTAAATATAAATCTTAGAATATGGAAGTCATGTATGGTTCTCCATACCGATATTTTTCTTTGTTACTTATGTTTTATATAACCACTTATTGGTAAGAGAAAAATCAAGTTTTTGGCTAAACTCGGTAACTAATAGATGAAACAGTTGTAGCGGGTCGATTTTTGGGTGTTTTTGTTTTAACCGTTTGGGGTATATATATATTTTTAGTCATTTCGGTTTCGGGCGGGTTTGTATAAAATAATGTAAAAATGTATTATTGTGCAACGTATTTGTCCGTATAACAGACCAGTGTTGAGAAACAGTTGGAAACAAAGCGAAACGCAATCAGTGGTGTAACACGGCTGAAGAATTTACCTCCACCAAAATTCTAAGAACTCTGTGCATGTGTTTTGACGCCCGTATGCAACTCAGCCGGGCGGGGATCGGCACTGACGCCGTGAAAGACACGACAGTTGAGACAAACATGGCGCTGGGACGAACAGTTAGTAGTTCCAATCGACCGACTACCGGAAAACGGCGTCAAACTCCGCCTACGGTGAGCGACATCAGCAGAGCAGATGCCAATATCGGCCTCTGGACACACACACATGCCCGTTATAATCCATGCATAAAATGGTTATGCCACCGCAATTAATCACCAACGGCGACTAAAACCGGATGGCCGTGACTGTTCATTTCCCGTGACTCGAGGAAAGCACATTGCCCAGTTCGTCACTGACTGTGTCGGTGCCGACACGCGAGCTAAATATGCTCATATAATTTTATTAGTATTTGATAATGAAAGTGAAGTAGTCATTTTCTAAAACCAGTGACAGGATGGGAGGATAGTTGTAGAACAATAATAGTCAAATTTGTGATTCAGTTTCGTCCTTTTCGAGACGTTTTCGACCTACCGCGGGCTGGCCACGAGGTCACAGAAGAACGCGTTGCCGGGAGTGATCTGAAATCATGTATTCAATTGGGTAATTGGGGTTTTATAATGGAATGGGAGTAGTGAGTGTGCAATGCTGGGCTGAATTAAGTGTATATGTGTGTGAATGAAGTTATATAATTGTCCATGATAAGGTAAGCCATAGTTAGTAAGTTCAGTTACAAGCAAGGTGCAATAGCGCACAACATGTGACACATGTAAAACCTATATATGGAAAACGTATAAATTCAATATTGCTGATCAATAAAAGAAAAATAATTTCTCTTCCAAAAAATTGAGAGTTAAATTCTTTCAATGCCTTATTTCGTTATATGTATCGTCAGAGTTCGTCGAACGAAATGGGTTAGTCCACACTATGCGATCCGGCCAGATCAAAGATGAAAGGTAAGTGGGAGTTTTAATCTGAATAGATCAAATATCCAAAATTAATAAAGTTACAATTGGTGCCGTGATTTCCAGGATTTAATATAACTGAAGAGGGGTTATTTTAACACCGGCCTACATCTGACGATGCATAGCGAAGTAGGGTTATGAAAGCAAATTGATTTGGTAAAATATCAGTTTTGAAATAAAATTACTAATTGACAGTTGTTACGTAAGAAAAAATAGATAAAGTAAAAATGTCCGAGAATACAGAAAAAAGTAGTATAATAAATTCAATTATGAGTGAAAGTGGCCTTGAGTCGCAATCGCTGGATGAAAGTGGTATGTTGAGGGGGGAGACGGGTGCTGTTACAGAAACAGCTGGCGGCAGTAATGTAATAGTTCATTCCACTCCGATTGCGTCTCAACCACAACCAAACGAAATATACGTTGATTCGGGGATTCAATTGACCCCCGTTTCAATTAATAAAAGTAAACAATCAGAGGAACTAGATATAATGAGTTTCTTACGAAAAATGGACAACAAATTTGACATGCAGAATAATGAATTAAACAAGCGTCTTGATAGAATTGACGAAAAATTTGAGAGTCGTTTTAATACTAATGACGAGAAATTTGAGAGTTTAAGTAACGAATTCAAAGAACAGAAAATAAAATGCGAACAGCAGAATATTAAAAATGATATTATTTTTAATGAAATTAAAAAACAGAATATTCAGTTCAGCAAAATATAAATATAAAATTTGACGAGTTGATAAATAACATACAAGACAAGAAGGTATGTCTTGAAAATACCAATGAAATGACAAGAAATAGTTCGAATAAAGTAGAACAGAGTAAGAATAATACAAACAAAAGTTGTAATGACAGTGTTGTGTTAGGTAATGAATTAATAAATAATAATGATAATAATAACGAGAATAATAATGTGTTTGAGAAATTGGTATCAGAAAGTGATACGGTAAAAATAAATAATGAAAGTATAGAATGCAGTGATTATGAGATGTTAATGTGTGTCAGTGAGTTAGAGAGAGAGAGAAAAAATAATGTTGTAGTAGAGTGGGGACAGAGGGGAAATTTTCCTTTTATTATTTATGATGATTTAATGTGGTCACAAGAGTTTTTGAAGGGCAAGAGTCCCGTGTTAGTAGAAGATTTGAGTTTATTTTATTTGTATAAGTTTATACCCTCTGTGCGGAATGATTTTATAAGTATGAGATGGTGTTATGATGAGAGTGATTTAAATAGAGAATTGTGTGTTGAGAGAGAGATAGAGTTATATGAATTAAAGAGAGATTATGAGGAGTTGAAAGAAATATTAGAAGTATATTTAAACCCGAATGATGTAATTGATAATACAAAAGTAACTAACCCGATATTGGAAATATTTACTGACGGAGAGTTAACAGAAATACTTAACGCAGACTTGGTGAATGATTATTATGGTATAACAGATAAATTAAAATTGTTTGGTTATGACACACAAGACAACAATATGTGTGTCAATACAATTGAAAAGTGTTATTTAGAACCAAGATTAATTTTTGACGATGGTGGCTGAACTAGAATATCAGTGTATAGACCTTGTTAGATACTGTAAATTCTGGTAATGACCTTGCTGATTTGGACATCTGAAGTGAGATACACTTGAACAATTTTGACGTATATTTTGTAAATAATATTGAATTCATTTGTGTGTATTGTGAAATGTAATGTGTATGTGTTTTAGAAAATGTTGTATTAATAATAATAATATTATTAATATTTTTGCACTCTAATTAAATAACAAAATAATTACGAAGACAATAGTTAATGATTTGTAGAATGTTGATAATAATTGAGATATGTTATTTTAATAATCAAATGAATATTTAATTTTAATAATAAATTGAATTAAATAAGTGGAGATGTGTAGATAGTGTGATTGAATATTATGTGTTTGAATTTTATAAGGTAATTAAATTGTTTGGTGAGATTTTGATTTAATAATAATTAATAAGTAAATAAATGTTAAATGGTTTATTTTGTGGAACATAATGATTAAAAATATGTATTAATAATAAATTTAGAATTTTTGAAAATCTGATTACAACACAGGATAAATTCATCATGATGATAAATAAAAAGAGTTAATGAAAAATTTTAAATAATAATGTTTATAAATTTTTATATAAATTATTTAAAAGAGAATTGTTTGTTTGATGTATGCTAATAATCCAGGTTTATTGCTATTTGTGTATTGTGTTATGTGATGTATTATAACAGTGTAGGGTGGAATTGCTATGGGGGGAGGTTGTTGATTTTGTATTTAATATTTTATGTTAATAATGGTTAAGCTTCCATATAAAGTGGGTTAAAAACCCCATCTAAATTAATATTGTCATTTAAATATAAATTCGTAAATTTAATATTACGAAAGATATTTTACTTGTGATTCCCCAAATTTTCGGGCGGTCACGGCCTCACCGAACCCTGACCGTGGAATTGGTTTAGCTTTAACAGCTATGGTTGGGGCACATTACGATTACGCGCTGACCATAACTGGCCATAGCTGTTATCGTTGTAAAGGTGTATTTTGAAATTGATGGGGGGTAAATAAAAGGGGAATCACCAAACTATGGAACAGCGGCTGCCACTCTGTTCGAGAAGGAACAGCAGAGCCAGGTGGTAGATCCGTTTAAGGGTGCATGATTATTAACGAGAACATGATGATTTTCACCAATGGTAAAACTTAACAGCGGAAGCAGAGACACGGAGAGGTAAAACCCTGCTCCAAAATATACAGTCTCTGTGGAAGCGAAAGGGCGAGACAGTCCTCCATAATCTGAAATAGTGTGTGTGGCTGGGAGGTGACGCAAAGGAGTCACGAATTTTAAAATTTTATGACGTAAAAGTTTTGCTTATTCAAGGTTTAATCCAATCAAAAATGCTTGTGATCTGTCCACATAATTATATGCTCAGACTCGTAAAATAAGGTTCATACTATAATTTTAAAGGTATCATTTTATTGTTGTGTGTTAGATATAGTTGTTGATAAAATGTAGTTTCATTATGTGTGTAATTTTTTTCTAAGCCAATCATTAGACGCCTGGCAGGCAATCAACATAATAGAAGTAAGTGTTGATAATGTATTACATGTAACTGTTCAATTTTGAAAGGTATCCATGGTGTTTTAATTATGTTAGGATATCAGCTGATCAACAATACCATGTCACTGGTATATTGGTTTATAAATGTTACAAGTAATTAATGTTTAGTGTACTACAGATATTTTGAAGTAAAGATAAAAAGAATATGCAGATTAATAAAAGATAATTTATGGGTGATAAATGTTTTATGGGACACGTAGACCTGTCCAAATTGAATTAAACGTTAAATGTGAAATGAGAGAGATGAATATAATGTAATGTTGTTTTTGAATTGATGTGATGTAACAGAGTTGGTGAAGTATTAATGTTGACACAGTAGTTGTAGAGACTTTATGCAGATTTTGAGTGATATGTTTATGATTAATGAGGATATTTTGTGTATTTGTAGTGAGGTTATGAGATTGAGATTTTTGGGGATGGCAATTTTGTATTAGAGGGTAGTGTATTTGGGGAGTCCGCAACAAGGGTTGGGACGGGATAGGGACCGATTGGCGCCGGAAAGGGTTACCTAGGGGGAGTCCAGGGACCAACATAAGGGAATGAGTTTTGGGAAGGAAACACGTATCCTATGTACAAAGGGTTAGAGAGTATTTTATATGTAGAGAAGGCGGCGAATTGTGTTAAATGATAAGTTGGGGTTTAGAATGTCCTGATTAGTAGATAATTTTGGTAGAGATGGGTGTCATGATAATTGAGTTGATTAATATCAGAGTCAGAGGGAGAAAGTTTATATATGTATAGAGATCTAATACGGTAATTGAGAGTAAATAATTTACATCACCCCCAGTAAGGTAGAATTAACTGTTAACTAAGGAGAGGAATTTATAATAAAGAATGTACAATTGTTTTTTCAACCAGTGACAGAATTTTGATAAAATCTGAAAATAATGTAAAGTCAAGAAGTGTTTATTTTAAATAATTTAAATGTCAAGTTGATGATTAATTATATTAATATTTTGTTTGTTTTAAATATTTTATGTTATTATGTTTTGTATTTCAAGTTAGGATATTACAGATGTTTAAAGTGTTTTCAGAAATCCTACATAACATATGTAGGTCAAGGGTTTTGGACTTGACCTAGTTATGATCAGCTGATGAGTTCATACACCTACTAAGCTTGTGTATAGTAGGAAGCTAATTGTGATTTGTTTGTTTAATTAATTCAAACCAATATTTGAATAGTTTTAATAAATATTTAATAAATAAATTTAATAAAAATTTTAATGAATAAATTTAAATTTTTTTTTTAATGTTAAAATTTTTGAAAATTTTAAGTTTTTTTGAAAAAAAAAAAAAAAAAAAAACTTGATTTTTCGCCTGCCAGCGAATGAATATGTTAGATAATTATTCTTTTATTATGTGTGTATTAACCATGTTTCTTTTATTGTATTGCTTTATATTGGTAGACTATAAGTGATTCTCCATGTTAGAATAGAAATGTTTATATTAGTAGAAATGTCTAGGTTAAGTCATGTGAAGCAAAAAGTTAGAAAAAACAGGAAGATAATTTTTTGATAAACGATTATTTTTTGAATTTTGAATTTTTTAAATTTTTGATAAATTTTAAAAGAAAGTTTTATTCTTATGTGTTATGGTAATATGTAATGTTAGAGTGTGTGAGCCCAGTATTTGCCAAAGGCAGCCCAGCTTGCAAAAAGGGGATCCATATCGGCGGAGGAGCTGGAATGATTTTAGCCAGGGATTGAGGATTTTTGGGGGTAGTATGTTAGAAGGCGAGGTGTGCTGTGGTGCGAGTCTGATCGATTTCTCGGTGTTGGGATCTCTTACGGAGAAGTCCAGTGATCTCGTTCAGATGAGTCCATGGTCGCTGAGCCAGGGGGGTCGTGTACCCATGCAGAGTAAGAACCAGGGGGTTGTTGGCACCAGTTCCTCACCGGTCCTCTTCGGGGTTTATCGATGAGATTTCTTCTGTCATGGACAGCAGAATTCTCATCGAGGGGGTATTGTAGCGGGTCGATTTTTGGGTGTTTTTGTTTTAACCGTTTGGGGTATATATATATTTTTAGTCATTTCGGTTTCGGGCGGGTTTGTATAAAATAATGTAAAAATGTATTATTGTGCAACGTATTTGTCCGTATAACAGACCAGTGTTGAGAAACAGTTGGAAACAAAGCGAAACGCAATCAGTGGTTAACACGGCTGAAGAATTTACCTCCACCAAAATTCTAAGAACTCTGTGCATGTGTTTTGACGCCCGTATGCAACTCAGCCGGGCGGGGATCGGCACTGACGCCGTGAAAGACACGACAGTTGAGACAAACATGGCGCTGGGACGAACAGTTAGTAGTTCCAATCGACCGACTACCGGAAAACGGCGTCAAACTCCGCCTACGGTGAGCGACATCAGCAGAGCAGATGCCAATATCGGCCTCTGGACACACACACATGCCCGTTATAATCCATGCATAAAATGGTTATGCCACCGCAATTAATCACCAACGGCGACTAAAACCGGATGGCCGTGACTGTTCATTTCCCGTGACTCGAGGAAAGCACATTGCCCAGTTCGTCACTGACTGTGTCGGTGCCGACACGCGAGCTAAATATGCTCATATAATTTTATTAGTATTTGATAATGAAAGTGAAGTAGTCATTTTCTAAAACCAGTGACAGGATGGGAGGATAGTTGTAGAACAATAATAGTCAAATTTGTGATTCAGTTTCGTCCTTTTCGAGACGTTTTCGACCTACCGCGGGCTGGCCACGAGGTCACAGAAGAACGCGTTGCCGGGAGTGATCTAAAATCATGTATTCAATTGGGTAATTGGGGTTTTATAATGGAATGGGAGTAGTGAGTGTGCAATGCTGGGCTGAATTAAGTGTATATGTGTGTGAATGAAGTTATATAATTGTCCATGATAAGGTAAGCCATAGTTAGTAAGTTCAGTTACAAGCAAGGTGCAATAGCGCACAACATGTGACACATGTAAAACCTATATATGGAAAACGTATAAATTCAATATTGCTGATCAATAAAAGAAAAATAATTTCTCTTCCAAAAAATTGAGAGTTAAATTCTTTCAATGCCTTATTTCGTTATATGTATCGTCAGAGTTCGTCGAACGAAATGGGTTAGTCCACACTATGCGATCCGGCCAGATCAAAGATGAAAGGTAAGTGGGAGTTTTAATCTGAATAGATCAAATATCCAAAATTAATAAAGTTACACAGTCTTGTAGAACACATCTTCAAGATCAAATGTAAAGTAAGACAAAGACAAAGTACACAATGCAGAGTGCTGTAAATGTGTATGGAATTTAGAAATTATCCAGAAGTGAAGACCTAACAAAGGATAGGTACAACTAACCGGTTACTTGAAAAAAGTTATACGATTAGTGATGACCTGAGGATAACCCTTAGTTTTTGTAGTTATAGTATTACTTTCTTCATTATTAAAATGACTGTTGGACTCTTTAATATAAAGTCACCATGTAACTCAACATCTTTAGAAAATGTATTCCCCATTCTGTATACAAAAGTATATTATATCTTATATGAACAAAAAAAAGTAATTCTCCTAACCTTTACACTGTTACAGTGAGCTCATTAATCATCTTCTCCATCCTGACAGGATTTTTAATACACAATTATATATATATTCAAACACTTTTTGATACAGTCTATTTCTTGATGTATATAATATATTTAATATTTATAATCACTATACCTCAAGATATTTTCTCCTTATTTGGAACATGTTTCAGGTACCATCTTGTACCCATCCTCAGCTTTCCGGATTTTGTGTATGGTGAAGTACATACGTGTTGGTTGGATATTATTGTGGCTTTCTGTTGGCTTCTAGTACTTTAAATTGGTTTTATTGTGTATGATTGTGGTGTATGTGTTAGTATTTTGTGTATTTTCGATGTTGAGTGCTTTGAAAATTGTGTCATGTTTTGTATTGATTTGTATTTGTTCAGGTATTAGTTTGTTTTGTGTTTTATGTTTGTATATTTGTAAATTTTCCCAAATGTTCATTATGGTGCCTTTGTGTGGTATGTGTTTTATTAGTGTCATGTTGGTTATGTTTGGCAATTCACGTCCAGTGTTTATTGCATGTGTGGCTAAATTAGACTTGTATATTTCTGGTTTTTTGTATGCGTTTAGGTGTTCAAAATAACGTTTTTTCAGCTGTTTTTTTGTTTGTCCTATGTAACATTTATTGCAATCTTGGCATTCAATTTTGTATATACTATTGGTTGTTGTATTATCTTTGTTGTGTGGGTTATTTAGTTTTTGTAGATTATTTTGGTTAGTTTTGTATGCTATTTTAATGTCTGTGTTCTTAAACAGTTTTGTTAGTTTTGTCATTTTATTATTTATGTATGTGAATGTGGTCCATTTTTTATTGTTGTTATTATTTGTGTTTTGTTCATTTTGATTAATTCTTAATTGTTCAGTTTTTATTTTATATTTGATTTTATTTTCTATTTTGTTTACAGTGTTTTTATTATATCCATTTTCACGAGCAATTTGGTATATTATATTTCTTTCTTTGTCTGTTTCTTGTTTGATTAGGGGTATTTTGTACATTCTGTTAAATAGTGAATGGAATGCAGCCATTTTATGTTGTGGTGGACGTTAAAATAGCTAGACGTTAAAATAGCATACAAAACTAACCAAAATAATCTACAAAAACTAAATAACCCACACAACAAAGATAATACAACAACCAATGGTATATACAAAATTGAATGCCAAGATTGCAATAAATGTTACATAGGACAAACAAAAAAACAACTGAAAAAACGTTATTTTGAACACCTAAACGCATACAAAAAACCAGAAATATACAAGTCTAATTTAGCCACACATGCAATAAACACTGGACATGAATTCCCAAACATAACCAACATGACACTAATAAAACATATACCACACAAAGGCACCATAATGAACATTTGGGAAAATTTACAAATATACAAACATAAAACACAAACAAACTAATACCTGAACAAATACAAATCAATACAAAACATGACACAATTTTCAAAGCACTCAACATCGAAAATACACAAAATACTAACACATACACCACAATCACACACAATAAAACCAATTTAAAGTACCAGAAGCCAACAGAAAGCCACAATAATATCCAACCAACACATATGTACTTCACCAGACACAAAATCCGGAAGGCTGAGGATGGGTACAAGATGGTACCCGAAACATGTTCCAAATAAGGAGAAAATATCTTGAGGTAAAGTGATTATAAATATTAAATATATATACACATCAAGAAACAGACTGTAACAAAGAGTATTTGAATATAATATAATATAATATATATATATTTATACTGCGACAGTACAGATAAGTGCTGTACTGAGCATTGAATATAAAAATTTAAATATACATAATAATTTGTAAAATAATTAATAATGTATTAGAAGTAAGCATGTCAGGGATTGCAAGCTTGGCTCAGACAAAAATATGGACAGGTGTTTCGACCTGAACACACGCACGCGTGCGCGTGCGCACACACACACACACAGATGTAACTGAGTGTGTACAATAGTATTTTGAATGTGTGTGTGATGCAGGTCTATGCAGGCGAGTGTGCCACCCCAGTATGAATAATTACGTAATTACTGTTTTTCCGTAATTATTCATAAACTATAAATAAGGAGTAAAATCTAAAGACACGATAAAATGTAATAAAATTAACTACATACTGTGTACAAAAACCACGTGAAAGGGACACACCGTACGAGTGTAGTGCGAAATAAACTGCTACAGATCGCAAGGGTTAAGTTACAATGTCCAAAAGTACAGTGAACATGTGTAGTGAAAATAGTTATAAGATGGGTATAAGAGTATACTCACAGGACTCTGCAATTCGCAGAAATATATGAAATAGCAAAATTGACGAGGAGTGGGGGAACAAAGCCCAGAGACAATTGCAGACATGTCGATTTCATACAACTGCAGGTGTTAACCAAGGCGTGAGTAAAAATACGACACACATGCTACAGTTGTATCTCTTTTATCACCCACAGTTGCGGCGGGAGCTTCTGTCCGTCCGCACGGCGTATTTATTTTTTTGTAAATAGTTTCATTCTTCCAGTTACATACAACTATGTAACTAAGTTGTAAATACAATCACTTTTAAATAGTAACAGAATTACACGAGAAGAAAATCCATATAAGATGATCAACTGATGTCCGAAACAGCACGAGAAGAAGTAACATGAAGTTCTGGAGAGCGAGAGAGCTGATGACTTAGTTCTAGAGAGAGAGCGAGACGACGCTGGAGTCTAGAGGCGACTACGCTGGACAAGAGGAATGGTACTGGAGTCTAGAGCGGCTGCACTGGACAAGAGAAACGTTACTGAAGTCTGGAAGCGATGCTGGTCAAGAGAAGCGACGCTGGACAAGATGAATTGATGCTGGAGTTTGTGACGAGGACGATTACAGATGGATCGATTGCGATTGAGTATGATTGACAACAATAAGGTGATAAACAACTTATTTATCTCTTAGTCGAACAATTAACTCAAAGACAATTAAAGACATTCTTGTTTTACTTTAAAGTTAATTGCCAATGTTTCTTGTAAATATAGAGTTAAAATGGTACATATTATTGAAGTAAGATTAACAAAACAAGAGCTCAAATTAGTATTGAAATGAAAAGAATGCAAAGCATTTAAGTAAAAATTAGAGTTTTATAAATCAGTACTGAAAAAGAAAGATAATTCAGTAGCTATTAATATTTTGAATTTCGTTACAATATCTAAAACGATATTTAAGCATTGATATTTAGAAGCACACTAATTGACTAAGTAGTCAGGAAATTATACTTTTAATAAAGTAATTATTAGAATAGAATATTTAGTCAGTAAGGATGTATACAGCGTAAGCCTTACGGCATAGTAACGAAGCAATAATGAATGTTTTTTAAGTCGAATCAAGTACCTTGCGCACAATTTCATTATTACTTAATAAATTTGAAATACCGTTAAAAGTTACATAGAGTTATTATTACAGATACACCTGATATCCCCATTAAACTGTGTCACATTAGTTGCAGATAAGTTATGCTACAAAGTGTGGGTCTCCCAATTTAGCATTACATAAAAATTTAGCAAAACTAATCTGTCGCTACATACATATATATATATATATATATATATATATATATATATATATATATATATATATTTCAATCACTTTCTGCTACAGTCCGTTTTTTGATGTATATAATACTTTAATATTTATAACTAAATTTATCCATCCAGAAGCCAACACACAAATACTTTACCAGAAACAAGATGGCGAAGGCTGAAGATGAGAGTACAGGAACTCTCGAAACATGTTCCTAATAGGAATAAAGTATCTTGAGGTAAATTTAGTTATAAATATTAAAGTAATATATATATATATATATATATTGTACTGTTGTTTTTTACTGATAGAATACAATAGAATACACAGGTATTGTAATTATTTAATAGTATAATAGAATTAATAAATGTACCTACTGTTATTGTTTTTTTTTTATTTACCAGTACATGTAAAGAAACTCTTTCTCTCAGGGTTAATGATTATTAAGTTATTTGATCGTATTTACGATTGTATCTATTATTTTCTTTTCTTTAAACCAACCCAGATTCAGTTAATATGTAGTATTTTGATAATTAACCATGTAAGAAATAAATAACAAACTAATGTAACTTAACCGACTCTGAATTCTTCCAGCTGCCACGGGTTCACTTCTGGTTGTTGTTTACCTTTTTTTCAAAAGCAATATTAGGCTTGGCAATCTGTTCCTTTACACAAATTTCTTATTGCTCTCACCGCTGAATGCCGCTCTCCAGGACTACTGCAACACAGATGTCTCCTCGGAACACTTAACTATCCTTTATGGCCACTTAAACTCTTCTTCAGTCCAAGGTTTTCCTCTTCTGTCGTCGTTCTATCAAGGATATTGTTATATTTCTCGTATTATTATTTATTTATTAAATATTATAATCAAAACTCTGGTATCACAATTTAAATTCCTTTACTGTATTTTCTTTTCCTTGTTACATTAACTTGATGATGTACAAATGTTATTTAATATAATTTAAGACTCTTCATGTAGTTACTATTAATGAATTTAATTGAAGACTCATAACGTTACTCTTAATGAATTTAATTTAAGACTAATAACGTTACTCTTAATGCATTTAATTTTAGACTAATAAACATTTTTTTCCTCACTATCCAAAACAATTTTTTTAACAATTTACAAAATTGCCCCTATGATAATTCCCTAATTTCTTTACATCTGTTTATCATATACCTATTAAAACATATATCATTTTTCTATTTCTTATTAAACATCTTTATTTTACCTCTAATATTCGTAATTCTATTGGTTATTTATTAAATTACAATTTTATTACTCTTTACTCTTCTTATACATTCATTTCAATTTCATATATTATTTTCTGAACATATAACTAAATATGGTTTTATATCATATAGGAATCGACCTCTATGTTGACTGAGTAAGTCGATATTCCCAATGTTTTTTTGTTTACATTCAATACAAAATCTGCATCCTTTCTCTTTTAAAATTTATTATCTCCCTATTATGTACTGTGTGCATTTTAACAGCAGTACATAATACCTTCCCTTATTTCATAATTTCAGATACAATTTTAGATGAAATTTTGAAATAACCAATATAGTCTAATCTTAACATTTAAACATCTGATTAATTAGGTATTTGTACCTCACAAAATTCTTTTAACAAATTAGTTTTTTCTTTTATTACTATTACAAATATGGTTCCTTATTATCATGAATCATGATATATTATATACTTATTGATGACTTAAAACAACGTTAATTAAACCAACTGGTTTTACATCAAAATAATAAATAATAAATAACAATTGTGCCTAATTTTATGGCTAAAAAACTCAAAAACATGACTAAAACATTCTCTTTCTTTCGGACCTCACCTTCCCAATCCGGGTTATACCTTTCCTGTATTCTTTATTTCAGAATTCCTACTCCTTTATTTATATATGAAATTATCTGTTGTATTACTATTATATCTTCTTTCCTTCTTAAAATCAATTATTTCCCAAGTTTAAATCTTACTTCTATAATCATTCTTGTGACATTCTTTATTAATTATACATCTTGGATCTGGTTTTATTTATTTATCTCTATTTATTTGTGAGTTTTCCCTCTAATATTTAATTTTCCTAAACCTCCCTAACATTGTAACTGGAATCGAATTGGTGGTGCTCTATCGGCTTACCAATACCGTCGTCCATTACATACTTTCTGAGATCAGAGGAACATCATCTCTGCCCAGTTAAATGATTGCTGGAATATTCTACAGTCAATCTTCATTAATAAACCTCGTAAGGTAGTCATCATGTGACCTTCAATAAAATAATTAATAATAATAATACTCTAGGGATTATTCACTGTACTTTAACTCAGATCATATTATTTCTTCATATTAATTCTTCCTTCTATTATACACTTCTCATCTCCAATACTTGGCTATTTTATTGACATTTATTAATTGGCTTTCTTACAGATAATTCTTAAATATTTGTTTTTTTCTTTTCTTGTGATCCTTTTGATGGTTCCATTTTGGCTTCTTCATTCTCTTATCTTCCTTGGCTCATATTCCTTTATTACCAATACAGCTGGTTATGAGATTTTGGTTAGTATTATACATTACATCATGTAATTATATTCTTCTGGCACAATCATTATTACTCCTTTTACATTCTAAATTACATTTCTCACTATTATATTACATCAGATACACTCATTTTGTTTTTTGGTTTTGATGATTTTTATTAGGTTTAATCGGTGTTATTTTTTTTTCTTGCTAAATTATTTTTCTCGTTTATCTTCAATAAGTTGTTCTTATTATATTTTGAATTTTGATATTTTTTCTCTTCAAAATTATTTTGTTCAAATATCTTGTGTAAGCTGTTCTTACTTCGTTTTGAATTTTGATATACTACAAATGTTAATGGTATCACCCTTCCATTGAATTGTACATTCATCATTATTTGTTTGCGAGCAGTTCGATTGGCTCGTCCTGTTACACCCACTATAGTAATTTTGCTCACAGGTAATTCATAAATTCTATTAGCCTTTCCTTCGGATGACGTGGTTCCCTTTTCTATTTCCTTTAATTCATGGTATTTAGTCACACTCATCAATGATATTTCGGCACCAGTATCGATAATAAAATTTTGATTGGTTTTCCCATATTGACCGGTAATAGACACTACATCACTTTCAATGATATTTTTATTGATTCTCTCGTTGTCCATAAAATCCTGACCTAAACTGGTTATCCAAGACAGTGATCGGCTATTTGACTGTGGTTGACCACTGCACTCACTCACAGTCTTCTCTACTTTTCCTGATTTTCATTTATGGTTACTCTTTCCTCTCTCCTTCCTTCCTGTTGACTATTTTCTGACTGGGAAAGGGAACTATGTTGCTCTCTATTTCTTAACTGTTCATAGTTGTTGTTCACCTCACTCTGTCTCTCCTCACTGCGAGAATATCCATTTCGATCAGTCTCCCTCGGGTAACGACTATTGTAGATTCGGGAATCATAATTTCGGCGTATAAAATTTGCTCAATAGTTATTTGAAGCGTGGTTGCCCCTATAATTATTATTGTAATTATTATTATTATTATTATTATTATCATATCTCCGGTCATTCCGGTTATCGTTTCTGTAGTAATTTCTTCCACCTTCCCTATCTTGATATCTTGGAACATTTCTCTGGTCGTTCCTTTCTACTATTTGATTTCTATCACGGTTTTGTTCTTCCAAATATCTGTTAGGGTAGCTGTCTCTTCTCATATTCCCTTGTTTAGCACGACTATCATAATTCATTTTCCTCTCATAATCAGTGAGTAATAACGTCATCGCTTCTATAGTATTGGCTTGACTGGCAAATTGTGCTAAGCTTACCGTTTCAGGAAAACGGTGACTCAAAGCTTCCACCACATATCTGTCATCCATGGGTGGGTCTAAATATCTTGCCCTGCAAACATGCGATAAAAAATACGAGGTCGGTGTTTGTCCTACGCTTGGGTTGTACCTACCATATACTATGGTCTCCCGCACCCTTATCTGTATGGATCGCATCCAATATTTATTTTTATAGCTGCCCACAAATTCCTGGTAGCTATTCAAGGTGTTTCTAACAGCATCCCACCAATAATCATTCATTTCATGGAACCCCTGATCTAACATTAGTTTAATTCTCTCCCATCTATTTTCCTTGGTACTATGCAAATATTCCTTCATTCTATTTAAATACTCCATAGGATTTTTTATATATCCTTTCATATGTGGCACCTCATGACTATTATTCTTGTCTTCTCGTATAACACATGTTTGATTACCATTTTGTTCTATTTCATTGACCCTTAATACTAATTGTCCCATGGTATCCTCTATTTTGGTATTATTGCTGTCTAACTGTTGTCCCATGGATTGAATATTGCTCGTTACCTCCTGTTTGTGTTTGACCAATTCTCTCGTCATCTGTTCCATGACTTCTTGTTTATTTTCTCCTAATTTCTCTTCCACTTCAATAATTTTATTTATTACCTCTCCACGTAATTGAGTTAAATTTTCATTAGTTTTCTCAACTTTCTGGTTAGTTTCTGTAATTCTATTCCTTATTTCTGTTTTATACTCATCTAACTGTTGTTTCAATTCCTCTTTATTTTTCTCACTCTCTTCCTTCAATTGTCCTTTTAATTCCTCCTTATCTTCCCTCATTTGTTTCTTGAGTTCTTCAATATTTTGTTTTAATGTTTCATTACTGCTATCAAATTTTTTATTTAATTCCTCATTATTTTTATCATACTTTTCGTTTGTTTGTTTATTATTTTCTTCTATTCTTCCGAATTGCTCCATCATAATCCTCATCATTTCCGGTAAATTTGCATCCATTGGTTGGTTTAGTTTCTTTGGTTGGTCCCCTTGGGCATCCCTTACTATTATTTCCATTTCAGTTTCTTCCTCTTCAGCACTATGATTCCTTAATTCATATCGTTGCTCTGGTTTGTTAGCCATTTTACAATCTTTAACTTAATTTTAATTACAAGGAAAACAATTATTATGCTAATTAAATTTAACAAAATTGTGTTATTTGGTGCTGGTTTAAAGAAAATCTTTGCTTTCACGTATGGGCGCCATTATCTGTACTGTAATTTATTTAGTAGATATTGTATTCAAGATATGCCCCACGTTGGGCGCCATTATCTGTACTGTTGTTTTTTACTGATAGAATACAATAGAATACACAGGTATTGTAATTATTTAATAGTATAATAGAATTAATAAATGTACCTACTGTTATTATGTTTTTTTTTTATTTACCAGTACATGTAAAGAAACTCTTTCTCTCAGGGTTAATGATTATTAAGTTATTTGATCGTATTTACGATTGTATCTATTATTTTCTTTTCTTTAAACCAACCCAGATTCAGTTAATATGTAGTATTTTGATAATTAACCATGTAAGAAATAAATAACAAACTAATGTAACTTAACCGACTCTGAATTCTTCCAGCTGCCACGGGTTCACTTCTGGTTGTTGTTTACCTTTTTTTCGAAAGCAATATTAGGCTTGGCAATCTGTTCCTTTACACAAATTTCTTATTGCTCTCACCGCTGAATGCCGCTCTCCAGGACTACTGCAACACAGATATCTCCTCGGAACACTTAACTATCCTTTATGGCCACTTAAACTCTTCTTCAGTCCAAGGTTTTCCACTTCTGTCGTCATTCTATCAAGGATATTGTTATATTTCTCGTATTATTATTTATTTATTAAATATTATAATCAAAACTCTGGTATCACAATTTAAATTCCTTTACTGTATTTTCTTTTCCTTGTTACATTAACTTGATGATGTACAAATGTTATTTAATATAATTTAAGACTCTTCATGTAGTTACTATTAATGAATTTCATTGAAGACTCATAACGTTACTCTTAATGAATTTAATTTAAGACTAATAACGTTACTCTTAATGCATTTAATTTTAGACTAATAAACATTTTTTTCCTCACTATCCAAAACAATTTTTTTAACAATTTACAAAATTGCCCCTATGATAATTCCCTAATTTCTTTACATCTGTTTATCATATACCTATTAAAACATATATCATTTTTCTATTTCTTATTAAACATCTTTATTTTGTGCCGGTGTTTGCATAACCCGGCAATTGAAGGTATTATAAATTTTGTTTTAATATAAACGCGAGTATCAGTGTCAGTTAGCGCGACGATATTGGATGGCCCTGGGATACTGCGCGCGCCATCTCACGTTGAAGTTTTGCGTTTTGTTGAGTTGCTGATGTAATCGGCAGTTCGACGCAGACGTTGAAGGAATCACAAGCTCCCGACCTTGGACAGACAATAATTGAGTAAATTTCTTCTCAACCTGATGGCAAGCTAAATTTTCGAGACTTCCCGGTGAGTGATTATAGTATGCTAGAAAATGATTGAATAATAAGAGAATAATTAAACATAAATATATTCAGCCGAATGCGAGAGTAGAATGTACGTGATGCGAACGGACGAGTGTGTGTGTTGTAAGAAACTTATTTGATGTTCAGTATATACAGCCAATATTTCTTTTAATTATTGTACAATAGTCACTGTAATCATTTGTTAAATTACTATATAAAATTATAGCTAAAGCCAGTACGTATAGACAGAGTTGAATCATGTGGGTTATGTATGTACACGCTCTGAACGGGAAGAGTGTTCTTTTGTAATTAATTATGGCAGTTGAAAATAAATTGTGAGACCACCCTTAGATGAAACACTATTAATCTTTTAATTGTGTGTAACTGTAAGTGCCTTTAATGTGGTCATTTTAAGACAAATACGATAATTGTGTTGCCACGTGGTGAGGCCAACCTGTTTGATTATGTCGGCACTTGTTAGATCTAGTGCAAGTGACTCTTTACTATACACCTTTTAATATTATGTTTTTATTTTTAGTGAGTTCATTATCACCTTGTAGACTTAATTACTCCTCAGGCAATTTTCAAAAAAAAACAAACCGAAACTTTATGCATTTATCTTGTGTTGGTCGGGAGGCCCGTTCTGAGGTTATTACCTTGAACTAGGGTGCATATTTTAGTGAACAGAATTTCTAATCCTTTGTGAATTCTCAGGGTTCTCGCTCCCAGACGGAGATTTGGTCTCGGCTGGTGTACCGACACCTTCACCAGCCATGAACCATCCAACACTCATCTGTTCTGAGGAGGGAGCTTGCTGACCAGCTGTAAGATGCATACTACTCATGCTATTAAGGTGATATAAACTTTTATTATTTTTCGTTGGCCTGGCCCGCAGCTCATCCGTGTTACAAATCGTTTTCCTTTTAAACCATGTGCTTACGCCGCTAGACAGTCCGATCAAGTGTGTGTCAACAGGACATTCATTATGAACATTATTTGAACTATTATAAAATTACTCCATAACTCTAACGTGCTATGATTGTAATTGTGTGCTGCACTGGGGGAGCGTGCCAGAGCTTTTTTTACTCCTTTATATATTTTTTTTTATGTACAAAGGCCTTAGAGTCATTATACTTTCACTCTAAATTTAAGTCATGTGTTTATTGGTTCTGTTCCGGCTGGTTCAGGACGGGGTGCATATATTATTCTTATTTTGGTTTAACATTTAAGGGCTGGGGGTTTCGTTTTTCAGGCTGTTTTCGGGTGTAAAATTTTACATAGTTTTTTTTTACTCAAGTTAGGCACACGTTGATACAGTTTCATGCAGGTCTGATACCTGTCTCATATGGTCTGGCACCTGCTGGCACGCTTCCACAGCTGCTAGAATACAACATGCTGTTATTGTAAAATTATTTATACACAGATGTCTGACCTTAAGAAAAAAGAAATTTTATTTTTTGTGGGCATATACTAATAATTTTGAGATTGTAAAAGCATACTGATGCTACTGATTATTGTAACTTAGGTTCTGACTTGCTTGCTGGACCTGTCTGTTGAATTAAATCATTATCATTAAAGAACAAATTCCTGATACATGGATATACATCTGTATTTGTAACACAAGAATTAACATTTTGGAAAATTATGCCGATTGTTTAAACTTAGGTGATAAGGGTTTTTACCACTTGTATACAGTTCAAGAAACTTAAAGATTTTCATATACTTATAATGTGCAATTTGTTAGATGTTATCAATTCATATGGGCAGCCCGGCCACTATCATCTTGCATTTATTAGTCATTATCATCCTTTCGGGTTTTTAAAAATTTTTTTTGGGTTTCATTTTAATGGAGTAAATGGGTTGTGGTCTTAAAGGATTAGTTCCAACTGTGGCTGGAAGTTAAATATTTATGATTGCTGTCTTTGGGGCTGTATAGAAATACTGCCTGTCTGCCAGGTCGAACATGAGTTTATTGTGATGCTGTTATGGATATATGTGTCTCTATGTTTCAATATGTGATGTTAATGTTAAGTGTTATTTAGGGGGGGGATTTATATAATTTATGGGATGTTGCCCGATACATGTTGTCTATACAATTTAAGGAACCAAATTGATATATGTATATAGGGGGATGAATTAATATGGGCTTATGGAAAATGATTGGTTAACATGTTGACACTACTTATTTATCATTTATATTGTTATTTATTGCTGATTGTTATACTTGTGCATGTAATGAATTATGGGGCAACAATAAAAATTGTGATTGTTGATTAACAAGCGAGTTTAATTGCAAGTCCCATCATACTGGACCCAGCGCATTTTTGGCTTCTCTAGCTCTTGCCTAGTTTTAAATAACTAGTGGCCTCTCTTTCAAAAAAAAAAAAAAAAAACACAAAAAAAAGGATTTTTTTTTATAAACCATAAAAAGGAAAGAGGGGTTACAATTTTACCTCTAATATTCGTAATTCTATTGGTTATTTATTAAATTATACTTTTATTACTCTTTACTCTTCTTATAACATTCATTTCAATTTCATATATTATTTTCTGAACATATAACTAAATATGGTTTTATATCATATAGGAATCGACCTCTATGTTGACTGAGTAAGTCGATATTCCCAATGTTTTTTTGTTTACATTCAATACAAAATCTGCATCCTTTCTCTTTTAAAAATTATTATCTCCCTATTATGTACTGTGTGCATTTTAACAGCAGTACAATATATATATATATATATATACACACACACACATATATAATCTGCAACCCCAAATTTCAAAGATACATTCCATCTATTTTACTTCCTCTGTTTTCAAATTCGATCAGCCTAAACATACACACACAGAGTAGAGATGATGTGCTAAACGTCACAAAAACAAGCAGAATTCAGCATGCAACTCAAACCCAGCACAAAAATATAGTATATCTTACCTCTAAGAATTATCATGTACATAAGTAAATATATAGAAAATATCATTAGAAGTATTTATGAAAAAAATATTAAGTTGCAGTTGCGGTTAGAAGTTGGATGAATAAAAGTGAACCAGAAAGTAATGAAATTTGACACACAGTGTTTTCACAAGTAACACTTAACCAATTATTCAATGTCCAATTAGTTCTCTGCTATTCTAGTTCAATCTGTGTCAAGTTTCACAATTGTACATGAATTATTACTCCTTCAACACACATTTGAAATGGGTAACAAAATTGGAAAGTATTAAGCCAAATGTTAAGTTTAAAATATCATATGGATTTTAAATGGACAATGGTTACCGTGTATAAATTAATAGACAAATAAATGTATGAAGACAGCATTATGAACAAAAAAAAAGCATAAGAAAATTGTGAAAACAGTGTTTCATATTGAATGAAAGAAGACCGAACACTCATGACAAATATAATTTTGGCCACCATGACTGATAAACTGAAGCAAACAAAAAATACAAAATTCCTCAGTGATATTGTTACTGATGATAAGACATGGATCTCCCATACAACTCCTAAAAGTAGGCACCAATTAACGGATTGGTATCATTCAAGATCTTTGTTAAAACAGAAGAACACATAAAAACAGCACAACTGACACATTTGTACTTACCACTTGTGAACACTTTTTTTCAAACACCACTTGGGTGTTAGACCCTTTCATTCAGCTATTAAGCTGACTGCATGATCCTATGCTCTCTTTCACACCTACCTACAAGCCATGTCTATTATTCTATCACTGCTACTCGTGTACAACTCTATCACTACAATGTTCTCCCCTCCCAAACTCATATCATACTCATAAAGATGGTGCAGAAAATGTATGGAGAGAAGGAAACAGAAATCTTGCAGTTACAGACAAGTGGAACATGCTACAACATATATAAACACACACACACACACACACACACACACACACACACACACACACACACATCATATATACATTATGTTCTATCATGCTGTTGATGATTTGTTGTTGTTTTCACCATTTACAGGACACATGAAAAGTTTTAGTGGCATCAGTAGTGTATTTTTTCAGTAGACACTATGTCTGTTGGATATAGTTTCTTGTTTGTATGTAGTTGTAACTGTATATATACTACTGTTGTTTAGGCTGAACTGGTATGCTAGCCTCTGGATTCTTGATCAACTGTTCACTGTCTGCACATTTGGTTTCTTATAATACTGTTGACATTTTGTGTTGCTGTCTGTTTGAACACATTTCCACATTCTATGTGGGTGAATTCTCAGAGAAACTTTAAGAATGTGGCACATGGTAGATTAACGCTGATTCCCATTAGTGAGGGCAACCAGATTGAGGGCAACAGGTGAAGCCCATTGCCCACCTTGACACCATGTTCCTTGCCCACCTTGAGACATCCCACCGTGAGGACTCCAATGTATGGGGGGGGGGTCTCTAGATGTGGCCTGCTACTGGCCATGAAGTTTCAATTAGATATAGTCTAATTCAGGGTCCATATTCGCCGAGGCCACGGCCACGATTCACCTGGCACAGATGGGTGTTGACTGAGGGCACTGACAAGATGGCACCAGAAACCATCAAGATGGCAACTGATCACAATACACACCAACAATTTTGCCCTGAACATAAACACAGCAGACCACAGAACAAAGCATACCTAATACAACAAGGATCCAAATGCATATCAAATTAAACAAGCCAATCACAAGATCACAGAGCATCAGGCCAATAAAATGCCACTGATAAATCTAAACATCAACATACATCAACGGCATAACTTTTGTTGCTACTTAAGCAATTTACCTTAATTCTTCTTGTCTATTCATTTTTTGCCAGATTAATGATAGCAAGAAACAACAGTACATAACAGTCATGAATCATGTTACTTTTTATAAAGTAAAGTATTTTGGCATGTTAATCAGTTAAGTCAGCATAGAACAAAATAGATTTAAAATATGTTAAATAAAACATTAATCTGATGCACATAGTAATATTCATCACGACTTAGTTCAACACTTTTATACATTGTCATATAAAAACTGTATCTAACTGTGTAAAAGTATCTAACTTATAATTCATTAGTTTTAATTCACTGAGAAGTTAAAATATTATTTTTTTTGTACATTAAATTTAAGAAAGTTTTTTTTTTAATCAGCTACAACTCTAATACAAACTGAGACCACTTTTCATTAAAATTACGAGAATTCTTCAATAAATAAAAATTAACTCAGCCAATTGTCTACAGTGAGAAGGTGAATTATACGAGTTTGTTTTCTCCACATTGAAGCAGAAAATAATCTTCTATTGATGCTCTTGCCAATGAGTCTGTTACGATGAGATGGACAAGCTTCAGGCTTAAGGAGTAATATCAGTTAGGTGAGTAGAAGATATGTACTTCAATAAATCATGAACACCACGTATCTTCAAACTTCTTCATTTGAATAAACAACTTGCAGCTGGTTTCTTATCAGAATCCCAAATCAAAATGTTGTACATTATACTTCTTTCAACATCTCAAATATTCTTCAGGATTTTTTTAGCTAAGAAAACCATTTGGATCAAACCATAATAATAAAATAAAGTCGATTAATGTCAGGAAACCTTTGCACAGTTTTACCTCTCACCTTATTTTACTCCATTATATAACGTCTTCATATCAGATTGTCAATATTTTATACGAAGTATCTACAGATTCATCCTTTTATCATACAGAGTCCAGAAATTATCAAATTCATTCCTGATATTTTCCAAATGTTTAAACTTGTCAGTCCTCTTCATGCAATAACAGGAGTCTGAAAATCAATTTCTCTCATATGTAAAAACTGGTGGCTGAACATCATTTTCTGTATGTCAAGCATGGAATCTGCTTGCATAATATGAAACCGAATTGTAGAAATAAAATGTCAAAATCAAGAAAAGCTGAATAAAACCCCCTTTCACTGCTGTAACTGCCATTTTCATTGGATTCTAAAAGAGACACATATCATTCTTGTTTCTTGTGATCTATGACTGCTGATGCTAGTCTATAACTGAAGTCCATCTTGTGGATGTGAAGGATGAAAATCTTTTCTTTACTATTTCTTAAAACATGTGAATTAATTTAAGTGATTTGAGAAAAAATAAAAAGGTCTAGTTGTCTTGATTGTTCATCTCTTCTTTCACAGCACTATCACTTTACTAAAAATGAACTTTATCTTGTGAAAAACTTACTTTTTTCGTCGGACGCATTTCGGCTTAAGTATCTGCCTTCTTCAGCTTTTAGTCAGACTGCCATCATTTCGTAATGGTTTTTGTGTGGAAGGTGTAGTGGGGGTGGTGTGTGGAGGAAGGGGATGTTTTGACACAATTTTACAAAAAACAAACATCAAGTTGAATCCCTGCATCAATCCCCTTCCTCCACACACCACCCCCACTACACCTTCCACACAAAAACCGTTACGAAATGATGGCAGTCTGACTAAAAGCTGAAGAAGGCGGATACTTAAGCCGAAACGCGTCCGACGAAAAAAGTAAGTTTTTCACAAGATAAAGTTCATTTTCAGTATAGTAAAGTGAAAAAGGTCTACTAGTGACCAGAAAATATTTTATATTCATATTCCTTTATGACAAGTATAGGATACCAAGTTCATTTCATGGGCAGTGTCAAAGTAATGCATGTATGCTCTGTTATTTAATCAGGGCATGCAAGCCACTACTGTTCCAGCTAGCACAGTCACTCCATTCTATTATGTTTACAGAGGCTGTTTCTTTGTTCACTTTATACTTTACCCACAAATATTTGTGCAGTAGACTTAACAAAATTAGTTTGAATATAATTTGATAAATTAGAAAACACCACAGAATTTTTAAGATGAGTCTAACATTCCATTGTAATTCATCAACAAATTTACTTCTCCTTATAAATCCTATGATTTCTGACTAAGCAAATTCATCACAACTTTGAAAAGAAAATTCTTTTTTTCACCTAAATATCAGACCCTCAACCTTAATTATAAGCAACAAAAATATTTTAATGCCGTTTAAATAATTCATTATGTTTTACTTTGTTTATTTTAAACTGTTCACTTATAGAATATTCAATCTTGGTTTGTCTAAAATATTTAAGAACTACATTGGAAAAAATGTACCTTCACAAAAGTTGTTGCTTTGAGAGGAGGACACAAGGCCAACAGTATAATTTTCTGTTCTTTCTATATCCACATAAGTAAGGTACTGCCTTATAATACTGTGGTTTCAAGTATTGTATGCATGCTGTTTTTTAAAATACTTATATACAGACTGACAGTGTTGGATATACATCTAATTCTGTACAGAAATGCCTATCTAATATCTACATGACTCTTGTCCATGGATTTCATGGATTTCACAAATAAGTCCTCACTAATACAACTGCATTCACTTTCAATTAATGAAGTTGTAATTGACACTGGCAACAAACGCATGATGATGTGTAAAATCTCTTCTCCAGAGAACAGAAGTGCATGAAGCAACTATCTGACTATCTATTCACTGCATTCAGGAGTTAGAATGGAAGAGAGTTTAAAAGCGATATGCATTTGTAAACATGTACTGACATCTAGTTGTAGTTATATGGTGTATTCAGTACTCAGTTCACTGTTCTTCACAAAATTAGTGCAAAATAATTTCTATACTATTTACTATTCTATATTATATTCTACAGTTTTCTATTTAAATAACTGTACCAATCACAAAAATTATCATACACAAACGAACGCATGGATGCACCTACAATCAAACAAGCAACATGGTAAAACTTCTCAGGCAGTGAAGCTTTTTAATATCACACATGTCCTTTTATGGGCAAAAACAAGAACAATATTCAAGCAAAACTTTTAAATAACAATATAACATATTTAATTCATGTAAACATAAGAAGAAACTTACAAATCTACACATGTATGTGAATAATTTAAAGCTTATAATCCATGTGCCTGATTAATAAGCAATTTTATCAACAGCGATAGAATGGCCTACAATGTAATGGTGCTATTGTATAAATTATCTTCTTATGATAATTACCTCCACTGTATCAAGAAAGTCTTCATCCTCATCATCACTATCTGGTGAAGCTGAGTAGCTGCTTGTAGGGCTTGTTTCCAGACTTGATGTGATGTTCAAATGTTTATTAGTTGCCGCACTTTTCTGATTGTGATTCAGTCTATGTGGTGATGCCTCTCGTGATGCTTTTCAAACAAAAATTCATATTTTTATAAAAACATACATTAAAATGTTTGTAACATTTAATAATACAGCAATCTTAACAAAATACTTCATCAATACTGCTATTAATATATAACGCATACTCAACTTATACAGAGCTTATAGAAAGTGTTTATAATTTTAAGTTACAGCTGTTATGTAATCTGTTCAAAAAGTTTCAGCTTTAATATTGAATCGTTTATATTATCATGTTCCAAAATTTGTTGTTTTAAATCTCTGCATCACGTTAAGTTATTCTAGAAACATGCAGAAATGATTAACAGATCACAAAAAAACTTGAGCTGAATAACTCACTATAACGACACCACCACTACAATAACTAGCAAGAGTAGTATTCTTATTAATAGTAGTAGGAACACCAGTAGTAATAACAGAACCAGTATTACAAGAACGTTAACTATTTTTTATTTTTAACTAGTCTTTTGTTTCATAATAGGATACATATGTGTTCGTGTATATGTAACTCTTCTCTGTCTCATATGCCAAAGTTACTTATGGCACAATGCATCTGTACTTATATCTGCTGTGAGTTACGCTTATGTCATGTAGAGATTGTCAGTGTTAGAGAAGCTCAATTTGTGCCGGTAGGGAGAAAGGTGGGGTACACGACAATACTGGAAGGTATACCCACTCGCCCCACTAATCCACTCTTGTGTTTCACTGCGCATAGAGTTGTCTCTATCGTTGACAACCTCTACTAGTTAATAGTTACAAAATTTGCATTTACATGATCAGATTTTTTATCTTACAGTCCAGTATTAAAACTTTGTGTGTGTGTGTGTGTGTGTGTGTGTGTGTGTGTGTGTGTGTGTGTGTGTGTGTGTGTGTGTGTGTGTGTGTGTGTGTGTGTGTGTGTGTGTGTGTGTGTGTGTGTGTGTGTGTGTGTGTGTGTGTGTGTGTGTGTGTGTGTGTGTGTGTGGATTTTACTACACACAGTAGTTTTTATTCTCCTATATTCCCATATTTAACAACAACAATAATAATAATAATAATAATACAATTGATAATAACTCCTTTTTTGTACAACTGAAGTATTTTTTGTAGTTGGAGGAAAGGTACCTGCCTTATGTGAGTTGTTCAGCATACAAGGAAGAAGGAAGGTAGTATGACCAACATTACACTTAGGCCACCCATTATTAGTCATGGACATTACTCCACATACATATTTCCATAGGCTGAATCAACCTGGGGCTGAACAACACATCTTGATTTTATAGTGTACCCAGGAATAATACCTTGAGACCACGAGATTAGTAAACAGACACCATAATTACTGGGCCCACTAAGCTCCCACTTTCTGCTAAATTTCAAAAACTAACAATAATTCCCAAGAAAGGAGTCTGTGACAAGTGGCAGTAAGTAATGTTTAAACAGGACAAACAAAATTCTGAGATATACCATCAATGAAATGATTACAAAAACAATAAATATAAGGGAGAAGTGGACAAGCTAGTTGTAAAATAGGAAAATTGTGCATTGACTGGTACTGGTAATACAGATCATTAACATCATGAACACCATTATCAAATGATAATAAAGTAAGTTATGAATTCTATTTTTATTTTTAATAAAAAAGACAATCAAAAGTTTATCTAAAGAAAAATTAGGAAAAATTTAAGAAAACAGCTACAAACCAACTAAATCAATAGAACTGATAAATAATATAGGCCTATACAGATGCTACCTCAAGCCGGGTGCTGACTTTGAATCAAAGGCATAGCTAGAGGGGGCCAAGGGGGCAGTCGCCCTGGGCGGCATACCCAGGAGGGCGGCAAAGTGAGCATAGACTTGAAAAGAATTGTGTTTAGTTCATAAAACTACAAATGTCTTGTTTCTTTGATATGACTATTCCTTTCATAAACCTTGCATGATAAACAGTATTGAATCAAAGGCGTAGCTAGGGGGGGCCAAGGTGGCAGTCGCCCCAGGCGGCATACCCAGGAGGGCGGAAAAGTGAGCATAGACTTGAAAAAAAAGTTGTGTTTAGTTCATAAAACTACAAATGTCTTGTTTCTTTGATATGACTATTCCTTTCATAAACCTTGCGTGATAAACAGTATTAGTCTATTTATGCTGAAGCATCGTAATTACGGTTCATTATGATAACAAAGTTGTGACTTTGTAGTGAGTTGTGCTGGAAAGGAGAACTGATAATCAGACAGTATTAGCTTTGTATAGATAATATTAGCTGCTATTTGTATACAGACGAATATATTATTTGCAAATGTATAAAAAAAAGGTTACGTGGGCTATGTATTTGAAATTCTTCTGTGTTCGACGCAGAGAATGTGTTGATCATCAATTGTTGATGAGTATCTTCAGTGTGCGGTTTGTTTCTGGTTTGTGGGTTTTGTGGGTATATCTATAACACGTCACGTGTATTCATGATACTAATACTACTATTGAAAATAGATTTTTTTTTAAATTTTATTTAAACTGTATGCCGGTTTTTTTGAGAAACAGGCCGTCTGTATAAAAATATTATTTATTAATATTTTGATTTATTATTTACGTGGTCAACGCGCCGTGTTTTGTGGTTACTGAATGCCCGCACAATCTGTTAGTGAAGCGGGCAATTACGGAGGAAAGCGACCTCTGTTGCGGGCAGTTCACATCTGCCTGTCCCAAGCTGAATTGCAAAAGAGTAGTCTAATCTTGTCTGCCGCCCTGTGTACAGCTGATCTTCCGGCAGGACCAAGTTTCGAATTGTTGTAGTATTTCTATTCTATCATGATGAGTTAAACGCTCTCAGACCTTCGGTAAGTGCATTAGGTATATATTATTCATTTTATTGCAAAAAGTTTAAATTAAAACCATAATTGACTTAGATGTGAACGGATAAAAGTTTGAAGCATGCCTCGTGGTCGTGAATCTAATGTATGTTCATTGTCAAGTATTTGGATTTATTTAACACTGAAACAGCCTAATAATTTGTATTTTGTAAACAGTAAGTTCCCATTTCAAAAGGGGTGTAAAATTATGTATTTTGCGAGACTTTGATGAATTGACTGTGCGAGCACGTTGCCGTGTGAACTTGTAACCTGTCGTAATATGTTAACGTTGTATATGCATGTGAGTATGCATTATAAATTGAACCAAATCAAGTGGAATTGAGGCCTGGTGTGTAAGATATTAATTTGAGATATAAAAGAGAAAATGTTGCACCTATTTTTAATGAACATTGTTGAATTGGTCAGGGGCAGGCAGGTGTTGATTCTGTTTATACACGCGTTGTATGTGGTACATGTGTAAGGTTTGGGAATAAGTGGTTGTCAAGGAATTAATTATTATTAATGTATTAAAATCCAGGGTTCCTGAGATAGACGAAGATCTGGTCATACCATGGCGGAATCTCCATCGTCCGTCATGAGCTGGACACTCACACAGACTCTCGCTCTCACCTGCCGGAAGGAAAAATAAGCAAAGCATGCCACTGTAACCATCTGGACTAAAATGAGGTGATATTTAACCATTTCTTACTTATACTTGGCCTCTACAGAAAACACCATGTTTTGTGCATTTAACAATCCATAAAAACTCAAGTTATACTTCATTGTGACTCACTATGACTTTCTACATCTTAATACTGTTTGATTGTGCTCCGGTCCAACTGGACATAATTTGGATGCAAACTTTCTGTAGCATGGCTTTGATAATATACTTAGTCTCGAAAACAATTGTAGGCCTGCTCGCTGGCATGTGTCCGGTGGTCGTTAATTTTATGCTCTTTTTTTTACTGTGGTACTGAATGGGGTTGTAAAAGTTTGAGGGGAACCTGTATTTCAGTTAAGTAGGTGGGTGCTGTCTGTACATGCTGGGGCTGGACCGGCTTGTCTAGTTCCTATTACAATCTCAGGTCTTTCTGCTTTTAATTATTTTTTCATTTCATAATAGGGTTGGGGGTTTTCTTTATTCTGCAATCAGGCCGGGTTACTTTCTTAAAATCACTGAATCTGGGGTAGTCACCTGTTGGTGCACATCCATGCAAGCTCCCCGGACATGTTACTTTCTATACAGAAAACAAACAGTAAGTTGAATCCCCGCGCCAATCCCCTTCCTCCACACACCACCCCCACTTCACCTCCCACACAACCATTACAAAATGCTGGCAGTCTGTTACCAAAGCTGAAGAAGGCGGATACTAAGCCGAAACGCGTACAATAAAATAGTAAGTTTTTCACATGAAAAAAGTTCATTTTTAGTTAAGTGTTACTTTCTGTCGGGTCTGACTCTTGTCCAGCTTTCTTCTACCCTGTCCGGCCTTGGGGGGGTTTTCTATTTTTTTTTTTTTTTTTTTTTGTAATGGTTTATGGATTTTTCGGATGTTGTGTGGAACATGTTAGCGGACGGGCCAATCCAAATTTTCTTTAAATTTATAAATGAACTTTTTGTAAAACTATACAGGCTGTACTGACACTTTAAATTTGTAATTGTATTTTCTTGCTATTATGGGCCAATCCAAATTTTCTTTAAATTTATAAATGTACTTTTTGTAAAACTATACAGGCTGTACTGACACTTTAAATTTGTAATTGTATTTTCTTGCTATTATGGGCCAATCCAAATGTTCTTGAAATTTATAAATGTGCTTTTCATAAAACCATACCGGCTGTTTACTGGCAATCCTTAATGTTGTAATTTATACTTTCTTGTTGTTATGGCCAAGCTGGATTATTTTAAATTCACAAATCGCACTTCTATGAAACTATCCAGGAGGTTTGTAAAAATTTAAAGGTTATACACTGTGCTTTGACAAAATATACACGCGGTCCCCAAGGTGCTTAAATTTATAGTTGTATTGGTTATTTATATTTGTTATCTTTGTGAATTATGTGTTATCTTTGTGTTAAGTGTTATGTGAAGGAATGATATCTACATGTTATGATATTTGAAATATTTGAGAATTTGTGATATTGAGATTTTTCTGAATTATGATATATGAAATAAGTAATGGTAAATTTTGAATTATAATTAATATGATAATCTACATGTTATGATATCTGAAATATTTGGGAATTTGTGATATTGAAATTTTTTCTGAATTATGATATATGAAATAAGTAATGGTAAAATTTTGAATTATAATCAATATATCTATATTATGTGAATTATGGAAATCAAGAAATAATAAAGGGTTGTTATCTTGTTTGTTAAGAGCGCGTATTAATTGTGAGTCCCGTCTCACTGGACCCAGCACACCTTATGCTTCTTCTAGGCCTTCAGCCTAGTCCTAAATATCTAGTAGCCCCTTAAAAAAAAAAAAAAAAAAAAAGGGGGTTACAGCTGATAAGCTGATATGAAACGAAGTGAACTCAGTGGTGCCCAGTTTTGGAAGAGGAGGGAAGAAAGATTAAGAACTACAAGTTCCAAAGAGTTTATGAAGTCTTTTATTCAAGGAAAATCGAAACCTGAGTGTCAAAATATTACAATTAACAAGGAATCAAGTTGCGATCATGAGGTCAGTTGTATGACAATCAAGCAACAATGGCTGGTATCTATTCAGGAGTTCAGAAGAGAATATTAGATTTGAATCCACTAGCTGTGTTTGTTCCCTCTGACAACCATTCACTTAACTTGGTTAGAGTTTATGCAGCTCATGTAAATGTTCAGGCAGTGCCATTTTTTCGGACAGTAGAACGTTTATTCACCTTCTTTTCTTGTTCCACTTATAGATGCAGTGCTCTTAAAGACTTCGTAAATATTACTCTAAAACGACATTGTGATACCAGGTGGAGTTCAAAAGCAGATGCGGTGAAAGCAATATCCACCCAGCTGGATGAAGTGATCGCTGCACTGGAGAAACTGAGGGATACACCGACTGAAATAACTGATACGATGGAAGATGTAGCATTAATAATTGATGCGATAGAAAACTTTAATTTTGTGACCTTGCTTTTTTTCTGGACAGATGTTCTTTCTTGTATGGACAAAATCCAGAAAATCTTCCAGACCAAAGGAATAAGCTTTATTCAAGCATTGACACTTCTGGAGAAGGTAACAGACATATTAAACGTTTGGAGGTATGAGCAGTGTGACAATGTCATTTCTAAGGAAGAGCAGGAATGTAACAAATGGGGTGTCAGTAGCACAAAAATGATAACAAGCGCATGATGCCAGGGGAGTATGCAGACAATTCGGCATTATCTGTTCGGCAAGAAATGCGTCGTTCTTTAATAGAAATTTTGGACAAACTGTCAGTTGAAATTTCAAGCCGTTTCTCTAACATAAAAGAGTTAGAAAAACGCTTTGGGTTCCTCTGTAATTTTGAGGTGTTCGTAAATGATGGGGATAAACATTTTAAGGAACAGCTTTCCCAAATCAATATTAAGTGCACAGTGCTTGTAAAGCTGTATCCACATGACCTAAACAGTGAAGAATTAATTGTTCAGTGACTTGAAAGACGTCATACTTTTATTAAAAAGGGCAAAAGTTAACGGAGAACAAATGTTTTTACATCTCAGGGACAGCTACAATACATTTCTTCAATGGGAATACAACCCTATAAAACACTTCCAACAGCTTTAACAAGTTTTTCTTACTTTACAAGTGTCTGTGTTGTAACGGTACAGAATTGTATGAAAAACAAATTTTAAATCAACTGTATTCCCTACGTTCTGTAATGTAGCCAACCCTATATAGCCAGCGTTCACCTTTTTGGGAACCCCGATTTAGTCAACTACGTATGGAGTGTTTATTACAAAACAAGAAGTCTGTGTTTTGTCTCCGCACTCAAACAGTCCAGACAGATGATGAAACAACATACAATTTTGCGTCAGCCGTGAATCACGGAGAAAATAATGTAAAGTCATATTGCACCAGGCGGCAAGATGTTGCTAAACCCGATGCCTGCTTTATAGCGCCTTTATAAAAGCACCAATTGGAGCGCAGACTGACGATCACGTGACCAGACTAAAACTCCATGTATTGCTGCCTTAGAGAAGGGAATGAGTTAGTTCAACTGCAACTCATGGCCGCGCGCGGTCAAATAATTAAAAACGTACGAGCTCGAGCAATTGTTTAAAACAAAAGTCGGCCAACAAAAAGAAGTTTGTAAAAGTGCAACGAAATTGTAAACTATGGCAAATTAAATAAGACGGAGTGTGTCGCGGTAGTGCGAAAGTTTATGAACTGTGGAAATAACATGGGTGACCAGAAACAGCCAACAACACGAGGCGGTGATGGAACTGATTAACGCCGTGGGTTGTTAAGTATTCTACATAACACTATCAGAACTATTCCCTAAATACAGACATTAAATATAAATACCGAGTTTTAATTACGGGGTTTTAAAAAAGAATAAAAATAAAAGAGTATGAGTGAGAGAGCGTTGCAAAGTGCTGGTTAAGTTAAGTTTATATTGCGTTATTGCCAAGTCTATAAAACAGGTTAATTACCTACCGTCACGCTTTTTGAAATCCGAAAACAGGATTACTCGAGTTTCAACACATTAAGTGTCATCTTCAGATCCTCGATGAATATAAGTTAAAAATACATTTGTTGATGTATGCACATCCCGTCAGATAATAAAAACAACACAAACATAACACATAACAACAAAAATACTTAAATAATTTAACACATATTAAAACCGAGACAAAACAGACACGATACACGCGGCCAACGCGGACCTGCGCAGGAACACGTTATGCAATAAAATCAATCGATACCGATTTGACCTTTGGTAAATTTTATCGATCTGACACAGCTAGTATCTCGTTCGATATCGTTTACTCTGTTCAATAGAATATTATTTTTATGGATCGATTTTTCATTTAAGATGCGATCGTAATTATCTTCCAGGGAGGGCAAGAAATTATGAATGTGAATTAAAAGTAAGGGAACACACACCCTATGTACAAAGAAGCTATCCGGTACCCTATTCAAAGAGAAGAGCGGTTCAGGCGGAATTAGATAAGATGTTAGAGGGGGATATAATAGAGAGATCAGTATCACCATATTCTAACCCGTTAGTAGTAGTCATTAAAAAAGATGGTCGCGTTAGATTATGTTTAGACGCCCGCAAGATTAATCAAATAATTATCCCGGACCGGGAATCACCCGAAGCAATAAATGAAACATTTCAAAAATTCAGTAGGGTTAAATACATGACCTCATTAGATTTAACCGCGGGGTACTGGCAAGTCCCATTAGCATGTGAAAGTAGGAAATATACAGCATTCCTGTTCAATGGAAAGAATTACCAATTTAAACGGTTACCTTTTGGATTGAATACCAGTGTGGCCAGCTTTATAAAATGTCTAGATGAAATTCTACAGCCACAAAATTTAGATTTTTTAACCATTTATGTAGACGATATATTGATAGCCTCACGCACATTTTCAGAACATGTGGAACATCTAGAGTATGTATTAGATAGATTGCGTATAGGGGGGTTGACTGTTAACTGAGAGAAATCTAAATTCTTACAGAAAGAAATACATTTTTTGGGTTTCGTAATTACACCAGATGGGATAAAAGCTAACCCAGAGAAAGCAGAATCAATTTTAAAATTTCCGGAACCTAGAAATATTAAGCAGTTACAAAGTTTTTTAGGGCTATGTAATTTTTATAGAAAATTCCAGAAAAACTATGCCCATATAACTTCAAAGTTGAGTGAAGCGTTGCAAAAGAATAAACAGTGGAAATGGGGGGAAAAAGAACGAGAGGTGTTTATCGAAATAAAGGACCATTTTATGAACATGATCATGATGAATCACCCTAATTTTGAACGCACATTTTATTTACAGACGGACGCCAGTAATATTGCTTTAGGTGCGGAACTGTACCAGGAGGCCGACAACAAAGAGCATCACACTATCGCTTTCACCAGCCGGACGTTGTTAGCTGCTGAAAGAAACTACACAACAACTGAGAAGGAATTATTAAGCATTGTCTTTGCCGTGAAGAAGTTTCGAACATATCTATTGGGAAATTCCATCATCATCCAGACTGACCACAAGGCATTATCTTTTTTAAACACCTGTAAGTTGACACACAGTAGGATAACCAGTGGCTGCTAGCTTTACTAGAGTATAATTTTAGTTGGGAATATATAAAAGGGGCGGAAAATAAGATACCTGACACTTTATCCAGGGTAGATACAGGGGGAAAGAGAACAGGGAGGGATTTAAAAGAAATAGAAATCTTTAGACTTAGTAGGGAAGATAGATTGTTTGGGGAAGAATTGAGAGATATTAATGGCATGCAGAGGACAGATCCTAAATTGAATAAAATAATAACTAGCTTAGAGTCCGAGTCAGATGAGTCAGAGTATAGCCGTTATTTTCAGATTTATCAAGGGAGTTTGTTTAAGAAAGTAGAGGGGGGAGAGCGGGATTGGAGGTTAGTAATACCGGAAGGGTTGGTAGACAAGATCATATGGGACTGTCATTTTCGGTATGGTCATTTCCGTGCTAGGAAATGTGTAAATGTATTAAAAGAATCATGTTTATTTAAAAATATGGAACAGAGGGTTAGAACTTTACTCCGGGGGTGCGATTTATGTCAAAAGTCGAAAGTAGTCAATTATCGATTAGAGGGAGATATGAGGTGCATTAAAGTTGAAAAGCCTTTTGATTTAGTTGCGGTGGATTTATTTGGCCCTCTACCAAAGGGAAGGGGAGGCGTAATGTACATTTTTGTGGTATTAGATACATTCACGAAATTCGTAAGATTATATAGTGTAAAAAGGGCAACTAGTAAAGTATTAAGTGAAAAAATAACAAAGGATTATATGATCAAAACCGGAAAACCCAAAATAATACTATCTGACCATGGACCCCTATTTATTAGCGGAAGATGGCGACAAACTTTGGGTTGGGAAGGTATCATACCTAAACACACGGCGGTATACCATCCTCAGTCGAACCAAGCCGAAAGAGTCATGCGAGAATTAGGGAGAATTTTCCGGGCGTATTGCCATGCTAAGCACAGTGAATGGCCAGCATATGTGGGGAGAATTGAAGAATGGTTAAACTGTACCACCCATGAATCAACGGGGTTCACACCATACGAGCTAGTCAAGGGAACATGTCCACCTAGGATTCTAGAACAACTGTTCAACTTCCCACCGGAGAGCAACAACCGAGATCTGGAAGTAAAACTTAAACTCGCCAATGAAAATTTATTAACTAAGGGAGAAAGAAGAAAACGGCTCGATGAAGCTAAAGGTAAGTGGATTAAGTATGAGATAGGTCAGCTGGTGTTAGTGAGAAGACACGATTTATCAAGTGCACAAGATAAAGAGATTAAAAAACTCTTTTTGTTGTATGAAGGACCATATGAAGTAGTTGAAATTAAAATGGATAACGCTTACGTTTTACAAAACCAAATGACGGGGGAAATAGTGGGTACCCATAACGCCACCAATTTAAAAAAGTATTGGTTAAAATAAAAATAGTAAAATAAATTCTGTAATTGTATACAAAGTAAATAACTATAAAACTAGGAATTTAATAAAAAACAGTAAATGGTAGCGGGTAGATGTTTCCCACTTGTCCCAGTGGGGTTCGTCTACTTCAGGGACGCGCCCCTGCCCACGCGAGCCTTGGTTTTCTCCATTTATCCTTATTTTCGGAGGGAGCCATGTCCTTACCTTTAGTCCTAGTTCTTGACCTTTTAATGATCCTTGCCCTTTTTATCTTCCCGATTTCCCTAACCCTCCCCTTAGAGAAAACATAAAAATAGTTACATAAATTGGCACACTTTTTCGGACCTTTGATTGCCTTAATTCTAAATAATACATTAAGGTAATCCTCAAAATTAAATAAACTGGTGTTATTTACGAATTGTAAACTCATCCCGTAATTGGGTAGGTAGTAAAGAAGTTTTGTGGCTGAGTAAACAAACGAAATAATAAATTTCTGTTTAGTCTAATAGGATTATGGCATACTGGGATGGGGTCGAAGATTAGTGGTTGTGGTTTGTTTTTATTTCTGGGAAAGGAGGCATGTAAGGAATTCAGGGTTGCCAACAGGTTTTGGTTTACATTCATTGATGTGGGGTTCTGTTCGTCTTCAATCGCATCCCTATATACCATAATCCTGTACATATAAGATATAACCTATTTACGGGTAATTAAGGAAAAAATAATTTGTGAAAATATTTTAAAATAAAAGCTATGTAACCAAAAGGTTTAATGATTATTTTGTGGTACCTGCTATGTTAGGTTATGAGTAGAGATGAGTGGTATTTAGAATGTGATTATGGAGGAAGGAGTGATTTGAAACAAATGATGTAATGCTTGTAAACATTTATTGAACTATTAAGGAGAAATTAAAAATTAAACCAAGTAGAATCATTTTGGAAAATGTAACTAAAATAATTGAAATTGTTCTGAACAGATGAAGAAACTAAATTAAATTGGAGTTGCCCCTAGATTAATTTAATAATGTGAATGTTAGTGATGCGTTTAATTTTATTTTGATCTGAATTTTAACTGTAATGGTCAATTAAAATAAATAACTGATGAAAAAATAATGATTGAAATATTCATTTAAAATTGAAAACTGAAAGAACGTTCAGGCTGAGATAGTGTTTGGAAAATAAGATGTGCATATAACTGTTCATGTAAATTTTTATCAATGTCAATCCATATTTTATGTTTAACTGTAGATTCCCCACCTAAGTGCGGCCATGACCTCACCGGATCATGACCGTGAAAGTAGTTAATTGTGACAAATCATAAATTTTACTTGATATAACCGGCTTGTGGTTTGTTTTGCTTTGTTAACCCGGTGGTTTGTTAGATTTAGTAGGGGGGTTATTTTTAGGGGAATCTACCCAATTTTGGAACAGGGCTATTTTCACCCAGATAGGGGTGGTAGTCTATTAGGGGTGTATCATTCAATATTAGTAAGTGTTACACTGAATTTTTATTGTAACGCCGAAGCAAGGATGGGGGTGGAATAAAAGAAAAAAATGTCCACCCCTTCCGCATCAGTCCTTGTGGAAGCAACTGGGCACCACAGTCCAGGGGGGGGTAATAGTGAATGTGGATTAGGAGGTGACCCAGTTACAGGTCACAAGGGAGATGTGATTACGGCTAGGTTGAGGTCTGCAAGGGCCAAAAAGCCTAGTGCTGAACACAGCAGATTGTAACGGGTATCAGGGGTTAAGAGATTTATAGGGGGGTATATATATATAGGAGTTAAGAATAAAGCATTCTTGAGTATATAACTCATATTTTTTGTTATGATTATTATGATGTACTGGTATTTTGTATCATTAAGGTGTTATTTTGGATGGGTAATATTGTATTGGGAACGTGAGTCAATTTGTATGGTATTCATATTAGTCAGACATAAATGTATTGCAAGTTTGTATGACCCAGTGGAGATTGTATTTCATGAAGGCCAGTTATGGTGTTGATGGAAAACAATGTTGATGATAAATTGAATTCAACCAAAGCTGAATTAAGTAATTTAACAGATAGATCATCTAAAAGGTCGTAGTAATTTATTTTTGACTTATAATGAATAGAATAGTAATGTTTTGTTTATAACTCAAGGTAAAAATGGTAATATCCAGTTGGAATGTTTATTATGTCATATCCTGTTTATGTAATCATGTATGAATATAGAACAGTTGTCATTGTAGGGCGACCCACCTACATCAATAACCAGCACTTTGTATAAGAAGAACCACTAATTTGGAAAGAATGAGCCGGTATGGCTAAGAGGAAATGAATTGGTTGTGGGATATGGAGTGATGGAAGGCCATTTGTTAATTTTGTAACTGAATGTTTTAGAGTCGGGTGATACTGTGGCGGGTATCGGTCCGAGCTTATGGTGTTGGGATCTTGAGTAGAGACGTCCAGTAAGATCAGATGGGTGCTGCTACAGTCGCCAGACTAGGGGGGTAAGTACCCATGATTTTAGTAGAAAGTTCAGGGGGGTTGCGGTGCCATATCCTCACTGATCCTCTTAGGTTTTAGGCAATGAGAGTTTGTATGCTTCGACATCCAACCTCTCATGGGGGGGGGGGTATTGTAACGGTACAGAATTGTATGAAAAACAAATTTAAATCAAGTGTATTCCCTATGTTCTGTAATGTAGCCAACCCTATGTAGCCAGCGTTCACCTTTTTGGGAACCGCGATTTAGTCAACTACGTATGCAGTGTTTATTACAAAACAAGACGTCTGTGTTTTGTCTCCGCACTCAAACAGTCCAGGCAGATGATGAAACAACATACAATTTTGCGTCAGCCGTGAATCACGGAGAAAATAATGTAATGTCATATTGCACCAGGCGGCAAGATGTTGCTAAACCCGATGCCTGCTTTATAGCGCCTTTTAAAAAAGCACCAATTGGAGCGCAGACTGACGATCACATGACCAGACTAAAACTCCATGTATTGCTGCCTTAGAGCAGGAATGAGTTAGTTCAACTGTAACTCATGGCCGCGCGCAGTCAAATAATTAAAAACGTACGAGCTCGAGCAATTGTTTAAAACAAAAGTCGGCCGACAAAAAGAAGTTTTTAAAAGTGCAACGAAATTGTAAACTATGACAAATTAAATAAGACGGAGTGTGTCGCGGTAGTGCGAAAGTTTATGAACTGTGGAAATAACACGGGTGACCAGAAACAGCCAACAACACGAGGCGGTGATGGAACTGATTAATGCCGTGGGTTGTTAAGTATTCTACATAACCCTATCAGAACTATTCCCTAAATACAGACATTAAATATAAATACCGAGTTTTAATTACGGGGTTTTAAAAAAGAATAAAAATAAAAGAGTATGAGTGAGAGAGAGTTGCAAAGTGCTGGTTAAGTTAAGTTTATATTGCGTTATTGCCAAGTCATTTTCATTTGCGTTTAAACCAATTGTTTAAGTATTCATGTCTTATTTTTTTGTATTAAAAATGTAATGTAAAAATAGAGTGAAAGCAAATATTGCATTAAAGAAAGCTAGTTGTTTTAGAATACAAAAAAATCGGTGTTAGAGCAATTATTTCGAAACTTCAACCCAAATAACCTTGTCTGCAGCTGATTTTCGTCTGTACGACCTTGGAAGAAAACCCGAAGGTAAGATGATAAGACATTATAAATATCAATTAAAATAAACTGAGTAGTCTCAGTGTCTTCTAGTGAAAGATCGTTTAGTAAACTTAAACTGATTAAGCCGTACCTACAATCAACAGTATCTGAAGACAGGGTATCAAATCTAGCAATACTTTCAACTGAAAATGACATTGCTTCGTCTTTAGATTATAGTGATTTAATAACTGACTTTGCAGCAATTAAGACAAGGAAAGTTACATTTTAAAATGTCTCATTTTAAATATTTATTAAATATTAAAAATAAAAATTAAGTGTTTATTAATAGAAGATGGTACCATTAACATGTAACGGTAAGTGATTTATTTTATTACTTTTAATATAGTTCTTTGTTTAACTTTATCTTGCTTTAGGATATTGTTTTGACGATGTGCTTTAGACCTACAAGGAATTTGAATGTTTATTACAACACTTTTATGTTATCAATTTTTTATATTACTACATTTTTTATCATCTACATTTGTTACTAACAAATGTATACAAACTGAACACTGGTAATATTATAATATGTAATTTCTTAATTTTGACAACGAATATTCTTAAGACGTTTGCTCGACGCACTTTCATACAAAAATCTACACATTTGCAAGTATTTTGTTCACAGGATGGGCCTTCAATGTTGCTCTTAGTCCCCTTTTATTTGTGAAGGCGAGGTGGCCGACAATCTCCTTGCCCCAGGCGCCAAAAAAAGCTCAGCTACGCCACTGCTTTAAATGTTGCTCATTCTTGGATCAATAATTTAACAAATATCAGTTGCTGTGTCACTTCACTATGATACAACCAATGTTTCAAAATCAAATATCTAAGCGAATAAAAAAATCAATCTATGAACATTTAACCTAAAGAAACACACCTACCTACAAGAAATCAAGACTACAAAACAATAGAGAAGAACACTGTAAATCAAAATACAAACAGCTGATACTTTGAGAACAGAACTGTTTTAATTATCAATTCTTGTAATCTCTTAATAAACATGTAACATATAAAAATTCAAACAGACACTAGTGCAGTATAAACTATAATAAGCCTAATGCATGGTTTAAAATTTTGTAATTTGCCTATACACAAGGATCACAATGTTATTATGTGTTCTGCGTATGTTCACAATAAAGTTCTATTCTGAATACTACGTAACAATTAAACTGAAAATTTCACTTCAACTTCAAATTCAAGAAAATCAGAAATTGTACCCTTATACTGTGCTCTCCTCACCAAGCCAGCCAGCCTCATTAGAAAGAAGTTGTGTCTGTAAATGTTTGACTGTATCTGCTTTGTTGAGTCGAGTTCAAACACTGACAAGTTTGGACATATTTTTACTTGCTCTGTTCAGTATATATTGATAAGACAGTTTTATTCGTCTTCTAATTCTTCACAAGAATCCTTAACACACGTCCTTTATCTGATCCAATACACAGGATTCATCACCAGCATAAGTATTTAAATATATTTGTACTTTAGCATCAGTTACTGTCTGCAGTAATTGCAGCCACATTTTAATTCAGAGGGACTAAAGATGAACAAAGAGAGTGTGAGGGAGACTTACTCCCCTCCTTTGTCTACTCCAGATGCTTTAAAACTTTACAATATAGTCAATTTAAGTAACTTATTTGCAGACACACAAAAGTTAGCAAACTATAATAGCTTCCCAGCTATGAAAGCTATAACAATGCAAAAAATAAAAACATATATGAACCTACATATTCCTTTGTAAAGGATTTCTGAATCCTTTACAGATTTCTTACCAGTCAATAAGAACAGATTCTGACCTAAGGACTGGGGGGCCACATTGAATTCACTAAAGACCAGTCAAGCAAACCCATCCTATCATTTTCGGCATTGGATAATTTGACAACTAAATATATACAAATCCAACCTCACCAATATAAGAGCAACTTGTAGCAACAGAACAAAAGTAGAGATTACTTCAGGCAAGGTAGCAAACAACCTGATTATAGGTGAATACTTTAAAAGGAAGAGCCTCGTGGTCAATATCCCTGATTTATTAATCATGAAAACAGAAGCAATTTGGAATACTAAGCCTTCCATCAAAGACAGTGAAATCCTAAGAGAAATAATTAGTCTACTTTGACCACCCAACAACAGAAAATTACAATCACCAAATCTGTTCTTCACACGTGTTTCACAGTGTTTGATGCTCAGACTATCCCTGAATATGTATCACTTTACGGCATTCATTATAAAGTTGGATTGTATATACCGCCTGTATGGCTACATAACCAATGTTTTAGAATTGATTCAGTGATATTCTCCAGGTTGAAACTGGTGGGCTGCCACTAAACTTGTGCTGGAGGGTGCTTGTTAGTTACTTTCTTGTGTCTCTTTACTCCTCCAAAATAATGAAGTTTGGAAGGATCTTGAAAATTAGCAACTGATGATTTAACTAAGATATTTTGACAAAAGAGGCATACACCTTTACTGTGAGATAGCTTCACCACCATTTAAATCCTTTTAGGCTCTCAAAATTCAGTCCTTTACAACAATCCCATCATAAAGTAGAATTTTAAAACTGTGTACGTCAAAACCAGAATACTGTTGAAAGTTTCCAGCTTCACATGTAAAGATATTCATGGGAATATGTTGACCAGTGAAGCTGTTGACAGACATGAGTGACAAACCTGTGAACCTGACATACATTGGCCACAAACAGTTCTCCCACGAGTGTATGCTGGCACAGTTCTACATTATTTAGGTCATTATTGAATAATAAAACATGTACCATAGGAAGTGTGTTTGTCCACAGAAAAAAAGCCTTCAGCACTGTTTCAAAAAGAATGTTTTTAGAACGTATTAAACCATAGTTCAAACAGTGTCCTGGATCTCAAAGGGCAAGATAAGGATAATATTTTTATGCTATCATTATATGGAAATGTCTCATGACTGACAAAAAAACACAAATGGTGAAGTACAAGATTAGGGATCATGCACTGTATGAAAAGCATAATTACTGGTAATGAATTCCAATACTGATATAGACTATAACAACCTGTCAACCTGTCAGCTTGGATTTATATGGCATGTCATATAAAATCATATAAATGCAAATTTTAACTACTTTTAATGTTTATGTTACAATTAGCCAAAATCTGTATTAAACCATATTTCTGGTCACATTCAATTGTCATTTTTATATTTTACTGGGTGACAATGGTTTATTTATTATTTATCCTACAACAAATAATATTGTGCTTGTTTTACACGAACAACAATTTAAAGGGAGTGATATAACTGAAATCAAAATTTTTTAAGAGTTGTTTCCAGCCACACTATCATTAAATTTCGCCTCCATACAATCTCAAATTTGTGTGTTATCAAAATCTTTTGGCTTTTGTACAACTGCATGATGCATTAAACATTCTGAAAGATACTAAAAGTAAGTTATTGGAAGCACAGGGTGGGGAAGTTGAAGAAAAATAGAGTAAAATTATGAAGTGTATTTGAATGGAATCTAGGTTATTCAAAAATGTGGAAAATTCCTGGCAACAAGTGATACAGAACTCCCCCCCCCAAATAATGTAATGTCCACTGTTATTATGTATTCTGTGAGAGGTCATTTGTACCCTGAGTATGATAATCTATTATGTAATGGGACAGAATGGGGTATTTTATTTTATTAAATTTATTTCATTGTCAATTGTAACTCCCATGTATAAATACGGTAGCAAGTCCAACGCAGAAAACGGTTTCAGCCAGACAAAGAACGCAGTAACATAGTTTTGCAAGGTGTGACAGTAGAACGCAATTGAATTCCAGGAAATCAAGTGTTGTGTGACGCACTCAAACGCGCGAACACCAGCAGTGCGCAGAGACGATGCTACGCAGCCTGGAGCCAAACCAAATAAAAATGGCCAAAGATGTTAAATTTCTTACCACGTGCTAGGTTGCGGGAGGAAATACAGGTAAAACCACGCCTACTAGAGTGACGTAACGAATGCTAGTGAAATATCGTCACCGTCTAACACACCTGGACAGCCCATACTATGTGAAAATTGACGAACATTTTGACACAAGAAGGCATTGGCTTCCTACCCAACAATCCGACGTGGTGGGAGTTGTGGGATACTGTTGTGAAGGAGTCGACGAAAAAGAACTAAGCGTAACAGACTCGAGTATTGGCACGTGTTCCCGGTCGGGCGAAACTTTATAAAAATGTGAAAACCGTAAACCCAGTCGACAAAATAACCTGTTCCCGGCCGAGACAAGTAATAAAGTTCGCGAACTAAAATTTTATTCTAACAGATTCCGAAGTGTAAAAAAACAAAATTTGAATAAGAACAGTTAAATTCAACAGCTCAGAACGAAGTTAGCGGAGTGAACAACAAATTTGAGAAATGTGATAAATAGACGAAACATTCGTACACATACACAATGCAGCGCGTGGTCATCAGAAAAACACGGGGTTAAGTAGTCGACTCTAAATTACACTCATTAATTAATTTCAAAATTTTTTTTAAGGGCAATAAGTAAATAAAATGGGGTTTTGAAAAGGTATGAATGTTGTGGATGAGCAGGCTGGGTTGCTTTTATTAATATAAGACGTTAGAATAAGTATGTAATGTTTAAAGAATGTTTTTGGCTTAATTATTTGGAAAGAAATAATAACATGATTTGAGAGAGAAAGAAATGAATAATTCATAACTTGAAAACAGTTTGAAGAATGAAATAAAATTTTAGTTGTCTTACACCAATGCGAGTCGAGTGTGTTATTTTTACAACCTCAAAATCACGTTTCCATTCACAGTTCGTGCGAGAACCCTGGATCCGAAATTAAGGTAGGTGAGATGGTAATTATGATTTTATAATTGTGTATTTATTTGACTAAGTACAGATGACGCCGAAGAACAGGGACTCGAGTTAAATATTTTAATTAATTATGTTAATTAATAATAAACAAATTATGATAAAAAGGCCAAAGTGAAGACAAAAGCCCTTTGTTGCCAAAAAGCACGTAAAAGATGACATAATGAAACAGGACTGACTCACCTTTCTGACTAACTTCACATGAAAAACTGAACGTGTAAAAAGCAACCAATCAGGGAAACTTAAATTTGAAGTTAATCATTCTTAATTTTCCATATAGCGCCAGTCAGTTGGTGTTTGGGTAACATATTTTAATGACTATCCACAATCCATGAGGATGCTCAAGTAACTGTGACAACTGTTTAAGTAGGGATAATTTCTTAAGTTTCTGCACGCTACAGCAATTTTGCAGTTGGTATCCAATGCACAAAGTGCATACCAACATAAGTGATAAAATTTTGAGGGAAATACGAAGTGTGTGAGTGTGAATACATGTGTGAAAGAGAAAGAGGGAGTGTGTGTCCCCACAAGACTATTACTCATGTCCAGTTTATGAATCATTGTTATTGTGAGTGGAAAATGAGTTCTTTTCACTGAACTATGATTATCTGGGTGAAAAATATGTTACCTGCAGTAACTAGTAAAAGTTTATTTTGGACTATCCTCAGTTTTCCCTTGTTTAAAAAAATTATAATTTTGCAAACTTTAAATTCATTTCTCCACAAAATTCACCAAAAAGGACTTGCCCCCTTTTTCCCCCTGGGGTCTTCATATCTTAACAACCAGACAGCACTCAATTCGGTGATGTCTGGAGCAAATCCTGTAATAAATAATGTACTTGGTTCCTAACTACCATGTCTGTTTCACCATTTTTGCAATAACAATCTTGAAATGTATCCTTGGCCTTCTCACTTGTGGCTGGGATGAGCTATCTGTTGGGGAGAGGGGGCTTTGTCTCCTCTTTACCACTGTTGCCTGAGATTCCATGTCACAGCCAGAAGCTATTTCCACCTTCTCTACCACACTACTTCCCAGTGCAGAAGTGCGAGACAAAAAAGATGGAGACAATACATGCCACCTGTTGCATGGCGCAAAGTCCTAAAAAGTAGCCACCTTTGCAGTAACTGCTTTCTTAGCTTAGCCATATTTTTAGCTGGCTTATTTTTCCATGTCGGAGGATATTACTGATTTTAACTCAGCAATTGTTGCCTTCAAACCCTTGCTCTCATCTCAAAGATTACACATTTCCTTCTTCAGGGACTGCAATTCAGAGCTAAAGGAATCTACCAATATCAATAACAATAATTAGAAGAACAACAATAACAATAATAATCATACGCATATCACATTATTTTATACATTTTAAATACTGAAAACAATATTTCCCACAAACTTTAAATTTGAAATCAGTGACGGTTGGTGTCATAACAAAGTGGTCGTTGTAGTCATGATTATTATGACAATAAATAAAAAACAGACCAAAGTACATACAGAGATGGGTCTAAGGGGGATACGAGAAATTCCAAAAACCCCAATCTTCAAAAATTATACTCTAATGAAACTATAAAATTATTACATTCTTTAGGCCTCCCCCTCCCCCCAAAAAAATTGTTAACTAATAATTATTCTCAAAAAAAACTCCCCACCAAATCTGCTCCTGATAATTATATATACCTAGAAATTATGTAAATATTATGTAAAAATTATGTTAATATTATAACCTATTCAGAATGGACATACAAATAATGGCCTATAAAAATATCATGTGCAAACTGCCTCCAGGTGAAGTCACTAATTACAACTTTAATTATAGTTAGAAATAAACAAGACACACAAATACAATTCTTCAAGCTAAAGAATGTCCAGCACACAGTAATGTAACAAACAATAATGTCGCCTTACTAACAGTGTTGCACTAAGTAACAGGGGCGGACTGGTGCGCCCTCAAAGACGAAAGCCATTTGTGCCCTCATAGGAAAAAAAAATCCTAATAAAAAATTTGCCCTTACGTACTATACGTAATGACTTCCTCGATACTGTATCGGGTATCGAGCGCAGATTGTTGAATCTTCTGCTTTTACGTACCTACTAAATGCGAATCATCTGTCATATATGGGGCCACCATTTTTGTTCCGTAAAGACTCGTTTACACGCTCACACAACATACATGTTTGTATGTATAAACGGAAGTTTGAAGATTGCACTAACAAAATACTGATCTGTTTTTACGAGTGCACAATCCGTTACCCTCACATTTATGAGCACAGTGTTATCAACACAACACGGAAGGCACAATACAAACAAAAACTATTTTTATACAAATATAAATCATCTTTTTAAGTAAATTTTTGAAAAAGCATATAGGCCTACTTATTGAAAAAAAAAGTAGTTAAACATATTTAAAATATAATAGTCTTAACCTACTCCTGTAAAATTTACAAATTGGCTTTTTCAAAATAACCGACTTAAATTTAGTTGTTTGTATTGAGTTCAGCTTTTAATTTTCACGGCGACTTCCCATGAGCATGGCCAATCGGCGTGCAGCTCTGTTTATTTCCCTCCATTTCTAACAGCTGTTGTCTGCTGAACTATTGTGGACTGTGAGTGTGTTTATGTTCATCAACGTCTCCGAGAACCGCTGTCTCGTAAAACCGGTCATAAAATTATACATTTGAAGGTAAATATATAATTATTTAGTAACTAATATGTATGTATTTCAGTAGATAAAGGCATAATAGATGCCTAGTGCTTTCAAAGTATATGTCTTACATGACGTGAAATTTAAAAGAAATATAACCTAAAAAATAATTGTAGCCATGTGGCTACAATGCTCATAATTGTTTATGTAATTTTTTCTGTAACGCAAAATTTTACATTTTTTCCAAACTTTTTTACAGAAATAATTGTTCGATTCAGTTAAAACTTTTTTAAGATGTATTTTATTAAATTATTGATAGGATGTAACTAATTTTATATCCAAGGATATAAATAAATTTTTGATTATAAACTATTTTCTAAAAAGAAAAACCCGCGAAATTCAAAACTTATTTTGATTCCGGCACATCTCTTTAGTAACATCTATTAAATTAATATAGTAGGGGAAGGTGGGATAGGTTGTTACAAACGTGATTAAAATTTATTGGTAAATAAAATTAGGACTTTAACCCTGTCTTACTGTCAATCAGGTGGTTTCCCATCGTTTGTTCTAACGGCATCATTTTGAATTATACCGTTGAGCTGTAAGGTCGATTTTTTTTGTTTTTCGCTACTTCGAGTAAAATAATTCGCCTTTAAATTAATCTACATATTACAGCCACTGTAAATGGGAAGTGGCTGACAATTACTCTAAATGTCATCGAATATTTTTTTGAAAAGTACATTCTTTAAAAGAAAAAATTTATCAAACTGTTTTTGAAAAAAGTATTTTTAATAAAAATGTGATGGGTGGGATACGTTGTTACTAATTGTTGGGGGCAGGTTGTTACAATATAAATTACAATATAAATTTTCATTTGCCTCCTTAAATAAGCTATACTCGAAGACTTAGTATGTTATTATTTTAGGACATCATGGAAGACAAATCTGGGAAAATGAGAAAATCTGGTCATGAATACCGAAAAGAAAAGGAAGCTAAACAAAGAAAGGTAGCTGCTTCATTATGTTCGAAAATTACAACTTTCTACATGCCTCAATTGATATCCATGGGAAATTCTCCTACACCTTCAACATCGCAGGAATCATCATAACTTTCAGATAAACATGTTGAGTCCCAGACTTGTGGGAGTTCGGAAAAAAAGCAGGAGGACTCATTACAGTCAATGATTATTGATTCTGATTATGACAGACTGAGTTCAACGTTTACACAAAAAGAAAATTATATAAATAAAAATGCAACTAAAGCTAATTATGATTTTTCAACAAAAAACAACACTACAATGTTAACGATGAAACAAAGGCGTCAAATGTTAAGTTCAACATCACTTATCATTATATTGGAGAGCAAGAAGGAGAACAAGGAACTATTGATTTTTTTTTAAAGTCTGCTTCTAGGGATGTAAATCTTTTCTTTTCTTTCCATCCTGTACAACCAATTCAACATGAAGATTCAACACCTTTACCTTATGACAACCAGGTTTATTATACTAAAACCAAAGATGATCAATGTTTCAGATGAAACTGGATTTCATACAATTTTAAAGACAAAAAATTGTATTGTAGTGTTTGTTTAGCTTACTCTGATGGATCTTCAGTGTTTTGTCACGGTTTTGATCGATATAGACACCTCACACAAACTGTGAGGGAACATGAAAAGTTAAACTCCCATCTTGAATCAGTAAAAACTTTTATAATGCATAGCCAAAATAAATCTATTGACTCCATGCTTTTTGAAAAACAGTTAGCCAAAAGGAAAAAAGAAGTAGCTGAAAGAAGAAAAGTTTTGCATGGCATCATAGATATAATTAAATTAATTGGGAAGGAAGGACTTGCTTTTAGAGGTAAAGGGCAAGAAGGGGCTTATAGCCTTGATGATCCATCAATCAACCATGGCAACTTCTTAGAAATTTTTCTTTTGTGCTCCAACTACAACGATACTATTGCAAACCACATTAAAAACACAATTGATTCGAGCAAAACTGCTCTTAAAATAAGAACGTCCTCAGAGCTCAAGAACAAAAAAGCTGGAAGAGGTAGTCAAATTAATTTTTTTAGTAAAACAATAGTAACAAAAATAGTAAAAATTATTAAGGAGATAATAACAACTGGAATTGTTCATGAAGTCAAAGAAGCTGTTTGTTTTTCGGTCATGATGGATACAACGATGGATGTATTGTTTTGAGATATGTGTTTGAGAAAGAAGTAAAAGAGAAATTATTAGGAGTTAAAAGTGTGCAATCGACTACAGGTGAAAGCCTTCTTAAAACTTTACTTTCTATCTTTCAGATTAACGAACTAAAAGTTGAAAACTGTATTGATAACGCTTTTGATGGAGCATCAAATATGAATGGAAAGTACAATGGAGTCTCAGCAAAACTCAAAGATCTGGTGCCTAATCACATTCACACTTGGTGCTATGCACATGTTTTAAATCTTGTAATATCTGATGTGGCTCAATGTTTGCCTGAAGCAATATCATTTTTTGGCTTTTACAAGAAACTCAAGTTTTTATCAAAGAATCGTACAAGAGATTAAATGTTTATAAAAATCAAAATCCAAAGATTTGTCTGACTGCATTGGAAATACTAGGTGGAGGTCAAAAAGTGATGGTGCAACCAAAATCTGTGGCTCTTCAGCTTATTGGTTTTCAGATACAGAAGAGACAAGACCACCAAACATAATTTATCCTGACTTAGTTGTAGCCCTGAGTGTGATACGTAACTCCAAGGAATTTAATTCGAAGACCAGATATGAAGCTAATGCCCTTCTCTCTAAATTTCTTTCTTTTGAAACAGTTTTGGTTTCTAGACATTTTTAAAAATCTTTAGTTCAACAACACCTTTGTCAGATTACTTACAAACAACAAACTTAGATTTCGCACAAGCTTGGTCATTTGTGGCAACTGTCCAGAAAACTTTGAAAAAAAAATAGAAATGAGTTTGATAAAGTGGTCAAAGCTGCCAATAAGTTTGTATCATTCATGACCTTAGCTATTGAAGAGAAAATCAATAAAGATCCCTCCCTAGACACAGAAAAGCTATGCATACAGATGGAACTTCCTCAGAAAAGGATCCGACCCATGAAGAAAGTACATGGTGAGTCAGTAGAAGATGCTTTTATCAATTCAAGTGTAGAGGAAAAGTTTAAGACTAAATTATTTTATAAATTAATGGATAAAATAAATCAGAACATGAATATGAGGTTTTCTGATCAAAAAGACTTGTATCTAGACCTTGCGTGTTTCGATCCACGAAGATTTTCCCTGCTCAAGAAAGATGGAATACCTAATAATGCACTTGACAAAATTTGTTCGTTAATTCGTGATATTGACAATGCAAAGCTGAAAGAAGAGTTAATTTCTCTAATTAATGTTTGGCCTGAAATAAAATCAAAATTTCATGAACAGTATGAAATGTAATTAGAGTCATCGAATAATGAAAGTGAAGCTTCCAACACTGAGGTCTCTGAAGATGAAGGAAAAGGCCCCTGTAATTTGGGAGAAAAATGCAATGTGTGTATTAAGTGTGTCTACACAATTATATTTGACTATAACATGTATTCAGTCTTATACACTCAACTTTATAAAGTTTATAAATATTTACTAATGATCCCTCTAACACAAGTCAGCTGTGAACGGCCATTTTCTAACCTCAAGCTTATCAAAACCAGATTAAGATCAACACTGTCTCAATCAAATCTTGAATCTTTTCTTATGATGCAGATTGAAAGAGAAAAAGTTACACCAATCGATAATGACTTGATTGTAAGGGAACTCTGTCAACAAAGCTCAGAAATGAAGAGACTCTTAGAGTTGAAAGCTTAATTACTAGTCTGTAATTTCTGGTCTGATTACGATAAAAAGTATTATGTAACATTATATTCGTAGATAGATGCTACGAATAAAGTGTAGAATTAAGCTACATATCTTAAATTACAATGTTTTACCAAGATAGTTCTATTATGAATTTTTCACACCCGTCGTTTTACACTTTTAATTATTTATTTACCAAAGAATGTTGATTCATATTTATCAAATCCTAAACTACATGCAGAAATATAATAAAAAATATAAAACGAACACTGATATATATATATATATATATATATATATATATAAATGGGCCATTTGACTTGCGCCCTCCAAAAATTCTAGGTCTGCGCCCTTTAGGAGGACCCAGTCCGCCCCTGCTAAGTAATACAAAATAATCACTACACTGCAGGGAACAGTAACAATCACTCTGAAACACACTCTAATATCATCACATTCCAGACGACATGTCAAGAATAGCTGCATAGTTACAGCTGCTCTGGAACTTGCTAAAACCTAAGTCAAGCCTGACCTTGTAAACATCCTGCATACCGAATACTGCCATGTCATGCAGGTTGCCTATATCATTGGACATAAGACTGCTGCTCACACTATACATGCAAAGTGTCTCGAAGCTACATACATTCTCCATATCCACAGTATAACACAGCCCTCTACTTAAGCGTATTTGTCCACGACCTGGGAAACATCTCTGCAGTAATACTTTGTGGGATGGTCTAGATGGATGACCTTAAATTTCTGCTGTCCTCATTGTATATGATACATGACATCATTGATTCTCTTCACAGTGTAAGAGCTTCCCAGTTACTTTGAAATATCAGGAAGCAACAATGATAGCGCTTTGGGTTGTACAACCAAACCTGGTCTACTTCTTCAAAACCATACTAATACTGCAAATATCGTACCAAGTTTTTGTTTTGCCGCTAGCTATTTTCAGCTGTCCTCTTATAAAACAATATTCACTTCTTGCAGTTGGCTCTCTAATTGCCAAGAATAATTCTGCAGCTCTTGGAGCTGAGTCTCAGGTGATCCAACATCAAGTCCCCAGGAAGCCAAATTTCTCGTCTAAAAACTAGTTTTGCTAGAGTTGAAGAAATCTATAGTGATCGCTTGAACTTGTGCACTTGTGTACTGCCCTTTATTTCTGCAGCAATGCTGGCAATCTTCTGAACACTGTGTTTGAGATAAACCATTGACATTTCAATGTAGATTTCCCCGCTGGTGTTGCTGTAGAAAGAAAGAACAGAATGTGGGTGAACAAGTTCAAGCAATTAATACAGATTCCATGGGAGACAGTCTGACAACACAAGATTTCCAATAAGAATTAATAACTGACAAGATACTGGACTAATCTTGATAGCAAAAAAGGAGGGTCTTCGCTCTGACTGACAAGATGTCTTCCGTGGTTCTGAAGTGCTGAAGAGCTCTCGGGCAATGGGTATCTCTAACATTGGAGAGTGGATTGCTGAAAAGGTCTTAGGAAAGTGAAGATGGACGAGATGTGGCCATGCAGCTGATAGTTCCTAGAAGTAAAGTGGTTTTGAAACAAAAAAGATAGTTTTGAAGCAAATGCATGATAGAGAATCTGGAAGTCATTCTGATGTCAGTAAAACAATGGAAAAATAAGGAATGATTCTATTGGCTTCATCTTCACCACAATGTAGAGGAATGGTGTTGGAATTGTGAAATATATGCTGCAAGCAAGCTCCCAAAACCAGAAGCAGGGGGAAAATGAGATAGTTAGACTATCTCAAATGTTAGACTGTCATTTGAGATAATTGCTATAGACATTGCTGGACCTTTCCCAGTTACAAACAATGGAAACCAGGTGACTAATTTGCAAAATGGGTGGCAGCTTATGCAATTTCAAATCAGGTGGTTACCACTGTAACAACGGTGTTGGTTCACAACTTATATTGCCATTATGGAGTGCCTATGGAAATTCATATTGATAAAGAGAGGAATTTTGAGTAAGGGGTTTGTAAAGAACTATGTCGCCTACTAGGTATGCAAAAGATCCAGGACAAAGCATCTTTATCGTGAGTCCGATGGTTTGGATGATAAGTTCAATAGGATACTTGAGGAGCACCTATAAGAGGTTGTTGATGAGAACCAAACAGACTGGGACTAGCATAAACGATTATTCCTAATGGCATACGGATCATCAGTATATGACACAACCAGTATCACTCCAACAGAACTAGTGTTTGGGCAGGAGATTCATCTTTCTGGGAACTTGATGTTCTGGCTGTTAGGTGGCACATTCTGTAGTAACAGTGCAGTGGTCATTTTAAAGCGAGAATGGGTGAAACTGCTTCCTCTTTCTCTGTCCAATGATTTGCGGATGAAGTGGTTTCAAACTGCCAAAGATACATAGCCCAGTGTGTACGTCTATCAAATGTTGGGATCTTGACATGGACTGGCCCTATTGCAGGCAAAACCACTTGGTCTTTTATCTTATTTTCCATGTATTTTTCTTTCCTTAGTTTTGGTACTGTTTATTCAGCACACCTGTATTTTCATTAACTGCTTGATTTCACTTTTAATTTGTTCTGTTACGTTTGCAACTGAGTCTTCTACTGCAGATATTTTTGTTGTTGACACTGTTTGTCCTGTATTTGATACAGACCTTTCTACTGTACATAATTTTATCTCTTCTCTATTCAGATCACCACATAGGAGACCCAACACTGCAGTACTATTCTATTGCAATTGTTTTTGCTCCTGCTTCTATGACTTCTGTTTTACACTGTTAAAGGTCCATTTCTAACACCAATGTTACAGCAGTTGCATGTATTATGTTACATACTGGAAACAGAATAACTGCCACCAGATGAAGTCGCTAATTACAACTTTCAACTTTAATTACAGTTAGATATAAACAAAGAACCTCAAATATAATTCTACAGGTTAAAGAATATCCAACACTCAGTAATTAACAAACAATGTCACCTTATTAAAAGAGTCACACTAAGTAATGCACAATAATCACAAGTCACTGTAACAATCTCCCTGAAATGCACTTTAATATCACAGGTTCGTAACTGAACTTTGCCGGCTGCTGGCTGCTTATTTATACCCCACTGAAGTTCGAGAAAAATCTGTCACTTCACGTATGACGCACTGAGAACGGTTGCATAGTTACAGGCACTCTTTAACTCACTAGAAGCTATGTAAATGCATGACCTTATATACATCCCGCAGACTGATGCTGCCACATGGACTTAAGACTGTTATTCACACTATATGTACAAAGCATCACATAGCCATCCATATTCTCTAACTTCTCATCACGGGAATATGAAAATTAACATCTCACAGTCTAATACAAAAACTAAATCACCAACAACGTGACCATTACAATACAAAATGTTTAAAATAATTCTGACTGGAGGCCCAACAAGGTTGGCACTGTGCAAGCAGATGCTCTTTCAATGGTAGTTTGCAGTACTCAAGTGGACTACCAGCCTCTTTATTCACCCGTCGTTCACTTTATCCCTACCACCTGTATTTTCTGTGCATTGTTACAAGCCTGTCAAAAGCTGATGTATACTAGTGCAGAGCTCAATACTCACCAGTTTTCAAACCAATTAACCTATCTGCGTATATGCAGTAGAGCTTGGTTTAGCCCTCCGTGACCAAGACATATACTTATGTGCCACATTAGAATTTACATCTTTGACATTATTTACCTGCAGTAGAAAAATAAGTCCTCTATAAGCAGACAGAGAGCATGAAAATATATATTGATCATTACAAAAAAAATTCTGGTATCACTAACATATTACAGTTCAAATTTTGGTGGTTGAGCAGCCATGCAACCTTAACACCAGCTACCCATGTTTTAAATAAATACAGTATTATTGCATGCATACATAATACATGCATACATATATGCAGAACAATAGGATAATGATTATATGCAAAAATCTGTACCTAAGGGGGATCCACTGAGTGGAGAACCAGGTTGTGAGCGTACTTTTTCAATGACAGGTCCAATTAACATTTCAAGGTCCTCAGGAGGCACGCTTTCATAAAATGAGTCAAGACTTGTGATGAAATTGGCAACATTATCTGTATATGCCATTGTTTCAACAATCTACAATCACAGACAGAAAATAAAATAGTTACATACATAAAAATATAGTGTACATACATTTTTAAAACAGATAAATCTTAATAATTACCTTTTTCAGTTCTTCTACATAATTTATCATTGCCTCTTCTTTAGGCATGTTACCTAACTTACTCCATGCATCCCATTTTGCTTTTTTAATTACCTCCCAAAAGTTTGGTTTAGGCATATTGTTTGGCCCTTCTGTTGCCTGCTTATAATAACCATAAAACCGTAACATAAGCTCATGTGATGGCTGGTACGCTCCTAAAAAGAACATACAATTAATACTACTTCTTTCACACACAACTCAACACAACTCATAATTCATGTGCTAGGTAATTTTAATCAATCATATTTTGAGATATCTTTTTTATGTAACAAAATTGTTGTAAGGTTTGCTAAAGTAATATTTGATATATTTGGGTATTGTTATTTTTACCCAAATTCGCTTAACATAATTTATTACACAATTATACCATAGTTATGGTTAAACTTTGTACCTATGAAAACTTTGTACTACTCCATTGCAGGTGCGTGTAGTGACATCATTTTTATATATCTGTTATCTGCTGCCAGTTTCAGACAGGCCGACAGCAGACACCTTTAAATTAGTTCTACACAAGACTCTGAGCAGGTCACTCGTCTCAATCGCCAGCTGCGGCTACATTATTTTTAGTATTCTAAATTCTTAGCATGATCAGCATACGCTAATTTACTCAGGCGATCTCAGCCTTTTTACGCACGATTATGTCATTCATTACTTAATTCTATTTCAATTATTAGGCATCATGCCGCTCTAAAACTGCACGTGCCAGCAATTCACTTCAAATAATTTCAATAAAAGATTAACTCAATAACTTACACAGTCCACTTCATCATGTCATTTCACCAGCACCTCAATAAGCGTTCCTAAGACTAACTCAAGATATTCATCAAGAGCGTCTAAGATGCAACAGTTAAATATAATTAATCATTTAACTGCCCTTTTTTTATGACCTATTATTTACATACATGAGCTTAACTGAGAAGACAAATGAAAAGGTAATGCTGATACATTGAGGTTATCAATACGAAAATATACCAATTTATAGAAAACATGTATATCTTTTTACAATGAACACTTTTCCTGCCAAGGACAACATATCCTATAACATTTCTTTCATACATAGATTTTTTAAATAATTGTTATTATAAAGTCCAGTACTCTATGTGTACCAAAAATTACTACCATGAAATCCACACAGGAGGAATAATTGCTTATTTCCTTGTTCTTATGTGCCATGGGATTGTAATTCTGTATATATATGACTGTGAAGAGAGTTCTCACATAGGAGGGGTAACGCTGGTGTAACATATGCAAACTGCTCACCAACCTAAAAACAGTGATATGCCCCTATATGGTTTCATATTACACTATGAATAAAGTAAAGTACACTATACTAAACTATTACATAATTATATAAGTTTGCCTAATAAAATGATTATAATAAAGTAATTATTAACAATGAGTACTCAAAAACAACATTTTTCATGCTACATGGACTCGGTACTCAGTGTTTTCTGTTTTTGGAGCAATGATTCAAGCACAAAACAAATGTAAGCTTGCATCCTATGTGAAAACTCTCTTCACAGCAGTACAGTATCCACAAATAATTCAAAGTGAAAAATGTGATTAAAAAAGACTATAAAATTTAACCTTAAGTTAAAAGAAAAACAGAATGTACATAATCAATTGCAAAAAGTAATTAGTCTCATTACTACCTCTTATTTATTATAAAGAGGAATAATCATGGAACGGATGACCACATGATAGCTCGGTGGTTGAACACATCTTCATTCATAACAGTACATGCAGTGTAAAAAGTTGATTTGATTTGAATCAAACAGCATATAATTTGAAAATGTCTGTTCTACATTTTTATTTTTGTATGATTAAGAAATGTAATCAACAGTTATTATAAGCATAATAAGTAATACCGAGTCAGGAATATATAATTTTATTGTATAAACTTTTGCGTACATATAGCCTACATCAAACAATCACGAAACCATCATTCACTTAAGAAAAGTAAAACTGTGTTTATATCAAATATTGTTTAACACACCTCTAACATGGTAACATGTACATTCCTACTAAATTCAATTCCAATGACATGGCTAAAACTCTGTCTTTACTCTTGTTTTGTATATATTTTGGTGACCAATACAACTACACTTGAAATTATTTATTTACTTCTGTTACCAGTTTCACTGTCAGTGAGTAACAGTTAAACTGTTAGGTTTTATGTACGGTTCCAATTACACAATACTAAATTATTCATTAATAATGAAGAACACAATAAAAATTTGAAACAGTTTTTAAAAATTATATTTTTTCAAAAAAAAAAATTGTTTTTTTTGTACAGCACATATTCTTATCAGAAGTCCACAATTACAGAATATGTTCCATATGATTAATATAAATCTCATATTAGGTTTTTCTTATAGTTTCCCAGAAATTCTCTATAGCCTCAGTCAGTGTATAACCCCCACCAACAACCACAGTGAATAAAATTTCATATTCCTCATGAGAAAAATTTCACATTCCTGTAAACAAAAAAGAAAGTAAAAAACATACCACAGACGTGTTTGTTAAATACTTAGGTAGCAAAATTTTAACCACTTCCCTATGCTGAAACATGATAATTTTTCTAAACCATAATTACAGTAAACAATCGATTTAACGGACTAATTGGGGCTGAGGGGTGTCCATAAAATCAAAAGTCCGTTAAATCTCGAATTTTGTTTTTTGAGGATATATTTAAATCAAAATAGACCTATAACACTTGAAATTTTAATACTACTAATATCATGCAAGTATTTTATGTACACGCCTTTGTTTATTTATGCTGGATAAAAGCATCAAGAGTCAGTCGTTTTCCACCAGAATGTTGCTTCTTTATTATTAAAGATCTAAACTGTCTAAAATGATCACAGTAAGCACACACTTCCGGATCTGAAGGCTCCCCTATGTACGTGATAATTTTGTCCATGCTATTTCTTATCGCTGATAATTTAGGACCTCCTGTAACAGATGTTTCTTCATCATCGTCATCATCATCATCTCCATCTTCTTGATTGTCATGTAGAACAGATTCCGCGATCTCTTCCTGACTCAGGATTTGGTAGCCTGCATCACCCTCGTCCAAGTTTAGCCACTGTTCTGTCATTCTCGTTTACTTCTTCACCATCCAGTTTCGCAAAAATCGGATGTTTAAAATCCTCTGAAATTGTACTCCGGTTCAGTCCCATTCAGTAAATGTGTCCACCACAGCCAATGTTGTTTCCTTCATCTCCTTCCATGCGGCAGCAAAATTAAAGATGGTGGAGTTGATGTTGTATGCACGCAGATTTTGCAGCATTCTAGCTCCTCTCGTGTTGTTTCCACGGTCTTGTTCGTCCTCCAAGACAACCATCACCTCTTCAAGAAACTTCTTTTGTACAGCCTTTTGCAGGCAACAATGACTCCTTGGTCCATTGGCTGTAAAATTGAAATGGTGTTCACAGAGAGGAAGACGCATTTTATTTTTCCATCGTTACTAACTAACTTCTTGGCATTGGGATGGGCCGGTGCATTGTCCAGTATTAAGATGGCTTTCACTGCATGCGATGGAATTTTCATAGTCTCTTCTTGAAAACGTCACACTTCTGGCACAAAATGATTAAAAAACCAGTCTGAAAAAATACTGGAGGTAAACCAAGCATGTTTTGAACTTTCATAAATGACTGGTAACTGGTTCATTATGTTCTTTATCGCACGAGGTTTATTTGCGTTTCCGACTATGACTGGAGTAAGTCGATGCGAACCATCAGCATTCGCACACAGTAGGACAGAAATGCGCTCCTTGTTGAGTTTATGGCCTGGTGTGCTAGTTTCATGTTTGTGCGCCAGAGTATTTTTATTGACAGCATGAAAGTAGAGACCAGTCTCATCAGCATTGTAGACCTGAGACAAAGTGAGACCCTCAGATTCGATCGTTTCTTTTGTATGTTGATGAAAAGGCTCAACTTGTTCAGTGTCTGCACTCAGCGCTTCACCACATGTTGATCTATTTGTGATGCCATACCGTTTACGAAAACGCCAAAGGCACCCATCACTCGCCTGAAACTGGATGCCTATATGTTTCGCCAGTTTATCAGCAGGAGCCCGCAACTCCACACTACGAACAACAATGCCACTAGAACGTTGTTGAATAAACCACTGGTACACCGCATCCTCTAATTGTTTGGCTAATTTAATGTGTTTTCTTTCTCCCTCATTCTTCAACACTGTACTTTAGCGAAAACTGAATAAGTTTATCTTTATTCTTTCGAATGTCTGAAATGGTTTCTTTCTTTACGCCATACAATTCACAAAAATGTGCAACAGATGTGCCACCTTCCAGTTTACTTATTAGTTCAACCTCTTGCTTTATACTCAAGTTCACACGTTTTTTCTTAATGCCAGACATACTTATGCTGTAATTCACTGATAAAATAATGGACCTTACTGTAACAATGCAAGTATAAACTCGTTAACACTCTCTATTTATCACGTGCAATGTTCGTACTATAGGAACACATGTAGTGTACATGCTGCATTCTCTAAATTCTGAATAAACTGATGCGACGCTGTACAAACACGAACCGCACGTGCATATGAATTATCACAAAGATAGCCGAATATTCAAGAGTGAAAATGCGCCACGAAGATAGCCGAATATTCAAGAGTGAAAATGCGCATCTGTTGCTATGGTTACGAACTACCGCCAAATTTAAATCACAACCATGGACTTCAAAAACTTAATCGTGATTTTTTTCGTTTCAGAATGATTTATTTTTTGAATCTTTTTGTCTGTCAAATTCTGTCCATTAAAGCCGAAGTCCGTTAAATCAAGGTACGTTAAATCGAGAGTTTACTGTACTTGTATATCTTAATTTGGTATACTACCTTATACATGCTATATACTGAAAACATTTACATTACACACATAAAATTATTAAATACAAAACATATATGCATGTGTGCACAAGAACATATATGTCTAGCACCCCAGATGAGTCATTAGGCATAAACATTGTTTGACTCCTATGTATGAAACTGCAAAAGAAACCCAAATGCTGAAACAGCTGCTGACCAGTAAACACTACAGAAATAAGATTTATCCATAAAAGTGGGGAAACTGTGGTGTTTTAACAGTATAGAAAACTAACAAATCGAATACACAGTAAGAATACACAATTCCAATTCAAGAATTATAATGATACCACTTGACTCATGATGTGCAAAGCTTTCATTTTTAAAAATATATAACATTCAAATACATTACTGTAACAATAATATTATTATCAGTATAGATTAAAGAAAATTGTTCATAATCTCAATACCATGTGTGTGTGTCTGTGGGGGGGGGGGTATTTTCTATTTTAGAAAAAACCAAGTGAGAGGCAACAGGTTAATGACTTCATACAGCAGCAGTTTCCTGAGCATTTCACGCTAAACAATGTGTGGTTGCACAACAGTGTACTTTCTCTTTGTGCTATAACATTCCCTGTCTCTGTCTCTTTCTCTTCTTTTCTTTGGACATTCTCATACCAAACAAACATATTTGCATAACCAATTAAAATCAGTACACACTTGCAGACCGTGCCAAACAGGATTCATGTTGAACAAAATTAAACATACACACTATTTTACACTTGCTTACTTACATCATAATGACTTAAAAATGTATTCCATACCACCTATTGTTATGGTGTTGTCATTGCAGTTTTGTTTTATATTATTACTCGACTTAAGCGCAACCCATCACTAACAGGAAGTTCTCACATTACGGTTCACACTTGAATTTGTTTACTAGTTTTTGACATTGTATATCCCAGTTCTACTATGTCTACTGCTGCTATGCTTTTTCTTTAACACAGTTAACATTTATACTAGGGTGATGTCATCCCCCAGCCCAAAGTTTCACCTTCACCCTATGCCTCAAACGTTATTCATAATAACTGTTGTAAATGAATAAAAGGCTAAAATATTAATTTTTTAGTTTATAATGTAGAAAACCTACATTGTATTCTTAACCAAACTCAGTAAACTGAAATTAATACTATACTGTATTAGACTTTCATAAAAACTGTACAAAAAAAATCAATCAAATTTGAAAACAAAAATTGTAAATTCCTTTACCACTTTGTTTCAGCTTTCAATGCAAAATTGTATTTTTTTCTTTTACATTTTACTATACAAACATTTTGCTTTTTTAAATTTTCTTTAGTTTTTCATTGGTTAAAGAGAGTAAGAAAAAATAAAAATGAACATTTATTTTTATACTTGATTATGCAAAAATTACTTTTTCAACAATGTTCCAACCATTCATCTTGCTGATGTACAGTGTAACAAGTTAACTCCATACACTTGTATTAAAATGACTGTTTGAGCTGTATGACCATTTTGAAAACACACTGACACAAAGGCATAAAAAAATTAGTATCAGTGTAAAACTGATCACTGACCACTCTACTTCTACTTGCAGACAATTCCGGGATATTGTTCCACAGGGCTACTAGTCAGACATCACAAAATAAAATTGTTCATATTTTTTTTAGTGAAAAGGGTGCCGGTTATTGGATCAGGATGCCTGTTACCACATGTTTCAAAGCAAAATTAGTGGCCTGGCATTTATAATCTTTGTAGCAGAATTGTAAATTTGAATTAGCTCTAAAGTTGGATAAGTAGGGCACATTTTACAGTTTTTAACACAATTTGATTCACTTTAAATTTTCCCTGAATCTAAAATTCTCCTCCCAAAACACCCTCTTTGAATGTATTTTCAAAATTCTGATGGCACACCATGTGACATAATCCCCCCCCCACCATGGGCATGCCCGCTATACTACACTCTCCCTGCTACTCAGTGCCTCGAATCTTTCCTGACCATTACTCTTCTTTCTCTTATCTTGCTATTAACTTTGGTAGATTTCAATAAACTACTGTACTTTGTAAAACACACTCATTTTCCAACTTTTGATGGTGCAAACTTGTTATCAAAGTGAAAACTGGACCAATCTGTTGCCTCCTAATTCTTAAAATAATACTTAACTTTGAGCTACATAATGACTTTAACTGTGTTTTGTTAATTAAAATACTTATAAAAACAGTAGGAGCTCCATAATTTGTCATCTTCAGGACAAACTGGAGAAAATGATAAATTATGGAAGTCATGAACGTACATTACATTTTTTTAAACCAAATAATAGTTGTATAGCTTACTTATAATCTTGCAGGATAAACAAAATACTACTAATTTTATTTTTAACTAATATAAAAAGCAATTGATAATTTACTACATGATTAGTTCAACTGAAGAACACAAAACAAAGTCAACTATAAGAAAATTACAAATTGTAATCATCTTGCAAACATGTTGACAAAAACCTTTGAAATGTACAAAAAAAATATAAGAACACTAATAAAATAACAAAAAATAGAATCTGTTTATAAACTTAATAAACACGTTTTTGATTTTTGCTTCTGACTTCTAGTTTTGTAATTTGTCAGTTTTTATTTTTTTGAGGTACATAATTTTCGTTTTGCACTAAAGAATGCTATTCATTATCTATGGGAAACTGGTGAATTTGTTGTAACACTATCAACCTCATCAATCTGGCTTCTTTTTATCTCTTGTACCATCCAATACACTGTATCAACATTCATCTACTTCACAATTCATTACATCAATGTCCAGTCAAAATTCACACTCTTCATTTGTGTTACTTCAATAAATATGTTTTCATTTTGAACATAAGTGAGATATTTTAAACATACAATTTTTGTATTCAGTGTTGTACCATCTTTCTCAACCATTCTATTAAGGCCAAATGGTACAGATTATAATTCTTCTTTTTATTTCCATGTTTCATATAGTAATGGAAGTATGGTGATGGCAAAAAAAAATCGTGTTCGAGATAAGGGCTGGTTCTGATTGTACTACCCTCAAAAGTCATTTTTGTGCATGTCTTCATGTACATGAAGAAGTCATTTTTCAAAATGTGTGTGTGTGTGTGTGTGTGTGTGTGTGTGTGTGTGTGTGTGTGTGTGTGTGTGTGTGTGTGTGTGTGTGTGTGTGTGTGTGTGTGTGTGTGTGTGTGTGTGTGTGTGTGTGTGTGTGTGTGTGTGTGGAATTTTTTCTATGGCGAACGATAACTGCCGCAAATTCAAGCAGAATCATATAATTTTTTGCATACATCTCTGGATTGTAGAGGACACAAGGCCTGTTTATTTTGGTGAAGATCGGTTAAGGGAAAGGGGTAGTTTACCTGCAACGTTTAATGTTTTAACAAGAGTAATTTTTTCTATGACAAACGATAAGTGCTGTAAATTCAAACAGAATCAAATAATTTTTTGCATATATACCTGAGTTGTAGAGGACTCAAGGCTTATTGATTTTGGTAAAGATCGGTTAAGGGAAGGGGTAGTTTACCTGCAATGTTTTATGTTTTAACAAGAGTAAAAGTACTTAATTTTGATAAATAAAGTATCCTGAAAAGAAGGTCATAATAATCCACTGTAGATAGTGTGACGATTTAAATAAAAAAAATAAAAAATAAAAAATTAATAATAGAAATCGAAGAATGGGAAGTTAGTTAAAAAACATTAAATTGCACTATTAAACCAATTACCCCTGGACTAACTCATGGTAGTGATGAGACTTAAATGAGAAAATTTAACTAGTATTAATTAATTAAAATTGTGGAAGCAAAAGTTAAAGAATAGAACTGTTAACCCTTTATTAAACTTATCATGCTAAGACCTGTGAATTCCGGATCCAACTTGTATACCGAGCCGGCATTAAATAAGAAATACGTGTAAACCATAATATAAAGAATTAATAATTTAAAGTCACTAGTAATAGGTGTAATAATTTCAGTATACGAGGAAAATCTCGATTGTTTGTTTTGTCTAACTGTAAGACTGTAGTATTAAATAAAAGATGGAACTATATTATGGCGGAGTATTTGCTCCGCGTCTTTGCAACTTTCCTGTTGTAACAACTAGGGATTAACGATGCGGCTTTCTAACTGTAAACAGCTCCACGCTGGGGCTCTACACAAAATGTTATTTTGTGTGTATTTTAATTTAAGTGTTAAATTCCACTAAAAGTGTGGACAGCTAGACATAAGTAACGAATATGTAGTGAGTAAATTTTTGTCAAACAAACATGTAAGAAAAAGGAAAAAAGTGTATAAGAGGTGACATCTCCTGTAATTTAAATATCCAGTCAAATATTGCTCAAGTTAAAAGAAATTCCAACATAATGTACAAACAATACGTAAGCTCCAACACGACGGTGCAATTAAACAGGTGATGTGAATAACAGTGAAAAGTGACGACTTCGAACTATACTGCCTTTACTCTATCACCGAGAATCCTGACGACTTCACGTTAGCTGGCACCATCACATCCATTTCATCGTTACTGGACAGACTACCCCTAGGACAATCCTCGACTACAAGAGTACGGAAGAATCACTCGTCAAGACACGGACAGTTAACCATAATATAAGAGGTGACGCGGGAGCTCGTCTTCCATGAGTTATACATATTTTAAAATATAAGTAATTAAAGATGAAAAAGACTTTCAAAAGACAATAAATAAGCTCTAAGATTTAAACTGGTGTAACCACCAATTCTTGTAATCATACGTTGTAACTTAACTTTCGTTATGTAACTTCAAAAGTTGCTCAACTAAATCAAACCATTCTTCAAATGGTACTTAAGGAATAATGTAATCGTATAATCAAGTATGGTAAATTTGAAAATTCTTAACAAGAAAAAGAAAGACTCGGATCCGAGGTAAACTCATTATCTAAATGATCATTTTATTTTAGATAGAAAACCCCCTTACAATCTCAGAGTAAATAATATATTTATTTGTAATGTGTTACGTATACTATGTGAATAAAAGGGATGTCATCTTTGTTACATACTAAAGTGAGTGCATAAATCAGTTAAATCCCTCCCTTTGTTTCATATAATTAGAATAATTGTAATTTTGTTAGTCTTGTGTTTTGAGTTTCAGTTTGTTACAACGTAGGCAGCCTGTATAATTGGCTAGCGTCAATTATCTCAGGTTCCCTGGATTATGACGTAGCCGACACGTCATAATAGGTAGATGAAATATCTATAAATGAAAAGGGTAGTTGAAGGGGGTGGGTGTAATTTTATATAAATGAAAATGATAGCTGAAGGGAGAGGGGATAATTTTTTTATGTGTACTACGTTATCGGCAACAAAGAAGTAGTTTCTTGTTAAAATTCCTTCCCGGGCTGTTTGGCAGTGGTCCAATGTTTTCTGCAAAACCAGACGTTTCGGCAGTGCTATCGACTGCCATCATCAGTGAAAATCGAGTGCGCTAACGTGAGGTGGTATATGTTAGTGACCACAGTACTGTGGTTAAGGCTGAAGAAAGAAGTAGTTTCTATAGAAATATTTCATTTCAAATATTATTTTAAACATAAATCTTAAAACATGGAAGTCATGTATTGTTCTCCATACCAATATTTCATTTTTACCACATGAACACGGATAAAGCGTAAATTTATCTAAATGGGTGATAAATTATAGGTGATGAACCAGAAAGTTATGAATAAGAAAGGTTTTACTGTACCTTTGAGTTTTATGTAAAATGTTTTATAGGGATTCCATAAAATCCATTTTGCCTAATGCACTTAACATAACAAAAAAAACTGTTCAACACTTGATAACATTAAGAAATTTGATAAATTAATTACAAAACATTCTGTTCCTTATAATAACAAAATTCTCTTTGCTAGTACCAAAGAAAAGTCAACATACACGAACTATTAAGACATTAGTTCATTGCTACAAGTAGATTTGTAACATTCACAACATACAAGCTTCACTTTTATATTACTAATCATAAATTCAATTCAATTACAATACACTAAACACACCATAATGTGTTTAAAATTTGCAACCGTATCATTCTGAATTTCCCTTTCAATATATTACATGATATATTGCAACAATACATATATTTGCATTTTGCCCAGGGCGGTATGTTTTTATATTGTAATTAGTGTAAGTAGAATAAGGAACAGTTTTATACAATACAACACAATTATCGAGAGTGCACCTGCTTCAACAGTTAAAAATACGGCGTGTGTGTGTATGAAGCCAGCTGCAACAAGAATACGAGGTTATGCGTACGAATTGTTTGTTGTCAGTTAATCAGGTCTTAACAGGATTATAATAAACTAATTATTTGTTTTGAACCTGTAAACAAAGACTTACACCAATTATAAAGACACCATTACATTAAGGGATTTTTTATGAGTATGGTGATGTAAAATTTATTACCAAAGGTGCAATATTAAAGATGCTAACTAATTAATATTAATTACTACTGTAATTAAAGAGTAATTAATATGTGTGGTATATGTGTGACCAGAAAAAAATTACGCAAACAATGATATCGCTCAGGTGACGAGTATGTTCATGAGTTCGCGATAATTAACCAAAAAGTGAGTGTAATAAAAAGGAAGCTTTGGCGCGAACTGGCAATCTCTAGCTTGTCGAAAACAGGCCTGTACCTGTCAAATCGCCACCAGTATAAATACCACTGGAAATGTTGGGCGATCACACACTCAGACTCAAGAAATTTACACACGACGTCACGCTGCCTGATTGCAGATTCGACCAGAATGCACACACTGTACCATACTCACACCAAGACATAAGGAGGAATGCTGAAGCATCACCAACAGCAACAACCCATAGAGACAACAAACACCGCATCAGCATAGTCATCATCATCATCATCATCAGCATACTCTCAGGATTCTGGACGGACACACACACACACACACACACACACAACGGTAACGGCAGATATACGCAGGTGATACAAAAACAATTATATTTTTTTTATTGTGAAGAGAGCTCTCGAAAAGAACTTAAATATGAACAGATGATAATTAGAGTTTTAAAGTTAATAGTAGTTAGATAAGAGAGTTTAATTTAACAAGAAAATCTAGAAAAGAAATACTAATCTTTTGTTGTATTTTTGGGTGTGTCAGTATAAATCAATAATAGATTGGAGGTACATGTAATATATTTTTATTTGTGTATAGCAACAATAAATTCATTCTTGAAGCTTAATATTATTTTGTTTGTAAATGAGTTGCTATCATTATTTAAATTTCGAGTTAATTTCAGACATACCAAGATAGAAAAGAATTTAAATAACTTGTTTAACATGTTTGTTTAGTTAGTACGATTATATGGGTGTTTATATTTGTTGTATGTTATGAATAGCATAGCAGGTTACAGTATATTTGTAAAGCCTATAAAGGTGAATATTTATTTGTTTAACGTTTGAAATTTTAATATTTGAATATTTTTCTAAAAATTAATAAATCTTAGAATGATTAATATTAAGTTTTATTTACAGTACCAAGCCACTTGTACGACAATCAAATAAACAACGTTACTCACCGTCAGAGGCTTAATTCTTATACTTGCGATGTTATATTAGTCTCAACATGTTTCGGGACAGCTTGTCCCATCTTCAGGAGTAAAACACATACTCTTCAACCTCAATAGAGGATGAATCGTCACACATTATAAAATATCAAAATCCAAAACACACATTGAATAAATTAATGAAAAACACAACATTAAGCGCACGTGTAGACTCCAAGGTGCACACCTCACGCCAGCTGAACTAAGTAAAATCACTCATCGCTCGAAAGATGGCGCAGTGCAGTATCATATAAAGCATTCGCCTTAAAGTTTAGTTGATCGTTCAAAACAAATGGCCTGGTGTCACTATTATTATAAGCTTTGTAAATCTCGAATTATTCGTGAGCATTCATATACTGTCCCTTATTGCAAATATGGAGGGGGACTAAGTTAGTCTTAAAATCAGTATATCCATGATTTTGATCGACAAGATGTTTAGCAAAACTAGATTTCATGTTTTCAAGGGCACGATAACTGGTGGGTGGCCTATGTTCAATGAACCTTTCTAAAAAACCACGGCCGGTCTGTCCCACATAAATGCGTCGCAATCATCGCACATCAATTTGTATACCCCCGTTTTCTTCTCGAGGGCTATAGGTTCATGAGTGCGCAAGATATTTAGAATGTTATTAGTCGTTCTATAGGCAGCGATAAGAATGCCATTATTTTTCAGAATAGGTGCTACAATCTTGGGCATAAGGTCTGTGTAAGGAGTCAGGATATATTTGTGCGTTCCCTCCCTAGGTGTTCCATGTGTGTTAGTATCCTTATATTTCTTACATTTTCTGAGGATGCTGTCTATCAATGATTCCTTGTAACCGTTAGAAGATGCGATGTGTTTAATGATCCTCAACTCGTTATAGTAATCATGCAAGCTAAGGGGTACTGACAAGAGACGGCTGATCATACTATGAAAGGCGGCCATCTTATGAGTCACCGGATGATGGGATGTAGCATGAATAACGATATCAGTAGCAGTAGGCTTCCTGTATATACCAAACAGAATCTTATTTCCATGCCTACTGACAGTAAGATCCAAGAAGTTTAATTTACCGTTATCTTCGACTTCTAATGTAAACTTCATATTGTCACTGATGCTATTCAAATAATTGTGTAAAATGTCAATCTGACGGTGTGTGCCATTGTAAATCATAAAAGTATCGTCAACGTAACGTCCATAAAACACTATGTTACATTCAAATCTTTTGTTAGAAAATATAAAAGAATTTTCAAAATAATTTAAGTAGACGTCGGCCAAAAGGCCTGATAATGGGGATCCCATTGTCAAACCATCGAGTTGATGTAGAATTCCTTGTTATGTGTAAAGTAATTCTGATTGAGAAGTAAGTCTAAAAGGTCCATCAACTCAATGATACATTCAGCGCTTAATTTTTTCGGGTTAACAAGGTTATCCCTAAGGACCCTGAGGGTGTCAATAACTGGAACATTAGTGTATAGGTTGACGATGTCAAACGAAGCCAACTTGTAGTGAGGCTCAATTGTTAAATCTTTTATTTTATTAATGAAATCTGTGTTGTTAATAACGCTACGATTATTGGTCAGGCTCAACTTTTGTTTAAGCACACTTACTAGTTTTTTGGCCGTTTTGACCTCACTAGGAGGTCTTTAAAACCTATCAACTCTAGAGCACCGGTATTGACAGGGTTACCGAAAATCCACAAGGTTGGCTTTCCAACAAGACCGTTAGTCAACTTCACCACTGCACCGGGATACAAAACGGCCAAAAACGAGTAAGTGTGCTTAAACAAAATTTGAGCCTGACCAATAATCGTAGCGTTATTAACAACACAGATTTCATTAATAAAATAAAAGATTTAACAATTGAGCCTCACTACAAGTTGGCTTCGTTTGACATCGTCAACCTATACACTAATGTTCCAGTTATTGACACCCTCAGGGTCCTTAGGGATAACCTTGTTAACCCAAAAAAATTAAGCGCTGAATGTATCATTGAGTTGATGGACCTTTTAGACTTACTTCTCAATCAGAATTACTTTACACATAACAAGGAATTCTACATCAACTCGATGGTTTGACAATGGGATCCCCATTATTAGGCCTTTTGGCCGACGTCTACTTAAATTATTTTGAAAATTCTTTTATATTTTCTAACAATAGATTTGAATCTAACATAGTGTTTTATGGACGTTACGTTGATGATACTTTTATGATTTGCAATGGCATACACCGTCAGATTGACATTTTACACAATTATTTGAATAGCATCAGTGACAATATGAAGTTTACATTAGAAGTCGAAGATAACGGTAAATTAAACTTCTTGGATCTTACTGTCAGTAGGCATGGAAATAAGATTCTGTTTGGTATATACAGGAAGCCTACTGCTACTGATATCGTTATTCATGCTACATCCCATCATCCGGTGACTCATAAGATGGCCGCCTTTCATAGTATGATCAGCCGTCTCTTGTCAGTACCCCTTAGCTTGCATGATTACTATAACGAGTTGAGGATCATTAAACACATCGCATCTTCTAACGGTTACAAGGAATCATTGATAGACAGCATCCTCAGAAAATGTAAGAAATATAAGGATACTAACACACATGGAACACCTAGGGAGGGAACGCACAAATATATCCTGACTCCTTACACAGACCTTATGCCCAAGATTGTAGCACCTATTCTGAAAAATAATGGCATTCTTATCGCTGCCTATAGAACGACTAATAACATTCTAAATATCTTGCGCACTCATGAACCTATAGCCCTCGAGAAGAAAACGGGGGTATACAAATTGATGTGCGATGATTGCGACGCATTTATGTGGGACAGACCGGCCGTGGTTTTTTAGAAAGGTTCATTGAACATAAGGCCACCTACCAGTTATCGTGCCCTTGAAAACATGAAATCTAGTTTTGCTAAACATCTTGTCGATGAAAATCACGGATATACTGATTTTAAGACTAACTTAGTCCCCCTCCATATTTGCAATAAGGGACAGTATATGAACGCTCGCAAATAATTCGAGATTTACAAAGCTTATAATAATAGTGACACCAGGCCATTTGTTTTGAACGATCAACTAAACTTTAAGGCGAATGCTTTATATGATACTGCACTGCGCCATCTTTCGAGCGATGAGTGATTTTACTTAGTTCAGCTGGCGTGAGGTGTGCACCTTGGAGTCTACACGTGCGCTTAATGTTGTGTTTTTCATTAATTTATTCAATGTGTGTTTTGGATTTTGATATTTTATAATGTGTGACGATTCATCCTCTATTGAGGTTGAAGAGTATGTGTTTTACTCCTGAAGATGGGACAAGCTGTCCCGAAACATGTTGAGACTAATATAACATCGCAAGTATAAGAATTAAGCCTCTGACGGTGAGTAACTTAGAATGATTATTTTGAAACGGTTTTAAATGATTATTTCATGTCAACAACATCTCACTCCTCTTTAAAAATTATTTAATTATTGTGCAACCACATATACTTGATACAACGAGAAACAAAATCCTGCGACCTGGCCGGTGTAATACACTTTATAGTTGTGTTGAGTACATGATAATATATTTGTATAATTGTTGTAATGTTCCAATATATAACAATGCATATGAATAAAGTACAATCACATATTCCTGGGTATAATGAGTTGAACTAAATTAAGACTGTTATTCTATTCTTTTGGAACTTATTTACAAAGTTTTAATATTTTGCTTACACATGGTTCTAATCAAAAACATTTATCCACTATTCCATGTGTACCAACTTCACTTTTCAAAAAATTAAGTAAAATGATTTTACAGTCTTTCAAACAGTGTTTAAGTATTTTACAAGCTAAAAAGTGCTGTAATCAACTGTCCCATTATCACATTATAATATAATTAATTAAAAAATTCATTTCAACTGTCCCATTATCACATTATAATATAATTAATTAAAAAATTCATTAAATATTAACTTCTGAACATTAAACTCAAATAACTGTTATTCCTTAAAATAATATGATACAGTTTTCATTAGAATTAAAATAGTTGATAACATTTCTTATCATAAATTTAATTATATTTGTAACTGTCTAAAGGTCATTTCAGAATCTACAAAACGAGTTTAATTTTACTGTTTTAACTTTAAAATAATTTATTAAAAATAACATTATTTGAAGTTTTATTTTAATGCAGCTGAAACATAATGACAACTAAATATAAACATCATAATATTTTCTTTGAAACAAGAATGTGTGTATCTGAGGTCTTCTGTGTATACTGAGCTAAAGCAATTTACTTTGTATAGTTTTTTTATCGTATCTCATAATCATATATGGGGAATAAACAGAGGCACTGGTCTGAGATGAAAAATATATAAAAAAAACACTGAATACATGAAAGTTGCATATTTCATGCAAGAACTACTGAACTCTGGTTCCCTCAAATCTATATTTATAGCTTTACCATCATAAAATACTGTATATTATTATCACCTACCTATGAGGAATATTCAAACTATAAAAGAAGAGACAACATTAAAACATCATACAATGACCTATGCGTTCTGATGTTATTAATAATTACAGTTCTTTGATAATCTCTTGTCTAATGTTCAGTGTCACTGACTACTAGACTAAAATTTACTGGCTTAAAACTAATCAATCCAATACATTGTATGCCCACCTACAAGATCCTTACATCATTCAAATACAAGACAATATTAAAGAAGCTGCAACCTAGACACTGAAAGGAGTATGTCCTTCCACATTTTTCACTTGACGAAATTTATTTTCTGAGTTAGACATCAATTCCATGTACTACTGGCTGTGTCACGATAACATATGCCAAACATAACCTGTGAAGCACTGATTCATGCAACTTTAACATTTTGTACAGTTTAAAGTACTGTATTGTATTTATTTTAAACTTTGGCATAACTTTGGAGCTACATTGACTTATTAAATCCAAATTTCCAATTACAACATAATTCCAGTGTTTACCAAACAAATAAAATATTCAATAATAGAATACTATTTCTGTTTAACATATGTCCTTTTTACTTCTCTTAAACCCAAAAGTTTCGCCTATACTACGATGAAGCAACTTCAGTGCCGCCATTGAGACAGAGCACAAAGTCTAACTTCACCCTTATTTATATAGAAAGCCATGCCCACAATGTTACAAACAAGCCCATTATTTACAACAAAGTGTTCCCTGTCCAATAGCTCCCCCAAAATGTATATAGACTATTTTAGAAATTGATATTTAATACACAAAAGAAATGTTTAAACACAATCACATTTTACCATTTTTACAACACACTACTATACTTTATTTCATTATAACGATTGTAATACCTTATTTAAAACAGGTTTCCAAACTCCTGGCAACTTTTAGCTATTGTCACTGTACTGAATTCAGTTTACCTGCTTTCAGTTTCCTCATGACATATTCAAAGCAACCAAGGTTGGATCTTTATACTTTCCTTGGTATAAAATCATTGCTTTATTATATGACAGAAAATTGTTTGTGGATTTTTCTACATGTTGGTAAAGTTATGTCCCCATTTACCAGAATTAAGAAGGGAAATTATATAAGCAATGGATGTGATCAAAGCCATTTTTTTGTTATTCAAGTAACATGGAAACCATACTGGCTAAAACAAAGTTACCAGTTATTCCATCTACTAACAATGGTTTATGTAGTTTATTTTTGCAAGAAAAGGAATAAACTTCAGCACATATTAGGAACATCAGTCGAAGTGGGAACAAAATCAAAATACTCTAATATGACATGAAAATTAATATTGAGAAACTGAAAATGATGAAAATGTCAAAGAAAAAATGTTTGAACATTATAATAAATAAGCAAATTTGGGTGAAGTAAAAAAATTTTAATAATTACGTAGCGTGTGGCCCCTGATCAGAATCTATGCAGTACATGGGAGTCCTTTGATATATTAAGATACAAACACTCTAAATCAGCAGTTGGCAACCCTGCGCCTGCGGGCACACCCGTCGATAATGTTAAACGTGCCCACAAACCAATTTGTAATTTTATTTTCTTTTAAACGAAGGAACACATCCGCATTGTACCTGCTTCGAAGTACTTTATTATGTAGTACAAGCCGTTTCAAATTTTACTTTTTCCTAATACAATAATTACTGTAAGTTATTTTTTCAAGAAAAGGAACTGAAAACTTCATTTATGTTTTAAATGTGATTTTTTCAAGTTTTACATTTCTATGCACTTTATAAAATAAATAGTGTTATTGTGGTAAGTTCTTTAATTTATTCTTATTAAAATACGTTCCTGTTTAACAATTGTTTCCGTTTAATGTTTTGTTAGTTGTAATGTGCGTGTGCATGATGACAGATGGTTGCTGACCTACTCCTAATGTGAAAAATGTTGACAAATTTATATGAAAAATACTGCAAAGCTTTTTTGATTTGGTGTTCCAGTGGCTAATTGTAATTTTCCATGACAGTTAATGTTTGTAACGTCCAGCTATTGACCATTGATGTCCAATGTCCAGCTCCGTACCTTCTACAACTACACAAATCTTTTACAGAATGTGCCACACCACTGTTAAGGCTGGCTCTGTTAATTGCATAGTTAAATGTTTTCTCGATATTAATTGATGACTCGTTGGGCACTTGGTGAAACATATTAATACAAAGGTTTTGTAAAATATATAAAAACACTTGGTAAGTTTCACAAATTTTTTTAATTAACTCTGACAGCTGTTTCGACTAACTTAAGCCATTGTCAAAGAGCGAGTGAATGAAATTACTGAACACAGGCTGTTAGAGGAGTGTAGGTGGTAAACATCTGTTTAGGGCGTATCTGGAACATCTGTGCTGTGATGGCGAGGGGGAGAGTGTGTGCATGAGGCAAGGGAAGGTCAGGTGTCTTTAAAAACTAAATACAATCATGAATGCAAAATATAAAATTAACTGAACTAAATATAACTGAATGCAAAATTTAAAATAATGATGAACATTCAAAATAATATAAAATAAACAAAACTAAATAACAGATTTTAATAAAGGGGATACACAAAATTCAGTCTGTTCATTGGTTAAATTTTTGTTATTTTTTATTGCTTTTTTAATTTCTAAAATTTCTAACAAATCCATTTTTTTACCTTTTTGTATGTTGTGGAGTAGTGTTATGTTTTTTGTGTCTATGAAGTGATTGTGTTGTAAGCAATGATCTGCAAAACCTGTATTAGATGTATTGGTTAAAATCGCCTTCTTATGTTCAGAAATGCGATGTTTCAGAGCACGCCCACATTGTCCGATATAAATACCATCGCATTCTGCACAGCATATTTCATAAACTCCATTTTTCTCCAGTGTGTTAGATTTTTCTTTATTATTGATTAGTAGTGAAAAAAGATTACGTTTGTTTACTGATACCATGTTAAGACCATGGTTTTTTAACCTATTATTAATCTTATCTGTTATACACGGAATGTAATTTGTTAATATGTTAAAATGTTTTCTTATATATATTCTGGCCCTATCACTTCTTGAGATAGCATCAGTTTTACATTCACATGGATATATTTTGAGTTATCTCCACTTGCTGGAAGTCTCATAAATGTGATAACTGCTATATTATACATCCTGAAAAGCAGCCTGTACAAGTAATTATATATTTCTAAAAGGAAGTACGGTAAAAAGAAGACTCCATTTTCAATTTACATACCAACAGTAACTATGACAACAAGCAATAAAACACATCAATCTTGGTATTACTTCTACAGTAATATAATTCTACAGTAATTCTTCTTGGTTTTACTAGTAAGAAACATATTTACTTTATATATTTTGTAAGTTCTAATACATCTGTAAATGAATGATTGTTAGTTCTACTAGTAAGGTACATAGTATTTTACCTTATATATTTTGTAAATTCCAATACATCTGAAAATTTTCACATTGTCTCAAAACAAACTCACTTTTAGATATTACTTACTATTTATCTTAATAACTCCTATAACTATAAACATAAAAATAATATTCAAAAAGGTATTAATCAAACGACAGCAAATGAATACATTATATGAATCGCCAGAAACAGAATAAAAATTAAGAAGCCAGTAAAAAAGCAATGATTTAAATAAACGACAAGGATTTACAGTTGTGGTACTTTTTAGTGGCCAACTCAGTGCTGTGCAAAAGCTGTCACAGTAGAAAGACGCCATGAGATGTCTGGTTGCACTGTCACCAATGTTGCTGGTTACCATAAAATAAGGAGACTGTACACTCATCATTGCCCATTTTGTACTGCTTTCCACGAAAAATTACTTGGTCATATACTACAAATGAATTAATGATTCATACAATATTTTTGGTTCTATTGAAAAATTTAATGTTTTAGTAGCGATGTATTAATTTTTTCTGAAAGGCCATGCACTCCTAGCACTTCTCTGAACCAACTAGGAAGGCTATCATCTTTATTAGCATGTAATTACAAACTCACATTCTAGGACCAAGTCAATGGGGAAGAAAATCAAGAAAATTCTCCCTACAACAAACTTGAAAAAATCATCCTCTACAGTCCAATGAAGCAAAAATTATTTACTTTTCTCAGGCAAGCTTGTTTTATTTTTTAAAAATTCAAACATGTTCTTACATAACAGTATTTACAGAAAAAAAGCTGATTTGTTTTGAAAGAAATTTTGAAAAAGTCTTGCTTTCGTCTGTCTATATTTGCCACCCTCCCCTACATAGGCCCACCCTAAAATACCTTAAAATCATACTATTAACAAAAATTATGTACTTATACAAAATTAAAATATACGCAACAAACCCATAAATTTTTCAGCACATGGCAATTAATTTATTTAATATTATTTATTATAATCTCTACATATGGAGAAAAAGTAAGTGTATGCACATTTTATTTATTTTGGAAGCAAATGTATATTATTTCACATATTTAAACCACAATGTAAAAATACAGCCACACCATACCAACTTAGTTTCAAACATTAATTATAGCTTATCATTAACAATGTATTTTTTCTGCACTGTTTGCTATGCACTTGGTTGAATAAAGGAAAACTATGATTAATATTGCACTGTCATACCATGACTATACAATAACTACCTATCTAATGGCAATCATGCAAGTAAGAAACAAAATTATAAATCTGAATGAGTTAACGCATACAAGGTTAACAAACGCAGTGTTAATAAACAAAGACACAGTACCTACAAATTGTAAAATAGACAAATAAAAATGCAGGAGGCACAATAATACGTAAATCAACCAGGGAAAAAGGTTTACTTTCAACAGTCAAGACTTTAAAACCTTTTGAGGGCTTTTGAAACATATTACCAGCCTAACTGGAGAGATTCAGTTGGCGCTCGGACAATTTTAGCTGCTTAATTTTAGTTATATATGAAAAAAAGCAGTGCTAAGAATATAAAATATTTTAAGGACAGAACACTGAACACTGCATCAAAGAAATGGCCAGGAAAAGAGAGTTAAACAGTTCGCAACAGGTTTAAAAACATCACAAAAGAAAGTAAAAGCAAATTGTAACACAATACAATTGAAAAATAAAAAACAACACAATAACCTAAAGCTTGGAGACAAGGCTATCCAAAGATAATATAGAGAAAGTATTAAGAGCAGCCAAAAGTGCAGTGTTTCTCTATAGGCAGACACAGATTGAGGGGGGGGAGCTCACATTCTGGTTGCCAAAATAACTCTGTTCTTAACTAACTTTACCCCAGTAAGAGAAAACTACATATAAGCACAAATGTTTATAAAACATAAATGTTTCATCAGTAAAAATTTATGGAAAACTTTCTTAAGATGTCTAGATCACCTGTGTGCCTGTTTCAGTAACAATAAAACATTGTTTCTGTGAAATAAGCTTTCAGATAGAGACTTTCCTGCTAATACAGAAATAAACTGAAAATATTATAAAAATCTCAAGATAAATTTCTTTTCAATAAAATGAATTTAAAAACAACTAGCTATATTTTTCCCCTGTAGGCGAGTAATTAAAGTGCCACCCCCTAACTTTACATTTTAAAAATGGTAAAATATTCCACCATAATTGGAAGAGAAATTAGTATTAGCTGTGTTTTAACTTTAACTTGATTAAACTCTTAAATTGTGAAGTTACACTGCACACTCTCTGCACTGCTTTATCATAATTGGGAGCCCATGTTCTTCACCTAAAAGTGTAACAAATTATCAACTGAAAAAACTAGTGAAAGGAATTTATTATAAACTACAGACTAAGTTTTTTTTTTAAACAGAAAACTATAATCAATCTTCTATTTTTACAATATTACATAAATCAATAACATTGAAATTGAACATAATTTAAAGGATGCTTTCAAAATAAAAAAAGGACATATGAAAAATTAAAGTTAATTAATGGACGCTTTGAAATAATAGGTTGAATTCAGTAAGTAAATTTTAAGAACCTTACTAATTTACATATACAGACTTTTAGTTTTTTATGCTTTTAGCTTGACAAAGTCTTCAATCGCTTAAATTTCTTAGCCTAACTCACGTTCAGCTGACATTACAGCCAGTGAAGCAAGTCTTTCTTTACTCCAGAGCTGCAAAAGTAAGATTTTATATGTCTGAAGTTTAGAAAAACTTCTCTCATCATTTGTAATGGACATTAGTAGAGCTACAAGAATTAGTATGAAAAGTACAAATGTGATTTTCACAAATTCATAGAGTTCCTCTTCTGCTTGACAATACTAACACAATCAAAGTCATCATTGCTGTTACACAATTTTCCCCAATATCATACCTAAGTTTAAAAGTAAAAAGTATAACTTTCTCTTCTCATTAAATTAACATAATTGTATTGCTTGAAACTCTAAAATTAACTTCTGGTCTCAAATCAACTTAAGTAATTTATATCATGAGTCGTTTTTTGAAGAGTAATATTTTTCCCCCACACTATTACAGACTAAAATTGTTCAGTCCCCCTCCACTCTCCACCTCTTTCTAAATTTGCCATCACTTTAACAATGGACTCTCCACAGTCTTGCTGAACAGAAAAATTGGTTTGAGTATTTTTATCATTTTCCCAATAATGATATCAAATGCATTTGCTGAAAGGTCTTTTCCAAAACTAAAAAGTATAATAAGAAATCTTGTGAACAAAATGTCTGAATAGTTTAGATATTTAAGTATGTTTGAGTATTGTGAGTGGTCAAGTAAGAAAACTAGATTTTTACTTTGGCCTATTAATTAGTTTCCTTTCTAATAGGTTAGCTCATAACAAATAATGATGCAGGCCTAGCTGGTGGCCTCAGTGCCTTCTTAACTGGAATCACCATGCTATTGTTCAGTTAACCAAATAATGTATACTCTCAAAGTACATCATTAGGTACTGGTAAAATAACAGTATAAAATAAATGTATTTGTTTTTTTATGTTAAATACATAAGAGGAAATTTGGTTATACTAAGTTCAATGGTTTATACCCATTGTTAAATACTAAGAGAAATGTTTATGCGGGTCCCCTAGTCTGGAGGCCCCCTCCTGTATTGTGGGTACTGTGGGCTCAGCTGTTACACTACTGGCCCCTGCAACTGAATTGGTTTTTAAAGGAGGCACAGAACTGGACGCTACAGAAAATAAAAGATGACGTATAGAAGGCAACCAGCTGGAAGGTGCAGAAAATAAAAGATGGCATAGCATATTATAGAAATAAACAGCTGACTACAGATGGAACAAAAAATAAATATTTAACACTTTGAATAATGCAGCATGTTTCAAGGCAAATTACTGTTTCTTTCTGCAACAAGTTATGACGTTATAGTTACTATCATGTTTTATATATGTCTGGTGAATAGTATAAAATATACATTTAGTTTCAATTAGAATTTATGTAAGATTTTATAACTGCAAACTGAGACAGGACTCTTGTAAAACTTCTTTGGTATATAAAACTGCATTTTTTTAAATTAATTAAAAAATATTAAACACATTAGTTTTGCAAAATTTGTCTACATTCCTTTAAAAAGGAAGAACTGAACTTTTACATGATATGCATATAAGTTTTAGTAAAATTTAACCTGTCTTCACTGGAAAAATCATGATATCTACATGAAAACTCATGCATATCATGAATGAATATGTATACAGAAATGCAACTTAAAACACATGTATTCAAGTGTTAATTTGGTACAGACAGGTCTGACAAGTGGGTAACCCTAAAATTAACAATGCCAATCCTAAAAGTGTTAAGTTAACAAAACCAAAGCAAAAAAAGGAAGCCACACATACCAAATAAAATCTGGAGAGAAACAACAGACAAGGGAATGGGGAGACTGACCTTGAAGAAAGCAAACAGAACACATCAGAAGATTGGTCTATGATAATTATTTTAATTACTTTGGCCAATATAAAATCCTGGAATGTCAGTGTTATAGTTCAGAATCCTTCAAATATACAACTCTAAATTAACCTTGTGTTATATATTACACAACAGCATTTTTCATTTCTGTTCTATGGCGTGTATACATAACAAGATTTCAAAATTGCCATTTACATTTTCTGTACAAGGGCACATACTGTGGTCACTATGAATGCATTTATGTGACTTGTTTTTACTTATAAACTCACTTGTTAATATCCCTGATAAGCACACGACAGTAATTTTCTTCTATTATATAACAAAATTTGTACTACACTTATATGCCAAAGTAAAATAACTAATATGCAATTAACCTTCCTATTTCCATATAATATGCAAGTATACATACCTTTAGTCAAAAAACAATATGCACTGGGTCAAACTGCATTGCTGCTTGCTGTCACAAGCAGGTCGTACTCACAAGTGAAGCAGACAATAGCCTTACAGGCCACAATGTGTATTTACTTACTTCTTCTACTTCTTCCTACAGGCGTCCAGCTTCAACTGTAGCCGATAGCCCGATGTCCATGGTAGATCATAGAAGCGATAGCCCAGTACTTCTTATTGCTCATGATTTCTTGCCATCCCAACACTTGCATCCTTAAGATATCCCTTGCGGCAATCGGGTAATGACATTTTATAAGTATATGTTCAAGGTTCTCCTGTCCGTCTTCACACAATAAGCATTGTGGCGTATCCGTGAGATTGAACCTAAAGAGATATTCTTGGGTAACGATATGGCCGGTACGTGCCCTCGCAGCAAAAGCAGCTATCGGACGCGCTACTCCCTTGTAGATGTCTTCCTTGGCCGGCACAGGTTGTATTTGGTATAAGCTGCGACCTGTGGTTGCTGATTTCCAACTGTCCTCCCAAGAGCTCCTGAAGTGTCGGTCACCCGAGCTTCTGCACTGCAGCAGGGAGAACTTCTTTAGGTTAGTTGGATACATTGTGCACGCTTCCCTCGCGATCCCATCTGCTATTTCATTTCCAGGAACTCCACAGTGGGATGGAACCCATTGAAGGGTGATCATTTTTCCTTCATTGTGTAGCTGGAGGAATAGTTTCCTTATTTCATTAATACGAAAGAAGTACGCACTCGTGCCAGATTTTGATAGCGCTTCTAATGATGATTTGGAGTCAGTCAAGATACAGATGAGCTTTTGCTCAATGGAAAGACAGCAGGTTAATGCCGCGTTTATAGCCAATAATTCGGCGTCCATACTGGACTGTGCGTTAGCTGGAATATAGTACCGTTCGCCATTACTCTGGTTGAAATACCCTGCACCTGACTTCCCGCTTTCGATGTCCACCGATCCATCTGTGAAGATCTTCGTATGATTTTTATACTGCTCGTCAATCATCTCTAGTGTTTCTGCTCTAAGTATATCTGGATGACTCATTTTGCCGAATTTGTGTGGAAGATCCACGATCACTTTTATTCCCGGCCAGCTACGTGGCGGATCATCGTACACAGGTGGAATTTGCTCCGGCACATTATACGATAACGTTGTCGACAGTATGTTCGTTTGATAGTTGAACGAATTTTTAATGCTTATCTGATTGGCACACAAGTTGTATAATGGGTGAGTTATTGGTAATGTATTGACTTTCAAAAGTTTTGTCCACATTTGTCTTCTAATGTACATTTCGATCAGCTCAACACCTAAGTCAACTTGCATAGCAGCTATCGTGGTGGTTTTTGTACAACCCAGGCAAAGACGTAGTGCCGCTGATTGGATCGCCTGAATTTTGTTTATGTGGGTTTTTGCAGCTGAACCCCAAACTTCACAACAGTAAACAGCCTCCGACCTCACGAATGCAAGATAAAACATTTTCAGTGTTGAAGTGTCAGCGCCCCAGTTGCGACTGGCTACCGCTTTCAATGCGTTCAATCTTGGGGTACATGCCTTTATTACATATTCCACGTGTGCTGACCACCGAAGTTTTGGATCAAGAACCAATCCCAACAGTTTTGGATTTCTGTTATGCTGAAGTATTTCGTCTTGAAGGGTAAGGAGAGGCACATAGTTTGCGAGCTTATTACATCTGGTGAAAAATGCGCATTCAGTTTTCTGGGTTGAAATCTTTAAAGACCATTTTTGACACCACCTGCTTATAATATTGAGGGCTAGCTGAATGGATTCCGTTGCTTTCTCGTGGTTGGTATCCGTCGCCCAAATGGTTTTATCATCCGCAAAAGTAACACTGTGTACATCAGGTGGAAGTTCACTTGAGATATCTCGTAAGGCAACGTTGAAAAGCGATGGACAGATTATTCCGCCCTGTGGTATTCCATTCTCTATTCTGTGGCTCAAAGAGTTTGTGTCATTTACTACAGTTTCTATTTGGCGGTTTTCAAGAAATTTTACTATGAACTGCAATAATCTTCCCCTAATCCCAATTTTCATACACTGTAGGATGACTGTGGCATGTGGTATTTTGTCGAACGCGGCTTCAAAGTCAATCATGACCGCAACCGTAGACTTCTTGCATTCAAAGCCTTCGTAAACTTTATTTGTGAAGTATAGCAGGGCGTCCGTGGTACTTCGTTGAGGCCGAAATCCAAACTGATATTTGTCCAAAAGGTTTTGAGACTCCAACCTCCAAGTCAACCTTTTGTTGACTAGGCACTCCATTAATTTCCCAAAACAAGAAGTTAATGAGATGGGTCTGTAGGAGGCCAATTTCGATTCGTCCTTTCCAGGTTTTAATAAGGGAATAACTCTGGCCGTTTTCCATTTTTGAGGGATTTCGCCTGTCTTCCAGATATCGTTAAATAGGTCCAAGATCTTCGCCAACATTTCGGGGGAACAGTTACTCAACATTTCGTTGTGGATGTTGTCCGAACCTGGAGCTGAGCGTTTAAGCTTTCCCACACAATCTGTTAGCTCCGCCAGTGTGAAAGGGATGTCATCGGGGTCCGCGCACCTATAGAGATGTTCCATTCGGCAAGACAGTAATTGCTCATCTCGGCTTAACTGTTTTGGCCATGAAATCTTGCGACCCGACCTATCCGAGAGGAATTTGCTGAAGGCTTCCGCTTTTAAGTCATCGTCTACATTTATTTGCAATGTGTATTTGCTTCCATAGACATGCAAACTTGGATTGTAAATCATAAACTAGTTTTACTTAAATGAAACAGAATATCCAAGAAGAAACCTGTATTTATAATTATCTATAATACTGAACTTTAGTATTTACAAAAGACACAATCCATTACAGGTAAGGACACTGTGCACATCATGTACTGATAAGACACAATACAATTCAAATACTAATTGCAAGTACGTGGGCATTAGAAGTACAATAATTTATGCATGAGCTTGGTATCAAAAAATTGTAAATAGTTAAGAAACAAAACTGTGCATAAGTATGAAAGCATCATGACATTAAAAAAAAAATCTAAGATTTTATTAAAACATCATTCATAAACCATGGTTAATTAGAAAACATTACAGCAACTTTGATACAAGTATTGGTAGACTTTTGTGTGTTGTGAAAAAAATAAATATCCCAAACATACTGTCTCATATTACCAACTATGTAACATTGGTTCCAGCAGTATCCTGTCACTTCAGAAAGCCATTTCCATCATCATTGTCATCATTATCATTAACTTACTAATTTACAGTAGTATTAACTGTTATGGTTTAAAAATAACACCATCTCTGTTAAGGACTTTTAACCATTTGAATATGTTCTGGAACATATTCTGCAATCTATTAGATAATCTAGCATTTAATATACTTCTTATACAGAGCTGCTAATTTAATTTGCTATTCTAATTTAATAATTTTATGATAAACATTCAGGCCAGGCCCATAGCTAGGACAGGCGCCACCCAGCCTAGAATAAGTTTCACCCACCTTAATGCATTTTATAAAAATTCGACACCAATTTTGAATCGTAAATATTTATTTTTAAAAGTGCTACTGAATTTATAAAACTGGAAAAGTTACAAAAAACTATGAATTAATTATTCTCCTGCCTGTGGGAGACACAAACATCATTCTGATTTCAAAGCCTAAGAAGCCACCAGTGGTTCCTGTTGCTACAAACAACAACACTGTTGTTGAAAGACTTCTGTTGCCCCATATCCACCTCTTGGTGGATGACATCATCTGACAGGAGCACTTTGGGTTTTGACAGGGAACGTGACTACTCTTCAGCTAATGCGACACATCATCCACCAGTAATGCCAACAAAAGGCATTAGCCCACACTGTCCTGGTGGGTGTGATCAAAGCCTTGGTCAAAGTCTGGAATGAGGGTCTGCTCTACAAAGTGGCTCACATGCAATATCAGTGACCACTGTTCATTTCATGTGGGCATATTTAACTGACCAAATCTTTAGAGTGAGTGTCAATGGGGCATGCTCTCAACTTTAGCCCATCACTGCTGGCGTTCCTCAAGGATCTGTCTCCAGCCCCGTTCTGTACCTCGTCTACACGAACAACTTGCCAGTGTATCCTGGAATCATGTTATCCCTCTTTACTAACGATATGATGCCTCATTATAGCTTCCTGTTGCTTTGCCAGGCACGCATGACGATACGATGCCAGTTGGACATTCTTTAGGATTGGCTGCAGAATGGCATATAGTGTCCAACACAAACAAATCTGAAGCAATCTACTTACCTATAAGTCCACTTCCACATCCAAATTACTCTTTTTGGAGGAGAGACCCGTCTAGTGTGTTTGAAGTGTCACAGCTAAGCTTTTTTCTATGCTTTCATGGAACAGCTACATGGCTTTCCACACCAAGATATCATTGCATCTGTTGTTGTTACAGGCAGCAACAAGCAAGCAACACCTACTCTGTGATCCCTCCTGTCAGCCACCAACAAGCTTAGGCTGGCAGCATTCCAAAACCATATGTTTTGGTTCCTCTCAGGGACTCCATGGTAGTCAGAAATGATTTTCTACATCAGAGGCTTCATGTTTCTTCCTGAAGGATTTCATCTGAACCCTGACAACCAATTTGGTCACAAAGGCTAGGGAATCCATCGTCCCACACATCCATCAGCTAAACAGTATGGACATCCCCCCCACCCCAATTGTGCGTTGAATGCCATTGAGCAGTACTTGACAAGCCATTCTAGGCCATTATTTAAATGAATCCCAAATAAATCACCCACCACCTTCCTAGTCTCTGATGATCTGTTGCCTGGCACAAGCCAATCAACGCCACATGTTGGCAACTTCCATACACTTGGCTAGCCCAATGTCTGCACCAAAATTCACCAACAGACAGAACTAGAACACCTTGAGCCCCCTTGTCTGCACTGTCATCCACGCACAGGAAACCATGAGGTGCACAAATGTCTCCTTGCAGGAGCCCACCGTGTTAACATAGTAGGGCATCAATCCGGCTGATGCCTTACAAAGGCCAGCTTAGCGTCCCCACCAGTGTAGCTTTAAGCTCCTGTGGATAAATCCTTAAGGGAGCAATGGAGCTGAACCCCAAGCATGGGGTCAGGCCAGAGCAATCCAAACACAAAAGTCCTTACTTGTAAGCCCTATTATGCAAAGGACCTAACACCCTTGTAATGCATGACCATGCTACGATGCAAAAACCTGCAGTTCATCAAGCCAGACAATGTACAGACACTACAATATGCCTCGCATTTTCTATCTACTTTATAATGGAGCATAAACATCGCCGAGTAGCCTATGCATACCATGAACAGAAACAACAAACATCTTGATTTACCTACAAACAGTGAGCCAATTACATACACAAATTATGTCTTACCAAAACAACACAACATCCCTTGTTTTCGAGCTGCTTAGTATAATTTATTAAATGGTTGGAGTACTATGTGGCATTTTGCAATACCAAATAATTTTAACAGCAGTTCTTCTTGTATACAGGAATAAACATTCAATCGACTGAAGAACTCGTGGTTATCAAAACTTTTGTAAATTGTCTTGGAGACAAGAAAAAGGTAAACACTGAAGATGAAAGGATGTGATTAAAATTATATTGAAGAATAAAGCCAACACTGAATTATAGAATTATCTGTAACTCTTCAAAGTTTCTTTCAGTGTATTATGAATATAACAGAAATATAAATTTCATCTGCAAATTAGGCTTATTTCTAACCCATGTGTATTTCTTAGATGAAAACAGCATCAACAGAGATGATAAGATAATAACAAATACATAAATACAATGAACACACACACACACACACACACACACACACACACACGCATATATAAAGCCTAAATATAAATACACATAATTACTCAAGTAGAAAATATATAAACATACGTCCCCCTGGAAAATGTTTTGCCCATTATGGAAAATATTTTGCCCCTCTTGACAGCTAATTCTGGCTATGGGCCTGTAGACATTATGTGTAGTTCTGACAACAGCAGCTCTTAACATTCATCAGAAAGGTCACTTCTGAGGCCTTAATCTCATTTATATCATCTTTTGTCTACACTACTTCCTGAGTCACATAAAAGCACTGGACCTTGTAAAAATTAAGGTATGTAGTTTTTGAGGTACTTTTGTTTATACAGGGTGATTCACGAAGAAACGGAAATACTTTGGGATATGAATCTACATCGAAAAATAAGAAAAAAAGTTCATATAAACATAGGTCCGGAAATGCTTCGTTAGCGAGTTATGGCTAGCGAAAGATTTCATCCGGGTTTCGGTTCCCCCGGGTAAACGAAGACTTTCTGAAATTCTGGGAAGGGGCGAATTCTGTTGTTTCTTATGGTTTTTGACCTGAAAAATCGAATAAAACAGGCCGCAGAACTGTATCTCCCATAAGTTTCATGATATCCAATGTAAAACAGAAAAATCTTTGCCTAAAAACAAATTTTGGAAAATTTGAAACAATTGGAATTTTTTGTTGATTTTTATTGACTTTATTTACACAATTTTTCTCAGAATTAAATTCTTTACAAGTTCTGTTTTTAACTTTTATGCATTTATTAGTCACTTAACAAAGTTATTGTACTTCTAACCTAAAAACACGTTAACCTAACCTAAACACTTCTAACCTAATTACTGACGTGTTATACCAGGTTGTCAAGTGGTGAGTATTCTTTTACATGAAACTGTAGCCAATGGCACAACCCAGTAACCAATAAAAATTTTATGATTTAGAATGACAAAAACACTCAAACACACACACGTTCAGTTTTAACAGAAATAACAAAATAAAAACAAAAAATTATCACAATTACTAGCAAGCACAAAAACGCTTCAACAGTTCATTTAAATTACATAAACCTTAAGTACATTAATTCACACACCTCTGATTACAGTGTTATTGTTAAATCCTGCCAGTTTTACTACATATATCCTGCAAACATTACGACTCCCTTCTACCTATATACCTGACAACACTTTGGTTTAACACTTTAAATCCCTGATCTACATTTAGTATAAACTCGACTCTTGGAAAATTACAAGTAGTTGCTGAAACAACTGCTAGGCAAATAATAAATTTATGGGAAGAAATATCAAGCACATTTCTTAATATATTACTCACTATAGTAAGTAAATATGATTATGGTCCACGTAATCTTTTTAACTCTACTATCCGAATTTGGAAATACAATCATAACATTAATTAAAAGGAATTGTTAAATCGTAACATAATTTTAAACACATGTTATCATTACATATTTTAAAATTTGTTAACTATCAAAATTACACAGATATTTGTACTGTTATTTTATAATATTTTCACCATGTTTTCTATAAAAATATTTCATTTACTTTTCGCTGATAAGTCTATATTTTCCCAAAATCAAAGAAAGCATAATGGATAACTTTATTTTGTACATGAACAACACGAGGGAGATTATTTCCGCAATAATGACACATAATATTGTTGCAAACAATCATAATAATATGCTACACTTTCAATGTGATTAACTTCCTACTGACACAGTGCAACAAACTGTCTCTATTAATATACAGATCAAATCCAATCAAATTAAAGCCTGGAATGTGTGTCAACATTTGCATTGAATTGTGTTACCGTTACTCAACAACATGAATGGAACTGATTTCATTAATAACAATGAACAAAACTTGTTAATTAACATAGTCTCAGGTATGCACAAACTTAACCTTCCGTTATTCACAATGTTTGTGAACTATCAAACTTAACCTTCCGTTATTCACAATGTTTGTGAACTATCAACCAATAACAAAACTATATTGACACAAACTATCTAAATATACATGCTTTCTGGTTTTATCTATATTCTTGACACATTCTAGTGTAATATACTCTGTGTGTGTGTGCATGCGCGCTAAAAATCATAAATTTCTCGAACAGCTGTCACTGTAAATTTCACGCTGCCTCTTTCAGAGCACATAATAGGAACATTCACACTATTAAATATTTTCCTAAAAGTAAGAAAGCCACCTGGCAGTATAAAACATACATCAGGCATAAAACCCTAATCGAATAACATCTACACGCTATTAATTACTTATAAATTTCAAAGTACACACACATTTATTTAAATTATCTTATCTACAGCATAATATTTAAGTATATTGTTTCACTAGTTACATTATGTATTCACCAATAGTATAAAATTATGCTAAACATAACAGTTCCAGTTTTATTACATCCCTTGCCTAATATTCCTGCAGTGTTTACACTTTCACATTAGGTTAGTAACATATTCAAAAGCAGAACAAGTAGATAACAACTGAGATCAATGATACGCATGTGAAACCATCTTAAAAATCAGTAATTTAAAACCCTACTTACAAAATTAACACAGTGGGGTACAACACAAGGGTAGTTACTTATGTTTTTTGTGATCAGCTCTGAAGACGGTCTACTCTCAAAACACCAGTACCTCTATCTTGTTTGTGCAGCGTTCAGTGCTTAAACCTAGATAGGCCTCTTGGAAAGATGTGGACCAAAGAAAGATACTGATTTTTTTATTGATATTTCTTTCAATAATAAAGCTGTTATGCTTCACAGGGATAAACAGTGAAAGACCATGAATGTTTATAACACTTTCCCTTAAATGTTTTCATTTTATGTTTAATGTTTAGTGTTTTAATTTCTATTATCATTTGTTTTTTATTATTATAATATTTTATTAGAACAACCTTTGATTGTTTATAAAACAAAATATTTTAGTATTATTAAAAAAAATTATTTGACTTAATACTTGGGCTTTGTTATTCCTGTAGTTTGTTGGCAAAATTAATTTGCTTACTTACAAATTAGCTGGAAACAAATAATAGGGGTGATCAATATCTATAGATGAAATTGACGTGTTCCATGTATTCCAACTCAACATCCCCACTAGGGTGGCAGGGCAATATACAGTGACAATATACATTACATTGTCAATAAACCATTATTTAACTGGGATATAACTTTTATTGAAGTCTGTCACTTCATCACTAATAATGTGTTACTTATATTTGTTTATTTACATTCAGATGATGGTCTGAACTACTACACAATACACAGCACACAGAATTTCAAATAAAAAATTATCCCATTCAGGTCAAAATTTTCATTATAAACATGAACGAAATATATGAAATACAAAAATATACAAAGTGTCTGATTTATTCAAAACCTTGCTTCATAATAATCCTGTGTAGAAGCCACATGTTTAGTCATGTCCATCAGATTACAGCATATGTGAAGTTGTAAACACATGAATCTGCAGTGAGTCTTCTAAAGGGCAGTATATAAACAATTAAATGAACGTTTCTATCTTAATTCAGTAATAAATGAGCAGACTTTTCACCAGTTTCTCGTAAGATAACTGTCATTTAATGAAACACCTAATGTTTTCAGAACCACTTTAAATAAATAAGACTTTACACTTTACAAGTCTCTATACTAAAGTTCATAGTTTACTTGCTTTATAGTTTCATATAACAAATTTTTTAATGATATGAAAAACAGCTAGCTAGAGCAAGTGGTGTACTACAAAACATTAATTAACAATCAAATAAAATCCAGTGATGACTGAAACTGTACAGTAAAAAAAAAAAGTAATAAGGTGTACACTTCCTATGAAACATACCGTAAATAGTATTCTGCTGCACCTCCCATGTGGTACAGAGCACTTATCCACTAATCAATGTATTTTTATAATAAAAAACATCAGTTACCAATCAACAATGAAACACTATCTTTAAATAATATACAGAACATGTGGATAATGTCTGGATAACATACAGGACGAGATATTATCGATTATGAATGTTTCACTTAATTTTATATATATACAAACTTTCGCTAGTGAACACTTACTTTTGGTTTTATGTCCCACACGTTTCGACGTGGTGTCCATCTTCCTCAGTGGGATTTGAAATACAGAGTGTCAGTACAAAGTAACCGTTATGGGTTGTAGGTGTGTGTGGTGGGGGTTGCGGGTGGGAGGGAATTGGCGCTGGGATTCAAAGTGTGTGTTTGAACAAGTGTATCAAAAAGTATATGTGATCTATAGTGTAATTGGTCATTTAATATGTTGTTTGGTTGTAATGTGTGATGTCTGTATATTTCATATTGGTCTGCTGTGTTTAGTTTTCTACTTTTAGGTTTCCATTTTCATGTTGTGTTCTATGTTTCTGTAACCGTGGTTTTCATTTTGTAAATGTGATTTTTGTACAAAATGAAAACCACGGTTACACAAACATAGAACACAACATGGAAATACTACACTACTTACCTAAAAGTAGAAAACTAAACACAGCAGAACAATATGAAATATACAGACATCACACACTACAACCAAACAACATATTAAATGACCAATTACACTATAGATCACATATACTTTTTGATACACTTGTTCAAACACACACTTTGAATCCCAGCGCCAATTTCCTCCCACCCGCAACCCCCACCACACACACCTACAACCCATAACGGTTACTTTGTACTGATACTCTGTATTTCAAATCCCACTGAGGAAGACGGACACCACGTCGATACGTTCGGGACATAAAACCAAAAGAAAGTGTTCACTAGCGAACGTTTAGTGAATTAAAAACTGAATTAATATTCATTATATTAAAATATTTTAATATTCACTAATATTAAAAAAGTGAATGAAGAGGATGTATCAACAAGACAATTATTTCACTTAATTATTACAAAAATAATATACATTAAACTATTTTCCTTATTGTTTGCCCTTCTCGTTTACTTTACTTACTTTAAAAAATATCCTTGGGAGTCTGAAATGATATAAATGTTAAATCAATATTCTTTTTAATAACTGACATGTAAAACTATCTGTTACATTTCGATATGAAAAACCCTATAATTATCATACACCAGAAAATAATTAATCCACTAAAATAATCTTACAATAAACAATACATAACAAGTGCTATATAACAAATCATCTACGTTCAAACAATATAATAAATTAGTTAACAACTAATTGTTGCTAATTATGCATTTTTATTGTCATATTGCCACTTGCTTTCCACTGTAACTTTATTTTGTCAGGCAATTACTTTGAAAAGGAACTCAGCCTCCAAAGTCTCCAAATGTTATCAGGATTTTTATAAAAATACCAGTAATTTTCTTAATTTTATACTAATTAAAGTGATGTATGCTACAAAAATAATTGGCCACACAAAGTTGAGTGGAACAAAGTTTTCAAGTTTGCTTTTCCAGATTACTGTCAATTCCAATTTAAAAATTAGATATATTTATTATTTCCTTATGGAGGTCATTGATCTTAATTATCCTAAACAATAAGATAACAGAAACAACATATTTTTTATCCCCCTTATCTGTATGGTTGAACACCAACATTTCCTGACAATTAAATTTGCTGACACTTTTGAACTATGACCAGATAAAGGCCTTAACCTGCACATATATGTAGGTTATAATTTAAATTCACATATGTAATAACGTAGAGACACGTGCGTAAAATTATCCTACTCACCATTTTTTGGCAAATTTCTTATAACATTCACAGCTGCATTAAACTTTTCTTCACAAGACATTTCTGTAGTTTAAAACGTTCACTAACACTGTAACTAAGATACTTCAAAATCAGCTGTTAAGTGTTACCAACTGCACTGCTCTCTGGTTTTAGAGATCAGCACTACCAAACGGCACGAATTAGTAGCCTTTAGTTCACTTTTCATAAAATAGGAGTAAAATGTATACGGAATATTGTACAGTTACTGATAATAGTTACATAATACATCCAAAAATATTTAGGTTAAGCCTTTTGATAAATAAATAAATGACCAACTCGAAATGTTTTATAACATAAAATGGGTAGAAAAGCAAACTGATGGCAGCACTTGAAACAATCGTCCTGTGGCTATTTACCGTTTGTTGGCATGGTAATAGGTAGTATAGCAATTAAAGTAAAAATAAGTTAACACACAATTTATTCAAGGTCAGAACTAAAGCTGATTTGTGAATGTAAACGGTCACGGAATGTTCGAGGCGAATGCTAATGAATTGCGAAATCTCTAACGTGGGTAAAATAAGGTAATGCGTATATTAACATGAAGGCAATTATATGAATGAAGTTATCCTTTTGGCATTTTCGGTGATTACAAATTCATAAATACCAATTAATAATCAGTTTCCATCGTAATAATCTAGCCTTTCCCAAGTAACCTAGTGCGTGCTAGTTACTTGATTTCAACCTTGGCTATGAAATAGTTCATATCATCAAATTCGATAATTTTGTGTATCATTGTAAACCTTCTATATAATAAAATTCGATGTTCTGATGGTTCATAAAAACCTGTATAGACATTCGCCTGTCGTTTCTTAAAATTGTTTTAACCTTAAGAATCGACCAAGGGTACAGATAATGAGAAAACTATTGTGATTACAGTTTACAAACTATAACCTAGAAAGTAAATTGTATAAAATCACAGTGTACAAGATAAACCATTTTGTAATATGAGAATGATAAGAAGAATATGCTAAGTTTTTTAAAACAATATGGTTAAGTGTGTGTGTGTAGGTAGGTAGGTAGGGTGTTCGCGCATGTTCAGGTGTTTCAAAGTTTCAAAAATGATTAATGCTACAGTTGTATGAGGGAAAGTTATATGTACTGTTGCAGTTTCATAACAATAAAATTATTTTAAAATGTAATAATGTTTGTATATATCATTTTGATTCAATTTCAAGATTATTTTTAGTCTGCTTACTATTTGTACCTTATTATCATGTTAACTTTTATTTTAAATACATTAAAATATGGATGAAATTTTAAAACAGATTTATTTACAAAGTTTATAATTTGGATTATTGCGAAGTGTATTAAGACAGATTTCAATTTTTCAGAAATATGTGACAGTTGCACACTCCAAGTTGCAAGTACAACATGTAGAAAGAAGGCGGGCAACTTGCTACTAGTGTGCCAACAAAAGACAATAGAGTCATGCTTCATATGGCATCACACCCTTCAAACTTGCCAAGTGTCCCTAAAGCAACTAATAAATTGAAATAAACAAAATATCACTATAGTATTGACGACTCGGAACACTAAGTTTTTTATAAGTAAAAACGTAAAACTTTACGTTTTTACTTATAAAAAACTTAGTGTTCCGAGTCGTCAATACTATAGTGATATTTAGTTAGGTAACGGACACGTCATGGACAACGAAATCCATGAAATAAACAACGAAACAGTAAGCCACTGTTTGAGATTCATATGAGACCCTGATACATTTCCTGTAAATCAGTATTAGTGAGCCAGATGTCTTCATGCTGACATGATTTTAGTGGTGCACCAAGCAGGATGCTCTCTATACATCGGACTATATCACTTTTCATTCTTGAATTACATATTTTTCTTTAATTCACAAAATCTTGTATAAATTAACAATTAGTCATCGCATGTGTGTACATGTATACATACACGCATGTGTATAACATTTATAAATATATATTTGGTTTGAATACTGCTTAAAAAGTAATGGCACAAGTAAGTATCTATCATTAACTTCGGTCAGCCTTGGAAGTTTTCAACTACTTTGTGTATATACATCAAAATGTCTGTTCAGTATTTCCCTTTTTTATGAATATGTCTTAGTGAGTTTTGTTCACTTTAAATCCTTACTTTTGATAGGATGTGTGTAGCCTGCACATTTGAGATAAAACATGTAGCCTATAACTAAATTTCTTCTCATTTCACTAAAAGGAAATCTTTCTCGGTAGAGTATAACAAAGACCTCCTTTCCTCCTGTGTCGTTAGTACTCATATATTCTCTATATGCACCACAAGACTTTTTTATTATACACAAAATTGTTCCAAATGTGTTTGTAAAATATATTTTAACGTTCATACATTGAAAGGAATCATGTTTCATTATTACACTGGGTAAATTCATTCCAAGTGGTACAGAAAAAAATTAATTGGTTGCCTGACCATTTCAGGAAAAACTCATTTTTTGTGTATCCAGTCCCTTATATTTTGGTAGTTCAAAATATATTTTCTTTTATTTTTATTGTATCCAGTTTACAGATGGCAGCCATTTTGTTGTATGGTGCACACTGTTTTTCCCATTTGCAGACATTTATGGTATTGTGACTTTTTCAAGACTGAGTTGCTCTAGATGTTTTAAATGAACTTCATTGTGAAATTGTTTCATTTCAATATCAAATTGTTAATACAATTTGGAGCCCCATTCACTGACCTAGTATGATTATGTACAGGTGATCTTTGTATCAGAAACTGTCAAACAAGGATGACTAAAATTCAATTTTATAGTGTAATTTCTTAAGTAAGGAAAATAACCTCAGCCGTAATGGTTATATATGCTTGTTTATATATGAATATAGTCAATTTATAGAAAATCTCATGGTGAATAATGTATCTTTTAAAAATTACAGTCTCTTAAAAATTAAAATTTTTAATTTTTTTTTTTATTTTAAGCTTTGATATCTCTGTTGGAGGATCAGAGAAGACTGAAAACTGTATGCATAAAAAGTCTCTATAATAGGAAACTTTAGTATACATTTCAACTTTGAGATTCAACTCATATCAGAGAAAATCAAGTGAGAATGCTTGTTTTATGCATAGAGTATCAGTGGAGGCAGTAATTCAGTCATTTAGGCTTGTTAAACAAAGATAACAAGTTTCTTTGTTCTAAATAGGCATATACTATTATAGAACTTAAAACTATTTTAGAAATAAAGTTAGGTCTAAATACTGTAATAAAGTGTGGTATCGTGATTTGTGAAAACAATCAGGTGAATCTGAAAGACATTTCCAAAGGAGTCAGTTCCCTTAAAACATTTTTCATTGGATCCCAGAGTAGGCCCTTCTTCTTCTTTCTGAAATGAAGTTTTTTGCCCAGGTGGATGGTAAAGCATAACATGAACATTTTTGTTTTCATCATTTATGTCATTATGTTGTGTGTGTGTGTGTGTGTGTGTGTGTGTGTGTGTGTGTGTGTGTGTGTGCGTGCGTGCGTCCGTGCGTCATATTGTGTATGTCAGGTGTGATATTTCCTCAGAAAGTTCATTAAAATGTTGTTACACATGTTGAGGTACATAAATTTGTTACAGCTGTGCCATTAACGCTTCAAAATAAACACATGATTGTTTGTGGTTATAACGGACAGTGGTGGTTAACTGAAGCTATAGGCCCACCAGCCTTTTCTGAACAGTCATCTGTGCCGACCCAATGCAAGAATTACCCCCACTTTCAAGTATAGCTAAGTTATCTAGAGAGAAGAGAGGGGAGACGACGCTATAACATTCACTCTCATTTTCATATTATTTCCCACTCTGTCACACACATGCTTCCATTGTTCTCACCAGTCTTGTTGGAGCCGATGTTCATGCTATGAAACACTGCACAAAACTGTTCTGCGCATGTGTGAAGCGAATGAAAATTTTGTTAGCCTCGCAACAAGGTGTTTGTCTACTGCGCATCAAGACCAGAGTGTTCAGTTTACATCATCCTGCCTCTAATGATATAAATGATCAAAACAAAGATGTTCATGTTGTGTTCTATCATCCACTTGAGCCAAGAACTCCACTTCAAATAAAAGAAAAGGACCCGGTGCAGGTTCTAATAAAAAACGTTTTAACTGACTCCTTTGGAATTCTGTACTGAACTGGACATTCATTTAACATCTCACCAAAACTTTCTAAGGAAATAACTTATGTTAATTGAACATTAAGCTATTGTGAGTATACAGTCTATGGTTGTTAGTATATTAATTAAAGATTCAATGCTAAAACAGTTAGGGAAACTGTTTATTTCAGATTCACGTGATAGTTTTTCAAATCATGATGTTGTCTTATTACAGTATTTAGACCTAATTTTGTTTATAAAAGTGTTTTAAGTTATATAATATTATAATGCCTATTAAGGGCAAAGAACTTTATGTATATTTTTAAGAAATATAATTATCTTAGTTTAACAAGCCTAAATGATTGAATTAACTCTTATTCCCACTGATAATATAAACAGAAAACAATCATTTTGGCCATTGATCCAATATAATTTTCTTTGCTATGAGTTGAATCTCAAAATTTAAATTTATATTGAAGTTTTCTACAATAGAGTCCTTTATGTATGCAGTTTTCAGATTTTTCTCTGGTCTCCCAACAGAGACACCATTTTTAATTTGTTTAAATTTGAAAAAATTAAAAATTTTAATTTTTAAAAGATATATCACTCAACATTGATACTTTCTATAAATTAACTATACTCATAGCATATAAAAAAGTGCGATTTTTTTCCTTCCTTGAGAAATTTTACTATAAATATTCACTAAATATCACTAAAGTATTGACGACTCGGAACACTAAGTTTTTTATAAGTAAAAACGTAAAGTTTTACCCTACAGCCTAAACCGGCTTTCACCTTTAGAAGGCTTCATCAGAGGCTGCCATAGGTAGCGTTGTCCGTCTTGTTGTTGGCGACGGGATAGTTATTCGAAAGATTGAAGCTGTGTGTGTGTGGTGAGATGTGTTCGAATAATGCGTGCGATTTGAATTGTGTCTGTTCGTTTAGGATGTCGTTTTTATTTGTTTTTGTGTGTTTGTATATTTCTAATTGTTCTAGAGTGCCTAGTTTTCGGCCTTTTGTGTGTACGTGTAGAATGTTCATGTTATTGTCGATGTTTTTATATGTGTGGTTTGCTTCAATGAGGTGGTTTGCAAAGGTAGATTCTGTAGTGGTGTGGAGTGCTTTTGTGTGTTCAATGTATCTCTGTTTGAAGCTACGTCCTGTCTGGCCTATGTAGAATTTATTGCATTCTGAGCAATTTAGCTTGTATACACCAGGTAGATCGAATTTGTTTTGTGCTTTGGGCATGCGTTTTGATAGTGTGTGTTCTGTAACAGAGATACATTGAACACACAAAAGCAAGAACACACACTATCAAAAACGCATGCCCAAAGCACAAAACAAATTCGATCTACCTGGTGTATACAAGCTAAATTGCTCAGATTGCAATAAATTCTACATAGGCCAGACAGGACGTAGCTTCAAACAGAGATACATTGAACACACAAAAGCACTCCACACCACTACAGAATCTACCGTTGCAAACCACACATATAAAAACATCGACAATAACATGAACATTCTACACGTACACACAAAAGGCCGAAAACTAGACACTCTAGAACATTTAGAAATATACAAACACACAAAAACAAATAAAAACGACATCCTAAACGAACAGACACAATTCAAATCGCACGCATTATTCGAACACATCTCACCACACACACACAGCTTCAATCTTTCGAATAAATATCCCGTCGCCAACAACAAGACGGACAACGCTATCTATGGCAGCCTCTGATGAAGCCTTCTAAAGGTGAAAGCCGGTTTAGGCTGTAAGGTAAAACTTTACGTTTTTACTTATAAAAAACTTAGTGTTCCGAGTCGTCAATACTTTAGTGATATTTAGTTAAGTAACGGACACGTCATGGACAACGAAATCCAAGAATAAATATTCAGTTTTGTTTCTTCTTGTTCTACGACTTTGGATACAAAGATCACCTGTACAGAAACATACTAGGTCAGTAAAGAGGACTACAAATTGTAAGTTAGAATATACTGAAAACAGTGAAGTTTATTTAAAAGGCTTAGGACAAGCCAGTTCTGAAAAATGTAGAATGTCTCCTGCTGTAAACGTTTGAAAGTAGGAAAACCAGTGTGCATATAAAATAAAATGGCTGCCATCTGTAAACTGAATACAATAAAAATAAAAGAAAATGTGTTTTGAACTATCAAAACATAAGGGAATGGATAACACAAAAAATGAATTAGTGTCTGGACCACTCGAAACGGATTGACCTCACTGCTACATGGCACCACTTACAATTTCCTACTGATGTGTGGTCTAGGTTACAAGTTTATATATTGTTACGATGGTCTACTTGATCATCGTAAGTACAGTGAAAACAAAATACAAGACACCAATTAAGTCACTAATCACCAGCTTTAATTTTCACAGTTAAACAGTTCATAATTAACTCGTACAATATTTCCAGTTAGATTTGTCCACACGCAATAACAATGTCTATTAATATTACACAATATCTATTAATGTCACACAATTATTAACACAATACTCCTTCACTTTGACACTCTCAATCCGCACTAGCAAAAATCGCTCATGTAACTGAGCTGACAATCCGCCTGCTATAGCTTTATATAGGCCCCGGAGAGGGGCAGTAAAGCTTTGCCTCCTTACTGCACGCCAGCGGATTAATGCTTATCTCAAGTGTTCCTGGAACTCACTAGAACGACCTACTTGAATGACTCAACAGCTGCCACATGTGACGGGGGGGGGGGGAGTGGAGTGGAGAATGTTCTGGGTTGTTCGCTAGGCTTCTTGTAACAATATCTATAATATATAAGTCGCATAGTTGATAAGTGAAAATACCGTCCACAGTTTTGCTGTTGGTTTTGCCTCCTCCCAACTGGGCAGCTGTTTCAAGAATTCACTGTAGGCCAGGATAACGATTCCTCACTCTGTATGTCAAGATATTTCAATGGTAATCTCAATTATAACTCTGAAATAGTGAAATGAGAGCTAATTTGTATATGTCTCATAACCATTGTTTGTATAATTTGTGATAAAACAAAGCTTATGAAAGGAAAGTAACTGATTTTTTTTAATAATAATTTTGTTGTTATTATAAATAATATAATAATGTCTTAACAAATAGAAAGTCTTTGTTCTGCTCATTAGAAATAACAAATTTCTAATAGATTTGTGTTATTTATGCAAAATGCTATCATTTATGACAGAGCCAAGGAACCATCACATACTCTGCGTATTGACACTACTATGAATACACCAAGAAGGGCGTTTTTTATATTAGTTTTTGTACTGTGAAAACCTAATACTTGAGTTTATTCTCTTTGTTTTAAGTTTAACTAGCATTGAGCAGCTAATGTGAATACAACAAAAACGTCAGATTGTAAACAGACCTGTATGGATAAAAGAAGAGAAACTTGTATTAAGACTTTCTTCAGTCTTCATATTGACTGAGGGAATGAAGGTTTCTGTAAGTTTTTGAATGGTAATTCATGTAAAGAAAGAAATAAGTATTATTTTTTTTACCATTCTTTATTTTGTTACTGTTCATTCATAATTAACATAAATAAATAATTAAAGAATTAAGGAAAATTATGAGTTTCATTACAATTTCAAGTATTAAGTACAATTAAATTTCAAATAATTGTGTGCGTGTGCGTGTGCACATGTGTAATGCAATAGGCACCAAACTGGCCACATAACATATTAATTATTTAAATGCAAAACAATTATTTAATCTTAGACTAATCATTCTAAGGATAACAAGATAATAATAAACAAAAGAACCAATCATCTTCTTAAACTGTCAGTTAACTAGGCAACTACTTCTCAATTTCAGCCTAACTAGCAACAAAATAATTATAATATTTCATTAAGAGAAATGTAAGGCCTTAAGAGCAGAGACTGTTTCAAGTTTCCATAAGAGTAAATTAACTGAAGCAATAATTTTCTAATTTAATAATTATTTTATTTTTAATTCCCTTACAGCATTAACAAAAAAGATTAATTACCAGTATGTATTGTTTTATTTACACACTTAAATTAACAGGGTTAAACCAACATGGGTATTTATTGTAAGAACCCATTAAAATTTATCATTTATATATATATTTATTAAATATTCGGAACTTTCCGTTTAGTGGCACCATACAGTCAGCAATTACACAACATAACAGCCACCAGTAAGAACACATTTTGCAATCATTTCAGTGGATGAGGCAACATATTACACTTTGTATGCCACAGTTGCAAGCATAGTTGTATCATAGCAGTAGGCTACCGTAGTTAGTATCACCATCTTCCTACAGTATCGTGAACTTTCAACAGTTAACAGCACAGATTCCAGACAAAGATTAAGCCATACAATTTCTCCAAGAGAAAGGTATTTTATACAAACTGAGAATTTGTACAGTCATCATATGAAAATGTATACAACCAGTAAAGACCATTGGGTTTGTTGAAAAAAGGACTGCCGGAAATCCAAACAAGTGCGACAGGATAAACTCTTAAACAATTATTGGTTATATTGTGTAGCACAATAGTGTACTTCATTTACTGTTGGAGGAAGGAGTACACATCCATCAAATTTTGTCAAGATGTGCTAGAAATGAATCACGGTACATGAGTGAATTGGAATTCCTACATGTGAGAAGTGTGTGAGCACCATTTATTACAGAATCCAGTGGTTATTGGTGGACCTAACTTGCATGTAGAAGTGGATAAGACTTGTTTCACAAGAAGAAAATATAATTGGGGAAGAGTTTTATCAAATCAATGGGTGTCTGGTGGAATTTGTCATGAGACAAGAGACTGCTTCCTTTTGACCATTCCAGATTCGTACACAGGGACTTTAGTGCCTATAATAAATCAGTATGTCGCCCCAGACACAACCATTTTGTCTGATGAGTGAAGGCGATACAAAAATTTATGACAAAATTATCAACATCTCAGTCAACCACTCAATACAATTTGTCAATCCAGTGACCCAAGCACGCATGCAAAATGCAAAATGTGGGCTAAGCCCAATTGGGTATTACGTGACTGATGTTGGATTCCTACCTGGCTGAATTTAAGTTGCGGCAAAAGTATCAAGATGTTGATAAATTTGAAAAAATATTGATAACATTGCTGAATTTATGCCCCCCCCCCATTAATTTATATTTTGTTATTTGCAGCTGTATATGAAATGTATAGTTGTATTTGTATTTATAAATTAAATTTGTAATTGTAATTAATTTATAGTTCTTAGTGATGTAGGAAATTAATAGTAAATTGTAAATATAAAAAATAAAGGTAAATAAAATATATAATGACAAAAATATGATGGATAAAAGATGAAAATAAAATTCTTTAAAAAATTTATGTAAATAGAAAATGAAAATAAAAAACCTTGCTTGCTCCTGTGCTCCCCGGAGGGGGAGTGTGTGCAAGCAAGTCGCTAGCAATTGCTACGTCAAGTATTGCTCACTGCATTCGGACACTAAATGGAAAGACTCGAAGATTCTATATTTTCTAAAGCAGGGGTACCAATATTACCAATAGTTATATGCCCCCATTGTACCAAACATATTAAATTTAACACGAGCAGTTTTTATAATTCTTGTTTTTTTTTCAAAATGTTGATTACACTAGTCAAACTGTGAAGATTAAATACTTTTAAAATACTATATTTTAAACAAATGAAAAATGTTTAACGTTGCTTACATATTTTTTAAATATATGTATTTAAACTGAAACTTCATTGTCTCCACTATAAAGTTAATGAAATGACTTGTTAAGTTGTCTTTGTATGTTAATTTTTTGTATTGATCTTGTTTTTTGACAAGTTTACAGTGCCTGTCTTAAATACTCTTATCCCCCCCCCCCCAAGTAGTAGTGTGCCTCTTCAGCTGCGAACCTCTGTTTTAAAGGGACACTTGTTCCTTAATTTTGGTCTGTGTTTTTTGTATTTAAGCTGTTAATATTTTTGTACTGTTTGGAATAAAAATGAAAAATTCATGGAGTTAAATGTTTATGAAATTTTTAGAAAAATTGCAAAATATGAACTCGATTTGCATATAAATAAAGTGAATGTGGTGTGTGTGTGTGTGTGTGTGTGTGTGTGTGTGTGTGTGTGTGTGTGTGTGTGGTTAAATAATTAAATCTATAATCTCACCCTACACACACACAAAGAGATAACAAAGGTAAATCACAACAAACTTATTCCCCTCTTCTAGCAGAGGTCAGAATTATGGCTGTAAATGAAGCACAAAGCTTGCCACCCAATTCCCTGTGAAAAGCCATCTGTCAGGCCAAGGCCCGTTTCAGAGTGTCATGTGAGGATTTGAGTTGAGCTTGTGTAAGCCACATATAGTTGCAAATTAACTGTTGTCTCACACCCAATACCTGTGCTACTCATCACCATCTGCACTGCAGTTACTTTTTGTGAACACTTAATAAACATTCAGAATGTATTTACTTGTAGGGTAGTAACACTACATTTTATTCCACGTAAATTTTTAATGTTATGTTTGATAACATATTTTAGGCACTGATGTTCTATGAGTGTTATTTATTAATTTTGTATGACACTAGTTCTCGAACGTAATATAACAAATAAATAAATACATAAATTTGTTTTATTTATAAATATAATTAAATCAAACTGAGTAATTTTTTAACATGTATGGTAATGTAAACAAGAAAGGGGAAGGTCAAATTTGTGTGCCTGACCAGCGGTTCCCCTATGGTGGGGGAGACTAGGGGGATCATTCCCCCCCAGAGCTATTAAAAATTTTAATCGAAAGTTCATAATCCCTTAATATAGGCCTATTTCTAAGCTAATTGTGTGTGTTAAAATAAGGCTTATAATTAATTCTAGGAAGATAAATAAATTGCAATATATGTAAACTAATCAAAGTTAGAATTTTCTTAATAATAACAATCAACGTTTGGTAAAAAATTGTATGTAAATAATAAAAACGTATATATGTTGTAATAGTACAATTACTTACCACATAATTATTAATAAAAACTCATCTTCTGTCCTGACCTTGTGTCGGCCAGGGTTCTGCACACGAACTCGTGATCTACAAGCGTGATTTAGGGTTATGTGTTGCAATAATTACTCTCATTTACGGTTGACTATTTCAACTTGATTTATTTCTTTTTATCATTCTCCTTTTTATGATTCAATAAAACATGCTTCCTCCTTCTCTATTCTCTACATTTCAAATGAACAACATTAAATACTGAGGTACAACCCCATTGACCAAAACAACAAACGTCTATCTCTTACTTCTTATAATTAAATTAAATTATTTATTTTATTAATTAAAGAAAAGCAACCCAGTATTTACTCACACACACTTTCGCACTTTTACTCTCTTTAATTTAGAGCGCTTTATATTTAAATTTTCATAATTTGTTTCGGTATTTAATTCCTTTAAAATTGAAATATTTTTATCTGGTCTACTGCTTATATTATGTACTCATCCTTTTATTGCCGTCTCCATGTGGTTACACCATCACTGTTAACTCCCGATTTCTCTAACACACTCCGAAAATAAGTTTAAACTGTTTGTACTTGCAGATTACGCCTGATTGATCACTATGACATGATTTCCCGTTGTATTAAGTTAAATCACATGATTTACTGGTCGGCCGACCCTAATTTACTCGAGCAATGTTTTATACGACCGCGCGGTCTGATGGTGTTAGTCGACTCCCACTTACAGCCAAGCGTCTTCAAGATGGCCAAAAAGTTCTCATGCTGACCAGCTTGCCCTGTGATAGGTCGAGCTGGCGTCACGTGATACAGTAATTAGTGACCACGAGGTACTGTATATTCCCTTTGGCTGACTGGCGAGCCTTGTACGTGCCGATTCATCTGTGCGGGCAAGCATACGCGCACTTGTGCACATACCTTCGCACCTGGAAAAGTAGCTTATTGTAGGGCGGACAGACCAAACGTGCAACTGGGTGCCCTGACAAGGAATGTCTGTTGTTAAAATTGAGGCCCTGTGTGGGTAACTCTTGTGCGTCCCATTTACAATTGAACTAAAACCCATCACCCAATTCTGTCCCGTTACAATACCCCCCCCAATGGGAATGCCGAAACAGAAAAACTCTCATTGCTAAACCCTAAGAGGAGCAGCGAGGATATGGTGCCAACAACCCCCCTTTATTCCTTAATACATCATGGGTAAACTACCCCCCTAGCTCGGCGACTATGGCTGCATCTGAACGATATTACTGGACTTCTCTGTTCGAGATCCCAACACCATAAAATCGGACAGGCACTCACCACAGTACCACCTAACCATGTAACATTTCAACAAAATCAATAACTAGCCTTATACCGTACCAGATCCTCAACCGATATATCTCCCCTTACATACATACTGGATTGCCTTTAGCAAAGTACTGGGTGCGTACACAGATTCATTACTAAATTAAACATACTATCTCCAAATATTCATCATTAATATAAAGTTCACATAAACATTTTATTTTTGCTTTTAAACAAAATTCACTCCCATTTTTAAATCTTTAATGGTTTGTTGTAGGTGCCAACACTCGTGCCCTGTCCCTGCGCATTAACGATTATGAATTTGAAAAGGTTCAGGGTTTTCCATATCTCGGGTCATATGTGGACTCTGGAAATGACTCCTCTAGAGATATTGAAAAACGAATATTATCTGCTAATAGGTGTTACTACGGACTGGTGAAACATTTTAAATCAAAATTAATAACTAAAGATACAAAAGCCTCCCTATACAAGACCTTGATTAGACCAGTCCTGATGTATGGCTCAGAATGCTGGGTGTTAAAAAAACTAGATGAGCAGAGACTATCCGTTTTTGAGAGGAGGGTACTGAGGAGAATCTATGGCCCTGTGAGGGAAAACAACATTTGGAGGCGACTGCATAATCGAGAGTTGTACGAAAGGTTTAAAGATCTTCCGATCGTGCAACTCATACAGATTAACAGATTGCGTTGGGCTGGTCATGTGCAGAGAATGGCGGAGGATAGAATCCCAAAAAGAGTGATGAATTATTTGCCGATGGGAAGGAGAAGGAAGGGAAGACCGCGTACAAGATGGCTGGACCAGGTTGGTAAGGAGGCAGTGAGGCTGGGTGCAGCAAACTGGTGGACATTGGCCGGGAGTAGAGACCAGTGGGGAAGATTTCTTTTGGAGGCCAGGGCCCGGATTGGGCTGTAGCGCCGAGGATGGATGTATGTATGTATGGTTTGTTGGAAATTACTGTCTTGAATCAAATTAAATTAGAATAACATGTCTGTCGCCATCCAGGTCACTTATAATGACAAATAATAAATAAATATATTTACCTTTTCCTGTCTCGTGACCACATGTATTAACGCAATGATATTATTTACGCGTTTCGATACTATGTATCGTCATCAGAATATTAAAATATAATCACTCAAAGAGGTCGTTAAAATTTAAAACATTAAAATCACAATTTGGTTTCGATATTGTGATTTTAATGTTTTAAATTTTAATGACCTCTGAGTGATTATATTTTAATATTCTGATGACGATACATAGTATCGAAACGCGTAAATAATATCATTGCGTTAATACATGTGGTCACGAGACAGGGAAAGGTAAATATATTTATTTATTATTTGAAATTAAATTATTTAAATTTCGTTCAAGTAGTGAAATAAATCTAAGTCCATTATCAAAGATTCACGTTTAAGTTAATTCACATCATCTCTTTCAATTAATTATTTTAATCACAATTTTCAAAATTCCAAAATCTTTTAAATGAATTTATTTTAATTTATAAATCCTCATAACTAGATGCTAACAATCATAATACACAAAACAAAATAAACAACGTATCTCTATCATAAATTCCATTGCCACTACATTTGGTTACAAAACATATAATATGAACACTATGAATCAGTTAATACATTATCAATACACACAATCATCAATATATCGTGAACATGAAAACCCAACACAATCTGTACTTCACCAAAAAATTAAAAATTTTGTTTTCAATAATTAAATGAATTAAAATTCCAGAAACATATATTCTGACAATTAATAAAAAGAAACAAATTATTAAATTACAATAATTACTAAAAGAACATATGAATTGATTACATTAAACAGTATACAGTCCACACCAGTCATCAGCTGATGCCTCTGTCAGGTGAATGACCTTTCTATAGGCACACCAAATACAAATAACACAAATACCCAACATTATTCAATTTAACTCATAGCATGTCCTTGATGATCATACAATCATTACAACATAGAGTCTAGTACTTAAAATCGTTTGTTCTTATAAGTGAATATTCATCACTAATCATTGAATCATAGCTAATAGTAAACTTTACTGAACAGGAACTGGGTCATCAACCACCAACTATCTCTTTAGAGTAAGTAAACTTGATTGTCCCGCTGTTACAGTGGTCGTTACCTCTCACTGATTTCTCAACTACTCCGCCTACTACATCATTTCATTATTTCCCCCCTTATACCCAGTTACAATTAGGTAACCACCCACCGGATAAACCGGATCGAGCGTTTACCTTATGCACAGATGCGTTATCTGTGCCCCTGGCTTGTAACGGCCAGCACCTTTTCCACACACACTATTTTTTCCTGATGGTGGACTGTAGCGCCCATTTGCATCCACAAGAACTGAAATTTAATTAGGGTGTAGACACTGCCTACCCCGTTCTTGCTTCAGCGTTATAAAAAAATTCGGCATTACTGATGTCCGAGGACACCAGTAATCCTACTAAATATTATTTATACACCCTTAATACGGCACTACCAACCGCTACGATGGTAGCCGCTGTTCCATAGTTTGGTGATTCCCCTGAATTTACCCCCCGATTGATTTCTAAATTCACCAATTTTGAAAATAATAAGTATGGTGAGGATACAATCTCCCTAACCACACTTTTTACCAATAATCCAAATCCACGGTCAGGGTTCGGTGACTCCGTGACTGCCCGAAAGTGGGGAATCACAAGTAAAATATATATATATTTTTTCCATTTTTAAGATTCCTACCCACTAATATAATACAACATAAACATTCATAAAGAACTTAAACATTCCATTTAAAATAAACATCTCATTTGCATCTAAATAAAATTTACAAACATTTCAATTTTAATTTTAATTGAACCTTTAATTATTTATCATTTGTTGTACCATTAAATTCTTCACAATTCAAATTTATTATTAACATTCATTTTACACAAGACTCTTTTACTTTACTTCAAAGTCATTATCAAATCCATACTTACATATGGTCAGTCACTCCATCAAATGAACACATCATCACTTGTCATAGACTCAAAAATATAAACATTCATCACCACAAATATAACGTACAACCATCTGTACCTTCTGAAATATTATAACACCATATGACTCCACAACTAGACACATTTTACATTTATTCATTTACTATTTATTTTAAAGTTCAAATCTCAGAAAAATCATTTAAATTCTTTATCAAAATATATTTATACAACATTTCAAATTAATTCATCTCAAATCATTTAGCTCAGTCATTTTTAAAAACACTAAGTTATTTTAATCACCATACTCCAACATAATTACAATTCATTTGCATTATAAACTTCATAATCATTCTCATTATTTATTTAGTCTGATAAAATATTATTATTATTATTTAAACAATTTCTACTACATACACACATTGTTTACATAAAATACATTTTACAACACAAACACAATTAATCTTACTATAAATTTATTTACAATTTTTTCGTCATATTATTTTATTGTTTACCACACCTCATTACATAAGTTAGCCAAGTAGTTACCATAAACTAAAATAATTAAATGTTCATTCACTTTTTCTCTAACCACATCATCGTAAATTAGCCTTACTTTCACATAACAATTCTCATCTTTACTTACTCTCATTACATTATAATTATTATTGTAATGACCATTATCATTAATTATATCAGCATAGTATTTGACAACATTACTGCCTCCTATTAATTCATAAAACCCGTCTACATTGGTAATTTTAGTCCAGTCTCGCTTAGTATTTTTGGTTACCATCAGGTAAGTTATATCATCATCTTCGTCTACTATATCCATGACAATACAAGGTAAGTGCTCATCATCTACAGTGGTATCATCAAAATAATCATTAACCCCTACTACAACCGGTAAGTATTTCACATCGTCTATTCTCTCCAATTCTAACCTCTCTATCAACTCTTTATAACTTCTACTTAACTTAAATGCCTCTATCATTGTCTCTCTCTCTCTCTCATAATCACTTTCATCACAATACCTGTCACAACACCACTGACCTACTTCACTCCATGCAAAGGGCACAACAAACTTACTATACCACTTCCTGGATTTTCCAGGTTTACAAAAAATTAGGGGATTATTTGAAGACATCTTGTCTTCCACATAACTTCTGGAGGAACCTTTGTCCTCATTCAACACTTGTGAAAATTCCATTTCACAATATACTCGGGGAAAATCTGCCCTTTGCCCACCTAACCTCTCTTCACACACTCTTCCAATCTTTTCAGCACTCGCTAACACTTCGTTACTAAACTCTACTTCAACAAAATCTTCCTTATCACCCTCAATATTAACCACCTTACTCTCTAGCACCACATTTTTAATTATATCATTGTTGTTCTCACTTACCTTTTCAACTACTACTATATTCTCATCACTACTACCTATCAACCTATTTTTATAACTATCACCTACCTCGTTAATTATTTCTTCGTTATTTTTGTTTACACTGCACTCCCCTGTATTTATTCTCCACACTTCCATCCCCTCAATGCTTTGTTCTAAATCGTTAAATTTAGTTTCAAATATTTCATCGGTTTTATCAAAATGTTTATTAATTTGTTTCATTTCATTTCTAATCTCATTAAAATTGCTTTCGTTTGAAACACCCCTTTTATTTTTCTAAGTTTTTGTAATTTTTTTTGAATTTTTGTTTTATTTAATTTTTTTTTTTTTTTTATTTAAGTTTTTTTTTTTGTAAAAGGGGAGAGACATCATATTTAGAACTAGGTGAAAAACCTAGAGGAAGCAAAAGTGTGCAAGGCCCAAATACAACTACAGACATGTCCCCCCAGGTGAATGACAGGACTTGCAAATGAAAAAAGAAAGTCTTTTAACCAACAAGCGTGTGCTTTATTAAACCTGCAAGATGTTACATAAATGACAAGTTCTTGATTGTGTGAGCACACCATTAAAGGCAGAATTATATATATATATAAATTAATTCATAATGTCACAAAGTAAGTGAATTTGATTAACATAATTGCAAAATTTCTGCCTGATTATGTATGAGTCAAAGTTAGTAATAATCTCATTCATAAAAGCAATACTAATCCATAAGTGTTGTATATTATCAAATAGGCTAGCCTGTTGTCTCAGTAAGCACATTTATGGTTTTTCTCTTTTTTAAATCCATCACATATTCCCCCAGCAAAATATAGTAAAATTACACACACAAACACATATACGACATGAATAACAAAACATCCCTCATTTCGGTACTAACTTCCTCATAAACCCATTCCAACTACAGTAAATGAATGCACCCTAATATGTATAGATATGTACAAATATAAATGACAGTGTAAACTGAATATCTCAGCTCCTAAGCATAGATTTGCCTTGGTAGTTCACACCAGAGAATGTAAGTGACCGCCCCGAGACTCAACCAGCTAAACGACCCTGACTTTAATCATTAAGCGCTAAGTATGTGTGTGAAAGAAAATAGTTTCTCATATAAAGCATCAGACAGCCCCCCGTTACGTGATTAAAACTCAGCCATGACCAGATGACATGATAGCACAAGATAATTAACTCCCTAATGGTCTTAATTAGATAAAAAGTTAGATCTTACAGCAAACTGCGGATGTGTGTGTATGTGTGTAATTTCTTACACATTATACAGTTATAAGATACTTCATTAGGTGTACTGCGGTAATTTTCACACATGCAATAACATAATTGAACATGAGAGTTTGTGCTAGAGTATAACGGTCAGAACTTCACGAGTGAGCTTCTGGCGGCTTCTGTGCATTCACCATGTTGTAGAGAGAGAAATAGATAATCAGAATTTTCCCACCTGGATTGTCCGGTGTACTTAGTCCGTAGAGGCGCGGATCAGTGATGTCACAGTCGTGTCACAAATCCCGGGTGCAGCTTAGCGTTGGAAGAGTCCTAAGTTGTCCTCGACGACGGCATCGTGGCTATAAGATTGTCTCTGCCATTAGGGTGGACAGATGTACATCCACCCGACACCCATCTCGCCCTTGTTCGAGCACCTGGACATACAATAGGTTGTAGAGGGTGTCATAAAGAAAATACGCCACATAGGCCGTCCACATTAACTTCCAACACTAACTTTACACATCAACAGCACACACACATCGCCACTAATTCATATTAAACAGTATTAAGCTCCTCAGCTGTGACTTATTTCACTTATGTACCAACTACCTTTTAAGTATTTCGTTGAAATATGACAATTAATTAATTACGTATTTCATAACTGTTAATAACACCAAACACAGCTGAGTGCGAGATGCCTTAGTATTTTCTTTATTGAAGTCAATTTAGCCCACAACATTTACACTCATATCAATTTAATTTTGTAATTGCGTTAACGCACACATCGAAAACTGCTCTACACACACACACACACACACAAGTATAATTTATAATAGAGGCTGAAACGTAAAAATATATTTGGGGTTAGAATATTTTCAGAACCCGCTGACCTGTACATACCTGGAGCTGTACTTTATTTAGCCTGGCATAGTGATAGCCGAGGAAGTCCAGAACAAACGGTAGCCGCCAGTCGAGAGCAGATGACCAGGTTGGAGGACAGAACAGAAATGAGGCCGATTCAATGTGTCGGCCCAGCCAAGTAAACTCTGGATGCAGGAACGTACAGAAACAGCTGGCCGCGCCAGCTGTATTGCGTAGCTGCACAACCTTTGTGTGCCAACAACAAACTACCGTAGCCGTGTGGCCGTGCGTGACGTCAGCGGCGCTCGTTTTTAAAATTCTTATAATACGCTGCCGAACCCAGTACGGCACACCCTCACCCCAAAAGGGCAACATGGTTGACCCAAAACAAACCAGTCCTCAAGCACGACGGCTGCGGGAAACCTGGGAAATCTCAGATTCTAAATCGCTCTTGGTGGGTTCGGTAACACAGGAAAACGAAAAGCAGAAGGAAGAGTTGTGAGTCTGTGAATGTGTGTCTGAAAGAGAAGATGTAAGTGTGAGTCCTGCATGCTCGCCGGGCCCTGGTCCGCATGCAGATAGAAGAGACAGAAAAGCACAGGAGAAAGAGAAGAATCGCAGGCGTCTGCTCTGAGTACCGACCACCAAGGCCTCCTAAATTCAACAACTGAGACCCAGGACCATTAACACTATTCCTCCCTTCCCAGGACTGAAAATCTCTACCACACTGCGACCATCCCCCACGCGAGTCCTCTCCTCCATGCCAACTCTCGGGACCGCCCCAACACGTCACCATCTCCGGTGACCACCACCTAACTCTCCTGGTGCTCACATATTCACGCCCGAAGGCTAACAAGGTGCTACAACCTTGATATGCGAGTACCCTTAGAAAACCGTCCACCGTCATGGACCGACCAGCCATGTGAAACAAACAAGGCATCCTCAATCCTTGACACATGACTGGCCCACCTCCCCACACTAGGGTGGGCGGACCCTATTCACAAGGCAGAGAAGACCGCGCAGAGGGCACGCGAACATCAATCCTATTTGTTTTTTTAACTTTTCAAATACGGCATAACTAGCAAGAGGGGGGGTTTACTTTTCCACCGTCTAAACAAACCACACTTAATCCAAAACTGACACACCAGAGAAATCAAACGATGAATGCGGCATGGACCGACGGTACAATGATCGACAAACAACTACTATGCACTGAGGACACAACGGTACCTAACTTCGCCATCTTATTTTTAGAACAGAGAAAACTGACAATCTACAGGACCAGGTCCGAGAAGACCAACAACCTGTCCTCATCTACTCCCTCCAATACTGAAAGTTTCTGGAAAATCCCTGAAATGGGGTGGGACAATTCCCGGTAACATACCGTCGCCAGAGTTGCACAATTCTCAAACACAGCACAATAACTTAAATCCCCATAAAACACATAACACAAACGTAACATACAAAACATAATGACAAAGAATCAGGAAAAGACTCAAGTACTCTTCTTCCTTTGAGCCGCTCCACAGTGCTCTAGCGATGCGACGAGATGGGTGTGATAAAAGCAGAGAAACAGCCATGTAAAATTTTCAGAAGAGAACACGACACAAAACAACACACTTGACTCACTATATACAATCAAAAAGTACACATAAAATTGAATATAATCGAAAACATAAAACTATCACATCCATGCCCTTGGTCGGACCATAACCGCATTCAAAATACATGGTACTGCGACGCAACGCCCTCAATAAACAATTACCATATAACGGGGTGCTATAAGACACGTAGTCTAATCCAGGAGACAAGTCACAATCAAAATCGACAAGTACTGACGGCCCTCATCACGTCCAGAATCTGTTTGAGCTCCAGAGTATGCACCAGTGAAATCAGTCAGCACACATTCATAAAAAAAAAATCAATCACATTCTTATAACCCCTTTTCAAAATTCATCTCACACTCAACATCACAAAATAATCACTTAAACACTAACACATATTAAATTATTTTAAACTTCATCAACCCCTTATTCATTTTATAAAATGTGCTATTTTTTCTGGTTATTCTCTCTATTAATTCGTTATACTACCATTAAGTTTTCTTGCAACACTTGGATTCCAATTAAAAAAATAATTTGAGATAACTTGCAAGTCCTAACACCAGCTGACATGTCTGTAGCCACACCAAGTTTCATTTAAGGAAATAAATGTAAGTCCCCAGATTCTAAAATTTCTCAAGTTCCAAAGAAAAGAAAAAATAAGGCAGAAATAATACCTACTACCTACCTAGAATCATAACCACGCTCTGCTACCATTTGAAACCCCCCTTTTATTTTTCTAAGTTTTTGTAATTTTTTTTGAATTTTTGTTTTATTTAATTTAATTTTTTTTTTATTTAAGTTTTTTTTTGTAAAAGGGGAGAGACATCATATTTAGAACTAGGTGAAAAACCTAGAGGAAGCAAAAGTGTGCAAGGCCCAAATACAATTACAGACATGTCCCCCCAGGTGAATGACAGGACTTGCAAATGAAAAAAGAAAGTCTTTTAACCAACAAGCGTGTGCTTTATTAAACCTGCAAGATGTTACATAAATGACAAGTTCTTGATTGTGTGAGCACACCATTAAAGGCAGAATTATATATATATATATATATATATATGTATATCAATTAATTCATAATGTCACAAAGTAAGTGAATTTGATTAACATAATTGCAAAATTTCTGCCTGATTATGTATGAGTCAAAGTTAGTAATAATCTCATTCATAAAAGCAATACTAATCCATAAGTGTTGTATAGTATCAAATAGGCTAGCCTGTTGTCTCAGTAAGCACATTTATGGTTTTTCTCTTTTTTAAATCCATTACATATTCCCCCAGCAAAATATAGTAAAATTACACACACAAACACATATACGACATGAATAACAAAACATCCCTCATTTCGGTACTAACTTCCTCATAAACCCATTCCAACTACAGTAAATGAATGCACCCTAATATGTATAGATATGTACAAATATAAATGACAGCGTAAACTGAATATCTCAGCTCCTAAGCATAGATTTGCCTTGGTAGTTCACACCAGAGAATGTAAGTGACTGCCCCGAGACTCAACCAGCTAAACGACCCTGACTTTAATCATTAAGCGCTAAGTATGTGTGTGAAAGAAAATAGTTTCTCGTCTAAAGCAGACAGCCCCCCGTTACGTAATTAAAAATCAGCCATGACCAGATGACATGATAGCACAAGATAATTAACTCCCTAATGGTCTTAATTAGATAAAAAGTTAGATCTTACAGCAAACTGCGGATGTGTGTGTATGTGTGTAATTTCTTACACATTATACAGTTATAAGATACTTCATTAGGTGTACTGCGGTAATGTTCACACATGCAATAACATAATTGAACATGAGAGTTTGTGCTAGAGTATAACAGTCAGAACTTCACGAGTGAGCTTCTGGCGGCTTCTGTGCATTCACCATGTTATAGAGAGAGAAATAGATAATCAGAATTTTCCCACCTGGATTGTCCGGTGTACTTAGTCCGTAGAGGCGCGGATCAGTGATGTCACAGTCGTGTCACAAGTCCCGGGTGCAGCTTAGCGTTGGAAGAGTCCTAAGTTGTCCTCGACTGACGGCATCGTGGCTATAAGATTGTCTCTGCCATTAGGGTGGACAGATGTACATCCACCCGACACCCATCTCGCCCTTGTTCGAGCACCTGGACATACAATAGGTTGTAGAAGGGTGTCATAAAGAAAATACGCCACATAGGCCGTCCACATTAACTTCCAACACTAACTTTACACATCAACAGCACACACACATCGCCACTAATTCATATTAAACAGTATTAAGCTCCTCAGCTGTGACTTATTTCACTTATGTACCAACTACCTTTTAAGTATTTCGTTGAAATATGACAATTAATTAATTACGTATTTCATAACTGTTAATAACACCAAACACAGCTGAGTGCGAGATGCCTTAGTATTTTCTTTATTGAAGTCAATTTAGCCCACAACATTTACACTCATATCAATTTAATTTTGTAATTGCGTTAACGCACACATCGAAAACTGCTCTACACACACACACACACAAGTATAATTTATAATAGAGGCTGAAACGTAAAAATATATTTGGGGTTAGAATATTTTCAGAACCCGCTGACCTGTACATACCTGGAGCTGTACTTTATTTAGCCTGGCATAGTGATAGCCGAGGAAGTCCAGAACAAACGGTAGCCGCCAGTCGAGAGCAGATGACCAGGTTGGAGGACAGAACAGAAATGAGGCCGATTCAATGTGTCGGCCCAGCCAAGTAAACTCTGGATGCAGGAACGTACAGAAACAGCTGTATTGCGTAGCTGCACAACCTTTGTGTGCCAACAACAAACTACCGTAGCCGTGTGGCCGTGTGTGACGTCAGCGCCGCTCGTTTTTAAAATTCTTATAATACGCTGCCGAACCCAGTACGGCACACGTTTGTATCAAAACAATTATTTATTTTATCAAACTTCTCATTAAAATTATTCTTAATTTCATTGAAACTACTTTCGCATTTTATTCTTTGTTCATTAATATCCTTACTTAATTTATCAAATTTATTATCAAACTTTTCATCATTACTATCAAAACGACTATTTATTTTATCGAAATCATTCTTGACTTCTTTGTTGTGTTCTTTCAATTCACTCACATCACTGCTTAATTTATCAAACTTATTATTCTGAACATCAAATTTAATATTAATGTCCCCTCTTAGTTCACTAAAATTGCTACACATCATACTATACAACCATGTTAACATATCGTCATCGGATTTCTTATTTTGATTAATTGAAATAGGTGTTGAATTAATGCTTATCTCAAGTGTTCCTGTAACTCACTAGAACGACCTACTTGAATGACTCAACAGCTGCCACACTTGACGGGGGGGGGGGAGAATGTTCTGGGTTGTTCGCTAGGCTTCTCGTAACAATATCTATAATATATAAGTCGCATAGTTGATAAGTGAAAATACCGTCCACAGTTTTTGCTGTTGGTTTTGCCTCCTCCCAACTGGGCAGCTGTTTCAAGAATTCACTGTAGGCCAGGATAACGATTCCTCACTCTGTATGTCCAGATATTTCAATGGTAATCTCAATTATAACTCTGAAATAGTGAAATGAGAGCTAATTTGTATATGTCTCATAACCATTGTTTGTATAATTTGTGATAAAACTAAGCTTATGAAAGGAAAGTAACTGATTTTTTTTAATAATAATTTTGTTGTTATTATAAATAATATAATAATGTCTTAACAAATAGAAAGTCTTTGTTCTGCTCATTAGAAATAACAAATTTCTAATAGATTTGTGTTATTTATGCAAAATGCTATCATTTATGACAGAGCCAAGGAACCATCACATAATCTGCGTATTGACACTACTATGAATACACCAAGAAGGGCGTTTTTTATATTAGTTTTTGTACCGTGAAAACCTAATACTTGAGTTTATTCTCTTTGTTTTAAGTTTAACTAGCATTGAGCAGCTAATGTGAATACAACAAAAACGTCAGATTGTAAACAGACCTGTATGGATAAAAGAAGAGAAACTTGTATTAAGAATTTCTTCAGTCTTGATATTGACTGAGGGAATGAAGGTTTCTGTAAGTTTTTGAATGGTAATTCATGTAAAGAAAGAAATAAGTATTATTTTTTTACCATTCTTTATTTTGTTACTGTTCATTCATAATTAACATAAATAATAATTAAAGAATTAAGGAAAATTATGAGTTTCATTACAATTTCAAGTATTAAGTACATTTAAATTTCAAATAATTGTGTGCGTGTGCATGTGCACATGTGTAATGCAATAGGCACCAAACTGGCCATATAACATATTAATTATTTAAATGCAAAACAATTATATAATCTTAGACTAATCATTCTAAGGATAACAAGATAATAATAAACAAAAGAACCAATCATCTTCTTAAACTGTCAGTTAACTAGGCAACTACTTCTCAATTTCAGCCTAACTAGCAACAAAATAATTATTTCTTTTATGAATTTGCTAACTGCTATAATTTTTTTATTGTTCGACTAAGCTTTTCGTCATTACTGACATCTTCAGGTCTTAAACAACGTTGTTTAAGACCTGAAGATGTCAGTAATGACGAAAAGCTTAGTCGAACAATAAAAAAAATTATAGCAGTTAGCAAATTCATAAAAGAAATAGTAAGGATGGCTGCTAATTTAAACAATACGAAGAACAAAATAATTATAATATTTCATTAAGAGAAATGTAAGGCCTTAAGAGCAGAGACTGTTTCAAGTTTCCATAAGAGTAAATTAACTGAAGCAATAATTTCGTAATTTAATAATTATTTTATTTTTAATTCCCTTACAGCATTAACAAAAAAGATTAATTACCAGTATGTATTGTTTTATTTACACACTTAAATTAACAGGGTTAACCAACATGGGTATTTATTGTAAGAACCCATTAAAATTTATCATTTATATGTATATTTATTAAATATTTGGAACTTTCCGTTTAGTGGCACCATACAGTCAGCAATTGCACAACATAACAGCCACCAGTAAGAACACATTTTGCAATCATTCCAGTGGATGAGGCAACATATTACACTTTGTATGCCACAGTTGCAAGCATAGTTGTATCATAGCAGTAGGCTACCGTAGTTAGTATCACCATCTTCCTACAGTATCGTGAACTTTCAACAGTTAACAGCACAGATTCCAGACAAAGATTAAGCCATACAATTTCTCCAAGAGAAAGGTATTTTATACAAACTGAGAATTTGTACAGTCATCATATGAACATGTATACAACCAGTAAAGACCATTGGGTTTGTTGAAAAAAGGACTGCCGGAAATCCAAACAAGTGCGACAGGATAAATTCTTAAACAATTATTGGTTATATTGTGTAGCACAATAGTGTACTTCATTTACTGTTGGAGGAAGGAGTACACATCCATCAAATTTTGTCAAGATGAGCTAGAAATGAATCACGGTACATGAGTGAATTGGAATTCCTACATGCGAGAAGTGTGTGAGCACCATTTATTACAGAATCCAGTGGTTATTGGTGGACCTAACTTGCATGTAGAAGTGGATATGACTTGTTTCACAAGAAGAAAATATAATTGGGGAAGAGTTTTATCAAATCAATGGGTGTCTGGTGGAATTTGTCATGAAACAAGAGACTGCTTCCTTTTGACCATTCCAGATTCGTACACAGGGACTTTAGTGCCTATAATAAATCAGTATGTCACCCCAGACACAACCATTTTGTCTGATGAGTGAAGGCAATACAAAAATTTATGACAAAATTATCAACATCTCAGTCAACCACTCAATACAGTTTGTCAATCCAGTGACCCAAGCACGCATGCAAAATGTGGGCTAAGCCCAATGGGGTATTACGTGACTGATGTTGGATTCCTACCTGGCTGAATTTAAGTTGCGGCAAAAGTATCAAGATGTTGATAAATTTGAAAAAAATATTGATAACATTGCTGAATTTATGCCCCCCCCAACATTAATTTATATTTTGTTATTTGCAGCTGTATATGAAATGTATAGTTGTATTTGTATTTATAAATTAAATTTGTAATTGTAATTAATTTATAGTTCTTAGTGATGTAGGAAATTAATATTAAATTGTAAATATAAAAAATAAAGGTAAATAAAATATATACAGTAGAACCCCGTTAGTCCGAACCCCGCTAGTCCGAAATTCCGGATAATCCGAACCACCTCCAGGAACCAAATGTTTAAGGAAAGCTATAAAAACAACTGCAGATTTCATGAAGTGACAAATGATTTCATTACATTTCTAATAAAATGGTTACATTTTGCAAAATCAGTAGAAAATAATACTAACCACTGTAATACGTATTGCTACGACAGCACAGAACAATCTACGCGTTTATCGAATGTGCCAGAAGGATCTCGATGTAAGCGTGTGGTGTACGTGCTACTAGACGCATTTTGCGAGAATCTTCTCGACTGTGCCGGGCTTCGCTCGGGCGTTTGGACTGTGTCAAGGCCGTAGTAATTACGTAGTTCACGAGAGATAAGACGTAGTTTGGAAGCTTCTGGTGTGTGAGCATGACTATAAATACATCGGGTAGCGGCCTTAGTTTTCAGTTCCATGCGAGATATTGGATAGTGCGGTTCGACAGTATTAGTGCGATATATTTACAGAGCGGTTCGAGTTATTACTGTGTACGTTCAAGTAGTTAGTAGTGAAGTGTTGCGTTTTATATTCGGACAGTATAATTGTAATACAATTGAGTTTTAATATTAGTGGACATTTTATTGCGTGTGAACAATTTTCATTTGATTTGCTGTAGAGACTGTGTTGTTAATTACGAACTGTTTTACTGTAACAATTAAAGGTGTGATTAGTGACTTGATGGGTGTCTTGTACTTATTTTGTTTCCACTGTACCTACGACGGTCGAGTAGACCATCGTAACAGTATTAATCAGTAGGCCTACAATTACTGGAATAAAATTCTTAAACAAAACTACAAAAACTACAAACTACAAAAACAGAATTCAATTATTGTACTGTACAGTACTTAGATTACAGTTTCTATACTTTATTAACAGAATTTCCAAATAAACACTTCAATATTAACACTTCACTTATTCACTGGTTGCACAAAATCAGTTATTCACTGCTGGCGTAAAGACGTGAATCTAGCATTACTACGTCCCAGCTGCATTACTGCATGCTAAAACAGTCACACGTTCCTTGCACATTTTGAAACCAGGTGCATTAAGTTCTTGTTTGGTGGCGAGGCTTTTGTTTGGCAATGCCTTAAAATTTAACCCAGTTTCATCGCAATTGTATATTTCTTGAGGCGAGTAATTTTGCGATGAAACTATGTCTGCGAATTCAGCGATGTACTCTTGTGCAACCTGATGACTCGCTGATAGTGATTCACCGGTAATGGGTAACTGTCGTATTCTGTGTCTTTTTTTCCACCGGTCCAGCCAGCCGTTACTCGCAATGAATTTAGGATCACCATTCATCAGCTTATTGAGGTGAACTGCTTTTTATTGGATTAGGGGACCACTCAGTGGAGTACCTCTCTGCCTTTCTTGTGAAAACCATATGAAAAGGGCTTCATCAATTTTGTCAAATTGTGACACTTTTGATGTATGACGCTCCTCGAGAGTCTTCTCGGATGTTGTCGCACAAAACTGTTCAATCTTGGACCGGTTTTTCTTCCAGTCACTTATTGTTGCTTTACCCACACCAAATTCGACTGCTAATTTCGTTCCACTTTCACCCTTGTCCAAACGTTTTAACACTTCTAGTTTATCTTTTAGTGCACATGAACTATGTTTCCGCTTACCAACCATTTTTATACAATACGCACTTAAAAAACAACACTGAAAACGTATGTAAGTTGGAATGCACACACAATGTCTCAGACTGACAGGTGTCTCACTACTGAAAGCAAGGCCACGAGAAGAAACAAACAAGAGTGGGGGAAGTGGGATTATTAAGAAACTGGCCTGAGTCATTGACGCCCTGGCGCGCCCGTGATAGTAAACAACAATACCGCACTAGAAAGCCACGGAACGTCAGTGTCAATACTGTTCACCTTATCTGTACTGTATTACAGTACTGTACTACGTATTATTTTATGAAATATTCAACTCTTATAAACCGTAAAATGCATTCGTTGAATAAAAATCGGGCATATATGAGTTACATATAAGTTAAAGACCATACTTAAATAAAATAAATAATTATAATTATTTAATAATAATTATTTCGGATAATCCGAATTTTTGCCAATCGAACCGGCCCCGGTCCCAATTAGTTCGGACTACCGGGGTTCTACTGTAATGACAAAAATGTGATGGATAAAAGATGAAAATAAAATTCTTTAAAAAATTTATGTAAATAAAAAATGAAAATGAAAATAAAAAAACCTTGCTTGCTCCTGTGCTCCCCGGAGGGGGAGTGTGTGCAAGCAAGTCGCTAGCAATTGCTACGTCAATTATTGCTCACTGCATTCGGACACTAAATGGAAAGACTCGAAGATTCTATATTTTCTAAAGCAGGGGTACCAATATTACCAATAGTTATATGCCCCCATTGTACCAAACATATTAAATTTAACACGAGCAGTTTTTATAATTCTTGTTTTTTTTTCAAAATGTTGATTACACTAGTCAAACTGTGAAGATTAAATACTTTTAAAATACTATATTTTAAACAAATGAAAAATGTTTAACGTTGCTTACATATTTTTTAAATATATGTATTTAAACTGAAACTTCATTGTCTCCACTATAAAGTTAATGAAATGACTTGTTAAGTTGTCTTTGTATGTTAATTTTTTTTATTGATCTTGTTTTTTGACAAGTTTACAGTGCCTGTCTTAAATACTCTTATCCCCCCCCCAAGTAGTAGTGTGCCTCTTCAGCTGCGAACCTCTGTTTTAAAGGGACACTTGTTCCTTAATTTTGGTCTGTGTTTTTTGTATTTAAGCTGTTAATATTTTTATACTGTTTGGAATAAAAATGAAAAATTCATGGAGTTAAATGTTTATGAAATTTTTAGAAAAATTGCAAAATATGAACTCGATTTGCATATAAATAAAGTGACTGTGTGCGTGTGTGTGTGTGTGTGTGTGTGTGGTTAAATAATTAAATCTATAATCTCACCCTACACACACACACACAAAGAGATAACAAAGGTAAATCACAACAAACTTATTCCCCTCTTCTAGCAGAGGTCAGAATTATGGCTGTAAATGAAGCACAAAGCTTGCCACCCAATTCCCTGTGAAAAGCCATCTGTCAGGCCAAGGCCCGTTTCAGAGTGTCATGTGAGGATTTAAGTTGAGCTTGTGTAAGCCACATATAGTTGCAAATTAACTGTTGTCTCACACCCAATACCTGTGCTACCCATCACCATCTGCACTGCAGTTACTTTTTGTGAACACTTAATAAACATTCAGAATGTATTTACTTGTAGGGTAGTAACACTACATTTTATTCCACGTAAATTTTTAATGTCATGTTTGATAACATATTTTAGGCACTGATGTTCTATGAGTGTTATTTATTAATTTTTTATGACACTAGTTCTCGAACGTAATACAACAAATAAATAAATACATAAATTTGTTTTATTTATAAATATAATTAAATCAAACTGAGTAATTTTTTAACATGTATGGTAATGTAAACAAGAAAGGGGAAGGTCAAATTTGTGTGCCTGACCAGCGGTTCCCCTATGGTGGGGGAGACTAGGGGGATCATTCCCCCCCAGAGCTATTAAAAATTTTAATCGAAAGTCCATAATCACTTAATATAGGCCTATTTCTAAGCTAATTGTGTGTGTTAAAATAAGGCTTATAATTAATTCTAGGAAGATAAATAAATTGCAATATATGTAAACTAATCAAAGTTAGAATTTTCTTAATAATAACAATCAACGTTTGGTAAAAAATTGTATGTAAATAATAAAAACGTATATATGTTGTAATAGTACAATTACTTTGTAAAGGTACTCCTATTCTTACCTTTTTTAATTAATAATACACTCATCATAAAATAATACTTACCGCTGCCAGAATTTTACTTACCGTCATAGTCCCCGTAAAACTTACCTTATTAAACTGCCCAGGTCGCCACGATATTTTTCTAAGGTTAAATATCGAAACCTTTACACTTTTGCCCTTATAAAAATCCCGCTATCTGACTACCCTTATATATCAGAAGAATCCCAATTACGTTAAACGAGTTGTCAGCACAGAAAACTAGGAAATGGTTTACGGCGAAATAACTACACTAACACATGTTTATAGAAGAATGAACCTTTTAATTACTCTTTTTATTTTAATTAAATACTCTATCATTGATTATTACGTTTTCTTTATATTTAAAATGTTTACTTATTTTAGTCCAATAATTTTGTATAGACTACGACTACTACATCTTTCTAGTTGAGCCAGTACTTTTAATAACCCATACACACACTCACTCAATTTACATTTCTTTTTTAAAACTTCCTATTTAATTAATGAGCTCTTTATTAATTATAATGTTTTGGCCAAATGAAACTGTCTTTACACTTGTTACCTATTTGCGTAATATCCAAATGTTGTACACGATATTGTCCGGAACGGTTTTCACTAGTCACTCTCCACTCCGAACACAGTTTATTATTACCTTACGTCATTTTATATTACTTGGTAGGCCTACTTTTGTATTTTTCGGCCTACCAAGAACTCGTCCGAGACTACCGTTTTTGTTCTGGTAACTGTCTGCTGATTGTCTGGCCGCTCAGCCGTGCGTTGCAATGGAACTGGCCGCACGTTATTATTTGTACACTTTTAATACTTTTGAATGTTACCACTCTTTCATAGATAGGCCGGATTTATTTTAACGACCTATCTTGTAAACCCGAGGCCACTGTTTTTTAATTAACAAACTTTACTGTCTGATACTGCTTACTACTGTTCACTCTCTAATGACACACTGCAGACAGTAGACTGTGTCACAAGGCTGCTGCTGGCGGTTACGCAATGCGTCTGGCAATTGTTTTGGCTAACAATGTGCATTGCTGTACTGGAGGCTCCTTACAGGTGCAGTTAACTATTGAATTACTGAATTAAATACTAATTTATATAAAATAAAATTCCCATTTCTGTACCGTTACAATACCCCCCCAATAAGAGGTTTAAAGCCGAAGCGTTCAAACTCTTATTGCCTAAACCCTAAGAGGATCAATGAGGATATGGCGCCGCAACCCCCCTGAACACTCTACTAAAATCATGGGTTCTTACCCCCCTAGTCTGGCGACTGTGGCAGCACCCATCCGATCCTACGGGACTTCTCTGTTCGAGATCCCAACACCGAAAAATTGAACAGATACCCGACCCAGTATCGGCTGACTTTTAAAACATTTGATTAAAAAATTGACAAGCGGCCTTCCATCACTCCATATCCCACAACTGATTTGTTTCCTCTTAGCCGTACTGGTTCATTGACAACGTACTGGCTCATTTTATATTATAGACCCAAAAAAAATATAGTATTAATAAAACAATATAGGTTTACAGTAGTACACATAAATTCCAGTTAAATTGAATAATATTCCCCATACAATATTGCCCAACCAAAATGACACATTAATTATACAAGGTTACATTAACTCACAGTAATCGTACCTGAAATACAAATTATCCTTATTGCCTACTCATATTTATATAGAATAAACAAATATTTTTTTTTTTTTTCTTTTACTACCCCCTTTTATCCCTTAACCCCTGATACCCGTTACATATTAATGTGTTCTGCGCTAGGCATCTTGGCCTTTGCCAGCCTCATCCTAGCCGTAAACCACATCTCCCTCGTGACCTGTAACTATGTCACCGCCCATCCACACTCACTATTTCCCCCCCTGGACTGTGGCGCCCAGTTGCTTCTACAAGGACTGATGTGGAAGGGGTGGACATTTTTTTCTTTTATTCCACCCCCATCCTTGCTTCGGCGTTACAATAAAATTCAGTGTTACACTTACTAATAATGAATGATACGCCCCTAATGGACTACCACCCCTATCTGGGTGAAAATAGCCCTGTTCCAAAATTTGGTAGATTCCCCAAAAAATAACCCCCCTACTAAGTCTAACAAACCACCGGGTTAACAAAATAAAACAAACCACAAGCCGGTTATATCAAGTAAAATTTATGATTTGTCACAATTAACTACTTTCACGGTCATGATCCGGTGAGGTCATGGCCGCACTTAGGTGGAGAATCTGCAGTTAAACATAAAATATAGATTGACATTAATGAAATTTATATGAACAATAATATACACCTCTTATTTTCCAGGCACTATCTCATCCGAACATTTTTATGATACCCATACAAGATTTCCCATACATAATTTTAACCATTATTTACATCAATTAGCATTTACTTTATAATTCCAATTTGAATTTAAATGAAAATAAAGTTAAGTTCATTGTTAAAAATCATCGTTTCTATTAATTTAATTACCAGATTAGTTTAATTTTATTATCTCGAGACTCTAAATTATGGTAATTACCTCATTAGTTCAATCTTATTTGTTCGAGACAACTTTATTTATTACAAACTAACATTTTACAAAGGATTAAAAAATATTATCTCCATCACATCAGATGTTTCTTTTGTTTCATAATAGAATCTACTCAATGGTACTGATTCATCAAACTGCAATAGTTATCAACTTCAACACATCTGGCTGTAAACATTGGTCACACAACCTGCCCGTTTACATAAACACTTGTGTGCCAGACCTGTTTTCATAAACACTCGGTCTCAGCACTCACATAGTCTAAACATTCTGGTTACATCATATACTGACATCTGCTTACTGCACTTTTCAATTTTTTTTTTTTTTATAAATCTTTTAGATAACATATTTATCAATGTCTATTTCTTACAATTCAAGCCAAATATAATTTTAATTCATAAATATAACTTAACCCTTTTAGTTATTATTACCTTTTAATTACAGTTTTCATTTAATACCAGTATCTCAATTCATTTCTATTATTGAAGTAACTCTTTTCACACCTGTAAACATTTTTATTATACCTGATTATAAAATTTTTTATACTTACAATCCATTTAGGATGATATACACACAAAACATAATCACCATAACACAATACTTTCACCTCACCTCTGAAACATTTAACACAAATATTAGTTTACATCAAACAATTTAGCCATCTATTATCGAATTCCAAATCTCGTAAACCATTCAACTCAAAAATTTCAATTATATAACTTTTAAATCAATCAGAATATTTTAAACATTTCAAATTGTTTCAATTAAATTCATTATTAAAATATAAATTCCATTATTATTATTTGCCGTTATACAAATTAGCCAATTACTGTTTCCGAACTTAATGTTATTATTTCTTTAAATTGCAAAATATTAATCTTATAATTACAACAATTAATTACATACATACACTGTTCACTTAACCCTTTACAACACATACAATTGAATTCACTACATATTTATTTACAAATCTACTTCATTATTTATTCAGTTATCATATTTCCATGTTCAAATCAGACAAGTCAAGATCCTTAAAACAAAATATTTAACTGTCTTTTAGTGTTTTTTTGGTTTAGCCTCCATCGTCAAAAAGATATCTCACATATTTATAGACTAAATGATTTTTGTCCACCTTTAGTTTATTATTATTGTTTTCATAAACCATTATTTCTAAGTTCATCATCATACCATTTATTATCTCATACAACCTGTCACGATCAATTAATGTTATCCAGTCTCCGTCGGTAATTTCTCTCAACATCATGTCAGTTATTTTGTCATCATAAATTATCTTATTGTTATTTAAACGTACTTCTAACCTTACTTTCCATTCACCATAATCTCTTTTTAAATTATATATTTCTATCTCTTTGTCGACCCACAGTTCTCCATCCAAATTTCTCTCATCACTATACCACACCACCCTTTCTCTCTCATTCCATACAGAGGGTGCTACCTTAATTAAACATTTCCTAACAACAAAAAACTTCAAAAAATAATTATTCGTAGAACCCTTGTCTACCCAATATATGCGTGAAGATCTTTCTTCACCCCTCAGAACACCTCGTAAAAAATTTACCCTCTGTTTCATACCCATAATATAACTCTCTTTACACTCATTATCTAATTCAACAATGTCAATTACTACGCCTTTACAATCTATTACTTTCTCTCTCTCACTCCTTATCTCTATCTCATCACTATCCAACACTGCACTCTCAACTATATCATTATTATTATTCACCATTATTTCATCATTAGAATTAATTATAACAACATCACCACTTACCTCAGAATTGTAATTACCATCAATATCTTCACTAGTCAACACTACCTCTCCCACTATTTTGTCACTGTTATTTATGAATTCATTATTAGAATTATCGTTATCACTCACCTGGTTAATTATTCAACTTCTATACTCTCTTTTGATTGACATCTATCTCCTTCCCACTTTTTGTCCCACTCATCAAAACGTTTATCAAAATCACTCTTTTTTATCATGTTTTCGGACACAGTTTGTAACAGGTTGAATATATCATTCCATGACACCTCTTTTTCTTCCACCCTTACACTATCGTTAGGCCTATTCACTGTCTTATTTTCTACCACTGTTACTTCAGCTATCTTACCTGTATCATTGGTCACCTCACTATGTTTATTTATCACCACCACACTATCATCATCACTAGGCCTATTTACTGCCTTATTTTCTACCCCTATTACTTCAACAATCTTACCTTTATCATATGTTATCTTGCCCCATTCCTCGTCGGTCATTTCACCTACTTCACCCATATTTATACTCGTACTTCAAAATTTATTTATAAACCCAACATTTACGCTACCAAAACATAACCTAATTTTTACAACGTAATTATATACGATTAATTTTACAAATACGCCGTTACCAAATCCTACTTTCTGTGCTTTAAAACAGGTCTAGTTCCTATAATTTTTTATATACGAACATCCTGGCAGGGTCGCCACTTGTAAAGGTACTCCTATTCTTACCTTTTTTAATTAATAATACACTCATCATAAAATAATACTTACCGCTGCCAGAATTTTACTTACCGTCATAGTCCCCGTAAAACTTACCTTATTAAACTGCCCAGGTCGCCACGATATTTTTCTAAGGTTAAATATCGAAACCTTTACACTTTTGCCCTTATAAAAATCCCGCTATCTGACTACCCTTATATATCAGAAGAATCCCAATTACGTTAAATGAGTTGTCAGCACAGAAAACTAGGAAATGGTTTACGGCGAAATAACTACACTAACACATGTTTATAGAAGAATGAACCTTTTAATTACTCTTTTTATTTTAATTAAATACTCTATCATTGATTATTACGTTTTCTTTATATTTAAAATGTTTACTTATTTTAGTCCAATAATTTTGTATAGACTACGACTACTACATCTTTCTAGTTGAGCCAGTACTTTTAATAACCCATACACACACTCACTCAATTTACATTTCTTTTTTAAAACTTCCTATTTAATTAATGAGCTCTTTATTAATTATAATGTTTTGGCCAAATGAAACTGTCTTTACACTTGTTACCTATTTGCGTAATATCCAAATGCTGTACACGATATTGTCCGGAACGGTTTTCACTAGTCACTCTCCACTCCGAACACAGTTTATTATTACCTTACGTCATTTTATATTACTTGGTAGGCCTACTTTTGTATTTTTCGGCCTACCAAGAACTCGTCCGAGACTACCGTTTTTGTTCTGGTAACTGTCTGCTGATTGTCTGGCCGCTCAGCCGTGCGTTGCAATGGAACTGGCCGCACGTTATTATTTGTACACTTTTAATACTTTTGAATGTTACCACTCTTTCATAGATAGGCCGGATTTATTTTAACGACCTATCTTGTAAACCCGAGGCCACTGTTTTTTAATTAACAAACTTTACTGTCTGATACTGCTTACTACTGTTCACTCTCTAATGACACACTGCAGACTGTAGACTGTGTCACAAGGCTGCTGCTGGCGGTTACGCAATGCGTCTGGCAATTGTTTTGGCTAACAATGTGCATTGCTGTACTGGAGGCTCCTTACAGGTGCAGTTAACTATTGAATTACTGAATTAAATATTAATTTATATAAAATAAAATTCCCATTTCTGTACCGTTACAACTTACCACATAATTATTAATAAAAACTCATCTTCTGTCCTGACCTTGTGTCGGCCAGGGTTCTGCACACGAACTCGTGATCTACAAGCGTGATTTAGGGTTATGTGTTGCAATAATTACTCTCATTTACGGTTGACTATTTCAACTTGATTTATTTCTTTTTATCATTCTCCTTTTTATGATTCAATAAAACATACTTCCTCCTTCTCTATTCTCTACATTTCAAATGAACAACATTAAATACTGAGGTACAACCCCATTGACCAAAACAACAAACGTCTATCTCTTACTTCTTATAATTAAATTAAATTATTTATTTTATTAATTAATTAAAGAAAAGCAACCCAGTATTTACTCACACACACTTTCGCACTTTTACTCTCTTTAATTTAGAGCACTTTATATTTAAATTTTCATAATTTGTTTCGGTATTTAATTCCTTTAAAATTGAAATGTTTTTATCTGGTCAACTGCTTATATTATGTACTCATCCTTTTATTGCCGTCTCCATGTGGTTACACCATCACTGTTAACTCCCGATTTCTCTAACACACTCCGAAAATAAGTTTAAACTGTTTGTACTTGCAGATTACGCCTGATTGATCACTATGACATGATTTCCCGTTGTATTAAGTTAAATCACATGATTTACTGGTCGGCCGACCCTAATTTACTCGAGCAATGTTTTATACTACCGCGCAGTCTGATGGTGTTAGTCGACTCCCGCTTACAGCCAAGCGTCTTCAAGATGGCCAAAAAGTTCCCATGCTGACCAGCTTGCCCTGCGATAGGTCGAGCTGGCGTCACGTGACACAGTAATTAGTGACCACGAGGTACTGTATATTCCCTTTGGCTGACTGGCGAGCCTTGTACATGCCGATTCATCTGTGCGGGCAAGCATACGCGCACTTGTGCACATACCTTCACACCTGGAAAAGTAGCTTACTGCAGGGCGGACGGACCAAACGTGCAACTGGGTGCCCTGACAAGGAATGTCTGTTGTTAAAATTGAGGCCCTGTGTGGGTAACTCTTGTGCGTCCCATTTACAATTGAACTAAAACCCATCACCCAATTCTGTCCCGTTACAATACCCCCCCAATGGGAATGCCGAAACAGAAAAACTCTCATTGCTAAACCCTAAGAGGAGCAGCGAGGATATGGTGCCAACAACCCCCCTTTATTCCTTAATACATCATGGGTAAACTACCCCCCTAGCTCGGCGACTATGGCTGCATCTGAACGATATTACTGGACTTCTCTGTTTGAGAGCCCAACACCATAAAATCGGACAGGCACTCACCACAGTACCACCTAACCATGTAACATTTCAACAAAATCAATAACTAGCCTTATACCATACCAGATCCTCAACCGATATATCTCCCCTTACATACATACTGGATTGCCTTTAGCAAAGTACTGGGTGCCTACACAGATTCATTACTAAATTAAACATACTATCTCCAAATATTCATCATTAATATAAAGTTCACATAAACATTTTATTTTTGCTTTTAAACAAAATTCACTCCCATTTTTAAATCTTTAATGGTTTGTTGTAGGTGCCAACACTCGTGCCCTGTCCCTGCACATTAACGATTATGAATTTGAAAAGGTTCAGGGTTTTCCATATCTCGGGTCATATGTGGACTCTGGAAATGACTCCTCTAGAGATATTGAAAAACGAATATTATCTGCTAATAGGTGTTACTACGGACTGGTGAAACATTTTAAATCAAAATTAATAACTAAAGATACAAAAGCCTCCCTATACAAGACCTTGATTAGACCAGTCCTGATGTATGGCTCAGAATGCTGGGTGTTAAAAAAACTAGATGAGCAGAGACTATCCGTTTTTGAGAGGAGGGTACTGAGGAGAATCTACGGCCCTGTGAGGGAAAACAACATTTGGAGGTGACAGCATAATCGAGAGTTGTACGAAAGGTTTAAAGATCTTCCGATCGTGCAACTCATACAGATTAACAGATTGCGTTGGGCTGGTCATGTGCAGAGAATGGCGGAGGATAGAATCCCAAAAAGAGTGATGAATTATTTGCCGATGGGAAGGAGAAGGAAGGGAAGACCGCGTACAAGATGGCTGGACCAGGTTGGTAAGGAGGCAGTGAGGCTGGGTGCAGCAAACTGGTGGACATTGGCCGGGAGTAGAGACCAGTGGGGAAGATTTCTTTTGGAGGCCAGGGCCCGGACTGGGCTGTAGCGCCGAGGATGGATGTATGTATGTATGGTTTGTTGGACATTACTGTCTTGAATCAAATTAAATTAGAATAACATGTCTGTCGCCATCCAGGTCACTTATAATGACAAATAATAAATAAATATATTTACCTTTTCCTGTCTCGTGACCACATGTATTAACGCAATGATATTATTTACGCATTTTGATACTATGTATCATCATCAGAATATTAAAATATAATCACTCAAAGAGGTCGTTAAAATTTAAAACATTAAAATCACAATTTGGTTTCGATGTTGTGATTTTAATGTTTTAATTTTTAACGACCTCTTTGAGTGATTATATTTTAATATTCTGATGACGATACATAGTATCAAAACGCGTAAATAATATCATTGTGTTAATACATGTGGTCACGAGACAGGGAAAGGTAAAGATATTTATTTATTATTTGAAATTAAATTATTTAAATTTCGTTCAAGTAGTGAAATAAATCTAAGTCCATTATCAAAGATTCACGTTTAAGTTAATTCACATCATCTCTTTCAATTAATTATTTTAATCACAATTTTCAAAATTCCAAAATCTTTTAAATGAATTTATTTTAATTTATAAATCCTCATAACTAGATGCTAACAATCATAATACACAAAACAAAATAAACAACGTAGCTCTATCATAAATTCCATTGCCACTACATTTGGTTACAAAACATATAATATGAACACTATGAATCAGTTAATACATTATCAATACACACAATCATCAATATATCGTGAACATGAAAACCCAACACAATCTGTACTTCACCAAAAAATTAAAAATTTTTTTTTCAATAATTAAATGAATTTAAATTCCAGAAACATATATTCTGACAATTAATAAAAAGAAACAAATTATTAAATTACAATAATTACTAAAAGAACATATGAATTAATTACATTAAACAGTATACAGTCCACACCAGTCATCAGCTGATGCCTCTTTGTCAGGTGAATGACCTTTCTATAGGCACACCAAATACAAATAACACAAATACCAACATTATTCAATTTAACTCATAGCATGTCCTTGATGATCATACAATCATTACAACATAGAGTCTAGTACTTAAAATCGTTTGTTCTTATAAGTGAATATTCATCACTAATCATTGAATCATAGCTAATAGTAAACATTACTGAACACGAACTGGGTCATCAACCACCAACTATCTCTTTAGAGTAAGTAAACTTGATTGTCCCGCTGTTACAGTGGTCGTTACCTCTCACTGATTTCTCAACTACTCCGCCTACTACATCATTTCATTATTTCCCCCCTTATACCCAGTTACAATTAGGTAACCACCCGCCGGATAAACCGGATCGAGCGTTTACCTTATGCACAGATGCGTTATCTGTGCCCCTGGCTTGTAACGGCCAGCACCTTTTCCACACACACTATTTTTTCCTGATGGTGGACTGTAGCGCCCATTTGCATCCACAAGAACTGAAATTTAATTAGGGTGTAGACGCTGCCTACCCCGTTCTTGCTTCAGCGTTATAAAAAAATTCGGCATTACTGATGTCCGAGGACACCAGTAATCCTACTAAATATTATTTATACACCCTTAATACGGCACTACCAACCCCTACGATGGTAACCGCTGTTCCATAGTTTGGTGATTCCCCTGAATTTACCCCCCGATTGATTTCTAAATTCACCAATTTTGAAAATAATAACAAGTATGGCGAGGATACAATCTGCCTAACCACACTTTTTACCAATAATCCAAATCCACGGTCAGGGTTCGGTGACTCCGTGACTGCCCGAAAGTGGGGGATCACAAGTAAAATATATATATTTTTTCCATTTTTAAGATTCCTACCCACTAATATAATACAATATAAACATTCATAAAGAACTTAAACATTCCATTTAAAATAAACATCTCATTTGCATCTAAATAAAATTTACAAACATTTCAATTTTAATTTTAATTGAACCTTTAATTATTTATCATTTGTTGTACCATTAAATTCTTCACAATTCAAATTTATTATTAACATTCATTTTACACAAGACTCTTTTACTTTACTTCAAAGTCATTATCAAATCCATACTTACATATGGTCAGTCACTCCATCAAATGAACACATCATCACTTGTCATAGACTCAAAAATATAAACATTCATCACCACAAATATAACGTACAACCATCTGTACCTTCTGAAATATTATAACACCATATGACTCCACAACTAGACACATTTTACATTTATTCATTTACTATTTATTTTAAAGTTCAAATCTCAGAAAAATCATTTAAATTCTTTATCAAAATATATTTATACAACATTTCAAATTAATTCATCTCAAATCATTTAGCTCAATCATTTTTAAAAACACTAAGTTATTTTAATCACCATACTCCAACATAATTACAATTCATTTGCATTATAAACTTCATAATCATTCTCATTATTTATTTAGTCTGATAAAATATTATTATTATTATTTAAACAATTTCTACTACATACACACATTGTTTATAAAATAGGTTATTTACCTTCTGTCGACGTTTCTTAAAATCCTTTTAGGATTACTCGAGTTTCGACACCATTTGGTGTCATCATCAGATCAGAATATGAATTAAGTTAAAACATTTCGATGTATATGCATCTTGTCAGATATTTAAAGATTAAAACAACACATAAAATTATATATAACAATAAATAAACTATATCACAATAAAATAACATTAATAAAAGAATATAAAAAACAACGCGGCCGCAACGAACCTGCACAGCGTTCCTGCAAACAACGAACATTGTTTACATAAAATACATTTTACAACACAAACACAATTAATCTTACTATAAATTTATTTACAATTTTTTTGTCATATTATTTTATTGTTTACCACACCTCATTACATAAGTTAGCCAAGTAGTTACCATAAACTAAAATAATTAAATGTTCATTCACTTTTGCTCTAACCACATCATTGTAAATTAGCCTTACTTTCACATAACAATTCTCATCTTTACTTACTCTCATTACATTATAATTATTATTGTAATGACCATTATCATTAATTATATCAGCATAGTATTTGACAACATTACTGCCTCCTATTAATTCATAAAACCCGTCTACATTGGTAATTTTAGTCCAGTCTCGCTTAGTATTTTTGGTTACCATCAGGTAAGTTATATCATCATCTTCGTCTACTATATCCATGACAATACAAGGTAAGTGCTCATCATCTACAGTGGTATCATCAAAATAATCATTAACCCCTACTACAACCGGTAAGTATTTCACATCGTCTATTCTCTCCAATTCTAACCTCTCTATCAACTCTTTATAACTTCTACTTAACTTAAATACCTCTATCATTGTCTCTCTCTCTCTCTCATAATCACTTTCATCACAATACCTGTCACAACACCACTGACCTACTTCACTCCATGCAAAGGGCACAACAAACTTACTATACCACTTCCTGGCTTTTCCAGGTTTACAAAAAATTAGGGGATTATTTGAAGACACCTTGTCTTCAACATAACTTCTGGAGGAACCTTTGTCCTCATTCAACACTTGTGAAAATTCCATTTCACAATATACTCGGGGAAAATCTGCCCTTTGCCCACCTTACCTCTCTTCACACACTCTCCCAATCTTTTCAGCACTCGCTAACACTTTGTTACTAAACTCTACTTCAACAAAATCTTCCTTATCACTCTCAATATTAACCACCTTACTCTCTAGCACCACATTTTTAATTATATCATTGTTGTTCTCACTTACCTTTTCAACTACTACTATATTCTCATCACTACTACCTATCAACCTATTTTTATAACTATCACCTACCTCGTTAATTATTTCTTTGTTATTTTTGTTTACACTGCACTCCCCTGTATTTATTCTCCACACTCCCATCCCCTCAATGCTTTGTTCTAAATCGTTAAATTTAGTTTCAAATATTTCATCGGTTTTATCAAAATGTTTATTAATTTGTTTCATTTCATTTCTAATCTCATTAAAATTGCTTTCGTTTGTATCAAAACAATTATTTATTTTATCAAACTTCTCATTAAAATTATTCTTAATTTCATTGAAACTACTTTCGCATTTTATTCTTTGTTCATTAATATCCTTACTTAATTTATCAAATTTATTATCAAACTTTTCATCATTACTATCAAAACGACTATTTATTTTATCAAAATCATTCTTGACTTCTTTGTTGTGTTCTTTCAATTCACTCACATCACTGCTTAATTTATCAAACTTATTATTCTGAACATCAAATTTAATATTAATGTCCCCTCTTAGTTCACTAAAATTGCTACACATCATACTATACAACCGTGTTAACATATCATCGTCATCGGATTTCTTATTTTGATTAATTGAAATAGGTGTTGAATGAATTTCAATTTCATTCAATATTTTTGACTCGGTAAAATTACTTTCACTTGTTATCATTTCATTTGTTTGAATTCCTGAGTCGCTTCTATTAACCCACTCAGTTGACACGTTTTCTTTACATTCACACATCGATTTATTTTCGGCTTCCTCACCAACAATTACGTCAATCTCATTTATATTATTCTCCATATTTTATGGAATTTTCGTATACTAACAAAACTCACACTTACTATTGTTTTACTACTCCCTTAACCTAACATCATTTTATGTACACAATTTATACGTATTACTTAACTATAGTATACCCATCACATAACCTTCACGTAATTTATACGTACTCCCAAATCACGCTTATATCCACTTGTAGGTGTGGTTTATATAAAATTGCTTTTATATAAACAGTCCCTGTTCGGGCGCCAAATGTAATAGTACAATTACTTACCACATAATTATTAATAAAAACTCATCTTCTGTCCTGACCTTGTGTTGGCCAGGGTTCTGCACATGAACTCGTGATCTACAAGCGTAATTTAGGGTTATGTGTTGCAATAATTACTCTCATTTATGGTTGACTATTTCAACTTGATTTATTTCTTTTTATCATTCTCTTTTTTATGATTCAATAAAACATGCTTCCTCCTTCTCTATTCTCTACATTTCAAATGAACAACATTAAATACTGAGGTACAACCCTATTGACCAAAACAACAAACGTCTATCTCTTACTTCTTATAATTAAATTAAATTATTTATTTTATTAATTAATTAAAGAAAAGCAACCCAGTATTTACTCACACACACTTTCGCACTTTTACTCTCTTTAATTTAGAGCGCTTTATATTTAAATTTTCATAATTTGTTTCGGTATTTAATTCCTTTAAAATTGAAATGTTTTTATCTGGTCAACTGCTTATATTATGTACTCATCCTTTTATTGCCGTCTCCACGTGGTTACACCACCACTGTTAACTCCCAATTTCTGTAACACACTCCGAAAATAAGTTTAAACTGTTCGTACTTGCAGATTACGTCTGATTGTTCACTATGACATGATTTCCCGTTGTATTAAGTTAAATCACATGATTTACTGGTCGGCCGACCCTAATTTACTCGAGCAATGTTTTATACGACCGCGCGGTCTGATGGTGTTAGTCGACTCCCGCTTACAGCCAAGCGTCTTCAAGATGGCCAAAAAGTTCTCATGCTGACCAGCTTGCCCTGTGATAGGTCGAGCTGGTGTCACGTGACACAGTAATTAGTGACCATGAGGTACTGTATATTCCCTTTGGCTGACTGGCGAGCCTTGTACGTGCCGAATCATCTGTGCGGGCAAGCATACGCGCACTTGTGCACATACCTTTGCACCTGGAAAAGTAGCTTATTGCGGGGCGGACAGACCAAACATGCAACTGGGTGCCCCGACAAGGAATGTCTGTTGTTAAAATTGAGGCCCTGTGTGGGTAACTCTTGTGCGTCGCATTTACAATTGAACTTAAACCCATCACCCAATTCTGTCCCGTTACAATGTAAAACATATAAAAATGTTTACAACATACTTAATGTCGGTGTACTCAAAGAATTTATAAAATGTATGCTATAACTATGTAGGAAGAATCCTGAATTTCTCATTTGTTCTGAGAGAAATAGAGAGTCCACAACTTTCAAGCTAGTCTCATCCCCCCAAGAAGTTACTTCTAGTTATGCCACTGTGCTGACATTTTTCAAAAATTAGAATATAAGGGTATGTATAAAACATTCTGTTTTACAATATTCACACACACATCATACACACTCCACATTCTATATGTAAATCTGCAATATCCTTTTGATGTTTTGGTTTGAAAAAGGTCAGAAGGCCCAGAACATCTGGCTCAGATGTTTTGGTGATTCAGAAGTGTTGGTGGAGTTGTTGTAGCACATACAATAATTGATGCAATGTCATGATAGTATGCTAATTTTCCTTCTTTGTCATTGGAATCATGCTCCTTACATGTGCTCGCTTGTGGTCACATAAGTAAAAAAATATTTGTAGGTAAAACTAGCCAACACCAGGAAGACAGAAAACAATTGGAGACCCGTTGTAAGTATTGCAGAGGTTCTATTGAAACATTGTAATTCAGATTACTACAAAATATAATTTTCCCACAAAAGTATTTGTGTGTGTGTGCATGCATGCGCAATTATCGTGCAGGTCTACATATTTCATACATCCTTTTTACTAAAACATTCAGTAAGCTATATATATGTCTAAATTTATGTAGCAACCTGTGACGATGTAGATTGATTCTGTGAAACATGCATCAGGTACAAATACAGCAATAAAAAATAAGCAAAATATACTTGCAGAAGTTTGTTATTTGTTAACTTACACACACAAGCTTATCTTTCACAGTCCTGTTTTCATTATATATTATATTATTATGTATAACATATAATACCATATTATGTTCCTTTTTGTAACATCAAATCTTAGGAAGTCCAGACAAGGTAGGCTGCAGCTTGAGCCATACGGCACATAAGAACACAACTAGTACATATGTAGTGCAACTAGCACTATGCTTCAACCACATGTTATTACCTCAGGTACTGATTTCTACAGGCTGAGTCAGCACAGGGGCTGAATTAGTAGATTAGTAGCCAGACACCATACCCACTGACCTATTAAGTCTCTATTATTTACATAATTCTTACTATATATCATAAGCATCATTAGCACTTGTCTCTTCACTATTGAGCAAATGCCTCTTTAGTCATTCTCCAGAGGTTTATCTTTAGAATAAATGTTGCCAAGTTCACTGTATTACATTACTGAGCCTGATGGTCCTCTGTTTTAGAAATAGACATCATTATAGTCACTTTACATTTCTTGATCTTCATGCTGCTTGCTGCATAGCCAAATGGTCAGCCCCTTTCCAATTAATGATATTATGTAGACGATATCATTTATTCTATTTTGGTTAGGTATTCATTAAATTAGTTTCCTGTCTCTTATGTTATTTTTATTATGTACTCAAAACCTTGTGCATTTGCAAGTTTTGTGTTAATCCATGTTTATGACCTGTATGTTATTTTAGGAATAGCATACTAGTTAAAAACTTTCCTTTTTACCATAATGTTAGTTTATTCTTCTTCATAACATTCCTCGTAATTCCAAAAGCAGCCAACCCTGTACTTGATTCATCTGAGAATTTCCGGCATTGCATCTTTGGTGTTTGTATTTACCTAAATATTTCACTTCATTAAAGCTGTCACACCTTTACATTAGACTAGCAACTAAACTTATGAACTTCTAGGGCTGGCAACCCTAAGTGAGGACCTCAGAATTGAATTGATCAGAGGGAACAATGGGCTAAGTAATGGATGAGGACTCTGAGAACACCGAGACATCGAACATGCACGGTATATTGAATAAGGTAAAAGAAATGCTGAAAGGAAGCCCAAAACATGATGGTGTGCTAGAAAACATGGAAGCACAAGGAACAGTAGTTGGCTATTCCCTGAATAGATACTCTAGTAGGTGGCCCTTAGGACAGGGAAACAGCAAGAAACTGTATAAGACCTGTTAAGAAGAAGAAGAAGACACTTTTATCATCAATTTTTATCTATGGAGCTTGTTCAGCCTTACTAAACATTATGTTTGCGTTTTCCAAACTTGTTGTGAATAATTATTAGTTTTGATTTAACTTTCACTTGTAAACTTACTTGTTATTTTCACTCAAACGATCGTTTCGGAGTGGTGTGCTCCTTCGTCTGTGAGTTTGTTGGATACAGAATGTGCAAACTGTCGGTAATTCTATTATAAAAAAAGAAGAACTATCAAAACAACGGTAATTCTATATATAACGGTATTGGTTAACAGGTTGTGTCTGGGTGGCGGTGGAGGGGATTGGCGCTGGAGTTTGAATTGTTGTAGGTGTTGTTTATTACTGTGTCAAATAGTGTGTTTGATTTAAATTGTAATTGGTCATTGAGTATGTTGTTGGGTTGTGTGTGTATATTTCAAATTGTTCTGTGGTGTTAAGTTTACGACTTTTGGGTAGGTAATGTAAAATTTTAAGATTGTTTTTTATATTGGTGTAACTGTGGTTTTCTGTCTGGATATCTGTGGCAAATGTGGATTGTATGTTATTATTGGTGAGTGCTTTGGTGTGTTCATAAAATCTGGATGAAAAAGGTCTTCCTGTCTGGCCTATGTAGAATTTGTTGCAATAAACTCCTGTTTTTTTATATATGTCAGTGTTTTTGTTTGTGTTGTTGAGGTACCTTTTGATGGTGTTGTTGGTTCTGTATGCTATTTTGTAGTTGTATTTTCTGAATGTGTTGGCAATTCTGTGTGTGTTAGAGTTGTAGTATGTGAGTGTGATGTGTTTGTATTGTTCTGTGTTGTTATTATTTTGTGGTTTGTTGTTTTTGTTTTGGATCTGCCTATGTAATTTGTTTATTAAATCCTGGTTGTAGCCATTTTTAGGGCTATGTATTTTATGGTGTTAAGTTAGGTTGACCAGATTTTTTATGACGTAAAACAGGACATTTCTAAAATATGGAAATAAAAAAACAGGACAAAACAGGACATGAGTTACAAAGAAAATGTGCTTCATATATGACTGCACTGCTTCACTAAGACAAATAAAAACTACTTTTTACACATAAAAAGACATATTTTAATAACCAACTTAAAAACATACTTATCATGGCACTGGATCATATTATAATTGATCAAGTTTTTTCAAGAATTATAAAATTATAATTATTTCAAATATAAATATTAAAATTCTTAACAACTATAAAATTACATGGATGTGATTCATAGATATCAACATTATCAACAACCTGCTGAACATGAACTTGTGGCTTCTGAATCAGGAACATCACTATTAACTTTGTACTTATCACAAGACCTGATATCTCGCAAGAGCTTTGAATTACTTAATAGCAGGTTGTAGAATTCCTTACAGCTAAGGTCTTGAAAATTAGTTTTTAAAATTACAATTGCTTGAATAGTTTTGGTAGTAAAACGGTTTCTTTCATCAATCCAAAGGGAGTTCACAATTGAAAAGACTCTTTCCACAGCAACATTTGTGCCTGGTACAGCCAGAGCAAAACTCACAACCACCTCTATGTTTTTACATGGAATGCCTATACTTTTAAGTATGTGGAAGACATCACACCATTTCTTATCAATCTCCACATTAACTTTTTCCCATTCCTCAAATTTTCTGGATAAAACTTTGTTCACATGTCCTATCTCATCAAATAATTCATCTTCATGTACCTGAATTGTTGAACATGAATCTACTGTCTTAAGAATTTTCAGACTTTTTAAAACCTCATCCCAAGATACAGAATTTTTCAATGTTATCCAATGAAATGATTTCAGAGGCTGATATGGAGAGACCCACTTGTTTAAATAACTTAAAAAAGTGTCATAAAATAAATTGGTAATCGTTTCATATTTCGATTGGCTGAAAAGACCTTCATTTTCTAAGTTAATTAAAATTGAAGAAACAACTGAAGTTTGAAACTTACTACATTTCCTGTTATTGACTTTTTCTGTAAGCAATTCTAATTCTTCAGCTACTTCAGTGGCTGAAATGTTGGTTCTTTCCAACTTTTGGATTGAATTTGAAAACATTTTCAGTTGGCTTTGTATGAAATGAAGCCAAAGAAGTGACTGTGGGTTCTAAAAAAATTGTTTTAGCAATGTAGGACACCTATCCTGAGACATGAAATAAGACTTTAGAGGTTCATAAATATCAATAACCCTTGTAACTCCTGGCAACAATGACAACCATCTAGTTTTAACACTACCCAGAACCTGCTTATATTCAGTAGCAACAAAATCACAAAATAATTTCAATTCCTCCACACGCACGGTATAAATGTGAAAATATTGAAATATTGTATTCACTACTGTTTCTATGTCGATAGGAAGAATGTCTGCACTTGTTTGTACACCATTGTGTACCACATGAGCTGCACAACCAATGCCTTGAATATTCATTTTGAGCACATTGTTCAATTTAGAAAAAACGTTGTTTGTTCCGGCCCTCTTGTACCCACCAAAGTTAGTGTTACAGTTATCTGCACAAAACGCGATGATCTTGTCAACTAAATGATGTTTCTTTAAGATGTCCAGAACATGATTAGCTAATAATTCTGCTGTTTCTCCACCAACGTTCTGAAAACAGATTACTTTGCACTGAACACCTTTGGTAGGAATGAAATACCTAACTAGAATCGGCACTAATTTTAAGCTTTTGTGATTTGATGCATCAACCATCACAGACACATACTTAGCATCTTCAAGTTCTGATTGCACTTCATGCATTGCATACGGCGATAAAACGTTCATTAAAATCGACTCGCACTTTGTCCTGGAACACGTGAATTTCTTCTCAAATAGTTCTCTGATGATAAGAGATGTGCAGTCCATTGAACGGAAAGAATGGTTGTGTTTTGCAGTATGAAATGCAAACAGCCCTTCTTCAGCAGCGATACGTTTATCTTCCTCAGTTTGTAGTCCATTCCTACTTACAAAGGAAGTTATACTACTGGAAGTTCTCGCGGAAACTGCCAACACGTGTTTCTTTTTCTTAATGTGCTGTGTAATATCGGCACGTCCTCCATGTTCAATGGAAAAAACTGAACGACATAAAGTACATTCTACCTTTGTAGATGTGGTGTCGTCCTTCAAGAAAGGAAACTCTTTTTTCAGGGTTTTGGAGAAAGTACACTTTCTTTTCCCCATATTAATATGCACGTGTATCTCGAACCAAGCGAACAACAGACAATGGAGCAAGCTCGCCACGCCAAGCGTTAAAACTAACCAAACAAAAAAAGTTTACCTTGATTGCCTCACTCTCCCTTGACGCACTCTGGCGGAAATCAGAGATCATCATTTCTTTTCGCGATTGCGTTCCCTTAACCATTCGAGACCCGTCTTGACCTCAGTAAGAAAGTTTAAACGAACGAGACCAAAATGACACAAAAACGAATAAATAAAAACTCAAAACGAAGCGAAGATAAAAGATTAGGTTATCCGTTATTGCAAGTACGGAAAAACGGGACATTTGACATCCCGTTAATAATTTGCCGGGACAACGGGACACAATGAAAAAAAGGGACAATCCCGTTAAAAACGGGACGTCTGGTCACCCTATGTTAAGTTCATCTTTATAGTCTTGTTTATTCATTGGTATTTTAGTGAGTCCTTGTAGCATGTAGTTGACGGCTGCATGTGTATGTTGTGTTGGATGATTAGATGTATTGTGGATGACCATGTCAGTTGTGGGTGGTTTTCTGTATATTTTATATCTGTGCGTATTGTTTGTTTTGGTGATAGTTAAGTCTAGAAAGTTTATGCAGTTGTCTTTTTGTATTTCTATGGTGAATTTGAGTTTGGGGTGTATTGTGTTGATGTATTTGTGAAATGTTTCTAATTGTCTTTTATTACCTCTGAATAATAATATTATGTCATCTACATATCTATGCCAATATATGATTTTTTTGGTATATTTGTTGTTATGTATGAGATGTTCTTGTTCTATATGGTGTATAAATATTTCTGCTAGTATACCCGATATGGGGGAGCCCATCTGTTTGAGTGTATATCTTGTTATTGTATGTGAAGTAATTTTGATCTGTGATTATTTTTGTGAGTGTGATCATTTCTTGTATGTGTGTTTCAGGTGTGTTATTTTGTCTGACTAGGTTTTCAAGTGTTTGGATGGTTTCTTAACAGGTACATTGGTGTATAGATTCGTGATATCAAATGATGCTAATGTTGAAACTAAACTTCACAATTCCCTGGTTGAGCTCCATCAATTAAATTTTAATTCAATTAAGTTATCATTTTATTCACCTATGTTGATAACACCTTTGGTGGTAGGTAATCTCCTTACTATGTTCCTTTGTCTCTTTGTGTTTTACATGATACAGTTTTACACGTGTTCAGTTTGATTTGAGCTATTGATACATGTTTCAGTACAACGTACAAATATCCCATTCTATTTCTTGTTGCTTTTTGCCTTTATTATGCATTTTGTGTACCCTGAAACAAACGTATTTTCATAAATAAATAAAATACTAATATTTAATAAATAAATGACAAAAATTAATAAATTGCAACATACTTGAGGTTCATTTACCACATTTACAATTGGTGAATATTTTATTGTACAGTATTTACTCTTAAATACTGCTTGGTTAGGCACTTACTGATTGTAACGTTCTCAATTAAATCTGTTAATGATAAACTTCCTAAAAAGTATATAGAGATGACAGTATTAGAAACTTTATCAATTTTATTTTTTCAAATCATAACTGTCCCTCATTTGTTGTATTGTCGTGGATAAGTAGAATGCTGTACCATAATGTTTGTTCATAACAGTAGCAGGTGGGGATAGACTGACTTAACCATTCTTTTCCACATTGAGCAGATGCTGTCTCATCCATCATAAATATATGAAAAAATAGTATAAATGTTTATTGAAATATAAAGGATGTTTGCCGTTTTTTAGGGCTAATTTTAAGTTAGAATAATACTTTATAGTACATTCTGAATGTGCTGTAATTCCATATGCTTAAAAAATTTTAATAATTAATATATATTTTTAACTAAAAGTATGTAGAATTCAGAATTTAGAATACACAAAAGCTTTTATTTTTGTACATTTACAAGCCTTTTTTATATCATAGTAGTGGTATGCTGTGAAAGGGCATTATATAAAGCAGATACATACTAAGTAAACCCTTAGTATAAACCATGTATACTTAAAGAATGTATTCACCTATTAAAATAAATACTAATATGCCTACATATTATGTGTGTCATGTGTAATTCATTTTATCTGGCACCTGTATGTGTCTTCCATACATTTTATAATTACAGGTTTTATAATTATAGGTTTTATATAGGTTTCTTGCATTATATTAAACATTATGCCCATCATGATTTGCCTTTTTTTTGCCTCCACAGTCCTTAGTAAACAGCAAATGAAATATAAATATTTTATGCATGCAAATATTATTTTGTATTTGTGAGTATTCAGTCAGTCAGTTTGTACAGCAGACTTCAACCATTTTGGTAAGACAAATGTAAATTTTATACACGATTATAGCAATTCAGCATCTTGAATAAAGCAACTTCTTAGTCGTTTATAATTAAATATTCTCTGTGCTTTGAGCACCATCATGAATATTTAATGCCAGTAGAACTACAAATCACGGCTGTTTAAATCATTAAAGTTTCACAACAAACAACATGCTAGCAGGCACTGTTTTAAACCTCTCAGACAATTTATGCCATAGTCGCTCATTGATGTGTGGATAAAATGGATTTGGACAATTTTACAGCCGAGAATGTCACAGTTGCTGAAAAAGTGCCATCTCTGTACAATATTACTGAAGAGGACTCAAACTGGATAATGACATCAGCATTTATTATATTCACTATGCAAACGGGTAACAATACATACAATTTAGTTTTACTTTATAGTCTTTCACACTTCCTATCATATAGCGTATAATTACAAAAAAACAAGAATCATGAGAACATGTTATTTTGACTGTTCCTGTATGTTTTCTTTGCATATTTTACATCCCTCTCTAATGGAGATGAGGCTGGATCTTGCATAAACACTCTGCTTGCCCAAAAATAAATAAGTTTAAGGTAGTTTACTTGAAAATGTGAAGTGTCAGATATAGATCACCAAGTTGCAACTACTTCCCAGCCTAAAGCTTGATAACCAGATGATGATTATTAGTGTTGTTGCTAGCATTGTAAAGGCAAGAGACAATTACAAAATTATTGATTCAGACTAACCAATTTGCATAAGTCTAAACAATACTAATCTAAATAGTTATATGTTGCAAGTGACTTCGTTAATGTCAATGATTATACGAGGCACATTTAGAAAGTAAGGTCCATTTCGTTATTACTCATGGTGGGATAGAAGAGTGGGGATGTGCATGCGCTGTGGTATAATGTAACACACACTTGCAGTTCATTGTTGTGTTTTGGTCATGCTGTTGTTTTTTGCTGAATACGTGAGATTTATAATGAGTGCCGTAATAAAAAATCCCGCCACTTGTGAGGTTTCTGGTGTAATATGATTTTTACTTGGAACAAACAATACTGCTACAGAAATTTAAGACAGCTCTCTGAGATTTATGGTCCCAATATAATGAGTGACAGTAAGGTTCGACTTTGGTGTCGTTTGTTTAAAGAAGGGCGAACCAATGTCCATGATGACAAATGCAGTGGCCAGACAAGTGCAGTGACAGACGACGGAGAAAGTGAATGCAAAGATTCACGAGAATCACAGATTCACAATTTCTGAACTTTTTCAATTCAGTTTCCTGAATTTTCACTTATTCATAAAAAATTGTAACTGAAATTCTGGGCTATAAGAAACTGTGTGCAAGATGGGTACCCAAAATGCTTATAGATGTCCACAAACAGCAGTGTGTGGAAGCAGGACAAAACTTTTTGCACCATTTTGAAAATGAAGGAGAGGAATTTTTCTCCCACTTAGTGACTGGAGATGAAACTTGAATTTCCTATACAAATGTTGAATCAACGCAAAAATCTATGCAGTGGCACCACTCATCATCCCCAAAACCAAGAAGTTTAAACAAGCACCTTCAGTAAAAAAATGATGCCTACAATTTTCTGGGACCAAAAGGTGTGCTGCTTGTAGAGTTTCTCGAACGTGGTGTCACAATTAATGCCATTGCGTATTGTAAAACCTTAAACAAACTTAGACGTGCCATTCAGAACAAAAGACACAGAATGCTGTCATCTGGAATTGTGGTTTTGCATGACAATGCTCGCCCTCACGCTGCTCGATCAATTGTTCACCTTATCGAGAAATTTGGATGGGATGTTTTTGACCATCCACCCTTCAGCCCAGATCTCACACCAAGTGACTACCACCTGTTCCTTCACTTAAAGCAGTGGCTGCAGTCTCAGTGCTTTGAAAACAATGACAAACTTATGACAGGAGTGAAAATTGGTTGAAGTCACTGGTGACAAATTTTTTGATGCACGTTTAAAAAATCTATGCAATGGTATAAAAAGTGCATGGAAGTTGGTGGTGACTATGTTGAAAAACAATGTATGTATGTAGATATTGTTGGCCAAAATTAAAATTTTTTACTTTCATTTGTGTTTATTTAATTGCTCACCGGACCTTACTTTCTGGACACGCCTCATACTAAAAACACCATAATTATTATTTAAAAAAATAACAGATTTGTATAATGTGTATGCAGAAAAGTACATGGTTACACAACACAACCAAGGCTGCGTAGGCTGTTACCTCTATTCTTTTTTTGTTAACTTTATATGTTTTGGAATAATGTTAATCTCCAGCCATTATGTTACTAAGGATTAGACCAAAGGTATTTATTATTTTTAAAATCATGCGTATTTATTGGTCCATCTAGCGTATTATTCAGTGAATAATGACAGTGGGTTACATCAAAACATAATTTGTAAAACGTACATTTGTAAGCCAATGATGTTCTTTGTTTAATGTGTTCATAGAGGACATGGTAAGTAGTACTGTAAAATGAGAGGAAGGCTATCACATTTGAAGAAGGAAAAAAATTGTTTAAGACTTGCCAATATCTTTAATACCATCATGTTTAAGATACTAAGATGGTGGTTTTAGTAAATGTTATAGTAACTATACAAAGAATGTTACAGAACTACTTAGCAAATGGGGTAGAAGAGTATGGAATAAAAATAAACCAAGGCAAAAAGAAAGTGATGATAGTAGATAAACAAAGAATTATGAGAGTAGAAGAAATCAAAAGGAGAACAGAAGACACACACACAAAACATAATTAGAGAGCACATTGAATAAAAAGTGGACCAGTGAACAAGAAATCAGAAGGTTAGACCATTCATAGCAAAATAAATATTCAGAAGTAAAAAGGACATTTTTTGTAGCAGAATGAACTTGGGCTTGAGATGAAGTGTTTTTTAGAGTATTTACTTTATGGACCAAAGATATGTACAATGGGGAAGAGGGATTGTAATAGGAATAAGGCACTGGAAATATGAATTAGGCAGATGGAAGTAACAAGGTGGTAAAGATGAGGAATGAGAGGTGTCCAAAAAAGAACAGAAATCTGCAGGTTATAAAATGAAGAAATGGAAAGTGGAATGGATAAAACCTGAGGGAAACTTAAATGAGTTTATAAGAAGTGATGGGCTCGAGCCTGGAATGGAGATGGCATTGTTGGTGTCTGAGACTTGTCAGATGGTACAACACCATTATCATGTTCTCATATTCTTCGTAGATAATATTTCTAATATAGTACCTACAACTCTAATATATTATATCCATAAATCTTTAATCTCCCATAATATATATTTCAAGCCCAATTAGAAAGAATTTGAGTATAGCACAGTGTATATACCACATGCTGTTTGTCATTATAAAGCCTGTAGTATGTATGACATAGGGCTGTAGTAGTTTTTAAAACTCATGTAACCAAATTTTTATTAAAGAAAATTGGTAACGTTAACAAAAATTATGTGCTGTACCTTTTAGTACTTCATGTGTATTAAGTTACTTCAGTGGTAGATTGCTAAACAACTATGGGGCAAATGCTCCCTTTCAAGAAACATAATTACTGAACACTAAGTAGCATGGCTTTACTAAGAGGCTAAGTTATATTGTATAACTTAAAGTATTACCCTCCCCTTAAGCAAACATAAATTCTAAATGCCAAGGACCATAACTTTAAAAATAAATTTTATAAAATAATGAAAGTGCTTTAGATTAAATTTTAAAGCTGTCAGACAACTGATTAAAAAACTACAAATTATTCTTTTCAAGTGATTGGTTTCAATTTTTTTTTTTTTGTGTAATGTTACCGTATTCAATGATGGTTATAGTATAATCAGTCTTCCCCTCTAATCAAGTTCTGGGTGTGCCATTGATCTAAGTAACCTCTGTGAAAAGTGATAAACGAAATAGAGTACGAAGAACTGAAATGAGTCATTGTAAATGTGTTTTACTGCATGCTTATTATACAGGGTCCGCCAGTGAAGCAGGAAAATTAAAAGTACCCAATTTTTTCATGAAACATTTATTATCAGAATTTGTTTTACAGATTTGAGTTGAGTAAAGTATGCCATTATTTTACTTTTTAAAAATAACGCCGCTCAAGTGAGAGCCATTTCTGTGTAAACATTCTTCTAATCTTGACCAAAAATTTTCCATCACTCGACGAAGCAGGTCAGATTGAATCCGTGCAATTTCTTGTCTGGTATTGGTTTTTAATTCCGGTATAGTGTGCGTTCTATCAATGTATACCCTGCTCTTCAGAAATCCCCAAAGAAAAAAGTCGCATGCAGACAAATCTGGGGATCTTGCAGGCCACAAGATGTCGCCATATCTGGATATGAGTCCGTCCGGGAAGAGTTCTCTTAAAGCAGCCATGGGCACATGAGCAGTATGACTTGTGGCCCCATCCTGCTGGAAAAAATTAATTTCCGGAAACCTAGGGAGCTGTTGCATCAAAAATGTTCTGACCATGTGTGTGTAGTGGTCTGCATTGACAGTTGTGGTGTTTCCTCTATCGTCTTGGAAAAAATATGGCCCAATAATGCCAGATGATGAAACTGCACACCACACCGTAAATTTCGGACTATGTAATGGCTTTTCATGCAACTCACCTGGGTTTTCATCACTCTAATATCGACTATTTTGTTTGTTTACATATCCATTCAAATGAAAATGTGCTTCATCTGACATAAACATGCGGTGAATAAAGTTTTCATCATCATTTACACGTCGCAATATTTCTTCGCTGAAAATCCTGCGAGCCAGCATATCACCATCTTTTAACTCCTGGATTACTTGAATTTTGTAAGGATGAAAAGATAAGTCTTTATGCAAAATTCGTCATAACGATGTGTCACTAATGTTTAGTGCGGATGCATGTTTCATTGCAGAATGTTGTGGATTACGCACCAATGCTACTCGAACTCTTTCAATGTTTTCCTCTGTTCTTACAGACCTTGTTGCTCCTCTATGCTTTAAGTTTAATGTGGAACCAGTTTCTTCAAACTTTTTCACCCATAACATAATTGCATGAGCGGACGGCACTCTTCCATGTCGTGGAATATTAAAATGATTACGAAACAATCGTTGTACAGAAGTCACACAGTCACCATTCTTATAAAACGATTTTACGCAGAAAGCACGCTGTGCACCGGACCACTGCTCCATGTTTTAAAACATATAATAACAAATGGCATTAAATGTAAAACAACAATCGAAAACCTCCACGCCCTCTCGTGAACAGAAAATGAACTATTGGACTTTCAAAATTTCCCACTTCACTGGCGGACCCTGTATAACTACAATGATCATCAACACAACACATCTTGCAGATTTACTACTAGTAAAGAAGGTATATATTTTTAATACAAAAAGAACGTTCATGTTTATAAAAGTAATATAATATCTTTAAAGATAACATATCATTATCAAAATTTCTGTTTTTAAGGAGGTGCCCAGTAACATCCGACTCCATTCTGTTCTATTCCTTGCAATTTTATTTTCCTGATTCCCTTTTTTTTCTTCATATCATTGTTCAACTTTATCATTATGCATTTTCTCTTCTCTTTCTTTCCTTTCATTATCCAAAAATGTGATTCTAATGCTTTCCCCTTTATAGCATTCTTACTCAGGTCAGTCATTGTATCTAATTACTAGCACAAGTATCTAATTATCGGTCTAGGCTGGCCACCCAACATCCACATTTCAGTAGCCTATAACCAATCCCCCCTCTTTAAGTATTCATGTGTCACACTTATAAAGAATACGTCAGTATAATTATAACAACATATAATGGCAGGGTAGACCACTGGCAGGTGCTCACTTTGCAGTGCAAATCAGACTGACATATCAGTGAGCTAAGTGGACATTGAACGGCTTGACAGTTAATGTTATTACGTCAAACAGTGCACACTGTTTTGTAGTGTCATGTGTGTTACATGTATTCGTTCAATAATTTATATAATGACGTTTGAATTTCACCGAAGCTTCCTCATGACAGGATAAGAATTTTAGGACCTGATGATCAGAACTTGTTCCCGAAACAGGCTGTGTTAATGAAAACAATAAGTTACATGACAGGTTATATTAAAGAAATGAATTATCATATTGCAAACTGGAGACCATATATAATGTACCCACAATAGTGTTCACACACACACACACACAATATATATATATATATGTATACCAAAACATTTGTGTGTGTGTGTGGGGGGGGGGTTCCATCCGCTCTAACTGTATACATTCAAAACATAACTATATGTAATTTTTTAAATTCTTGGATTCCATTGTCCATGACGTGTCTCTTACTTAACTAAATATAATTATTTCACTAACAACTTGGAACACACAGTTTTTTATGGGTAAAAACGTAAAGTTTTATCTTATAACCTGAACCGGTTTTCGCTTTTAAAAAGCTTCTTCAGAGGCTGCCACTGGTAGCACTGTCCGTCTTGTTGTTGGTGACGGTATCGAGTTTCGAAAGATCGATATTGTGTGTGGTTAAACTCGCAAAACATCTAGACAAAATTATCAGACAGCACACACAACTACTAGACAACAACATTGCAGTAAAAAACAACACAGATCTAGTAACAAAAATAAAAGACATACACATCCCCGTAATGCCACATTAGCCTCCTTGGACATTAAAAGCCTGTACACAAACATCCCCATCTCTGAAACAATCGCCATCCTACAAAACAGACTCAAACAGAACAACACACCAGATGAACTTATCAACGAAATAACAGAAACTCTGAACATTATCACAAAACAAAACTACTTTACATATAACAATAAATTTTACACACAGAATGATGGTCTACCCATGGGCTCACCCATATCCAGCATTCTAGCAGAAGTCCCCCTCCAACACTTAGAAAAAACAAAAATCCTCACGAACAATGATAGACACTCACATAAAATACTATATTGGCATAGATACGTTGATGACATTCTAATACTATACAGGGGAAACAAAACACAATGTGAACAGTTACTAACACACATAAACAAAATACATAAAAACATAACATTTATGGCCGAATACAAACACAACAATAGCATAAACATCTTAGACCTATGCATCACAAAACATGAACACAGGCACAAATTCAGTATATACAGAAAAGCGACTACAACTGACACACTAGTACACAACTCCTCCAATCACCCAATACAACACAAACTGGCTGGCTTCAGAACCATGATACATAGACTTAACAACATCCCCCTCCCCCTAGATGAAAATGACTACAAAGACGAACTAAACACAATAAAATATCTAGTAGAATCCAATGGATACGACAGAACAATAGTCAATAAACTCCTACACAAAACAAACAACAGATAAAAACAGAAAACAACAAATTCATAACACTAACATACATCAACAAACAAACTGAAAAAATAGCCCACAAATTCAAAAAAGCAGGTACAGAATCACTTACAAAACTACTAACAAAACAGAACACACACAAAGCACAAAACAAATTCAATCTACCTTGTGTTTACAAACTAAATTGCTCAGATTGCAACAAATTCTACATAGGCCAGACAGGACGTAGCTTCAAACAAAGATACATTGAACACACAAAGGCACTCCACTCCACTACAGAATCCACCTTTGCAAACCACCTCATTGAAGCAAACCACACATACTTAAAACATCAACAATAACATGGACATTCTACACGTACACACAAAAGGCCGAAAACTAGACACTCCAGAACAATTGGAAATATACAAACACACGAAAACAAATAAAAACGACATCCTAAACAAATAGACACAATTCAAATCACACACATTATTTGAACATATCACACCCCACACACACAATATCGATCTTTAAAAACTCAATACCATCGCCTACAACAAAACGGACAGTGCTACCAGCGGCAGCCTCTGAAGAAGCTTTTTAAAAGCGAAAACCGGTTCAGGTTTGTAAGGTAAAACTTTACGTTTTTACCAATAAACAACTTTGTGTTCCGAGTCGTTAGTGAAATAATTATATTTAGTAATTTTTTAGTAGAACATTATATTCACTGCATAAGAAACAGGACTTCAGATAATGTGTGTAGGTCAATACAACACTTATTGGAGGCAAAATGTAAAAGGTTGATTTTGTATACTTAACCATAAAATAGTTTCATATAACAGTTTTCATTAGTAAAACATATAGGTAAGAATTCTAGTTTTCTTGTGTCACCCAGATTATGGGTGTAGGAAAAAACTTACTAAATTTTTGTTATAGCTTTTATGATATATTTATTGTCATATTTATTATGATATTCAAATTGGGCAAAAATATGTTAATTTGATATACAGTAATTAGTTAAACATTTTAACATACTTGAAATTTCCAAAATATGTGTATGTGCATAAGAGTTGTTTACCAGTGAAAGTTAAATAGCTCACAAAATTTAGTAGTAAAGGTAAGCATGATTTTAAAAACTGAACAGTTTTAAAAAGAAGAAATTCTGATGTCTGTGATGTAGCAAATTGTACTTTATTGTGGACCAATCAGAATTAACCTTTCTCCAGATATTAGCTACGAAACAATTTGTCGACAGTCTAACCACACTTATTGACCATATGACATTTAAATTTGGTAACAGTGGACATGCACTAATAGAGTTAATGTTGTTATTTGTATAAGTATAAATTATGGTTAGTTGTAGAATCTGTACTATAAATCAGACAACAGAATATTGATTAAAATGAATTATTAATTATTAAATAATAAAAAGTTAGTGGGCCAAGCTAAGTAAACTCTCCCTGATAGTGACTAAAATACCACTACAGCTATCTGGAGACAATAGCAGATCAGACAAGGATGACAGAGTAATCTTAGTGAGGAATGATTGAAAAGGACAATTAATCTACCAGTAGTAGATGGAATGATGTTAAGCAATGGCACACAAGAACTAACAAGGCAATATCCACAGGAAAGTGATCATAACATTTAGGAAAGTGATTATATATACATTTGCTATGTGCACAAAAAATTAAATATATCACAGTGTTTCTACCCAATTAGTATATGAATAAAAAAGAGTTGTCTGTCTGGGTTATTAATAATGAATTAACTTATTTAAATTACTAGTTAATAAAAACAAAGAAAATTTGCTGGTTGTTAAAATGAAAAATGTTAAGTGTTATTTAAATTATATACACAAAAATATAAGAAAAATTATTTCAATTTTCTATAAACGTGTAATTATTATCCAAACTTGCTTTCTCTAATAATTCCATTACACACAGTACAAATAGAAGCCCACCATGGGTGGGTGCTACAGGTAAATAAAACTAATGTGTGTGTGTGTGTGTGTGTGTGTGTGTGTGTGTGTATGTAAAAGCCATTTTACCTCTGGAATACAAGTTGTGTCTAAAAAGTAAAGAGATTGATTGTACAAAATGAATTATTGACCAATTAACTACAAAACGGTTTTAATTCTCTTCAAAATAGTTGCACTTGGAATCCAGGTACTTAGGGAAACATTGGATCCCAGTGATTGAAACAGTACCAAAAGTCTTCAATTGTTGGTACCTTTAGCTGAGCCATCGAAACCTTTAGGATATTTTACACACTTTCAAAATATTGGCTGCAGAGTTGGCTTTTGTTTTTTTTTAAATATAAAATAATCATGTGGGCCAGAGTCAGTAGTGTAGGAGGGGTGATGTACCACAGAATGCCCTGTTCACAGAGAAAGTGTGATATGCACTGTGTAGCTCGCCACCGCATGTGATTACTAGATGGCTGATTTCTCTCTGACAAGGTGGATCGCAATTTGTATAGGGTGATTCAGGGAAATGGGAAATTTACAAAATTAAGTACTGTTATTAAAAAAAATTAATAAATTTACTTTTGTCATATAATAGTCAAAAACATGCAATTTAAGAATACAACAGTAAATTTATTTCTTGAAGATGAGCACCATTTTTGTCCAAATTGTGCATGGTTTGAAGTAACATTTTAACAGGAATTTCAGCAATTGCTTCTTGAGAGTTAGCTTTCAATTCTTCCATTGTAACCATTTGACTATGATACACTTTGCTTTTATTGTGAGCTACACAATAAGAAATCACACACTAGCAGATCAGGGTATCTCGGTAACCATAGAATGTTACTGTTTTTCAAAATTAAACAATTGGCAAACTACTGGTGTACAGCAATCACCAATACTCGTGATGTGTGTGATGTTGATCCACCTTATTGAAACCAGGCATTGTCAATAATTTGTGGAATCTCTGTAGTTTTTGCCCAACCGAGGTTTCCAACATGACAACATAAATAAGGAATGCCATATTAGACACAGCACACCACATGGTAATTTGTTGCTATGCAACAGACATTGGTCTAGCTGAGCAGGATTTTCATGTGCCCAATATTAAAAATTTGTTATTAACAAACTCATTATCCTACTTTATCTTGTCAAGCATTCATTCACAGATTTGTTGTCACATTAGGTGACCATTGGGTTTCAGTTCCTGAATGATCTGCAACTTGTATGGATGATGGATGTAAGTCCTGTACCAATATTCTTTTAACACTTTAATAAACCTGTGAAGACACTGTTTGATGACAGCTTGAACAATGTGGGCATGTTGTGACAGCAGCTCGAACAGTTTTTATATTGTCTGACATACGAACGGTTCACCACTGGGAGAACCACCTGGTGGAAGACTACCTGGAGGTTTCTTGTTCTTGCTGAACCTGTTTCTCAAAATTACATATCCATTTGTTAATTGCATGTGCTGATGGAACACAATTGTGGCATCCTAAATTAAAGTGATGGCGAAATCCTCTATGCGCAGCCTCCACACAGTTAATGTTTTTGTAAAATGCTTTGATGAGAAAAGCACGTTGCGCACCACACCAAGTATCCACGATAACTAAATGGCAAGATGGCATAAGCTGGTTTCTATATGTTACTCATCATTAACAACACAAGTACGACATTTCCTGTTTCCCTGAATCACCATGTACAATGACCAGAGGGGTACAAGAGACTGCAGGCCTAATGTCTGAAGGCAGAAGAAGAAGTATGATATGACATTGGTTGTTATTATGATGAAAGATTCAGGATCAACATTCTCAGGCCAGACTCAAATCATGCATCAAAATTTTTGTAAACAGTCTGATGATTTAAAATTTATTTCATAACCAACCATCAAGTGACAATCAGGCATCACGAGATCACTTGCTTTGTCAACCATCACAGTTTCTTGGTCATTTCAAAATGCTTGGTGTCACATAAAACCTAAGCCCAACACATTGATTTAATTCTGGAAGCATATTTTAATGTTTCTGTGGCATTGGCTGGAATTTCAACACAAAATCTGATCATATATAAAGCAGCTCAAAATTTTTGACCTCCATTGAGATTAATTTTGTGGTGTGAGACAAAACAAACACTTTACAAAATCTGTGGTACAATAAAATCTGTTATGGCCAAGAAGTTAAAAATATTTATAAATATATCAACCATTATAGCCGTTAGCTGTTAAAATTTTGGTTTCTTGGTGTTGCCATATCCAGAAAAATAAAGCTTCTTTACTCTTTAGACAAACCTCATATTAAAGAATTCAAATTAAAACTACTGAATCTTAAATGCAGTGTATAACCACTGCCTTCTTTATCCAGTACCATCTCAGATTTCCATCTCTATGATTGGAGGTCGCCCATAACACTCTTGTAGTAAACTGTTTAAAAGTGAAGTGTCGATCTGTCATCAATGTCATGACAGTCAGTCATCTACAAAACAGGATGCAGATTTATAAAATATTCAGGAAACATAAAAAAAAAATCCTTAAATTCGTGTTAAATTAATTCTTATTTATATAATGTTTTGTGATGGTATAAATATAAACTAATTAATTATGATATTGATTTAAATGATTTCAAATTTTTATTGTTAAAATTTTATTTTTATATGTATGACCTGTGTTAAGGATTTGGACTCCTGGAATCTGGATGTGTTTCTTTGAAGAATGAAGTGAACATCATGATGAAGAATGTAGTAGACATATTTCTCGGTGGAATTACATATTGGCTGTTTGGTTTTGGCTTTAGTTTTGGTCAAGGTCCTTACACGACTCCAGTATTGGGTATGAGTGAGTTTGCTACTGATGTCGAGGTTGGGGATGAACTCATGGGAGCAATATTCACCGCTTTTCTCTTCCAGTTGTCTTTTGCAACAACTGCAACGACTATTGTCTCTGGTGCAATGGCTGAAAGGTTAAGTTAAAATAATTGTATGTTAAATTATGTTGGATATGTTACATAAAATATAAAATTTTAAGTGCTGTGAGGTTTAAAAAACTGGTGATAAGTTAAAAAATACTGTAGTGTAATGTATTATGGTAGAATTATAATGTAATTCTACTTACAATGTGAAACATAATGAATGAGACTTCTTAATAATCCATGATCAGGTGGTCACATTTATAAATGTATTTCCAGGGTTGTACATTTATATGTCTTCTCTCTCTCTCTCTCTCTCTCTCTCTCTCTCTCTCTCTCTCTCTCTCTCTCTCTCTCTCTCTCTCTCTCTCTCTCTCTCTCTCTTTCTAGCACTACAATATGTATGAACCTTGGCCTCCTCTGTGGTTTATAACGATCAAACAGGTTCCACACTGATGTTAACCAGATTCAATTCCCAGCTTCCTCAGAATGCATCCTACCCACTTAATGCATCTTAATATAAATCTGCCTCTTTTTCTTTGCCCACCTGGGGTTCCCACTATCACTTTGCATGTGATAACTTGTTGTCAAATTAAATGTATCCCTACTAATAATTTCACCACTGAAGACAGAACACAATGTACTGATTAATCTGTGGTGACAGAGAACATACAAACATAATTTACTAATTATTAATTTGTGTATAAGAATCATTAAGTTAATTGTACAGCATACTTTGTACACAAAGTACTGTTACTGAATTTCAGCTAATGACTAAGGAAGATACAAGATATTTTGGTAGAACAGGTATACAAACTTGGAAATAACAACTACACGTATTAGATCTGTGTGTATTAGAAATATTAAAATTTTTAACAACAATGTTTTGTAGTCATTTTCTGTATCATAAAAATAACAGTCACATTTTTTGTGCATCAGTTTAAGTCATTACCCGATTATTTAATTTCTATTAGGCTCTATGATATGCAGATACATTAAAAAAAAACATTCAGTATGTTATGTTGCAAGAAGTTCTTATTATATTTTATTCATATAACACTTATTACAAGAGTTTTTATAAGAATCGCTTTTTATTATTAAAGGCTCCTACTGATATAGACAGGCAGAGAGGAATTATTAAGAACTGTTCTACAAAAAGCTAAAAATCAAGTAAACTGATTGAAACAAATCATCAGAATGAAAGAGTAATCTGAATCACAAAGCATCACATTTTAAAATTATTTATATACTAATGACCTTGGCTAAAAAATGGGAAGTTTGTATGGCATCACATGTACAGCCAGCTCTCATTATCTGTGTTAATCATTGGAAAGGGTATTGCATAAAAAATGAAAACAATACAAAATCATGGTTAATCGAAAAACCAATGCTAATGTACTAAACTGCTAACTATTATCTAAGATAATTTATACAAAAAAAGATTATTTCCTTAATATAGTGGACAATGTGATGTGTCAACACATATTTTTTTCCAACATTTGTTAACATAAATAAATTGTAATTCACATGCAATTATTGTACTTTACAAAAAATGTTGAGCTAATTAAGAAATCGAGAATACAAATATGATCATATTTTTTAAGTATGACATGAATTTTATTTTTTTTTAGCAGAAAAATATTTTTCTTAGTGGAAGATTGTAACTTGCATAACATTATTATACAATACAATAAACTGTTATCTTGGCTTTGCAGGTATTTAAGTATTATTAATACTATACTTCAATACACACTATGCTGAATGCAGGTGGTTATGGAGTAAGAACAACAAGAGAAAACAATACTATAGTACACCAAGCACTTTGGTATTCATTGCTAGTTAGGATAGGCTGTACTGTTTGTATATGAATTAATTGGTAGTACATGGAGGTGTAGAATGTTAATGTATACTTCATGTTAGGAATATATTGCTGATATGCCACATAACAGACAAATCTGCTTGTGGATAGTGGAGAGTTGACTGTATACCAATATGGCATTGATTTCTTTTACGTACAGTTATATTTTTTATTTTCTATTTTTTTCTTTCCTATTAACCTCACTTGAAAACTATTGTTCCTTTTTGTTTGTATACCTAAAATCAGAGGCAGCATAACTGTTTTGTCCCCCTTTTGACTCTATAAGTTTTTATATTTTGTTGTGTCAAGAAAGGGATCTGTTTTATGTGACAACAGCATTTACTATTACCAGGTGCAACTTCAAAGCATACTGCTTGTTCTCATTTCTCAATACAGTAGTGTATTGTGTACCAGCTGGTTGGGTTTGGGGTGACCATGGTTTTTTAAACCAAATGGGAGCTGTTGACATAGCAGGTTCTGGTTGTGTACACTTGATTGGTGGAGTTTCAGGTAAATATTAATTATAGTAAAGCAAATAAATAACAATTAAACACTAATAAAGACAATTATTTCACCTTCTACAGTTCTAGAGTCACAAAACGGTAAATTATTTCCACACGAGTTCTGACTTGATAGAAGTTCAATTATTTATTCATATGTACCCCCTAGTACCCTCATAGAATTATTTATTTGTGTGTACAAAAGTAACCCTTTAGTACTAGTAAAAATTGTTTAAAGTGTTCAGAAATCATATTTGTTAATATTTCCAGCATTTGCTTCTGCAATGATGCTTGGTCCACGTTTGGGGAGATATGTTGATGGTACAGCACCTCTGCCATTAGGTACTCCAGTGAACTGTGTCATGGGATTGTTTGTCCTTTGGTGGGGGTGGCTTGCTTTCAATTCTGGCAGGTAATTCACATACAATTGAAAACTAAAATATAGACCGAGCTGTCACATGTATGTAAAAATGAAAACACAATTCGATTTCTATTACTTTAGTTATACAGTAACTAAAACCATTCAGTAAAACCATGCTTGTAAAACCATTCAGTCTTTAAACTTACATCAAAAGCAAAACTAATACTAATATATCACAAATGTCTGAAGTCATGAATGTAACAAGCACTAGCTAGTATTATGGCACTAGTTATATTGGCCTGAAAACTTGTTTATTGTACAGTAGCCTCTCTCTTAACCGACAATCCAATCTATTAACCGACTGTTTCACTAGAGAGGGTGCAAAAAATTAACAATACTTACGTACACTAATAACACGTTATTAATCTTTTTTAATAAAGATTATTTGTACAGAATGTACATTATATTATATTAAAGGTAAAATGCTGTACTATGCATAATTATTACCACTGTTAAATATTTTACTGTGTCATTTCATCAGTGTGTATTTTGACGAACTGACATTGTAAACAAAAGCATTTAGGTAACAGCTGGAGTCTTGAAAATGAGTCGTGTCCTGTAGTGACTAATTATTTGTCATCTTTCCATTAGGCTTAATGACATCAGTTTTATTTTAGACACCGTGCAGTTATCGACGTGTTTGAAGAAATCGTACAGTTTTCGTACATTCAATTTACACTCTCAATTGAAAATTTTTGAGTGTACTCTACAATATTTGTGTGTACTGTACAAAATTTAATATACGTACTGCCTGTTATAAACATGGCCGATAAAAGAAAGTGCGTGGTAATTTCATTAGAGAAAAATTGGATGCATTGGACCTTTTATAAAAAGGGGAGTTGGTTAAAAAATTGTGCTTGACTTTGGGGTCTGGGAAACCACTGTAAAGGACTGGAAGAAAAAAAATGAACATAAAATCTTACTGCTCCAGTGTATCAAGTGAAACACCTACTGCTTTAACATTTTGTTTTACACTGAATAAACCAAATTTAGAAATACTAGATAATGCACTATAGCTGTTGTTTGTTCAAAAACGACACAAAGGTGTACCTTTGAATGACCCAGTAATTCAAGAAAAGTCTTTACATTTAAATGGGTCGCTTAATGGTGATGCGAATTTTTCGGCAAGTGATGGGTGGTTAACAAAATGGAAAAACAACACGGTATATACATTTTATCGATTTGCGGAGAAAAGTTATTGGCTTATCCATTGGCTGCTACTAATTTCTCAAATCGGTTTATAAAAATCATAATTGATGAAAACATGGTGGCTGATCAGATTTATAATATTTATGAAATGTGGCTGCATTATAGAATGCTTCCGCAACAGACTTTTGCTCGACAATCAGAACTAAATGCGCCAGGTCATAAGTTGTCTAAAGACAGAATTACTATTGCTGTTTCCTTCAGGATCACATAAATTACTACTTTTGTTGTCGGAAAATCTGTAAAACCTAGGGCTTTCAAAAACATAAATCCATCATCTCTACCTGTTTATTATCGCGCTCAGAAATCTGCTTGGATGGATTCCTTTTTATTTCAAGACTGGTTTGATACTGAATTTGTTCCAAAAGTGAAAACATTTCTTAAATCAAAAAATCTTCCAGGAAAGGTAATTCTTAGAGTTAGATAATGCTCCCAGTCATCTGTCAAATGATTTCCTCAAACACGAAGAAATTAAAGTTCCTGCCACCTAATGTTACATTGATTATACAACCGAAGGATCAAGTTGTTATCATGACAATAAAAAAACTATACAAAAGAAAGTTACTCACTTCAATTTTTGAAAATATAGATGATGGTAATATTGATATAACACAAGCTTTAAAAAAACTTAATGTTAAGGACGTTATTTACATGATAGCTGATGTGTGGAGTACAATTTGTGAGACTACTCTGCAAAAATCTTGGCAAAAAATTCTGCCAGCAGTTGTTTCAGATGATATTATGCCCAGCCCTGCAGAAAATAAACTCTTGCCATTAGCGAGACAATTACCAGGATGCGAAGCTGCTGAAGAACAAGAGTTGGTCGAATGGTTAAATGAAGATGAAAATATGGAGAATGAAATGGACGATAATGAAATTATTGGAGTAATGAATAATAATGAGGACCATGAAAGTGATAATGAATCCAACAAGGATCAAGAAAGAAAAATTTCTCACGTGACTGGGAAAGATGCTCTAGAAATAGCCCTTCGATATGTTGAATAACAGCCTACTTCAACATCAGTTGGTGTAATGAATCTGAAAAAGTGGAGAAATTATGCAGCTGACAAATGTCAGAGTAACATAAAACAAAAGAAAATGACCGACTTTTTTTCATAAATCTGAGGGTTTTAAACTTTTTAAGTGTACAGTGTGCATTAAAGTGTTTGTTTTTATGTAGGTTAATTGTGCAGTAAAATATAAGTAACACGTTTTCGTGTTACAACTTTAATTTTCTGCCTACATAGTTTACTTAACACCCAAAATATTCGTTTATTTATAAATTATAACTGACTATAATGAGCCAAAAGAAAGCAGACCATAACTTCTTTCTTGTTTTCATAATTAAGGTAAGTCATTCATGTACACTACTGTGTATATTTTATTTATTGTTCTATTTACTGTACTCACAGATAATTAAAGCAGTTATAATTAAACCATTTATCCAATTTTATTGTACGCATTTCATTTATAGATACAGTACAAAGTGGGTTGTACGTACCTGTACTTCAAATATAGGCTATTCAATTCTTTGTTCTTGATGGTCATAAATGAGCTACTGTTCTGTTGACTGACTTTTCCATAAGTAATTTAGCTTAAACATTATTGTACCATATATGCACATATTGTATTTTAATTTACAGTACATACGGAGTTAGTGGAGCTAAATGGCAGTATGCTGCTAAGGCAGCTGTTATGACAATGTTGTCGTCATTCGGTGGAGGATGTGTTGGTCTTTGTCATACATTGTTGGTACAAAAAGGGCAGATTGACATAATGGATATAATCAACAGTGTATTAGGTGCTTTGGTTGCCATTACTGGTAAGTTTATATACATCAATACAACAAAAACATATAGGCCTACTCAATACTATCTATACTCTACTCAATAAAAACTCTTACTCTTGCTCCCCCCCCCCACACACACACCAACAAAAATCAACATTTATTTATAAAATACTGTAGATATTTCATGTGAAAGCGGTGAGGGAAACCAGTTATTTTGATAACACACAAAATTTTATCTATGTGTACGCACAGTTATGCATAACTGAAATTATACAATTTGAGTTAACATTTTCTGGGCTGTAGTACCATGAGTCACTACAATATTTGTTGCCGAATGTTTTGGCTATACAAAAGACAGACAGTTATCCTAGTGGTGCTGCAGACAAAGTCTCAGTGTCGTTTTCCTGCTCTTGCAGTCACAAAAAAAACAAGTGTTGGATCACACATACACACAAGACACACACACACACACACACACACACACACACACACACACACACACACACACACACACACACACGCATGCACGCACACATACATAATACTCCTATAAAGTTATGCTTCTAAAAGATTCACGCACACACATACACACACTTTCATAAAAACACTCCACAGACATGATAAAGAACAGTAACAATGAAAAGAGGTGAAATAAAGCAATGAAATGAAACAGACAATAAGAAAGATGAAAGATCAGTCAGACAGAGTTTTAAAAAAGTAAGGAAACAGGAGATGTGTGTGTGTGTGTGTGTGTGTGTGTGTGTGTGTGTGTGTGTGTGTGTGTGTGTGTGTGTGTGTGTGTGTGTGTGTTACCCTCACTTAACAACTTACATTCGACCACAGAATATTATTGTCAAAGAACTGTCCAAGATTTCAATCAAAAAACGTGGCATCCATCCAAAAGTGATTACAGAAAATAATTTTTTGGCATGAATCCAGCAGGATGAATTTATATTAAATTTGTAACCACTTGTTGATACAATAAATTAATATTATAAATATGTACGTGTGTGTGTGTGTGCTATGTATATGTGGGTGTGGGTGGGTGTATGTGTTTGTGCACACTTGTGCAAGCATGTCCTAGTAGGAAGGTATGTGGGTTGTTGGGTATCAAATGAAGCCGAATATGAATCTATTATGAAAATGTCAACATAATTTGATGGAGGGTGTGTTCGTTTTTGACATTCATTACTGGCAAACAGTGACATATTTATACAATTTATCTAATCATCGGAGTGGTATTAGGAGGATATCTGTTTGGATAAAATATTTATTTTTGTTGATATATTAAGTGTTTAACATGGTAAACAATAATATACCCTTTAATATCAAAGAACGTAAGCATTATATTTTTCCTCTACACTTTGAGAGGTTGATGTTGGATAATGCTTCATTCTCATGTATTTTCATATATGATTCACATCAGACAGTCAGTAACACTCAGGATAAGACAACATTTAATTAATGTCTGTGCCAACTTTGTTGTCAGGCTAACTGGTAAATAGTACTATATCCTTTAATGTGACAGGAAGTAAGAAATATATTTTTTCTCTGTATTTAAGAGGTTGACATCAGATAAACATAGGAAAGTTGTTACATATGATATATATATATAGTTAAATCAAAAATAATAAGAATACTGATGTGTAGGCCTATACTATTACTAAAGTTTTTACCAAAGATATTTCCAAAATCAGTAAAAAATTTCCTTGGTTTACCGAATAAGGTTTCATTTCATGGAAAATACTCCTTTATTAATTTTTTTTGACAGTGCCTGATTTATAGTTTATGACTTGGCATGTAATTAATTTATGCAAGATTTTAATCTAGGCATAGATGACTTTAATTAAATTTTATTGTTACATTATACATTTTATATATATATATATATATATATATATACATGTGCAGTAGCGCGATAATTTTACTTTATAGGTTGGCTAATCTGCTCTTTACTTTTTGTTGTAATCTGATTATTCATGTTGATGCTCTGTACAGTACGTCTCAAACGCTTGAAAGCGGCGGCAGCACGCCCGCCTTTCACTGTCATATTTTTCTTGTCGCGACATTCAATGTAGGCCTTAGGCCAACACACTTTACTTATGGCCCATTATTAATATAATTTAATATTTTTGATACGTTGTACATACATCATGCTTATTAGCCAACCTGTGATTCATAACAACTGCTAACTTCATATTTCAAATGTACTTTTGAATTCAAATAAATAAATTGTATACAGTCCACTCTCTTCATCATTTCTGCATCCTGGTGAATCAACTAAATACATATTTTCAATCAACATTCTTCTTACTAAACATTTTTTGGTCACTCCGGACCTGGATTTTCGATGCATCATTCCTAATTAATATTTTTCTGCCACTATTTCTGGCCATCACGGGCGAATTAGCATATCCGCTGATACGACCGTGGCGTGATTTCCATCGGCATTTCGCTTGTCACCTTTGAGCCTCCTGACAACATCATCTCAAGAGCCTGCGAGCTACAGTGCTTCAAACAAGGCGGTCATCTCTACGAGCTGTGTTCGCCATCTTCTCCAACGCGTCGACACTGCAGGACATCGCCTACAAGGTATCACCTCAATAACAGCATAACAAGGTGCGTACAATGGCTGAAGAAGGCCTCAAAGTGTTAACCAGAAAGAGAGGCGGCTTAAAGTCCGCAATAGTGCGAATACAATCTGCCGTAAATAACTTTGATATAAATTCCAGCACAAAACATTTTTTAACAGTAAGGCTAGAAAGTCTGAAAAGCTTGGCATCGAAGTGTGACGAGGTGCAGTCTGAAATAGAACTTACTTGTAAAGACATGAGCGCGGCTCAAGAAGACCGAGTTGAGGTCGAAGAAATGCTATATTCGACTGAAGCAAATATTTTGCAATTACTTGATACATTTAATGTTCAGAGTGTACCTCCCGTATTATCGACACACATGCAATTAAAACCAATAAGTTTGCCCTGCTTCTCAGGCAACATATTGGAATGGCAGCATTTTCATTCAATTTTTAAGGACTTAGTGCATACAAGATCCGATTTAACGCCAGCGCAGAAGTTACATTATTTACATTCTTCTTTAAAAAATGAACCTTTAGATTTAATTAAGTCACTACCCATCTGTAAGGAAAATTATTCAATAGCGTTGAGTTTGCTGTCCGAAAGGTATGACAACAAGTTCATACTAGCAAAATACTATGTGCAAAATTTACTTCAAGTCAAGTCGACAATTAAGGACTCTGTCCAAAGTTTGGCAGAATTCACAAACACAATAACGTCTTCCGTTAATTCACTGGCGGCAATGCAACTGTCAGTGAATTCATTTGAATTTATTATTATACAATTATTATCAACTAAACTCGACCCTACTACCTTTAAACTATGGAAGGAGTCATAGACCCTGACAATTTACCTAACTTTCAAGATTTCACTCATTTTTTAAACTCACGTAGACAGCTGTTAGAAAATACACTGCCTATCGAAGTCGGACAGCAACTCAACAAACCTAATTTAAGACTTAACAATAAATATGATAAATATAAATCAAGAAACACTGCTGGCAGTACTACATTTAAGAGTTATCACTCAGCGGCAAGCAATTATTCATGTTTGTGTTGTAAATCTAATCACCCGCTTTACATATGTGATAAATTTCGTACATTAAGCACCGCTGAGCGGGGACAATTTGTATCAAGTCATAAATGTTGTATCAATTGTCTTAGATCAGATCATCTTGTATCTAGCTGTAAGAATAAGTAGGTGTGTAAGATCTGTTCAAAACGACACCACACATTGTTTGCACGCGAACAACGTGCCGAAATCAATATCTGCCAGCAGTAACTATTGTTCGCTCAAATTACAATCCACGAACAATGTCCTTTTATCAACAGCAGTTGTATTTGTCATTGACCAGGCTGGCAACAGACATAGGGCAAGAGTTCTTTTAGACGCCGGGTCACAAATAAATTTTTGCACAAAATCATTTGCAAGGAAATTACAGCTTAATTTAACTAAATCCAACATACCAATTACGGGTATAAACAATACAGCATGTTACGCAACTGATCTTGCGTCTATACGCATTATTTCTCGTTATCAGAGATATAGCTTCGAGGCGAAATGTGCTATCTTATCTACATTAACCCACAATCTGCCGGCAAAATCGGTTGACATAAATCAATTCCACATTCCGAGCAACATTTTTCTGGCTGACCCAGATTTCAACATATCGTCGCAAATCGACATACTCTTAGGGGCACAATTTTACCTGGACTTAATTTTAGCTAATAAATACATACGCGCAGGCCCGTATTTTGGATGTATAACGCCCCTGTGCAGTCATTAATTTTACGCCCCCTATTCCCTGAGCTAAACTTCAGTGTCGCTATTCGTTTACAGACTATGGACAATAAATTGTTTAATTACTTACTTCAATTTTAAACTGTATTATAGACAGTATTTAAACTTAACTGAATACACAATATATGAAACAAAGTTGCAAGTTAAACATTTATACATTATTCTGAAGACGATATTATAACATCTTAACTTGTGTTATAACGTAGGGAACCCGCGTTAATTGGTTATGCCAATTATACAGGCTGCCTTTCATTGTGACGAGCTGAAAATTAATCACAACAAATAAAACAATTCTTATATCAGGATATTGGGAAGGGGAGACTGTTGATTTATACACTCAGTTTACTCGGTACTCAGATGACATCTCTTTATTACATTATGAGATAAAGTTCTCTATTTAAAGTTCTCAACATATATAGTTTACAGTATAATTATATATATTACTCTTTCATAAGGGCCCTCAAAATATGATGTACATCTATTTAATTTATTCCACGGATCCGGGATTGAATATATATTAAGTTAATAATGGTCACCTTGCCATATACAACATTGAAAATTGAGCCATTTGAAGAATGGACTTTATTAATCTTTCAAAACAAGAAAACTTTTAGTTTAAACATTTACTCTTTTGCTATAACCAGTGTTATTAGATTACAGACTACATGTTACATATAATGTCTGTCTTTTAAGTCTTAAAAGTGGTGAGTTAAATTGTCTTTTGTGGGTAATAATTTTAGTAACTCATAACCATGGAAGACAAGCCTCCATGTCACCTGGTTTTCAGTATTTGCTGCAGAATTGGTTCTTCGGTCCTTGGTGTGTTTCCTGAAGGTCTGTCGTTGCCTTAGTATCCGGTGATGGTGAAGTTCCTGAAGTCTGTTATATCATTCGGGGTGAAGTACTCTCATCTTAGGCGACTGTAGTAATTCTTGTAGGATACTCTCATCTTAGGCGACTGTTGTAATTCTTGTAGTTATAATAAATAAATAGAAAGTTTGTTTCACAGTAATACACTTCACATGATTATTGATTAGTTGAAAATCACCTTCATGTTTGTAGTAATGTATGAATTACATAGTTTGTTATTTAATTTATTCATTGAGAGAGAGATGTCATCGCCGCACAAATTTAGTTATTTAAATATTCATTGAACCAACCATTCACATAATTATACACGCGTCGCGAAACAACGCTGTACGCAGCTTACGGCGTGAGCACTCCATTGCAAGTGGGCAAAAATAGTTAGGGGGAGAGTAGTAATCTCGCGACAATTACTAGTCAACATAAAAGTAGTTCCATGTTTCTAATTTAATTAAAGGACTGAAGTTTGATTAAATAATAAAATAGAGATATTCTTAGTTACAGACGTTATCAAAGTACATTACAGTGGTCTTATTTAATTATTTAAATAATAACAAAATTTACAATTATATTTAGTTTGTTTAGGGGTCAGAAAACAAGTTAATTCTGGTCAGTGCCTGTATATGCAGGATTAATTAACAAGCTTTACCCTTTCTGTACAATTGTATTCCCTTTTATTTTATTATTAGACTTTTTATTAAATATTATTATTATTTAATGATAGCAATAAGATTTAGTTTAAAATGTGAGATTTTATTAAAATTTTAAAATTTCTCAGCTTATATATTAACAATTTAATTAATTAACATATTTTTATTAATGAAATCGTCACAATATATGGTAAACACATAGAAAATAATCACTACAGTTTAATAACCTCAGTTAAAAATATCACTGAAACATCCAATTTGGTCAGTCAAACGTATATGGTAGAAACACTGCAATTTGATACTAACCATTTTGTGAAACTTACCAAACTTAGAGAAATGACTTTCTTCTGACTTTTGCATTTGCAAATGCATTTATCACTTCCTCAAAATCCAGACTGACAGTGATGTCTGATTCTATGGCGAGCACTCCAAGACTGACCAGTCGTTCTTGATTCTGTGCTGTCCGTAGATAGTTCTTGATTCGTTTTAAAACTGAAAATGACCTTTCAGCAGAAGTTTGTTGCTGGAGTACAGTTGTAGATCTTGAGTGCAGTGTACACATTTGGGTAGACATCACTAATTTTCTTCGAAGCCAACATTCTGCAGAGAAATGGAAGAGACGATAATTTGTTACCATCTTCTGTCTTCATAGATAACAGATAGCTTTTCAAATGGATGCATTCTTCACCAAAGCTGCTTTCTATGTCGGAATCATAAATGGCTCGAAGTTTCTCTGCAGCATCATAAATTTGAGGAGCTTCTAGTTTGGTGATATTTGAGAGAAATGAAAATATTAAATTATATTCTTTGTAGACATTAACTCTCTTCTGTAACTCAGTCTGGAGAGTTTGTATGATCTTGGAATATGAAATTTCCATTCGTCTCCAGATCTTGTCATGTTCCAAGTCATCTGATCCTAGTTCTTCTTCAGGACTTTCTGGTTCCACTTCTGATTCAGATGATTCATCAAAAAATCGCCTACGTTTAATTTGACGTTTTTGTCTTGAAATCTCAACAGCTGAAGAAGAAGGAACTGATTCCAGACTCCTGATCTGATTAAGTTTCTTTTCAGCTGAATCTCTGTGATTGGGGAAACAGGTCTGAAGCTCAGTTAAATACACTGTAAGAGAGTCGTACATTTCAATAACAGTGGAAATGTCCATTTCCTGAGCTTGCAATTTTTTCATGACTTTGCCAAATTGTTGAAGAATAGAACCCCACACTGATGTCATGAATGCTACCTCAATGCTATTTAATTTCCTAAGAAGACCATCAGCTTGACATCTACCTTTACCCGTTTCATTTTCTGAAATAGTTCTTAATGCAGAAACCACTGCTTTCCAATCTACATCCAAGCTCTTGCAAGCATCCTCACGTGCACACCATCGAGTTGTTGACAGTGATTTCAATGTCATGGTTACAGAATCAAAAAATGTTTCCAAGATATTCCATCTCCCTATAGAATCTGCGAAGTAATTATATAAACTTTGCAATAACTCAAAAAACCGTACTGCAGCAATACAGCATTTCATTGCTTGTGAACCAACTAGATTCAGTGAGTGAGCTGCACATGGAATGAAGAAAACAAGAGGATTTCTTTCCTTGAGTCTTGCTTGCAAGCCAGAATATATTCCAGACATATTGGCCGCATTGTCATATGATTGACCTCTACAGTTATCAACTTTCAGACCATGTTGTTCTAAAGAATTCATTAGTGCTTCAAAAAGCTTTTCTCCAGTATGGCCTGTATTTTTCATAAAACACAGAAATCTTTCAACTGAGAGCCCACAATCAGTTACATATCTAACAACTACACTTAACTGGTCATTATGAGATAAATCTGGCGTAGAATCTACTATGACTGAAAAATATTTAGAAGAAATAACTTCATTGCCTATTTTTTCACTCACTGACTTTCCCATAAGATGTATTAATTCTTCATAAGTTGCTGGTGACAAGTATTATGTAGATCCTTTTCCAGGATTACCGAACCGTGCAATATGGTCAGCCAGAAAAGAATCGTACTCTGCAATTAATTCCAAACACATCATGAAATTTCCATTTTTCACAGAGCCAAACTTCTCTTCGTCTCCACGAAATGCTAAACCCCTAGAAGCTAGTTTTTTAACAACAGAAACAACTCTTTTTAGTACAGTTCTCCAATATGTAACTTCATGTTCATGCTGGCTGAGCAATCTTTTGTCAATTCTGTTCATCTCATTTCCTCTACTTTTCAATTTTAACAAGCAGTCTCTGTGAGAAGCAGAATTTTCGTGTTCGGCTATTCTTATGCCAGCATGGCTCCAATCATTGAAACCAGATGTTGCAAACTGAGATGTACCACCGAATAATTTGCATGGGGCACAGAACAGTGATCCTTGGCTGGGAGAATAAACAAGATATTCACGGTTCATAATTTCCCCATTTACTAAAATCCTATGGAATAGTTTCTTGCTGCAAAACCGTTGTGTTCCATCAACATATCGCCGCGAGGACTGTGAAAAGTCAGCGTCTTTGTTTTGATTAATACCATTTTTTATCAAATAATCCCGAGTGTGATCAGTGTTTTCCCAATAGAATGGATCATTACTAGGAATAGACACTGCAAAATCCACTTCTGTAGAGAGTGTAGCTTGTTCCTGTACTTCGAGATTTTCGACTTCCACGTTGTCTTTACTGTTTTCCACTATAATTTCACCCGAATTTTCAGGCCTACACTGTTCACTTTTGTTTTCACCACTGAAATATGAGTCCAGTCGAGGTATTTTCTGCAAAATTTTACTCTCCCTCTGTCTTTTTTCCTCAGCTTTCTTGCGATATGCAGCACCACTTAACCTAGATCGCCCATCCATACCGTCCCTAAGCTATTATATCTTAACCGAAAAACCTATAGAAATACTGTTTTGTAGAACATTTAAAACTGAATAATTCACTGTCAACAGTTAAAATACTCGGCGTATCGTATAAAATGCCTTGATTTTGAAAGTTAATAACAAGTTGGAACCACGTGGAACGATGAAACGCCAACTTAACTCTGAATTAATAACAACATACACACCAAAGAATATGCACACATTTAGACATTTTGCAAAGATAGTTTATCAGATTTTATCAGATTACTAACTCTATACTCAACACTAAATCCAAATTTTACGTCCTATAATTTAAATAATACGAATAATAAACGTTATTTATAAACGAAAACACTGCTCACACCTTTACACTTTCGTACACAACGCAGAACGTAACCTCCAAACACAAAGCTGCAGAGCACGTGTAAAATTATTCACCACAGCCACGTAAATTACATCAGCCTAAGAAGGAATGAATACCAAATGTTTCAGAAACTATCCGCTAGAGGGCAGCACGAATACCATTCCAATAAACGACGTATGACGGCAATACTAACGAAGCAAAAGTTGAAAACGTAAATATACGTGATTACTGATTTTGGCCCGTCTGACAAAAAACGTGTATATACGTGATTACTGTTCAAAGGCTTAATGCCAGATCCAGAACGCTAATCTACTTCGGGCTTTATAATGATATGAAGCGATGTTTTTTTTTAACCAGCTATATTTTGCCGCCCTGTGCACCTGCACATGTTGCACATGCCTAAATACGGCCCTGCATACGCGGCCCTAATTTTCCCATCATTCAGGAAACAAGGCTAGGCTACATTTTGGCTGGCAATTTACCCTAACACTGCCGTAACGAAGGTCCTGCTGTTTCGTTCCTAGCTAGGAACAACGACAGTCAAATTCTGCAGTCTCTCGAAAGATTTTGGGAAGCAGAAACTATCCCTGACAACACCCCTGATAACGAGTCAGCCTGTGAAGAGCATTTCGTGCGATCTACACAGCGCAACCACGAGGGTAGGTTCGTGGTTTCACTCCCATTTAAGCCCGATAATCTCCACTTGGGGGAATCTTACACCAATGCTGAAGCAAGATTCTTGAACTTAGAGCGTCGATTTAGGCGTGATGCTAAGCTCGCGCGCGATTACTCAGACTTTATTAACGAATATAAGGATCTTGGACACATGACGCTTATCGATAATTGCGCTATCAATTCAGGAGCGTCAAATACTTACTATCTGCCTCACCATGCCGTATTTAAACAGTCTAGCTTGACCACAAAACTGCGCGTCGTTTTTGATGGTTCGTCCAAGACTACCAATGGCCTTTCTCTAAATGACATATTGTTGGTAGGCCCGAATGTTCAACAAGACCTTTTTTCCATTCTTTTGCGTTTCCGCATGCATAAATATGTTCTCATCGCCGACATCGAGAAGATGTATCGACAAATTCGCGTAGCTGAAGGGGATTGTCACTATCAACGCATTCTGTGGCGTGAATCTCCTCTCGAACCATTTAAACATTTTGCATTGCGAACGGTAACCTACGGCACGGCTAGTGCTTCGTTTTTGGTCACTCGCTGTCTTATACAAATTGGTAGGGAAAATCAAACTTCCTTTCCTGATGCGGCGTTAGCTATAACGAACGATTTCTATGTTGACGATCTGCTTACCGGTTCGGACACCATCTCTGATCTGACCAAGCTGAAATCTGATCTAGGTGCGTTATTAAGTCAATATGGTTTCACGTTGCATAAATGGGCATCTAATGAACCCACAGTGGTCGCAAATCATGACAATTTATCACGCCCCCTAAACAAACAGGACAATGTGCGTACCCTAGGCATTCTCTGGAATAATACTGCCGATTCATTTCTGTTCGACATTAAATCATTCCCAGTTGAATCAAGCATCTCCAAGAGGAGAATTCTCTCGATTATTGCAGGCATATACGATCCTCTTGGACTGATCGGTCCCGTTGTCTTTTTGTACAAACAGTTTTTGCAGCAACTCTGGCTTTGCAAGCTTGGTTGGGATGAACCGATCTCCGGCCAATCACGTTCGGATTGGCATTCTTTGTGCGACAAATTGGGTCTGATTAGCAAAATTGTGGTCCCACGATCTATTCGTTGTAAGCGTGAGGCAAGTACAGTTCAATTACGTGGGTTTTCGGATGCTTCTGAAAGGGGGTTTGGGTGTTGTATTTATGTCAGAGTCATTTATCAAGATTCATCGGCCTCTTGTCATCTCCTGTGTTCTAAATCTCGCGTAGCTCCCTTACGACAGGTGTCATTACCTCGCATCGAACTCTGCGCTTGCTTGTTGTTATCGCGACTCGTATTTAAGGTCGTTCCTGCTCTTTATTCGTTCATTGATAGTGTTCATTTGTATTCTGACTCTATGGTGTCTCTTTACTGGATTCATACCCAGTCTACGAGGTGGAAAACATACGTCGCTAATCGTGTTGCTGAAATTCAGCGTCTTACGCAAACTTATACTTGGCATCACATCAATTCTAGACACAATCCTGCTGATATTATCTCCGGGGGGTGTCTCCCTGACGTTTTGCGCGATTGCTCGCTTTGGTGGCACGGTCCCAGCTGTTTGTCTCAATCGTCAGAGTCCAATCCTTTCCCACCCTTTTTACCTTCCACTCCGTCGTTTTCTGAAGTCACTGCGGAAGAGAAACATACCCATAACCTCTCTCTAATGTCTACCCTGGCTATCGACCTTTCTTTGGACTTTTCCTCGTTGCATCGTCTAACGCGCGTATACGCTTACTGTTTTCGGTTCATCAGAAATATTAGACTCTCAAGTGTTGACAAATTTACGGGCGATCTTACCCCTGTCGAAATTCATCATGCTCTCAATTTCTTCATAAAACAATCTCAGTCGATCCACTTCGCAGCCGAAATTAATTGTCTTCGTAACGGATCTTCTGTTTCCATTAGGAGTAAGTTGGCTTCTCTCGACCCGTTTCTTGATGATTCTGGAGTGATACGCGTGGGCGGGCGATTACAGCAGTCGCAATTACCGTACGACGCTAAACATCCTATTGTCTTACCCCCATCGGCGCATATTACTCGCCTCATCATTGAACGCGAACATATTCGTTTACTTCACGCTGGTGCTCAACTCGTGCATCACTCACTGCGTCAACGTTGGTGGATTGTTAATGCCAGGATAGTCATTCGGTCCATCATTCGAAAATGTGTCAAGTGTCTCAGGTTTAGTGCCAAACAGCAGGTTCAGAGGCTTGGTATTTTACCATCTCCTAGAGTCACTCCTTCAAGGCCGTTTTTATTCTGCGCGGTTGATTATGGTGGTCCCTTCATGATCCGTCATGGCGGGCAGAAATCCAGAACTCTTTCTAAGGCATACGTGTCTTTGTTTATTTGCTTAGCGACTAGGGCCATTCACCTGGAATTGGTTTCCGACCTTACTGCCAGTGCGTTTGTAGCTGCATTACGTCGTTTCATGGCCCGCAGAGGCATACCCAGTCAATTATACTGCGATAATGGCACAAATTTTAGGAAGGCCCGGAATATCCTACATCATCTCTACAACCTTTGGCATAGTAAGGATGCCATCTCATCACTCAAGTCATTCACGTCCTCTCAGGGGATCTCATGGTCATTTATTCCGCCCTCGTCACCTCATTTCGGTGGCCTTTGGGAGAGCGGCATAAAGAGTTTGAAGTTTCATCTGCGCCGCGTGGTAGGCAAATCTATACTCACCTTCGAGGAGTTTACGACAGTTTTGTCTCAGATAGAGGCATGTCTGAACTCTCGACCTTTATTTGCCATCTCTTCGGATGTAAATGATCCGGTGCCACTCACACCTGGCCATTTTTTGATTTGCGCACCATTAACGGCGATACCGGACCCAGACTTATCTCATATTCCTATCTCTCGTCTTGGGCGTTGGCAACTTCTACAAAGGTTTGTCCAAGGCATTTGGAAGGCATGGTCTCGCGACTATTTGCACCAGTTGCAACAGCGTCACAAATGGAAATTCGCTAAGGATAATGTTTCCATTGGTGACCTAGTTTTGTTTATTGAGGATAATTTACCTCCATTAGCCTGGAAATTTGGTATAATTACCGCCACATTTCCCGGCCCAGATAACTTAATTCGAGTCGTAGACATTCGCACACCTACTGGTGTTTTGCGGAGACCAGTACATAAGTTATGTCTGTTGCCAACGCGGGACGAGATTTGACAAGATTATTATGATCACTTAGCACAATGCTATTTTACTCAGCCATTGGCTTATTACTTATTATGACCATTTGGTCAACTTAATTGTGATGCATTGTCAAAACATTTTCATATCAATTTTGCGCCATTGCGTGCTTCTATAATCATCATAGTTTTATGGTGGTATATTACTATTTTGTATTTGTATGTTAATTTTGTGTGTCATACTATGTCTTACACATTTACATTTTGATGTTTTGGGTATGTGTCATGTTTTTTGGTGGTATTATTTTATAAAAATTTGTTATATAATATTTGCATGTTTTGCAGTTGCGCAACCATGCATGCATTTTTTACACAGTTGTTAATATGTGTGATTTATTGTTCTGTGAATATCTTTTCGATTGTTCTACTCATGTACTACGTTTGTAATCACAGTATCGTATTTGTTACTTATGCCATTGCAATTATTCATATTGTAATTAACTAAATTGTTGTTTATTGTATTCATTATATAACTTGCGTGTATGTAAAACCTATCGTTTTTTGCGTCTACTGCATGTAACCATGCCACGTCTAGATTTATTTTATATTGTATTGTTATATTGTATTTATGTTTGTGATTAAGCATTGCACAATTATTATTTCTGTTTAAATTATGACATACATGTCATCATATTTGTGCTTGCATTCAGTCAGCTATCTATAGCTTGTTATTACATAACTACATATTGTAAGTTCCTGAAACATCAGGAACAGCATGACTTGGTCAATACATGATGCCATGCTAAATCTACGCTTAAACATGTAATTTGTGGCAATTTTGTTCATGTAAATAATTCTCTGTACAGGTCTACTGGCCTCAACTATTTCACGGTAACCATCTATGACATGCATAGGGTTACAAACTATCGGGCCATCATGTGATGAGCTTCCGATCATACATTATTAAGCATTGTCTAATTATGTATTTTTTAATGTTTCATAACGTTCGGTATTGTACACACACAATATGTGACGGCAACACTTGCCAACGCAGACATTTTTGTTCATGTTTGAAATCAGTTGTTCGCCAACCTTGGCTTACAAACGCTTATCTTTAAGGCTTATCTTATTCATGCTTATCGCTAAACCATTAACGTACAGCTGTTATCTAATATTATAACTCAAGGTTCAACTCAGCCTTGAAACTAACTCTCATTATTAAGAACGCTGTATGTTTTAAACTAAGTTACAAAATGTATAATAATTTACTAAAAAGGTGGTAAAAAATCGATTGATTTTGACGGGCAGCTTATGTGCAGTAGCGCGATAATTTTACTTTATAGGTTGGCTAATCTGCTCTTTACTTTTTGTTGTAATCTGATTATTCATGTCGATGCTCTGTACAGTACGTCTCAAACGCTTGAAAGCGGCGGTCGGCATGCCCGCCTTTCAATGTCATATTTTTCTTGTCGCGACATTCAATGTAGGCCTTAGGCCAACACACTTTACTTATGGCCCATTAGGCCCGTCATTGTTGTAATTTAATATTTTTGATACGTTGTACATACATCATGCTTATTAGCCAACCTGTGATTCATAACAACTGCTAACTTCATATTTCAAATGTACTTTTGAATTCAAATAAATAAATTGTATACAGTCCACTCTCTTCATCATTTCTGCATCCTGGCGAATCAACTAAATACACATTTTCAATCAACATTCTTCTTACTAAACAATATATATATATATATATATATATATATATTATAAAGACCTTTTGTCTATCTATCTATTTTCTGTATATAAAGATAGAACAAATCTTACTTACCCGTGACTTTTTACTTTACCTGGGCACCAGAACAAATCCCAGATACAAATAACACGGATTCAGCTTAGCTCAGAGCACAGAGACACACTATCTCAGGATTCGTTCAGTGAGTGGAATATTTAAGGGGAATCGTTACAAATAACTCTTAAATAATGTTGAAATTTGTTTAATTAATGACTTTGTTATTGAATTAATTTCTTTAAAAGTTAATTTAATGACCTATTGCTAACATAAATCTTATTGGTTAATGAGTGTGCCTGAAAAGTGAAGATTAAAACGTCCAAACGACCAATTACTCTTATCTGATTGATTTAGGGATTTATATATCACCCAAACCAGTGCTAAAGAACGGGTCTGCAATAATTTGCACGTTCAATACTACACCTCACTTTCCATTCAACACTCCTATATTACTTTATATCTAATCTTAATAATTAAATACAAAATTTGATTTTATATAGTGTCTTTTAAAAATGTTGATTGATTTAATTATTTAGTTTGTTATTTTATGTTCATTGATCAATGAATATATTTCTTATCTGATTGATGCGTCGACCGTAGATAGTAATCAGTAGAGATACTCCTTTTGATGGTTCGGCTCAGAAGAAATGATGTTGACCAATAACGTTGACAGATGCTGTAGCTACTCTGGTGCACAGCTCACTTCACTGTTAATGAATTATTAATTAATTAATTAATTAATTAGTTATTACGCAGCGAGATTATTTATTGAACTTTACTAGTTCCTCTACTACCACGGACCACTTCGTGAACTGTTTATTTAAATAAATACTTTGCGTTGTTTGTGCAATTGAGATCGTATTTAACACGCGTCTTGCTTATTTAATGCCCGAACGAAGAGTGATAAATTCCCTCATTCTGAGTTAGCATCTACTCTTAATACAGGGTTGTGATATGTTGTTCCAACTACATCATGTATTTTCCATTTGAAACAATATCGAACAGGTCGGTCAAACTCTCCTTAACAAGTTTGAGATGGTAGAGAATTTCTGGCTAATTTCATACTTCTGCTGTTTGCAAATCGTTTGATTACAGGTATTTGCAAACGTGTTTTCAAAGATCTGACCACAGAATATTATTGCTTTGGTCTTTCTCTGTACGTGTGTGAAAATACCTAATTCGTACCTAACCTATTCTCTAGTTATATCTCTTGGCGTTCTTCTTCTGTATAACTTCTTTAAATGTTAATTATATTAGTTGATATTTTGGCTACTTATAGAGCTTTAATTGCTGAACACTATGCAGGTTTCAGAATTGCCATATATTTATTTGTTTTGAAGATATTGCAGTTTTAATAAATAAAATTAATTGAATAAAATTTCATGTCTGTGCACACGTCAGTAGTAGCAGTGGCGAGGTTAGACAGAGATGGCTGTGATTATTCCCTCTCTCTCTTGCTTACGCCGCTAGACTAGCACAGTTTTACACTTTCATATAACGATCTGATATATATATTATAACGATTCATATAGTCGACCTAGAGAGGGACCTGAAGCTACTCGCTTCAGTAAATAATCAGCTGAGTAACCACCCTAGAGGCGATCATCAGGAACCAACTTTCTACCCAACGAGGAGAAGAGACAATGAGTGCCCAAAAGGAAAAAGGTTTACCCCATATCCGGGTAACAAACCCCAATATCGGCAGGAATTGGAAGAGAAGGGTAGAAGTAGGAGCGTTGAAACCTGACCAAGTAAAGTGTTTAAGGTATGTAAGACAGCCATATCATCAACCGAGCCACAACCATCTACTAGTAAAACGGATACGGGAAACGGGAAGCCACTGCAGGTAGAAAAGAAACAAAACTAAATCTACCATTACCTGCAGTGAAACAATCCATTAATACAGTTAAAAGGAAATTCACAAATAATATAAATCAAGTGAACGATAGGGAGTTCTTGTTAAAAGAAGAGCAAGAAGTGGGTAGAAGCCATTATCCTGAATGTCCGGAAATAATTTGTGAAATCAGTAATCTACTAGTAAGAGCGTTAATAGACACCGGCAGTGAGGTAACCTGTGTCAGCTCAAAGTTTGTAGAAAATAATAGTCAGTTGCGTAATTGTCCCAAACTACCCGTAAAAAATTGTAATGTACAGGGAGCCGCCACTGGAGCCAAAATGCAAAAGATAACTGAACAAATTTATTTACCTATCAATGTAAATGGTACCCAAACCCAAATTGTAGCTCTTATAGTCCCGAAACTCGTTCATAACTGTATTATTGGGGTAGATACGTTACTTGAATGGAAGACAGAAATAAATTTCAAAAGAAATACCATCACGATGGAAATAAATACCAAGAAAATCAGTGTACACATTAAAGAATTTAAACATTGGATGTCGGTAAGTGTCATAAAAGGGTATAGAGAGAAACCGGTAGTTGACGTTAGGAGTGACCAGCACTGTATTGAAGATACTCCAGAAATCAACATCGGGACTGAGTTGAACAACAAGCAACAGAACCAAATTCACGAACTCGTCTATGAGTATAGGGATGTTTTTAGAACAGAGCCTTGAAGAGCTAAGATCTATGAACGTCAGTTAACACTTACTGAAAACGCATCATTTGTGCAAAGGACTTATCCAATCCCTTTACACTATAGAGAAGAAGTGGAAAAGGAGGTCCAACAGATGTTAGCGAATGGAGTTATAGAGAGAGCAAGTAGTCCGTATATAAACCCTTTAGTAGTTGTCACCAAGCCGAACGGGAGTATCCGCTTATGCCTTGATGCCAGGAAATTAAATTCTTTATTAATACCTGATTATGAGTGCGCAAGGAGTGTGGAAGAATTGTTCCAAAAATGTAATGGAGTTAAGTACATGACCAAACTGGACTTAACATCTGGATTTTGCCAAATTCCAATCCGCAAATGTGATAGACAGTATACAGCATTTTTGTATAAAAACCAGTGCTACCAATTTAAAGTTGTACCTTTTGGCCTGAGCACCAGCTTAGCTGCAATGGTAAGGTGTTTAGACAGTGCCTTAGGTAATGACGTAGAGAAGTATACACTAGTGTTCGTAGATGATATTCTATGTGTGTCACAAACATTCGAGGAGCACTTACAACATTTAAGAAATATTTTTGAAAAATTTAGATCAGCAACATGACGCTGAATCTACGGAAATCAGAGTTTGGTAAGGAGGAAGGTCATTAAGTTTGGTAATTAAGTTTTTAGGTCACCGAATCTCAGTGGAAGGAATAACCACGGACCCAGAGAAGGTAAAAGCCATACAAGAATTTCCAACTCCATAGAACTGCAAGCAGCTAAAGTCATTTCTAGGTTTAGCTAACTACTATCAGAGGTTTACAAATAAATACGCGGAAAGTACTGTTCCATTGTTGAAGTTGTTAAACAAAGGGATTAAATGGAGGTGGACAAGGGACCACGATGAAGCGTTACAAGTGAAAAGTCTTTTTATAAATACTGTAGTATTACATCATCCGAGGGTAGGAGAAAGATTTTATTTGCAAACAGACGCCAGCAATATTGCTATAGGAGCACACTTGTATCAGATAGATGAGAAGGGCCAAAAAGCGGTATTAGGATTTGTAAGTCGCACACTTAAAGGGGTGGAATGAACTTATTTTACGACAGAAAAAGAGCTATTAGCGATAGTGCATAGCCTGTCAAAGTTTAGAAGTTATATTCTGGGTGCTAAACTTACTATAATCACCAACAATAAACCGTTAGTATTTTTATTAAAGTGTAAATTGCTTGGTGCTCGTCTGACTCGCTGGATCTTCGCTATACAAGAGTACCAGTTTGAAATACAATATTGTAAAGCGAAAGACAACTTGGTAGCAGATGTACTTAGTAGAAATCCACCATCATAAAACAACATGGATACAGTTAACAGTAAAATTAGTAGCACTGATATAGGTATTTACGCGGTAAAGCATGTAGCAAAACCTGAAGTAGTTAGATGACTTAAGGAAATAGGGACCCATCAACAAGAAGACCCTAGGATTAGTGTAGCTTGGAGAAGGGCGGTTACCAACACCAAACCAGGATTTTCCATATATGACGGTAAGCTATATAAGCTATGTTCCCATAGGTGGAAACTATTATTACCAAGCTGTATGATGGAGGAACTTATTTGGGAATGCCACTTGTCGTTGGGCCACGCTGGATTTAAGAAATGTCATCGAGCCTTAACAGAAAGCTTCATTGGAAAGGGGTTGGCAAAACGCATGAAAAGATTATTGTCTACTTGTGACCTGTGCAAGAAGTGTAAACACCCGAACTTATCTACCAGAGTAGAGATGCAAACAATCCAACCAAAGGAGAAAGGAGAGTTATTAGCTATAGATTATTACGGGCCTCTACCAAAAGCAAAAGGAGGGGTGAAGCACATTCTAGTAACAGTAGATTTCTTTTCTAAATTTGTCAAACTATACCCAGTCCAAAGAGCCACGACAAAAGCAACCCTTAAAGCACTAACAAAGTTCTACATCCCACAGCATGGTAAAACTAGAAAAATATTGTCCGACCAAGGAAAACAGTTCACCCATAACCTATGGAGAGAAATTTTGGAGGAACTCAATATAAAACCAATTCTTACATCAATACGTCACCCTCAAGCAAATTTAGCTGAGCGAATAAATAGAGAATTAGGTAGATATTTCAGGGTATTGTGCCTTAAAAACCATTCTGCATGGGTAGATTGTTTGAGTTTTATTTCTGGGTGTATTAATAATACATGTAATGAAACAACGGGGTACACACCTTCAGAATTATTTCTCAACAAAGAACCAGTACACGTATGGACCAAAACCATAAAAAGTCCACCCAACTACAATCTACCTATTCCATATGAGGTAAAAACCAGCATAGCAGGAGAAAGAATACAGAGAGAAGGCCAAAAGAGGATAGAACGATATAATCGCACCCACAAGTTGGTAAGGTTTGTGGAAGGAGAGGAAGTGCTAGTGAAAGCGAATCCTGTATCCTCTGCCATAGATAATACCACGGCCAAATTCTTCCCGATATTCGAGGGACCTTATAGAATAGAAGAGGAGGTTGCAAGGTACACATACATATTAAAAGACGTTGGAAAAAACAAAATTATAGGAAAGGACCATGGGGATAGCTTGAGGAAATATAGACAAAATATAGAGCAATAAGGAAACAATGGTTTGAGCCAATGAGGTATGTGAATCAAACGTGGTCAAATAAAATTTTATAAATGACTTTGAATCAATGTCAATGTTAATAAGAAATATTTGAATAAATGTCAGTATTGTTGTTTTGATTATTGACGTCAATTAAGTCAAAATTGTGATTAAAGTATTAATGTTCATATGAATATTTAATATGTGTATGCCATGTTAGGTTAAGTAACATATTGTAATAATTAGTTATAAGGTAGAAGTAAGCAAAATTGTATTAGTGCAAATTTTATTCGAGAAAAATCAAAAGTGCAAATTTAAAAAAAAAAGTGCGAAATTTTATATGTGCAAATTTTAATTAGTGTAAAAGTATACAAGAAGAGAAAAAAAATTAATGTATTTCTTAAATAATCAATTTTTTTTTTAATACCGAGTGGGGGTATATATAACGATTCATATAGTCGACCTATCAGATCGTTATATGAAAGTGTCAAACTGTGCTAGTCTAGTGGCATAAGCAAGAGAGAGAGGGAATAATCACAGCCATCTCTGTCTAACCTCGCTACTGCTACTACTGATGCGTGCACAGACATGAAATTTTATTCAATTAATTTTATTTATTAAAACTGCAATATATTCAAAACTAATAAATATACGGCAATTCTGAAACCTGCATAGTGTTCAGCAATTAAAGCTCTATAAGTAGCCAAAATATCAACTAATATAATTAACATTTAAAGAAGTTATACAGAAGAAGAACGCCAAGAGATATAACTAGAGAATAGGTTAGGTACGAATTAGGTATTTTCACACACGTACAGAGAAAGACCAAAGCAATAATATTCTGTGGTCAGATCTTTGAAAACACGTTTGCAAATACCTGTAATCAAACGATTTGCAAACAGCAGAAGTATGAAATTAGCCAGAAATTCTCTACCATCTCAAACTTGTTAAGGAGAGTTTGACCGACCTGTTCGATATTGTTTCAAATGGAAAATACATGATGTAGTTGGAACAACATATCACAACCCTGTATTAAGAGTAGATGCTAACTCAGAATGAGGGAATTTATCACTCTTCGTTCGGGCATTAAATAAGCAAGACGCGTGTTAAATACGATCTCAATTGCACAAACAACACAAAGTATTTATTTAAATAAACAGTTCACGAAGTGGTCCGTGGTAGTAGAGGAACTAGTAAAGTTCAATAAATAATCTCGCTGCGTAATAACTAATTAATTAATTAATTAATTAATAATTCATTAACAGTGAAGTGAGCTGTGCACCAGAGTAGCTACAGCATCTGTCAACGTTATTGGTCAACATCATTTCTTCTGAGCTGAACCATCAAAATCAGTAGTAATCTACTGATTACTATCTACGGTCGACGCATCAATCAGATAAGAAATATATTCATTGATCAATGAACATAAAATAACAAACTAAATAATTAAATCAATCAACATTTTTAAAAGACACTATATAAAATCAAATTTTGTATTTAATTATTAAGATTAGATATAAAGTAATATAGGAGTGTTGAATGGAAAGTGAGGTGTAGTATTGAACGTGCAAATTATTGCAGACCCGTTCTTTAGCACTGGTTTGGGTGATATATAAATCCCTAAATCAATCAGATAAGAGTAATTGGTCGTTTGGACGTTTTAATCTTCACTTTTCAGGCACACTCATTAACCAATAAGATTTATGTCAGCAATAAGTCATTAAATTAACTTTTAAAGAAATTAATTCAATAACAAAGTCATTAATTAAACAAATTTCAACATTATTTAAGAGTTATTTGTAACGATTTCCCTTAAATATTCCACTCACTGAACGAATCCTGAGATAGTGTGTCTCTGTGCTCTGAGCTAAGCTGAATCCGTGTTATTTGTATCTGGGATTTGTTCTGGCACCCAGGTAAAGTAAAAAGTCACGGGTAAGTAAGATTTGTTCTATCATTATATACAGAAAATACATAGATAGACAAAAGGTCTTTATAATATATATATATATATATATATATTGCAACCTTACAAGTACTATAAAAAATTACACAAATACAATACCATGTACTCAATGCAACTATGAAGTGTATCACACCGGTCAGGTCGCAAGATGTTTTTATTCTCGTTGCGTCAAGTATATGTAGTTGCACAATAAAAAAATCATTTTTAAAGAGGAGTGAGATGTTGATGACATGAAATAATTAATTAAAACTGTTTCAAAATAATCATTCTATGATTTATTAATATTAATAGAAAATATGCAAATATGAAAATTTCGAATTATAAAAAATAAAAAAAATATTCTCTTTTATAAGTTTACAAAAATACAATATAATCTTCTATGCTGTTCATGGCATATAAAAATAAACAACCATATAATCTTACTAGCTAAACAGACATGTTAAACAAATTATCTAAACCTTTTTTATTTCAGTGTGTCTGACTTTGACTCAAATTTTAAATAATAATAGCAACTCATTTACAAACAAAAATAATATTAAATCTCAAGAATAAAACTAATTGTTGCTATAAACAAAATAAAAAATAACATTTACTTCCAACCTTTATTTATTTCTACTGACACACCAAAATTTTAACATACAACAGAAGATTAGTATTTTTAAATTTTCTTGTTAAATTAAATTATTTTCTTTAACTTCCATTTAAATTTATGTACAGTGTAAATTTAACTTCCATTAATTTAACCTTATTAAATTAAATTATTTAAAACTTTAAGTCTTTACTGTTCATATATAAGTTTCTTTTTAAGAGTTCTTTTCACAAACAAAAAATATAATTGTTTATTCATCACCTGCGTACTGCCGACATTACCGTTGCATGTGTGTGTGTGTATCATAAATCCTGAGAATTTGATGATGATGATGATTATGCTGATGCTGGGTTCTTTGTCTCTACAGTTTGTTTTTTGTGATGGTCCAGAGTTCCTCCATAAGTCTTGGTGTGTGTGGTAAAGATGTTTGATCAGTCGGCAGACCAGCAGCGTGACGTTGTGTGAAGATATCTTGAGTCTGAGGTCGCCCCAAAATTGCCGGTGGTATTTATACTGGACGGCGATCTGACAAGTCCAGGACTGTTTTCGACCTGTTAGATATTGTCACTTCGTGCAAAGCGTTCTTTTAATTACAAATCACTTTTTGGTTGATTTTCGCGATTTCGTAAACATACTCGTAGCATGAGCGATATCATTGTTTGTGTAATTTTTTCTGGTCACTCACATATAACACACTTACTAATTACTATTTAATTACACTATTAATTAACATTAAATTACTTAGCATCTTTATTATTGCACATTTCTGCCATAATTTTTCATCACCATATTCGTTAAAAATTCCTTAATATAATGATGTCTTTATAATTGGGGTAAGTCTTTGTTCACAGGTTAAAAACGTATTGATTAGTTTATTTTTATCCAGTTAAAACCTGATTACACACAAACCACTAATTCATATGCATCACCCCATATTTGCATGTCCGAGTTGGCTTCATTCACACAAACACACAAATTCACTCGCAGGGCAGGTGTACGTTTTCTGACAATTCTTAGCCTGCATAATATTGTTAAAAACTGTTCATCATATATTTTCTATGCTAAATATTTACAAACATACCGCCCTGGGCAAATATGCAAATATATGTATCGTTGCTATATATAATATATATATATATATGTATATATATATATATGTAGTCACTTTCTGCTACAGTCTGTTTCTTGATGTATATAATACATTTAATCAGTAGCGTACCTAGGGGGGGCGGCCGCCCCGGGCGCCGCTTGAAGGGGGGCGCCAAAATGCCAAAACAATTTTTATTTGTACTTTGAGACAACAATATAGGGTTAGGAGGAAACATGCAATATAATGTACATGTGACAGAATGTGTTTTAGAATAAAGTTATAATGAATTTTCATGTCGTCCCATGCATTGTTAGCTATTTTTAGCTCGTCGGGTCAGTCAACTGAAGCAAACGGACGGATATTCAGTGTTGCTGTAGACTTCGAGAGCGTCAGATCGTGATAGTGGCGGTGTTTTGAATAATTTTAAGTGCTAATTGTTTATCACATTACTTACTTCATCCAGGTAAGACTCATCTATCATTTTCAGCTTGGAGGTGATTTTAATGCTACGAGTAATTACAAAACCCGCCGACGCTGAATTAGGCGGGAAATGTATTAGTAGGAAATATAACCACGTGTTTTAGTGTACTTTGCGCTTGTTAACTAACAGAATGTCGGTAATTTATTTGGTACCGGTAATTATAGTAATCTAAAACCAGCGTGCCTGTCCAATAAAACTGTGTCCGTTGTTCGTTTCAAAATATAACTTTTAAGATACTTAAGATATTATTCGTGCGTTTGTTAATTAACCGTGTTAGTAATTATAGAGATCGCAGTTTTTCTGTATGCGTCACATTTATAGAGAGCTCAGTCACAGTCTCTCTGTATGCGTCAAAGTTATATTTTTGTTAGCCTACGACGCATACCAGCCTCGACGAACACACACGGAACGAAACAAACATACGCGAAGCGGTCGGTATGCGTCAGGCGTTTACACGCTCACACAAATTTGCGCATACGTGTTTGTATGTATAAACGGAAGTTTGAAGATTACCTTTTGTTTCCCACAGCGTAAAGTATAAATACGAGATTAAATGTAAGATATTACATTAAGAACAACTACATAATAGTTTCGCTAATTTTGTTATACCGGTATTTAGGTATAGGCCTATAATTTTGTCTTCATATAGGTTAACTTATAGTTCTTATTATTCATTCATTTATCGAAAAGTCGCCGCAAAATGCTAAACTAATATTTGTTACTTCATATGGCGAGGCATACGGACAAACCAATATTTCTTTTTTAAACGCATACTAATATTAATTATAGCCCTAATTTATTTACGTGATAAATGACTGGTATGCATTAATCGAATGTGAAATGTCCTAATATTTTATTTAAACTGATGTATACAATTACTTTTTTTACTTCTTCTTTCTTCAACCTAACATTCGTATATGGCCATATTTCCAATGTGTTTTGTTATTATACTTTGTATATTAATAAATTTCATTTTTATATTTACCAACAGCATAATTCATTAGGATTTTCTGCTTTTCTAATGCTTTTAGTTGTTTCTCGTTTAAATAAAAACCATATGTTTTAAAAACAACCAACAGCCTCCTAAATATATTCATACTTGAGCGCGACAGAGAAAAAAAGGCGGATACACGAAAACAATAGCTAGATTTAACAATCTGCTAATAATGGTTGGATCTTTATAATTTAAGGGCGATTATTACTCGTGACGAAATTTGCAAAAAATCCCTAAAGCTGAAACCAAGTTTAACCAATTAATTTTGTTCTATTCCAGATCCCAAAAATGAAACGACAGAAGCCAAGTGGGGCTCAGTATCGAAAACTGAAACAACAACGTACTAAATCAATCGAGAGTTGCAAGTCATTTATGAAAGCTTTTATAGAAGGATCATCGTCATCGACCTCTACAACTCAAAATGAACCTGAACTTGACAGCGACGAATTGAATCTTGAATTTGAAGCATCGAACATTGATAGTCAAAAAGATGATGGTTCTAGTACTTCCCGGCTGAAGGACTATTCTCAAATTACAACATCAACCAGTGACTTTGAAGAAGATGACTCAAATCAAAACTTAGAATCAAGTAAAGTAGGACCTTCACGTGAAAACTCAGCACCTGAAAATGAAAGTTTTCACAAAATTGAAAATAGGCCTACCAGCTTGAATGAAATGATTGAAAATAAGGCTAATCCACTTGAGAATGATAACTGTGAAAAATTCATGTTGCACGACGGTGGAGTGTGGCCGACGAATATTTCAAAACAATTTCGTGACTCATTTGTAATGAAAGGTACATACCAACTGCAAAACAAAGACTCTGTTTTTCCTGAGGATGAATCTGGACGATCTCTGCATAGGCATTGGTTTAAAAAAACTTTGAAAAATGGAGAAAAGGTTAATCGGTCATGGATGTGTTTTTCCCCATCTAAGAAATCCCTGTTTTGTTTTTGTTGCACGCTGTTTCCGCAAAGAAATCATAAATCTAGCTTCAATAATGAAACAGGATTTTTAACATGGCGAAAGTTAAATCCGCGCGTTCAAGTCATGAGAACAGCTCCGCTCACAGGGTTGCGTTTTTGGAATGGAAGGACTTAGAACGTGCCTTACAAAAAGGGACAATTATTGATGACCGCCTTCAACAACAGGTTCTAGAGCAAAGTAGAATTTGGAGAGTAGTTCTTGAACGTGTAATTGCTACTGTTCAAACAGTGGCTCAACAGAATTTAGCTTTAAGAGGCCACAGAGAGTTGATTGTAGACGATGACAATTGTAGACCTGGGAACTTTCTCGCTCTCTTGAAATACCTAGCTAAATTTGATCCCGTTATGAGGGCTCATTTGCAATCAGTGTCCGAAAATCCAGGAAGTGTATCATATCTTTCTCCTTGAGTGCAAAATGAGGTTATAAACCTCCTAGGTGAACATGTTCGAAAGACAATTATTGCTTCCTGCAAGCATGCCAAGTATTTCGGTATTATGTTTGATAGTAGCCTACACCAGACACATCACATGAAGAACAAATGTCGCAGATTGTAAGATTTGTCGAAGTAAAACAAGGTTCAGTTGAAGTCAGGGAATGTTTCATAGATTTTGTTCCAATTGAAGACAAAACGGCTGAGGGCATTGCTGAAGTGATAACGAAGAAATTGGAAAAAGATGGTTTAAATTTTGCAGATTGTAGGGGTCAATCTTACGACAACCAAGCAACAATGGTTGGAATTCATTCTGGCATCCAAACAAGGTTATTGGATCTAAATCAACAAGCCGTGTTTGTTCCCTGTGACAATCATTCGCTTAATTTGGTTGGTGTTCATGCTGCACATGTTAACGTAAATGCAGTTACTTTTTCCGGGACTGTTGAACGCGTCTATGCCTTTTTCTCTAGTTCAACTCACCGGTGGAGTGTTCTTAAGGAACATGTGAAATTAATGGTGAAGGGGCACTCTGACACGAGATGGAGTTCAAAGGCAGAAGCTGTGAAAGCCTTATCATCCCAGTTAGATGGAGTATTAAGCGCTTTAGAGAAATTGAGAGATACACTATCTGAAACCATTGATACTAGACAGTCTGCATCACTGTTGATAAATGCCATTGAAAGATTCGATTTTGTGAGTCTACTCTTTTTCTGGTCTGAAGTCCTCCCCAAGATTGACAGAACTCAAAAAACACTGCAAATCAAAGGTATTTCGTTTACCTATGTCCTAATCTGTCTACAGTCTCTCCAAGATAAACTTAGCGAATGGAGAGAAAACCTTCCTGATGACGTGGTGACAAAAGCTGCTGCTAAGTGTGAAGAATGGGGAGTACCTACAGAACGAAGAGAAAGAAAAAAACGAAAAATGCCCGGGGAAATAGCTGAGGACGTTGGACTTTCCTGGAAAGATGAAGTAAAACGAAGCATAGTAGAGATATTGGATAAGCTTCTATTGGAATTAGGTCAACGGTTCTTAAATGTTAATGACTGGACTCACGCTTTGGATTCCTTTGTAATTTCGAAGATTACATGGATATAAAATACACAACAAAAGAGATGGAAGAGCTGAGAAAAAAGTGTTTACGACTTGCAGAAAAGTACCCTAATGATCTAAATGGAGATGAATTATTTGAAGACATAAAAGATATCATAACTCTATTAAGAAGATCAAAATCAAATGGTGAAGAGCTTGATTTAAACAATCCTAAAGATATCTTATTATACATATCTGCTATGGGATTAGAACCATATAGCACTTTAGTCGTAGCACTTAAACTTCTTCTAACTATACCAGTGTCTGTGGCATCATGTGAGAGATCATTTAGTAAACTAAAACTAATACAAAGCTACTTAAGATCCACAATGACGCAAGAGAGACTAACTAATTTACCAATTCTGTCAATTGAAAGTGACGTGGCATCTGCTTTAGATTATACTCTATTGATAAATGAGTTTGCATCACTGAAGGCTGGGAAAGTACACTTATAAAACTGCATGTTGATTGAACAAAGTTATAGTTAAAGCTATAGTTATTTTCTAGTTTAAATGCCTGCATAAATCAGTACATATACAATTATTAATAATTCAATAAATTGTTATAAAAGTGTTTTCCAACACTGTAAGAATCTTGAATCTAAGATATTTTATTTGAGAAATTTTATATTTCTCATGTATTTTCAAAAAAATGCAATGCTACTTTCATTTTGTGCAATATATTTACATTGCAATATTTTAGATATGTAAGGTTTTTCAGTTCTTCTTATAGTTAGAGTTTAATTTTTAAATATAAGTTGTATCGTATTATACCAGATTTGTTAAGTACTTATTAGCCAATTATAATCGTTTGTTACAAATAAACTGAATCTTTACTGAAAATAACCTAGTCCTAATGAAACTTATAAATATTTAATTTATGACAATTATTATGTGCTGACATAGATAATGGTCAGTGTAGTGTGATCAGAGATGTAGCACAGCAACAGCCGACAGTAAACAACAGAAGAACAAATGTGGGCGAGGAATGGGAGTTGGAAGTAGGTAAGATTCTACAGTCACAAATTGTGAAAGGACGGGGGGCGGCAATCTTGAAGTTCGCCCCGGGCACCAGTTGGCGTAGGTACGCCACTGAATTTAATATTTATAATTAAATTTACCTCAAGATGTTATTTTTTTCCTTTTTTGGAACATGTTTCGGGTACTATCTTGTACCCATCCTCAGCCTTCCGGTTTTTTTGTCTGGTGAAGTACATATGTGTTGTTGGTTGACTATTATTATTGTGGCTTCCTGTTGGATTCTGGTATTTCAAATTGGTTTTATTGTGTGTGATTGTGGTGTATGTGTTAGTTTTTTGTGTATTTTCAATGTTGAGTGCTTTGAATATTGTGTCATGTTTTGTATTGATTTGTATTTGTTCAGGTATTAGTTTGTTTTCTGTTTTATGTTTGTATATTTGTAAATTTTCCCAAATGTTCATTATGGTGCCTTTGTGTGGTATATGTTTTATTAGTGTTACATTGGTTATGTCTGGGAATTCATGTCTGGGAACACATGCAATAAACACAGGACATGAATTCCCAGACATAACCAATGTAACACTAATAAAACATATACCACACAAAGGCACCATAATGAACATTTGGAAAAATTTACAAATATACAAACATAAAACAGAAAACAAACTAATACCTGAACAAATACAAATCAATACAAAACAAGACACAATATTCAAAGCACTCAACATTGAAAATACACAAAAAACTAACACATACACCACAATCACACACAATAAAACCAATTTGAAATACCAGAAGCCAACAGGAAGCCACAATAATAATAGTCAACCAACAACACATATGTACTTCACCAGACAAAAAAACTTAAAGGCTGAGGATGGGTACAAGATAATACCCGAAACATGTTCCAAAAAAGGAAAAAAATAACATCTTGAGGTAGATTTAATTATAAATATTAAATGTAATATATATATATATAGGCCTATATATATATTTTGTTAGCATACAAAACTAATAAAAATAATTTACAAAAACTAAATAGCCCACACAACAAAGATAATACAACAACTAATGGTATATACAAAACTGAATGCAAAGATTGCAATAAATGTTACATAGGACAAAAAAAAAACAGCTGAAAAAACGTTATTTTGAACACCTAAACGCATACAAAAAAACAGAAATATATAAATCCAATTTAGCCACACATGCAATAAACACAGGACATGAATTCCCAGACATAACCAATGTGACACTAATAAAACATATACCACACAAAGGCACCATAATGAACATTTGGGAAAATTTACAAATATACAAACATAAAACACAAAACAAACTAATACCTGAACAAATACAAATCAATACAAAACATTACACAATATTCAAAGCACTCAACATCGAAAATACACAAAATACAAATACACATACCACAATCACACACAATAATACAACTTTAAAATACCAGAGACCAACAAGAAACCTTAATAGCATCCAGCCAACACACAAATACTTCACCAGACGCAAGATCGCGAAGGCTGAGGATGAGAGCACGGGAGCTCTTGAAACATATTCCAAATAAGGAAAAAGAACATCTTGAGGTAATATAAATATAAATTTTAAATACTTTATATATATATCAAGAAATGAACTGTAGCAGAAAGTGATTGAAAAAAAAAATATATATATATATATATAAGACAAAGTATTCGAAACACAACTGTTAAGAGAACAATATTTCTTGCTGATTTTGGAATTAATATGTAGGCTTACAAGTAGAGTAGGAATGACATATTGATATGGTCAGTTCAACTAATTTTTATTAACAAAATTCTTAAGTGTACATTGTGACTACCTTTAACAAAAAAGATAATTTCAATTTTTCATTGATTTATTTCTTTGTTAACAGCTGGGTGTTTCTTATACAGTTCATGGGAGGCAATCCTAATAGGTTGTATTGGAGGCTTAATTGCATGTCTGACTATGCCGTTATTTGACAAGATTGGTGTTGATGATCCAGTAGGAGCATCATCAGTGCACGGTGGGTACATGCTACATAGTGTTACTCTCCATCTCGTAGTATTAAATATTTTACAGAGAAACAGTGTATCAAATCTGTGTGTGTGTGTGTGTGTGTGTGTGTGTGTGCGTGTGCGTGCGCGTGCGTGCATGTGTGTGTGTGTGTGTGTGTGTGTGTGTGTGTGTGTGTGTGTGTGTGTGTGTGTGTGTGTGTGTGTGTGTGTGTGTGTGTGTGTGTGTGTGTGTGTGTGTGTGTGTGTGTGTGTGTGTGTGTGTGTGTGTGTGTGTTGTGAGCAAGAAGGGAAGAGATGTTTATAATCATACAATCTCAAAATCACTTCATGTTTCAGGCAACCAGTTTATAGTTGCAACAAATAAATGAAAATACAATTAATTTTTCAGCTGTGCTATATCACTATACCACTTGAACATATCACTTGAACATCTCACAGGTGACACTTTTGTATTACCTTTTGAATTATTGTAAGTAATGCCTGAAATGTCAGGGAAGTACCAATTAGATATTTGGAGGTAGAAACAATTAGATAATGGCTAGAAACTTTTCAGTCACTTACTAAATCTCAAATCCTTTTGTCTTCTAGTTTTGAAAAGTATTAAAATCGTAAGTATATATGAGAATGCTGTAACTATAGTCTGTCTGTTATATTAATACTATTAAAACTGTAGTCCATTTCAATCTAACATCAAAATTAAAGATAAACTGGCTAAAAATTAAAATATGCTACAGATTGTCATATACTATGCAAGTAGGATTATGTAGCAAGAACTTTATCTGAACATCTCCATCTAAATTTCTTGCGTTTATATCCTCCATCTGGACAATACTAGGTTCTAGAAATGAATGAACACAAAATCCAGCTATATATCACTGCAAATGTTTCATCATTAAAAGGGCTTGGGCATACAATACGCTGCTTTGGAATCAATTACACTGTCCATAAACTATTTCAGACTGCATAATTTGAAAAAATGTTTCTGTTTCTTGCCAATAATAGAATTAGACACAAGGTTAGATACAAATGGGGATGTAAAGAACTCAGCAGTAATGAAACACAATTGAGAAGCTAACCTACAAATCTTATTTTCATATACTACTGTCAAAACAAGCCTCGGTCCATCATACTATCAATAGAGATTCAGAAAACTAAGAAATGCTTTAACACCAATTCCAATTGCAGTGGGTGTTCAGAAATATGTTGCTTATAAAATTATGGAATTATTAGTAAGTATAAATAGTTAATTTCATCTGTAAATAAATAAACAAAAAATATGTTATGCTGGCAAAGTGACTGTCGACAAATTAAATACGATTAATTAAAATAAAATATATTTGCTATTAATTTTATATTTTTTATAGAAATAAAAAATAAAAAAATATTATTGTACAATATAATGTTGCTAATGTAAGTACATATCGCTAAATATAAGGTTGATGTAACTAGTAAATATGAATGTTAACAATGCAAAATTTTTATGCTCAATAAAATGTCAGCAGCTTTTATTCTGTGTGCGTATTGGTGTTAGGCAGGGATAACTGTGTTCCTATTAAGCTTGGTTTGTAAGTGACATATGAACACAAGGCGTATATTCAATATAGATTTGGTTCTCTCCAGATGCAAATACTGAACCAAACCGATTCCATTCCTCGCCTTTTACACTGTGGTACTTATTTTCTATTGTCTGTGATACTGGGTAACAATTTTCTAAATTTGAACATCACCTTTTCTCATCAGCCTCATTGCCAAGGGTACTTCAATATACAATTCCTACTGTTTGCTTAGTGACAGGTGTACAAGTCAGGGGTGTCCATCCCCTCACCAAGGCCCAATGCGCAAATCCCCTTCAAAAGTCTCAGCACTCCCCCAATTGAAAATTTACATTCACGATTTATTATTCACGGACCCTCTGACTCATTGACAGGATGTTGCTGCAGGCTGCCAGGGTCAGTTTTCCAAATTCCAAAACAAAATTTACTACTAGTTGTACTGGTAGAGACATTTATGCCGCCAGTTCGTTAAAACAATCATAAAGATATGCAATTGCTTTAGTTTTTTACTAATAGCTTAGTTTGTTGCACAAACACGGTAAAAATTTCCATCAATGTTGGATTTTAAATGTTATTCTTGAAAAAATCTCCCCCCAAAATCCTTAAAATACACTCAAAAAATCCCCCCCAAAAATTCTCAATGCGCAACTTGCGCTATGATCCCCCCCCCCTGTGGGCACCCCTGGTACCAGTATCATAAGATCTGCAAGAGTCCTATGGATTCTAATTATCTTATCCCCCCCAGTTTTTATGCTCTAGAGTACTTTTCACTTTTTCACCAGAGTACTTCTTATCGATTATTATACTTGCTAATTTTACTTTGTTGCTTATACTGATTGCTATGCCACACATCCTACCATTAGGACACCGTCAAATTCATTGCGAAACCATGTTCTGCTTTGCCTATATAAGTGTCATTCTCATTCCCATAATACATTTCATTCTTTATATTTTTAGAATGGTGGTGTATCCTTCTTTTTCTTTGACATTGACATGTTAATGTCCTGGCCCATAGGTGCCTCTTTTCCTTGGGAATTAGCCAGACATGACTGCTCCAGCTGTGTTCCTCTACTTTGCGGGTATCTGTGTGAAGTGTTTGCTGATGAAGATGACACGTACAGATTCTCTCATAGGTCTAGCATAAGGCAGTTTACAAATCACTACTAGTTTCTTTATATTGTTTTGTTCTCCTTCAAATATTCATTTAACTGAGCTATTTACTTTTAACTAAGAATAAAAAAAAGTTTCAATGACCTTTCTGGCTTAATGGCTCCTCAATTTTTTCATAACTTGATGCAGTTTGTGCCAAGAGCCAAGTGGTCTGTTCTTAATGCCACAACATGATGATGATGATGATGCCAGTAACACAATCACCACATCTGTGTTAAGGATCCATCTGCATTGCAAGACTGTTATCAACTTTGTTGCTAACCAATGAAGTAGATGTATTTTGTCCACAGGAGCTATAATATCAGCTTCCCTTTTCGAAAAAGAACAAGAAAAAATATAAACTAAACATTCTTCTTGTGTGTGTGTGTGTGTGTGTGTGTTTGTGTGTGTGTGTGTGAGAGAGAGAGAGAGAGAGAGAGAGAGAGAGAGAGAGAGAGAGACCATGCAATCATTATCTATGTAATATACATACAGTAGGTACATACATAGGAAGGCAATCTCTTGAGTAAAAATATGTTGACATATGCTGTTCTGAATAATCTGCTAGCATTATCATATTATCTATAATAATAATGATGATTATTATTAGATTTATTTTTTTAAGATCGTTTTAGTGATGGCCTCCATATCTCCCCTTATAGCTATTCCAGCCTCAGTGAAGATTGCTATCTAACAGGAAAGCAGAATTACTAGTATACTGATGTGAAGACAGTATGAGCACAGAACAGTATGAGTATCTTGGTATATGCATTTTACCTAACTGGGACATATTTCAAGGGGAACACAAACATAAAATAGAAGGAAGGGAGAAATAAAACAACACAAGTAACCATGAATATATACACGTTTTATAGTGATAGATATCCCAGTCAAAGTCTTACTGTTTGTTCACACTCAGTCTCTTCATATTCTTCTTCATAAAGGCATTGCTATTCTGATTGAAAATGTTGATGTCTTCACTGTCACAAACTTCATTTATCATTTTGCCAGATCTTGCCAATAGAACCACCACACTTTGCTGGATATTCCTCAACAAATCGTACTTTCTGTGTCTTCCATAAGGCATTCTAACCAATCCTGGAGAGGCCTATTTCAGTCAGGTATTTCAATAAGGCCATAACACTCTTATGCATAAAGAGCACATCTGTAGTAATAATAATAATAATAATAATAATAATGGCTCCTTTTTGTAACACCAAAGTAGCTTTGGAGTACCAGGCAGGCTATGCTACATCTTGAGCCCTGTGGAACTTACACTATGGTTCAGCTGCTTGGTTAGTTTTTCACTGGCTGAGTCAGTGTATGCAATCAAAAATGTGCCTTGACTTGGATACTGGAACCTCTGGATTGATAGCCAAGCACTATTAGCAAACTTAATACCAGAAAAATATTACATGAAAAGTAACACAAATTGAAGCATATGAACATGGAAAATAATTCCTAGGCTGATCAAAGTAACTACCTGCAGTAGACAAAGCTTCACCATTAACTACTGCCATTATGTGTGTTTGTGTTCATTAATATGCCTACTTACTACATACAGTGATGGATCTAAGAAGAATTTTTGAAGAGAAGAAACTTCTGGGGAAGTAACACCACATTATCTAAAGACAACATCTATTACCAAATGAAACATTTAAACTATCTGCATTACAAATAAAGCAAGAAGAATATGTTTATTTATTCTAATCTTCTTTAAAAATTTTTAATCTAGTTTTTTTTGTTCTCAAATGGCATTTTCATATTTATGAATGAAAACGAAACTTGCCAGAAAAAAAATAATTTTCTCCCAGTAGGATTGCAGAGATGTTTAAATACAGGGATAAATAGGCCTAGAGATGTTCTTTATGATTCAAGGGGAGGAGATTTCCTTATTTCCCTCTCCCATGGATTCATCTCTCCCACTGGAATAATTTATCTATTTATACAACAATTTATATTGATTTGACTGGTGTATGAATAAGTTTGGTATTTACACAGGCTGCTGTGGAGCATGGGGTGTTGTAGCTGTAGGTCTGTTTGCTGACAATCCATATCCACTTCCGACAACACACAGCCGCTGTGGTCTTTTTAAAGGTACATATAATAATATAGGTTAGTTTTAACATATTTTGCTAGATATATGCTTAATTTTATCTTAAGCTCTTACACACACACACACACACACACACACACACACACACATACGCGCGTGCAGAAAAAAGTGAAGAAATGTATACACTTTTATTGTATATTCACTGATATGAGAAGCAGAGTCAAAGCAGGTACATGCATACTACACATAATAGATGCTGCATTGCGTACTTCTTAAGAATATGTATACTATCTTTACTAACAACAGAAAAATAAACACTATGTGTTAACCTGCATACCAAGACTTAGAATGATGTACTTAGGTTAGCACGTGTTGTATACTAGAGAACCCCCAACCCATATTCAAAGTAATATTATGAACATTTCATAACATATGAAGTGATATTGAACTCACATATTATTATGTTTACATTATCCATACTTATAACTTATGTATATTGATGCACACTATTTATAGAATACCCTAGAATGTTCTGTATCAATATACAGATACATTTATAGTTAACATAGTTTATTCTGCAGTGTTCTGGAATGGGTGCCTCTAATATTCTGGGCTATAGTAGTAAATTAAGCATGTTGGTGAATTATGTCATTACCAATTATATATAGAACTGTCAGATATTAGAACATATTGACAGAACTGATAGAACTGTTGACATATTATGGACGATTATTATTAATTTTTGTTGTTTACAAAGAAATAACTCATAAAGAACTGAATATGAGCTAACAAAGTAAAAACAATCAGTGTAAATTGTCAAAGTAAAATAAGTAATGTGGAATTTTTAGTTTTATTAAAAATGAATTTTCTAGGTAATTAAAAATTGGTGCTCTATTGTAGATAATAATTATTATTACTTAAAGGAAATGTTATTTTATTAAAATATTTATAGTAAACTTTCAGTTTGATTTAATAAATATAATACTACTTTTGTAGATTATTTGCTATGATTTAAAAATTATAATAATTATTCAGATTTGAGACTCTTGTCAGTCACCAAGCAATTTCAGTAATTTTATAATAGTTCTTTTTTATACATATTTTCTGTTTTGATGTTAATATGTTATTATTGTGTGTTACATACAAGTGGTATAATAGGTTCTCATTGTATCTTCTTATAAAAGGAAATAGTCTGAATTCATATATTTAAATTTTAATACTTGATTAATTTTTAAAAATAATAATTAATAAGTTGATTTTATCAGTATTTTAATGATTTATTTCACTTTAGCATCACACTCCTCTATATAAAATATTTATTGTTTTCACAAAATCTATGAAGTAACCAGTGGTTTAAAAATAATACAGTTGTGTTGGGTATAAACACAGAATTATATTCATAGTAATATTACTTGTAACATGCAATATACATATATATCATAACAGAAATTACAATAAAAATTATTATTCTTTTAAAAATTGTAATTCAAATAATCAATAATTTATAAGAATTGGACCAGATAGAAAAAAGCAAAAGTCTCAAGCAAGCTTTCATATACATACCTCTTGGAAAAAGGAGTGGTGGACGACCTCAAAAGTGGTAGTCAGATAAGTTTTCACGAGTCTGGAGCAGGCCTGTGGAATAATCTTTAAACATTTTTCCAACACACACACACACACACACACACACACACACACACACACACACACACACACACACACACACACACACACACACACACACACACACACACACACACACACATGCACATATTCAGTGAGATCCTTGAGCTTGAATTTGTATCATTGCACAGCTATCTGTAATCAATGTCAAAAGATACAAGGTAAAACTCAGATCCATGACCTAGGTGTGTACAGTTTGTATAACACTCAGTGTAACCACTCATCCTAATTCTGTTCCAGTGGCGGCTGGTAATGTTTTTGACTGGGGGCGCAAAATTTAGTTGTACCCATATATTATGTAAAAAAAGTCACCAGTAGAAACTAAATTATTGCTATTATCATCAAATAATTGTAAAATTGAATCTTTTGCTTCACTACTAAAATTATTGTTAATATCAAAAACCTACCTTGCAAACTACCAATATTTAAACAGTGTTTGAAACAAATTATTTATATACCTAAGCAGTTCACGTTCCTAAACTTAAATATTTAAGAAATTATATTATTAAATGCATGCATTACTAAATAAAATATATTTGTTCCCTACCTTGGATTAGTTTATTTGCTTGAACATGAAATCCATTCTCCTCTCCTTTTGTTTGGCAAAATGGTCAATAACTAATTCATTGAAGTTAGGAGTTATTTCTAACATTTTTTTTTCTATTGAACACATTCCCAGAGCACTTAGTCTGTCCTTTTTCATTGTATTACGTGTAAATGTTTTAATGCGTTTGAGAGTTGAGAAACATCGTTCACTTTCTGCTGTAGTCATAGGGATTGTACAAATAAATTTTAATAGTTTTACCAGTTCGGGAAAAACAGTAACTAGATTGTTTTCATATACAAAATTGAGTAGAACCAATGCGCCAGTTGCCTTTGTGAAGTCAGGTCTGCTGTATAGAACTACCAGTTCATGTCTTAATGCAGTTTCATTTAAATTAAATTCTTTAGCAGCAATTTGTAACTGTGTTTCTGGAAAGATAAGCTGATGTTTAGAAAACAGGGTTGGTTGCAACAAAACTGCTATTGCTAAATGGTCTGAAAATAAAAATCTGTCGTCCATGTTGGTAACTATTATGTCACAAACTTCTTTAGCTGCAGTCTTCTTGCTTTCATCAAAACGTGACCTTTTTGGATTTTGTGATGATTCTCCAAAATCAAAATCAATATAATCTCTGACATTTTGAATGTGTGACTTGAATGAGGCAACATACTGGTATGTTTTAATACTGTCAATTTCTACTTGCTGTAATTGATTAAACAAAATGTCACAGGCTGGCATAATTTTGTTGAAAAATGTTAACCAAAAATTAAAATCATCATTATTTAATGTGTTTTTCAGTCCTAGTGCTTTCTGAAAAGTGGACTTGTCACTCTCGTCATCTATGATTTTTTCAAGAACAGCGGAAATGTCATTTTTATGAATAAATACTGTTGTCACACAACGGGATTTAAAATTCCACCTGGTATTAGAACATTTTGGGAGACGTTTCTTTACTACTTCATCAAGTATGGCAGTTCGCTTGGAAGATCTTGAAAAGAATGTTGTAAAGCCATCTAAATTACAGAAAAATATTTTTACTTGCTTGTTTTGTGATGCAGTGCGCTCAATAATTAAGTTTAGTTGATGGGCATAGCAGTGTATATACTGGGCATTCTTGTACACAGCTTTAACTTTTGCTTGAACGCCGTTATGTTTTCCATTCATTACTGCTGCCCCATCGTAACTTTGTGCAATAATTTTACTAGGCATCTTATCAAGTTCTAATTTTGCTAATTCTTCAAAAATAGTATTACTAATACCTTCAGCGGAGTGATCTTGTGGACTGACAAAACTGATAAATCTCTCATGTAATTTTCCGTTCAATTCATACCTCACAACTAACACAATTTGTGACAGAGTGGCACAATCCGTGGTTTCATCTGCTTCAATTGAAATGTAGTCAGTTTCATTTATTTCTTTTTTTATTAGTCCAATGCACACTGCATAAATAGAATCAAAAATTTCATTTTGAATTGTTTTAGAAAGACCAACGAAAACCCTATTGTTTGTTTTTTCAATATGCTCTCTTAAGGTGCTATCTAGGCCTGCCATTAAATTTACTAAGCCCCTAAAAATACCTGGATTCTCAGATGTGTTTGTTCCATCATGTCCCCTTAAAGCTAGTTCAAATATTCCACAAAACTTTACACAGTCAATTAACTTACTTAGGATGTATCTGTTCTTAGAGACTTCTTCATTATGCTGTTTAATTTTTAATCTATATGCATTGTCTAACTGGCAACTAATATTGACTTTTCCTAACAATGAATATTCAATACAATTGTTCATATGAGTTTCACTAATTTTATGTTTTTTTATTTTTTCTCCCAAATGTTTCAAGTCCTTAATTCCATTTTCAGTCCAGACTGAATCACTGTTTAGGTTAATCACCAAACATACATAACAAAAAAAGGAATTGATCACCTCACATCCACATATCCAATCAGCATGTAAGTAACAGTTTCTATTAAATTTTCTTGTGTAGTTTTTTTTACTTGATGCTGGTCTGTCCGTTTTATAATTTTGTTGTGTAATATCTAAATTCGGTTTTGGTGGCCCTAATTTTTTTAGTTCTATTTTCTTTTCGTATGTAAGTGAATTTAAAATAATCAAACGTTTAATATTACTTACCGAATTCATAGCCATTTTAATCGTTTCTAACAAATACGCACAGAACACACAGAATAAGTTACACGTTTATGTACACAACGTTCAACAAAAACACTATCGTACACAGAATACACTGCCTAATAAAGAATAAATTATTAGAACATTACGTTTACACAAAAAGTACAACAAGAACACAATCAAAACTATATAAAACACACGAGAAAATATATGCACTATGAGAAGTTTTTAACAACGCTCCGTTTCTCTATGAATTTAGCTGCGAAACAGAAAGCGGCCACAGTCCCACCTGTAATGGCGGATGCTCATTTAAATGCATAGAGATGTGTATACGTCTCTTGCCCCGCTCTCCGAAAGAACGGCCTATTCAGGGAGGGCGACAGCGAAACCGTCCCAGCTGCGGGGCCATGCCGAAAACATCGGGTGATCGCTATTAGTCGCCCCAAAAATATCTTTCAATAAGAATACTACACATTATAGTTATATTATTGACAAGTTTAATTTGCAAATTTAGTGGGAGGGCTGTGCCCTTTTTCCCTCCCTGTACGAGCCGCTACTGTTCTGTTCCTACAGGAGAAGAATGAATCCACTCTCTTGTTGTACATAAAGATTTACTTAAACATCTCCTGAATTTGTTTTTTTTTACACAGTTGCCTACATATACATTTTTTTTTATAGGTCTACGTAATTTTTTCTTATGTTCCTATGAATGGTCAACCACACACCACTGGTTGGAAACCAGAAACCTTTGATCTTAATTACAGCCACTCTAGAAACAATAACAAGAAAGTATTATAATTCAAACATAATAGCTCAGAATATCTGACAGTTTGAAATTTGACATTAGATATTTCTTAAATAAATAATATTCAGAATCCTTGCTACTTCAATTTACATTTGTTTCCTATTGTAGAAAGCAATAAGGAAAGTGGTGTGTTGTCATTAAGTGTCATTAAATGTCTGATGTCAATTTTCTGAAAAAATTAAGATTTTCTGTTTTCATTCTTAAATTATTCTATGGTTCATTCTGAACATTTTGATATATAATACATAGAAATTGGAAAGAGTTTTGATTATGAAATTAATTGTTTTAATTAACACTGCACTCCCTCTTGGCCTGTCAGTCCAGTGCACTTGGACCCATGGTTAGATTATCAACATTCCTTTACACTGTTATTAACTTTTTATATGTTATTTTAGTTATATACAACAGATGTGTGTTTTATAATGTGATTCCTAATTCTAATGTTGGCAGCACTGTGTACAGTGTTGAACAAAGCAGCTGATCAATTAAATAATCATAAATAGTTGTTTTTGCTTGGTATATCGGTTTTGTTTTGTGAAGGTTTGTGTTTTCTATGAGTTTGAGTTTTGTTGAGTCACAAAATAATGGCAAGATTAAAAAATTTGGAAGAAACTCATTTAAAGGTAACCAGTACACCATCAAAAGTGGGAAAAGTGCTAGTATATTACATGTTGGTAAAAGTGTTAGTACCAATGATGAGAGTGAGGTTAGGCCTACATCTACTAACACCCGTCCATCAACATCAAGAACAAAATTAAAGTATCTACATATGACAGCTAATGACAGCTTCTATTTACCAAAAAGGAATCAAGAGAGTAATACTGTAATTGATTTATCTATACTAAATGAGGTATTACAACAAAACATGCAGTGCAAAAACTGTAATCAGTTAATGTAATGCAGATTTCTGAACTGACTGATGAAAGGAAAGGTCTAGCAACTAACTTAGAACGCTCCTGTAAATATTGTAAATACAACACAACTTTTTTCTCTAGTAAGAAATTGCAAGATAATAATGGCATATATGACGTAAATATAAGAATGTCTTACGGAATGCGATCTATCGGAAAAGGTCAGATTGCTGCTGAAGCCTTTTGCTTTGTTATGAATCTGCCTAGGCCACCAAGAAGATTTCAGATTTACAACAAGCAAATAGCCAAATCTATTGAAAAAGTTGCTGTAGAATCAATAAGGATTGCAGCACATGAAGCAATTGTTGATAATAATGGAGATGAAAATATTTGTACAGCTTTTGATGGTAGCTGGCAAAAAAGAGGGCATACCTCTAAAAGTGGTATAGTTTCTGTAACTAACATGGTGAATGGCAAAGTCATGGATGTACAGTGCACATCAAAATATTGTCATGGATGTAATGTACAAACAAAGGATAATAAAACGCAGGAACATGTGTGCAAATCAATCAAATTATGCTGGCAGTAGCAGGGGGATGGAATTAGCCGAAGTCGCTGGAATTTTTGAAAGAATGGTGTGAGGTATACAAAATATCTGGGTGATGGTAACAGTAAGGCATTTAAAACTGTGGCAGACTCAATGCCTTATGGTGAAAATATTAATATAGAGAAAGTAGAGTGCATAGGACATGTACAGAAGAGGATGGGTACCAGACTCGGCAAGCTGCGTGAGACTACAAAAAAAGGAGAAAGACTTGAGGATGGTAAAACATTATCAGGTAAAGGCAGACTTACTATAAACGAAATAGACCTTATAAAAAACTACTATGGTTTGGCGTGTGGCTATATGAAGGAACGTGGACATTCTAGACAAAATGTTGAAAGCAGACAAACATATTTCCATAAGTTGTCCACTGATGAAAACCCGCAGCATGGACTTTGCCCTGATGGTGTTGATTCCTGTTCTAAAGAAAAATTTATCCATAAAAACTCACTCCCAGCAGCTGTCATTAATAAAATAAAACCAATTTTTAGGGACCTGTCTAATCCAATGTTATTAGCAGGTGTCTTCATGGTAAGACACAGAATCCTAATGAATCCTTCAACAATGTTGTCTGGTCACATATTACAAAACGTGTTTTTGTAGGAATATACGCATTAAAAATAGGTGTTTGGGATGCAGTGGTAACTTATAACTCTGGTTACTTAGGAAGAGTCAAAGTACTGCAGGATCTTACTGGTGATGCAGGTCCAAATTGTGTTGTTGGACTAAAAGTGCTCGATAAGCAGCGGCTCCGAAGAGCGGATAAACAGGCTGGAGAATTAGGAAAAAAGGCAAGAATGGTTCAAAGAAACAGGAAAAGGAAGCTGGAAGAAGATGAAGAAAATGAAGAGGAAGTTTATGGGTCCGGAATTGATGAGTTTGTCTAAAGTAAGTGGTGACTGAACTTTAATGCTGTTTTTCTCAGAATTAACTTTTTCCATATTTAGGTACACGTTTCTTCAAAACTGTTCAAGATAGAGACTTGAAACTTTGTACACATATGTGTTACACTATTCTGAGTAATGTTAACCACTTTTTATAGAGTTTGAAAGTACAATAAAAATGTTATTTAAAAAAAATCTATTAAAAAATTGTGTTTTTTACATGTATTGTTTTATAAAATTATATTGTTTTATCTCTCTATATATAAGCGGCTTTGTCCTGACTGAGAGAGAATCAACGTAGAGCAAGATAATGATCTCAAAATTTGAAGGTATATTCTTATGGGGTCGTAGATGCTCACTAAGAAACGGTTTTTAAAACTTTCACTCCTAAGGGGTAACCCCACCCATTGTATGTATGTTCCACATCTCCTCCTAAACCACTGGACCGATTTCAACCAAACTTGGCACAAATATTTTACGCGACGGGAGAACCAACATAGGATAGGTGTTTTTTTCGATGGGGTCCTTTGGGGTCTTCCACATCTCCTCCTAAACCACTGGACCGATTTCAACCAAACTTGGCACAAATATTTTACGCGACGGGAGAACCAACATAGGATAGGTGTTTTTTCGATGGGGTCCTTTGGGGGGGTTCTTTGGGGTCTTCCACATCTCCTCCTAAACCACTGGACCGATTTCAACCAAACTTGGCACAAATATTTTACGCAACGGGAGAACCAACATAGGATAGGTATTTTTTTCGATGGGGTCCTTTTGGGGGTTCTTTGGGGTCTTCCACATCTCCTCCTAAACCACTGGACCGATTTCAACCAAACTTGGCACAAATATTTTACGTAACGGGAGAACCAACATAGGACAAGTGTTTTTTCGATACGATCCTTTGGGGGGTCCTTTGGGTCTTAAAAAACTATTAGATCTGGTTACTATGGCAACCCAATAGAATAGATTCTGGTTACCATAGCATCGGTGGAAGTCTCCCGTGTAGGAAGTAGCGCAGGAGCCATCCGACGGGCCTTCCCTGGAGTTCATCCACGGAACCTGGGGAGTCTTAGGTCGGATCCCGCGAAAGATGGCGGGGCCAGAGTCCACGGTTTTTATAAATAAAGATATAGGTTATGATATCAAAGGTGGTGTATGCATCTTAAGAAACTTTTTAATAGTGTGTGAATTCAGAGTTGTTTCAGTTTGAATTTAAAAGTGGATAAGTTAAGATCGAAGTAAGTTATAAGTGGGTATAAAAAACAAAGTTTTGATAGCGAATGCACTCAGATCATAGTGTTCAGACAATATAAATACACATGCTTCAGTTTGAATTTAAAAATTGATAAGCTGAAATCTATAGAGGTATTGTATTGTTAGAATAAGTTTAGGAGACAATAATTTAACAAATGCCTTATTTCAACAATAACACAATGAATTATAAAACGACAGTTAAATACGCAGCGCGTGCAAGTACTGTAGACATTTTGTTGAAAACTAATTTAGCTGTTCGCCCTCTCCGAGAGTTAGAAATCGAGCAGGAGCATCACGCGCAACAGAATTCTTCTCCAGATATAAGAATACAGTTTATGACATGTTCTTAAACAGGTGCGCTACAGAGTATTCCTCCAGTGAGAATGCGAACGTAACAATATAAGGAAGATTATACAATATACAAGTAATATAACGTTAGAACAAGAATAGGTCCCTATGAGCCTATGAATAAATTATGAACCCGAGGAACGCTGGGTAAATCGGCTAGATATATATAGATATCTATATAACCCAAATACCACTGACTGACTCACTGATCATGATATCTCTGAAACCACTAAATGGATATCAATGAAACTTTGAACATAGCTTCATCATAGGTCTTAGGTGCTCACTAAGAAACGGTTTTAAAAACTTTCACTCCTAAGGGGCAAAAAACCAAATACTGAAATTTATCGCGGGAATTGCATACTTTGTAAATGAAGTGGTTGACATCTCAGTTTACTGGAAACCCCAAATACATTTAGTCCTGAGGTTTTAATCATTGTTTTAAATTGAAAAAAAAACTTCGTTGTTTGCAGGTTCTTATAGTCGAGAAAATTTTGAAGTTCAATTAATTAATAAATGTATGTCCTTTTCTTCTTGGAAATGGCTCTAACGATTTTCTCGAAATAAATAATAAATAGCTGTTGCTATGAATGTAAATAAACAAACTAAGAGTTGAGAATTTGTACAATCTATCTAATCCTATACTATTAACAATAATTGTACAATTACGTACAACGTGAAACTCCGTAGCGAAGCACGGGTATTTTGCTAGTAAAATTATAAATCACTGTATTTTTTTTTTTACAAAATGAGTTAAAATGTGGTCTTCAGTAAAGGTAAAACTTTGTTTATTAGCTGTGAAAATGTGAAAGTGTTATCTCAAATGGTTTCCGAGAAAACGGTACCTGGAAATTCAAAATTTAACATTGTTTTAAATGGGACGTCAGACTCCTCTTGTTATACTAATAATGTCCTCTTCAGATTCAGTAAAAAATGTGATTTTTATGAAAATCAAACTTGGTAAACTCTCAAGTGAAGTGACACGTATAAACATTTTAGTGTGTCAAACATAAAAGGCATACATAAAGGGTTTTGGTATGCATCTGTAATGTAAATCAAACAAACTCACAGCAACATATATTTTTGTGCTTGTACTATAATTTCAACCACACTGATGCTTGTTAAACTTTTGTGCTTCAAGAGTGACATAAATTATTGTTGACTAGCTAAGATGAAATTATTGTGTCTGTGTGACTTTCACATAGTGATCTTTTACACATGTAGTAACAGTGTGACTTAAAATACTGATATGTTAATTTCTTCTGTTGTTATATTAGGAGGGGGTTGGTACCTACTTGGAATACAATGTTTGACATGTGTGTGTCTTACTGCATGGAGTATGTTCACAACTATAGTAATACTGTGGGTAAGATACAGTAAAATTGTAGTTTTCCTAATTCATTTTAAAATGTGTGCGTTTTGAATTAACGATCATCATATTTGTTCTGTGGAGACAATTTTTTTTTCTTGCAACAGACAATTATAAAAAGAGTAATCATCCAAATGATTATAGCTTCATCAATCATAAGATAGCACTTTTCTCCTTATCTACAATCCAAAATTAATTTAAAGTTTCATTTTAAGTCAGAACGTCTGTACAAATTTATTTCACAAACAGAAGCAGCAAATGTGATATGACTAAATTTTTTTACTTTTATTGAACCCTGAAAGATTTTCATACATTTTGTAAGGCGACATTTACTTATAAATTTCTACTTTAAATTATACTACGGTACATAATACAATGCACTTTTTCAACTTCAGAATGCTAATTTTAATTTAAAAATTACACAGTGTATGTTACACAAACACTTTAACTAATTAGTTTCATAATAATCTTACACAAAATTATGAAATTTATATATGATTTAAATACATGTTGTTTAATTTGAGACAGTTTGATATTTCATTTGTGTTTTACTGTTCATGTTTTCATTTGTAGCTCAACTGTACACAGATTTGCAATACTTAGAAGTACTTACTTATAATGAACTCAATATACTTTGTGTTTTCACTGTTAGCATTATATGGAACAATAATGTAATTCAAAGGAATATATGAAAATCAGAATTTTAGTTTTTCTTTTCTGAGTGTGGATAATATGTTTTGAGAAAATCTGTAAGAAAATAAGAATTTGAAATTAAATATAAATATATCACTACTGACTCGGAACACTATTTTTTTATTGGTAAAAATATTAAACTTTTACCTTGTAGCCTGAACTAGTTTTCGCTTATTACAAGCTTCGTCAGAGGCTGCCGCTTGTAATAAGAGAAAACTAGTTCACGCTACAAGGTAAAGGTTTAACATTCTTACAAACAACAAAAAATTAGTGTTCCGAGTCAATAGTGATATATGTATAATTAGTGAATCAACAGACATGTTATGGACAACAAAATCCAGGAATTTTAAATTTGTATTTACTAAATATTTTCTTGTTCTGCTGATTGAGTATCACTAATATTGTATACAACATTTAGCATCTGCTGATTAGCACATATTAAATATTCTTTCTTGTACTCAAAAATCTGAAAAATGTAATGAAATTATCATGTCCATGGTATATAAGTATTGTTTTACTGAAATAACTAGATAGATGGCAGCTGCATTCAGAAAACATATGTGAACATACACAAATGGGCAAAAGTGTACATTCTGAATCTTTTCTGTTTAGTGGGTACAGCACACTCCATATGCTGCAATTGCTAGCATAATTATCATGAATTTCTTACAACTGACAGTGCAAATTCCAGACAGAGATTCAGCTATATAATTTCAACAGAAGAAACGTATCTTACTTATTTCAATAATTAGTATTAAATTCCATGAATGAAATTATTTACAACCAGTAAAGAACATTGGTTTCATACCGATAATCAAAACAAGTTCAACAGGGTACATTTTTAAACAATACTCGATTAGATTTTTGCATAGTCGTCTATTTCATTTACTGCTGGAGGAAGGAGTACACAGCTGTGAAATTCTTTTAAGGTCAAATGGTTAAGATGGACTTAACTTGCCAGTACAAATGGATGAGACTTGTTTTACAAGAAGTAAATAAAATAGGGGATGAGTTGTACCTAATCCAAACCAATAGGTTTTTGGTGGATTTTTTCTAGATAGGGCGTAGGCACGCTGTGTAGATCCTGCTAAGTGTCAGGCTGGAGCAGTAGTCATTGCTGCCAAGGATCCGGAAGGCTTGAACCCATTTGCTTGCTTGGCCAGTTGTTCTTTTCCAGTGGCCAGTGAAACAAAAAACTCTTTCCTAGTGTGAGTCTCCATCTCAGAGAAGAAAAAAATATAAACTAAAGTACAAAAATGGTTAAAAAATGTAACAAAAGTGTGGGGGAGTGCACTGTTGTTGGCGATTGGTACATGAAGTAATTGTTCACTGTCAAGTTATCACTAAACATAAAATATCCTACATTCTTTAACTCAATTCAACTTAATGTGGGAACTCCCTTGTGAACTTTATTAGCACTTATTGACTTTTTGTCTGTGCTAATTATGTCATATCTCATTTGCACGGCTTTTAATTCAGAGTTATTCATTGTGTCCATGACCAGTGTTTAATAAATACAACTATTATATTCACGACTCGGAACACAAAGTTTTTTATTTATACTTATAATAGTTGTATCGTGAATATAATAGTTGTATTTAGTTAAGTAACGGACACGTCATGGACAACGAAATCCAAGTGTTTAATACTTTCCTAACATAAATGATATATTTTCCTTCTTAACAGGCATCTCTAAATAAATTTAGAGAGACACATGTCTCTTAATTTAGAACTAATAGACTAATAGAAATATAGTTCTATTGTAATGGTAATTTGTATAATATTTGTGCACTAAATAGAACACTAAAGGTTTTTGGGGGCATTGAATATTTTAAGGTGGTAAAGCCTAGAATAACATATATGTCGAGTCTATATATTTTAGGAATCCATGCTTGTATAATAATTCATGAGCTGCTACCATTCCAGACAATAAAATAATTCTTACTGTTAAGAAAAGTGTCATGATATTTCACTTGACTGTCACTATGTTATTATAGTAGTAATATAATAATAATGTTATTACACACACACACACACACACACACACACACACACACACACACACACACACACACACATGTGCCTCAAACACTTCTGCCTTAAGTATAAATTAGCTGTTTATTACATCTTCTAAATTTTGTCATCAAAATCCCTTTCCAATTTTGTTTTTCAGCCTGTCAGGAACTTGCCTTCTGAAAGGCCAGTAATCTGTCATTTCTTTGGTATTCCATTAAGATTTATAATAGGAGGGTCATTCCAGTTGCTATTACATTCTGTAATCAGTGCGTAAATGCTTCTGAATTATGGTTTTTCTCATATTTAAATGTTATGATTTCTACCTAGCTTAGTACAACCAGCTACCCTTCTGAAGTATCTCACTTCTACCATTTTGCACTCTTCTCTCATTCTCTGTCATTACCATCAAAGGATTACTGCTGTATGGTGTCGATGGTATTACTAGGACCAGTGGCAGCCGGTGAGTCCTGAGGATGGGGAGGCTACGAGCAGTCACCTGAGTCATGCTGAGTCGAGTCACAGCACCCCTCCCCCTGACATTTGTTATTTTGTTTTAATTATGCTAGAGCTATCTGCTTTTTACAGCATACATGTCTTATTAGAAATATACACGTATATTTAACAATATAAACCGATGATTAATTTAATTAATAAAGTTGTGTTAGTGGGTATAATCACAAACAGAAAAAACAGTTGCACACCACTATAAAAAAATTACTCCGATTAGCGCTATCAAGCTTTGCAGCTCATCATCAGATTGGAAATATATCGGTCATATTTCCGATCTGGTGATGAGCTGTTAAGCTTGAAAGCCCTAATCGGAGTAATTTTTCTATAGTGGTGTGCAACAGTGTTTTTTCTGTTCGAAGATTAATTTACTTTTTTCTAGCAAAGAAGATAACTTCTCGGTAGAAATATATTTTGTAATATGTGATGAATTTACTTGTAGGCCTACAGCAAATGGTCCTTCTTACTCTCAGAATAGTCGGTAACATCATCAAGCCATGTTGGTCGACTTTTCAATTTGCAGAGGATTATTTTTTTGGTTGAAATTAAAGCAATGGTGCTGAGACAATCTTGGGTCCAGGAATATTTTATCATAGTGAGAAAAGTTTTTATGTCACCTAACTACATAAATTTTAATTCCTCATAGCTGGAAAATCATACTTCTAGTTGAGCGATTGCTTAACAGTAAGCAGACCCAGCAGAATAACTTCTACTTTACTCCACCACCGCATAGCCATTTATATAGATCATACAATGATGACTGGAAAGTTCTAGATTCGTTTTTGTGCTTTTTAAGAAATAAAAATTTTGGGGTACGTTGACCACGTTTCAGCATTTCACTTCTCTCAAAACCAATCAACTGGGAAAATGGTTTTTCCAGTAGTGTTCAATATTGCAATATCACTTTCACTTTCTTCTGCTAAATCCATTTTATCCTCGTAGTAGAGATCACAATCACATGCCAAGAAGAGAAAAATAATAATAATACACATGCACAAGGAGCACGAGAATGTAAAGACTGCGTCAAACTAACACATTAAACCATGCTGAGAGGCTGTCTCACTCATTGCCTCCCTGGCACAGTTACAGATCCTCTAGTATCCCGCCACTACCTGCCGGGCATAGTTCTCACATAAGTGTACAGGTACTACGACGGCTACTCATATCCTTGCCTCTGTCTGTTGCTGCTGCTATTCTGCGCTATTATCGATAATGCGTAATTACAAAATTTTTTTGTAAGTAATCAGATAACTTAAAATCCAAATTGTGATTATAGATTGATTACAGGTTAAGTTGTAATAATAATCAGAGCATATCACTAGTAGTTTATTTTTAATAATTTTTCTAAATTTTCTGGGGAGGCTTGGCCTTTCTTGCCTCACCTGATGAGCTGCTGCTGACTAGGACATCAATGATTTTGTGGCTTTTTTAAAATTAACTCATTCTTAGTTCTGTTTCTAAAAGTTTGCTACATGGTCTACGTAATTTTAACATGGTTGATGTAATTAAATATTTCTTTCCTGAATTTACTTTCTTTTAAACTGAAATAGTGTTTCTTGAAAGTTGTATATTACAAGTTTTTTGTTTACTGGCAGGTAACCAGTTAACTGGCAGTTCATTGTTTACTTTTTTTTACAATGAACTGGTTCCCGATCATTGAAAGCCATTAACTTTTGTTAATTACAATTTGTATGTATAATCTGTAGACTCCTTCCAACAGATTTTATTTAATACTGTAATTCTCTACATTATACAATGTCTCTACTTCTATTCTTAAAAGTATAAGTGTAGTATGAATATTTTATACATAGAAGTATGCTAGTTTCTAGTTCTTTAGCTTGTTTTGTAAGCACCATAAAATATGTTCAGTACACACCTTACAAAAAGTGAGAGAGAGAGAGAGAGAGAGAGAGAGAGAGAGAGAGAGAGAGAGAGAGAGAGAGAGAGAGAGAGAGAGAGAGAGAGAGAGAGAGAGAGAGAGAGAGAGAGAGAGAGAGAGAGAGAGAGAGAGAGAGAGAGAGAGACAGACAGACAGACAGACAGAGAGAGCATGTGTGTGTAAACATTCAATTAGTAGAGCATAGAAAGCTGTTTCCAGTGAGAGGAGGTTCACATTTGATTAGTCTCGTTTCATTTCCATCATTTCCAGAAGGTACTTTGTATAAATAAAGTCCCTTTAACTTTGTAGAAATCTATTCTGCATTTTTTCCAGTGCTTCCTTCAAGTTGTGTCATGTATATTTCATCCAAGGTAGTGCTTTCTTGCATGACAGAAGTGTGACATTGTTTTTATGAGCCCTTATTTCAAGTTTTACAAAACTTGCCAATTCTGATGCATTTTGTTACAGTGTGTAAATAAAATTATTCCTATCCGCATGTTACCACATGAGGAACTGCTGGGTGCAGACATAGCAGAACATAGGATAAAGCATCGCAGTGTAGGAGTAAGCAGAGCCTTGTCCGCATTAATGCCATTTCATGAAGATAGCTTCAACGTAAGGCTAATTAAAAACATTGGTTCCAATCCAGGTATGGTAACTTACTAATAATTAGATGGTATTTTTCATTACCTCAGTGAATCAGCTTTGTTTAAATGATTTTTTTTTCTCTCAAATAATGTGCTAATTTAATAACTACCAGTACTCATGTTATCTTAGAAGAATAGGAAGGCTGACAAAATTGTTGTTGTTGTTGTTGTTGTTGTTGTTGTTGTTTTACAATGGCTCCCCCTTGGTACATTTAACCCATCTGGTACCGAGCTTCCCAATAAAGACCACTGTAATTTCTGAGTTCTTGCATTTCCCGGTTCAGCTTCACACACTCCAATAGATGATTTTTGTTCATTTTGAGTATTCTCTCCTGCACAATATACATTCTTCTGTGGTGGAAATTTTTAATTTGTAGAGATGCGCTGAGAGACAGTCATGGCCAGTTTCCAGTCTAAAGTTGGCGACTGGTTCCTTCCTGGGTTTTCTACAGTTGTTATTCCATAACTGTTCAATCCCTGACCATGTTTTTCTTTCTGATATGTTTCTTGCTTCTTCCAGGAAGCGAGAGTTTGTTTTCCTTGTCATTAGTCTTCTTAGGGTGCTGAAGTCATGGGTACTTTCCAGGTGGTAGAGCATTGTCCCTCACTTTGCCAAGGTGTCCGCTGTCTCATTTCCCGAGATGCCTATGTGAGATGGGATCCACTGAATAACTATCTCCTTGTTAAGTGCTGTAAGCTGCCTGGTGAGTCGTCTTGCTTCCAGTGTGCTCCTGGATGTTGCTCCTGTATTAGAGAATGTTGCCTGGATGGCAGACTTAGAGTCCACTAAAAGGACAGCTTTTGAAAAGGAATTTGGCCTCCAAATGAGGTTTTGCAATGCCACTTTCATAGCCTCTACTTCAGCATCATAACTTGATTTATTTTCTCCCACTGCAATGTAGTGAGAAAACAATGAGGAGAACACTCCTGCTCCAGCACAACCCACTTTATCCAGCAAGGATCCATCAGTGTATACACATAGCCAGTTTTCCTCCGGAAATCTCTCATTGATGGTTGTTAGCGTTATCTGTTTTAGTTCTTCTGGAGATCTTGTCTTCTTCTTAACATCTTCTATCAGACTGAGATGTACTTCATACCTATGAAAGTCTAGTGGATTTTCCAAGGGGATCACTTTATTAACTGCTGTTGGTATGCTGTGGTATTGAAGGTAGTTGCTACTTTGGTTTAGCCAGATCTTTTGCGTTTTGAGTCTCTGTGGTTCCATCCTTTCATGAACCCATGACTTCTCAGTATCCATGATACTCCGGTGAGACGTTTTATAAGGTTTGTTCGTTTGTTTACCTTCTTAGTTATGCTGTCAATGTAGTATGTCCAGTTAAGCTTATTATCCAGGTTAACACCCAGGTAACGAGTATTTTCAGATTTCTGTAGGAAGTTCTCGCCTACTTTTAGTGAAAAGTCAGGGTTTCTATGTTTCAATGAGAAGTACTGGTAAACGGACTTTTCTGCATTAATCTGCATGTTGTTTTCTTCTGCCCACCTTTGCAGGCCGAGGAGGGCTTTGTTCATGTTCTTTTGTAGAGTGGATGTCTTGTCCTTTCTTGTTTGATCCCCTGGCCCAGATGAGCATGTCATCGGCAAACATGCACATCTGTATTCCTTCAACCACTTTCACTTGTTTGACCAAGTCATTTATATAGATATTAAAGGCTGACAAAGTTAACAAATACATTTTACAAAATGAGTTACTTCTAGTACAAGAAAACATTAAATATTAAATGCTGTCCGATAATTGGAAATACTTTTGTGTAACATCTATAAAAGAGTTAATCAATACACTTATACTTTGTAGATCACATTTACTTACTGGTGTACCTATTATTAAACTTAAATATTTAAAATTCTGTACATCTACAAAACAAAGCTTACTAGGATGCTAGTACTTACTAGGATCCTAGATTTATGAAATTCCTTCATGAATTCACTGTCTTGAATTCATAATTATGGAGCATATCTTGTAAGTTTTTGACAGTTTTGAAGTGTACAGAATAAATGTGTTACTTAGAACATTTATTTATTTTCAACTAACAAACTTGAACTTTCAATCCATACTTATATAGATTTTATTGTGTGTGTGTGTGTGTGTGTGTGTGTGTGTGTGTGTGTGTGTGTGTGTGTGCGTGTGTGTGTGTGTGTGTGTGCGTGTGTGTGCGTGTGTGTGAGAGAGAGAGAGAGTTATATGTATGTGTAAAACTATATTATAACTATATATTGCAGGGGCGTATTTATGAGGGGGGACCGACGGAACTAGACCCCCCCCAGAGGGTCGACAAAGCTGACAAATTTTGTTAATCTCTTAATTTTTAGGCAGTTTTATTTATTTTTTTTCAGCTGTGTACACTTATGTAGTAGTACCTCTTTTTAATGTACGAACAGGTTTATTACACAGCGTTAGGGTATATGTTTGAATTATGAAATATAGGAAAATCAATTCAGTCAATAAGTATCTTTCAATTGTGTTATAATAACGGGTATTTTTATTGTGTTATTACAATTTACTTTAATAAGACTGATTTCAGGATGTTATCATGCGTTTTTGAGCCACTTTAAAGATAGTAATTTTGATTAGTTGTAACTTGTTTTTTCTTTGTATGAAGCCGATCCGATCCCCCCCCCAAGCCAAATTCTAGATATGCTACTGATATATTGTATATTATAGTTCTTACAATGGTAAGACCGATCATGGAGATGTAGGTGTATTTGTCAACTGACAGGTTAACTCAGCCTGTGGAAATGAGTACATGGGGAAATCATCCTAGGCTGATAGTGAATGGATGGAGCATAGTGCTTCCAAATGACTCAAGTTGGCAGCCTACTCTACCTGACAGTACTAAACTACTTTTGTGGTACAAAAATTGGAACCTTATTATTATATATTTATTTATAAAATCCAACCACACATATACATCATCATCATTAGCTTTTGGTTTGCCCAGCTTCAAGTAAGTCAATTCTGAAACTAGTAGTTCAAGTACTTTTTTAGTATTTTGAAAAAAGTAACTTATTTAGTATTTTTCAGTATCTTTCAGTATGAAAATAATAAGCATTTTGCCATACACAACCACATAAACAGTTCAAATAATGTTTTAACAAAAAAAATGTTATTTATCAGCTCAATTTAAATGGTATGATGTATTGAATTAAGTAAATTCATACAAAAGAAATATATTTATATTAAAACCAAAGATTGTTACAATGATGTGAGTCATTAAAAAAAATTTTCTAGGACGTATATGTTATTGACAGAGGCATCCTTAGGAGTGTTAGCAGGGGCAATTGCAAGACTCTCCTTCGCACTTTTTGGGGTATCTGCAACTCATTCAGTAAAAAAACAAAAAAAAAATCGAGTGAAGTACATGGAGAAGATCTAAATCCACAAGCATGACAACAATGAATAAGTAAGAAGAATCAATGGCACTGAATAAATGGTAGTTTCCAGCCTTGAGACATGCTAAGACAGCTGAGTGCAGTGCATCAAAAGAGAGACACTGTGATAAGTCTGGATAGGAACCAATCAGCAGCAAGCACTAGTTAAACAATCAAAGACCATGATTATTAGTGAAAGAGTGCTAGGAAATCATGGACAAATTCTATCATTTCTATTAAAGATTCTGTTAATATTCAGTGTCCATTTTTACATTTAAATTTTTCTCCAAAATTTTGCAAATGTTTATTATTTTTATTCTGAATGATGGTGTAGACTTATTATGGTGAGTTGGTTGTTTGCAGTGTACTCTCCAGAAACTGACTTAATAACTATAATTATGAATGTTCATATTTCAATGAACAAACATCTTTTTATCTCCATTGCTAATTCTTTATGTTTTCTCTGTTTATCTTCTGTATGTTCTTTATATTTTTGTATGTTATGTGTTTGCAGCAGTAATTAACAAGGCATAATAATTATTATTATGTTTATCAGTTGCTGCAGTTTATTAGTCCATTATGTATGACTGCATGTAATATACATAAATTAATATATCACAGAGCAAATGCCAGGCTTCATCTTCTGAGTGACTGTATTACAAATTGTAATAAGGAACTTTCAGTTATTTGTTTGCACTTGAATGTTAATTACTGAGAGTTACCAACATGCTTGTGAAGTCAGAGATTATAATCTATTAGGTATATGTTAATGACATGATGATAATTATGTAAATGTTAATGACATATGCCATTAATGTATATAGGTATATGTTAAAGACAAGTATGATAATTATCATACTTGGCTAAACGAAGATAGGCTGTATAATATGATTTGGATTCATGATTGACATGGATATATTTTCTATTCTCTTATATTTAATTGTATATTTCTTTGATTGTTTGTGACTATTAGCTGGTGCTGAATTGATAATATGTAAGATTGAATTGTTGTAGGATTGGATTGGTGATGAATTATTGTAGGATTACCGTACATTTTCTTTTCCAAGCTATATCATCTATTTAAACAGAACATTTCTTTCCAGGAATTTAACAGTATTTTAACTTTAAACATATCATCTTTAATATTTCACGATTTTATTTCCAAGTTTGTAAATGAAAAATTGTTTAAATAATTTTCTAGTTCTGTGCATACAACTTGATATGTGTATTACTACATATACATAAGAGTCATTGGTTTTGAGGGCATTGGTCATGGTTTGTGTCATAAGAGGAATTTCTTTAACACACCTCAACTGAAGTTAAATTGGATGAGGAGGAGGATCATTTTTATGAAGATCTGTTAAGAGATTACCATCAATCCCCATAGCATGATATACAAATAAATAATAATGGCTCTCATGCATACCACCCCGAAGTAGCTTAGGAGTAGGCAGGGTAGGCTTCTTAATGTGAGCTGTACGGCATACAAGGAAGGCAGTGTGGCCAGCACTACACTTCAGCCACCCATTATTATACTTAGGATGTTATCTCAGGTACTCATTTTCAACAGGCTGAGTCGACCTAGGGGCTGAAAAACGCACCTTGATTTTATGGTGAGGGCCCGGGAATTGAACCCGGGACCTCTAGATTATTAGCCAGGTCCCATACACACTGATCTACTGATATACAAAAAATATTAGGAAATATGAATGCCAAGGTGGGGACAGAGTTTGTCTTTGAGCCTACGATAGGAAAACATAATAGCTGCAATGATAATGTGGAGTACAAAGGTTTTAAAAATATATAAACACTTGGTATATTTCACAGATTTTATTTTTAACTCTGACAGCTGTTTCGACTTCTTAAGCCATTGTCAAAGAGATAAAACGTACCAAGTGTTTATATATTTTTAAAAACCTTTTTGTATTAATATGTTTCACCAAGTCCCCAACGAGACATAAATTAATATCGTGATAATGTGGAGTGTTTGGTTAACCAAGCGGAAAGATCCAGAACCAAACTGACCACCTTCTAGTTAATTCGTGCCATGGTTCTGATGTTATAGCCTCCGGAAGCTACAGGAGAGCAAATATAGTTTCATGTTACTTTTTAGTAGTACCTAGCCTGAGAACATGAATTTCTAAATCAAAACACATCAAAACCCTGAGAGTTAGTCGATATAATTTACAGATACTCAAAAACCAAGAAAAAATAATATCATATTAAGAAAAGGTAAGTGCAGTGTTATTATTTTTAGACGAATAGATGGTCCTCCCAAAGCAGAAAACAGTTACTGCGAAAAGTAAGGGATATTATCAGGAGGACTGGAGATGACATGCTGGGTACTTAACAGGAAAAAGAAAAAAGGAGGGATTGGTTGATGGCGAGCATGCAACCAACTTAAAGAACAAAGCACGGAAGAAAATGTAAATCACAAAGTCCTGAATTGCAGTGGAAGAATTTAAAAATAGATAAAGAGAGGACAAATGGGTTCATAATACAAAAAAGAAAGACTGCCTACATCAAGACCTTAGTGGAATAGAAAGCCTAAATAAGGAGAAAGTAAACTGTATATATAGCAAAAGTAAATATAGCAAGGACAGGCTATAAACCTACAACTAATCAGTATAAAAACAATGAAGGATACCTATTGAATTCAAAAGAAGAACTTTATGAAGGTGGGTAGAGCACTTAGCTGTTGAATCTGACCCAGAACTCCCACAATGAGAATGGGAAATACAGAGGACTCATTTGAACCAAGAGGTGAGCATGAGGAAGAAAAGCATGATCAGCCAATACAACAGGAGGTAGGAGAAGCCATCGAACAACTGTCCAATAATAAGAAAGCAGGAAGTGACAACATTCTAGCAGAGCTGATTAAGAATGGAAGTGAGGCACTGTGTCATGCTAGACATAAAGTAATAGGGGCAATTTGGGAAAAGAAGGTCCACTCCAATGAGTGGAATATGGATTTTCTGTACAATAAACAAGAAGGCAGATAAGTTGGTATGCTCAAACTACTGAGGAATCACAGCTGCTAAATATGGCTTATAAAATATTTCAAAATACTTTGCAACTGCATCCAGCCATATGCTGAAAGAATAGTAGAAGGTTACCAAGCTGGTTGCGGAGGTGGAAGTCAACCATAAACCAAATATGAACCATCAGACAAATACTGAAAAATCCCTGACATATTGTGTAGATTCTTCACATCTTTGTGAACTTTAAAATGCATATGATTCAGTAAATAGACAGAGTTTATATGAAGCCATGAGAGAATTTATATACCAAATTATTTGGCAAACCTTGTGGAGCTCACAATAGTGAAAGTGCAGTGTATAGTAAGAGTGGATAGTCATCTCTTGAGGTATTTGAGGCTTATACCAGTCTCTGACATGGAGATACAATGTACAGAAGCAAAGTACTGCCTAGTTGCAGGTGGAATGGGGAGCCTTTAGACCCCCTTCGGTGGGAGGCCAAGATTGCCCGCCCACAATGGGCCAGGTGCCTCAAACTAGCCCAGGAAAAGTCTTTAGAGGCTACCATCAGGCAATGTTGGGTCAAAGGAGAGAGTAAAAATGTAGGAAGTGCCCAAAGGAGATGGGACTAAGCCATGGCTAGAGCAAGCAAAACCCATCCCCTCCGTCTGTTTCCATGCACCAACACGGACGCAGTGTAGACAGGAAGGATGGGAAATGAAGCTTCGCAAGGTTGGTGAAATGGGCACAAGATGGCTTATGGAGGGTCATCGAGCAGTGCTCGGGGTGTGTGAGTCGACCTCTGTGATAACGCGGGGGAGATGAGGACAGATGGAAATAGGGGTACAAGTGAAACGTTTAAGGGTGAGGGGACAGACAAATTCAGCAATAGAGGGGACCTTTAACACTCACCTGATAACATAATTTCTGACAAACGATGGGTAGTTGGAGATGTACCGGATATTCCGTGACTTGAATGTTTCCATCCGGGCTACAATTTTGCGTTGAAGCAGGGACCAGAATGCTGGTGCTGCATATGTCAAGATAGCTCTAAGGAAGACCAGATAGATCATGAATTTAGTGCATAGAGGCACTGAAAGAAAGGGAAATTAGTTTGGTTCTGACACCGGAACATGCTGGAGACACTGGGAAATGAGGGCTCTGAAGCTTAGGGGCTAGTCACAAGTGATGTTCAAGTACTTTGCAGTCCGTTTCCCTGTATAGGACTTCTGTTTAGGGAGAGGGTCTGGAATCGAGTATTAAGCTGACAGGAGAAGGTGATCGCCTCGGATTTCTCTGTATTAATTGCCACCCGGCATTTCCTTAGCCAGTCCGTATGTTCACCAGCAGCTTATGAGGATTAGGAATCATTACGATCTGTGCACATTTCCACAGGCTGGGGAAGTAATGGAGCTGGAGACTTCTGTTCAACAGCTTATGAACCAGTGAGATGAGACTGGTGGGAGCGTGTTAAAGTGCCGCTGTGCAAATACAATCCTCTCCGGGTGGGCCTGCTTATGGCGAATTCGACTAATGGCCAATACCACCACATCAGCCAAGTTGAACAGGGCAGGGGAGTCATCAGGAGGGCGGGAGAAATAGCCAGAAAGAAAATCCATGACCACGGTCGGAGTCACAGATGCCTCTGTGGATAGTAAATTGCTCCTCCATGGAATTGGCAAAGGTCTCAGCCTTGCCTTTTGCAGAGTACATAATCCCATCCAGAGATCAAAGGGGATGGCAAGTCCTTTTGTCACCAGTAAGTCGGCTTGCAGCCTGGCAGACAGACTCAGACCTTGACTTCCAGGGACTCCAGATATGAGTCCCAACAATTTGGAGTGACATCAAGCAGAAGCTGCTTGACAAGGTCAGATTGAACCTCCCTTTGATGGCAGGATCCTGGATTTGTTGCTATCTCTGGTGAAACTAGTGCTGTTTGTGGATGGTGAAAAGCCCCTCTTTGAGAATTTGAGACCTTTAGTAAGTTTCAGGGACTAGATAAGTGTGCTTGTCCATAGCAGGCATGAGGACATCTTGAAGATAGTAGTCCACGCGGTCCACATCAGCCAGAGAGGTGATGGGGACCAGTGGGTCTAAAGGGACTGTTCAGTGGTTGTGGTAAAAGTGCCAGTTGACTCTCCTGATATGACAGGGAGGTTGGAGAGGTGTATCTAACATGGGCTGAACAGAGATGAGCACCAGTTCATGATCAGCCAAAAGGCCTGACCTGATATTTACAGTGATCGGGTAGGCCAATTGTTTGACAATAGCATCAAGTACGTCAGGGAGTCTCCTATTTGGAACTGGGGTCGGAAAATCTGGACCAGGAATGTAGACCTGAGGATGATACTGAACATAGCTATAGAGCGAGTGGCCATGCGAGATAGTGACATGATTGTTCCAAGTGGGATGCTTGGAGTTAAGTTTCCAGCGCAATTGTAGGAAATGAATGCTTGAGGAGGGCATCCCTCTCCTCATGCAGCGGAGGCCCACCGCGCCTGGGTGGAAGATATGCTGAGATGAGATGAACCTCCCTATCCCCAACGCAGAGAGCCACCACCATTTCCTCTAGTCAACGAGAGTCATCAGAGAGGAGAGTTTCAATGGGGGCTGCATCTGTGAACCAAGATAGCTGTACCACCACTGGCACGAGCAGGGTTGTTATGAGCTAGGCGATTTGTGTGACACGTTGTATACGCTGGAAGCTGAAAAGACACAGAGGGGTAAGGTCGAGGAGTCAGAGAGGAGTATGATGTCGAGGTCATACTTGGTGGCGAATGCGGCCAGTTAGGCATGGCGACACAAAACACCACAGGTGTTCCATGCCACCAGCCAAAGAGGGTTAGCCATGGGTAGTCAGAAGGGTCATGAGGGAAGAAAGGATGGTAACTAGCATACACTGGACATACCAGGCAGCTAGAATCTGTGGTACTGGAGTTTTAACCCAGGCTCGCTGGAGGTCAATGCAACGGTCAGCGCAAGTTGATTCAGAAGAATCTTCTATTGCCGAGGATGCCTGAGACATGGGCAGAGGTGTGGGAACATGATTCCATTTTGGGGCTGAGGCTTAGGTTTTGGCCACCTAGACTTTTTGGGTACAGACGTCTGCTGCATGGATGCAGGAGATGATTTTTTAATCTTCTTTGGCACAGCTTGCTTTCGTCGCTGGGCCGGTTCAGGAGCAGAGTTTAGAAGCAGCGACTGCTGTATAACTGAACTTTCCAAAGGATGTTGGGCTGACAGGGGCAGCCATGGCAGGTGCAGAACGGGCCACCAGGGCATCAAAAGATTTTGTAAGGGGTTTATGGAGATTAGAAGTGGTTGGCAGCTTAAGGGACTTGCCAGACTTCTTCAAATCTGTAATTTCTTCAAGCCTGCCAAGTAGAACTTGCAAATGTGAGAGCTAGCCGGATGGCTAGTGCACAGTTTGTGCACATAGCAGTGTGGCAGTATGCTCACGAGGACAGTTACTCTTGTGGTGACCTTCACCACAGTGCACACACCTTGTGGGATAGTGACAGAAAACATTATTATGCCCGTGCCACTGGCAGTTGAAACACAGACCTAGACTCAAATGTATTAGAATGGCCTAGTATGAGTATGCCGTTGTAACCATTCGTGATCCATTCATAATGAATGGATCACGAACCCAGTCAAAATCTTCAACACTCTCTCCAAAATATTTTTTGAAATTCTGCTGCAAGAGTACTAAATGTTCTTTAATTAAGTCCATCAACACCTTATTATCGTCAGCAAGGGGCCACACAGTTGGGAACATCTCACACAATCGATTTTCAATTGTGTGTATCCACAAATTTCACTTATTAATAAATCCTTGAATCTTATCCATACTAGTCAGAATATTTTCGTTTCTACCTTGCATTTTTCTGTTTAGTTCATTCAAGTGTACGAAAATATCGGAAAGATATGCCAACTTAGATACCCATTCATCATCTGCAAAAAAAATCCGCATACTCATGACCCTCAATAGCCAAAAATGCAAGTACCTCCTCTTTTAGTTCAAACATTCGCGTTAACACTTTACCTCGAGATAACCATCGTACTTCTGTATGTAGCAGAAGTGTAGTGTGCTCTGATCACATTTCTTGACACAAAACGTTAAAAAGCCGCATATTTAGGGGCCGCGATTTGATGAAGTTCACGACTTTTACTATTTCGTCCATCACAATTTTCAGAGGAGATGGCAAAGACTTAGCAACAATGGCTTCGCGGTGAATGAGACAATGGTCGGTTCGTAAGTTAGGATTTACTTCGCGTACTTTACCCACGAATCCTTTCACTCGGCCTGTCATAGAAGCGGCTCCGTCTGTACAAACACTAACGCAATCCTCCCATGTCAATTCATTACGGACCACATATACATTAGTCGTACGAAATATTTCTTCACCGGTTGCTCGCTCGGGTAGTTCTTTGCAAAAAAAGAAATTAGTTGCAATTACATCCCCATCAACATACCTTATGTAGGCAAGAAGTTGCGCGTGACCGCCAATATCGGTGGACTCGTCGATCTGAAGTGAGAACTTTCGACTGCTCTTTATTTTCTCCTTCATAATGTCTTCGATGTCACTGGACATGTCACTAACTCGGCGGCTGATTGTGTCAGCAGAGAGAGGAATTTTTGAAATTTCAGTACCAGCTTCTAAACCCAGGACTATTTTTACCATTTCTTTACACGCGGGCATTAACAACGTTTCTGCTATTGTGTGTGGTTTTTTGGCCTTTACGATAAGTTCGGCTACCTTATAGCTAGCTTCCTGTACTTTTTGCGAAACACGTACCGACGTAGTCATGAGCGTCACTTTTTTTTATTTTGTTCCAACAACCGACGAAAATAATTCACATATTTACTTAACAGAGAGGAATGTTTTGTTGACAAATGTTGTTTCAATTTATTGGGAACCATAGCAGCATTACTGAGTTTTTCACCACACACAACACACTCGGGGATTGGGCATGTTTTGTCATCACACCAAAAAAACCTGTAAGATAAATAATTATCACTATATTGCCGGTGAACTACTTTCTGTTTCTTTTTTTCGGGCTCGATGGTTTCACTACTTGCACTCTAGGATGGGCCACTCCGTACAAGGAACTTATCCATATCGAAAAAAAATAGTTTAATAACACTGTAATAGAAAATAGTAAGACTGTTGTAGCAATCACAATATTCGCACTACTGCAGAGCACAGCTGTGATAGAACTGAACTGAAATACTGTAATTGTTGTCTGACAATGTGTGGGTCCTTCGGCGAAGGAAAAGAGCAATAAAGTTTAAGAAGCGCCGACAAACAGACACAAATATCAAAACAAGGCAATAAAATAATAAAGAGAGGGAAATTTTTGCTAATCCCCGCAATTTTAGTTAAAAGCACGTACAGCCAGCCGTACACAAAAGATGCGGTGTTACAAAGAACTCTCTTGAATAGAGTTTAGAACGTTTAGAATTTTGAACGTAAACTCCATTGCATGATTGCGGGGCGCTAAAAGGCTTGCTAAAAGTCTTACGCGGCTTTCTTTGCGGTGAACACAAAGCTTGCCGCCTGTAACCCACCAAACCGGCCCAATATTTCAGACGAGAATACAAATAACTTAAGATAAGCAAACTATAAAAACAATATTGAGTAAATAAATTACATTTAATTTCTATGAAAATATAACAGTTATCAGCATGTATTAAAGAATAAACAAGCAACTTAAACTGGTATCACTTACCTTCTTCGCGAATTGCCAGGGTGTCGTCTGATATACTTAGGCAGAGAAAAACAACAGGTAATACAATGACAAATACATATTTTGCGAACACATTTAGCATGACATTTTTTTTGGTTTACTTTGTTATTGAAATTGTGACAAAACTCCTACTTCGCATCTCGATTATTTTTCTTAACGAATTACTGACATTTTGATTTTTTATTTACATGATCAATACTCTATTAACTAGTTACAACTATAACTTAATTAAACTATTAAGACGGCCCAGCAATGCCCACACACAACTCACATACCAATTTTACAAAACCCCGAATTTATTTGATCAGTTTTATGGCATCATTAAAATTTTGATATGACTACTTTTACTTGCGCAACGGCGTCTCCTCCGACCTCATCGCGTGGCCCGCACCAAGTCCTCGTTTGAATGTCCAACAGTTATGCGTTCATCATTTACCGTCTTTTCTTTCGACGCACTCACTTCATTCTGATTTAGTTAGTTCACTTTTGAATAATGTTCCGGGTTTTTACCGGCTAGGTCGGCCGACCTCTTAAAAAAACTTTCAGTGGAATTTAAACTGACCATATGCGGTCTGTAGATGAGATGAACTGGGCAGAACGGCGTAGCAAGCGCCGTTAACTTGAGTGCATCTTTGGTTGTGGAAACCAATGCCTTGTAGTTGTTCGTCGCTGGTTATTTCCATTCAACAAATGCAGTTGGTGGTGCGTTCTTCGTATTAGGATATTTGCTAGGCACTGGCTGACGTCACGATATGGGCGGACCTTGAATTTTATATCCGTCACCTTAGTAAAGGAGGCGAACAGAAATTATTCACTTGGCCATCTTTGCGGTTCCCTACCGCGTGGGTCCGCGCGCCTGGTTGTGTGATGCATATGGGCGCGCTGTCACACACTCGCAAAGTTCTTGGAAATGAAGGCTGAGTAAATTCCTGTATACCAATTGCACAACTATGGTCACGTACTACTGCTTCGTTACAACACCGTTCTTTCAGCACGTGGTTTGTCACAAAGGGAAATAAATTTACAAATATTTTAATAAAGCCCCCCAAAATTTAATAAAATACAATCCCGCAATTTTGGCCCGTTACAATACCCCCCCAATGAGAGGTCTTCTGTCGAGACAGAAGAAATCTCATTGCTAAAACCCCTAAGAGGATCGGTGAGGAACTGGTGCCAACAACCCCCCTTTGTTCTTACACCTCATGGGTAAATGACCCCCCTGGCTCGGCGACTATGGACGCATCTGAACGAGATCACTGGACTTCTCTGTAAGAGATCCCAACACCGAAAAATCGAACAGATACGCACCACAGCGCACCTCACCTTCTATCATGCTACCCCAAAAATCCTAACTCCCTGGCTTAGATTATGCCAGATCCTCAACCGATATGTTTCCCCTTATATGCAAACTGGGTCGCCTTTGGCAAATACTGGGCGCATACACACTATACTACATACTGTAAGATTAAAATATTCTTTGAAAATTTATTGAAGTTAAAATTCATTAGCTGTTTTCCTTGAAAATCAAAACACAAATTTTGCATCTATACTGAATAATTCTCTTCACTAGTTTTTTGTTATTAGAAAATGAACAAATTAAACATCTCTTAAAATAAGCACATCCTTAACCTAACATGTGATTACACCTCTATTCTAACAATACAATTCAATAAAATAAACACGATTAGTACACAAACCATAAAATAATCAAGGTTTACAAACATCAATTAGATGGCAGGCGGGAAATCAAAAAATTTAAAATTTGTTTTTTTTTCAAAAATTTTAAATTCAAAAAAATTTATTTTATTAAAATATTTTCTTGCCATATTGAAATTATTTAAAATTTGTTCAAATCAATTAACAGCAAAATTGGCTTTATTTCCTCGCTAAATGTCCCTAGTATATGACCTCACCTATCAGCTGATCAAAACTGGGTCAAGTCAAGAACCTTGACCTACATACGTTATGTACAAGTTACACCTGAAAATACATTAAACACCTTTAAAATTCTGTCTTTCAACACAAAAACACAATAAAATAAAACATTCAAAATAACAAAATATTATTATAAATAACAATCAAATTGATATTTAAATTATTCAAATAAACACTTTATAGCTTTACATTATTTTCAAGCTCTATCAAAATTTGTCACTGGTTTCAATCAAAATTTTATATTCTATAATAAATCTCTTTTCTTTACTATTCTCATTCTGTCATTACTGTCATTCTGTCACAAGACAATATTATTCTCTCTACTACCATTTTAACTTTAACTTGGACTGATCTATATGTCCCACAAAATACTAATCACCCACAAGCTATCTTTTATTATCTCTGACAATTCATTTAAAATCTTACTACATTAAATTACTTTTCTCCTCATTTGAAATAGCATCTTCAACACATTCAAACATTATCGTTAACATTAATTACCTTGGACCTTAATAAACAATTTCACAGTGACATTTTACTACTGATCAGCTGACATTCCTAGCCAATTGTAAACACATTTCAAAATTATACACATTCTATGAAATACATATGATTACCAATCCTTACCTCTACCATCATTGTTTCCCCTCTTTCTGACTCTAGTACTATGGTGTAAACCGCCTGCCGGTCGGTCTAGTTATTTACTTAGTTTCAAAATTACACAAATTCTACAAAACACATATTTTTATCAAGTCTTACCTCTAACACAATAAAATAATACATTTAAAAAATATAGAATGAACACATTATACTGAATGTATGAGCACCTATTTATCTAAGCAGAATACAAGCGTTTTATTAAAGCAAAATTGATTTAGCATTTTTAATTTACAAAATTTAAGCACGTTGCTCGCCGGAACAACCTCCCACCCACACACACTATTGTAATTTGTGTTGGACTGTAGCGCCCATTCGCTTTCACAAAGACTGCATAGTTGGAGGAATTGGACATCTCCGTGTCTTTGCTTCGGCTTGACATTTTAAAGATTGTGGATATCGACATATCCTTGTTACATATTGAAAAGCCCTTAAGACGGGTCTACCACCTGGCTTTGCTGTCCCCACACGGACAGAGTGGCAGCCGCTGTTGCATAGTTTGGTGATTCCCCTTAATTACCCCCCTGGCAATTTCAAAATTCACCTTTACAACGATAACAGCTATGGCCAGTTAAGGCAGAACGTGACGCAATGAGCCCCAACCATAGCTGTTAAAGCTAAACCAATTCCACGGTCAGGGTTCGGTGAGGCCGTGACCGCCCGAAAAGTTGGGGAATCACAAGTAAAATATATTTTGTAAAATTAAAATTAACAATTTACATTACATGACATTTCTAGTCTTGGTGGTGTTTTAACCCCATACATTTCTTTCTTAACTTTCCCTACCTTGACCTTCATTAACATAAAATAATAAGTACAACAAAATATTTACTTAGTCACTTAAATTAATCTATTTACACTTAACGATGTTGTTATTACATGAAAATAAACCATTCGCTTTTTAGATTTACCAAAATTACATAACTTACACTTTTAATGTCATTTTCAAATTCTATTTACTCGTGACCTGATTACATTTTATTATTGCATAATAGATTTTATTACATAAGAGTAAATTTTGTTTGAACACACTGCCTCACTAAAATTATTTATTTACACGCCTAGGCAATGTTGGTATGTGGTAAGGTACGCCTAAAGTGTAAAAAAAATATCGTATAACACATACCTTAGGGGTCCCCCTCCCTGTTCAACAGTAAGATTAAATTTCTATTCTCAACCAATTTTGTGGAGCCGGACCATTGTCGTTTCACCACCCGAAGGAAGTTCCGTCAACCATGGTCCGCCTCCAAGTGCCGAAAACCACGATCAGGACTGGTGAGGTCGTGACCGCCCGAAAATGGGGGAGGATCCCTCCTGCTTTTAAAATACCATAATATGTGTATAAATAATAATAAAATATCATCATAATAAAATATAAAAATGTTTGTTTGTGTATGAAAATTTTAATAATCACAAAAATATCTATCATCACTCAGCTAGGTAATACTTTTTTAATTGGGTCACATTATAAGTTCCTTTTATTTCTCGAGTTTGCAAATCTACTAAAACATAAGCATTCTCCATTTTCACTTGGCTAACCTCATATGGACCGTCATACAACAGGAAGAATTTTTTAATTTCTTTGTCCAACGCTGACGATTGATCGTGATTTTTTATTAATACTAGTTGTCCTACCTCGTATTGTATGGGTGTTAAATTCCGGTCATGTCTCCGTTTCCGCTGTTCGGCCTTACTCAGCAGGCGCTCCCTAGCGATTACCAATTTCCTATCATGTGGTATTTCCGTCCGGGTTGGAAATTTTACTAGCTCTTCTAATATGCGTGACGGCCTTCTCTGAAACATTAACTCACATGGGCTGTAACTAGTGGATTCATGTAAACTATTGTTAATATACCCCTCTATCTTGCACACAAAAGTATCCCACAAAGAATGTTTTTTTATGGCAAAAGGTCCTAAACATCCTACCTAACTCCCGCATAACACGTTCACTTGGATTTGACTGTGGATGATACACTGATGTATGTTTAATTAAAATATTTTCCCAACCTAAAGTTTCCCGCCAGGTGTTGCTGGTGAACTGCGAACCATGATCTGATAATACTATTTTAGGCTTACCTACTTCAACAAGGTATTCATTTACTATCTTCCTAGCCAATACTGATGAGGTTGCCTTTTTAATCGGGTACAATTTTACAAATTTGGTAAAAACATCTAACACAACAAATAAATAATTTACCCTGCCACGACCTTTGGGTAAGGGGCCATATAAATCAACGGCAACTAATGCTAAAGGACTGTCTGGCATTACATGCTGCATTAAACCCTCCTGTTTACGATTGTTTACTTTAGCTTTCTGACAAATTTCACATGTTTGTAATATTTTACGCACCGTTCTTTCCATATTATTAAATTTACATGACTCTTTTAATATGTCACTACATTTCTTGGGGCCTATATGACCATACCTTAGATGGCAATCTCTCACTACTTCAGGTATTATAACTTTAGGGATGCACACCTTCCAATCATCTCCCTGTTCATTTGCCCGATGAAATAAGTGTTTATTAAACAAACTAAAATGTTTCTCCCACTTATGAGGTACGTTGGGTATTTGACTCAAAGCTAATATTATTTTATTAAGTTCGGTGTCTCTCTCTTGTTCTGCTGCTAAGTTACTTATTAATTTTTTCATATCTACTTCCCCCACTTCTTTTACTATAAATATTTTATATGTATTTGCTACGTCTACTTCGGTATTATTATCAAAATCTGTTCTGGATAGGACATCAGCTACTATATTTTCTTTACCCTTACAATACTCAATTGTTAAGTCATATTCTTGTAATATTAGCATCCACCGCACTAACCTACCATGTGTTAATTTACAGTTTTTTAAAAACGTTAAAGCTTGATGGTCGGATCTTATGATTACCTTATTTCCTAATAAGTATGTTCTGAATTTTCTACAGGCGAAAACTATTGATAACGCCTCCTTCTCTGTCGTAGTATAGTTCTTTTCACTAGTTAATAGAGATCTACTTGCAAAAGCTACTACTCTGTGGTTACCACTCCCATCTAACTGAAACAACTCTACTCCCAATGCAATGTCTGACGCGTCTGTGTGTATATAAAATGGTTCTGAAAAATTAGGATGAGCTAATATGACTGTGTTTAAAAATTTATTTTTTATCAGCTCGAATATATTTTGCTCTTTTAAATTCCACTGCCATCGATTGTCTTTATTTAATAAATGTCCCAATTGTACTGTTAAATATGAATATTTGTCTACAAATTGCCTATAATAATTGCACAAGCCTAAGAAACTTTGCAACTGTTTGACATTTTTTGGTATCGGAAAATTTTGTATTATTTCTACTTTTTTAGGGTCTGTACTGATACCCCTTGCTGAAATTATATGTCCTAAAAAATTAACTTGTTCTTTCAAAAATTCTGACTTCTTAAATTTAACTGTTATGCCATATTCATGCAGTCTACTTAATACCCTATCTAACCTTTCACAGTGTGTATCAATGTCTGGTGACGTAATTACTATATCGTCTACATAAACAGTTGTGAATTCTAAAATCTCTCTCCCTAGCACATAATCCAGGCATTTGATAAAAATTGAAAAACTTACGTTGAGTCCAAAAGGTAGTCTTCGAAATTGGTAATTCCTACCGTTGTATAGAAATGCCACATACTGTCGAGACTCCTCTTCCAGCTCTATCTGCCAGTAACCTGCAGTCAAGTCTAAAGTGGTGATGTATTTGGTCCCACTAAAACGTTGCAGAATTTCGCTTACTGGTTCCGGTGATTCTCTGTCTGGAACAATTATTCTGTTTACTTGTCTAGCGTCTAAACATAATCTTATCAATAAATCTTTCTTTGTCACCACTACTAAAGGGTTGGAATATGATGAGGTAGATTTTTCTATTATACCTTCCCTCAACATTTTATTTATTTCCTCCTGTACTAAACCCCTCTTGGAGTATGGTACCAGATAGGTTTTAGGTGCAAAGGGTGTTTTCTCTTTAACGACTAATTTACCCTTAAAATTCTTTACTAAACCGGATTCATCTGAAAAAACTGATTTATTTTTGTTTATTATTAATACTATTTTCTCCCTGTCTTGATAGCTAAATTCCCCATCTTGATATAAGATTTTATTCATTTTCTCCTCCCAACTATTTTCATTTTCAAGTAATTCATTTCTATTTACTCTTAGGTTACAATAACTTATCATTAAAAGCCTACACTCGTTTATATCATTGTCAGAAATTAACATTCCCTTACTAATTATTCTTAAAGCTTTCATTCCTACAACTTTCTTTTGTATGAATGGTATTTCAATTATATTATTATTATCATTTAATTTCATAGTCTGTGTGTAATAGTTTAACTCTACTTTGAAATTATTCAAGAAATCATTACCTATTATAGCTCCCATATTTAATCCTGGGATAACTAAGAAAGGTACATTTATTGTGTTCTCATTTACTTTAAATTGTAGCATTATTTGTTTAGTTACTTTTTTACTGCGAACACCCGTTACTCCTATAACACTAACTCCCAGTACTGGTAATTGTGGAATTGTCTCTGTAGTCTGATTTTTTATTTTTTCAAACATTCTGTCGTCTATAGCGGTCAGTTCACTCCCTGAATCTACTAGAAAAATGTATTTAGAATCAAACACTTCGGCTTCAAATTCTGCCGTCCCAAAAGCATTACTACTCTCTCCTGCTTCTTCGTCGGATAGATCATTATGTATATTGGTAATTAGTGACCCTATTGTTAGGTGATTACTAGACGGCTGGGGGCTTTCTTTTTCAACCGCCCTGATTAGTTTAACGGTATTGGAGGTGGTGGTTCACTGTAAACCCCCCTACTGTTTTGATTATGAGCTGGTGCTCCCACGCCCCGAGTTTCATTTGGGTTACTAACATATCCCCCTCTTCCTCTATGATTAAAATTTCCTGACACTCCCCGATTACTGGTAAAACCTCTCCCTCTATGATTCCCTCTAAATTGATCGCAACCCCTATTATAATTCTCCACTCTCCCTTGGGCACTACTCCTCGGACCCTGACACCGGTAACATTGATTCCGCGACCCATTATAATTACTAGCTCCACAACTAGGGTTTGGACACAACCACGCCCCCTCCCCTGATGTACTCACATTACTAATAAAATGGTCTGGTTGTCTTATTTCAGTATTTATTTGATTCGATTCATTAATCCTAAACATGTATTTATTGTCTTCTTCCTCTTTCATACTCTGGTATGCTTCTAGTATTTTTTCTAACTCTGCGATATTATCAAACTCCTGGGTTCTGATTGTGGACCGTATGTCCTTAGGTAAATGTTTACTAATGTATCTTATAAAAGATGAAAGAGGAATTGGTGGTTCTAAATATTTAACCTGACTATATAGTCTCGTTACATACGACGTAATACTCATGTGCTTAATATTAAAATTGCCCCACCCCATTATGGTACTGTGTAACCCCTCTTGTTTCTCTTCTGACCAGTACTTATTTCTAAATGCTTGCTCAAACTCATTAAAATCTACCCAGTTATTGTTATGAGCATCCGCCCATATTTTAGCATCCCCTTTAAAGTACTTTAAAATTCTTACTAATTTAATCTCCCAAGTTTCTTGGTTATATTTATTAAAACTTTTTATAGAGTTCAAAAATTGTATGGGGTTCACTCCCCTACTTTCATTACTAAAATAGCTTAACTCTACTTCCATGTTCACTCTCTCACTCACACTAGTAAATTTTTGGTTAATTGCTACACTTAAATCTTCTCTGACTTTAGTTATTTCTTTTTCGTGTTCTGTGTGTTTACTTTTCAAACTAGTTACATCAGTTTTAATTACATCAATCTGCTCAAAGTTACTTCTGAATTCATCATTTATATTTTCTTGTATTTCACTTGCTCGTTTGATTTGTTCACACTCATTAATTATACATTGAACATTACTGTCAATTTTGTCATTTTGCTTTTTAATTTTATCATTAAATTTACTTGTCAATGTGTCAAATTTTTTCGTTAATTATTTTTATCTCGTTTTTCATTTCTGTTTGTATCTTATTTATATCACTAGTCAGCTCATCTTTCACTCTAACAATAACCTCATTCATACTTTCCAAGCGGCTATTCATATTTATTTCACTCGCTCTCAATTCGCTCCTCACATTCATGAACTCGTTATTTAAATCAACAAGTTTAATATTTATAGTATTTATTTCTGATTTGATTTCAGATTTTAAATTATTATTTTCTGTTTTCATTTTCTCATCTTGTTTGTCAAGTTTATCATTTACTTCCGTTCTAAACTCATTCAAATTCGTTCTAAACTCATTCAAATTCGTGTTTTGTCGGTCAAATTTCTCATTTTGTCGATCGAATTTACTACTCATCATTTCCATAAATAATGCTAATTGACTAAGTATGTCTACATTGTCGATTCTGCTACTCTTAGCATCTACCGTCTCATTCGTTAATTCGTCTGTTGTATTGTCTACACTCTCGTTAATATTTGTCGATATTAAATCGTCTTGCGTAACATTTAAAATTGACCCCTCCACAATATCTTCACATAAATTTGCACTCTCGCTTTTCTCTGCCATTTCGATCAGGTTGTAAATTAATTTATTTTAATTTTTTAATTCACAACGTCCCTGTTCGGGCGCCAACTAAAACAGTACGAGTTTAAAATAAATAGTAACCATCTAAAAATCTGTGCCTATTAAAAGCGGCAACTGAAATTTTGCTTGTTTTTTAAAATGAAAAAACTTAAACTGGTATCACTTACCTTCTTCGCGAATTGCCAGGGAGTCGTCTGATGTACTTAGGCAGAGAAAAACAACAGGTAATAGAATGACAAATACATATTTTGCGAACACAAATAAAATGTTATTTTATTTGTTTAGCATGACATTTTTTTTGGTTTACTTTGTTATTAAAATTGTGACAAAACTCCTACTTCGCATCTCGATTATTTTTCTTAACGAATTACTGACATTTTGATTTTTTATTTACATGATCAATACTCTATTAACTAGTTACAACTATAACTTAATTAAACTATTAAGACGGCCCAGCAATGCCCACACACAACTCACATACCAATTTTACAAAACCCCGAATTTATTTGATCAGTTTTATGGCATCATTAAAATTTTGATATGACTACTTTTACTTGCGCAATGGCGTCTCCTCCAACCTCGTCGCGTGGCCCGCACCAAGTCCTCGTTTGAATGTCCAACAGTTATGCGTTCATCATTTACCGTCTTTTCTTTCGACGCACTCACTTCATTCTGATTTAGTTAGTTCACTTTTGAATAATGTTCCGGGTTTTTACCGGCTAGGTCGGCCGACCTCTTAAAAAAACTTTCAGTGGAATTTAAACTGACCACATGCGGTCTGTAGGTGAGATGAACTGGGCAGAACGGCGTAGCAAGCGCCGTTAACTTGAGTGTGTCTTTGGTTGTGGAAACCAATGCCTTGTAGTTATTCGTCACTGGTTATTTCCATTCAACACATGCAGTTGGTGGTGCGTTCTTCGTATTAGGATATTTGCTAGGCACTGGCTGACGTCACGATATGGGCAGACCTTGAATTTTATATCCGTCACCTTAGTAAAGGAGGCGAACAGAAATTATTCACTTGGCCATCTTTGCGGTTCCCTACCATGTGGGTCCGCGCGCCTGGTTGTGTGATGCATATGGGCGCGCTGTCACACACTCGCAAAGTTCTTGGAAATGAAGGCTGAGTAAATTCCTCTATACCGATTGCACAACTATGGTCACGTACTACTGCTTCGTTACAACACCGTTCTTTCAGCACGTGGTTTGTCACAAAGGGAAATAAATTTACAAATATTTTAATAAAGCCCCCCAAAATTTAATAAAATAAAATCCCGCAATTTTGGCCCGTTACACTGTGCTCTTGTAATTTCCTTTACCCCCCTCTCCCACTCTCTCTTGCACACACACACACACACACACACACATTTGAATATATGAACTTAAATATATGGACAAATATATATTAATTTACTGCTTACACTGCATCTGTCTTCTTATTTACAGGTCATGAAGCTTATCTTAGTGTTTATATTGATAAGAAAATGAAAGAAATGAATGACAGTTACTTCACATCTGCTACACCAAAAGTGGATACTTCAAATGATATCAGTTATACTCAGAACAAAGCTAGTTTTAATGAAGGAGCAGCACCTAAATATGCATGGCTTGATTAATGTGTTCACAGTTCATATAAGCAGTGACAACGGAATTATTCTTCAACATTATTAATTATTAGTTATTCTTATAGGTTACACCTATAGAATTTTAATAGGAGTGTTATGAACTGTATTCATGCAAAAAATAAATTCAATAAAGAATTAAACTTACTGTTTGTGTTTTGATTATAGTAATCAATAAATATGCTTTCCTCAGAGCAAATCTTTATAATGTGTTACGCTCAAAATTAAAAATATATGGACATATATGGCAGGAACTCTAAGGTTAACAGTTTGTTATATTAGATGGTAAATTATCCAAAATGGTAGGACACCTGTAAAAATTCCAGATTTGACCTACTGATTATTTTAGATAATTTAATTACACTCACTAAAGGAAATAGGATAAACTTTTTCTGTACAATTAACAAATAAAGGAATTCAGTTTGCATTATTAGAGACAGTTGTTTGATTTAAAGAGTATTCATGTTTACCCATTGAAAACAATGAAGACTCCATGACTTTCCAGTCAGTACAACTGTAGTTTTGTGTTCCAGTTAATTTAACACAAACAACTATTCTTACATGTGTACAGATTTTGAAATCAGCAAGGCTACTGAGCCGTATTTATTTGCTAATAAATTTCTAGATAATGCCTTCACAAAAAAATTCAGTCTCCTCTATATTATATACAGATAATTTCCAGAACTTTCAGTTTTGTAAAATCTTTGAGACTTTTTCAAAATTTTATGCTACATTTGTATATGTTTGAAGTAAAATCTGAAAGTGGCTTTTGGCCAAAATAAATATAAAATCCTAGGTTTTGTCCTTTTAACACTTTCACTGCAGAGAGTAATTTTTGAATATCCCTTAGTTACGGGTGAATATATTTTTGTAATATTTCACATTGATGTATTATTTATCATTTTTTAATGTTTTTTTTTAGTAGTTTGGAGGAAAAAAACGGAAGTGAATTTAAGAGAAGGTCCTCACCTGAGGCCCATCCGTAAGCGGGAAAGTTCGCCCGCTAGGGGTTAGTTATACTACCTGCCCGGTACTGTTTTTTTTATGCTAAGACCGCATTATACCTTTACAAATTTCCCAAATAAAATGGTAAACAATTTTTATTAATTCATAATTTTAGACTTTTGTTCCGTTGAAAACATCTCACATGTAAAAATCCAAACTTCTGATTAAAAATAGAGATTATAGATATCCAAATTGTTTTGTAGGTGTTTGACTGCACATTACAATAAAAGATTAGAAGAAAGAATTATCTCTTTTATAACTTTAAATTTACACTTGACAGCTGCCAAACTAGAAAGCTAAGAACCTGGATCACCCTTAAAGTAATGCCAATGTAGCTGGTGATTTTGCTTGTCTCCTGTTCACATCTATTAGGAGTGTGGGGTTCTTTTTTATTAGCAGTGGACTGTATATTGTAAAACTAAAATAGTTAAAATAGATAAGCTGCAACCTTCACGTTTTGGCCATGTGCATCTGAAACCGAACTGTTGTCACTAAAACTCATATATTTTGTTGATTTTAAAACACTTTTATTTACTTCAGATTTTTGTGTCACACTTGTAGTATTGCCGTTTCATGCACTTTACAATAAAAAACAAAAAAACATTTTTGCCAGGTTACAATGAAATGAAAACAAAAATTTTTTTATAACATTGTTTATTAAATCTTAGGCCTAACTATTTTAGTACTACTACTATATATTATTTGTGTTATTATTTAACATTAAAATTATGAAATTTAAATAAAACTAATTTAATTTGTGCCTAACTATTACTAAAAACTTTACCTAACTATTTACAAAACTTAATCTAAATTCGCTACGGTTTTGTCCAACCTAACGATTTAGAAGATTTAATCTAAATACGCTACATTTGAATAAATTTCAACATAAAACTCTGCATATACCCTGTGAATGAACTAAAATAATTGAATTTCCGCAACTGGATTCTGTTTCTCTAAAGATCGGCAAAAAAATATATAAATAAAACTGAAGTAAATAATGTTAAAGTGTATTAAATAATGTAATATAGAATTATTTATTAAAAGAAATAGTGAAAAAACCTTTGCAATTTAAAAATAAGTACAAAAAAATTAGTAAATGGGTTTACAAACGAAGCGCTAGTTCAAAAGCTAGAAGCCTACTGAATTCAGCTGTCAGTGATGGGAATAGAAACAAGCAGTCCCCACCACGTACGAGTCGTTCAAACCCAACAAGGAAAAAAGATAGAGCTGTCCTCACTTGAGGCCCTGCCGTAAGTGGGCTACATACAACACGCCCTCAGGTGAGGACCACCCGCAGCGAAAGTGTTAAAACAAGCAAATTCTGAAATATACATTGAATTCAGTTTTTGGTCATTTCAGAAAAGCCAATGTTAAGGATTGTGCTTACTGCAAAAGCTCGAAATTAGAAACAAGGTGTAAAAATTCATGGTAAGCATAATGTATAATAATAAACCTATTTTAGTATTTCATTAGAAATTTGAGTATAATTAGTGAAATGCGAAGAATTATAATTATATGTTTATATGCGTATATGTTGTTCCTAATTTTTGTAAGACTTACATTGATATGATTAGATTTTAATCATAATTATTAATATTTTGCTAATATTCAGTTTAATAATATTTTGTTGTAAGTTTTTTATATTTTTAGCTTCTAAGGATGATCCCAGATTCTAGGGATTGTAACATCAAGTGAAAAAAATTACAATGGGGGCAGTCTGAGTAGTGGGTTTACCTGATAGGAGTACAAAGAAACTGTGATTGAAACAAACTACATGGACTGAAAACATTACATTATTAAAAATTTAATGATTGCACATATAGTGTTAATTTTAGTACGATATTTGAATAATATGTCCAAACAAAACACCAAAACACTGGACATTGTTTCTTATGTTTTTATGAGAGGTTGATGACATCTTGTATTGCAATAGTATTGCTAGCAGTTGTAGTAGCATTTTTTAATTTACCCTGTTAAAACGAATTTAAATTTCCTGCTGTTTCTATATACATATGCCTATAGTGTTCACCCACTGTTTAGGAGTTTTAAATGATAGAGGTTGTCCCGAATCTGTATAATTACTGCTTTCATATTTAGTAAGGCAGGCTCCCCCGTCAAGTTCAGGTATTTTAATAAAAATTTTTTGCCTTATTTCTACAGGCTGAAAATTTTTATCAGCTCTCTGAAGAAACATTTCCACAGGCTGTCTTTTGAGTGAAACTTTAGGTGCTGCTTGAGCCTCATTTATATTATTTTTCCCTTTATAAATTTTGCACAAGTTCCCCTTTCCTCACAGGATCACAAAGTCACTTCTGTCTCCTCTCCAGAATGGTTTTCAAAAGATTCAACTTCATCTTTGTCACAGTTACATTGGTTAAACCGGAATTCTGCCAACTCCTTTTCGTCAGGTGCACCATAGCACATGTGGCGTAAGATTTTTAATGACAAATCAGATTTGGATGCATGTATTTCAATCAATGGCCATTTTCAGTCTTTGCTCCCAAAAATACACTGAAAGATGTAAATGCACAATTCTATAATACTTTGCAGCCAAGTAAACAGGGCCTGAAAAAACTACTTTTTCAATATAATTAGGTATTAATTCCAGTTCCTTACACAAAACCAGTTTTCATTAAGCATTAATTCCTTTTCATATAACAGAAGGCTTAAAACAGGTTCATCTTATAATCAATTGTAAACACAGGTAAAAAGTTGTAAGATTCCAGTTGATCATTACTACCATTACGTTAGTGAGGTCAGTAAAATTAAAAACCTCCTTCCCAACAACACCATCCATCTGTACTTACAATTTTCTATTTCCTTTTCTATCCCTTCCCCTCCTGAGGATCACTTGTATTGAGTACATGAATGGAAATCACAGGTATCTTAGCTAAACCTGATATTGCTTCTCCTTACTTTTACCAGAGACTCCTTTCATCATTCATCTTGGCCTCTCTTGGCCAACTCTCATTTCCTTCTGACTCCAATGCTATTAGGTTTTCAATACTTAGAACATCTTTTATTTGACTCATCTGACCTACAGGAATTTTTAAAAATAATGTTAACAATGAATCCGACAAAGCCCACAAGTATTAAAGTTATGGTGCAAGAGAAGAAGACCCTACTTCCAGTCAGAAGTGACAGTGAGCAACCATGCTCTACTCCACCCAGCTGTAAGTCGGTAACTGCAAGGAGGCTGCTTCACAGGAGACAAAAGCAAGGAAGATATTTTTAAAAGGAGAACTTTTCTCCAAGAAGACAAGATGCAAAACACATGAAAAGATGAAATTTTATAGAGTCATGGCTGCAGTACCCACTTATATAGTTTGTAGGCATAGGTATTAACTTGAAGGATTATTAAATCACATGCTAGCTACAGAAATGAGTTTACTTAGATATGCAAAAGAGTAGGTGAAGATATATAGGCACCAAAACCATGTTATACAAAGAGAATTGGGTATGTTCACTGTCAACAACAGACTCAAGGAGTACAGGTCAAAGTGGATTGATCATATAAGCAAAATGGAGGAGGGGAGACATCTAAGCAAGTTTAAAATTATAGGCCTGTGGGGAAAAGGATATAAATCAGAACAGGTGACAACACCTGATACCAGAGAGAAGAAGAAAATTTATTTCATCCAGTGGCCAGAATATATGAAACGTATTCACATTAATTTCACTAATAGGCATTCTGAATATTACTCGTGATTATTAACAACCAAATAATACTTTATAAAACCACAACTAAATTCTGCAAACATCACATAAAAAATTAGATGGAAGGTCCGTGGCAAAAAAGAAGAGTAAGTGGGCATCAAGTGTACAAATTTGTACTTCATGATGGAAAGAAATACGTCTCCAGAAACCTGCAACATATTCTGCTTTATAAACAGATTTTAAAACATATGTGTTGTAATACACTTTTAATAGGCCTTACTACTATTTCTTGTTACCACTTTGCATACTACTTGGCCTATGAGCATGTATAAAGTAAGAGTTTATCAAGTTAAATTACTCAATGACAATGTTAATATTTATCACATACTAATTCTCAGCAACAAGATATCAGACTTACTTTTGTGTACCGACTCTTAAGAATTATCCCAGGGCGCCAGTAATAAATGAACACAATTTGATTGTTATTAATTAAGTTTTTTAATAACGATTTGCATTCACATATTACAAAATTTATAAGTCAGTACTTCAATAAATTTACTATAAAATCTGTTAGTATTTATTTCTTAGCAATGGATTCTTAGACTTATTGAGTCACCAAATATGATTGACATATATTTAAAATTAATAAGCAATATTAAAATGAGTGTTCATTTTATTATTTATGTGTATGTTGAATTCACTCTGCGATGCGATGTCATCAATTCTACGGGTTCCAGGCCGGTGCTCCGACGTTGACCGTTGAACAGTTATCCTTGTTAGCTTGCACTATTTTACACTGGTTTCACAGGTATTACACAATTCACTTAATTAACTTAGTGATAATTACACATGTGCCGTATACTAATACACTTGTTGAATACTCAGTATATCCTTATTAAAGCTAAGTGCATCCAACACCGGATTGATAACTACTCTCGACCGACTGTCCCGTACAATGATGTTTGACACATTAAATTTCTCTATGTATTTCGACATTCAACGATTGATATTGTATTAAGTAAAACTGGATATATTACTCGAATTTAATTTATCTTCTCTAGTTACTTTTAAAATTATTCTTATCAACGCTTATTAAGTGTTTATGATACGTAACTTCCACAAGGCTTAATATCGCGTTGCCGTAACTGACTTTTCTGTTGTGATTGAAATATACTTATTTAATTTACTGACTAATTTCTTAATACACTAAATACGAGTCTTTGTATTGTAATCTCTCCGTAGACTAACTTAACTTCTTACGCTTCGTTTTTTTATACATTGTTACAAACTACCCTCGCCAACTATCTACAAAATATACTCCGATTGGTCTGCTAATTTCAAATTTACCCAATCTGTCTAGTGAACACGTACCGCGTAAAAATGACACTTTCCGTTATTCGTCAACTATTTGCGCGTGAAAATGTGGTAGGAAACATAGCGTCTTTCACTCTTCTCGCTCTCTGTCTAACCTAACGGTTCCTTTTGTTAGATGCACTTAACATTTTACAATCTTAGGGAAGTTTTCTGACACCCTTGAAAATAATACAGTTTTATAACAGTTCGTCCACTATGTTACTTTTCATAGTTTTTAGCCGACTCACGGGCATCAACGCAAGGTCGTCTTTATGAACAACTACCATGCCCTGCTACAACATTTTAATATTTCTTACTTTGAAGTACCACCGCTCTAATCAGTAGTTTTAGTTTTATTTTCTCCCCGCTTTCTACGAATATATATTTTTCCCTGGGTACAACATGACTTGGTCCCCGTGAAATGGTTGAGAGTGCAATTTTTACGTTATAGTGTACATACAGTATCAAATTTTGGAGTTGCACCAAAAAAGAGCAATGTTAATATTGTGCAGTATTTTCAATAAAATATGTAAAAAAACTTTGCTGATGTACCTTGGTTCATTAGAAACATTGACATGCTGAAGGATCTGCAAATGGGGCTCATGAGCAAAGAAAACATGAAAACAATGAAGTCATCCAGCTGACAGATAATCCACACACAGTACAAAGATTTGAAAGAAGAAACCCCTTTGATAAAAGTACATTTAATATTGTAAATTTTTAAATTAAGGTAACAGTTACTGATAGAATACTGATAGAAAACCCTTAGTTACATTGCAGTTCAGGTTAAATCATAATTGCAAGAATACGATATGAATGAAATAAACAATATAAACTAATACATAACTTTCATTGGTATACAAACCGTGTCCATTTCTTCTTGTCAGTCGTCACCATTCTGATACCTTCAGCTCAGAAAAGCCTAAGCACATTTAATGCATATGTTACAAAATCCTTACATCTTCTTGGCCTGCCTCTCATTCTTTCCTTTGCTTGCCATACCCTTTTACTTGCCTTTCCTGCATCATCCTCACCATGTGGCCAAACTGCTACAGCTAGAGCTACTTGATCACTTGATCATCAGTTCAAACCTCCAGCACCATTCTCACCAATTCTGATTCTCACCCATCCCTATCACTCGTTTCTCATATTAACATATGTGGTGATACCATACACACTTCTCTAGAATTTAATTTTCACCGCTTACAATTTTCATTTCAGTTGCTTGCTTAGAACCCATTTCCATTTATGAACACTGGTCTAAATAATATTTTTTGTATCTTTTCATATCACTCTATCTTCTTAATGAATGGGGTATTCAACAAATTAAACAATTTTACAACATTTTCTAATCTATCACTTACTTTAGCCTCAAAATCTCCCATCTCTGCTTATTTTCAGTTCTAAATATTTGAATGTATCCACTTCCTATAGCTTTCTACCATTTAGTTGGATTGTTATTTTCATATGTTTCTTGCCCATCACAATCACTTAAGTTTTATCAATATTTATCTTTAGATTTCTTGTTTGAAGCATACTTTAACATATCTCCAGGTTATATTGTAACCCTTCTCGTGTCTTGTAAATATAACCAAATCATTTGGAAGGCGTTCTCCATTATTTCCACTTTTCTAAATTTCTGTATAACACATTTAACCTCTTTACTTTTGTTATTTCTCCTTTTTAGATAGAAATTATATAAAGTGCTTATTGAGTACTATATACAAAACAAAACAAATGTGTACAGTTACACAAATTTTCAGATCAAATTTCTTTTTATCTATTCCTGGGGTTTCTTCTTTTGTAAGGTATCTTTTGTAACACATTGTGAACTAACATAGCATCTAATTTCAGATGTTTCAAGAGACACTAAGTGCATAATATATAACAGACATATTAGGCTGGTGTTAAAGTATGGCTCAGAAACATGATGTTAAGAAAAAGTAATGAATAGTTTGACACATTATTAACCAGTTATCTTGATTATTCATCTCTTCTTTCACAGCACTGACACTTATTTAAAAATGAACTTTTTCTTGTGAAAACTTACTTTTTTCGTCGGACGCGTTTCGGCGTACGTATCCGCCTTCTTCAGCTTTTAGTCAGACTGCCATCATTTCGTAACGGTTTTTGTGTGGAAGGTGTAGTGGGGGTGGGTAACAAGATATACACACAAACAGAAGGTCTCCCGATGGGATCCCCCATATCAGGAATACTAGCAGAAATATATATACACAACATAGAACAGAACCACATAATAAACAACAACAAATACACTAACAAAATTATATACTGGCACAGGTATGTAGATGATATATTACTTTTATTCAAAGGCAACACAAGACAAGTTGAAAACTTCCACAAATACATAAACACTATACACCACAAAATAAAATTTACACTGGAAATTGAACAAAACAATAGTATAAATTTTCTAGACCTAACAATTAACAAAACTAACAATACACACACGTACAAAATATACAGGAAACCAACCACAACTGACATGGTTATACACAACACATCAAACCACCCAACACAACATAAACATGCGGCCTTCAACCATATGCTCCATAGACTAACTAAAATACCCTTAAATAAACAAGATTACACCGACGAACTCAACACAATAAAATACATAGCAATCAAAAACGGTTACAACCCTAATTTAATAAACACACTACACAAACGCATCAAAAACAAAAACAACAAAACACAAAATACCATCAACACACAACACAATAAATACATCACACTCACATACCACAACTCCTACACACACAAAATCGCCAACACATTCAGAAAACACAAATACAAAATAGCATACAGAACAACCAATACCATTAAAAAACACATCAATAATACAAACACAGACATAGACAAATATAACAAAACAGGTGTTTACAAATTAAATTGTAATGACTGCAATAGTTTCTACATCGGCCAGACAGGAAGATCTGTTTCATCCCGTTATTCTGAACACTTAAAAGCTCTAACCAACAACAATATACACTCCGCATTTGCCACACACATACACACAGAAAACCACAGTTACACCAACATAGACACTAATCTCGAAATTTTACATTACTTACCTAAAGGTCGAAAACTCAACACAACTGAACAATACGAAATATATAAACACCACACAACACAACCAAACAACATACTCAACGATCAATTACAATATAAATCACATACACTTTTTGTCACAATTTTACAAAAAACAAACATTAAGTTGAATCCCTGCGCCAATCCCCTTCCTCCACACACCACCCCCATTATTAACCAGGTTGTTAGGCCTGGTCTAGAGTTTATGCTGACAGACATTTCTTACTCACCATCACAGGCTGACTATGTATTTTGTCTGTGTTTTATATTTATATAGACTTTCATACCAGCACGATCTAAGCTGGAAAATAGCATCAACCAATCAGTCTCAAGTGCTATCTGATTGGCTTGGAAGCACAGCATGTCAAATCCTATTTAATAGGAGCCTTTACCCTCTTCTATTCATTGCGATGGAACCATGTTTAAAGATCTCCATGGACGCCATGTGCAGCCGAGGGTAGTAGGCACTAGTATTACAGTGCCTACTACCCTCAGCTGCATATGGAGTCCGTGAAGATCTTTAAACATGGTTCTGTTGTGATAAATAGAAGAGGAGAAATCCTCATATTAAATTAGATTTAGCATGCTGTGTCCTCCCAAACTAATCAGAAAGCACCTGATGCTGATTGGTTGATGTTGTTTTCCAGCTTAGATCGTGCTGGTATGAAAGTCTATATAAGTGGAAAAAATACACAGTCTCCACCTCATCACTGGTGTGAATTGATGGACACCGTGCTAGTTGTTACAACCACTGATGATGGCCTCCAATGGTGAGGCCAAAACATCTGTCAACTTAAATTCTAGACCATGGCCTAACAGTGCGGCAAATAATGTTTCCAAATACATGGATGCTGGCCATGAAAGCTTTAGGAACTCTATAAAAGTAATGAATGGTTATTAAGGGAGTTTGAGAAAATAAGACTCATCTAAGGGGATGTTTGAAGGTAGCGTTTTTAGTAGGTGCCATAGTGCTCCACCATCTGCACCGACACAACCACTTACTATCAGATTCATTTAAATAGATAGGCTAAAGTGGGTAGGGCATGTAGAAAAATAGAAGAAACACAGCTGACAAAGAAAATATTTTACCAAAAGCTCATGTTAATTCATGTATAGAAAGACCCAGAATTAGACTGAAGGATCAGGTGGAGGCAGAAGCCTCAGTACTAGAAATTAGAAGGGTAGAATGAAAACTAGGAAAAAATGAAAAAAATCCGTGTATCAGGAACCAGTGGTTGTAGAGCCATGGCTGATCACGATGAAAAGTTTCTTTTTATCATAGTTTTGCAAGAAAGGTGTCTTTTTTGTACATAATTATCTTTTCCTATGTACAAGTTCTTTTGTTAAATAGTACTTGTGTCAACTATTATATTTGTATAATCTAATTTATTCCTCGTACATAATTTATATTACATAATAATAATGTCATTCATACATTGTGTGTGTGTGTGTGTGTGTGTGTGTGTGTGTGTGTGTGTGTGTGTGTGTGTGTGTGTGTGTGTGTGTGTGTGTGTGAGAACTATGTCTTTAAAACCACAATACTAAATCATTAATAAGATAAAAGAATGGTTTACAACTTTTTTCTAGCTCAAGAAAATGTGTATTGACAAAACCTATCTCTTGTTGTCTACTGACTTTTGGAGTGGGGAGATAGGGGATGCCAGGTTTATGAATAGCTATCACAATGGGTTCTATGGCCTTTGCTTTTCTTATGGGTGGATAACATGCAATGTTGTCACCAGATAACTTATTTTTTCCATTTCTTTCTTCTTTACTGCTCTGCTTTGCTCATGGGGTAAGTTACAGACATCATGTAAAAGGTGTTTCTGAAATAAAATTATATCTTCAAGAGGCAGTAATTCTTTACGAACAAAACAACAAAAATTATCTAACAAATACATATCTATAAAAGGATATTTGTAAATTTTAATGTTCCCAAAATGATAGTATATAAAATTTTAAAAACATGAATTTTATAATTTTAAACCTTGCAGACCTAAAGGGGACACTGGAGAAAGCTGCACACTATAAAGCTGTAAAGTAAGTCATCTGGTTTCGGTTATAATTTAAATAAACTTTGTGAAAATTACCTTTCACACAGCTACTGCACATAATCTGTTAATTATAAATATTTTTTACAAAGAGAAACATACTAACCTACTCTCCTATATTACATCACAATTTATAAGCACATAGACAACTGTATGTAAATTGACTACATCCTTGCAAAAATTCTGATAGCCTTGAATTTCATAATATTAAATATAAGTAAACAAATACTAGTCCCTGTCAAAAAGGCTATCTCTTGAAGCAGTAATATTAATTTTTTTAAATCATAACAAAGTTGAAGAAAAAGTAAAAAATTAAAATATTTCCAGACATTTGTTTACAGCAACTAACTTACTATGTTCATTTCTATGTGGTGTATCATATGTCAGTGGTTCAAGTATTTAAAACTTCCACTATATGATTTTACAGATGAAATTTCTTAAGAATTAAATAATTTATGTACCGTAACAGATCGACATAAAATTAGCTTTTTTTTTAATAAACAGTGTTTAATTTAAACAAAAATGGATGAAGTGTGTAGCTTAAAAATATTAGTAGTTATAATAGATGCTAAGCAATATATAAGATAAAATTGTCCTAAGGCTTTCACGGCCGGTGTCAGTTGTATAAGAAGTGTTTTCCAGGCTGTTTGGCCTTGGTCTATGGTTTAATCACAAACCATGATTATTATTACTCTGAGTTCAATCAATTGAGTAGCAGATTGAACTTGAACGGGTACGCACCCAACATCACATACAGTTCTTATGCAAATTGACATTTTATTAATTAATGATCTTTTTTATTAATTAAAGGGTCACCTTTTGACAAAGATTGCTTGACAAACACAAACTTATTCTTTGAGCATTACGCTCTGGTTATTTTTGCTTGTATCTGTTTCGCCTTCAGTTCACCTCTTCAGCTAAGGAAGTTGTGATAGCAGTTTTCACTGCCGACCACTACCTTAGGACAGAGTGGAGAAGGTAAAATTTCTCTTTTGAGAATTACCAAACTGTAATTTTGATTATTTAATATTATTTTAAAACTTTTACAAAGTTATTTTGATTTATAAACTTCAGATTAATATTGAGTATCAAATAATCCATCATTTTCTCTATATATTGAAGATTTCTAATTAAAATAGGGAGTCTCTTTATTCTCTTAACTGGACAGTATTTCTTAGTAATAAGAAGAAGAGATGCAATTAGGCACTGTTGTAACCCATTTTTTTTTGCTTGTCTGATTAAAAATTTAAAATATCTGTCTGCTTAAGGTTTAAAAACAAACTTCAAAATTTTGAAGATGAACACACATTAAATGCTGTGCCCACACAGCACACAGCACTTGAAAACACATGTTTTTAAGTTAGTACTGATTTACAAAGGTACAAAAAGAAATTATTTCAACTTATTGAAATACAGAAACCACTATAACCCAGTACAACTGGTATGAAAGCATTCAATAGTCTGTGATATTTTGTTTAGCTGTAAAATTCTGTATAGGTTGTACACCCACATATGAAAGAGAGAGAGAGAGAGAGAGAGAGAGAGAGAGAGAATGAGAGTGAGAGGGAGTGAACAGGATCATGAGTGTATAAGGGGTGGAAACGAGAACAGTTTTCATGAGTAGGTGTGTGTGTAAGAGTGGGGAAGAGTGGGAAACACATTTGAATGTATACAAGAAATGGACAGGAAGTCGTTATTATTGAAACAATCTTGTCAAAATGTCGTTAAATAGTTGAAATGTGTTTTCACTATTGCAGAACACAAAGCAGTTAATTTAATTTTTTAATCAGATGAGGGTATTTAAAAAGACACGTCATTTATGCTTCAGCGTGAATTAATATTTTATGAGACCACGCAAACGAGTGCCTGCAAAAAATTCAAACTAATTATTGCGCCCCCTCGTGTTGAATTTACTCGGGCACATGCGTACTTCAGTGGTGGGGGTTACATTTCCTATATTTTTACAAACGTGACGTCACAATTCTTAAACTGGATCTAGGTGAAGCTAAAATTCGGCTGACATTATGTGAATTAGAGCCGTTGGACGAAGGTAGCGCGTATGATACAAATGTGATAATATTCAGTTTAGTGTTGTATACAAGTTTTAGTGTGCATGTCGCAAATGTTTAACGTTATATGACGAAAAGTGTAGGGGAAGTGGGCTTAGCTAGGTAAGATCAGCTGTAAAAAATGGTACAACGGGCGCACGCTCACGCGTTCGTGTGTATATGTGTGTGTGTGTTTAAAAATATACACTTAAAGTGTCAGTATTCATTTTTAATTGATTTAGTTAAAAATTATAGTAGTTAAAATTACCAAAATTACAGTTAATGTAATCGGTGGTCATTCAAGCAACGAACCCCAAGTATGGCATTATTGTTAGATTGAATAATAAAAAGTGCGTTTTACAATTAAAATATATTAAAGTTCATGGTGAGTGAACAGGAAATGTGCAAGGTAAATTATATTTAAACGAGCTTGTAAGGCAATTAGAAGAAGTAGTAATCCAACCCCTTCCAATCAGATGATTCTGTAACAATAAATAATGCTGTAAATAGTGGATACAAGTCAATGATGCGTTTCCTATTTTAAGCATTGTGTATTTCGCATACAGTGTAACGAGTTGATTTTTGTGAGAAAAACGTGTGTATATATATATATATATATATATATATATATATATATATATTAGGTTATGATCTGGTAGTGGTGTGTCGCGATATTTTAGTAAGTATTATGATTTTTGTAATACATTCGCTTACGAATTGGGCATCATTGTTGGAAACGAAACGTAGCCTAAGTGCTAAGTGTTTCACATGTGACGGGTTACTGAATACCAGAACGTCATCAGAATGTGATATTTATTGTGGCACTATCTTATCGGTTATTCTTGCTCTCTAGTTTTACCCATCACGTTTACATAATTGTGCGAATCATTTAAATTTATGTGTAGTCATGTGTACCTGACAGATTTTAAAAACGGGTTTACAAATTGTAATGAGTTAAAGAATTCCAGAAAGTAGAAAACCATTGATCATAAATATGTGATCTTAATAATTTCAGGTACAATTAATATTTAATGCTATAGACATATTAAAGTTCAGTATTTGAGCTAGATAATTAAGACATGTCCTGGAAGTTGAGACTGTATTTTGTGATAATGGAATTTGACTGTAACACAGTTTATTGTTTAACCCATGTTACCTGAGCAGATTTGGCTAAATCATAACTGAAGCGATGAACGACAAAATTGTGCAGTCTACTATAGAGGATTTAGCTCAGTTATAGGAAAGGTGATGGCTGTAGTTAATGGGCTGAGCGGCAACCCTATCAGTAGAGGAAGACCCTTGAGGGAAACCAGTCTTTAAAAGCATCATGTTTATGTTATCCTATGCAAAAGTAAATTTCAAGTTTTCTCAGCACTATTACAATCTAGTATTGGGGTGGGGGGGGGGGTGAAAGTCCAGTATGATAAAGTCTCTCTTGCAAAGCATTTATGATATCATGTAGGCCATAATTTAGCTCCTTGTGATTAAGATGCAAGAATTGGGAATTTTCAGTAGTAACTGTCAAGATATAGTTTGTGTGTCTGTATTTTTATAGTGACTATAATCATAATAATTGACATGTATTAAAAAAAGAGCATTTTAGAAAAATATTTGCAGACCACCCATTTGCTATTCTTATAACTTAATAGGCGTATTAGTACGATTTTTTCCTTTTCTATAACATGAATTGACATTTTAAGTGTATATTTTTAGTTTAATAATTATGTGCTGTATTTGAGAATAGTTCAGTTGTTAATCTAATATCCATTTTCATCTCTATTAATAAATTATTCTTTTTTAAACAGTTTTTTTAACAAGGTTTGTGGCCACAGTCCAGTTTTTTAACAAGTCCAGTAGTGTCAGTTTAACATTTTTCGTCGCTAGGTAACATTTGCAGTTGAAGTTTAGTATGTACAGAAACAATAATAATGGGCACTAATAATGCCTTGTAAGAAAATGATACAAATTTAATTGTTTCAGGTAGCATATTATATATGCCTGTGACTGACGGTATTCTAAATTAGTCAGTTCTGATTTGGTGTAATTGTTTTTCATATTTTTTTTTTATGAGGCAAGGTGTTGCCTGAAGTACAAATATTATTACAAGTTTGTATCTTTGAAATGATTAGTGTTAGTTTTTATTGGAAATACAAATTTAAGAAACCACTGTATGAAAATTATGGCTACCTCTTGTATATTCATGGCCGTATGCAGAATTTTATTTGGGGAGGGGGTTCAACAAAATGTGAAGGAGATAAATATTAAGGTCACCCATCTTCTAACAAAATTTCTGGAAATAGACAGAAATAATTATTATTCTGTGTTATACATAATATTTAGATCTAAGTAAAAGGACTAAAACAAACATAATATTATTTTTTTTAAGTGAATGGGAAATTTGGGAAGATTTCACCCCCCCCCTCGGGCCTATACCCATATGTGTACATCACATTTCATACTGTGTACCTCTGGCCAGGGTAGAATACAAAGTGATACTATCCATTTTATTGATATTTTGAATTAGGTCAAGAATAATATACTTAATTGGCCTTATTATATGTGTACTCTCCTTTGTAATATTAGTAAAACTAACAGGTCACACCTGTATCTAACTACTCATGCCATAGGTTTTCTTGTTGCCTCAGTGCTCTTAAGAAAGATGGTACACCATTAATATGCATTTCAGGCATTTGGTCATTGTCAACTGGGAATGTTTTTGGATATTTTTGTAAACCCTCTATGTTATATACTTTATATTGTAGTTTATTTAAACATTTTTGAAAGTTTATTTTACTTCTTGGCTTGGAGTTCTGATTAATTTCATTATATTTTTCGGTAATCAAAATTATGTTCTGTACATGTTGAGTATAATTTGAGGTGTCAAATATTCTTGTATGTTCATGTTTATTGCATTTTCCCCAAGCTCTTATCCCATTTGACAAATGCAGACATTATTGCAACATATAAATTAAAATACTGAACTTCCAATAAAATCTCTGTTGATTGAATGGGACAGTTGTTACATAAAACTTTCAGTCAATTAACAAGCAATAAGGATAATATGGAAGTATGGCATTTAAAATTTTGTTACTCACATAGTAGTAGACACAACAAAATGAATTAAATTTTGTAAGAAACGGAACAAAATGAATTAAATTTGGTAAGAAATGGATCAAAATAAACCCACATGGAAGTTTTCATATACTATGGTATAAAATATGTAACATCGTCAATAAATATAATCCAGAGTTGATGGAAATGGCACATTCCAGGAATATTTAGAAAGTACTGTTGGGTGGCAATGACCAACAGGGACAAAGTACATTCTTCTTTCTTAAGTCATGGATACATTACCATGCAAAAAATAAAAACAAATATGTCTGATAATGTAAAGAATTCTTATAACATAAATACCATTAACTTATAAGATGTTTATAAGGAAAACTGCACTCAAAATAAGTAATTTAAATTCTTTTTCTTTTTAATGAAAAAATAGATCATTATAAATTATAGTAAAAAATAAAACCATAAAATAGTTTTAGTGATTTTTCACTCGTCAATTTATTAAAATTATAAATCCATGACAGCTGTTTCGGCAGCACAGTGCCTTCATCAGATGGTATAAGCTGACCATCTGATGAAGGCACTGTGCTGCCGAAACAGCTGTCATGGATTTATAATTTTAATAAATTGACGAGTGAAAATCACTAAAACTATTTTATGGTTTTATTTTTTACTATAATTTACAATGGATTTTCACCAGGTAAAGGCATCAAGCATTCATTAAAAAATAGATCGAAATGGAAAAGTACAAAATAACTGTAGAATAGAGACAAGATTTAAGTAAGTATTATACATACTTCTATAACTGTAGTTACTGGTACATATATGAAATATGTCGTGAGTAATATAAACAAACAAATAAATGGTATGTGTGGAACATATCCTATTGTTATTATTGACTTTTTGTGGTACAGTTTGGTCATTTATGGTGATTTTCTGGCTAGTTTACTACCTTGCTTGAGGGAATGTTGGAGGGATGTAGCGTTAGAGGAAGACAAAATAATAAAAGAATATATGGGTGATAAAAAAGAAGTAAAGAGATTAGCTCTGGAACGAAGGAAGTTGCATATCCGCCAGCCAACCTGCACATTGAGCAGCAGAAGTTTCTATAGTTTAGTGAAGACATACCAAAAAATACTTCTCTAGGTACTCTGAGTCACTGCACTTAGATTGGATGGTCTAATGCAGGAAAACTTGTTGCTTATTTAAATCACTTTGTTTTAAGTCTAAAAACACTTTGAAGGAAAATTGTTATATTAGTGCCTAACAATCATGAGAACTGTGTTAACAATTAATACCAAAGTGACTGACGTAACATAGAAATTTTAGTCAATTTTTCACCACTTAGGCCTATAAATGATAAACTGGATCTGAGTGATTAGTGGTCCTCAGAAAATCGTATATCATAAAATGTACCAAACGGCTGCTATCAGAAAATTTTTGGATTATTAATCTAACAGAGAGTTGCGCACACATAGACGTATTGTGTGTGGTCTATCAATAGAAACATTCTTTAACTCTGAAGTTTAAGCCCGAACTGTACAAAAAAACGACTGTTCACTAACAAAGTGAAAAATTGAAAACTAATATTACTTATTTTCTACAGCTCCAGCATTTGTTGAAGTAATCAGTCTTCTGCTGCATCTGCAGGGATGATGCTTTTGACAAGCATGAGTCTGATTTACTTTCGTAGCGCTCCTCTAAAAGTTTCATATAGAGACAGTCATAAGGTAGGGAAATGTTGCAAATTGACAGTCCCATAGAGGTGAGTTGAGACTTTAAAATCTTCTAATCAAAACGTTCTGCGTTTAATGAGACGAAAGATGCTATGTCTGGAGAATATTATGTTCCACTGAATGCCTCATCAGAAGATGTGCAGATGATTCCAAATCAGTAGAGATTGTGACTGACTGGCAGTGAGCGACAGAGGTGACAATACAATCTACATTAATGTGCAATTAATTATTTTACATATAATATTAAACTAACGTTTATAAAAATCAATGCAAGATTTTATACTTCAATGAGGAGAATATCTTTTGTGTTAGAACGACTTGTGTGTCCAGTTTTTACTTCTTAATAAAATTTTTGTATGTGTAGGGCTTACTGTGTTATTCATCTTTGTTGTATTGTACGTGCATTACAGACACTCATGTAAAATTTGTAAGTGGCCCTTGTGACGATTTCATTAATAAAAAATATGTTAATTAATTAAGTTGATAATATATAAGCGGAGAAATTTTAAATTCTTAATAAAATCTCACATTGTAAACTAAATCTTATGGCAATCATTTAATAATAATAATATTTAATATAAGTCTAATAATAAAATTAAATGGGAATTGAATTGTACAGAAAGGGTAAAGCTTATTAATTATTCCTGCATAAACAGGCGCTGACCAGAATTAACTTGTTTTCTGACCCCTAAATAAACTAAGTATTATTGTAAATTTGTTATTATTTAAATAATTAAATAAGACCATTGTTACGTACTTTGATAACTTCTGCAACTAAGAATATCACGATTTAATTATTTAATCAACCGTAGTCCTTTAATTAAAATTAGAAAAACGGAACTACTTTTATGTAGCCTAGTAATTGTCTTGAGATTACTACGCTCCCCTTAACTATTTTCTGCCACTTGGAATGGAGCGCTCACGCCGTAAGCAGCGTAAAGCGTTGTTTCGCTACGTGTATATAAAAATGTGAAAATCTTTATACAATGACTAGTTAAATAAGTAAATTTGTGTGGTGATGACATCTCTCTATATTATAAAATAACGGACTATGTAAATAATACAGTATTACAACCAAGAAGGTGATAGTAAACTAATCTATCATCATGTGAAGTGAATAACAGTGAAATAAACTTTCTATCTATGTGTTCTAACTACAAGAATTACTAAGAATAACTACAGTCGCCTGAGATGAATGTACCACACCAGGAATGATTTCACATACTTCTAGAACTTCACCACCACAGTATGATAATGTAACGACTGAACTTCAAGAAACATCAGGAGGACCGAAGAACTAATTCTGCAGCAACTTCAGGAAACACACAGGTGACATGGAGGCTTGTCTTCCATGGTTAAGAGTTACAAAATTATAAACCCCAAAAGACAATTTAAATTATCATATTAAAGACTTTAAAAATTATGCTTTAAATGTAATAACATTAAAGACTTTAGAAAACTGACATTATAGGTAACATGTAATCTAATATTTGTTGTTTTAGAAGATTAATAAAAAAAACCATTCTTCAAATGGTTTGAGTTTCAATATTGTACATGGCAAGGTGACCATTTTTCATTTAATATATTTGATCCCGGATCCGTGGAATTAATTAAAAAGGATGTACATCATATTTTGAGGCCCCTTTGTAAAGTAGTAATTTATATATTTAATCATATAGTAAACTATATTGTTTGAGAACTTTCAATAGAGAACTTAATCACCAAATGTAATAAAGAGATGTCATCTAAGTACCGAGTAAACTGAGTGCATAAATCAACAGTCTTCCCTTCCTAATTTCCTGGTATAAGAATTGTTTTTATTTGTTGTGATTATTTTCAGTGCTTCACAATGAAGGCAGCCTGTATAATTGGCACTTCCAATTATTACTGGTTCCCTAAGTTATAACTCAAGAGAAGAGGTTATAAGTTGCGCCACTCTGCTATTCTGCTGTAATTTGCTTATTTTGCGTAAGAAAAAAGAAAGAAGTAATTGCGTCCCGATATCCCACGCACAAAAGCTGTTGATCTATACACTCATGTATTTCAATATGTGTCAGAGTTTGAAATAAGATAAAAATAATAATTAATATTATAGTAATATAGTATAAATAACTTTATTAGTAAATATAATTTGTGTAAAGTAATGTTAGCATATAATCCCATGTAAACAAACCATGTCGGTACTTGTTAAAAGTCCCATTCATAAACGTGCCACATTCTCGACAATCTCGGACGTGTAAGTTTCCTGTTGCCGTTTGTTTAAAATTGTCATTGTTTAGTTGAGTTTGACAATAAGCCACCCTCCTTGTGTGGTCTATTGTTATAAGAAGCGTGTCTATTCATGTGTTAGTAACCGAAGGGGGAATCTTTTGTCGTACGCCTATTCATGCCTGTGTGAAATTTCTCTCTCTCGCTCTATGTAAAACGATAAAGGTTGTCATAACATTTTAAGTGTCTATTTGTAAAAAAGAAAAAGGAGTAAGAATACGATTGATTTATATTTTTATATTTTTGTGTAAAAGAAAAAGGAAGCGTTGTATAGCATTTAATGCAAATAGTAGAATAATTAGTTATATTCGTCCACGTTACGAAAATGGCTGAATTTAATCCTGATCTATTATTAAAAGATGAGCTATGCTACGAAGCACTTTTACGAGGTCTAAAACACGTGAATGTAACCGTGTCGGAATTACGAAAATCATTACGCCAAACCGGATCAGATACACCCTCGCAGTTAGATAGATTGCGTGAACTCGATTATGACGGCGAACGAGAAACCTGTTATGCGAAATATAGGGAACTGATAGTATTATCTCAGAACCTTGAGGACAAGAAATCACCTACGGAATTTTTGCGCGTTACGCAACGTATAGAACATATAACCCGCCGGTTAAATAATTTATTAAGCTGGCCCGACGTCACCATAATCCCCGGCGATGTGCAGAAATTTGCGGAGGAGGCATTAAGCCAATTACCCATAATTATCAACGACTTACGACGAAAATCAGACTCATCGAGAATGGAGGAAATTGAGCACTACTTACAAAAATTATATATCTCCCCAGTTCAATCCCCTACTTTAGAACACCCTCCCTCCACCTCGAACCCCGAATCACCGACCGTACCGAAGATACAACCGAGTCATGAACAATTACCTAGTAGAGAATTAAATACCCACACTATGTCAGAACCCCCACCGCCAAATGTTCAGCATACTCGCACTAGTAAATATGCGATTACAAATCCTAATGCAAACACCAATCCTTCGAAAAGTATACCTAACGTATGTTTTAATGTAGACCTCTACGGAAAGATTTCCCACCCAGTAGAGAAAATAATTAATGAAATTCCTTACACCGATGGCTTAAGCATCACGACTCTATTGACTTTTATCAGATATCTACTGCAAATAAAAGATCTACAACTATTGAGCGATTGGCAAATACTGCAGGTCATCTTACCCAAATGTAAACCACCTTTACGAGATCGCGTGCTAGAAGCATTAAACTCGACTCTTCCGGTAGAAGAACTTCATACAAATATAATCAAATATTTTATCCCCACTGGAATATATGAGGAGATAAAAAGGAATACCGTACTTCGAGTACAAAGAGCTCAAGAAAGACTGGCCCACTATATCGCAGACATCAGAGAATCTTCACGTCTACTGCAAGTCGACTGGACTGAAAAACAATTGGTCGATACTATATTGGTAGGCTTATCTCCTGAAGAACGCTCCCGTTTAGCTCTAATAAGTAGACCCCTTACTTTCGCTGACCTTGAACAATGTAGTGTGCACTCTTCAAATGTGTGGTATGCAGATCAGCATCGACATGCACCGGTATCCACAACACCACATAGAAAGGAAACGCAAGCCCTATCCTCAGATACAAGAAGTCTACGAGAACGACGACCATTTCGGCGACCAACCTATGTTCATGGCCATGGTAAGTCCAAAGAGGCACCACCTAGACACGAAACCAGTGAGACCCCGCGTAAAGAATATATATGCTATAACTGCGGAAAACCTGGACACCTCAGTAGAAACTGTAAACGGAAACAGTATCATCAGAAAACCGATTATCCAAAAAACATGTAAGGCAGGGAGATCCGAAACCCTGTGTCTCCCGCAGCATCGTGAAAACAGGTAAACCCCTGAGAAACCACAAATTAAAACAAAATACTAATAATAATAACAAAAGAAAATTAGACCCCTATGTTAGGAAATTTATCGATAAATGTAACTCTATTAGTAAATGTGATTACAATAGGTGTGAATTACCGTATATACAAGTTGACATTGGTGTTACATCCACCCTCGGATTAATTGATTCCGGATCCACGCGAAGTTTAATTAGTCAAGAGCTAGCCAATCAATTATTTAAACACAATTTAGTTAAACGCAGTCAATCAGTAAATATTAGATGCGCTACAGCTAATAAGCAAAACTTAATGATAAAACTTATCATCACTTTTAAAGTAAAAATTAAAAATCTAACGTGGTATTTTCCAATGTTGGTATGCGACGAATTAGGACCCGAATTAATATTGGGAGCTGATTTTATCAGTAAAACAGGAATAATTTTAGACATTCACGAGAAGATATTTTACTTTGGATTCGATCGTTCACGGAAATATAACTTGCATGATAATGCAAATAACAGAGAAAGTACTAGCACCACTTCTACACATATAAAGCATCACGAATCTGAATTAAGTCATCTAGGAAGTAAAGATAGACGGAACATACAGACTTTAATAAAACAATTCTCCAACGTCCTCACCCCAAAGTTAGGACTGACGGATCTGATAGAGTACAAAATAAATTTGAGCGACAACAAAGTAATTCGTTTAGCCCCATACAAATTATTACCACCGAAAATGGAAGTGATGAGGAACCAAATTAATAAATTGTTAGAACAAGGAGTCATCGAACCCTCTACGTCATCTTATTCATCACCCGCGTTTTTAGTACCCAAAAGTAACGACAAACATAGATTAGTGGTGGACTACAGACAACTAAATAAACGGATAGAATTTGAATCTATACCACTTCCCGACATCCACAGTGCATTTCATTATTTTACTAAAGCAAAAATCTTTACCATTATGGATTTAAATCAGGCATTTCACCAGATACCCCTTTCGGAAGAATCAAAACGTCTTACCGCATTTGCCGTCCCTTTCAACCTGTACCAATTTACAAGGGTACCTTTTGGTATATCCCAAGGTAGTTCTGTATGTAGCAGATTATTAGAAAAGTTATTTCATGACATAAAATTTAAATATGTGTATCACTACTTAGATGACATTGTTATCTACAGCGAGTCAATTGAGCAACATCTTAATCATCTACGTGAAGTACTAACCCGATTGGAGAAAGCTGGATTAACCGTAAATCCCAGTAAAGTAAATTTTGCTGTGACACAATTCTCATTTTTAGGTCACATCGTAAAAGCCAACGGAAAGGTAAGCATAGACCCAGAGCGAACCCGTGCCATCAGAGAATTTTTACCGCCGCGGGATGCGAAAGGAATAGCCCGATTTTTAGGAATGATAAATTATTTCCATAAGTACATCCCACATCTAGCCGAAATTGCAGCACCGCTAAATACCTTAAGAAAAAAGGGAATTAAATTTGAATGGAATGAGCAACACCAAACCGCATTCGAGAAATTAAAAGAGAGCATAATATCACCCCCCGTACTACAATTAGCCGACTTTACAAAACCATTTGTAGTGCAGACAGACAGTTCTAGTGTCGCCCTAGGTGCAGTAATATATCAGGAAGTAGATAACTCAAGGTTACCTATTAGTTACGCTTCTCGCACCCTAACGGAGCAAGAAAAGAAATACTCCGCATACGAATTAGAATGTTTAGCTATAGTTTTCGCTTTTGAGAAGTTCAAACCATTTTTAGAACATAAGGAGTTTTTTTTAGAAACAGATAATCAAGCGTTATCTTGGCTACTAAATCACCCAAAACAGTTAGGCCGTATCGGAAGATGGGTATTAAGATTAAATTGTTTTAAATTCAAAGTACAACATATTAGAGGCACCCAAAACGTAGTTGCCGATACACTGTCACGTATGTTCCAGCCTAGTAGTAATACTTACGAAAACAAGAGTAGAGAAACGCCGATTATTAATACTTTAATTACCGCATTTCCTCTTGCATTTACGGATTTAGCCCAGTATCAAATACAAGACCCACGTTTGAGTCCAATTATTGAACAACTTGAAAAAGGAAATAAGTCAGAGAAATACATATTAAGTAGGAGAGTATTATGTTGTAGAATAGCGAACGGAAAATATCTACGAATAATTGCCCCTGATATTATTAAACCTATGCTGATGGAATATTATCACTCTTCCACCATTGGAGCACATATGGGAATAAATAAAACTATACACCGAATTCGTAAAGAATATCACTGGGAAAATATGAACAGTGAGATCGCCAATTTTGTAAAAAAGTGTAAGTTGTGTGCACTCAGCAAACCAGCGAGAAACAGCCAAATTAGTCAGTTAATCTCAGAGATTCCTGCTACCCCGTTCTCCAAAATTTATTTAGACTTTTCAGGACCCTACCCGCGTTCCAAATCAGGAAATACAATGTTACTAATTTGTGTAGACTCTTTTAGCAAATTCGTCTGGATGTACCCCATGCGGCGAGCCTTAGCTACAACCACAGTAAATATTTTACAGCATAGATTATTTAAAGAATTCGGAATTCCTGTCCATCTAGTGTCGGATAACGGACCACAGTTTAAGTCCAAAGAATTCAGGAACATGTGTTTCAAACTAGGTATAAACCATATTACCACTACAGAGTATCGTCCGCAAGGTAATATAGCTGAGAGGTATTTGCGAAACCTAAAATTGCTTTAATTGCCTACCATGCTAACGACCATACTTCTTGGGACCAGAACTTATCCTGGATACAGTTCGCCTTTAATTCTGCATATCAGGAAGGACATAAGTCGACCCCATTTGAATTATTGTTCAAATATAAACCTAACCACCCATTATCCGCTAAGTGGAAAATACATGAATTGTTACCCCTTGAAATTAGGGATAAAAATATTAAGAAAATATGGAATGAAGCGCGCGCTAATTTACGAACAAACTTAGCGAAATCAAGGAAATATCACGTGCGAAATAATAATAATGAAGTAAAGTACCAAAATCGGTAACTTAGTTATGTGTAAAACACATCCTACGAGTAGTGCAATCGATAAGACAACTTCCAAGCTATCATACCGATGGTGCGGTCCTTATCAAATTCGCAAATATTTAACTCCAGTAACCGTAGCACTGTATGAACCCTCTACTCAAAAATATGTACGAAGGACACATATTTCGCAGATAAAACATTATCACGAAGAAGGTAATGGTAGAGTGCAAGTTAAATAAATGTAAAGAAAAAGAAAGGTATATGTTTTGTACTCAACTGCAAAGGAGTACTAGAGTAACGTTTAGCTAGCTAATGGTATAGATAGGTACGAGGCCTGATCACCCTTGAATCCTATTCTTCAAAAGTAGAGCAAAGTAAGAAGTCAGCTGACAGCACGTATGAGGAATAATTAAGTAACAAATTACTTAATGAGTAATTCTATCACTAGAATAACTCCCAACTAAAGAAAAACCCGGTAGTAGTCATAAGTAGTAGTGTTAAGAAAATTTAGAATGTTAACTATATGTTTTATAATGTGTGAATTTTATGTACTATTAGAATTAGTCTGTAAAGTATGATATGTAGATAGTAAGAATAAACAATTCGAGACTGACGTGTGTAACTCATAATTACATACAGAGAGAAACTGGTGAGAGAAATTACACATGGAAATCCCTAAACATACTCTCGGTATATTCAAAAAAAAAATTATACCGGAGTCTGTGGCTAAAGCGGCGGAGTATGTGACGATTTCATTAATAAAAAATATGTTAATTAATTAAGTTGATAATATATAAGCGGAGAAATTTTAAATTCTTAATAAAATCTCACATTGTAAACTAAATCTTATGGCAATCATTTAATAATAATAATATTTAATATAAGTCTAATAATAAAATTAAATGGGAATTGAATTGTACAGAAAGGGTAAAGCTTATTAATTATTCCTGCATAAACAGGCGCTGACCAGAATTAACTTGTTTTCTGACCCCTAAATAAACTAAGTATTATTGTAAATTTGTTATTATTTAAATAATTAAATAAGACCATTGTTATGTACTTTGATAACTTCTGCAACTAAGAATATCACGATTTAATTATTTAATCAACCGTAGTCCTTTAATTAAAATTAGAAAAACGGAACTACTTTTATGTAGCCTAGTAATTGTCTTGAGATTACTACGTTCCCCTTAACTATTTTCTGCCACTTGGAATGGAGCGCTCACGCCGTAAGCAGCGTAAAGCGTTGTTTCGCTACGTGTATATAAAAATGTGAAAATCTTTATACAATGACTAGTTAAATAAGTAAATTTGTGTGGTGATGACATCTCTCTATATTATAAAATAACGGACTATGTAAATAATACAGTATTACAACCAAGAAGGTGATAGTAAACTAATCTATCATCATGTGAAGTGAATAACAGTGAAATAAACTTTCTATCTATGTGTTCTAACTACAAGAATTACTAAGAATAACTACAGTCGCCTGAGATGAATGTACCACACCAGGAATGATTTCACATACTTCTAGAACTTCACCACCACAGTATGATAATGTAACGACTGAACTTCAAGAAACATCAGGAGGACTGAAGAACTAATTCTGCAGCAACTTCAGGAAACACACAGGTGACATGGAGGCTTGTCTTCCATGGTTAAGAGTTACAAAATTATAAACCCCAAAAGACAATTTAAATTATCATATTAAAGACTTTAAAAATTATGCTTTAAATGTAATAACATTAAAGACTTTAGAAAACTGACATTATAGGTAACATGTAATCTAATATTTGTTGTTTTAGAAGATTAATAAAAAAAACCATTCTTCAAATGGTTTGAGTTTCAATATTGTACATGGCAAGGTGACCATTTTTCATTTAATATATTTGATCCCGGATCCGTGGAATTAATTAAAAAGGATGTACATCATATTTTGAGGCCCCTTTGTAAAGTAGGAATTTATATATTTAATCATATAGTAAACTATATTGTTTGAGAACTTTCAATAGAGAACTTAATCACCAAATGTAATAAAGAGATGTCATCTAAGTACCGAGTAAACTGAGTGCATAAATCAACAGTCTTCCCTTCCTAATTTCCTGGTATAAGAATTGTTTTTATTTGTTGTGATTATTTTCAGTGCTTCACAACGAAGGCAGCCTGTATAATTGGCACTTCCAATTATTACTGGTTCCCTAAGTTATAACTCAAGAGAAGAGGTTATAAGTTATCTTTACTTTTCTAGATGACTTATAACCTCTTCTCTTGAGTTATAACTTAGGGAACCAGTAATAATTGGAAGTGCCAATTATACAGGCTGCCTTCGTTGTGAAGCACTGAAAATAATCACAACAAATAAAAACAATTCTTATACCAGGAAATTAGGAAGGGAAGACTGTTGATTTATGCACTCAGTTTACTCGGTACTTAGATGACATCTCTTTAGTTGAGTTTATTGAGTACTTATAACCTCTTCTCTTGAGTTATAACTTAGGGAACCAGTAATAATTGGATGTGCCAATTATACAGGCTGCCTTCGTTATAACTCAAGAGAAGAGGTTATACCCTAGATGGAATATTAATTTTACAAATTCATGTATGTTAAATGTGTGTGTGTGTTATATTTGAAAAATATAAACAAAAGTCACAAGTTGCTAATTGCTCTATTAACTGCTCATAATATTTATTCTATAAATACAAAAATAATAGAAAATTTTAAATGCTAGGCCTAAGCTAATTTTCTATAGAGTATTCTTTTAGAAATAGTGGTACATACATTTGGCAATGGCTAATGCATGGAAAAATGCAAAATTTATATATGTTAGTGAAGCGTTACATATTATTAGTTTAAGACAGAACCTCTTAAGATTTAGGTGCTTCTGTAGCGTATTTGCAGTGTTTATTTTTGTGTGATTTAAACAAGTAATGTGGGTAGTAAACTCCACAAAAATATATTTTTTACACAAAAAACAAACTGTTCATCTTGTTATTTGAATTAGCAGTCTCTGTAATTCCAACTTTGCTGTGTTAACTTGCTGAACTGCTACTTGTCATGTTCCGGACGAGGTCTTTCAGCGTTTCCACCATTTTCAAGTCCTAAACCATGGAAAAACAAACTGTTTTTGAGTAAAATCTAAAAGCTCAGCAGTTATATGATTTATGGGTAGGTTTCTGAAAATAACAATTTAATCTGGCTATAATAAATTGGAAAGATTACATCCACTTTCATTAAAAGATTACATATTTAAAGCCAGTTGAAATATATACTTGTATACACTGAAGTGTAATTAATAAGAGAAATAGACATGTACTGGTAACTGGTAATAACGAATTAGTAGCATTTTTAGCATTATGATAATTGGCACTTTACATAAATGATGCAACCTGCTTAATTAAATACATTTTGCTATTGAATATAGAATATGTGCTTTGTTACTATAGAATGTATTTGAGCAAGTGAATGTTCATGCAATTCTTGATTGCCATTTTTTGATATTTTAAAATTAAAATTGAGTTCACAGACATTTTTTTTTATTTGAGTTCAGAAAGGCCGTACTCTAAGCAGTAATTATATTCGCATTATTTGTATAGTTTTTCAGTCTGCCAGCCTTGCCAAACAATGTGGTGTCTTTTAAATAAAAGTAAATAACAGGTAGATAGTCATTATCTAAAAGTAGGAAGTGTTCTATGTTCCCCGTGTGAGGTGTCATATTTTCTTAGTGCACATTAAAAGTGCTTTAGAAGATTAAAAGCGCAAAAGTGCTTTAGTATTACTTCCTCATTCATAATGTTAATGTTTTGCAATCAAAGCAATCAGTCATAATTAATTTTAATTCCGTGTTCCGAACCAAATGGAAGTATGCTGATCGAAAATAAATCGTGTTTGAGATAAGGGCTGATTCTGATTCTGGTACCCTCAAAACGTGAAGAAAAGTCATTTTCTGAAAAGTGTGTGTAGAATTTTTTCTATGTCGAACGATAACTACCGCAAATTCAAACAGAATAAAATAATTTTGTGCATATATGCCCGAATTGTAGAGGACTAAAGGCCTACTGGTTTTGGTGAAGATCAGTTGGGGGTGGGGTAGTTTACCTGCAACGTTTTTTATCTTTTGCTACTGATTTAATGAGTTTGATGAATGTAAATAAAAAATTTGCATGGAGAACCATACATGACTTCCATGTTCTAATTATAATTATTTTTTTCTTGGGGCACTGTAGTTATTTTGTTGACATGCTTCTTTACTACATTAAACAGTGGGTACACTGACAGGAGAATGGTGACGACATGATGGATCACCTCAATTGAAGGCGATAAGCTGTGGTTGATGAATACTAATTGTGGCTATACCAAGTCTATGTGGACTAAAAATTATAAGGTCATTTTACTAATGGGACAATGTGATTGGTGCAAAAAGGCAGTGTTTGGACAGTGCCATGGTTTTAAGAACACATTATTCATTAAAGGCTTCCAACTGTCACTCTTTTGTTTAAGGCAGTATTATAAAAATACATATACTGACGTTTTCAGTATTTTCAGAAGGCCGTGTTTGCTATTAGTTCAGATGTTTACTTAAAAAGTGGATACTCAGATGTTAGAAAATTTCTTAAGAAATAATTGATACTAAGCTCTGTTTGGTACTGGAAGAGGGTAGAGTACATTTTAGATGCTTCTTGAATTGACATACGAAAAATTCTCACTTAGTTTTAACATTGGGGTCAGTTACACTGTAAATGTCCTCACTCTCTGCAGTGCTTGCATGTGTAAAGATTAAAAGAATTAGATATTTCTTTATAGATTATGAGAATTCAGATGTTTCAAGTGCACCTGGAATTTAGAGGAGACTGATCTTAACAGACTTGTCAGTGTACCCACTTAATATTATCAGAAGACTTGAAAAGCAAATTAACTTCACATATTAACTTTACAAGCATCTACGAGGACTCATGTTTTTTTGCTAATGAAGAATAACTGTAATATAGAGAGTATTATGTGTGAATTGTATTTGAGTATAAGGAACATTCTAAAAATTGTTTAGTGTCGAGAGGAAATCAGAACTGAACTATAATGATCAGAATTCACAATAAAATGATGAATTACTTTCCAATATGTCTATAATATTTTCTGTTGCCTTACAGATTTTATGAAGTATAGACATTTATAGGAGAAAGTCAGTTTGAAAATGCAGTGGTTATAAAACTTCTTGAAATTACAAAACTTATCATTTAGTAATAAGATGGTAATGGAAGTAGCTGACAGGACTTTTCTTCTTCTGAGAACTTTTCTGAGAATTAAAATACAGTTTAAGTAACTGTTCATAGGGCAGTGATTTCATTGATGTAAACAATATAATGTAATGTGACTTTGGAGTTTGGTAATGCCTGATGCCAATCATATATAATAGCACATTTTGGTACGTAATCTAATCTTAAGGACATAGCTGTAGTATTCATTTATTGCTCACTGAAAATTTATAGAATGCCGTGAACAATATCAATAAAATTTTTTAATCATATTGAGCCCTACATATTGCAAACGTGAACATAACAAATCTATAGTGTGAAATAATGTTTCTTTTTAACATTCAGGTGTACACGTAAATATATGCAGGCCTATATAAATACACATAAGTAGTATGTGTATACAGATGTACGATACATACATGTGTACAGATCTGTACAAAGAGATAATTTTTTAATTCACTATAAAAGCTTGAGAATGGAGATCATGTAAATATATATCCATCCAGTCTTTAGGATCAAATGGAGTAAGAAAATGCATGTAACTAAGAAGTTATATAGATCCAGAGAGAGAGAGAGAGAGAGAGAGAGAGAGAGAGAGAGAGAGAGAGAGAGAGAGAGAGAGAGAGAGAGAGAGAGAGAGAGAGAGAATTGTTAGATGTGCGTACATGTATTTGTGTTCATTTGGATTTAATTCAGTCATCATAGCTCCTGTTATTTGAAGTGTAATTGTGTTCTTGAAGTATAATTCTCATAGAGTTTTCTGAATTATACCCTTATTTCATGGTTAATAATTTGATAGTTTATCAGCGTTTAAACAAATATTTAATTAATTCCATTCAAAGTAATTTTTATCTGAGACTTATGTTTTAACCTTCAAAATATTTAATACCAGTGGTATCATAATTGCTGATAAGAGTTTCAGTCACTTCAAGCTCTTAAGAATCTGAAGTTTTAAAATGTAGTTTTTTTTTTTAACTACAGTACATGTATTCAGATTGGCATATTGTATGGTGGAGGATGGTCTGTTCTTTCAGAGGTTTTCTTATGGTTTGAGTAAGTTAATGTATAATTTAAAATGTTTAACTGTTTAAATTGTTCATACATATAACATTCACCAATATGTCACATATTCTAGAAGGAAGAATAAAATAATCTGTTTTATGTATGATGTTCATATTTAAACAGTTCAGCTATTAAAGCTAGTATATAAAATAAAAACAAATATTTTAGTAGTGTTTTTAAAATAACCAGTTGTTAAAGTATATTATAATTGTACAGTTAAAATGTGTTATAGATTTATAGGAGAATAATACAACAACCAGTAACTTGCAAACATAGAAGTCAAACTGTAGACATTGTTATATATACACGGTACAACCAAGTATAAAAAACAACTTAGATGTGCTGTTTTATGTTGATAATAATAAATTGTGGTGTTAGTCTTTTTTAATTCATGACTGATATAATGAATATTATCATTATAAGTAAAAAAAATGTGAATGTTTGTGAAAATTGTGATTTATAAAAATCACTGCATAAAGACACAATTCCTAAGAGTATGCTGTTTCTACTCACAGAAAAATTACCTAATAGTAGGACAGAAGAGTATTATTGATCTTAATAGTCCTGTTATTGTGACCTTCAACATTTGCTAGATTATTACTACTTTTTTTGGGAAAGAATAATTCATTTGACATTGTGAACTAAAAATATATGAAAATCAATGGTCAGATCTAGCAGTGCCAGTGTAGTATACACATATTGATATTGTAGATTGGGTTATAGTATTGTGTATGGTTAGTGGCATTGTGCCAAGTATCGCATGTATGTCAAGGTCGTCAGGTCACCTGTTTCCGTGCTTCTCTACTTCCTACATTATTTAACTTTCAAATTTATTTTTTTTCGTACAAGCATGTTGTTGTTGTTGTTTTGACCAGGTGTTTGTAGTTATGGTATAAGCGATTTGCAAATAACTAGTGATATGATACTGTGCAGTACATAATGTAAAATGTAGCGAATGTATCCTTGAAAAGGATAATGTTTTGTGTACAGGTAAACAACAAAAATAAAATCAATGGCTGTAGTAAATTACAAGTCTGCTATACAAGGTGAAATTTTGAAATGTTGTTGACTGAATTACCAAGTGTTCCCTACATTAATAAAGTGTGTGTGTGTGTGTGTGTGGACTTACCAAAGTATATAACAGGTGCGTATGTTTATTTAAAATAAAAATATGTCTTGGAAAGTAATTTTTCTGTATACATAATCCGATTAATATTGTTAATGTCTTCAGATTTTTGTGTGAAAAGATTCTAGTAATTTTTATAAATCAGTATATTTATGCAGAATGTGGGTGTAATAATAAATAATTTTAAAACACAGTTTTTAAGTACACCATCTAATGTTTTTTAGCAAGTGCTCACATAATTCCTTGTTAACATTCTCTTCATTGCAAATGATTGTCCTCTTTCTTATAGTACTAGCAAGTTCACATACAATAAACTTAATATACTAAGCAGGTAAACTAAATGTGATTGTGATGAACAGCAATGTACATTGCAGGAAGCAAGATCTTAGCTTGTAAATATTATGTAAGGTATATATATTAAAAATATGAAGTATGTAGGCAGTTAATACACAAAGTGGATTATTATAATAAAAGTAAATAATATTATTGTTTGCGTATACAGATCTAAAAAAAAATATATGGAATACTATGCATATATAAACAATGTTTCTCAAACTTAATATTTTTCATCTTCTTAATTTCAACTACTCGTTCTTCATCTTCTTCACTTTACAACTGCAAAAGGAATACTCCAAAAACTATATAGTGTTATACGTGTCAAACATATTGTCTTAAAGAAGGAGAAATTTACATCAGTCATGATAGCCTATAGCAAAAGTTGAATGAAGGCTGTAGCCCTGTTTCCCTTCCCATAAAGATGGAACATTTTAATGAGTAAACAGTTGTTTGGGTATGATTATTTCAGTTTCTCATGTTATGTTTGACAAATATTTCATGTATACTCTGAGTAGACATCACTGTAACATTAAGGTGAGATGAATAGCTTATATATTTTTAAATAAATATCTTTTTAAAAACAGTAAAGAAACTGTCACATGATCTATGAATATGAGAGTATAAAAAAAAACTTAAAAGATGGTAACTGTTGAATAAAAAAGATGACATAAAAATAACAATTTTTACTTCCATATTCCTTAAGGAATGGAAGTATGGTGATGGCAAAAAAAATCGTGTTCGAGATTATTGCAGATTCTGATTGTACTACACTCAAAACATGAAAAAAAGTCGTTTTCTGTGTGTCTGTGTGTCTGTCTGTCTGTCTGTCTGTCTGTCTGTGTGTCTGTCTGTCTGTAGATTTTTTTTCTATGGCAAACGATAACTGCCGCAAATTCAAACAGAATCAAATAATTTTTTGCATGCAGCCCTGATTTGCAGAGTACTCGCGACCTATTGTTTTTGGTGAAGATCGGTTGAGGGAAAGGGGTAGTTTACCTGCAATGGTTTTTTTTTAGCAAGGGTAATTTTGTTTGTTTGGCAAACGATAACAGCCGCAAATTCATACAGAATGAAATAATGTTTCGCATACAGCCCTGAATTGTAGAGTTCTCAAGGTCTTTTGATTTTGGTGAAGATCGGTTAAGGGAAAGGGGTAGTTTACCTGTAACGTTTTATGTTTTAACAAGGGTATTTCCTATGGCAAACGATAACAGCCGCAAATTCAAACAGAATCAAAAGATTATTTGCATACAGCCCTAAATTGTAGAGTTCTCAAGACCTATTGTTTTTGGTGAAGATCGGTTGAGGGAAAGGGGTAGTTTACCTGCAACGTTTTTTTAACAAGGGTATTTTCTATGGCAAACGATAACAGCCGCAAATTCAAACAGAATCAAATAATGTTTTGCGTACAGCCCTGATTTGTAGAGTACTCAAGACCAATTGTTTTTGGTGAAGATCGGTTAAGGGAAAGGGGTAGTTTACCTGTAACGTTTTATGTTTTAACAAGGGTATTTCCTATGGCAAATGATAACAGCCGCAAATTCAAACAGAATCAAAAGATTATTTGCATACAGCCCTAAATTGTAGAGTTCTCAAGACCTATTGTTTTTGGTGAAGATCGGTTGAGGGAAAGGGGTAGTTTACCTGCAACGTTTTTTTAACAAGGGTATTTTCTATGGCAAACGATAACAGCCGCAAATTCAAACAGAATCAAATAATGTTTTGCATACAGCCCTGATTTGTAGAGTACTCAAGACCTATTGTTTTTGGTGAAGATCGGTTAAGGGGAAGGGGTAGTTTACCTGCAACGTTTTTTTATCAAGCGTATTTTCTATGGCAAACGATAGCAGCCGCAAATTCAAACAGAATCAAATAATTTTTAGCATACGTCCCTGAATTGTAGAGGTCTCAATGACTTTCGATTTTGGTGAAGATCGGTTAAGGGGAAGGGGTAGTTTACCTGCAACCTTTTACGTTTTAACAAGAGTAAAGTACTTGAAAATTTATTTAAACTTTTTGAAACAATGGTAATTGTTAAAAATAAAATAATTTTGTTGCCAGGCAATAAAATTATAATTTTTTCATTTTAATGTAATATAATATTTTTCATTTAATACAGCAATAAAAAGGCAGGTAAGACACAGCCTGGCTGTTTGGGTGAAAATGATTTTAAATATAAATCTTAGAATATGGAAGTCATGTATGGTTCTCCATACCGATATTTTGCTGTTGAATTGTATGAATTATGTAGCATTTCTATTATCAACTGTTGCATTCAACTAAATGTTTTCATCTCAGTTTAAGTTTTGCTACCAATGATGCCTAATCAATTTGACAATGAAATGTTGGCTCATATAATATTAGCAAACATCATCAGAACTGAAAAATTTTACATTTATTATTGATACAAATTAACATAAGAAAAGTAGTTATTAATAGAAAGTGTGAGCTAGCTTTTTCTGTACAGTGGATACTAGTGTGCAATTATTTCTTACAAATTAGAACAAAAATAACAATTATTATATATTTTTTTCATTATAATAAGTTTTAGAAATGTCAGATATCTCACATGTACAGAACTGTTTCCAAAGATTTTTCCACTACAGTAAAATGTTATGTACTATTGTAATTAATTTGTTAAGTCGATTGGATTTGAAATTAAATAATAATAATAATTACTATACCTTTCACAGTCAAGTGTGCTTTTCATATAGAACGTACCTGTTGATATAAATGTCAAGCAACATATTATGAAAAGCACATTCTTACTTAATAATAACAGCTTAAATATTTAGTAATTAATAGTTTTGTGCACGGGCACGCACATGTACAAATATTAGTGGGCTGTTGTTTAAATACAGTATGAACATGAGTATATATTATGTTAGTTGTATTTAATGTTAAGTTGCATCTTTTTGGCAAATCCACCATTATGTGGTCATTCACCAGTCAAAGGGCAGAGTAACTCTTAAAGTCTCATCAGTATTTCAGTGTATTTATTGGCAGTAATCTTGTGCACACTATGTTGGCATCTATTAATTGCAATTGGTGTGTATTCTTATATATGGCTGTGAACCTGAATTAAAAATAAATTTAAATTTTGTTTGTAGCAAATGGAAAAACTTTTTCAGCTTATTCTGTTAGATTAATATTTTATGTTAATTCTGACTTTTTACAATGTTTGCATTTATTTGCTAAAAGGCTGCAATCCACGTAACAATGTGGAATTAACATAGGATACATGTTTTTTTTTTTTTTTTTAATAGAGGTTCTTTCTAACTGTACCTATACTGCAAAGTAAGTAATTTCAAGGCAGTGTATTCATTTTTATTCTATTTTATTTTTTTAATGGGGGAAATGAAAGTGACACTGTAATTATAAAAATGTTCAACCAAATGTGCTTGCAGTTTGTTATATACAGGGTGATTCACGAAGATATGCAGAGACTTTAGGAGCTCATTCTATATGTAAAAATAAAGAAAAAAGTTCATATAAATATAGGTCCGCAAACGCTTCGTTAGCGAGTTATGGCTAGCCAAATATTTTACCCTGATTTCAGCTCCTCTGGTCATATTAGGCCGTACTGAAGTTCTAGGAACCCAAATTAAGGGACAAACTTGATGGTTTCATGTAGTTTTTGACCTGAAAAATTGAATAAAATAAGTCCCAGAACTGTAACTTCAATAGTTTTTGGGAAAACTGGTGAAAAACGCAGAAAACATTAACAAAAAATACGGAATAATTTATTTGGAGAAATTTTTATTTCATAAGTTGCAATACAATAATAACAGCTGTCCAACAATTAAGTTTTTTGAATTGTACAATATTTGAGTCATTTTGTAAGCTTACAATTGAGTTTCAGTTTATGTTTGTATTGTCCTGTCAGTATTGCAAGTATACAGTTGTACTGCATTGATATTATTGAAGTGATATTATTGGTATTGGTATTATTGAAGTAATAATGCCATACTTATTTACGATGGAGGAATACGCCGATATGGTGTTTATTTACGGTGTGTGTGATGGCAATGCTACGGCTGCTGTTGAAGAATATCGACAACGTTACCCTTACCGCAGGATTCCAAATCAAAGAACTATTATACTCCGGGCCACCTTTTGAACAGACTAAAGCGGAAGTGATGTCGTCGCCTCGTCACACTCGCCTTGGTTGCCAAATGAACCGGTGCGCGATTCAAAGTTGTGCTCTAGCACTACAATACAGCACAGCTGTCAACGTGCTCACCCACATGGTCAAGATATTCACAGAGTAAGCAAGTGCGGCAGCTCCGCCTTGGCGACAGCATTGCCATAACTCGTGCTGACAGGCGTGCGCCCCCTGCCCCTCTCCTACCATCTGACAACACCGTAGGCGCTGCCCCTTTCACCCGCACTCTCCCCTGGCCTACTCCCTCACTTCCGCTTTAGTCTGCTCAAAAGGTGGCCCGGAGTATAGTGGGGCATTTCGTATGTTACGGGAAACAGGTTCACTTCCTAGCATTCATATCCCGTATGACCGTCCTCTCCAACATGATACTAATGTTGATGAAAACATTATTATTGCTGTTCAACGTAGTCCGGGTGTCAGTACAAGACGTCTTTCTAAGCGATTCAGAGTTTCACAATCTAGAGTATAGAGGACACTTAATCATAACAACCTTTATCCCTACCATAAACAAAAAGTACAAAATCTATATCCAGGAGACCCTGCCCTTCGCTTGGAGTTGTGCACTTGGGTAAATACTCATCGGCAACTCTACAAATAGATTTTATTTACCGATGAGTCACAGTTCAGTCGTGATGGTATAAACAACTTACGAAATGAACACTCATGGGCAGAAGTGAACCCTCATACAACGGTGGAACATAACTTTCAACAATGATTTTGCTTTAATGTGTGGTGTGGGATTATTCATAATCAGTTGATTGGACTGTTTATTTTCCAAGAGCGCTTAACAGGTGAGGCGTACTTACAGTTTCTTCAAGAAGAATTGCCGACACTGCTTGAAGACGTTCCTCTTGCAACACGACGCCGGATGTACTTCCAGCACGACGGCGCGCCTCCACATTTCTCTCGTGCTGTTTCCACCTATTTAAATCAGCAATTCCCCGATAAATGGATTGGTCGTGGCGGTCCACAATCCTGGCCACCCAGATCACCAGATCTTATGCCGTTGGAGTTTTGTGTATGGGGATGGATGAAGGATAATGTTTACAAGGTGAAAGTAAATACCCGTGAGGCGTTACTTGCCCGCATTATTGATGCTTTTGCGCAAATAAAGAAGAGCCCTGCTGGACTATGAAGAGCAACACGAGCAATCCACAATCGTGCAGTAAAATGCATTGAAGTCGATGGACACATTTTTGAAAATTTATTGTAAATTTTATTAACTTGGTTTTCGTTTAAAATTTTTTTCAGTGACATTTTGATTTGTATCATTCTAAATAAAACTCCATTTTATTTAACTTTTATTCACTTTCTGTTTACTTTATTTACACCAGTTTTCTCAAAATTCAATTTCCTACAAGTTTTATTTGTTTATTGGCAACTTAACAAAGTTATTGTACGTCAAACGTAAAAAAGTGTTTTTTGACTACGATTTTTTGCGTTTTTCACCAGTTTTCCCCAAAACTATTGAAGTTACCGTTCTGAGGCTTATTTTATTCAATTTTTCAGGTCAAAAACTATATGAAAACATCAAGTTTGTCCCTTAATTTGGGTTCCTAGAACTTCACGAAGCGTTTGCGGACCTATATTTATATGTACTTTTTTCTTTATTTTTACATATAGAATGAGCTCCTATAAAGTCTCTGCATATCTTCGTGAATCACCCTGTATAGTGTAACACAATTCATATGACAAAGATGTTGATGTGATTGTGTATAGAGAAGTTTAACAGGGAGAGTTTTAATGTTTAATCAGTCCTGCACAGTAATAGAATTTCTTGGGAATAAACAAAGGTATGTCCCAATGTGGTTGATGTCGGCTGTAATTTTTTTTTAAGTATTATGTTAGTTCATTCAGAATTTTTGTACTATGAATTAAATTTGTCTCACATGCATTTTTGTCTGTCTTATGCAAGCATTCCTGTGATCCCATTAGCCCCCTTATCAGCAAAGTAAGCAAATCTTGAACCCTTTCTTCCCTTTCGAATGCTTAGATAATACTTGAATGGGTTCTTTGGTCTTGCTCTCTTTCCCCCTCTCCTTCCCCCCCATTATTTTCTGCCTGTATGCAATTGGATTTTGGTGACTACAGTGACTTTTATTTCTGTTTATTCTACCTGAAAATGTTTAATATGAATTATATATCTTTCAGTTACTCAGGGATAAGAAAAAAATCCTAGTGTAATATATTATTCTTCTGTAGCCTTACCATGTGCTATTGCTATTACATTATGGTGCACCAGTATATTCTACAGAGATAAAGTAATTTAAGCGATGTTTGTAGTTAAGGAAAGGTAGTTTGTGGCCTTGAACAATCACCATTGATTATGAGAATTCTCTTCCTAAAGTAAATGTCAGTGCCAAATAAAATCAATAAAATTCTTGCGTACATGAGCTCAATTATTTAGTAAGTAGAATTGAACAAATATGACCTACTGCTTTAGACATTCTCTTATTGACATAAAATAACTGCTAAACAGTTTTTAAGATTGTTGAGTGAAGATTACTCAGCATGTGGTAAGTTATACAACTAACAAGCTTCAAAGGAAGTTACAAGAATGCAATAATTGAATTACTGTAAAGCTTATGCCGGAATTTTTCTAATTGTACAACCTTGCTCTTACATCATAATAATAGTGACCTTTTCAACCCAACTTTTATAGAAAAAGAGCAGTATTCACTCATTGTTCCAAAGACGTTTCGTAGTATAGGTGTAACCTTAAACAAACAAACGTGTTGCATTTTTGTTGTATGTGTATAAAAAATTTTAATTTGGATAAAATTATTGTATTATTTAAAAAAGTGTAACAGTGGATTTTATGTTTGTGAAGATGTTTTTAAACGTAACCATTAGATACAAAAAATTGTTTTTCAGTTTGTTAAGGTGCAGTGTAAACTAAAGGATGATAACATTTTTTTATACGAAGTACCGATATTTCTATTATAATTATAATACAATTATTAGTATTAACAAAAATTTTATAAACAGTCTAAAAATAAAATAAAAATTGTGCAATAATGTGCTAAATGAAGTGTAAGTTTAACAAACAGGAATATAGTGCCCATGATATTTTTTTATGCTAAATAATACTTTGTTTTGTCATAATATATTTTATTTATGTTTCACATTTTGGTCTTGAGTGTGGCCAGAGGTACAAGTGGACTCTACTTTTTTGTATTTAAATTGAGACACAATTAAAAAGATTGTAAAGATAGAAACATTCATTGTAAAGTAATAGTAGATAGTATGAAATAACTTATTTATTTTTTGGAAAAACATTCATGTAATGTGTTAACAGGCAAGCTGTCTATAAGTAATTAAAATAATTGTGTCTTCTTACTGTAATATGTAATGTTCTTTACAGGAAACATGTTCTGTTTTAAATCTTTCAAGTTTTTTTTTTTTTTACTGTATCAATTTTTATGGATTTTAGAAAAATACGATTAAACTTTATACAGACCCATACAATATTCTTTACATGTAAGCAGTCACTGATCTTCAACATTTTTGTTTCCGTGGTATCTACAGTTATGTGCTATGCATTGAATTTGTCTCACATGCATTTTTGTCTGTCTTATGCAAGCATTCCTCTGATCCCTCAACCCCCTTGTCAGCAAAAGTAAGCAAACATTTTCATATACGAAAGCAACATTTTCATATTGATTTCTCTTAAAAAATTTTGTCACAGGGGTGTATAGTTTTAGATTTTTGGTTACAATATTTACTATAGTATATACATACTAATTTTTATTTTATTTATTATTATTATTTTTTTATTAAATTCTGTACATTAGATTTTACAATACAAAATGTTATTATAATTATCTTGTTGATTCATCCTCTTCGTTCACTTTATTAAATTTATTAATATATATATATATATTATACATATATTAATAAAAGTGTTATTGTAATGTGTGTATGAGTGGGGATGATTATAGTTGTAATAGTATATTATATATATTCATTTTTTCTGCCTTTTTAGAGAATATATGAGATGGTTAACCCCAATCGGTTTTATTGTTTTAGAAGTATAGAAAGTGACAATATAATAATCAGTATAATTATCTAGATAGTAGTAGTTGTGGATTAAATTGTGTGCAGTAACTTGAATAGTGTGTAATTTTTAGTTTTCAGATAACTGGCAAAATCCATAAATCTGCAGCTGGCGTAAAGCTTCTTACTGCTGCTACCAGATTGGGTAAGTGGTTGTGTTCAAATGTTGTGTATTTCTGAGACTGACCTCAGTGAGCTTGTCTGCAGTGGAGGTCACTTGACGTAACATTGAAACACTGAGGTCAGCATCAGAATGACATGTCTAGTGTTCCATTGACTCATATATGTTCAGCCTGTTAAGCAATTAATTCATTTGTTATTTAGGGCATGTCTGTGATCATGCACAACTTATATTTTTGCGAGGGGTCAAATGTATTTACAGTTTAAATTACAATATTTGATACTATATAATTAAGTTGAATTATATATAGATTGTGTGTTCTATTTACTAAATTTGAGTAAACAGTTTATGTTTTTAAACATTTGAACAAAAGTTACTGTTCATGTTATATTGTTTAATTTTTTAAAAATATAAATAGTTTTTATATTTGTATATTAGGTTTTGTGTTTTCTATTTGATTTTTATTGATTTTTTATAGTAGAGTTTATGAAAATAAGTATTTACTGTATTGTGATTAGTATTTAAAAAGGTTGACATGAACTATTTTTATAAAATTAATATTTTGTATGAAAATATAAATCTTACAGAATATTCCAGTACAGTGAAGCAGTATATTTTTATGAATACTTATTCTTTTGGTGTATAAGTATGGTGTATTCTTTGATGTATAAACCTACAACCCTGCATAGGTTTTGGCCTTCTGTACAACCTGTTTTCTCAATGCTCGGAAAATTTCTGCCATTTATGATATCCTGTTATCATTGTATTCTCCTCTACTTCTACCTTCTTTGTGGTCTTCATCTTCTTCTGGTTAAAAAATGTTTCCACTGTTATTATTCTGGTTTTCTAGTTGGTTCTATTTGATGAGTACCTGAGACATTGTAATGAAAAAAATCTGCCCTTGGACTGGACCAATTGTTTCTCTCAATAATTGCTAGGGAGAGAAATAGGCAGACAGAATATTAAATTTAATACAATAAAAACAAAAATAACAGTACTGTGTCTAAGCATATATAAAATATTTTCACACTAACATAGTGGTAGGTGACTGAAAAATAGAATATGCCAAAAAAAATAGTAGCCTACAGGATGATTGCAGAAGTAAACTGCAGGATTAGAAGAAGAAGAATACTTCACAAAATTTTAAAATGACTTGATGAAGAGACATTTATCATTTATAATAAGAAAAGTAATTTTTTTGGAACTGTTAATTGTAATTTTTGAACATAGAATGAGTAAAAGGTGGAGATTATAAAATTTCCAATACCGTAGGCAGCCAAAGAGAATAATGACAAATGCTAGGTAGTATAAATGTAACATTATGAAGAACCAAGATGTAAGGCAAATTATGGATAGAAAGTTATTACAGAAAGGAAGGAAGGGAAATAAAATTCTATTGGCCATGTATTAAAAGGCAATAACTTCCTTGACAAAGTGGAAGTTAGTGTTCTAAAGATTTAGTGAAAAATATTACTTGAACATGTGTATTATGATTTGTCAAGATTAACATAAAATGATGAACACTATTTGTAATCATTTCACTTTGCCTTTAGAAGATTTTACTGTAAGTGGATGCATGTTGAGTTGGGTATAGTACAAACAGCCAGAGATGTACAGTAATATGATTACCTGACTACTTGGCTGAGCAATAATGTTGAGCCTTTCAATGACACTTCTACTTCTGTACAATTACAACCCATGAAAATATAAGAAGGTGTATATACATTTGGTATTACTGGCTTTTCAAACATGACAGGTGTTCTTCCTGTCTATTCGTTGTTGTGTGTCCCAATGATTTCTCAGAAGTTTGAGTAAGGTATGAAATGCAGGAAGTAGTAGAGGGGGAGGAGGTAGTTGAGGACACTAAGAGAAATAGAAACTTACGAGGAAAAAATATTATGACAGTGAAGTGATTCATCATTAGTGCTGCATTCAGAATCAGAAGGTCTCGACAGAGTGGTTAAAATTCAGTAAGGACTGTAGAATGTAATAATAATAAAATATGTATGTATGGATATATATAAAAAAACAATATCCAAACAGGATATAATAAATGATTCAAACCATTGTATATCTTTATTTCAAATAATTCTTGCAGATTTTTATATTGTGAATAGTTCTTCAAATATTAACTATTTCTGCAAGTAAAATTATATTGTATTATCACCTTATGCACATTTCACTAATTAAATCAGCATCATCAGAGGTTTATAAATGAATAAACAAACAACTGAACTGATTTAGAATTCATTTATGAATTCAATTGTTTGTTTATTCATTTATAAACCTCTTATTGATGCTGATTTAGTCAGTAAAACGTGCATAAGATAATACAATATAATTTTACTTATAGAAATAGTTAATATTTGAAGAACTATTCACAATATATATAACTCAGGAAATTTTTTAACACTAGACATTGGAATACTCATAAACAAAAATATGCACCACACTAATTCACAAACCAGTACACTGTACAGGCCGTGAGGCGAGTGATGAAACTGTCTATGCGCGTAGGAGGGGAGGTAGCAGGTTGGGGAGGAAGCTTCCCCTCCCGGAGCCGGTGGCTATTGTTGTACTAGCCACCCGCCGAACATCAGCCCATACGATGCCACTGACATCCTATACTACAAAAACATTTAGAGATTTAATTTCATCCAGAGGACTTTCTCAAAAGTTCAAGTGTTTTGTTGTGTCTTTATTTATAAGTATCTAAATTTATTAAAAATGTATACAAAAATATTAGAATTAACCCACACACCACCGACAAACAGAGTTTCGATGGTTCTATTGTTTGTCCTTTTAGTGCCCCGTAGAGGCATTGAAGATAACAGAAGTGGACAACCGGTACTTAATACAGTTTTAAAATATTAAAACTGCTTTAAAAGGTATAGAAAGAAGACATTCTAAAGATTCATTTTCATGTATAAGCACTGAATGATAGTGATGATTTTATTTAATTTCTTTAATAAAAAAACCACGTTTTCGCAGATACCTTTTGTATAAACTTATAACTTTTTTCTTTTGACTTTCTGAACTAATTTTTTTACATATCCTTGTATGGTAATAAACTGGGAATATATGTTTATTACCGAATTTGTCATAAATATTTCTTAGAACTGATTAGTATGCCTTAAAATTTACGTCATTTTTGCAAAACTTGTTCAAGTGAAACTTTATTCATTGTAATTATTCACATAAGATTACAAAAATGTATGCTTAATAAATTCTTATATTTGTTCTTAACATTAGGTTAAGAAATGTTTTTATAAAATAAATGATATGCGACTAATTAATTTGTTAAAAATATCAGGTGAAGCAGTAATAATAAGTAATTGTGTTACAAAAATAAAAAAAACGTGTTTATTATTTACACAGAATATTTACACATTAAAATTTACTAATAGCATTGCGGAACATTTAAAAAGCAAAAAACATACAGTTTGTCATGTCATACATTTACATGGTCGAGTCAATTGGGCTTTAGTCTAGTTCTTCTATTCCACTCATATTTTCTTCGCTGGCAACTGAATCATTGTCACTGTTGTCACTGTCACTATCACTGCTATCATCCACATGTATAACAAAATGCTCAGTCGCTTGGTCGATAACATGTTCACAGTTCAGATAGTCCTCTTCTATTTTCTTCACATGTTCACATCGCCTCTTCCAGTCTTCTGGAGTGATTTGGGCGAATTTCTCAGCTGCAAGCTGGAGGTTTGCAGACACAACTTGACATTTTTTTGTTTTATGTAGTCTTTCACTGTAGCCCATATTAACTCGATTGGATTCAGATCCGGATGGTAAGGGGGTAGTCTGAGTACAGAATGACCGTGCTGGGCTAAGATTGCATCGTTCTTGTAAATTTTTAACTGAGGTTTCTTCAGTTTAATTAGTGAGTATAACTGGGGCTTAAGCATACTTTCATATTAAGGAATTCCATTGTCAGTCAGCCATTTTTGCATATCTTGTTTCTTCCATGATGAGGTTGGCGCCGCGTTGTCCTGTTTGTTATGATACAGCGCATTATCGATAACTAACACACTGTTAGGCTTCAGGTTTGGGATAAGTTGTTCCTTGATCCACTTCTCGTAGTTATCATAGTTTATGTCCCCGTGGTAGTCTCCCTTTTTTAATCCAGACTTGAACATTAATAAACCGTTCGCTACAAATCCCTCCTCCTTCTCGCCTCCTGCGTGTAAAACAATTAGTTGTGATCCTTTGCTGACTGATTTCTTTAGCCCGCCAACTGTGCTGTCTGTCCAGGTTTTCTCGGTCGTTGTTGTACTATGGAAATATGTTTCGTCCATGTATACGATCTGCCTCTTGTCTTTCCTATATCTGTCAACATTCGCCAAGTAGTTTAACCTTAAATTTCGGATATCGCTTTTCTAAACAAGTAATTTTCTGTTTTCTTCCAGCGGAAACCTAATTTTTTTACAACCTTCTGGACACACCAAACACTTCCTTTGAAATCTATTTTATCCTTTAATACACGTAGTATTCCTTTGAGAGTAGGCCTTTCACCCTCACTTAGATGAAATTCATGAATTGTCTTGCGGATTAAAGATAAGTCAAACTCATCGAATGTAGTTTTCAAATTTTGTCTAGGCCTCTTTTTTCTTGGAGTACTGAACTTAGGCGATGATGTACCGGACTTTTTATTATGCTCATTGATAATTCTTCTAACACTACTAAAAGAGACACCACTTTAGTTTGTAAAGCTTTTTCATTTAAGCTGCCATTTTCTTTTTTCATATAATCATAAACATTGTGAATAATCTGCCTGCTCTGGCTGTGGATCACTTTTCTCTCAACAGACTTACTTGCTGACGTTGTATGATGTGACGATGACGGCGCAGACATTCCTGGAGACAACAGCTACACAACACTGGAAATACACTGAAATGTTTTCAGAAAGGCAATAACACAATCACCACGCACGGAGACCTAAGCCAACTGATGGGTTGTTGTCCCAAGCTGCTGTCCCGCGCATGCGCATTCTTTCTCTTTGCCACTGTGCACCACCAAGACAGTTTTTCATCACTCGCCTCACGGCCTGTACTCAGGCAGTGTTGTATTTCCTTGTAGGTGAACCCAGTGGCTGCCAAGGGTTTCACATTGGGTATGAGCCTTACATTCTGATTGTAATAGTGCACCTCATAGTCTAATAATGGCATGTTCACAATCTTTCCGAACATAGAAACTGTTTCAGAGTGGTTTTATCAACAACAGTATCAAATATGCGTTCTGAAAGGTTTTTTTCTAGAATTGAAGATTATATGTATTTTTTAAACTACCATTGAGTGTATAAATGTTCCAGTTTACTAACTGGCTATTAACAATTTTGAAATATTTACTCTTTCATTATTTTGTCATACAATCTTAGCTCAAATACACTACATGTAGTGTAAATATTTTTATTGTATGAGTATAGATTAAGATGTATGTAGGGAGGATTATAGATTACAGTAAGACAGGATATCTATTACAGTATAGTTTGCCATATAGTATTTCAAGAAAATATTGTAAAATATTTAAAATATTCATTTTAAATATTCTGAGACTTCAGTATTTTGATAACATACCATTAGTAAAACAGTGAACATAAAATAAAAAATACTATTTTGAGGTAGGAAGAAGATTATTAAAATGTCAACATGAAAAATTCTGGATGAGAATCTCACTTCAAGGAAATACCAGGGGAGGTTCTCAAATGTCTTAAATATGGCTCTGCACTTATCAAAATATTGTTGCCAACTGCCAGCTTAATCAAATGCAAATAAAACCAGCTATAAACTGGACTTTGATTAATTATGGTTAATAATGAACCCACAAACTAGTACGTGAAACATATCTCAGAAGTAGTAAGTGTGAAAATATCTTGATTTGTCAAGATATGTGAAGAATATAAACATCAAAAATAAAAATATTTTGATAATTACAGAAGCTAAATACATATGAAAAATTCAGTTGTGTAATGTAATTTATAAAAAATGAGAAACAGCTGTTTTAATTTTTTAATCTAAAAGTTTATAGATTGTAACATAAAAAAAATAAATACATTTTTGGAAATTGTTTAATCTGTAGGTTACAGTAGCCATGGGATTCTTTAAAGATAATATATGTATTTAAAATATATTATTTAGAATTTTTGTATAGGATATAAATTGGTATTTTGTTTTGTACGTATATGAATAAGAGAGCAAACTATGTATAACTTATACATATTATTATTATATACATTCTTAATATGCGTATCATGGTGTAACATATAGTGTTTAGACTCTTAAGACCCAGTCGAATGTGTTATTATCCAGAAAGTATAGTGATGTACGATAGAGTTCAGAAGGAGAATATAAATTGAATCTGTCACTAAAATGTGATGTAGAAACAATGCAAGAAACATGTAACTACCTGACATGAATTGAGGTATATTATAATTTTGTTTAATTTTCCATATTGGTCTCTTCAGTTAAATATTACTTTGAAACCCTGTGTAGTGATTAGATAGTGTTAATGTTAATGAGATGAAAGAAAGAATAAATTTATGTCATTAGGAGAGAGGTTTTTTAACATGATGCAGTTGGTGCTGTATATACATTTTATTATGAAATAAAAACTTGCTTTGAAAAATTTGTGTATACTTAGGACATTGTGTACAAACAATTAAAACATGAACTCATATAAATTATAAAGAGTATAAAAAAAATATTTGTTTTGTTTTCTACTAAATGTTTACAGTTTAACAGAATATTTTTATTTACAGAAGTTAGTGTCATCAGTTTTTAAAGTGGCAGAATTGTGTTCCATAGAATGACTTTATGTGTTTGCACAGAACTGTTGTATATTGCTTTCTTATTAGGTGTATAAATATTTCTAGATAGAAGTTCCAGACATAAGTCATTCAGGTTATTTATATGCGCACTTATTTTTAGGTGTGACTTGTAATGCCGTGGTCATCCCCAGGATCAACACTGACACTACGTTCATATGACCAAGACAAAATGCCAGTCGCAATTAATCGGCATTCTTTAGGGACTTCGCTACATGTGAATTCTTCAAGCGATGATTTCAGTAAAACGTCATGCACCACTTTTTCACGTCGTTATGTCTACGATAAAAAGTATCAGCCAAGGTAAGAATTTAAAAAATTTAACAAATAATTTCTAATTACAGTGTATGTAGCCAGAGGAATAAAACACTGTATTAATGTATTAAACAGCATGTTAACGCCTGGTTAAATACACTAATGAAATAGCATAGTGTCAAGTTCACATTGAGATCTTCTGGTCAAAAAAGGTGAAACTTGGCTTCTATCCACAGATACAGGAGACTGCATGAGCTGTGTGCCAACTTTTTCTATCAGCTGACTACAGACATCAGTGTTGTTGATCTTACTAAAGTTCATTTTCTTTTATTTTGGTATTTGTGTATAAAGTATAAATTATTCTAGAAATTCAGCATTATGTTACTAGTGTATTTTTATTTTATATGTTTGTCTTTAAACCATAAAAAATTAGAAGCTATGGAATCACTAGTAATAGCAAAATAATAATATTACAGTAATAATAATGATAAAATAAAATCTAATGTAAGACAATGAATTTCCTTTAAAATTTGGAATAAATGTGCAATAATCTATTAGTTCTGAAGTAAAATAAAGTAACTCAGCTAGATATATGATATGATGGTTTTTTATATACTGTTAAAAATATTAGAATTTTTTAGTCTATCAAATGTGAAGTTTGATTACATATATTGTGCTGCAATTTCAAGATTATTACTTTAATTTCAGTTTTTAGTAGATGCTTTCTCGAATAAATAACATAAAACAACTTTTTTTAAATTATACATCTGTAATACCCTTTTGAAAGTTTAATGAAATCTATAATTCAGTAACATAAGAGAGGATGTATTTTGAACTCATTTTACATTTAAGATGCTAAGCTTATGTTCTTTTAAATCTCTTAATGTTTAGAAACTAAAAAATACTCTTTATTTTGATAAAATACAGAAGATCTTACCACTATACAATGTGTGTGTGTGCGTGTGCGTGTGGATACTATAATACTGTCAAAGCTATGGGATAAATGAATGGAGAGCAACCTTGTACACAAAGGAATCAAACAAAGTGATAGTTTGAGCTGCTCATAATTATTATGGATTCGCTGTTAGAAAATGCACAACGAAAGGCAGATAACCTTTGGACAATGGTAGGGAATAAGAAATTAACTCCTTTGTATTGAACAATTCGCTGTGTGCTGATGATAGTGATGATTCGCTTACAGCAAATGTCTGGAGAAAGATGCATTAACTAATAGATATATGGACTGAAGAAATAGTTAAATTGAAGATTTAGAGTAAGCCAGTATAATTATTAAGAAAAAAAACCTGGGAATGACATAAAAACACTTTTTACTATGGGGAATAAGTATTAAAAAGAGGTCTCTATGTATGCATACTTGGAAAACAACAGATAATGATGGTGTAGCTTATAAAGTAAGGAAATCCATAAATATATACCATATGCTATACAGATATGTTTTGGGAAAAGAGAAATCACTTTTAAGAACATAGACAAGTATATGTAATATCATGAATAGACATCTGGTTTGTTATATCATCTAGGTAAACTTGGACTTAAAAAAAAAGATGAGAGACTTAATTTGTAGTAGCAGAAATAGATTATTGAAAAAATGCAAGAAAGACAAAATGGGAGTATGTCAGGAATGAAGGCATCTTTACTGTGGTGACTGAGGGGAATCAGTAGTACATAAATTAAAAATTAAGCAACTGGAATCACGTGCACAATTACCTAGGGTGGATCAGAATGGATTGCCAAAAACTGTGGTGTACATGGAAAGACATATAAAATGTAAGAGAAGCAGACAAAGAAGCAGTGGTACTAAGGATAGAAGAAATTGGTGGAAAACAAAGGAAAACCATGGTGGAATTAAGAGATATGACTGTTAGGAGGAAATGGATAGAGGATCAAATTAGCTGAAAATGCAGCAGTATAATAACAATACAATAATGCTCTACCTGTAGATGATTTCAAACAAAATAAGATGAAAAATAAGATATATATGTATACAGTGTACAACATGGATAAACAATAGAGTGACCACTTAAAGTGTTCTTTAGTTTTAACCATTAAAAGTTTGAAATATTTTCTTTTACTGAATGCTGGGTATTCATGTTTCAGATATGCTGATTTTGTCCAACTTTATCTTCATCTACCAAAAAATCTCTCATTTCTTGTTTCCTTCATATTTATCCCTTAACTCTTTTAATCTTGTTTGTATTCTTCCCTGTTTTCTTTTGGGTTGTTGTTGAGTGATAAGGTAGTAAATACAGATAAGAAGTTATTGGAACTAGGATCTCATACACGTGGAACACATAAATGCTGACATGCAGATTTCTCTGAGAACATATTCAGACTCAGTTTTTCTAGTTTAAGATTCCAATTTTTTTGTACCATTACTCTCAGTGGGATGTCTGTAACTTAATTTCATGTGTATAACTTCTGTGTTACCAATTTTCTGACATTCCATTAGTTTTTAAAATACTACAGTGGTGTAGAACAGGTTCTTTTACATAATTTATTCTTTCCAGAGGCTCTGATTAAGCACTTTGATCAGATCTGAACATGTGAATGAACATTAATATTCTAACAGTCAAAATTCCTGAGGTTTTTGCATGTAATTATAAGTAATCAATGACATCTGTACAAATAATGTTCCGTAATGCTAGTACATCTCTCGTAGACTTATTGTGTGTGCGTGTGCGTGTGTGTGCGTGCATGTGTGTGTATGTGTGTGTGTGTGTGTGTGTGTGTGTGTGTGTGTGTGTGTGTGTGTGTGTGTGTGTGTGTGTGTTTGTTATAATTGGAAGGAAATGCATATATTTTGGTAAAAAAAATAATTGCCAAGAATAGTGTGGTATTAACAGTGGAATATTAATAATAGTTTCAGAGTTAATATTTCACTCATGAGATCGCATATTGAAAATTATTAATTTCACCCAATGGATTATTTTCATTAGCTGGATTTCACCATGAAATATTGAAAATTGTTAAAGTCAATATTTCATTGAGCTTATTTGTAGTTTCCTTCTATACAAATATAGTGATATGTACAGATGTTTATTTTTTTTTATGAGTAACATTTTCATTTTTACAAAGTTTTTAGTATTTGTTAACTAAATTATTTTGCCACATAAATATTTAATTTCCAGTGATTCTTTATCCAGCTGTGGGACAATTTGTCATGTATTCTTATTTTTACTAATGATAATAAGATCATCAGCATGTCCACATATTTGTGAGACTTACATCCGCTGTCACCAGTGGGTCTCAGTTTTCTGCTAAGTATTACTAGACTAAAGAGTATGGTCGTGAGAGCACAACACCTTGTCAAACACCTGTTTTATGTCAAATAATGCAGTCTAATCAGTGCTGCTTTTATTGATGCTCTGGATCTGGTCAGACTTTTCTTAACTAGTCTAATGTATTTTATTGAGATATCTATTAGTAACAGGTCAGAGAATGCTGCCTATTATTTCTCCACAATGTGCTATTAGCCAGTTTAATATAACTCCAGAACAATTTATAAGCTACTTTCCACAATTCAGTATGAGCTGAATTGTCCCATTATCCATTCTGAGTTTTGGTAGATGAAATCACTGCCAGAATTTCACTGTTTCACATTGGTATTCACTGTTTCCAGTTATGTTTCCTGCACTGGGTGCTTTGTTGTGTTCAAGTAATGTTTTGCGTTTATAAGTTCTCGAAAGTAGGAGCCTTGTTTTTTTGATTGACAGTCAATATGTGGAGTTTTTTCTGCTTGAACATTCAGTAATTATTTGAAGTGTTCTCTTCACTATGACAGTCTTTCTAGGCTTGCAGTTTAATAATTCAGCATCTTGGCTCTTGCATGCATTAATTTTTGGCTTGTAAGTTTGTGTTGCCATTAATTTCCTTAAACAGTTCTTACCTTTATTCTGTTGACAATTCTGTATGCATTTTAGGATATTTTTAGGTCATACCATGGTAGGACACCTTAGTGTTCCTGGTATTGCAGCCATTATAATCAAGCCTACTTTCTTTTACAATCAGAGTGATCAATATTGCACACCACTATATAAAAATTATTTTTATATAATTTTTATATAGTGGTGTGCAATATTGATCATTCTGATTGTGATTTCAACCACTAACACAAATTTCTTCATTATACTTTCTTTTACTGAACAGTTATTCAGTACTTGTTATCATACCACTCTTTATTTGTGTTGATCTGTTTTCTGCAAACTGCATCAGTTATTAAGTGTATAGTTATTTTTCAATCCTAATCAGTGTCGTCTCTGGTTTTTCTAATTAAATTCTCTAGCTAACTCAACCTGACCTTAACCTTTATTATGTCTTTCAAAAAGTCTACATTCTGCTTTAGAGAATTCACTGTTTTCTCTTCAGCCATTGAAGAAATTGTCTCCTTCATTGTATACTATGATTTAAATAACGGTTCATCTCATGTTACTGTACATTTGTGGGTTTACCTTGTCAAGATAAGCACGTTGTCTCTGTTCGTTTAACACTGTCAGTGCCTGGTATCTTGTATGTAACTATCTTAAATCCTTCTTTGTTGGTATCTAAGGTCAAACTGTGGAGTTCTAAAGCCATTATTTCTTGTTTCAATGTGAGGATAGTGTTTTTCAGAAGTTCAACGAAAGTGTCTTATTACCTGGCATCTTTGCATTAAAGTTGCCCATGATTACAATTAAGTAATGTTTTGGTTTACCCCATGAACATAAGTTGGAGTATACCTTTGGGGGAGGGGAGTAGAGTGAAGCTTTAAAATACAAGACAGGTAGTAAGACTACACCTGTATAATAAAATGTATTTCTTGGATTTCGTTGTCCATGACGTGTCCGTTACTTAACTAAATATAATTAATTTACTACCAACTCGGAATACAAAGTTTCTGAGTCAGTAGTAAATTAATTATATTTAGTAAAATATATTTTGTACAAAATTTTTAAAAATTCTGTAATAATTCTCATTCAGAAAAAAAGTGGAGTTTTTTTTTAACAGAACAATTGTTTCAGAATAGTGCATTTAAACCTGTCAAAACAATCCCCTTGTAAATTTCTTCAAAAGAAATATTAATAATAATAAATCTACTTGGAATAAGTTTTGCTGTGAACTAGTCAGATTGTGATAAATAACCTGTTCTGTATTTGGAAGCTTGAAAACTGTCTCCTATTTTAGTGGTTGCTAGTTAGTATTTACAATAACTGGAAATAAAGTTTTACAAAGTTCAAGAGGGGCAAGTCCCCTTCCCCCCGTTATTCCTATGATTTTTTCTAACAGATGATTTGCTGCTGGTCATAGAAATCATCAGGCTGAGATTTATCTGTAGCTTTGCTTGGGGCATATATGGAGATAAATGTATTATTGTAAAGTTTTCTTCCAAATCTGACTGTGAGTGTCCTATTTTATATGCGCACAAACTCTTTTTGAAACATTATAAACACATTATCTTGTCCAGAATAATAAAATTATCTTGTGTGCTTTACCTTTGCCCCTACCCATGTTACATTATAGTAACACCACTAACATATTTTTCTTTTTCTTTTTACCAAACTCACCATAGCTTCTGCTTGTGAGATCAATTTTGGTAGCTTTACATCTGTTCTAATGTGGGAGATTTCTTAGTATTTAGAGCACCCAGCTATGTGACACAGTACAACATTAAGACAATCTTCAATACACACAAGAAACATAACATTATCAGGACACTGAAACAATATATTCCCTACATATACAATACACAGGCATATATAAATACTCTGTCCAGGCTTCAGTAATCCAAACACAGGATATATGAACTAAAAGGTAATGAAAGGAGGAGTGAATAAGAGATACATGTAGAGCAGTGCTGGTCCAAACTATACAGAAACAGACATACCATAATATATAAAGCCAGAACACTATAGCTATACCTATACATATAAAATGATGATTTTATATGCAGTATAAATGATCAGCAGCAGTATCAGCATTTGTCTCTACTGAATGTGTGCATCCACAATGAGTTCTCTCTTTGGAAATTTTTGTCCATTTCACTAATCATAGTACTTATCCTCATCATCCTTTAAGCTCACAGAGGCTTCTTTGTGTTTCTTGGCCTCCACCAATTGTGCAAACTTTGTGAACATTTGCCATCTTCTTATATAACCAAATGTGTACCCATCTGAACTTTTATTTTCATAATTCTTGAAATGATATGTCTTCTGACAGTATATCCATTTAATTGATTATGTGTGTTGTTTTGTAATGTTATAAATAGAATATAGCTTTACGTGTAATTCACAGTTTTTGGATCATTCCTGTGTACATTGTCCGTGTCCCTTACCCATAAATTAAACAGGAACTGTTTAACATGCATCCATAATATTATAACATGCACCGGTTAAAACTTTCATGTTTAAATGTAATGTAAATTTGTTATTTGTCTTAATATTCTTAATCTATGCAAAGGCAGTCCACGTAACCAGACCTTTTGTCACTGACAATTTCTAGCATTGTCTACATTGTTGGTTACTATTGTACTTTGCTTCATTCACAACTGTCAGGCCCTTACCTTAAACTATCATTTCTTTGGCTGGTGCAGACAGTGCTAGTTATACTAGTTATAAATTATTTGGCGTATCTTTTTCATACTTGTTCTTACACCATTCTGTTCAATGTAACTCGTTTTTAATTTTTTTTTTTTTATCTTGACTGGATTAAACAATAATACATCATCTGCAAACATCTGATTTATAAAATATATTCCATCTTTACTAATTCTTTAATTCTATCTTAAAAATGGATTTTTTGATATGCACTCTCTTTTCTGACCTCCCTTTTCAATTGTTATTTTATTTTCATGTATAGTTTGATTGGAGCTGTTGAGGTTATAGAAAGATGTTGTAAATATCCATTTCCTTCGTTGTTCTTTTGAAGTGCAGAAGACAGCAGCATTTTTTAATTAAATGAAATATGTAGTAACAACACATAATTCTTAACACCCTTATTAACTAATATTTTGATATAATTTTATAAATACATGCTTGTACATCCTTCTTGTATATAAACGCTTGTGCACTCCATTGTATAGAGCCCTGTCATTCTCACCAGACACTGTACTCGACAAGAGTATACAGAGGAAACATTTGTCTTTACTCTCAAGTAAACAGAACTCAGTTTGTCACTTTTAAGGTAGCTTCATACACAGAACAGTGTTACTATCCAGTTAAAGATTTGAGTTATTAACACATTCCAATCCCATTTAGTAGCTCCATTTGTAAACAGCCTTACTTTTAGGGAATTTTTCTCAGGAGGTCATAGACATCTTTAGATTCAGAAGTATAGTGTAACCATCCATAAATATTAGTTTACATGTTACTCTGTATTCATTTCCTGTTTCTGATTTCATGATTAATCTCTAGTTACACTTAGTTAAAATTTTATAGTGAACACACCATTGTGTAGTGTACTATATTTGTCCACTTCATTTTTAATATTTACAACTTCTGTATTATAACTTTGAATATTATTTTATGCTAAATTCTGATGTGTGTGGATATCTAGTAATGTCTAATAATTCTTTGCTGATTGTGTCTGGCCTCGAATTAGTGACTTTCTTCAAACATATGCTGTGTAACATTTTAATTGCCACATGTCTCCTGATAAGGTAAAGTATGTTGTTACAAGGATCACAGGATTAAGATGTAAAAATGGTGTACATAATCGAACACCATAAAAGTCAATACTCATGACTTCCCCAAACAATCACACTTACTTTACAATAATTCTCTTAATTGTACACAACAAATGATATGAATTATCAGGTTGAATAGAATTACAATAGACTGTAAAACAAATTATTGGCTGTTCAAGTATTTAGCACATTGTAAGTTATTTTAGACTCCTACCCCCATATAAGCAAAAATAAACAGTTATCCAACCCCGCACCCTGTGCTCACATAAGATGTGACAAATCTTTCTTATCATTATTTTGTAAGACAAATGATATTTTCTAAAATTCAGTGTACATTTTTTAGTAGAAGCGTATCGATTTTAAATCATTAACAGTAAACACCACTGAACAGTACATAAAACAGTCAAAACTGTATCCAAGTTTTTAACACTTTTATTAATTCAGTTTGATAATCATAAATTATCTTAAAAAAAGTAACAATATATTAGAAATACATGACATTAAATTACAATACATGTAACAAATTAGTTATAAAAGTACACATGAAATAGTGAAGAAAGTGCCTGTCATTACTTTCAACCTGTAGACCAAGTTGGATCTCTAATCCACTCTTCAAAATCGTAAGCTATTACGTTGTCAGAGGGTCAGTTATTACATTGTCAATTACTTCTTCTGCCGCACCTAGCTGTTCTTCATCAAGCCACTCAGTATCCTTATCACTTTTTTGTGCTCGAAGAATACACATTAGCTTGTTGGCATGTCAAATAGCTTACAAACTGACATCACTTGGGGTTTTTTTTTTTTTTTTTTTTTTTTTTTTTTTTGCTCCGTACTGTCTCCATGAATGCTTGCCATGTAGCGATCTACTGACTTATTAGAAGGGCGATAAAGATATTTTCCTTCCAGGTCTTTTTGAAAGCTTTGGTTTCACTGAAGGGGAAAATAATGGTATGGAACTTGTAAAATTCCTTCAATTAAACATCTGTTTTTAGTGTAAGCAGACACTGAGACAGAAATTTGCTTACATCACATACAATAAGATCGTATGCTGTTTGCATCACTTCATGGAGCCAGTCTGACGTACTCGAAATATAGCCCTACCACTACTTGGTGGTGTATAGCACATTGCATCTGTGTGTTTTGTGACTTGTAATAAATATTGTTATGATGGTCTACTTGATCGTCGTAGGTACAGTGGAAAACAAAATAAGTACAAGACACCAATTAAGTCACTATCACCAGCTTTAATTTTTACAGTTAAACAGTTCGTAATTAACGACACACTCTACTACAACAAATCAAATAAAAATTGTTCACACGCAATAAAATGTCACTAATATTAAACACAATTGTATTACAATTATACCGCCCGATTATAAAACGCAACACTTCACTAATAACCACTTGAACGTACACAGTAATCTCTCCCAGTAATAACTCGAACCGCACTGAAAATATATCGCTGCTATACTGACTTGAGCATCCCTGAGTAATTGTATTTATAGCCGCCAAAAATCTAGGTGATTCCACATACTACGTATTACCTTTAAACTACGACGTAATTGCTTGCGGCCATGTGAATTCTCGCACCGTCTAGCAAATGCGTCAACAAGCACGTACGCCACACGTTTACATTCTGGATCTCTCTGGAACGTTCGGTAAACACGTAGATTGTTCTGTGATGTCATAACACTAACCCCTCCTTAAGCCTGTTCGTCCCGAACTGGCAAACCGTCTCTGAAGTAGTACTTAGCCAGGCGATGTAGGTCGACGACCTTGAACTTTCGCTGTCCTTCCTGTTGAATCTGATAAACGACATCGTTGATTCTTTTTTTTCACAGTATAGGGTCCTTCCCAGTTAGACTGAAGCTTAGGTGAGCGACCACGACGGCGCTTTGGATTGAACAACCAGACCTGATCTCCTTCTTGGAAACCCACACTATTGCTGCGAATGTCATACCAAGTTTTCATTTTATCACTGGCAATCTTCAGTTGTCCTTTTACCAAGCAATTCATGTCTCGCATTGGGTTTTCTAATTGCAAGAAATAGTTCTGCGGCTCTTGGGACTGAGTCTCAGGTGATCCGAACATTAAGTCCCCAGGATGACGAATCTCCCGCCCAAACACCAATTTTGCTGGAGTCATGCCGGTTGTGTCGTGTACTGATGATCTATATGCCATGAGGAATAGTGGTATACATTGGTCCCAGTCTGTTTGGTTCTCGTCAACAACCTTCGAAAGATGCTGCTCAAGTGTCCTATTGAATCTCTCAACCATCCCGTCCGACTGAGGATGCAGAGGCGTTGTCCTGGTCTTTCGAATTCCGAGTAGACGCCACAATTCTTTAAACACTCCTGATTCGAAATTTCTCACTTGATCCGTATGGATTTCCATAGGGGCTCCATAACAGCAACAGAAGTTTTGAACTAACTGCTTTGCCATAAGTGGTAACCTCCTGATTTTGAATTGCGTAGGCTTCCACCCACTTAGTAAAGTAGTCACCTACAACCATGATGTACCGGTTTCCATCATCAGTAACTGGGAATGGTCCTGCAATGTCTATGGCAATTCTCTCGAAAGGCAGTCCAACGTTATACTGTCTCATTTTTCCCCTGCTTCTGGTTTGTGGGCCCTTGCTTGCAGCACATATTTCACATGTCCGAACCCGTTCCTCTACGTTGTGGCGAAGATGAAGCCAATAGGATCGCTTCCGTATTTTGTCAAGGGTTTTGTTAACGCCAAGATGGCCTCCAGATGGTCCATCATGCATGTCCTTCAAAGCAGACTGCACTTTACTTCGGGGAACTATCAACTGCATGACCATGTCTCGTCCATCTGCACTTTCCCAAGCCCTTTTCAGCAATCCGTTTTCTAAGGCGAGAGATTCCCATTGTGCCCAGTAGCCCTTCAGCACTTCGGAACGATGGCAGATATCTTGCCAATCCGGGCGGCGACCTTCCTCTTTTGATGTCAAGATCGGTCCGATGTCTTCATCAGTCATCTGTTCTTGTTGACAGTCTTGTGTTGTCCAGCCGTCTGCCAGGAAATCTACCATGATGGCTTGAACATGTTCACTTGAGTTTTGTTCTTCCTTTTTGTGGCAATGTCGTTAGTTTTCTGGGCATGGTCTTCGTGATAAGCTATCTGCATTACCATGAAGGCGCCCCCGCCGAAGTTGTACCTTGAAGTTGTACTCTTGCAGACGTTCGAGCCACCTTGCCAACTGTCCTTCCGGATTTTTAAATCTCAAGAGCCATGCAAGCGCGGCATGGTCGGTACGTAGTGAAAACTCTCCCATAGAGGTATTTATGGAAGTGCTCCAAAGCTCTGACGATTGCCAACAACTCTCTCCTTGTAACACAATAATTTCTCTCTGGTTTACAAAGCGTCTTGCTGTAATATGCTATTACTCGTTCTTCACCGCTCTGCACTTGAGACAAAACTGCTCCTAGACCAGTATTGCTTGCGTCTGTGTCTACGATGTACTTCCCTTCGGAAGCTGGAAAAGCGAGAATTGGCTGCGAAGATAATGCAATCTTCAAAGTCCTAAATGCTTGGTCACACTCTCTCGACCACTGGAAGTTTCGTTTATTTTCCATTAGATTAGCTCATGTAGTGGTTTAGCAATAGTAGCGAAGCTATTCACAAAACGTCGGTAATATGAGCATAACCCCAGGAAACTCCGAACTTCGTGTTTACTCTTCAGAACTGGCCAGTCTCGGTGTCTACTTTATTAGGATCCATGCTAACACCCGATGCCGAAACCAGATGGCCCAGATACTGTACTTCCTTCTGGAATAGAGAACACTTCTTTGAGCTCAGCTTCAGTTGTGCACCGTGAATTCTAGTTAGAACTTCCTTAAGGTTTTCCAAATGGTCTTCGAAAGTCTTCCCGATCACTATGACATCGTCTAAGTAAACAAGGCAAGTTTTCCACGTCAGGCTTCGGAGTACCAGGTCCATCAATCTCTCTAATGTTGTCGGTGCATTACAGAGTCCAAATGGCATGGCGTTAAATTGGAATAAGCCACTTGGGTGTCGAGAAAGCGCTCTTTTCCTTGTCTTCTTGATGAAGACCCACTTGGCAATATCCACTCTTTAGGTCCAATGTGGAAAACCACTGTGCTCCAGACAACATGTCGAGTGTATTGTCATCGTGAGGTAATGGATAGCGGTCTTTCTTTGTAACGTCATTTAACCTCCGGTAGTCTACGCAGAAACGCAATCCACCTTCTTCTTCGCTACTAGCACTACAGGAGAAGACCAAGCACTTGATGAAGGTTCGTTTACTCCCTCTGTCAACATGTCCTGTACTAACCAAGACATTTCCTCTTGTTTAGATAATGGAGGCCTTCGAGGAGGTTGACGTATCGATGTTGTGTCCCCGGTATTGATGCGATGTTGCACAAGATAGGTTCTTCCCATTGACTGTCCCCGAACTGCAAAACAATCTTAGAATTCATGTAAAAACTGTCTGAGTTCTTTTACCTCACCACTTGAGAGGTCATTAGAAGATCTGTTAAATAATTCTTGCAGTTCCTCTGGTAACTTGGAATTATCCGAAGCACTGGATCTTTGTTGCGTTATTCCGGCTACCCAGGCCACAGTAGTCAATTTGCCTAGGAGCGTATTGCTTTGTAAATTGATAGCTTGATCCAAAATATTTGCCACTCTAATAGGTACATTTCCGGTTTCGTCAGGTTTTACTAAACTTCTGGCAATTAGTATGCCCAGTGTGCTGACTACCTGGGGTTCGAATATAGAGCACTGGTTGCCCCCCATGTCTACCGCAGTTCTAACCATGATGATCTTTTCGGAGTTCGGCGGAACAGTTATGGCCACTTGGTTTATGACGTCCATCGATTTCTCTGCTGTCGTCATTGTTGTTAGCATTACCTCTTCGCCTCCGATTCTCAAGACATTGTTTTTGAAGTTGACTATAAATCCGTATGCGTTGATAACGTCCACACCAAGAATTGCTTCATCCACAATGTCTGCAACAAGTACTTGATGATTAAACTCAAGTCGACCGAGGCGTAGGTGTATCTCCACTTTTCCAAACACTTTTACAGGCCGTCCAGTAGCTGTTCGCAAGCTGCAAGAGCACCAGATTGGCTTGAGATCTTTCACTACGTCGGGCCGCACAATAGAAACTGTTGCGCCTGTGTCAACTATGATCGAGGTTGGCTATTCTTGAATGAATCCGGTAACCATCAAGCTCCCACTGTTTTTCTGAAGTGTAGAAATTGCGTATTCTCTAGGGGCTTCATTCCTCCAGTTAGTCAGCACATGCCCCATTGTACCGACTATTGCTCGTTTCCCTGCTGCTGAATTCTAACCCGACAATCTCGTTGTAGATGTCCATTCCCATATCTATAATACTTCAGTCTTCCATCCTTTCTTATTTTATTCTGTGGCACCGACCATCGAGTCTCTGTTCCTTGTTCTTCTTCCTATCGTCTGTGCCGTCGCCATCTTTTAGCGCGCGCACTTTATGACTTGTCCAACCAGACGCAGATTTGGCGGCCTCAAATTGCAAAGCATGTACCAGGGCGTCCACACTGTTCTGGTGTCTTGCCATTCGTAACACTTGCTGTAGTTCGTTATCTCGGACACCGGCAGTAAATGTCTGCATCACAAAACTCATTCAAAAATCTTCTGGCGCTTCAGGATAGGCCAGTCTAATTAGTCTGTCGATACCTGCTTCAAACTTTTGAAGGCTCTCCCCGGAATGCTGTCGCCTTGCTCTCAACTGGGTGCAGTACACATCTTGCAAATGTTTATCACCATACCGTAATTCTAGAGCTTTTATCAACTCGGCATAGATGTTCTGGCTGTCAGGTGGGACTTTCTGTGGTAGTTCTGCTGCGGGTCCTTTTAATGTGAGAACGAGTGAGACTGCCTTGTCTTTCTCTGTCCAATTATTTGCGCATGCAGCAGCTTCAAATTGGCGGAGGTATGTAGCCCAGTGACTGCTTCCGTCAAAGGTTGGAGCTTTGACATGAACTGTCCCTACTCCAGGCAAAGGGACTTTCTCTATTAACTTATTTTCTGCGTCTTTTTCTGTCTTTATCATTGGTACGGTCTGTTCAGAAAGTTATTTTGGTTGTAACTTCAGGCACTGCTCAACTTCATTTTTAATCTGCTCTTTTATATTTGTAATCAAGTCTTCTATTTTTGTTGACATAGCCTTTTCCATACTCATGACTGATTTTTCTACTTTAGCTATTTTTAATGTCATTGATTCTTGTACCTCTGATATTTTAGTAACTTGTTTATTAAGCTCACCTCGTAGGAGACTCAGTTCTGCGGTACTATGTTCTTGCATCTGTTTCCTGCTTACGCCGTTCCTCTGTTTCTTCCCTTTCTTGTCTTCGTTCTTATTTTTATCGTCTTTCTGCTTCTTCCGCCTCCTGTCTGCGTCTTTCCTCTGCTTTGAAGTACGTTCAGTTATTAATTATTAATTTAATATTGATTTTATGTGTTAAGTTTAATCCAGGACGTCGTCTAGTGTACTTCGGCAGAGAACAATAGGCAGATACAAATAACAAAATGTGTATATCAAGTAAAATATAATGTTATTTATTTTCTTTTGACAACATGAAACAGGTCATGAAAACCCTTATTCCGCCTTAAGGCGTAAAACTGATCACCAATAACTATTACATCTTAATACGAATACGTATATTAAAGATTACGCAAACTCAACACTCCTTATTAGGCCTATATTCATATTCTTCACTCACACAATCATACACACTTCCATACTTTTACATTTCTTTTTATTGAGCTCAATTTAATATAATGCCAGTATTTACTTTCCTTATAAATGCGTAGAGTTCCACCACATGGGCCATCTCCTGGTGTGTGCACTGTCTTGTTGTTTTCACTTTTACGTTTTTACGGCTGAAACTGTTACTCCAATTTTTTTACTGATCACTGATTATTTACATGATTTATATTTTTTTACGTTCCAAAATAGTTAAACTTTCACATTTTATGATTTGCGGTTTATGCGCACGCCCGCGATTGCTGCTGCACAGCGCAAAGGATGATTGTCGACTAACGTTCAGTGTTAAAATTTCCGTTCGGTGGCGTCTCGGAAACCAGTTCATCCCACTCCCCGCCATACGTCTCGTCCTCAGTATTGGAAAGTTCCGTTGGGCTTAGTATCACCTTTTCAACTTGCCACGAACTGATTTCCGTCAACAGAATACTAGCGGCATTAGTCACTGGCTATAAATAAACTTTCGTTATGCTTCATAACCATATATGGTCATGAAACTCTCACTGGCTATCGCTTCACCTTATGGGTGCCTCATCTTCACATGTTTTAAAATTTATAAAATTAAAAAATAATATTTATATCAATTTTACCCCATTACAGCTTCCAGCTGGAGGGTTTTCTGTTTCGCTTCCGTTTTCTTGTCTTGTCGTTTTCCTGTCTGCAACAGCAATACCTGTAAATTTTCCATCATCTGACTGGCATCCATTGTTTTCCGATTAATTACGAAATACACTCATCTTGTACAAAGTGTCTACTGTTAACCGTTCTATCCCAGTTCTGACACCACTGTCCACCACTGTTACGACAGTCTACTTGATCGTCGTAGGTACAGTGGAAAACAAAATAAGTACAAGACACCAATTAAGTCACTATCACCAGCTTTAATTTTTACAGTTAAACAGTTCGTAATTAACGACACAGTCTACTACAGCAAATCAAATAAAAATTGTTCACACGCAATAAAATGTCACTGATATTAAACACAATTGTATTACAATTATACCGCCCGATTATAAAACGCAACACTTCACTAATAACCACTTGAACGTAGACAGTAATCTTGCCCAGTAATAACTCGAACCGCACTGAAAATATATCGCTGCTATACTGACTTGAGCATCCCTGAGTAATTCTATTTATAGCCGCAGAAAATCTAAACGATTCCACATACTACGGGGGACATTTCATAAATAATGCACAGGTTGGCAACACTGTGTAGTGAAGGACGCGTCGATAGTGATTGTTACGTCAGTTGTATTTCAAGGTTTGAGGAAGAAGCACGTGCTTTTGTTTCATCAATACCGTGTATTGTTTTTAATAACGCGATTTAGAAATGGAGCCTGCACCGGTCTTGGGTACTGTGAATGTTGAGGATCAAAGATCATACATTAAGATCGAAACTTTACGTGGCAAAAACCCAACCGAAGTTCACAATGCTTTAAGTGAAGTGTGCGGTGCGTTAACAGTGGACCATAGTACAGTTTCTCGCTGGGGAAATCGTTTTCTTGAAGGTCGTGTAAGCATAAACGACGACGCAAGACCAGGAAGGCCGAAAACAGCAACAGATGAAAGAAGTGTGAAACTTGTGGCAGATGCTCTTGAAGAAGATCGTCGTGTGACATGTGAGGAAATTTCTGAAGCCACAGGAATTTCAACAATGTCCGTATTCCGAATTCTGACACAAAATTTGAACAAGAGAAAAATTTCTGCGCGATGGGTCCCTCACTGCTTGAGTGCTGAACAGAAGGAATGTCGCCTGGACATTGCGACCTTGCTGAAACAAAGATTTGACATTGAAGGTCAAGCTTTCCTGCATCGAATCATCGCTATTGATGAAACGTGGGTTAGAGACTTTGAACTGAAGTTGAAATCACAGTCAAACAAGTGGAGAGGTCAATCCTCCCCACGTCCAAAAATGTTTCGTCGAGCTCAATCCAAGGTGAAACAAATGATGATCTTCGCTTACGATCATCATGGAATTATTATGACAGACAGAGTTCCATGTGGTCGAAGTGTCACAGGACTGTATTATCGTGATTTTATTCAAAAACTGAACAGAAAAAAGCACAAAACCCGACCTCAGTTGTTCAAAGCTGGGCCACTCATTCTCCATGACAACGCTCGCCCGCACGTCGCCAGTACCGTAGCTAAAAAGCTACGTGAATACAGTTGGGAAGTGTTACCTCATCCACCCTACAGTCCTGACATGAGTCCTCCAGACTTTGACTTATTCCCAAAGTTGAAACAACCCATGCGAGGACATCGTTATTCATCTCTTGAAGAGCTTTCTGCCGCCGTTACCCAAGCCGTTCGTCAGATATACAAAGATGGCGTATTAGATGGAATTGCAAAGCTTTCTACACATTGGAACACGGTAATTGAGAAGCAGGGAGACTATATTGAAGGATTGTAAAGAGATGTTGTCAGAAAATAAACATGTAAGCAAATAAAAAAATTATGTACATTATTTATGAAATGACCCTTGTACGTATTACCTTTAAACTACGACGTAATTGCTTGTGGCCGTGACACAGTGAGAGCGGCCATGTGAATTCTCGCACCGTCTAGCAAATGTGTCAACAAGCACGTATGCCACACGCTTACATTCTGGATCTCTCTGGAACGTTCGATAAACACGTAGATTGTTCTGTGATGTCGTAACAATATTTATTTTCCCTGACATGTTCTCAACACCGTTTTATTTCTCGATCATCTGGAAGTTCAGGATGATCAGGTTTAGTGTAGGTGATGTGGATATTATGTGCATGGATTGTCACAGTGTCCCATATTTTGCTAGTACCTTTTTGGCAAGCTCAAACTTAGATTTCTCTAAACAATCATTTATGGTATAGTCATGGCAGCCAGATGGGAACCAAAGTAATCATGAGGCAGAATAAATGAAAATCCAGACAGCACCCAGCTTAATCGTGCTGTTCATTTAGCTGTGTTAAGTGCACTTTGAAGAGTATATGAAGGTATGAATAATCCCAAAAAATTGTGCTTATTGAAGCACACATAAAAAATATCGCCTTTTAATATAGTGGATTTTCATCTAACCTTCCATCACTGTCATCCTGTCATCACGCCAGAGGTTTGACTGAATCATTCTCATTCGCTAGTATCAGTAACGTTTCAGTTTTGAGCATATGTATTAACAGAAGATGAAATGTGCTTTTCACTTCTGCTTGCAATCGATGTTGCCTTGAGTATTCAGCAGCCTGTCACGTTTTAGATGTGACCGGATCTATTTTAATACTGGTATAAACAGAAAGTATTAGTATTAGTTTGTTACACTCATTATCATTCAACTATGAACATGTAATTAAATGCGGTATTCCAAATTCATTGGCAATGGCGGTTCCATGTTTACCCCTATGAGGCCTGTACAAATTCAAGCTGTGTCATCTTGGGAAAGAAAAAGTACCTGTATTGGTTGAATGATTGAGGCTCAATTTTCCAGATGGTGTATACCTATTGTAGCAAAATGGCTATCAATATGACTACCATGTTGATCCACTTGTGTCTGGGAAAGTTTAATGGGGAGATTTTAAATGCGTAATCAACCCTCCACACTAAAGAATGTATTGGGAATAAATGATGATATATTCTGCTACAGGATTGAATAGAATTTTCTCTTGTGTTAGTTCTTTTGTCTTGTGTTAGTTCATTCAGTTTTTTTATACTACAAAGTATTTCTGTCTTTTCTTAGCATTGTTCCTTCTCACACATATATTTGTCTGTCGTACATAAGCATCATTCTCTGATCACCCATTTCCCTTGTCAGGAAAAGTAAGCAAAGCTTGAATCCCCTCCTGCCCTTTAAGATTGGTTATGTAATACTTAAACAGCCCCTAAACAATTAAAACTTTTTGGTAATCTACTCTCTAATAACACTATAAATGCATCATAATTAACCACAACAGGCTCACCAACACTCATATTATTCACAGAACTCAGACTGTATATAAACAGCCTGTATATAAGCAGGCAAGAGTATTAAGTAATGCTTTCCAAACCGATAAAACAAATTCACAAGTGAGTCCTCAACGTCCTTGCTGTCTTCTGTTTACATGGATCCAGCCAAGGCCACAGGTGGCATGTTGAAAATAAGACATTTATTTATAAGTCTAGCAGATTTTCCCAACATACTTTGCTTTTTTATTTGTAGTTATTCAGTCATATTGTAGAATGTTCTATCAACTTATAGTCATTTACACATAAGATTTTATACGATGAGTTGTCACATGTCCTACTATTAATTGTGTGTTTACTAATTGTGGCATGTTTAATTGTTTTTCTGTCTGTATACACTGAAGTAGCGTTTTGTTAAACCTTTCTGGTTTTAGTTAGTATCATATGCCATATTGCCTGATGACAGTACGCAGTTATTCTGGGTCATATTAATGTTATTTACTGACCTTCTGAAGAACCTCGCTTTCTTGTTGCTGTTATGAACTCTGTTTGTATAGTGTCTGATAACTGAAGGATAGTAGTCTCCTTGTAGGATAATTGACTTTTTCTACTCTGAGATATTTCTGTAGTTTTGTGATTAAAATCCAAACAAATTGATAATTCAGATTGCCTGTTGGTCCCAATTTGTCTGACTGATTGACTGTCTACTATATTAGAAATGCATTTTTAACATTATTTGGCTGGCTTACAATAGTTAAAATTTTAAATTCAGGTTGAGTGAACTTGGTCAACCAGGTCAAATGTATTTTTCACCACATAAAATATTTACAATTGGAATAAGATTGTCCTGCAACAATACAAGTTGTCTTGCCACAAATTTATTGTTGTAATGGTACAAGATTTTGAGCAGCACTGACATTAACATACATCATTCCAGCCAACGTTGTAACAATATGTATTTTTTACAAATCCCCCCCACGTTACTTCTACTTACCTCGTGCGATCTTTTTACGCACTAGTTCTGATTACACTTTACCCTGACTCACCAAAACAGAAGACTCCAAAATTACTTACAGGTCACCACCAATATTTTTAAAGGGATAAATATGGAAACCTTAATACACTTTCCCCTCTTTGACTTTAATTACTTACCAGGTTCGTCGTAGGCGAGATTTTCCATACAGGACAGGTGATGATAATTAGGCGTAATAATTTACTTAACGCTTGGTTACGCTATTAACCCATTTTATTTATATTTATTTTAAAAGTTAATTACTCTCTGTTGGTAACTCTTAACAGTTCATCAAATTCTCTGCTTTATCCAACTCTATAATATTATACGTTAAACATTTAAGAAAACAAAATTTACTAAATCAACTAAGCGGTGTACCTTTTATATTATTTATTTGACAAACCAGTATTTGCTCATTTGCTCACACTTTCATTCTTTATACATACTTTACACCCCCCCTGTTCTTAGAGATCTCTTTATTATTATGTTAAATATGAATTTTGCCTTTAAACGCCCAAATGAACGATTTCTGAAGTTTAGTCATTAGATTATAAATGGTACTTAGCCATTTTGTAGATCTCTCCCCGCCGTTGCACCACCACTTGATTCACTTTTTATTTTAACTTCCGAAATTAGGTTGTAAAACTGTTTAAACTTCAATACCACTGTAGATTGTTTCTGGTCACATGTTTAACTATTGATTCACATTAATTAAATAATATTTTAATCAGCCGACCTTAACTTTCGCTCGAGCCTTATTTACACAACCGCGCGTTAACACACCCACACGGTTGCTAGATCTTTTCTCGACTGCCGGCGTTCCAAAATGGCTAAGCATCTCTCTGCGGCCGGCAGCTTGCTACCGGATTGGTCGATGAGCGTCTCGCCCTTTCTCGTCATCTCATAGAAGGTGGTAAGGAGATCCTGTACGTGACTTTCACGTTGCTACGGGCGGCACACGCGCGCTCGTACACATTCCGATGTTCTAATGGCTTTTGTGCCTCGTACTGCTTGGTACCACACTGACTACAAGGTGTTCAAAAAAGTCAAGCTTTCGTGATAAAAAATGTTGCTCAGCGTGGGTTCCTACAGGTTGTTACCATTATTATGAAATTAAAAAAAACCTTATTTTGCCCCGTTACAACGTTTACATTCATAGAAAATAAGGCTTAAATTATATAAATTTAATTTTGGTTTTATGATTAAAAAATACCTAATGTAAGCATTATTTTGTACATATGTTAATATAGATTGACGAAAATGGTAAGCAACACTGAAACAGTTGTAATAAATCATTGGTGTGACACCAATTTGTGTCTTTTATTCTGAGATGGATAAATACCTCATATCTGCATATCTGGTCTCCTCTTTTCCTCTGTATGAGATCCCCGTGGATGAAGTACTGCAGTCCATGCCATGAAATTTTGGAGAAATAAGTGGTTATATATGAGTTTAATATTTTCAGTGGGCTCAGTATGTTTTATGTTAAGAATAAATTTTGTTCAGTTTAGATTTTATTTCCATTAATAGTTGTCTTTTTATGATAGAGTAATTTTTATCTTTTGGTTAATATTTAATAGTACATTAGGTTGTATTTGTAGCTCCCCTCTGGAATAAACTACCCTGGATATGCTCCTGGTATTGTAGGAGATATTATGTCCCATTTTGGTTGACATGATAAAGTCACATAGTTATAAGTCAGGCTATAGTGTATAATGAGATGTTCGTAATTTTTTATTATGTTTTCAGATCTTCACCAAGCTTAAGTTCATACACACGTACCTATTCCAGTTCAGATGATCCTCTTTCTTCATCTACAAGCAGCAGAGATCGCAGTGAAACAAGAGAGTCGTCATGCTATACATTGTCAAGCAAGTAAATATACATTTTAAAATTAAAAATTTTGGTTGGCATTCTGTTGAAATTATAAAAGAGATGAAGTTAACAAAATATTTTTTGCAATAGGTCGTCTAGAGACAGTACTTCTCGTTCATTGAGCTACACTGGAAGTTCTTCAGATTCTGCTGCGAAGTTGTCGGCATTGACATCATCTATAAGAAAACCTTCATCTATTAGTTATGCTTCAGAAATATCCAAGATTCGTGACATATATTCTCCAGCTAACTACATAACAGGTTCAGCAAGATCTGCAGCCAACAAATATGACTACAGCCGTCCACCAAGAGTTTCTGATCATTCATCATTATACCACCGTAGTAGAAGTCAACAGAATAATTTGCCTACTGTGCCATTGGAAAAGATCAGCTTAACTGGGACTTCAGTATCATCCACACGATCTAATCAAGAGGTAATAGATGAAAATCAAAACTCTAATTTGGATGTTGGAAACGAAGACAGTAATGCCAATGTGCCACAGACTATTTCAGTAGCTGAAATATGTCGCAAATTCGATAACATACATAACCCAGGTGAGGGTGTTGATACAACTGAAATAGTGCAAAAAGTTAAAAGGACACAAGATAAGGATACTGTTGAGGTTACAAGTGCAGTAGCTACTGATAATATGGTCAATGGTGCTACTGTTACCAGTGAGCAGATTACTGAGCCAATCGTGGAGAATGTTGATGTTGGTAATGTTTCGGCTGTAGATGGTGTCAGTGAAAGTGATCGGACCGATGAGCAAGTGGACACACAAGAGCTGGTGAGTTTAACTTGGCATCATTGGGTCTGATTAGATTAAAAAATCAAACATTTTACCCCTCTGTAAGATTAAATTATAATCATAATAAATTTGCCGTATCATGTTATGACCGAAGTAATTAGAGTGGAAGTCATTTTCTAATTTCAGGAGTAGACATTACTGTAATACTCAGTTATTACAATGATAATAATTATAATTATTTACAAACATTGTGAAAACTATAATGCTTGCATAGTCTTCATAAAAACGCAATTTATACTTCATATTTTATGTATTTATTAAATTTTTTATGTGTTCTACATACTGTTCTTCCACCATTTAGTTGACACCACAGATAAATCAGGGAACATGACACTCTATATTGAAAACATCACTATATTTTAGGCAGCACAACACTTGTGCTTATTTTTGCAATCAGATACATTGTTTACAATAATATGTATGTAAGACATTATTATTATATGTATAATAAGCTCTGATTGTCTTAAAGTAACTGATTTTAATTAGAACTACAGTGTCATAAAACAATATTATCACAGTGTGTGCTTATGGATCTAGTAAATTGTAAGAGCACACAGTAAATTCTGTGGCAGCTTTCTGGACAACTCATTTACAATAATATTTCATGGGAAAAGGCTTATGTTTAGGTGAAGAAAAAGCACTAATATGCAACTTAGGCAAGCCATGAACCATCCAATAAGTAACAAACGCAACAGTAGATGACTGAATTGATAAAGTTAGTTATGAACGTGTTACAGTTATAATCAGAATATGAGGCCTTGCTCCAGAGCTAGCCCCCCCCCCCCCCAGAAAACGCTGGGAGGGAAATATGGTACTGTTTAACTCTAGTATGAGAAATAGTTCCAGTATGTAGGTAGGTTAATCTAATTGCAATCTGAAATGATAAACATCCCATATTGTTTTGATGTCTCAAAGAACCTGTCTTGTGATAAAAATAATTTAACAGTTTCCACAACACTAAAATTTTTACTAACTTGCCTCATTTACTCTTATCATTCAGTTAATTAGATGATAAAAATTTTAATGTTTCAAAATTTCATCAATAAATATGTGGATTTAAAGAGAAATGAGGTGTTCCAATATTACCTTAACATACTTGCCATAGTTTTTATCTCTGCAAGCAAGTAAAATATAATAATGTATAATGTACTTAATATGTAATTGTAATTATATAATTATAAATATACCTTATATATATATATGACATAATGATACTTAATGTTCTTGCCATGTGTATTGTATAGTTATTCAGTTGTATAGATAGATATTTATTTGTACGAATAAATTTCATATTATAAGCACAAACATAATATGCAAGATGCTGGATATAATCAAGTAGCAACGGGTTGAATATGTATACAAATATTCAAAATATCGAAGCATTAGATATTATTTCGCGACAGTACCTTTAGGAGATGGTGATGTTTTCAGTGTAGTTTGCTAGTACATTTCATCCACTTATAACACTTGAGTAATACAGTCTAATGGTGTCAGCTATACAGATAAATATTGGAATAATGTTAGTGAATTGACACTAGAGAAATATGTGCCACCTTTAAATAATTCAAAATTTAATCGTTGGTCACGTACAGAATATATAACTTCTTATGAAATCATTATTTTTTATGTAAATTATAAACTCTCTCTGTGTGTGTGTGTGTGTGTGTGTGTGTGTGTGTGTGTGTGTGTGTGTGTGTGTGTGTGTGTGTGTGTGTGTGTGTGTGATGAATGCATAAAATTGTGCTTGAGAGTTCTTGGGACATTGCACGTATTAACTGTTACTAGATTTTTGTGCAAACAGCAGACATACTAAGAGTGTGTCCTGTTCTGATAATGTGTTGAACGAATAATGTAAAATGTTTGATTTTATTGAAACCAATGAACTAGAAGTAGTAAGAATTTTAATCAGTCAGTCAGTAACCAAGTAGGTTTATTAATAATCAGCTTCATTTATTAAGTTCTCTTCATGCGCAGTAGTTCATACTGATTGCCATGGATCACCAGCATTTACATAATTAACACAATTCTGAGCATTAGTTGCAGCTTACCATTATCATAAGATATAACACTGTCATTAACCTATTTTCCTGTAACATCACACAACTTGCTTGCAATTGTCATAGTGTAGATTTGTAGTTGTTACATTTAATATTAAGCATGAAAATAGTACAATGAAATTTATATTGAAACATTTTGTGTGGTTAAAATCCTCAGCTGTTCTCTTTTTTTCCCTATATACCACATGCATGTGAAATTGTCAGTAGCAACACTTTCTTCAGGTAATAAATACTTTGTATTATTGGCATTGTAGGGACTGGAGCTGGAGTGATGTATTACAGAATGGGCAAAACGTTTTGTGTTTAGGAAGACATCATTGTGTTTTGTAGTTTGATAATTATAAACTATATTATTTTGCAGTAAAACACACGTCTTATTCTAATGTTATCAGATGTTATGCCAGTTCTGTTCTTCATTACCTAGGCAGAGGCATTTTTACAATACCAGTAATAACATGTTTGTTACCCAAAGAAAATCTTTTTTCAACTGTTCACATAGCATATTATAAGTTTATTAGTACAACTGCATTGTACTAGGTTGATGCTACAGAACACTGTGTTGTTTACTATATGACATAATATTAGAATTTGCTAGAAGTAAATTGCATAACATTCTCGCAACAAGTTACTGTCCCGAGGACGGATGAAATTTTTGATTTTTAACAGCAGGCGTCAATAGCTTTGTTAGTGAATTTTTAATCTGAGAGAAAGCTGTGTGATTCAAATAAAAAAATTAAAAGTATACCTGATATAAAAAATTGTACATGTCACTTAACATATCAGTACATGATGTGGAGTAGAGATAATTTGTTTGGTATTTTAATAGTTAAATTTATTTTCGGATGACTGAGATAGAGAAAGAGATGTGAAGAGTAACTTTAGTGAGTTTTTGTTAACAGTTAGATGAGATAATTAACACAGACGTACAGGAGACAAATAATACATTAGACTGTTCTGTTTTGAACAGTACTGAATTTTAGTGTGTGTCTAATATGTACAGATACTTTCAAATAGAAGAATATAAGGACTTGGCATGTATCCATCTAGTTTCTCACATGATTATAGTTTACAGTACATGTGTATACAGAGTACAATTATGTTAATTACAGTTTGTATACAATCTTCATGTATTGGAATTCTATACAGAGAAGCAACAAAATGAGATTAAAAGTCAGTGGCGCCCACCAGTGTACTTGTGATTAATAGCTGAAGAAAGGAAAAGGCAGATTTTTTATTAAGGGCAGCAAAGAGAGTGTCAGATTCCTAGTGTGGTTTACTTGTGAGAGGATAAAAGAAAGTTATTTCTTTTCAAAATGAAATTGTGTATAGAAAAACAAAACAGACAGTTAAAATAACAAACCTTTAACAAGATGAAATACATTTAACCATCTATACAGATAGAAGTAATCTAGAAATAGACATACTGTTTGAGGCGTCATTTGGCCTGTTCTGAACTGAATATTCATACATGAAAGACATTTAAGACCATTTTATCATAAATAAACATTCAATATTTTTCCAAACAGAAACATGTATATTTTGTAATATTAATTTTTACATGTATTTCCATATAATATATTTTTTCAGCATATAATAAAACGTATGTTATATTAATTCAGATTTTAGCAGATGATTGTTTTGATGCCAAAAAGTGAATTTATAACTCATTCTGATTATTTCACAATGGTTTTCATTTAAAAAGTTGTGGTAAATTTTATCAAAAGATCTTTGTGAGGTAACTGGTTTATTAAATGAACATGTGTAGTTTCTTAATAGTACTAGGGATTATTTTACTGAAGTGTAGAGGCTTCACCTCTACTGCAAACAACAAGCTTTCTCTTTAAGTAGCCGCTACACACTACTCACAGTTTTTGCAATAGGCAGTGTTTTTTTTTTTAATTTGTAAAGAGAAAGCATGGTTAGGAGCATAGCATGGCCAGATAAACATTGCAGTAGTAAATTAGTTAACAATAGATTATAGTATACAGTAGTACACAGTGGTGGTTCAGGCTGTCAAATCATTATTTTGTCAAACAGAAATAACACACTGTTGCACACCACTATAGAAAAAGTTTTTCTGATTAGCGCTTTCAAGCTTCACAGATCATCATCAGATCGGAAATATGATATTTGCATATCAGATAGATATGATATCAAATCTGTGATAGCTAATCAGAAAAACTTTTTCTATAGTAGTGTCCAACAGTGTTATTTCTGTTTGTGATTATAACCACTAACACAACTTTATTAATTAATCATTATTTTGTCAGAAACCACTTACGACCATTTGATTATTTTGTAAATTTAACTGTGATGGGATATATGTGTTTGAATTTTTGAAAAACAGATGTTCGCCATCAGTACTTTAACAGGGTGGCCACTTTCTGGAAAAACCGGGAAAAGTCAGGGAATTTCATGCGTCAGGGAAATGTCAGGGAAAATGCTGGAAGGGCAGGGAAAAATATAAAAATAACTTGCAACAATACCCTGTATTTTTACAGTCTCACTCACAACCTAAGACTAACTAGTATTCCCTGTTTGTTGTACCTATTTTTCACAGCTCAAGAAACATAGGCCGAAAATTTTTAAAAAGCTTGGGCTTTCTTCATTAAACACACCTGAGAAATCAGTACTTATGGGAGATACAATTGTTGTTTTTAACTCATGTTGTGTGACTTCATGACACGTTTCATGGACTAAGTTAACTAACACTAAGAGGTTTAAAGTTAATGTAGGGTGACTTTTAATTACCTATGAGAGGATAAATGTGCCCATGAAACTGAATGACTTTCCACATAGAACATAGATTGGAAAACAAAAAAGAAAAATTGGACAAAACCGTGCGACTTTTATTGTATTTCGTCCTTTCTTCCACTGGGAAGGTTGTTCAATTTCATGAGCCCATACACTCCCTCAACTATTGCTAGCTGAACAGAGGTTAAATGGTTAAATGCTCATTAAATAAATTCTGCATTATTTTCATATATCGCAAAGCAACTGATAATAAAAAATTAAAAACTATAAACGACCATACGCACAGCCCCAGACTAGGAAAATCCTGTATCGTGGGTGCCATGGACACACACAAAGACATACAAACAAAGCATCACCCAGACCCAGAAACAGATATTTAAACTCATCATTCAAATATCTGCCCCGGCCGGGAATCGAATCCGGAACCCTCTGCACAGAAGGCAGCGGCACTACCTATTACACTAAAGGGTTCGTCAATTGGCAACTTACTTTACTTAATATAAATATTTGTGTATTGTTAATTTAATTACATAATATTAATCCTTATTGTTTATTTGCCTACGTCAGCTTTTTGTTTATATGACTTATGCGTAACGGTGCGGTGGCGCACATCAAAGGCTTTGCCGCATGTCTCTATGCCGCCACGCATCGCGTCGAGTGAGTGACAGTGATACAATTTTAATTCATTACGTATTGAGATGCGCTCGGGTGAAAGTGTTTTTTCAAAAATAATAAGAAGGTGACCTATTTTGAAAGATATAAGGTGATTTTTCATTTAAGGACTGCGTGCAGTGTCTTAGGTAAGTGTATGATTATTATTTTTATTTTAGATAAGTAGTAATAATGTAATAAATTTTTATTTAGGTATTAATTTCTTCTTATTCCAATAAGAACAAATAAAGGTCAAATACGTAGTTTCTTTTTAAATATTTTTTCGACTGATTTTAATTTAAACAGGTACCTAACTACTTGTAAAAGTAGTAGTCAATATGCATTGCAAATCGATATAATTTTGCGTAAGTGAAAAATAGATTTCAGCCAAAACAAATTAGGTACACTGAAAAAATATAATATTAATTTTTAAAATAGAAACTTGGGAAAATTACCATTCTTTCTGTTAACGGGAGGACGAAATGACATAATTTGAAAAATTAATCGGTAACGTAGAAATTATTCGTATCTACCTGGACCCAATTTTACCATTATACATGTTAAAATTTCGTATATTCCATCATATATTTTTAAACAGTTATTTTTCATATTCTGAATAGTAATTTTTTAAATCAAAGTGTTAAAAGTAGCAATTACACATTTTATAAATTCCTAGTGACAAATTTTTTTTTGTTATTACTGAATTCCAAAAATACTTAATTAAACAAGGCTAACTGCGCTGACTATAAATAAAATATTGTGTATTTACATCAATTTATTAAATATCATATAGGAAATAGGATTAATATTAATAAAATAAGGTTACATAATTTTTTCCAAAAATATTTTATTTGTTTATTCTAAAACCAGTTTTTAACAATATATTTACAGTTTTCCTTTGTAACTTCATGTGTTAAAAATTATATGAACTCAAGTTATTATTTCACACAAACATGAAAAAACGATTCAAATAAATAATAAAAAAAGAACTTGCATTGAAATCATTAAAAAATCTTGACAATATTAAATAGCTTATTAATAATTAAGTATTTATGTTAACGAATTTCACAGACAACACTTTACAAACAATACACTACAGCACAATATACACCAGCGAGCACTATGACGCGTTCACAACGAAAATATACGAAATAGATCGAAACATTACAGCTGTAATGTTTGTAATGTTTTTTCTAATGATGGACAAAGGAAGTAGATTGTGGCCGAAAGTCGTCAGACACATTTGTCCTTGAGGAACACACTACTACACATGTAAACTTTAATATGATTGGCTGATTGATGTCTGACAGCACCTGGTTATAATCTACTCTCGCTTAACGAAACAACATTTATATTCTGTAAAAACTTGAATATTTTTTTTAACAACTTTCTGCTCATTATATGAAAAAATTTCATTAAGATTATTTGTTAATTATGATATATAAAATATATTTATAAAAAAAAAATGCAAAAATCGACCAAACATTTTTTACGAGAATAGAATTTTTAACAGATAGATGGTAAAATTTAAATGGATTGGTGTTACTATATAAGTCATGACAAATTCTTTTGTGGGTTCATTAATGAAGAAGTTTTAATATGGTAGTCTAGTAAAATTTATAAGTATATTATTTGAATATTTTATATACACATAATAGAAAGGTAAATTGAATCTGGAAAAAATTCGTTTATAGTATATTATTGTCCTATAGCATAAAAATTTTTACCATGAAGCATGTTAAAATTATTTATCCGTAATTACGATTTTTCCACTCTTATGTTTGAGAAAAATCAAGAATGTCGCTTAATATTTCTTAGAAGTGCATTTCATCCTCTGTTTCAAACACTTTCCTGTTAATTTTTAATATTATATTTTCTCAGTGTATACCTACTTATATGGTGCATTTTCAGTCAGTGTAAAGCGGAAAGAACTGAACAACCCTCCATAAGTAACTAGAGTCGTAAATACATAAAAATAAGTGAACCTTCTTATATAAAATTTATCCGGCCAGTGCAAGTCGGATTTGCGCAAGAAGTGTCATGGAATTACTATGGGAGGTCCAAATTTTGTTTCAGATGTCGACCCATGTTCCTTGGGAAAGTTGTTCAGTTTCATGAGCACATTCATATGTCAATGGGATCGCCTTTCGTTATTTTATATACTGTATATCAGAGGATTCTAGCGCCCCTACCATGAAACCGGGACATGAAATTTACATATACTTGTAAGTATACTTGTAGGTATTCTTTGCTTGTAGGATACATAGTTCCTTGGCCCTTTCCTTTTTCTCACTTATACATGTGGGATATCGTTGAGTAATCTTCTAAAGTTTTCGTCTTTTAAATTTTTCTGCTAAAAATAAATTGGTGAACTATCAAAGTTGCCATTTTTGCACCTGTTTTGTTATAACTGTATCTGAGTATGGCATTATGAATTATAAATACGGAGGATCGTGTGGACACTCACGCAATCATCGCGACGATGGTAGGCCTTCCAGCGATTAGCGATCATGGTGGATCGTGTGAGGAGCCATTAAATGCACAATTTGTTTGAATGTTCATAAAATTAAAAGATTCTTACCTACGTAGAGATTCTTAGGGTCGGTTTAAACTAAGCGAAGAGCATTTTTTGAGATAATTCTGAATTCAACCTTATCTGTTAAGATTTAAGGTTGTATATTGTGTGCAAGTATTCCGCGAGCCGCGTCATGTCGCGTCAAGCTTGCACACAACTTTCAATCTTAAATCCTACCTGATAAAATCTGTATAATATTTATTTATTTACCTTATTCACTTAAACAAGTGCGCACTCAAGTAAAGCGGGCATTTGTGTAATCGTTTTCAAGTATTTGTATTTTAATGTATAAAGACCTCGAAAGAGTGAATTTTTATTTTATTTTCTGATGACGGGACATATGTCTCGAAACGCGTAAAGTAAACCAAAATGCAAAACGAAGTCACACGACAGAATAAGGTAAATAAATAAATATTTTACAGATTTTGTCAATAAGTGACTTGGATACCATTTCAAACATGTCTTTCAAGTTGGAAGCCAGTCAAGCTACTATGGTATTTAAATATCAAAAAGTTAAAATGCAATTATTGAAGACTAACCTACACATAAAATTTAATAAATTTTGTCTGTTTCATAATTTAACACCAAAGTACGCTATCATAAATATTAGATCATCTTCAAAATCAGCAAAAGTGACAATTAAACATGCCCAAACTTTCTATGTCAAAGAAGAAATTAAATCGTTATACACCAAAAAATCTATTGTTAATAAACAGTTACTCAAATTGCATTTGCAAATGCTTAACAGCATTCATCCTGCAATCATAAACAATGTCCTTGATTCTGTTCATAAATACGTAACTGATGTGATTCGCAATATATATATAAAACAGACACACAAGTTGCAAAATTTAAAAGATAAACATAGTCGAGACACGAACGTCCATTGTAAACACACTTTCTCTCCACGTGTGTCGAATTTAACATCAATTACTTTCAATGCCAATGAACTTAATATTTTAAATAAGGGCATAAATTATTGTATTCCTCCTAACTTTAATAAAAATCAAATTGCCCATGAAATCGTTAGTGCCGAAACGGCGATAAAAGCAATCCCAGATCCAAATCTACAAAATGAGGCACGTTACTTAATAAGTAATAAGTTTAAGAAAGTTATGAAAGCGCGTACTTCACATGATCGTCTGCATCATATGTCAAATAAATACACAAACAGTTCCAAGGAATTCAAGATATTGAAAAAGATAAAAACAAAATTAATCGAGAATAATGCACTTATCACAAAAGCGGACAAAGGTAAAACCCTTGTTATCATGGACAGTGAATCGTATACAATGAAGGTTAACAACTTTATCTCAAATAATAATATAATAACTCTGAAGTCTGATACTACACACATTTACGTTAAAAATTTAAACAAGGGAATTAATAAATGTGTAAATCTATTCAATGAACGTACACGTCGCTACCTAAAACCCTGCAATGCTAAAGCACCGATGTTTACAGGTCTCCCCAAAATTCATAAATGCAACGTACCAATTAGACCCCTTGTTAATTTTACTACAGCACCAGGATTTCGTGCAGCCAAAAAACTTGTAAAAATCATTAGGGACAGTATAGATATAAAAAACAATCATACTATTGCAAATCTCACTGACTTTATAAATAAGGTTAAGAATGTTAAGTTACCCCCTAATTATAAATTGGCCTCCTTTGACATTATCAACTTGTATACTAACATACCAGTTAGAGAAACACTGCAGATTCTAAGGAATAACTTGTTTGAAAGTAACAAATTAAACGCCCAAATGATAGAAGAGCTAATGAGCCTACTTGAAGTCATTTTGGGTCAAAATTATTTTACTTTCGATGACCAATTTTACAGTCAACGTGATGGCTTAGCAATGGGCTTGCCGCTGTCTGGTTTGCTTGCTGACATTTATTTGAATTTCTATGAAAAAACATTTATGCTTTCTAACAACATTCACAAACATAACATCATATTTTATGCACGTTATGTTGATGACACATTTATAATATATCTAGTATTATAGTACTCTACGACAGATCGAAAATTTAAAAAATTGTATGAATAATATAAATGAGAACATTCAGTTCACTCTTTACCTCTTGACGACGAGGATTTTAATGATGAACTAAACACAATAAAATACATAGCTCAAGCCAATGGCTACAATAATTCCTTGATTGACAACCTCCTTAGGAAACAAAAGCATAAGCTATGTAAACCTCGCATAGAAAAAGACACTAAAACCATTTTTATTTCAACGACATCCACCAAAATAATGCCAAAAATTTTAACTAGTGTGTTAAATAATAATAATAATAATAATAATAGTACCATAATATTTAAAACTAACAATAATCTTTTCAACACACTCCGCAATAAAATAACTATCCCTTTAGAAAAGAAAACGGGGGTGTACAAATTATCGTGCGACGATTGTGAATGCTTCTATATCGGCCAGACGGGAAGAGGTTTCCAAAAACGTTTTATTGAACATACACCGAAGCACAATCTGAAGGGTCAGACAACATCATCAAACATAAAATCCAACTATGCACGTCACTTGATAGACGAAAATCATAAATATACAAGCTTTGTTTCCAACTTGAAACCTATGCATTTTTGTAGTAAAGGCACTTACATGAACGCCTTGGAAGAATTTGAGATATATAGGGTGTACAATGACGTACACAGTCGTGACTTCGTGCTAAATGACCATTTAAATTTTAAATCAAACCCGCTCTACGATACCGCAATAAACCTGTCTACGTGGTAGCTATTGATAATCAGTGTCCGATCGGTCCGACTCGAGTGCGCACTCAAGTAAAGCAGGCATGTGTGTAATCGTTTTCAAATATTTGTATTTTAATGTATAACGACCTCGTAAGAGTGAATTTTTATTTTATTTTCTGATGACGGGACATATGTCTCGAAACGCGTAAAGTAAACCAAAACGCAAAACAAAGTCACACGACGGAATAAGGTAAATACATAAATATTATACACATTTTGTCAATAAGTGACTTGGATACCATTTCAAACATGTTTACCTGATAAAGCTGAATTGAGAATGATCTCAAAAAATGCTCTTCATCGTGCTTCGCCTAGTCTGAATCGATCTTTATGCGGCAGTTATCTTATGAAATGATGAAAATCCTTAGTGAATTTACTTACCTATCTTGTTATTATAAATTGATTGAACCATAAATATAATTATCATTTTCTTTTATTTATTTACAGATATTTACTTTCACAATGTCGTCCAGTAGGAAGAAAACTTCATTTAATTCTGATTGGCTGTTGAAAGATAAATTTAAATCGTGGCTCAGCCAAATCGAAAAAGATTCTTTCTCTGCCTATTGCAAACTATGTTTGAAATCTTTTACACTGAGTAATATGGGAGAGCAAGCTCTTACAAGCCACATGAACGGAAAAAAACACAAACGAGCAGAGTCGAATACACAAAAAAGCATGAACCTGTCAGTACTCATCAAAAGAACCTACTAAAAAAAGTCGCCTACGGAACCAGTTATCAAAGATCTTGTATTATCAACTTCTCCGAACATAAAGGTAGCTGAAGTTGTGCATTCAACACCAGCATCAAGCCAAGCGAAGCCGACGACTACAAATGAATCACGGGGCTTAGTTTCAATGCTTGTCAAAGACAATGTCACTAAGGCCGATATATTATGGTGTTTGCATGTTGTCATGAGTCATGGATCACAACGAAGTGGAGGACAGGCAGTGGAGTTGTTTCCTCTAATGTTTCCTGATTCAGACATTGCATCGAAAATGAGACTTCAAAGAACCAAAATTGCATACACGATCGTTTTTGGATTGGCTCCTTATTTTTTCGTGAACTTCAAAATATGTGTTCAGCGTGTGATTACATTGTAATCGGGTTTGATGAATCCCTTATCAAAGTGGCACAAAAAGGACAAATGGATGCATTTGTTCATTTCTGGAATGATGAAAAGAATCAAATCTGCACCAGATACTACGGGTCAGCGTTTCTTGGTCATGCAACCGCTGCTGATATAATGACTGCTTTTCTAGAAGAAGCAATTAAAGGGACTGGATATTGCAAAACTACTCCAAATTTCAATGGATGGTCCCAACGTCAATAAGAAGTTTCTTCAAGATATAAAAGCAAAAATTAAGGATTTGGACCTAGGTAGTTGCGGGTTACATACAATGCACAATGCTTTTAAAAAAAGCAATGAAAGCGTCCGGTTGGGATTTAACAAAATTTTTGAGATCTCTGTATTATCTTTTTTACAACAGTCCAGCCCGACGCGCCGATTATAAGAAGCTTTCAGGATCGAATATATTTCCTCTTAAATTTTGTGCAGTACATTGGCTTGAGAATTTCACCGTTGTTGAGCGGGCTACTCAAATCATCCCCAATGTGACAAACTATATGTACAGGGAGTGATAAAAGAAAAAAGAAAACCCGACAGCAACAGTTTTGAAGTAGTGAATGCTGCACTGAATGATGAACGTTTGAAGGCAAAACTTGCCTTTTTTCAGATGATTGCTTTACAAGTGGTGCCTTTTTTTATCGTTGTTTCAGTCAAACGCTCCACTCTCCCCTCTACTATATGAGGCACTTTTGACTACTCTAAAAAAATAATGATGCGCATCGTGAAGGCTGAAGTTTTGAACACTTCTAGAAATATAACAACTATAACTTTGAAAAGTGAGTCAAATCTCATTAATGCCAAAGAAATTGAATTGGGATTTGCAGTAAAAAATGCACTACGCAACAGTCGTGAACACATAGACATTGACATTTTGAGATTTCGCCAAGACTGCCGCAAATGTCTTATTGAATTTTGTGTGTCATTGACGAAGTCATCTCCACTGTTGTACGCCTTGACAAAAGGGATTTCATGCTTCGATCCTACAATCGCAATCAATCCTAAACTACGATTAGAGAGACTTGACAAAGCATTAGATATTTTCATCCAAAATAATTGGCTAACTGGATCTCAAGCAGATAACGTTAAAAATTCCTACACCGACGTTTGCAAACAGTTAGATTTTGATCAGAAAATGAAAACATATTCCCTGACTGAGAATCACCGCTTAGATGATTTGTGGCTGGAAATAGTTCCTCCGTTTACATCTGAACATAAAGACCTGCGATCATTTATCAAAATGGTCATAATATTGTCTCATGGCAATGCCTTTGCTGAGCGGGGATTTTTGATAAATAAAGAAGTTATAATTGACAATCTTAGTGAACAGTCTTTAGTAGCGCAGAGGCAGGTGTATGACGCTATCATGCATCATGGGGGGATTCAAAAAATTGATATAAGTAAAAAACTAATTCATGCCGTCCGGAACGCAAGCAGCTTATATCAAGAAGCACAAAAGAAGAAAAAGGAAGAACTAGACGCTGCATCGAAATTAAAAGCTAAAAAGCGAAAAACCCAGGAAGTATTACGGGAGCTTCAGCAAAAAAAGCAAAAGATTCTTGAAGATGCCAGACTTGAGGCAGAATTATTAGAAAAACAAATTAACAAATTAGTATAAATAAAGTGATTTTAATATTACGTTAACATAATACAGTATGTTGATTTTATTAAATAAATCTTTCATAAATTCCTATTTTGTGTTTTATTTGAAATTGTGAACCTGCCTAACTTTCTTTATAACTGCTGAAAACTTTGTGTAAAATAGATATTTACTGTTAATTATGGTCAGGGAAAAAACCTAAAAAGTGTCTGGAAAACCGGGAAAAGTCAGGGAAATTAGTTTCCGGAAAATGGCCACCCTGTTTAACTTTTATAAATATGCAGCATTTTGACTACCTTAGAAACAAGTAGGTCATCTGTCCAATAATTGTTCTATACTGTCCTATAATTATTAGCTGAATACTACAACTGATTTATAGTGTAGCCAAAACATTAATTTGTTTTTTATAAAATTAAGTCAGTGATGGCCAATGTCCATATTTCAAATTTAATCATATATGATTATTGTTAAACACTATTTTTTCATTTATAACATTAAGGTTTCACATTGATTAACTGTACTTGGTTAAAATGAAACACACCCATGCTCGAGCACCTTAGTTCAAAAACTGTTGTCCTAAAAACGTGTCCTATCAAAACATGGTTTACTATTAACATAAAATCGTAGATTCACTAATCATTTTATATTGAATAGACATCTCTTGACACAATTCAATTGAGAACGTGTGTGTCATATATAAACCCAAAGTAGTTAGTGCAGGTTGGTATTATTATCAAAGCAGTACCCAATAAACAATAAGAGCTCAAGACTGTACTTCGTACAAGTCTATGTCACATTGTAGTGCCACCAGGAATAACAACATGTGTATATGTTTTAATTGTTAATACTTCTGGTTGGTCATTTCTGTTTTTTACGATTTTCAATTCAGTATTATTTACCATAATTTACCAAAATACCAAAATTTTTAAAAAATCACCGTTTTCCAGTAAACATGCACATGTCAGGGGAAAAACACAGGTTTGAAATATTTCCTGTAACAGACACACCAGTTGGTGAGAAACGTACACAGCACAAAGAAAAAAGGACAGTCGATTGTTCTGTATATTTATCAATGACTGTTGAAGATGTTTGTGGCAGTGAAAATTTCGAAGTGTGTTATTTTTCTTGTATACATTTGTTTATTGGAAAACAGTGAATCTGGTAAGTTTGCTGGCTTTCTCAGTAATCAGTTGCAATTTTAATATGACCCTTAACCCTATTGGCATAGTGTACTGAAATTAATTATAATAATTGTATTACAAAATTTTAATCCAAAACAAAGTATAGAAGCGGTGTCATGGTTTAAAGGAACTTGATTAGTTTTGCTACCGACATTGGCTTATGAGTCTGTTTAGTAAAATGCACAAGAAAATTATACACTTTTTACGAAGAAAATAAGATATATAGTGAAAGTGATTAATTATATATTTAAAATGAACGTTTTGTAAATACAGGGCATGAAGTAACTGGTTTTTATAAAAATCTTATATTTAGTATCCATTATTGACACTGATTACTGTATTGCCATTATTAATATGCAGTACGAATGCATTTGTCATTTTTGCATATTGTGTTTATGTGTATATAGTATTGGTGTGACTTTATATGCCCTACACGTATTTCTGTTAAAAATTTTTGATACTTCAAGGCAGTTTCTTTAATTCTTATTATACACAAATGTTGATAGTAAATTCTCTAAAATTATTATGCAAGAAAAAATTCTCTGAATGTTTTGTAACTCTTGTGTATATACTGTTAACCAAGAATTGTTATGAAATTTAAGAAATAAAAACAAGAAGACAACTACATCTTAAATAACTTAAAGATTATATAACATTCTTGAATAAACAAGGGAAACCATCACACACAAAAGATATTTTGATTCTACAGAATATATTATGAACAGCTCATTTAATATAAGTGCTGTAATCCATACACTTTACTTTCATATAAATGTGTTCAAGAAGAGGAGTTATATAATATTTCCCCATAAATGTTATCGTATCTGTTGTAAACAAAATATTGTAGGAAATTCAGAAATTGTTGACATTTATAGAAGATTTCTGTGGCATATCCGGGAAGGATAGAATAGCAAATAAGGAGGTGCAAAATAAAACAAGGTTTGAGGAAGAGTAGGAGATAAAATGAGACTGTTGGATATCATCAAAGTCTGGAAGAGATTTTGGTTAGGACACATATTAGGCAAACATAAGTAATGTGATGGTAGAAACAATGGAGTGGCTGGAAAATGGAAAGCAGAAAGAGGATGGGGGGCGAAACCCGATGATAGTATACAGATGCAATAACATGAAATGAAGAGAATAGCTCCCAGATAGGAAAGCATGGAGGGAGCATGCCATGTAAGGACCTGCCCTTGGGCAGAAATCACATAATGATGTAAGATTTAATTTGAAGTCCTATTAGTATGTAAAATATTGTACTAGCTCTCATTTTAATATGTAATATCAGGTCAGTTTATGAGAATTGTCAGCATAAAACAGTTATTTCAGTGATGTTCCATTCACAAAATGTATTTATTAAGAGAAAAATAATGTAGTGTGTGTTCATCGTCTTTTAAATGGAATGTAATATGACTGGTCATGCACTGTCCACTGATAATATGACTGATGAAATGGCCATGGCTGGACATATTAATAAGGCTCCAGTTTCATTTTGTTCTCTTGATAAAATGACAGATACAGAGAATAAGTGTAATAGCTATTAATAAACTTATTATATAAATTGAATTGCATAAGTGAAAAAAAGTGATTGTATGCTAATGATACACATAATTTTAGCAAACATGTCTGCATTAAGCTGGTTGATGAAGCAAAAGTGAAAGCGTGCAAACCAAAGATTGAAAGAGAGGAGATGAAATGATTTATCACTTGCACTTGCATTTATGAGTCACACTTCTGAAAAGACTGGCTATAACAATACAGCTTCATGATGACAATGTCTGAAAAATGGATGTTTTGTTTTCAGTTTTGGATATGGACTTTTTATGGATTCCGTATGTACAAATAAATAACAATATACATATCCCTCTCTACTGTCAGTGTAGAAACTACATGCACTTGAGTTTGAACTTTAATTCCAAGTTAACAGATACACTATCTTAAATCAGGTTACACCAATTTTTAGCTTATTTTATTGTGCATTGAATGATGGCAATAAAAACTTTTTCGCCTTTTTTTTTGTTAGAGTTGCATTGGTCGGAATAAAAAAGTGGCCCTTTTTTCTGTTCTAGAGATACCTCAAATTTAAAACAAAAGTACATAAAAACGCAGCGTCCAATTGCAACGAAATTTGGACACATTATAGAATGGAATGTTTTTTAACACATTTTTAAAGTTATAAGTTGTTATCTGTGCTAGAAACAAAGTTATTATCAATTTTGTAAAACATCGTTTTTCTGTATCGAATAATCTGAATAAATCGAGCTTGGGCTTGTTTTAAAGTTCATACGTTTTCTGTATCAATTCATAAATTACAAAAAACGTAAAGTAATAATTGTATTTTATAATGATTTTATTTGATAGTGAGGTAGTGTGCACCCAGCCGTGAAATCAATGAGCGTCCGTGTAGGGTAGTACAGTCTGGCAGATGTGCCTGGTTGCTTTTCGTACTTTGGCCCTGTGAGTGACAATTATGTTTACTTACAGTGACGTGAATCCACCTTACCTGCCCAGACTGTACTACTCCACGCATGGTGGAGACTTCATGGCTGAGTGCACACTACCTCACTATCAAATAAAAATCATTATAAAATACAATTATCACTTTATGTTTTTTGTAATGAATGAATTGATACAGAAAACATACCTTTAAAACGAGCCCAAGCACGATTTATTGAGATTATTCAGTAATGTGAAAAAGATGTTTTACAAAATTGATAACAGCTTCTTTTCTAACACAGATAATAACTTCTAACTTTACACATGTGTTAAAAACATTCCATTCTATAACCTGTCCATATTTTGTTGCAGTTGGACTCCATGTTTTTATATTCTTTTGTTTTAAATTTGTGGTTTCTCTAGAATAGGTAAAAAACGGGCACTTTTGTATTTCAGCCAACACAACTCCAGCAACAAAAAGGACAAAAAAAATTTTGATTACCACAATTTAATATACAATGAAATAAGCTAAAAGTCTGTGTAATTTGATTTAAGATTGGTATGTCCGTTAATGTGGAATTAAAATTCAAACTCGGGTGCACATAGTTTCTATGCTGACAGTAATGTAGGAAATTTGAAGTTGTAACGTGTAATTATACACTTATTGAAACTCACTGTAATGTTGAATGTCTTAAAATTCTTATTGAATCGACAAGAAGTCGTTTTTTGAACTGCATCCTCAGTATAGACAACAGTAATATTCAGGAGTTGTAACAGTTGTGCTAGTAATGTCTTTTTGATTACCAACCAAATCACCAAGTTGTACTTTTTGAGTACACCAATTATTTTTTGATTATCATTAATATAATAAAATTATAAAAAACTTGACACATTTTTGTGTGATTGGAATGTATATCTAATAAGGTTTCATAATAAAACTTGCAGGAACCTATTAAACTTTGTTTAAAATAGTATTAATACTGTTACATTAATACATTACATATTCATTACTGATATATAACATTATCCCAAATATTCACTTGACTTTTATTAATAATTTTTAAGTAGTTAGTTTCTAAAATGATGAGAACTATTTAAATGGTAATAAATGCACAGAAGACTAAAAATAGGTTTCTTTTAACACCCATATATTTGGCTTGACCACAGTTCTAAATTTATAACGCCTCCATTTTGTTTTGGGATGCTGCCTAATGTTTAAATTTTAAATGTGTCTCTTGTCTCCTGGTCGGCAATGCAGTGTTTTAATATGTAATGCTGAAGTGTTTCAGACGTGTTTATTATGGAGTTACATAATTCACACGTGGAATTCGTCAGAGGAAAATAAAACTTATTTGGTGTTATGTGCGGTTTTGTTTAAGTGTCGTTGTATTCCTTTTATAAGGGTGATCTGTAATTATTTTGCTGAATAAAGTTGGTATCAAATCGGCATCTCACAGTTAAATAACCAATTCTGTTTGACAGTATGTGAAAATTAGGCATGCTGTGTAAAGTGTAATAGGATAATGGCTATAGATAACTATCACAACATGTAATCACATCAGACTTTATCGTTTACTTGAAAGTTGTATTATGAAACACTGTACGCAGAACTTATAATTTTGGGCCAGTTAAATATCATATTACACTTCTCTTTCTTCAATTTTGGCATTTTTGGTGGGCTAAATACGGTCTAAGTTACTATGAATGATAAAAATATAAATGGTTACTGTAGATGGTAAAAACTAAAACACGTTACCTTGAAATGGTGGTATATTTTGACATAAAACAGCTCATTCACTTTAAGCTTCTGACTTTTTGATAACTGAAACTACACAAATTCTGTACCCACGTCAGTCAGGAAATCTTAAAATATGTGTTGTGATTACCACAAAAACATTGGTTATGACAAAACCACCATCTTTAATAGTAACTTTATATTGTTGGCCATAATCTTGTTTGTTGTGTTAGATCTGCTCCAGCTGCACAGCCAGACTAGTTAGTAGTTAGTGCAGTACTACACCTGCCAAAGATGTCAAAACCCAGAAAGATCTCTTCCCTGTCTTATTATTATCACTGTCCATATACTTTCTACACAAGTGTGTGATGGCTCTTTTTCACAGACTTCTTTGTGGCATATTAATGGCCTTTTGGTTGTCATTCGGATTCATTCCTTTTGTTTGCTACCTATACAAGTCAGATTAAGTTACGGCAATATATTTTCATACTATGAATAAACACTTTTCGTGTCCCATTACATTTTATTAATTTATTTGGCATGTTTTGGTTTAATAAAATCAGCTTTCTAAATATAAAAACTATCCTGTGTGGTGTTGATTAATGGAGAACAGCATGACAGTGGTTTTTTTCACCTACATACAAGTAATATCTTAGTGTATTCATGTTCTACCCAGTGATAAATACAGTATATCTGTCTTATGGCTGTCACTGATATAATTATTTCTGTTATAACCATATGGGGAAAATTATCTCACATTTCGCATACAGATTTGAACTGTTTTATTATCTAATTACTCTTATGTGCCATTGTTCTGAATGCTTTCCAAGTTGAATTCATACCAACATTCATTTAATAATAATAATAAATGTATTCATATGTCATGAATATTTCTAATACAATATGTATTAGCTTCATTACAGATCTTCATTATAATGCACTTATTAATCGCTTATTACCTTAAACGTAGTCGTACATTTTTTTCTACAAATTTCAGTGGAAAATCTGACAACTAAATATCAGTTTCTGAAAAGATTACTGTCATATCCGTGAACATTAGATTTGAAAGCCTGTACTCTAATAAATTTCCCTCTTGTGTCATGTACTTTCATATTTTACAAAAATATTTACAAGAACTGATTTCTACACGTACAAGTTATAGTATTAATGGGACATTAGACAGACACGTCTATGAATTCCAGTCATGATTATGAAATTTAATTTGCACCATCTGTAAATATAAGTGCAAACTGTATATCACTTTCTAAAACTGTATATCTGTATATAACTTTCTAAAATTATGGATATTGATTCATATCAAACCCTTCTTGTACTTTTACAATTTCGATTGCTACCATTTATCTACATACAATTCGAGCTATGTGTATATATATATATATATATATATTTTCAATCACTTTCTGCTACAGTCCGTTTCTTGATATATATAATACTATAATACTTATAACTATTTTACCTCAAGATATATTTTTTCCCAAGGAACATGTTTCGGGAGATCCTGTTCTCCCATCTTCAGCCTTCGCCATCTTGCTTCTGGTGCAGTATTTGTGTGTTGGCTTCTGGATGTTATTAAGGTGGTTTGTTGGTCTTTGGTCCTTCAATGTTGCATTATTGTGTGTGGTTGTGGTATCTGTTTTTGTATTTTGTGTATTTTCGATGTTGAGTGCTTTGAATATTGTGTCATGTTTTGTATTGATTTGTGTTTGTTCTGGTATTAATTTGTTTTATGTTTGTAAATCTGTAAATTTTCCCAAATGTTCATTATGGTGCCTTTGTGTGGTATTTGTTTTATTAGTGTTACATTGGTTATGTCTGGGAATTCATGTCCTGTGTTTATTGCATGTGTGGCTAAATTGGATTTATATATATTTGGTTTTTTGTATGCATTTAGGTGTTCAAAATAACGTTTTTTCAGCTGTTTTTTTGTTTGTCCTATATAACATTTATTGCAATCTTGGCATTCAATTTTGTATATACCGTTGGTTGTTGTATTATCTTTGTTGTGTGAGCTATTTAGATTTTGTAATTTATTTTTATTAGTTTTGTATGCTATTTTTATATCTGTGTTTTTAAATAGTTTTGTTAGTTTTGACATTTTATTATTTATATATGTGAATGTGGCCCATTTTTTGTTGTTGTTATTATTTATGTGTTGTTCAGTTTGATTAATTCTTAATTGTTCAGTTTTTATTTTGTATTTGATTTTATTTTCTATTTTGATCATAGTATTTTTATTGTATCCATTTGCATAACCTATTTGGTATATTATATTTCTTTCTTTGTCAGTTTCTTGTTTGTTTAGGGGTATTTTGTACATTCTGTTAAATAACGAATGAAATGCTGCCATTTTATGTTGTGGTGGGTGGTCAGAATGGTTAGGTATAATGATGTTAGTGGAAGTTGGTTTTCTATATATTGCATATTGTATGTGTTTGTTGTATCTTGTGATGGTTATGTCTAAATAGTTGATTTTGTTATGTTTTTCTTTTTCTTCTGTGAATTGTATTTTGGGATGTATGTTATTGATTTGTTTCAGTATGTTCTCTGCATTTGTGTTTTTGTTATTTGATACATATAGTCCATCATCTACATATCTTATCCATATGCCATCTGGGTCATGTGTTTTTATGATGTTTTGTATTTTGGTGTCTATATGTTGTAGGAATATTTCTGCTATTATGCTTGATAATGGTGATCCCATTGCTAAACCTTCTTTCTGTTGATAAATTTTGCTATTAAATTCAAAGTAATTTTGTTTTAGTATTAGTTGGAGACTATTTTTTATTTCGGTTATATATTGTTTGTTTTCATTTTGTTCTATAAGTTTGTTTATTATTATGTCAATTGTTTCTTCTACTGGGATATTAGTGTACATGTTTGTTATGTCATATGATGTGAAAAATGTATTTTCATTTATATTTATTATTTTTAGTTTGTCTATTAATTCGTATGTATTTTTTATGTTATGATGGTTATTTGTTAAATGGTTATTTTTTAGTTTTTGTGCTATTATTCTTGCTATTTTGTATGTAGGAGCTTTTTTGAAATTGATTAATGGACGTATTGGGTTGTTTAATTTGTGTATTTTTATTAGGCTGTTCATTTTAGGTGGTTCTGGATTATTGTTTATATATATGTCTATGTTTTTATTGTTGAAAATGTTTTTATTTGTTTTTATTAGTTTTATTGTTTGTTTAAGATAGTTTTCTGTTGGGTTTTTATCTAGTTGTACGCATTTATTATTGTTGATGAAGTCTTCGGTTTTTTTGATGTAGTCTGTTTTATCAATGATTACTGTTGCTTGACTTTTGTCTGCTTTAGTTATTATTAAATTATTGTTCTTTACTTTATTTTTAATTTCTTTTATTGTTTTATTGTTTTTCTTTTGTTTATCTTTGTTTTTCATTTCGCTAGTGATTATTTTTTTAATTATATGTGTTGCTTCTGTTCTTTTTTCTTCTTGTATATTGTCTTTTATTAGGTTAATGGCAAATTCTGTTTCTACTATTAAATTTTCTAGATTTTTGTTTGCATTTTGGGTTATGTTAGTTTTTGACATATTGTTTAAATATTCTGTTTCTTTTTTGTTAAATTCTGTATTGCTGAGGTTAATGGTTCGTAGGTAAAATGTGTGTTTATTTTTGTTTTTTTGTTCTTGATTTTTGTTTTGTTGTTTTAATGTGTTAAGTTTTTTGTTGATTGTATAAGTCTTTTTGTTTTTCTCAAATCTTATTTTATTTTCTATGTTATTGTATTTATTATTCCAAGTGATTGGATGTAATAAATTTGTTAGCTCTAAGTGTAGTTTGTATATGTCTAGTGTTATGCTATTTTTCTTACTGTATAATTGATTAATTTCGTTTTGTATCCATAGCCTTTGTGCTTGTTTTATAGTTTTTTGTGCAGTCATATTTTTGTTGTTTGCAACTAATGAACACAAACATAAACATATACTTCAATAGACAATGCCAAAAACATAAATTAACACCTAAATACATCAACATAAACACAAACAACAAAAATATGACTGCACAAAAAACTATAAAACAAGCACAAAGGCTATGGATACAAAACGAAATTAATCAATTATACAGTAAGAAAAATAGCATAACACTAGACATATACAAACTACACTTAGAGCTAACAAATTTATTACATCCAATCACTTGGAATAATAAATACAATAACATAGAAAATAAAATAAGATTTGAGAAAAACAAAAAGACTTATACAATCAACAAAAAACTTAACACATTAAAACAACAAAACAAAAATCAAGAACAAAAAAACAAAAATAAACACACATTTTACCCACGAACCATTAACCTCAGCAATACAGAATTTAACAAAAAAGAAACAGAATATTTAAACAATATGTCAAAAACTAACATAACCCAAAATGCAAACAAAAATCTAGAAAATTTAATAGTAGAAACAGAATTTGCCATTAACCTAATAAAAGACAATATACAAGAAGAAAAAAGAACAGAAGCAACACATATAATTAAAAAAATAATCACTAGCGAAATGAAAAACAAAGATAAACAAAAGAAAAACAATAAAACAATAAAAGAAATTAAAAATAAAGTAAAGAACAATAATTTAATAATAACTAAAGCAGACAAAAGTCAAGCAACAGTAATCATTGATAAAACAGACTACATCAAAAAAACCGAAGACTTCATCAACAATAATAAATGCGTACAACTAGATAAAAACCCAACAGAAAACTATCTTAAACAAACAATAAAACTAATAAAAACAAATAAAAACATTTTCAACAATAAAAACATAGACATATATATAAACAATAATCCAGAACCACCTAAAATGAACAGCCTAATAAAAATACACAAATTAAACAACCCAATACGTCCATTAATCAATTTCAAAAAAGCTCCTACATACAAAATAGCAAGAATAATAGCACAAAAACTAAAAAATAACCATTTAACAAATAACCATCATAACATAAAAAATACATACGAATTAATAGACAAACTAAAAATAATAAATATAAATGAAAATACATTTTTCACATCATATGACATAACAAACATGTACACTAATATCCCAGTAGAAGAAACAATTGACATAATAATAAACAAACTTATAGAACAAAATGAAAACAAACAATATATAACCGAAATAAAAAATAGTCTCCAACTAATACTAAAACAAAATTACTTTGAATTTAATAGCAAAATTTATCAACAGAAAGAAGGTTTAGCAATGGGATCACCATTATCAAGCATAATAGCAGAAATATTCCTACAACATATAGACACCAAAATACAAAACATCATAAAAACACATGACCCAGATGGCATATGGATAAGATATGTAGATGATGGACTATATGTATCAAATAACAAAAACACAAATGCAGAGAACATACTGAAACAAATCAATAACATACATCCCAAAATACAATTCACAGAAGAAAAAGAAAAACATAACAAAATCAACTATTTAGACATAACCATCACAAGATACAACAAACACATACAATATGCAATATATAGAAAACCAACTTCCACTAACATCATTATACCTAACCATTCTGACCACCCACCACAACATGAAATGGCAGCATTTCATTCGTTATTTAACAGAATGTACAAAATACCCCTAAACAAACAAGAAACTGACAAAGAAAGAAATATAATATACCAAATAGGTTATGCAAATGGATACAATAAAAATACTATGATCAAAATAGAAAATAAAATCAAATACAAAAAAAAACTGAACAATTAAGAATTAATCAAACTGAACAACACATAAATAATAACAACAACAAAAAATGGGCCACATTCACATATATAAATAATAAAATGTCAAAACTAACAAAACTATTTAAAAACACAGATATAAAAATAGCATACAAAACTAATAAAAATAAATTACAAAATCTAAATAGCTCACACAACAAAGATAATACAACAACCAACGGTATATACAAAATTGAATGCCAAGATTGCAATAAATGTTATATAGGACAAACAAAAAAACAGCTGAAAAAACGTTATTTTGAACACCTAAATGCATACAAAAAACCAAATATATATAAATCCAATTTAGCCACACATGCAATAAACACAGGACATGAATTCCCAGACATAACCAATGTAACACTAATAAAACAAATACCACACAAAGGCACCATAATGAACATTTGGGAAAATTTACAGATTTACAAACATAAAACACAAAACAAATTAATACCAGAACAAATACAAATCAATACAAAACATGACACAATATTCAAAGCACTCAACATCGAAAATACACAAAATACAAAAACAGATACCACAACCACACACAATAATGCAACATTGAAGGACCAAAGACCAACAAACCACCTTAATAACATCCAGAAGCCAACACACAAATACTGCACCAGAAGCAAGATGGCGAAGGCTGAAGATGGGAGAACAGGATCTCCCGAAACATGTTCCTTGGGAAAAAATATATCTTGAGGTAAAATAGTTATAAGTATTATAGTAATGTATAGAGAGAGAGAGAGAGAGAGAGAGAGAGAGAGAGAGAGAGAGAGAGAGAGAGAGAGAGAGGAAAATACTAAAAACAAATAATGTGTTTGTATACACATTTTTTGAATACACATTTTGAACAGTATAGTGCTTATTTTAATTTACTTCAATTCTCTTTCATATACATAGAGTGCTAATTGCTTTCGATTTGATATATTTGAATTAGTGTATAAAAACATTTTTCTGAAATTACTGGCAAGTGATATGATTGAAAAGTACAAGCCATATAATTGTGGTATAGTTCGTGCAAACAGTATCATAGTCTGTACACATTCACATATCTATGTACTTCAAATTAAATGATTATTCTTTTATTCATATATGTGTACAAATGTCTTGTGGTGCAAATGTGTTGTCATTGTTTTATTGTGCTAAATGTGTAATGCGTTTGTCTAAAAACCCAAATTATATTAATGGCATTAACAGGCATTGAACACAGAAAATACAGAAAGTATCTATTATTGAGTTGAAACTGTAATTCGTAATATAAATGTAATATGCACTTTACATAGACATGTGTCCAGTTCTTTCATCTCCATAGTTTGATATCTGTGTTTTCTGAAACTGTACATTATATAATTTTTATGATTTTGTAAAATTATGTATGCATGTGAATAGAGTTAAAAAGGTAAAATAATTTTTCTCTGAATTTTAACTGTGAGAACGTATTAGTATGCGGTTAAATAGTTGTAGATACAAAACACGCTTACAGATATTTTGTGGTTCCTGAATGATGTGGCAGTGGGTATTTTTGGTTATATCATTTTGCTATGTTGGACACTGGTTCTGGGGGGTGTATTGGTTTCTTTTGGGCTGGGAGTGTTACGGTCTATGGATAGTTGTGAAGTGGAAAGAGGACAATATAGAGTTTACACCAAGAGACTCAGTGTGAATGTTGTTCCAAGCAATAAGGTATTATATTTTATTAATTGAATAGTAAATAAATTTAACATGGTTGATGATTAGTTTCACAGAGAATTAACATTAACAGATTTTTGTTTAACTAAAGACGATGTGGCATGTTTGAGTGTGTATGTGTACATACTATGTGTTGTTTTAGGAAACAAATAGTTTGTTTAGGGGTTGTGATAAATAGGTCTGCTTAGATGAGAGAACTTTGTTACCAACTCAATACCTTGCATATCAAGACCTGTTAGTGGTTTCTCTTGTAAAATTAAAACTCTTGTATAATATATTCAGTAGTGGATCCTTAGAATCCTTAAAAAGAAATACAGTATTTCAACACAAACATAAAATGTTGGGAGCCAAGTTGGTGCAGTGTTAGCACTGTGGATAATTTATCACAATATCCAACCAAACTGTAGCCCCCACACCCGAGTCTTCATTTTGGCTTCATTAACTGGGAGAGCTGTCAGCATTCAAGGACTGTGTTAGCCACATGCAGTATGATACTGAAAATAATGGTCGATTTACATGAAAATTACAGACATCATGGCATCTGCCTTTTTGACTAGAGTAAGCATACTATGGCTGGTGATGCAAATTCACTGAAGGCAGTAAAATTTGGCAAGTTGAGTCAGCATTGGAGAGTAGAACTATAGCTTTTGTGGGACCAAAAAGATTGCTTTTTATTGGATTTTATGGAGCTGGGAACAATAATTATAACAGAGATGTCCTATGGAATGCTTTCAAGAGTGCCATTCAGAACTGGTAATGTGGATGGTGATTTCAAACAGTTGTTCTCATTTATAACAGTATGCAGCCATACATGCTGTCTGCACTATTCAGGAGGTGCAGCAGCCCTAATTAGATTTTTTTGGTCACCTTCCCTTGCAGTGTGGGCCTTGAACTTCATGACTTTCATACCTTCTTTCAACTTAAAAAGTGGCTGTGTTCTTGATGGTTTGAGGAGAGTAGTCCAGAACTAACTCAGAGTCCAGGCTGTGGTTATAGTATAAAATACAGCATGTCCTCTTGTGGACAAAATGTTGAGGAAAATAAATTAAGTATGTACACATTTTGTGCCAGTAGCAAAAATGTTTTTTTTTATATTTGTTTTTATTATGATTGACTGGCCCTCACTAAACACCTTCTTGGTGCATTCTGGATCCACCACTGAGTATTTTGAGGAAGAGAGAGAGTGCTATAAAAGCTTTGTAAGAAGCCATAGAAGTTTTAATGTAACTTAGTATTTCAGTGGGATTGTCTAAATGAGACTGTTCAAATATAAATGCAGAATTCACAAAAATGTTAATGTAAATTGTAAAATTGTAGTTGTAAATGTATAAGTTGAAGATAGAACGTGCAAGTAACTGTTTTATGTGTTCCTTGATGACTATTCATAACAGTTCTGCACATAATCATTTATTTTAAGTTTCAAGCAATCTTTCATTGACTTGCATTCAGGTATTGTTTATTATAATTGTTATTTAGTATTTCTACTCCAATCATTTCACTTGTTTCTACTTCATCATTCACTCCTAAAGTGATGAAAGATTTAGAACACTAATTGAAGTTCCTTGAGTTTAATGCATTAAAATATAAACAATAAACATTCATTTCAGAACATTTTCTAGTAATACTGTTATGATGGTCTCACTAATCGTCATATGGTACAGTGGAAAACAAAATACAAGACACCAATTAAGTCACTAATCACCAGCTTTATCACAATTGAACAGTTTGTAATCAACAAGATAGTCTCACAACAAATAAAATAAAAATTGTTCACATGCAATAAAAATGTCAACTATTAGAGTCACACGCAATTATAAAATACATAACACTTCGCCACAATACTTCGAACCTCACTGGAATAAATCGCCACTAAAATTGAAACTAAGCATCGCTGAGTGCTTGTATTTATAATCCACTGAGATTTCAGAATAATAATCCATACTACGCATCAACAACCCTATTAGAGTGTAATTGCTTGCTGCCTTGAACACAGTGTGTGTGGACTGGTGAAATCTGGATCAGTTTCAGCTGCGGACACGTGACAAGTGTCATGTCATTGTCCTTCATCTCAAAGTAGCAGCAATATGTGTGCACACACATTATAGCCAGCTTCCACTGGAATAGCCGAAAAACACATAATGTTCTATAATGTCATAATACTGCCCCCTCCTTAAGCCTGTTCATCCCGAACTAGCAAGCCATCTCTGAAGTAATACTTGGCCAGGCGATCTACGTAGCTGGTCTACTTGCAAAAGGTAATTCTCCAGCTCTTCAAATTCAGTCTCGTTTGACCCGAACATCAAGTTCGCAGGAATATGAGTCTTCCGCTCAACCACTAGTTTTGCTGGAATCACTCTTGTTGCATCATGTACTGATGACCTATACGCCATTAGCTGGTCCAAGTCTGATTGATTCTCATCAACATCCTCTTGCATAACTTCATCTTCAGCAATGTTTCCCCGGGCGTTTCCACTAACTCGGGAAAAGAAAGAGTCTTGTCTCGACACCCATAATTGGCTTTCCAATCACTTCTTTTGTCGTTACTCATATTTGTACTTCCTCTGCTAGTTCTTCTTACATTTCCACTTGCAATAGGAAGGGTTCCTCTTGATCACACCTGTTGACTTCTTTTTTGGCCCGTGCCACTTGCTTTATCGAGTGGTTGGCAGACCCTGTCATTTTAACCATGCAACACTTTATCTTCTCTTGGCCAACCCTTAGGACATTCTCACTTAAGTCCACAATGAATCCGTAGGCAGTCATAGTGTCCGTGCCAAGAATCACTTCTTCGACAATATCTGCAACGGTCGTTTGGTGGCTAAACTCGAGAAGACCCAGGGGTACACATACATTTACCTTTCCTAACACTTTGACGGGGCTTCCAGTCACAGTCTGTATTGTACAAGAGCTAATTAGAGGCTGGCAGTTGCTGACTAAGTCAGGAGGCACAATGGACACTGTTGCACCCATGTCAGCTGTAAATGATGTTGGTTTACCTTCCGCAAATGCATTAACGATCAAGTTTCCACTGGTCTTATGTAGCATGGAAACTGTGCGCTGTTCTGGGGCTTTACTTCTTCAATTGATGCGATCACACTCTTCTCTCGGTATTTTCTTCTCCCAGCAGTCTACCTGTAGATGACCATGTTTCACACACTTGTAACACTTCAGCCTTCTGTCTTTTTCCTATAATATGTATGCACACACACATTATATCCGGCTTCCACTGGAATAGCCAAGAAACACATAGAATGTTCTATAATGGCGTAACATACTTTATGACATTAAAATCAGCTGAGGCATATTGTATAGAACTGACTATTGAAAAACTGATAATATAACCTAAATTATTATAGTTAAAATTGTGTGAATGATATTTTAGTATTAAAATCTTTTTGTGGTAGATAGCAACTTCATTCTGGACTAACATTAGGTACTTATCTGAAAGTCATTCATAGTTAGTGCACCATCAGTAAGTTAGCTGTTAAATTGTTAGATTATAAACGTAAAGCTATATCACATGTATTAAAAATTTGTACAAATTGAATTATAGTGAATTTAAATAACATAAAGGGGAAAAGACACAAATGTCACACATGCACCCAGTAGTCTATTTAGGAATACAATAGTGCACAGGAATTCAGCTTGTGTAACACTAGCTAACTTATTCAACTGATGTTGTCTACTGATAATTCTGAGTGACAGGGTTACCAAAATGTTCAATATTTTATGAGAGTGAATTTCAGAATAAAACCTACTGTTATAGAAAATACCTCGTGTTTGTAAATGAGGAGCTTACCCTGTTTTATATGAGAAAATGATCCCTTAAGTTTTTGTATATCTGAAATGTGAGAAGATCAAAATATTAAAATATTTACTGTCACTTTTAAAGACAGTAATAAAGTACACTTGTATAATTGGTTAAGCCAAATTTATACACTGAAGACTGCAGAAGGCAAAGTAAATCGGTTTTATTTTGACAGAATCATGATTGTGTTTCCATTTAAAAGTATTTTTAGTTTTTCATCACTTGGAGACATATGTTACCAGAGATCTGTAGTGATCAAATAACAGTTCCATTTGAGCTACATTTGTTCATATATTCATGGTACCCAGGTAGATTATTTGAGAAGGGAATACTAAGGAAAATAAACAAACCATTTAAAGGAGGCAAGATGTGTTGTGACTAAGAAAAATAGAGAGTTTGAGGTGACCTAAAGAAATGTAGATATCATTCAGCATATCAAACCATATCCAACAATGTGCTGGTTAAGGCATATTCCTAGAATGGTGACCAGCAGAACACCCAAACTGATACTTGGGACTATAATACCTAGATGAGACTGAGGTTGTAAAGGGGAAGGTGGATAAAAGTGGGTAGGAGCCCAACACTGATCATAGGATGTTGAGCGAAGGAATAAAGCTAGGGATCATTGTACCAAATACGTTGAAATGTGTTCATACTCAAACACCAAACATTGGAATGCTGGTATTATTGCCTCGTATTTTCAGTTTTCTGAAACCAGAAATCTGTTTAGCAGTTGATGCTGGTATTATGTTATGAAAGAATAAGTCTTGACAATTTTTTTTCTTCAGTTATAAACAGAATATTGCCACTATAGCATATTAACCCATTATTTTATTATAGGTAGTAAAAGAAAATGGATTATACAACAGCATTAGCAAGTAAAACTAAATTTCATTAGACATTCATCAATCATATCATATGCATTGTTTATATGAAATGTGTGTGTGTGTGTGTGTGTGTGTGTGTGTGTGTGTGTGTGTGTGTGTGTGTGTGTGTGTGTGTGTGTGTGTGTGTGTGTGTGTGTGTGTGTGTGTGTGTGTGTGTGTGTGTGTGTGTGTGTGTGAATCAAAATTGCCAGATATTTTGTTCTGACCGACCTAAAACGTAGTATGTTTCATTTGGCATGTTTTCACATATTCTTGTGGCTGATACTAATTGTTGTGCCCCATATTTTACATGCAAATGTAATTGTCTTGTTTTTCTGTTATTGTCAGTTTCATGATTGGATCGATTACTAATTAAGTTCTTAAATCCTATTTCCACTCGTTTTAGATATTCATGTCATAATCTTAAATATTAATTTAGTAAGAACATGCATATGTAGGAAAACTGCAAATGACACAATAGTACACTGGAATTCAAACCAATCATGGTTTCACAAAACAAATGCTACTACAACAAAATCATTAGAACTTGTAAATAAAAAAGATAGAAACATATTACATTTTTTAAATAGTTCTAGTTTTGGTTGAAATGGATATAATGAACATTTAATTAAATACTTATTTATGAATACAAACAAAAAGAACTAATGAAATTAATATGATATAAATTTGTGAAAATATATAAAGTACAGATATACCAACACTGTATATTTTATAATAAATAATATTAATATGAATAATATTAAGATGTAAATTAGCACAGAGACAAAAATTGTGGTAATTTATACTACTAAATTATTATTAGTACAATAAATGAATATGAATTTAGATATATTTACAAGGAAAATATATTTTTGTAATTATATTTTTTATATTAGAGAACTTATAAAATTTATATAAAATGAAAATATAAAATATAGTAGGAAAAACTTTCTTAAAAATAAAAACTAAATTATTGTCAGTTTATAGAAGTATATGAAAATAATTCTTAATTAAAGCAATATTGTTAGTAGAAAAATATTGTATACATTCACTATGAAAAACAATTATGAAACGACGACATTAACTCGAATTAGAGATCAGCTGACATGGATATTTTGTAACAGAATTAGATTTTGAGTTTAATTTTTTTTCATTCTGAATTACTGCAATGCCACCTCACACTTTATAAGCTCTAGAACCACCATTGACAACATGTACAAATGACTGTCAGAAAGGTTTACCTATTACTGAGAAACCATATAAATGAGAAATCGTATATCAAAAATAATGTAAGCAATAATGGAAATAATGGGGTAATTTTAGGATGTTGTAGTGAACTGAATAAAAGTGCTATATTGACATCAGGCAAGTCATAAGGAAGTGTTTTGTTGATTTTAATTATCATATTTTGTATAAGACTAAACATAGTTTTTTCAGAAATCTGGACAGTTAGTTGAGTTTTTAATAATCTGGGATATTTTATGTCCAGCAGTGTTGAATCTTTGTTGGAAAACCCATTATTAAAGGAAAGAAATTTGTCTTCAGAAATTTCTTTTACGCTCTTACACAGTGTTTTGCAGGAAGCTATGAGACAGGAAAAATATTTGTTTATAAAAATACATCCTTCTCTGACAGAAAAATACGCAAGTCTCAAATGATCCATTGGAGATGTCACTGTGCTTGATATTTTTGATATCCCAGTACTGTTCAACAGTTGTTAGGGTGATAATTTTTTCTATACTTTCATCTTCCTTGTAATCATTCTTTTTGGATTAGTTGATAGATGATGACATGGACAAGACAGTCATCCGTAATGTGCATGTGTATGTAAGATGTCCGGCATTCTATATTACCAATACTGGTAATACTAGTTAGGTTGTTATATAAACTTAAAAAAAATAAAAATTTGTCTGAATATTAATCTGTCTGAATCAGTATTGTGTGGAAGAGTTATTGGTAATATAATTTCTGATTCAGGAAAACTAAAAGAAGTTGAAACATAGTTGTATGAAGAGTGTCTTATAAACAATTGATATGTTTTATATGTCAATTTTTGTATGTGCGTCTTGCTTTTCTCATTGCAACAGTTTCTGTCCGATGTGTTTTGCTTTTAACATAGCATCATTCTGATATAGTATGCATAACTATTGCTTGTTTTATTTTGTTCTGCTGTAAAATCTGTATTTACGAGTAGCATTGATAGTCATAATTGTAGAAAAAAAATCAAACAAGTTATCTAAAAGTAATTTTGATCTAATTATATAAAAATGTTTCAAAATCTTAAATATGTGAACTGCACACGCATTTGTAAAACCAGACGTAAATAATATTTCAGTTAATACAATAAAACATTATACAGCACTGTTGTACAGTGATCATTTTCAACTGAACCACACAGTAGCATTAATTTTATAGAACTGTGTTACTTTCGATATTTGTGGGTTTTTTTTTTGTTCAAGTAGAAATATAAAGTCTGGCAATGAAGTTTGCAACCTCACTACAATAAAATTTCTACATGCTGTATCACTGAGTATAACTACTGCAATAATTCTCCTTGAGAAGCTGTTTAATGATGTACAATATGTAGTCCACCCAACAAATCAGCTTTGGAACTAATTTAATTAAATATTTCCATTTCAGTGTTTCCTGTGTCTTTAGGAAAGGAAAAATCATGTGAGACCACAGCCGGCAAATAGGGCTGGTATTTCAACAAATGATTTTTCTGCTAAAAACTCACTCAGACATGCCAGCAATGTGAGTCAGTGCATTGTCATGATGTAAGATATTTGTTCCTGGTGTGTCCCTGATGTTAGAAACCCCTTTAAGACTTTTCCATCTAATTTTGCCATAGCCTTTTCATACATCCAAAATGATATGGTAGCAGAGTAATTGTATTTTGCTGCATGTTTGCTATCCTTATTGTCTGACTGATAGTTACTTTTATTTCATATGAAGACATAAAGGCCTTTTCAGGCTGTGGTATTTGTAGTCTTTATGCTATGGTTTGTTTTCAATAAATCAGATATGAAACAAAAATAATGTATCTTATTAGTGTGTTGTTCTTAAGGCCCGTTTTCCTAGGAGCAGGTTTTTTGTGTCGCGCGATCCTGGTAGGGCTCTTATCACGTCGGCAGGAATGTATTCAATTATCATGCTGCACGTTTGTGTTTTCCTAGCCGGATGCATTTCAGCTATTCATTCGATGTAGGTAGTACTAGATGATAGTGGTTATAATTCGGAGTGTTAGTGTTCCCAGTCTAAATGAATCGTATGGAGCAAAATAAAAAGAGACTTGTTGCTTTGCTTATTCTCAAGCACATCCATATGGATGATGAAGATGAGAATTATCTGTTGTCTACGGCAAAGAGCAGAAAATTAATCTATAAAATGTTCTTAAAACGCGAAGATGAGGGTGTTTTCAAAATATTGGTTAGCAAACATTTACACGACGAAGAAGAGAGATTCAAGAAATATTTTCGATTCACCCGTGAGCAGTTTGCTTCAATTTTACAGTGCATTGAAGATGACCTAAGAGGTCCCAGTTACAATATTGTGAAGTCACCTACAACACCTATATGTTGAGCATTTTCCCAATTTCTGCCTATTTTTCTAGTGTGTGGAGAACGGCGTGTTGAGTTTGGCGTATTGCGTCCTACGCGGGGCAAAAAACCTGCACCTAGGAAAACGGGCCTTTATGGTTCTGTCCATCAGTTTTCTTCTATCATAGTAGGCTGTTAACGTCCGTGAATCAAAAACAGTGAATATTTATATTTTATTTAACTATACAGTGGTTGCCAAATAACGTCTAGTAGTACTGGAAACATCTTGGTAACATCAGTGATAATGTATTAGTATTTTATCAACAGCATCAGTTAAACTCATATTGAGTCATGTAAAATGAAATGACAGTTTTGTGTCTCTATTTAATTAAAATATTCAGTATATATTTGGAGTATGTGAATGTTATTTTTAGATGGCGAAAAGTGGTCACACATAACATGCCAAAAATGCTAGAGATCCTGTCATGTTAATGGACATGCTATTGGGTGGAGTAAGTGTTAGTTAAAATAATAACAGCTAGTAACTAGTGATGCCAAACTGTATACAGTGATGCTTTCCTGAAGTAAAACCAACGTATTCGTTGTATTTATAAGAGCAGACTTATAACGGTATCAGCAAAGTGGCCACTTTGGTCATTAACTCGTATTTTAGTTGGTATAGTATGACATTTGCCCTGAATAAAAACTTATAAGGTTGCATTTTGGGGAAGATGACTCAAAAACTGAAATTTCTTCCAAAAGATCTTTTAACATGTAGCCATTAAACATCTTTATTTAGGGATAAGAAAATTACAGTTATTGTATGATTGTGTAGACGCCTCATACACAACACGTACACATAGCCAAGGGGTTACTGGGAGTTACAGCCTATATCTTCAACTGGATAGGTCGCCAGTTGGATCTTATATGTAAAACTGCACGCAGGCAGGCAGTTATAAAATTAGTAACTGTTCCTACTGCCACCAAACACATCTGTCCCTGCTTGCCATCAGTAAACCATCTGCTACCATTATATACTGCTCTATATCCCCATTATGGAAAAATCTTGGTTAGTACCCCCCCCCCCCCAGAAAAATTGTACTACTTCAGATCATCTGATGAGGAAGAATGGCGAACTGAATAAGTTGGATGTACAAGAGAATAGTTAACAGATTTTTTAGACATTTAAGCTGTTAACATATTCTGTTTTAAGCTGCTCTAGCTTCATAGAACTTTATAGAAGACTTACAATTAATTTTAATAGTGAAAATAAATCTACATTAACATAACCTTATTTTAGTCCAACCGGTAAAGAACTATTTATCCTTTAGGAAGACAAGCTGTTGTAACGGAAATTGTTTCAAAAGATTAGCCTTCTGATTTGGAGCACTGTCTTATATGACTCTGTGGTGATGCAGTCATTGGTCCACAAATAAGAGTAAAGAACCCAGTTTTACAAAACAGCCTAACAGTTTTTGACTTCTGTAAGTGTTATTTTACATTTCAGTTCTGTATTTTTTTATTGCTCTTCTGTCTGCTTAGTTTTTTATAGGAGAATTAAGGAGTCATTTCATTTTTGTTAGTATAGTATGTATTGTTATTAAAAATGACCTTTGGTCATCAAAACATACACTCGTCCTTTTCTTTACAAATTAAACTGATCATTGACATATACTGTACTATTATAAACAGATGAAACCAGAATTTACGGATTGTAAAAGACAGCATCACAACATGACAGAAGTAGAAAACAAATTCTGCTGAACTTGGCAAATAGTCCTTTATGACACTAAATGTAATTAAACATCTAATACATGATTAAACATAAGATTTCATAAATTCAGTTTATATGAAACCATACTGTCATATATCGTGCAAAAAGTGTGAGGGAATAACACAAAATCCGATTATGGTGTTCATACCTTAGTACATATAGTTCCTGATACTCTGTAGTTCTGTTGTGTGACCAGATGAAGCTTAATAGAACAAAACTTATTTTACAAAACCCTATTATAATATATTAGAAGATAAGGATATACTTGAATTCAATCAAAATAGTACTGAGTAGTGACAATAGTACATTTTGTAAACATTGTGCAGTGTGCAGTTCACATATAAGTTTGGATAAACTTATAGATTATTAGTTGTATTTATGTTTGTAGTACGATAGTATTCTGTTTAGAGACATGTTTCTCGTGCAGGGTCTGCATCTGGATATATCGTAAGTAATATCAACACATATGACTTAACTGGTGTGACATCAACATTTATCTGTTAAATCTATACTTAAACTTCGGTTTTAAAATATTTCATTTATTATTTCTTGGAGAACGTTAATGTCACATTCCTCACAATCTGTATTTCCTATATTTCATTAAATTGTTAGAATTTACCAGTTGTCATCATTTGTTGTTAAAAGAAAAGCAGATTTTACTGTTATTAGCATTCAATTCAATTAACCTATAAGTTAATAGCATTAAATGCATGTAGGTATTTTGTAAAAAATACTTTTGAGGTGATCTGAGAAATTTTCAAGTAATTTTATCAGAAAATTCAGTACTTGTTTGAATAAATATTAGAAGTATTTTACATGTTTATGGCATACAGTAAGTCAGTGGTTTAAAATTTTTCAGTGTATTAATATTACTAACATCTGGTTATTAAAAAGTGTGTTTATTAGTTATAGTGACATGTTTGTTAATCATAATTGGAAATATAATTTGCATTTTGTTTTCAACTGAAGATTAGTATTTAATTTCGTATTGTGTTTCTTAAAAATTCTTATATAAATTGGGTTATAACTTTTGAGTATAGTTTGAACGTAAGCCATATATTAAAAAAATGAATACAATAGTTAGCAAACATTTTCCAAAGCCAAGTTTAGACTTTAAACATCTAAAAACAAACATGAAAATAAATGTATGCATTATGGGAAATATTTTAGTAACAAAATCATAAAAAACTGGTAGTTTAAAAAATCTACTAATTATTAAACAAAATTTTTGTAACATAACATTTGTGTGCATGTCAGATGACATCACTTGTTGCACTGCAGTATTTTCGATTGTGAAGTGCATGAGGTTTTTTACTATCCATTTAGTGTAGTCATCCGGTATTGAAAATAATAGCTTATAACTTGATATGTTAGCAGGTATTAAATAAAATTTGAAAGTGTTAATATAAAGTTTTATAGCTGTTAGACAATCGCTGTAATCTTATCAGTGAATACCATACTTCGTTTTATGAAGGACAGAGTACTTCTTTATTTTCAGATCTTGATACACTTTAAAGGTCATAATGGTTTTGAATTCCATTGTACTTCACAGAGATCATACTATTGCACAACACAACCTGGTTGAAATTTTTAAAATGACCTGAAAAAAATTATGTGCAGTGTGATATATATAAAAGTATAAAAAAAGTAAACCCACCTAGGATAGTCATGATGTGTTATGCATGTACTTTTAGATTGTTTAGTTTCAAGTTGAATTTTAACATTTGTTAGGAATTTACTAATAAAACTAGTGGTAACATCACCCACTTTTGTAGGTAAGTACAGTTTTTGTGTTTTTTTTTTCAAATTGTAAGAGTAATATGCCTGTTGAAGAAAGTATACAGTTGAATTTATAGATATGTGCATTTTCTCTGCATTTTTTCATGCACATTGCAGTACATTAACTTCAGGTTAAGTGTCCATCTCTTTGGAATGTTAACAGACTTTTCAGTGATGTAATTCTGTATATGAATTCTAAAATCTGTGATAACCAAAAAAAAAAAAAGTAACTTGATTGTCCATACAAAAAGTGAATTCAGTGAATGTATGATTTTGATAATGATTGTTATGTGACAGACTTGATTTTATGAGCATAGAATAAATTCATAACATGTCTCTTTTTAAAATGTCATTTGTTACTTTCATAAACCATTTCATCTTATGCATGCTGAAACATGCATTTTCTTTTAAAACAAGTTATTTATATGATACATTTTTATAATTATTTTTATTTTGAAATACTGAATGATAGATTGTTGTGAATTATTAGAATGTTTTATGCAGCGAATTAAGTTTTATCTGAAAGAAATATGTTTTGTAGGTAATTAACAACCATTCTCCACTTCGAAGCCGACTGAGTTCTTCAGTTTTGAACAACAGTATCACTAGTAACAGCACCAACAGTAGTGGTGGGCTAAGTGGATTAAAAAATATAGGGAATACAGTAAGTATGGTTAAGCATAAATTATGTATAATATAGAAAATGCACAAACAGTACATACAAATACTCAAGTCATTTACTATTTCACATGTACTATACAGATAATAGAATGTACTTATCAAGGGAAAGCTCATGACCAGTTGTATGTACAGTACAGTCTCAGTTATTCGACGTAAGCAGGCAGGCAGCATGTCAAATATGTGGGAGTATTTGATAACAGGATAACATTTTTAACTATGTTTTAACTGTAAAGTATTTTATTTATATAAATATATAATAAACCATATTACGAGGGGGTACCCAAAAATAACCGGAATAGCGCTGCGATTGGCAGAGCTTACGTAGTACGCATTTCTCCCGCTAGGCAAGCGTAGCGCAACTCGTTCCGAGTTCAGTGCCGTCATTGTTGTCGCCTGGGAAGGTTGTGTCTGGTCACAGTAATTCGTTTTGTAAAAGCAGTTTCGCTTGCTGCTCGTTTTTTGCCATGGCGGATTTAAGTGAACAGCGCGCTGCTATGAAATTTTGCTTCCTGCTTGGGAAAAACGTCACAGAAACTGTTGTGATGTTGAAAACAGCTTACAAGGATAGTGCTATGGGAAAAACTCAAGTGTACCAATGATTTTCTCGTTTCAAAGAAGGTGAAATGTCAATTGATGACAAACCTCATTCTGGACGTCCGTCAACTTCCAGAATTGACGAAAATGTTGAAAAAGTTCATGCAATCATGCTTGAAGACCGACGACGGACCATTGAAGAGATTAGTAAGTTATCTGGAATAACTTGTAGCTTGGTTCAGCGAATTTTGTCAGAAGATTTGGGGATGAGAAGGGTCACTGCAAAATTTGTGCTCACGCAGCCATTTGAGTGCGCCAGTTTTTAGCAAAAAACAACATGACTCCCTTGCCCCACGCCCCTTACTCACCTGACCTCGCTCCATGCAATTTCTTCTTGTTTCCTTGAATGAAGAGGGACATGAAAGGACAACGTTTTGACGACGTGGAAGTGGTAAAGAAAAAAACGAGGCAGGAGCTGTCGGCCATCACAACAGACGAGTTTGAAAAATGTTTCCAGGAATGGGATCGCAGATTTGACAAATGTATTAAGTGTAATGGAGAGTACTTTGAAGGTGATAAGGTTGTTTTGTAAAAAAAAATTAAATACATAGCTTTAAAAAAAATGCCTGTTATTTTTGGGTACCCTCTCGTATGTGTACAAATATTTCTGTAACAAAACTAATTTAATTTATAAACTGTAAATGGTAGTACTGTGTTATTAAGACATTTTTTTATAAATTCAGTGTTATTGAACAAAAACTGGAAATTGTTTATTTGTCTTATTGACTGCCATTTTTTTGCTGCCAAATCACACCATCTCAGGAAGAACAGTATAAAAGTACTGGTAGCTTCCAGTTCTTCCTTATGTGTCATCATTTCAGCGGCCATTACTTCATTTTTATCATCACTTATAAATTGGACAGTATCCTTATTAGTGCTGCATTTTTTCTTTTTAATTTTTAGTGCTGTCATGAAATGAAATGTCAGAAAAATGAAAGGTCGAATAATTGTGATTCTGCTGTACTGCACACATAGTATTTCTTATTGTGTACCAGTGCACTTATCCATTTCTTATTGTGTGTGTCAAGTTTCTTGTAATCAATGTGCTTTAATTATTATACATCATCATGAAGTGATTTACTCCTGAAACTCCAATTGATGACCTTTTTGAAGGCATGCACATGAAATAGGATACTTAAAACAATCTATACATGTTCAACTTAATAAAATGTAAATGTAATACAAAGTATGACAATAATTACTTTATTGCAGTGTTTTCTGAACTCTGTGGTTCAGTGTCTCAGCAATACTAAATCACTTATGGAATATTTCACAAGCCGACAATATACGTCTGACATTAGATCTGACTCTAAAGGAGCTTTAATTAAAGGTAAAAAAATATAGATGTTTAAGATGCCTCAAATCCTAAAATCAGTAGTAATAACATACTAAATTGTTCTTTCAACTTTCCAGTATTTGCTGATTTGATTCAAGAACTGTGGCAGGGAGAAGGAAAGCATATTAACACCAGCGCTTTCAAAAGTCAAATCCAAAGGTATGCTCCACGCTTTGGTGGATATTTGCAACATGATGCGCAGGAATTTTTACGATACCTTTTAGAAGGGTTACATGAGGACATTAACAGGGCCATTAAGCCAAAAGTTCTACCCGATATTGATGATGATTTAAGGTAATGTTACTTGGTTCTCTAATAGTCTTAATTCTTATTGTTTTTGCTTCTTATTGTTACATGAACATAATCATTTTGTGATGTTCATTTTATTGTAGTGACAACCAGAAGGCACTGGAGTGTTGGAAACGTTACCTTCGTACTGATAATAGCAAAATAGTTGACATTTTTGTAGGACAGTTGAAATCTACACTACAGTGCACAGTATGCAATCACTGTTCAACAACATTTGAAGTATTTTGGGATCTGTCATTACCTTTACCTAAAGCTACCAGCAAAATTTCATTGTCCCAGTGCCTAGAACTTTTCACTAAGGAAGAAATTTTGGATGGTGATGAGATGCCTGTAAGTAAATATATTATTTTTATGTAATGTATATCTATAATATTTTGAATACTGAAACCAACACTGACATTCTTTTCAAAATGTGTGTGTGTGTTTTGTGATTATATGATTGAAATTATCTATTTAAAACCAGTTAAAGTAGATATGAGATATGTGTAAAAGCCTGATAAAACCGCTTGATCTGCAGCAGTTGGCTTACAATTTTTTTAATACATAATTTTTTGGAAATGTGTAGAAACAGAAAATATTTCCCAGCTAATCACTACAATTATGACAGTTTTGAACCACACATCCAACCTTTTTTTGTAATATAAAATTATAAAATGGGAGTTACTTGATGTGATTAAGTGTAACACTAATCGTCCGTTACTTATTCATTCAATAATTATTAAATTATACCAAAAAAATATATACATAAATAAAATAAACCATAAACACTGAAAGTATAAACTACTAAAAATGAAGTTATCGAACTAAAATGATTTGAGAAAGAATATTCTTCTGTGGTTTTAGTTCAGTCACTGAATATTTAATTTTTTTTTCAATTTTTTAAATGTTATTGTATACACAATTGCTATCAGTAACAAGAACGTAATCAGCTGATTCTAAGTATCAACTAACTATTGTCACTCACTAAACATCTCCAATCAACTTGACGTCAGTGAATAAACATACACACATACTGTTGATTAACATCAATTCATTACACATTTTATATTTTTAATTATCATATTTAACCTGTACTCACCATGCGGTTTACATGCAGCTTCCGGTTTGCCACGTGGCTCTATCACCAACATTAGTTATCTTATCTGGGTCCAAGGTATCGTTAAGCGAGAGACAGAAACAGTTGGGATTGTCGAAATAAAGATCCGTACACATGTATATACAATAGAACTCTAGTTTTAATATTTCTCAAGTGTCATGATCAAGGTTACAAAATACCAAATCAAAATGGAGTCATATACTCAACAAGATGGCGGCTTTGCAGTTCCGCTCCACTAGTTATTAATTACTTTCATTATTTCTTTCTAGTGTGTAATTATACACAAAAAAAAACATTTACTATACTGCAGTTGTGATTGAAATTAGATATTCAGTTTTATATTGTTTAAAACATAAACCAATGCCTCGGTTTGGTAAATGCCGGCATTCTCTCTCTCCCTCCCTCTCTCTCTCTCTCTCTCTCTCTCTCTCTCTCTCTCTCTCTCTCTCTCTCTCTCACACTCTCTCATTACATACTTTATCAATGGTACATTTTATTTTGTTTATCATAATTTCGAGCTCGATTTTTATAAAAGGATATTACTGTAAATTTTGACTTTCCTGAATAATGTGGGAGTGTTTCAGCTCAGACATTCCCCATGGCAGGCCCGGTGTTCGGCGTACTTAGATGGTCGGTGTACTCTCCAGTTTTGTCTGTCCTCTGTGCACTGAATTTACGTTATGCTGATTATTACTTTAATAACACTGTCTACTTGTAGTTACATTTTATTGATGATTCAAAAACACTTTAGCTGGTAAAATACGCCAGCGAAATTTTAGCGTGTTAACGCCATGAAGGTATTCTGCAGACTGAGAGCGCCATATTTGCATAATTTCAACAGGTAGAAGGGATTATCTCGTCATCGTTCTATTGTCTAAAACGACTGATGCCATTGTTCTGCGTCACAGTTGTTACGTTTTACATTTTTGATGACAACAACAGTATTTTTGACTGGCTTTGTCCAGATATGTGTGTAGAACCTCACGTACGCCATGACCTTGAAGTCGACTTGTACTGACGAAACTGCGTCGTGTGTAATACATTTGGAAAAGCTAACCTAACCACTTCTGAATATATATAGAAATACAATAAAATTATTCTCTCTGTACCAATGAATCCTAAGACGGACTTTTGTACCGTCACAAAACCCCCCTCAATGAGAGGTTTTATGTTGAAACATAAAAACTCTCATTGACTCATTCACACTTCCTAAAGGGATCAGCCCAGATATGGTGCCACAACCCCCTGTAGTGTTTACATAAAAAAGAAATACAATAACTTACCCGTGGTCCAATGATGATGATAGTGTCTGCATGACCTTACTGGACTTCTCAGGTGAGATCCCAACACCGCAAGGCCATTTAGGCATTCAACGTTCCTGCTCTGACACGCAGGCCAGCTCAGGACCGCCGTCACTGCATCACCAAACTCTGAAACATTGCGTACAAAATTTAAAATAGTGGCCTTGTATCATCCCATATCCACAACTGATATGTCTCCCCTTAGCTGCATTGGTTTGCCCAGAGGCATTGGTTTTCTTATCCCTAAGTTTTCAAATAACAAACAAGATTTAAGACAGAATATCCTTCTCCTTTTACATTCCCACCTTTAACAAAACTGGACTCCAGTCAACACTACTTTACCTTTTCCACCACAAGAAAATATGTACTTATACTAAGATCATAACACGTAAAACAAAATTTTTAAATTTTCAAAACAACAACTATCTATCTCTATCATATAAAATTCAAAACATAACTTTTATCATGGCAAACCAACTAACTTTTAAAATTTTATCTATCAGGTTTCCTGATTTCAATATTTCTTTACCACAGAATCAGAACTATTTTTTGTGTTCAATACCATTATTAACATCATTTACTTAATACTTAACATCTGTTACCATTGCTACCCCTGTAGCAACCTCCCAGCCACACACTATTACCATACAACATAATAAAACATAGTAAAACATTGAACATTAAACATTAACATTGTTACATTTGACTGAATAATTCACATTTATATAATTTGCATAAAAATTGATACACCTTACTACTTGAACTTTCTATTTACTCTTAACAATTCTTTTACATCAACTTTTAATCATCTAACATTTGTTACCATTGAGATTCTCCAAAAAAATTCAAATTTATTATCCACCTTTATGTTACATCACCGTTCATTGGTTATCACCTTTCCACTATGAATTTTCTCTTTCTAACATTTTCATTTTGATCATTATCTATTAGTTTGGGTGTCTCTGTTATTCACTATACTTTGATTTATTAAATTGGCATCTAACCTTACTCACCTTTCTTCCTAGTACCAGCCACTAACAGATTTCCTAGGGTTACACCAATCTCTCAATAACAACCCCTTTCACTAATTCTACTTATACCATTCTCCTCTTGAAATAAAATATCTATTACCTCTTTGTACCTAGGATGTGTGTTCCCAACCTTGACAATCCCATTCATCACCTTTTGCCCTTCCCATAATCTCGGCAAGCACTCTAACCCGTCTCTAATTACGGTAACTGCCCAACGATGCACGTTGATCACACCTTACCACCTTATCACTATCTACAAAATATCACCAGCAACTATTTAATCTCCATATACATTATTCATCTTCTCTACATATAATTACTCTCCCTACTGTGTCCCTAAAATATATAACACCCTCTTTGTGTATTACTGGTATTTCAAAATTCTTATTCTCTCTAACTCCCATTAAAATTAACTTGGGTAACTCACATGCCTTATTTATCATTATCACCCAAACCTCTTTACAACATTTCACCTTAATATAACGCTAGAAAATTCATCACTTATCTCCTAATAACAATAATTCAATCTAAACATATTATGTGTTTAATCATTTGCTATACATTAGATACTCTAAATCTCATAAAATCATTTATATTCATTATCAACTCTCTCTGTACAACAATAATTAAGCAATTAATCTTCAATTATTTAACTCCTTATTTAAAATCTCATAATTAATCTCCTCCTTTGTCTAGTCAAAACAAAAAAATGTTACAATTATTATTAAATCAACTAACCTATAACTTCCTGTTACATACATATTTTACAGAAAAATACATATAATACACAACCTAAAGAATACATCAATACCTGGACATTAACACAAAAAAAAATATACAATCCAACTTATTATTTGTTATCGTGAACCATAAATCATTTCATTAAACAATCCATTTTAAAACCACACTTTCACATAATTAAATGTTCATAAACACAATAAAACAATTTATCCACCATCATCAAATAACAATCTTATCTTAGGTCTACATACATTGTTTATCATTGAATACATTATGCTAGTATCGTAAATGTACAGAGTATTCAATTTTTTATAATTTTCCACAATCTCATATACTTTGTCATGATCGGGTATGGTCCTGTCACCTTGAGTATTGTCTGTCACACTCCGGTAAGCCATATTATCATCTTTTATAACATCATCTACTGCTCCTATATCAATGCAAGGTAAAATTTCAATATAATTATACATCATCTCTACACCTAACCTTCCCATAAATTCTCTATAATTCCTATTCACTTTAAAAATCTCTATTTCTCTCTTTCTCTCATCACAATACCTCTCTCTCTCAAAATATCTCTCACAATAACACCAAGTTACACTCTCTCTCTCAATATATGCAGGGGACACTAACTCATAATTACTGCACCACCTATGAAGTGCACAAAAAATCCAGGGAACTCTATTTGCAGACCTTTTGTCTTCCAAATACTCACGTGAAGCCTTTTCTTCACCCCCGACTACAACATTACAGGAAAAATTTACCCCCTGCAACCCCTTTACCTGTAAATTCTTCTCTCCACTTTCTCTCTTTCACATCAACACATACTAACATTCCAACATTATATTCTACTCTCTCTAAAATTTCATTATCACTATCAACATTCACACCATTGCTTTCTAACACCATATTTTTACTTCTATTATAATTCTCACCCTTACTTACCTTGTTGTCTTTATTTTCATTTAATTTATTTGACTCTCTACTATTTTCTACTATCTGTTCTTGAATCTTTGTACAACGTACATCTATTTCATTTATTCGTCTATCAAAATTAACATTCTGTTTTCTGATTTCATTTTTTACTTCATCCAATTTTACGTTAAAATTATTTTGGATTTCTCTAATTTCACTTTTTTGCTCATTGTTCTGTTCTTTCAATTCGTTAAATTTCTCATCAAATTTATTATTCTGTATATTAAAAAGCATACTTTTTAATATACTCGTTTGTATATTACAAAGTATAACTCGTTTGGCTTTCATTTCCAGTGAGGCTGATATTTTCATTGTCGTTTGCCATTTTAAATAGAGACAAAAGAAAATTCTACTTCTTTTACTGTTACTTTATATCTCCTTAACCTAATAACAATATAACCTAACAATCATAATATTATGTTTACGTATTATGTTATATACCATTATATACCCACTCTGTTTCTGTACTCTGGCTTATTTATATAAAAAATAATTTTTATATAAAGTCACAGTTCGGGCTGCCATTGTTGATTAACACCCATTATTCATTACATTTGATTCATTACACATTTTATATTTTTAATTATCATATTTAACCTGTACTCACCATGCGGTTTACATGCAGCTTCCGGTTTGCCACGTGGCTCTATCACCAACATTAGTTATCTTATCTGGGTCCAAGGTATCGTTAAGCGAGAGACAGAAACAGTTGGGATTGTCGAAATAAAGATCCGTACACATGTATATACAATAGAACTCTAGTTTTAATATTTCTCAAGTGTCATGATCAAGGTTACAAAATACCAAATCAAAATGAAGTCATATACTCAACAAGATGGCGGCTTTGCAGTTCTGCTCCACTAGTTATTAATTACTTTCATTATTTCTTTCTAGTGTGTAATTATACAACAAAAAAAAAAAAAAACATTTACTATACTGCAGTTGTGATTGAAATTAATTATTCAGTTTTATATTATTTAAAACATAAACCAATGCCTCGGTTTGGTAAATGCCGGCATTCTCTCTCTGTCTCTCTCTCTCACACTCTCTCATTACATACTTTATCAATTGTACATTTTATTTTGTTTATCATAATTTCGAGCTCGATTTTTATAAAAGGATATTACTGTAAATTTTGACTTTCCTGAATAATGTGGGAGTGTTTCAGCTCAGACGTTCCCCATGGCAGGCCCGGTATTCGGCGTACTTAGATGGTCGGTGTACTCTCCAGTTTTGTCTGTCCTCTGTGCACTGAATTTACGTTATGCTGATTATTACTTTAATAACACTGTCTACTTGTAGTTACATTTTATTGATGATTCAAAAACACTTTAGCTGGTAAAATATGCCAGCAAAATTTTAGCGTGTTAATGCCATGAAGGTATTCTGCAGACTGAGAGTGCCATATTTGCATAATTTCCACAGGTGGAAGGGATTATCTCGTCATCGTTCTATTGTCTAAAACGACTGACGCCATTGTTCTGCGTCACAGTTGTTACGTTTTACATGATTGATGACGTTTCAACAGTGTTTTTGACTGGCTTTGTCCAGATATGTGTGTAGAACCTCACGTACGCCATGACCTTGAAGTCGACTTGTACTGACGAAACTGCGTCGTGTGTAATACATTTAGAAAAGCTAACCTAACCACTTTTGAATATATATAGAAATACAATAAAATTATTCTCTCTGTACCATTGAATCCTAATACGGACTTTTGTACCGTCACAATACGCATTACATGCTCACGTATTTATTCATAAGAAACTAAATATCTGTAAAGAACGTGATATATCTTTTGCGATATAATGTAAACAACATATGCAGGACATAGTATTCAGACATGGCCATGCTGAAGCACCTCCCACTAATTCTCATATTCACTGGCGCACCAAGAGTTACAACCTTTCTCTAATAACTTGGGGTTAAAATAGGTCAGGCTACACCATTTGTACACAAGTACAGCAGCGTGGTGTACCTTTATGTTTTATGGGTGAGCCAAGTCTGTCAGGACATTATGAAAATAGTTCCACCTTGAGATGTATTTGAATCCACAAAACCATTATATTTTCTATATAAAGACTGCCAATGGAAGCGCTATGAAATTGTTACAAAAAGTTGACTTATACCTGAATCATGATACACAGACATTATGGATTTCTGTTGGTTTACATTGGATTTGAAATATAATATCCTGCGGGTTGGAAGTCCCACATCACCTTCCAAATCAAAATCAAAACATTTATCTAGAGGCCTCAGAGTAACTATATACCACAAGTAGGGATGTTTGACTCCCTTGTCATGTACAGTATGTTCATTGGTAAATCATTAAGAGATCAGGAAAACAAGTTTCATGGAATAGGTCTAATGGCGGGAGTTAGTGTTTTATACACATTGTTTTATTCAGTTGATCAGGTGATAATTCCACATGACAAAGAAAGAATGCAAGTCAAAAATTAACCTGAAGAATACCAAATGTATTACAGTGAATCTGAAAAAGACATAATATTTATACATTAGAAATGAACATGGAAAGTGAAAATAGCATCATACATAGAAAAATTAAAGGAAAAATGTGATGGGAGCTCTAAACTTGGTGCTGTGAAAAAAGTAAAAGAATATAGCAGAGCGCACTTAAATCTATAGAATTGATGAACTTTACAAAGATAAAAATTAAGAACCTTTTGGTAATTGTGCACAAATGATAGTTAAAGCAATGTTTTTGGACAAAATATATTTTAAAAAGTTTGTATGGTCTTATCTATTGTAACCCCTCTTTCAATTTTCCTTCTTTTTTTTTTTTAATGTATAAAAATAATATAAATCCTTTTTTTTTTAAAGAGAGGCCACTAGTTATTTAGAACTAGGCAAGAGCCTAGAGAAGCCAAAAATGCGCTGGGTCCAGTATGACGGGACTTGCAAATGAAACTCTGCCTTGAGACAACAATAACAAGATTTATTAGAGTTATGTTTTTGTACAATCAATTCCCCCAGTATATGATATATGCGCCTTTGAATGATTAAGTAAATCTTACACAATCCATAGAATAGATCAAAGTCATTAATAGAGTTCAATATTATACATATGCACATATTGGCATCTTCATACAATCAAATTAGGATTACAAGTGCTTTCACTTCATAAAAATAGCTCAGAATGTTGTTATAATTCAACACTAAACATAGGCATCGCCAAATAATTGAACTTGATATCACTGAGCAGCATACATTTACTTCTAAATAATGTAAGAATGGCGCATAGTATCGACCCTCCCAGTAAGTCACATAAACCATAAACATTATATATATATATATATATATATGCCTAACAACGCAGAAACAATCTAACAATCACATAAAGACATGATACACAACATATAATTAACATAGATACACATTTACATATAAATACCACACACCATGTCCACCTGGTTAACAGCATATATATTGCCATCGTAACACCCTCAAACCCTCTTAATCAGATCAAGTACCCGGCCCACCTTAAAACTTTTCAATTAACAAACCGAAAACCAAATAATAAGTCACAAAAGACCAGAGTTGAAACACCCCAAAATTCTAAGTATGTGAAAGGCCAAAGTCAAATTGGCAAAATAGTCAGAACGGCACACAAGTACCAAGCATAAAAGGTAATTATCAATTTCGTGCCCCAAATAATAAAAAATGTGCCATCACGAGGTCAACATGGCTGCCCGGTTGCATAAACTACATATTCTCATTTCTTCTATTTTCTTACCAAAAAAAAAACAAATTTTTAAGCAAGATCAGTGGAACGTAACCACCCATAAATAGCTTAGAACTGGTATTGATTTGTTTTACATTCTTTAACATTTATCAATGAATTATTAAAAAGAGAAAACTTAACAATTCTTGTGCTGGCTATGACAAAAGTTTAGTGGTTACAAAATTATTTAAACAGTAGGAATGAATTTCAGAAAGCAGAATCTATGAATTTAATTTGATAAAACATACTTGATGTGTTCATAAAGAACCCACTTGACCTCAGGCACGGTTATGCGCCCGGACTAGATCCAACAAACTATGACATGTTATGGACCTGTGGATAAAGGCACCAACATGTGTCGTCCACAGGTTTAAGCACCTCCCCCAAACCCTTAATTAATAACCAAATCAAAACCCAATTAAATGAAAATGTATATAACCACGAAAATTCCCCTACAAGGTACCGAGACACCCGTGCATGCATACTTAACGCTAATATCACTTAGGGACAGTCAGTGCCGCCCATATTTACAGTAAAAACTAACATCAATTCGGGTGATGCATGACCCTGGCTGAGTTTACAAATTCTCTGAGGCGTAAGCATTAGTAAAAAAAAAAGGAAAGCTAATATTTAACCCCAAATGTCCCGTTGGACTTGTGCACAACCAAGTTCTAAACTGGAGCGTTTCCGAAATATCTCAAGGTAAGGTGTAGCGGCCACAAACATTTTTAAAAAGGCATAAATGTCACCTGGTTAACAGCAAAAGGTTTGAGGATCTTGTTGTGTGTGTCCGTCCATTCGTCCTGACAGATAGACGGAAAGTGCTTGGGTTTACTTCATGGAAGGCAGGTGATCGGCCATCCTCTGGAGCGAGACAGATTGACGACTAATTCGGAAACCCTGCACAATTATATGGGTAATTACTCACAGGTTCAATAAATCACAATACCCCATTCACCCACACTTCACGACATGCCCAGTTTAAAATCTCCAGAAAATTTACTCATGCATTGAAGCCCTATTGAATTAAATAAATCATTTCAAATATAACCCCTTTAAATAATATAATATATAATATATTCAAATATATTCATTCCACATAATAATTATTTCAAATAAATAGTTATTCATAACTTTTTGTCCATCACTTAATCACTGTGGACATGAGCTAGCAAACTTTAACAGGTTCGTGATGTACGTTCATTTCACCAAAATCACAAAATAATTAACTTACGCCCCATTCTAATATAATGAATTAAATAAACAGGCACAAAAACTGTAAAACACTATCTGTTAGCCAGCGTTAACATCTGAAATATGAACAAACAGAAATTAGCCTGATGCACGCCACGCGCTGACTTTATGAAAATATATCGCCCGACATCAGCGTTGATATTAAGTAAAATGCAATTTAGTTTTATTAAATAGTAAGTAATATACCTTAAGCAGACTTACCGGAGAGTCGCGTAGCTTTTACTTATGCATAGTAAAAGATAGTAGACAAAATTCCAAGTCGAGGCTGTCAGTCGAGTACAGACGCTACTACGTTGAAAGCTGAGAGTGAACTGGTCATTACAATCACTGAAAAATTTTTACGAAGCTACAGACCCAGAGCGCGCGCGGATCGGCACAGCGGAAAGATAACAAGACGGACGCCGGCAATACTTAATTTATTAATTCGACGCTGCCCGTTCTCGTTAACATAAAAAAAAAAATCCGAGTTTTCCAAAACACGGCACACCCCCACCCCAAAAGGGCAACTTGGTTGCCTCACAGTTAAACTCAGGGAGGGGGTACCCTGCAGTGTACCCCATTCCAAAACAACCTAGTGGACTTTGTGATCATGGTGGCCCAGCAGCACTTGCTCTCAGGAGAACAGAGAAACCTCACAACTGCGTCCATTCTCATGCGACCCCCTCCGCCATGCCAACCCACGGGACCGCCCCAACACGTCACCCGCTCCGGTGACCATCACCTACTCCCACCGGTCCCACTCACATACCCGTCCTAGGACCAAACAAGGTATCTCCCACCTTGGTATGTAAGTGACCGTACCACTTCTCGTCCATCTCTTGGACCGACCAGCCACATGCACCAACAAGGCATCTCCATCCTTGCTTGGTAGGGGTAGGAAAATTGGGAAGATGAAAAGGGCAAGGATCATTAAAGGGTCAATAGCTAGGAGTAAGGGTGAGGACATGGCTCCCTCCGGAAATAAGGATAAATGGAGGAAACCAAGGCTCGCGTGGGCAGCAACGCAACCCTGAAATAGATGAACACCACTGGGAGTGTGGGGAACATCTACCCGCTACCCGTTAACCGCTTCTTCTCATCTTTCTGTGATGGACTTTAGGTACCCGTTCCTTTCGGACACCACCCTCTGAGAAATTATCTCGTGTTGAGCAGTACTGGCTGGTTTCCTCTGAATCAGAATCAAGGCAACTTACATCACTCCTTTCACTCCGCTTTGGATTATCCTCATCATCTAACTCCTTTTCTTCTACAATTTCCCCTTTTCTGTCCCCATAATCCAAATCAACCTCATGACACTGCAGCTCCTCACCATCTTCCAGTTGCTCCTCTGATCCATCTTCAACCACATGTTCCCTCAGCTCCTCACCAATTTCTTCATCACACTCGTCACCAGCCGCTTCACAAACTTCTTCACTAACCTCTTCTCCAATCTCATTTTCCTCAACACGTTCATCATCAACATCATCGCCATCACGTCCACTACCACCATCTGAACACTGCACATCTTCATCCTCCTCTAGTTGCTCACCTGGTCCGCATGAAACTTCTTTCCGTTCTTCGGAATCCTCAACACTACTCACAGAAGGCGTCTGCACATCTTCACACACTACATCATTCTCACTCACACACTCCACAACGCTGCCACCAAATTTCTCCTCAACTTCTACCTCATCTACTTCTACCACACTTGCGGCATGGACATCCCCTTGTCCATCCGCAACCTCAGAAACACTTGCAGCCTGGACATCCCCTTGTCCATCTGCAAACTCAGACTCTTCAGTCTCCCTAACACTTACACTTATACTTCCGTGTGCAGCATCCGCAGACCGCTTTTCTGACTCTTCCTTCCATTCCTCTCCTTCACCACTCTCAGCAACTACAACGTCCTCGACATTTTCCACCCTGGAATCCAGCTGTCCAGGTTCATGTGCAATGACTAAATTAATTTCTACTGGCGATGGTAAAGCTACACCATCAAGTGACTTCTCATATCCCGGCGTAGGCGATGATGATGTTACAGGCTCTGGATCCCTCACGAACCGAGATGGAGATACCGGAACAAATTCTGCGGCCTCTGGACTCAACCATGACGTCCTCTTTGAGTCCGGTAATTCAGTATCAACAGACGTTTTCTTGTCGTCTTGTATTGATCCCACGAAGTAATTCCGCTCTTCTACTTCTGCTTCACCTTCTTCATCCACTACTCTATTAGGCACTTACGCTTCATCTGGAACTTTTAAAGTTTCCTTACTCTCCAAATAGGAATAACTTGCTACCGGCTCCCTACTTGCCGATGTTTGTTTACTAACATAATTTCTTCTTCCCCTGTTAATTTCATACTTCTTTGTTTTCTGTGCTGTAGCTGTTGTTACCGTCTTCTCACTTGCCACCCCCTTGTAGCCTCCATTACTTCCGAAATATTCAGTTTTTCTGACCGTCTCCTGTGTTCTCCCCCAACCGCCCTGTTTGTCCTTTTTCGCTCCTCTTAATGAACCACTGGAGTATTGGACATCTTTAGCAGCTCTTCCCCGGGACTCATCATTCTCCTGGACCCTCCTGGCATGCGCACACCACCGGTCCAGGTCTGCAAAACAACGTGGAGGCTCCGCGAAAACCAGCCGGGATCTCTCTTGGGGATTCAGACCTTCTCGTATTACCTGTATGACTTCCGTCTCGGGCAACCCCAACCTTAATATACGGGCAGCTTTCCTTACATCGTGCACGAAATCCCCCAACGCCTCTCCGTTGGCCTGTAGGCGATAGAATAACTCAAACTTAAGCTGGGCACGTCGTCGATGGGGTATGAAGAAATCCAACACTTCCCCATGGAAAGCATCGACACTGCCGCCCCGACGCAGAGTGTTGGTGACCAACCCTGCCAATGAACCCCGGCAATACGGGTATATAAGGGACAAGACCTCCCCATCGGACACCCCCGGGAAATCTGCCAACTGCAGAACAAGATCTAAGAAAACCAGCAACTGCTCCTCATCTATTCCATCTAACACTGAAAGTTTCTGGAGAACTCCTGAAAGAGGGTGGGGCAATTTCTGGTAGCATACCCCCGCCAGAATTGCACAATTCAAAACACACAACAACAAACAAATTCCCACGAAACACCTAACACAAAAACATGACTTGCAAAAGGAAAAACTTGAGTACTCTTTCTTCCATCAAGTGGACCCCCGGGCTCCCTAGCGCTGCGAAAACCTGACCCGCTCCAGAACTAACTCTCCGTCAGTCGCCAGACTCAAAGGAAGAAACGACATCAGACACTAACACCAACATACAATCCACACCACCGAACACCTAGCACAACATATAACATTTCAACCAAGACATTAGCACAAATTTCAGTCGGACGGTACCGACTTCCAGTCGGGCCATACCACATCCCGCTAACCGCACGAGCTATTACTTCCATACAATAAACAAGGGACCCCATCCCCACGCGATCTCCGGTAAGGTCCAGTCTCAAAAACAACAAAACCCAACTACAACACATGCCACGTGGCGGCACCAGGTTTACAATTCAAATCACACAGCAATAATTCTTACATAATACACACATACATACATACGATATCAACCCTGCCATTGCATCTATATATTTTCATTTTCAAATATTTATGAAGTTTGATGTTTTTTCCAAACTATTTCCAAGTTTGCAAGCTCCATCACACCAAAGGACCCAAGGTCAACCCTAAAATGAACCACGCTCTGCTACCATTTGTAACCCCTCTTTCAATTTTCCTTTTTTTTTTAATGTATAAAAATAATATAAATCCTTTTTTTTTGTAAGAGAGGCCACTAGTTATTTAGAACTAGGCAAGAGCCTAGAGAAGCCAAAAATGCGCTGGGTCCAGTATGACGGGGCTTGCAAATGAAACTCTGCCTTGAGACAACAATAACAAGATTTATTAGTTATGTTTTTGTACAATCAATTCCCCCAGTATATGATATATGTGCCTTTGAATGATTAAGTAAATCTTACACAATCCATAGAATAGATCAAAGTCATTAATAGAGTTCAATATTATACGTATGCACATATTGGCTTCTTCATACAATCAAATTAGGATTACAAGTGCTTTCACTTCATAAAAATAGCTCAAAATGTTGTTATAATTCAACACTAAACATAGGCATCGCCAAATAATTGACCTTGATATCACTGAGCAGCATACAGTTACTTCTAAATAATGTAAGAATGGCGCATAGTATCGACGCTCCCAGTAAGTCGAATAAACCATAAACATTATATATACATATATGCCTAACAACGCAGAAACAATCTAACAAGACATGATACACAACATATAATTAACATAGATACACATTTACATATAAATACCACACACCATGTCCACCTGGTTAACAGCATATATGTTGTCATCGTAACACCCTCAAACCCTCTTAATCAGATCAAGTACCCGGCCCACCTTAAAACTTTTCAATTAACAAACCGAAAACCAAATAATAAGTCACAAAAGACCAGAGTTGAAACACCCCAAAATTCTAAGTATGTGAAAGGCCAAAGTCAAATTGGCAAAATAGTCAGAACGGCACACAAGTACCAAGTATAAAAGGTAATTATCAATTTCGTGCCCCAAATAATAAAAAATGTGCCATCACGAGGTCAACATGGCTGCCCGGTTGCATAAACTACATATTCTCATTTCTTCTATTTTCTTACCAAAAAAAAACAAATTTTTAAGCAAGATCAGTGGAATGTAACCACCCATAAATAGCTTAGAACTGGTATTGATTTGTTTTACATTCTTTAACATTTATCAATGAATTATTAAAAAGAGAAAACTTAACAATTCTTGTGCTGGCTATGACAAAAGTTTAGTGGTTACAAAATTATTTAAACAGTAGGAATGAATTTCAGAAAGCAGAATCTATGAATTTAATTTGATAAAACATACTTGATGTGTTCATAAAGAACCCACTTGACCTCAGGCACGGTCATGCGCCCGGACTAGATCCAACAAACTATGACATGTTATGGACCTGTGGATAAAGTCACCAACATGTGTCGTCCACAGGTTTAAGCACCACCCCCAAACCCTTAATTAATAACCAAATCAAAACCCAATTAAATGAAAATGTATATAACCACGAAAATTCCCCTACAAGGTACCGAGACACCCGTGCATACATACTTAACGCTAATATCACTTAGGGACAGTCAGTGCCGCCCATATTTACAGTAAAAACTAACATCAATTCGGGTGATGCATGACCCTGGCTGAGTTTACAAATTCTCTGAGGCGTAAGCATTAGTAAAAAAAAAAGGAAAGCTAATATTTAACCTCAAATGTCCCGTTGGACTTGTGCACAACCAAGTTCTAAACTGGAGCGTTTCCGAAATATCTCAAGGTAAGGTGTAGCGGCCACAAACATTTTTAAAAAGGCATAAATGTCACCTGGTTAACAGCAAAAGGTTTGAGGATCTTGTCGTGTGTGTCCGTCCATTCGTCCTGACAGCTAGACGGAAAGTGCTTGGGTTTACTTCATGGAAGGCAGGTGATCGGCCATCCTCTGGAGCGAGACAGATTGACGACTAATTCGGAAACTCTGCACAATTATATGGGTAATTACTCACAGGTTCAATAAATCACAATACCCCATTCACCCACACTTCACGACATGCCCAGTTTAAAATCTCCAGAAAATTTACTCATGCATTGAAGCCCTATTGAATTAAATAAATCATTTCAAATATAACCCCTTTAAATAATATAATATATAATATATTCAAATATATTCATTCCACATAATAATTATTTCAAATAAATAGTTATTCATAACTTTTCGTCCATCACTTAATCACTGTCGACATGAGCTAGCAAACTTTAACAGGTTCGTGAGGTACGTTCATTTCACCAAAATCACAAAATAATTAACTTACGCCCCATTCTAATTGTAACTATAAAAAAGATCTGAAATATATTCAATAAATAAAATACACTGCCAGAACTTACCTGTACGCAATCACAACACTTACCTGTTATTTGAATTTTACCAGAAGACCAAGGTCGCCACGATTATTTTGTCTATATGTAAAATATCGAAAACCTTTACACTCCACCTTAAATAAAAAGGACAATTTTGCAATCTGACCACACCCAACTAATAATTCAGAAAGATTCCGGAACGTTAGACGAATTTCGCAACACAGAAATGAGAAAGTGGTAATGACGAAATAACTTAGTCTAACACATGTTCAAAGTAAACTAAATCACTTTAATGAATTAAGTCAATTTTCATTATTATTGGTACAAGAGAATTAGTTATAATTAATTATTATAATTACCAGAATTTGAGTGCTACAAAACCAAATTTAACTAATTTGAATTACATTTGACTATACTTACATCTAAGGCAGCCCACTCTGCTCACGCACGCTTCCATACATTTTTTATACCTTACCCTTGCTTTATTAAATTTTATATATTCCGTAATTGTTAAACGAGATACCCGTCCACGAACGCGTTGCCGGCCGAACACGTGCTTAGTCCCGCAACTTCAATGTCCGTATTTATTACTTTGATTCTCCCACATCACTGTACCGATTTTTTAACTGCGATATGTCTATTCACTTCTGGGGTCCCGGTCGGTCCTACTGGATTAATTACATTTTATAACACCACCGACCGGGCCCTAAACAAAACCGTCAGCGTCTGTAGTTGGAGTCGGCTTCTAATTGACTGCCTGGCGTCTCTGCCTAATGTAGACTGTGTTTGGGCGGTAGGAAGCTGCCGTTCACTGCCCGTTTGATTTCGTCGTCGTTAAGGAAACCGATGCCTGTTATTTGTTCGTCACAGTTTCGTCCTATGCTATGCATGTAGTTGTTGGAGTGACGATAGCAGACGATTTCAGCTAGGCACTGGCTAACGTCACAGGAGGGGCCGGACTTAGACATTATTTCCTGCCGCTCAAACACACATTGCTGAATTAAATTCGCCCAAGCCATCTTGTTTTTCGGGCTGGCGGCGTCCCTCGAGCGCGTGATTGTACTGCTCGTGTGCGCGCAATCACACTTATGCACATTTCTGAGAATTTGAGGGTGGTACGAATTCCTTGCCGCGTTACACAATAGAAATTGCGCCCCTTGCCTTTGTTTCAACTGTTCTACTTGCCACGTGTTCTGTTCCAATAGAGTTAATGTTTGCACAATAATTTTCTAAAATTCCGCAAAAAATGAAATAAATAAAAATGCAAATACCCCATAACTGTAATAAATAAACTGACCCAATTTGGACACGTTACAATACCCCCTCAATGAGAATTCTGCTGTCCAAAACAGAAGAAATCTCATTGATAAACCCCTAAGAGGACCGGTGAGGAACTGGTGCCAACAACCCCCTGGTTCTTACTCCTCATGGGTACACGACCCCCCTGGCTTGGCGACTATGGACGCATCTGAACGAGATCACTGGACTTCTCCGTAAGAGATCCCAACACCGAGAAATCGAACAGACAAGTACCACAGCACACCTCACCTTCTGACATGCTACCCCCCAAAATCCTCAATCCCTGGCTTAAACTATGCCAGATCCTCCACCGATATGTTTCCCCTTTTATGCAAGCTGGGCTGCCTTTAGCAGATACTGGGCTCACACACACTCACATTACATATTATACATTGAAAAATTCTTTAAAATTTACTATTTCATCTAAGAAAAAATTTCAAAATTCAAAATAAAATATTTTATCAAAAATTCTCTTCCTTATTTTCTGTTTTATTTAAAATGAGTTAATTTAAACATATCCTTAACCTAACATGTGATCACTTATAGTCTAACACTAAAAGTCAATACAATAAATCAGTAAAAATAAACATGGTTAATACACAAACAATCAAATAATCAATACTCAAAATGTTCATTAGCTGGGAGGCGAAAAATCAAGATTTTTTTTTTTTCAAGAAAATATTTTCCAAAAAATTTTAAAATTCAAAAAAAATTTAAGTTCATTAAAAGGTTTCCTTTACATGTAGAAATTATTTAAAATTTGGTTTAAATTGATCAAAACAACAGTTGAACTGACTTCCATACTATAAAATTATATGACCTTACCATCAGCTGATCAAAACTAGGTCAAGTTCAAAACCTTGACCCACATGTGTTATGTATAAGTTCTATCTGAAACACATTTGACATCTGTAATAACCTAACTTGAAACTCAACACATAATAAAATAAAATATTTAAAATAACAAAATATTATTAACAATAATAAGCAAATTGACATTTATATTATTCAAAATAAACAATTCTTAATTTTACATCGTTTCCAAATGCTATCAAAATTTTGTCACTGGTTATAAATTAAAATTTTTATTAATCTCTTTCTGCATTTGACAATCTTACTCCCCATTACTGTGGGTGATTTAAACATTTGTCTCATTTAATTTACTACTTGCTCTGTATACACATATCATCTTTCTCCCCTTGACTCTACTACTAACAACTTCAACTACCATGACACCCATCTCTATCAAAAACATCTATCAAAACACTCTAACCCCAACTTATCATTAACTCAAATCGCCACCTTCTCTCGATATAAAAAAAAAAATACTCTCTAACCCTTTGTACATAGGATACGTGTCCCCCCCCCAAAACTCAATTCCCTTATCTGGCCCCTGGATTCTACCTAAGGCGGCCCCGTCCCACTAAATCGGTCCCAATCCCGTCCCAACTTATCATTATGTTGCGGACTCCCACATTACACTACCCCCTACTACAAAATTGCCATCACCAAAATCTCAATCTCATTACCTCACTACACTACAACAAAATAACATCATTAATTATAAACATCAATATATCACTCAAAACTCTACATAAATTCTCCACTACTACTGTGTCAACATCAATACTTCTCAAAATTCTATAACATATATTACTTCAAAACAACATTACATTATTCTCCTCTCTACTATTTCAACTTTGACTTCAACTTGGACATATCTATATGTCCCATAAAATACTCATCACCCAAAAACTATCTCTTGTCCACTTGCATAAATTATTACTTTACTTCTCACTTTATCAAATTATTTTTATCATTACTTTAAAACATCTGTAATACATTAAAACATTACATTGAACATTAATTACTTGGAACATTTATAACCAATATACCAATGACCTGTTATTGCTGATCAGCTGATCTTACTAACACTGTGAAAACACATCTCATACTTGAACAAATTACATGAAATATATATATTTTTATTTATCATTACTTCTCACCTCCTTGTTTCCCCTCTTTCTGATTCTGATACTTTATATTAACCGCCTGCCAGACGGCTTAATTATTTACTTAGGTTCAAAATACACACATAATGAAAACACATATTTTTATCAATACCTATATCTAACGTACAACAATAAAATAATACATTTAAAATTATAGCATGAACACCTTATATTGAATGTCTGAGCGTATAGTTATTTAAATATTTAAATAGAACACAAGCATTTTTATTGGATCAAATTTGAATAAAATTTAAATTCGTGACTCACCTGAGCCACCTCCCATCCACACACTCTATTGCAAATTATGGAGGACTGTATCGCCCTTTCGCTTCTGCAAAGACGGCATATTTTGGAGCAGTTTTACCTCTCCGTGTCTTTGCTTCGGCTGTTACATTTTAAAAGGTTCAGATATCAACATACCTTTGTTATATATTTACACGCCCTTAATGCGGGTCTACCACCTGGCTTTGCTGCCCCCAAGCGGGCAGAGTGGTAGCCGCTGTTCCATAGTACCTGGATTTCCCCTAAAGTTCACCCCCCATTTAATTTCTACTATATACCAATTTCAAGTCAGCTATGGTCAAGGGACTTGGTATGACCATAGCTAACCGCTAGCCAAATCCACGATTAGTGCTGGTAAGGCAGTAATCGCCCGAAAAGTCGGGGAAATCTAACTTGCATTTCAATGCCTGTTACACTCATCATTAGTATGTGCGACACGATCGTCTATCAGTGTGCAAATTTAATTTGCACGAAAAAAGTGTGCCGCACATTTTCGCCTCCGATGGAGGTAACACTCTCTGTTACCCCCAACCCATTTCGCTATCTACGAGAGCACAGGCCACCCCCGCAATAGCAACTTAATAACTAACTAATTAAATAATTTTATATACATTCTAATATAAATTTTTTCTTTTTTTCATCAATAATCATTTAACTCATTCATAACTTTCTACTATTTGACTTTCTTAAAATTTTCCAAATTTATTATTAATAATTAGTATATATCATTTTTCATTTATTATTAAATTTTTTAATTATCATTTTTATTGAACACAATTATTTCAAATAATCTCACTATTGAATTAAAATCTTAGTTACACCTGTAAACATTTTTGTTATACATGATTCATATTATAAAATTTCTATACTTACAGTCCATTTAACATGATATACACAAAACATATTCACCATACCACATTACTTTCACCTCACCTCTGAAACATTTAACACAAAAGTTAGTTTACATCAAACAATTTAGCCATCTATTACCAAATTCCAAATCTCGCAAAATAAATTGAATTCATTAAAAAAAAATTTAATTACACAACATCTAAATAGTCAATCAAAATGTTTAAACCATATCAAATTGTTTTAACTAATTTAATTATTAACAATACAAATTTCACTACCATCAAAACAATTATAATTCTCTAATTACTTGTTTTCAAAATTAATTTGGTTTATTTACTTAAATTGCAAAATATTAATTTAATTATTATCACCATTTTCTACCTACATACACTGTTCACTTAACCCTTTACAACACATACAATTGAATTTACTACGTCTTTATTTACAAATCTACTTCATTATTTATTCAGTTATCATATCTCAATGTTCAAATCAGCTAGGTCAAAACCCTTAAAACAAAATATTTAACTGTTCTTTACTGTTTTATAGTTTAGCCCCCATCGTCAAAAAGATATCTCACATATTTATAGACTAAATGATTTTTGTTCACCTTTAGTTTATTATTATTGTTTTCATAAACCATTATTTCTAAGTTCATCATACCATCTATTATTTCATACAACCTGTCATGATCAATTAATTTTGTCCAGTCTCCGTCAGTAAATTGTCTCAATACCCAGTCAATTATTTTATCATCATTTATAAAAGTTTTATTCAAATATTCCTCTCTCTCTGTTTCATCATCTCTCTCAATATCTAACACTGCACCAACATTTTATAACCTCTATTAATCTAAAAAATTTTTATTTCTCTCTCTCTTTCATTACAACACCTCTCATAACCATACTGAACTCTCCCATTCCATGCAGAGGGCAATACCACAAAATCATTTAAATACCATCTGGCCCTACCAGATAAACACAAAAAACTTATTTTACCTTCTGAAGAACTCTCGTCTTCTACAAAAATTATCGAGGAACTCTTGTCCTCCATCAACACTTGTGAAGTCTCTGCTTCACATTTAACCCCATAAAAATTTGCCCCCTGTTCACCTTCTACATTTAAACTACTACTATACTCCCTTTCTAAATCATAAACACTAACTAACAATCCATAATCAACCTCAACTCTCATTCTACTCTCTTTTTCACCATTGTCTACTGTATCACTTTTTGATACCCCATTTTCAGCTATACAATCATTATTCTTATTATTTACCATCATTTCATCATTAGAACTAATTATATCAACATCACCACTTACCTCAAAATTGTAACCATCATAATTATCTCCACTATTCAACACTATTTCTTCCACTATTTTGTCACTGTTATTTATGAATTCATTATCAGAATTATCACTCACCTGGTTAATTATTTCTTCACTATCATTAAAAACATTATTACCACTTACCTGTATTACTTCAATTTCTGTACTCTCTTCATATTGGTCTGTCTTTAGTTCCCGCGACCATTCATCCAACATTTTGTCCCTTTCTTCAAGACGTTTATTCATATTATCAAAATGTTTATCCATCATTTCCTTCATTGTTATCAACAAATTCATCACGTCCTCCAATGAACGTTCCTTTTTTACTACCCCCACACTGTCGTCATCATTAGGCCTATTCACAGTCTTATTTTCTACCCCTATTACTTCAGCTATCTTACCTTTAACATTGGTCATCTCACAATGTTTATTGATTTCTGCAAATATTCCTTTTTCTTGTTCTTCCATTCGCGTTAATCTATCGTCTAAATTACCCCATTCCTCGTCTGTCATCTCACCCACAACACCTCGAAATTCACTCTCCCACTCATCCCATGCAAACTCACTATCATTACTTTGTATTATAGACATGTTTAAAGTTTATGTATACAACACTTTAAATATAAAAAACCACTTTTTTCCTATAATCAAACGCCTAATACTACTGTGACTCACAACACAAACATAACCTACATAAATATGTGCGATACAATTTTTTATACATTCGTCATTACCACATCCTATTTTCTGTGCATTAAAATAGGTCTATCTCGTATAAAATTACAATTAAACGAAAATCCTGGCAGCGCATCGACATTTGTAACTATAAAAAAGATCCGAAATATATTCAATAAATAAAATACACTGCCAGAACTTACCTGTACGCAATCACAACACTTACCTGTTATTTGAATTTTACCAGAAGACCAAGGTCGCCACGATTATTTTTTCTATAGGTAAAATATCGAAAACCTTTACACTCCACCTTAAATAAAAAGGACAATTTTGCAATCTGACCACACCCAACTAATAATTCAGAAAGATTCCGGAACGTTAGACGAATTTCGCAACACAGAAATGAGAAAGTGGTAATGACGAAATAACTTAGTCTAACACATGTTCAAAGTAAACTAAATCACTTTAATGAATTAAGTCAATTTTCATTATTATTGGTACAAGAGAATTAGTTATAATTAATTATTATAATTACCAGAATTTGAGTGCTACAAAACCAAATTTAACTAATTTGAATTATATTTGACTATACTTACATCTAAGGCAGCCCACTCTGCTCACGCACGCTTCCATACATTTTTTATACCTTACCCTTGCTTTATTAAATTTTATATATTCCGTAATTGTTAAACGAGATACCGTCCATGAACGCGTTGCCGGCCGAACACGTGCTTAGTCCCGCAACTTCAATGTCCGTATTTATTACTTTGATTCTCCCACATCACTGTACCGATTTTTTAACTGCGATATGTCTATTCACTTCTGGGGTCCCGGTCGGTCCTACTGGATTAATTACATTTTATAACACCACCGACCGGGCCCTAAACAAAACCGTCAGCGTCTGTAGTTGGAGTCGGCTTCTAATTGACTGCCTGGCGTCTCTGCCTAATGTAGACTGTGTTTGGGCGGTAGGAAGCTGCCGTTCACTGCCCGTTTGATTTCGTCGTCGTTAAGGAAACCGATGCCTGTTATTTGTTCGTCACAGTTTCGTCCTATGCTATGCATGTAGTTGTTGGAGTGACGATAGCAGACAATTTCAGCTAGGCACTGGCTAACGTCACAGGAGGGGCCGGACTTAGACATTATTTCCTGCCGCTCAAACGCACATTGCTGAATTAAATTCGCCCAAGCCATCTTGTTTTTCGGGCTGGCGGCGTCCCTCGAGCGCGTGATTGTACTGCTCGTGTGCGCGCAATCACACTTATGCACATTTCTGAGAATTTGAGGGTGGTACGAATTCCTTGCCGCGTTACACAATAGAAATTGCGCCTTGCCTTTGTTTCAACTGTTCTACTTGCCACGTGTTCTGTTCCAATAGAGTTAATGTTTGCACAATAATTTTCTAAAATCCCGCAAAAAATGAAATAAATAAAAATGCAAATACCCCATAACTGTAATAAATAAACAGACCCAATTTGGACACGTTACATAATATAATGAATTAAATAAACAGGCACAAAAACTGTAAAACACTATCTGTTGGCCAGCGTTAACATCTGAAATATGAACAAACAGAAATTAGCCTGATGCACGCCACGCGCTGACTTTATGAAAATATATCGCCCGACATCAGCGTTGATATTAAGTAAAATGTAATTTAGTTTTATTAAATAGTAAGTAATATACCTTAAGCAGACTTACCGGAGAGTCGCGTAGCTTTTACTTATGCATAGTAAAAGATAGTAGACAAAATTCCAAGTCGAGGCTGTCAGGCGAGTACAGACGCTACTACGTTGAACGCTGAGAGTGAACTGGTCATTACAATCACTGAAAAATTTTTACGAAGCTACAGACCCAGAGCGTGCGCGGATCGGCACAGCGGAAAGATAACAAGACGGACGCCGGCAATACTTAATTTATTAATTCGACGCTGCCCGTTCTCGTTAACATAAAAAAAAAAACAGCCGAGTTTTCCAAAACACGGCACACTATAATGGATAGACAACAGAATAGCAACAACATTAATCTAGTGCATGGATTCCAGGCTAAAGAAAAGAGAGGAGCCAGATGTTATCTGGATTCAGAAGATTAAAAAAGGTCAGAGTGATCTGTAAGAGCAGGACTAGTGAAGTAGACGGACATGGTAGTCAAGAATCAACATGCAAATTACACTGTCAGGTCTAAATGTACACCTCATATCTCTTGACACATTGTTTTATTCAGCTTGCTCTGAATATTAGTAAACATTTTCCAGTCAGTACAGTGATAAAAAATTGTACACGCGCGTGCACACACACACACACACAGACTTCTGATCAAGAGATACATAAGGTTTCATCAAAATGTTTTTGGAATTTTTGAATTTCCCACAAAGTGTCAAATTAAAAACTTGTATTTGCATGATGTTGTTATATATTGTCTAAATGTTGTTTCGACAATTGTCTAAATTTGTAGCCATATTGGATATAGGGTTTAGATATGACAGCAAATTCAGTAAGTTGTTTCTTGTTTATTGGGCCATTATTGTACTGTATAAGGTCAAAAAGTTGCAGGAAGCTTTTGTTGAGTGTAATATGCATGAATAAATATTGTATTAGCCCAAATATAAGACAATGATTTTTTCCTTAAAATCCCCTTCTGAAAACTGTATCTGTCTTATACGCAACCTGGCATACAAAATTTCATGTTTGTACCTACAAAATGTACTGTATTTTGTATGATTCGCCAGTGGCAGAAACTTGCCATATCTGTAGCGTGGATCAATAGCCACGTGTTATAATAAGTTCATGGTCAAGACATGGTAACAAGGGACATGGCTGAATCCGCGTCACCATATTCCATGAAAGATTGTCCGTTAAACAGTGTACCAACTCTTCCTTAATCACTGGGGAGTTGAATGAATTGTTTGTAGAGTTTCTACAAGACATTACACATCTCCCCGTTTCGTCGACTAGGGAGTTTGGTGAATCCAATTGGCTGCATTCATTCAAAGATTTTCCGCATGACTTAAAACCATTTCCCTACTCCCCACTTAAGGGGAAATTGACAAACTGTTCATCTAGAGTTGGGCACAGATTTTCTGTCTGACTGCATGACAGCTCCACATACGCATCCTTGTATGTTTTCTTAATAAATTGGCTACTGACCATATGAACGTGAAACTGGTTCCATTGTCTTAGGTTTGATGCTTCCTACAACATCCAGCCAGAAGAACATGTGATTATCTGATTTCCTGAAAGCCTAAGACACATGTGCAGCCACATGTGCTTCCCCAATAAATCAGCTACCAATTACCATACAAATGCAAGACCAGTAACGTTGTCATAGTTTTGAAGCCCCCTTACAACTTCCAATATGCCATCAAGTGTTACTGTGGACAAAAAGGGTGCAAAATCGGATGTAGTTAAATCTACAGACAATGAAAATCACACATTACTGTGATACTAGGAGTAACTGCCGATGATTGACTTCCACTGTACATTATTTTGAAAAGAAAAGTGCTTCCAAAGGAACAGTTACCAGCTGGGATTGTTTCTAAGCACAGGAAAAGGGATGGATGACTCTAAAATGGAAGAATTTATGGCCAATTGGGTTAAAGTTGTTTGGGGATGTAGACTAGGTCTTTTACTATGGCAGAGAGTCATGTTAATTCTTGATGCTTTTCATGGTCACACAAGTGAGAAAATAAAGAAGGTGGTTGCAGCAATGAGCACTGATCTTGTTATAATCCCTGGGGGAATAATACCTGAGCTTCAAGTTCTAGATGTGGCTGTTAGTGAACCATTTAAGGACCACTTATGGAAGAAGTGCAGTGACTGGCAGTGGAAACCATGCATTGAGTCCGACAGGTAAGTTGAAGAAACGAAGCATAGAACTACAGACCCAGTGGGTAATCATCGTGGGAGAAAATCAAAAGTGAATCCATTGTAAAGAGGTTTAGAAAACTGCAGTGTTTCTAATAACACGGATGGGAGCGAGGATGGCATTAAGTGGAAAGACTACAGTTATGATTCTGATTCCAGTAGCAGTAATGAAGATGAACTTTGAGAAGAAGAAAACGAGGATGATGACTGGGACTAAAAATAATAAGGCACTTTATTACACATAATATCACACAATATGGGAATGACTTCTCAGCTTCAAGTTCTAGACGTGGTTGTTAATAAACCATTTAAGGACCACTTACAGAAGAAGTACTTGACTGGCAATAAAAACCATGCATTGAGTCCGACAGGTAAGTTGAAGAAATGGAACATACAACTACTGGCCCAGTGGGTAATCATCTTGAAGGAAAATCAAAAGTGAATCCATTGTAAAGAGGTTTAGAAATGTACTGTTTCTAATAACATCGTTGAAAGCGAGAATGACGTTATGTGGAAAGACTCCAGTTACGATTCTGATTCCAGTAGAAGTAATTAAGATGAACTTTGAGAAGAAAACGAGGATGATGACTGGGACTAAAAATAATAAGGGACTTTATTACTTATAATTTCAACTTTATATGCAGGGCCAGTACATAAATAGTACAAATACTTCCAGGAGTGTTGTGAATCAGTTGAAGATGAGAGCATGGTATTGTGTTTCATGAATTTTTACCATTCATAAAGTTGGACAGTTATAGATGGAAATTGCTGCACCAACTCACACATGTTCAATAGGTTTTGGCAAAAAATAACACATTAATGATACCATACCTACCATTTCCCCATATATTTGGCCTGTGCAACTTTTTCATCTCCACAAGAATGAGAAAACGTAAAAGGTCAGTAGTGTTTTTTGGCTCTAAAGATATAAAACAAAAATTGCTAAACCAGCACAAGGTTATGCCACAAATTCAATTCCAGAAATGTTTTGGAGACTGAAAAAACATTGACATAATCACGTTATATCCAATGGAGATGTTATTCCCTTTGGAAGTATGAATATAAATGAGTAAGAACATAATTTTTGAAGAAAACATAATTTGCTGTACTTTTTGATAAACCTCATATGCATGCATGCACATTTTGAGTGGAAGGGGTTAAAATAATTTTGTGTAACAAGACAATTATGGTTATAAATTAATTTGTTAAATTTATCTTCTGTTGTGCAGATGAGTGAGACTGAAAATGTCACTGAATGTCTGAATTTGTAAGTGAGCAGTTATCATTTTCTTTTAAAGGAATTTATTTTCATTTATGGTTTATTGATTTCAGACATGTTCCAAATGCAAGTGCAGAAGAAAATGCAAAAAGAGATTTTCAATACAGAAGTTCCCTGAGGTATTAGTACTACGTATCCTTTGAATGCGGTGTATACTCTTTTTATATAATGATATTTTTTTATGCCACTGCTTAATGGTGGCAAGTTTCTGTCTGAGAGGACACTAAAATGGTTTCTCTGTCCATTCCTTAGTATTTTATTTTACTCAGTCAGTATCTTCCTTCTGTCAGCAATAGAAAAACAGCAAGTGGTATTCTTCTTTTAGCTCTAGTATTAAAATCACTATTAGATAGATAGTCTGTGCATATGCATAGAAAAGTAGATAGAAAAGTTGGTAATTTGCACAAGACAGATTTTTTATTGTATTGAGTAGGATAGGTAAATAGGGTTTCTATGGATTGAAACTGAATTCCCCAGTGAATGTTTGCTTATTCACTTACTGATTTGTAAACCATTTTTTTTTAATTTCACTTTTTTGTGTATATAATAACATCATATGTATATATATGCTGCTTTATGAACAGATGTAAATATAAGAAGTATATTTTTATTTTCATTTGTTTTTAATATGTATGTTTTATGTTGCATGTGTTTATTTCTATTGCTTAGTGTATTTTATTCACATATTATTTAGGCATCATTGTTGTAATGGAAAACATTTTTTTATACCCAAAGATGTTAAATAATGATATCTACTTTGTATTTGGAAACTACTGTTATTATTTACTGTGCATCTGTGGAAATAGAGATCTGAACAGTTCATTTAACCATACTTGAATACTTTTTTCATCCCACAGTTTCATTTTTTTGCATTATAGTTTGCTGCATATTTTAGTGTATGAACTATGTAATCAGTTTATCAATCTGTAGTCAGTTTGACCTTAACTAGTTTCTCTAGATCTCAAAAGATTTTCTCCCGGAGAACGTTTCCGTAAAGTGAGTGTGCTAGTGGACTTCCCTGTAAATGGGCTTGATATGTCACCATATGCATCTCAAACACAGAGTAAACCAGCTATATATAATCTGTATGCTCTAGCTAATCATTCAGGCTCCATCACTTCAGGTCATTACATGGCTCGATGTCGAAACCCATTCTCAGGCGTATGGCACCAGTATGATGATGCAAGGTAAATAGATAAACAAATGTGAGATAGAGAGAGAGAGAGAGAGAGAGAGAGAGAGATGATTACATCACTTGTAAGCTTTGTTATTATGTTTTCTTTTTCACTATATTATTTTTGGTCTGTTACTAATAAAGTAAAATGTCTTTGCCTGTGTAGCAGATCTATCATGAGCAGGTAGATGGTGTGGTTGTATATAGTTTTGCTAAAATACATAGGGAAGGACATTAATAGTTCAAACTCGTATGTGATAGTTTAGTTGTTTTACCATTCAATTATATTACTGTGAAATTTAATTTCTCAATTAAGTCCTGTAAAAAAAATACAATTAGGTTAGTAACACCCCACTATATCTATTTTTGTGAATTGCTGGCAGCGTTGGTTATATGTAAGGCTGACAGAGAGTTGTTGAACTTCCCTAACAGGAACATAAAATTCTTGCAGAAGCATCAGATTCATTTTTTCAGTTGTAATAAATAATGTCTTAGTAGACCTGTGGGTATGGTGCATGGTTACTGGTCTAGATTCTCAGGTTCGATTCCCATGTGCACCATAAATTCAAGAATCATTTTTTCAGCCACTAATTTAACTCAGCCTCTGGAATTTGAGTGCCTGAGATAACAACCTGGGGGTAACAGTGGGTGGTTGAAGCATAGTACCACCCATACTACCTTGTATGTCTAAAGACTCTCATAATGCATCATCGTACCCAGGACTATCCATGAAACTGTTAAGCTACTGCAGTGTACAATGGAACCATTATTATCATAAATAACACTTATCTTCAAATATGTTTTCATTGTTTACTTCAAAGTATATGTTATTTGTGTTTTATGCTGATCTGAGATATAGTCTTGGATTTTTTTGTAGTATCACAATTTTTTACTAACACAAACATTTTATGTAATGAAGGGTACATAAAAGTTTGTTTATCTATGATGTTCTTTGAATCTAGTTGAGGGTGTGTCTTTTGGGCCAGTTTCATATGATTTTCTGTTAATTAATTGGCAGCTGGAGAAATAACAAACTATATTTTACATTAAGTAATTAAATATTACCTGAATAGTCCGTCTTGTGGTTCACTTGTTTTATATTAAAAACACAACGCGTTTCGGAACTAAAGTTCCATCCTCAGGTTATTTTCCTCGTTAGAGGTCGTCACAACATCAAGACACAAAACACAAAAAACAACAACATTTAAAACACATATATAAAACAACCATTAGCGCGTGAGAATAACGGTGCACACCGTGATGAAGCTACAACGACACTGCCGTCTCTAGTCAACACATTCACTGTCTTATCTGTGACGCAAGTCTCAGACGTTCTGAGACTTGTAAAGCCGTATCATATAGCGCGTTCGAGTGGAAATTCAAATGATCGTTTAATAAATGCTCAGGATATAATTTATGTGCCTTATAAATTTCGAATTCCTCAGCGGCATCCATATAACGGCATTTTTTACAAACATGTAAAGGTGCAAGATGTGTAGCCAGGTTTGTGTAATTATGGTTACTATCCATTAAATGTCGGGCAAAATTAGATTTTGTTTGGCCTAGATCTTTTTTAGGTACATGTTCTTTAAATCGTTGTAAAAACGATCTCCCCATCTGGCCTATATAAAAGCACTTACAGTCACTACACTAAATTTTGTAGATGCCCGTTTTTTCTTCCAGTGGTCTAATAATTTTAGGGCGAAGCAATTTATGTATGTTGTTGTTCGTGCGAAATGTGACCACCATTTTCAATTTCTTAAGTGTATTGGTGACGATTTGAGGAAGGATAGTGCCATAATTGTTTACTATGTATTTTAGTTTAGTTTTATTTTCTAGGCACTTTTTCTGTTTGTGTGGTGTTTCTTAAGTAACCTGTCTATCAGTGAACTTTTGTACCCATTGCGTGTTGCTATATATTTTATAATGTTCAATTCCCTATGGAAGTCAATGGCTTCCATTGGTATTGTTACCAATCTATGGATAAAACTGTTGTATGCAGCCATTTTTTGTGAATTAGGATGGTGGGAGTCTGCATGAATGGTGATATCTGTCATAGTAGGTTTCCTATAGATTTGATATTTGAAACCGTTATTGACTTTTATAACCGTTAAGTCCAGAAAATTTAATCTACTATTATTTTCAGTTTCGTCCGTGAATTGTATATGTTTATTTATATTATTCAAATATTGTCTCAAATTATCTATCTGTCTTAATGTACCATTGAAAACTATGAAAGTATCGTCCACATAACGAGCATAAAAAATTATTTGCGTGTGTAACTTATTGACGTCAGATAATAAGTACGTGTTCTCATAATGGTTCAGATAAATATCCGATAACAATCTGGACAGGGGCGAGCCCATAGCGAGACCCTCTTCTTGGATGAAATATCTGTTATTAAACATAAAACAGTTCTGTTTCAAAATCACTTGCAATAACTCTACACATTCTTTAATTTGTTGAGGACTTGATGTATTTGCGTCAACGAGCTGCTTCTTTAAAATATTAATTGTCTCATGTACAGGTATGTTTGTGTAAAGGTTAGTAATATCAAAAGACGCAATTTTATAATTGGGTTTCAATTCAATATCTTTCAATTTGTTAATAAAATCAATGGTATTTTGTATAGTGTGATCATTAGCTAATTTTATATTGTTTTTTATTATAGCGGCCAATTTTTTTGCAATTTTAAATCCCGGCGTGGTGGTGAAATTTACAAGCGGTCTAATCGGTACATCTTTTTTATGTATTTTTGGTAGGCCATTGAATTGAGGTGCACGTGCATTTATCAGCTTTAACAATCGTCGGGTCGTCGCATCAAATAGTTCAGTACATTTACTAATAGTGTTGTTCAAGTTTTTCACAAAGCCAGAAGTGGGGTCCGTCATTATCTCCTTTATCTTATTATTTTCAATGAAACTCAAGACCTTATTGATGTGTTCATCCTTATACAAAATAACCATAGTATTACCCTTGTCAGCCTTAGTAACGATGGCTTTATTATCTGTCAATTTATGTTGTATTTCTTTTATTAGTTTTATTTCTGTATGGTGTTTATAATTAATCTTGTTGTGTCTATAAATGTTGTATTGGTCTTTCAATTTCATATTTAATTTCCTATTTACTATTACACGTGCTTCGTTCAGTATTTTCTGATTGGGTATCATTTTTATGGCGGTCTCAGCATTAATTATTTCTCGTGTTATCTGGTTCTTATTGTATTGAGGAATGTTATAACTTAATCACTTATTTAAAATGTTTATCTTGTCGTTATTGAAATCTATTGCTGTTAAGTTTGAAACACGGTCATAAAATTTATGTTGGCATTTGATGTTATCATTGGGGTATTGTTTATTTTGAAGGATGACAAATTTCCTGTTTTGTTTATCATGTGTATGTTGTAACTTACGTTTGACGTGGTTATCAATCACTTGATTGTGTAATGTAACAAGTAGTCATATAGAATAAATATTAAACAGAATATTTTTCTAATATGAAAAAGAATATTTATTACATACTATTTAATCTATTTAGTGATCCTAACAATGTTTCCACATTCCTTCATGAAGAAAAGTCATATTTTTTATTAAACTTCAAATTTTTCAGAAGTAACTCTTTGTATCGATGGCAGTGCATTACTAAAATGTTCAGGGCAAGATACAGCCAGTACCTTTCAGAATAATCAGCGTTACATTTAGGAACACCATAGCCATCTTTAGCTCTTAATTTTAGAAAGTAATTATTGTATACTTCTTTCTTGTAACCTCCTTTAATAAAGAATATTTGTAAAACTTCGTGTAAGTACAAATGATGGAATGATAAGACCATTCAAATTCTTAAACCAATGAAGAGAGGCTTCACAATTAGCTTTCTTTGCAGCATTCTTTGGATGTATAATTTCTTATTGTATTATTTAAGAACAAAAATCTTATATAAGTCGTATAATTTAATGTTATTCTTGTGCATCTCATCCCAACATCTCACATATTATGTGACAATAGTAGATTATATTAATAGTAGATTTTATACATCTATAGTAAAGATTATGACTAAAATTGAAACACGACTCAGTGAAAAAATCGTGCATTTTGTTGCTGTACTTAAACTAAATTATTGCATTTGAACCAGAGTATTAAAATATCAAGATTCTATTGGACATCTAAATATAATTGACTACCCCTGCAGTTAAATACATTTAAGGTAAGGAAACCAGACAGTCCCGTTTTTAACAGGATTGTCCTTTTTTTGTCTCTGTTCTGTCATCCCAGGAAATAACTAAACACATGCAAAATGTCCCTTATTTTTCAAGAAGCATTAACCTTCTCTCCAAAGTGTTTGAAACCTGCACAAAACTAGCTTTTGTAAATAATTGGAATGTTAACATCAATTGCATCAACCTGTGGTCTGTTTTGTGCATGTCTGTACTAGTTATTAGTCACATCGCGCATTTTCAGTGTTCCATTTTTACATTCTCATCTTCAATACCCAGTTGATGCGGGATGCTCATGAACATAACTCAGTCGACACCGTAAGCATAAGTATAAAACTCGAGCTTATTAACATTGTTTCATAAATGTATAAAATTCACGTATAATTTCTATTATAAAAAATGTTAATTTATTTCTTTTCAGTACTAATTATGTTATTAGACACTGCTAATTGTAATTTTCAACTTCAACCAAATACATATTTTTTCACAGTTGGATTTGGAACAGTTAGAAAGCGATGAGTGTGATGATGGTTGGTGTGAAAGGGGATAGGGAGGGGGAAATGGAAGTGTCCGGTTTTTTCATATTTGAAATCTGGTCAGCCTGGAGTAAGCAATATCATCAGGAATTGCTGATACCATTCCCCTTAAATTGTCATTACATAAAGAATTAAATTAAACAAACCAAAACAGGCTTGCAGAAGACTACAGGTAATCAAAGTATTGTTACGACGTGTAACGTTTTTAATTTATATAAATCATACAAGACGAGAATATACTACCTTACTTACCCCGCTGACTACGATCTTTTTACGAACTTACCTTAAACACTGAAAATCCCACAAAGCTTACAGGGCCGCCAATACATTTGGAGAAGGAAATGTATAAACCTTTTACACTCTTCCCATTAAAATAATTTAGTTAATTTATCTCCCTTAATTCTAAACTCACAGGTTTGTTTAGGCGGGCCTTTCAGCACAGAAAATGGGGTATGGTTCTGGCGTAATAATTACTCTAACACATGGTTATTGTAGCACATAAATCTATTTTTTTTTTTCTTTGTATGCGAATCAAAAATTACTAAACTAATTCACTTTTAACAAATTACTGAAACATTGATAATACAAATATTATTTAGACACAACTATAAAGGACTAATTATAATGGTGCAAACCAGCACTTTGCTCTCTCTCTCTCTCTCTCTCTCTCTCTCTCTCTCTCTCTCTCTCTCTCTCTCTCTCTCTCTCTCTCTCTCTCTCTCTCTCTCTCTCTCTCTCTCTCGCTCTCTCTCTCTCTCTCTCCCTCTCTCTCTGGCTCCCACCACGACAATAACGCAAGGCAGTGTCGTACAATACATTTGACTTGAACAGCAGTTTAAAACGAGCGCGACGGTTAAACGATGTACATCGTATGGTGACTGACCGCACACTGAATTACGTCTGGCTCCCACCACGACAATAACTCAGGGCAGTGTCGTATGTATTGTACAACACTGCCTTGTGTTATTGTCGTGGTGGGAGCCAGACGTAATTCAGTGTGCGGTCAGTCACCATACGATGTACATCGTTTAACCGTCACGCTCGTTTTAAACATTTAAGTATTATGATTTTGTTTCATATTGGATTTTAATATTTTAATTATTTGACAACTGTATCAATGTTAAATGATACACAAACATTTTAAGTTCTGAGGATGGAACAAGTGTCCCGAAACATGTAAACTTCATAGTGAAGACGTTTCAAAAAGCCGCAGACGGTAAGTTGCAATATATTTGATTGAACAACACGTGGCTTGGTACTAAATAATTTGGGATTTATTCCTTTTAAAAATGTAGAAACTCAGTTTTAATGATTTTCCAATAACTAATGGCTGCTACTTGTCACCAGCAGCACTACAACACCGCATAATTATTAGTCTTTCTGTAGCCATTTTTTCACCTTTACACACTTCATTTTTTAGTTTTACTGTACTTCTTTCCTCCAAGCAGTCCTATTCCTCATCTTCTTCCTACATCTCCATGTTGCAGGCCTCTTCATCTTCGTTCTCCAACAGGGCTCTGTAGAAGTCCTTGTCTTCTTCTTTCTCTATATAATCTATCATTCCCAAAAGATCATTCTTCTTTTCTCGTGAGATTTTGGATTTAAAGTGTATTTTTGGCAAGTCATGAATATCCGGTACATTGTCAAGATTAGCATTTTTCTTTAAAACATCAACTTTTTCCCAAGTTACCATAACATCACCTTCAAGACCCAAAACTGATGCCACTTTCACTGTGCTAGGATTCTTGTGGGAAATGCGGAAGTGAGAAATTTTACTTATAGCCAGATCTTTTGTATTTAGGTAGTCTTTAGCAAGGCCTTTAAAATCTATAAAGTCATCAGTATTCATAGATACTACAGTAAAAGGTGTTGTCAATTTTGCACTTGCAACTAACGCTTCAAGATCTTTAGGAGTTATCGCTTTCGCAGCTTTGCGTTTTTTCTCAATCACTCCAAAATCACGGTCACAGTTCATGTAGCTGTGTCCACTTACAAGATATTTCACATCAATTGAACGATAAAATCCTTTGTGGACTAAATAAATAATAGACATTAACAGCATCTGGTTTTTGTTTTGTGCTCCGCAATTATCGCACCATAACACAAGCCTTTTACGAGGAAAGTGGCCTTCAGTAGAAGCAACTTTAAACAAACAAGAAGCTATTTCGTTAGCGCCACGGCCTCCAATCCCTTCATGCCACATATACATATATGCAGAGCCATTGTCTCCAACATGTATTCCTAGATTGTAGCAAGATAGCTGTCTACAATAAAACATAGTGCTATGAGTAAGCATTGGAACAAACATAACTTGTTGCAGGTCCATGCATAAGGTTGTATAAGTAGCCGTTGGAAGCTGTGAAGATGTTATATTTTGTTTCATACACTTATGAGCCTTTTCCCATTTTCGGTGATGCAACTCTTGCTGGGTTTTTACTTCCTGTTTTGCCTTTTCGCTGGTCGTAGATTGCAACTTTGCCTTCAAAAAGTCACACTTTTTACAGGTATCAACTGCAAGAGCTTTAAATTTTAGGTTTGGAAAATCTTGTTTTAAAACTTCTGCGTAAAAACTGTATGTAACTGCACTTGCAGGATTTTGTTTTTTAAAAGCCACATACATTCGGTGTTTATTTAGATCAGGTGACAAAAACTCATTACTTGATTTTTTTTGGCTGTAGTGACTTTCGTATTTGGGGAATGAGTTTATATGATATCTTACAAGATTTCGATCATCTTCTGTAAATTTAAACTTGTGTGCATTTGATGCAGGTGTTTTCCCTCTTTTGTCCTCAAAAACCAAGCAACCTGATTTCTTTTTTGTTTGTAAAACAATCAATTTCCTTTCAGATATAGAAAAAATTTCTTTGAAGGTTTTTTTGCACACTTGTACATTTTTCCCTGTACCATCGGGGATGTTATAAGCAAAAGTACAAGTCTGCCTACTTTCTGCTGGACTTTCGTACGTCCCATGACGTCTGCGACCAATAGGTAACATTTGAATATGATTCAATAAATATGTTCCTTGGCTTTCTTCATCAACTTTATAAAACTCCAAAAACAATAGCTGTTTTTGTTCATTGCTTATGTTTTTACACTCGTACTTACAGGAGCAGCTTGCCTGTTCTGCTGGTGCTTGTTTTGCAGATATCTCTTTCCCACGACTGTTAATGTACGGCTGGCCCTTTTCTCTTGCTTCACGTCTCTTACGAACAATCACCTTCTTCTTAACAGGCTTTTCCATTTTCTGGTAGGTACACTAAACACACAACCGAAGCACACTCTAAAACACACGCGTGAAACGACCGAAATCACTGCCGTGTCAACGTACTGTCACCAACCCCGCGACTAGTGCAACTGCGTAGCTTAGGCACATACATCATGGCGGTGGCACTTACATCCCTTCCCATCTCAGCCCCGCTGGGACTTGCACAGTGCTGCTATCTTCGAACTGCTCTTGAAACTAGTAGGAATTTTTCTGTCACTTACAACCTTTCTCATTTCATTACGCTTAGCTTATACAACCCTTTTCACTAAAAAAGTCATTTTTTTATTTTTTGGCACTTACATCCTTTTCCATTTTTTGTACTCAATTATTAAATGATGTTTTTTGCTTAGCTGCCTTTGTTACTCAGTTTTGGCACATTGTTAAATTACACTACAGAATTACAAGAACACTTCTTAAGCACATGCAGATCATTTATGACAGTTCAATATAAAATGTTATGGAAACTTCAGCAGTGTATTGGGTACAAATAACATTTTGTAAGTGTAAACGTATGCAAGCACATAAGGCTAGGTTGTTTCAGTTGGTCAAGTATAAATACTACTTGAGTATTCTTAGAAATCTGTATTGTCAGACTGTTTTATCCTACTGTATTGTATTCCAGATAACTGACTATCTATTAGATGATAATTTAAGGAAGTAAGTGGACCCATTATGGGCTGACCAAGGGGTAACCGTTTAATGGAGGGGAAATTTACATTGATCTGATTGAAAGTAAAATTCCTTCCTCAAAAAAGGCCCATTTATAAAGGAAGCTATTGGGTCAGGTTTTACTGTAAAAGTGTGTTTAAGGACAGTCCATGTCCATGTAAGTGTGTTACAGTCCATGGTTTAAGGACTGTAAGAACTTCCTTACAGTGTCATTGTTTTAAAACAGTAGAAGAACTACAGCCTACATGCTTATTGATGTCTACACATAAATATAAGCCAGTTTATATTAATTAATCTGAACAAAACCATTACTACACTGTTAAATTAAGTACCCAATATAATAGTAATGTTTTTTTTTGTACAAATTGCTGTTGTTGTCGTTGTTGTTGTCCAATGGCTTGTTTTGGCTCACGCCATCTTCAGTCTTGCTTCCCAGTAAAGTTCAGGCAGGTCCTCTCTCCTCTGCTTCTGTTCTTTCAACTTTTCGCAGACCAGAAGATGGTCCTTGTTCATAACTGATTGAGGGCATTCGCATAGTGTGCATTTGTCGGAATTTATAACATTAATTTTCTTCAGATGTTCAGCCAGGCAGTCATGTCCTGTTGTGAAACGAAAAATTGCGACAGATGTTTTTCTTTGTACGTCTTTAATTTTGTTGAATAGATCTCGAACATTTTTATATGGCTTGTCCTTCAAGTCTCCCTGTATGCTGCTGGTGAATTCAAGGTAGGATGCTCTTTTCAGTGTGTTGATCCTTCTATCCAGTGTAGGCAATCTTTTAGGTTTCTGGAGTAAAAGTGTTCCTCTCTTAGCAAGCATCAGCTGCTTCGTTGCCCTTCAGACCTCTGTGTGATGGGATCCACTGCAGTGCTGTGGATTTGGTGGTGTTTTTTACTATTTTACATTTACTTTGGATGGACTGGATTAAACAACTTTTTGGTGTATTATTGTTAGCTATCGCTTGGAGTGCCAATTTAGAGTCAACCAGGATCACTATGTTGGTGTTTAGCCAGGGCCTCATTATTATTTGCCTCAGTGCTTCATTGATTGTGAATAGTTCTGTTTCGAACACAGTAGCATCTGAGTTCAGCACAAAATAGTGGGAGAAGATGCCCGCCCCAATTTCTCCTTTAATTCTAGATCCATCTGTATATATTCTTAACCAATGATCTGATGGATGCAAGCTGTTAATTTGGGCAACCTTGGTTGGCATATCATTCGCCTTGTTGATGGGTTCAGTGAGTTGAGTGTTTATATTAAATTCAATAAAATCCAGGGAGTTAGTCAGTTGTGTTGGTCGTTCAATCTCTATATTTTCTTGTCTCCATCTCGACATCAAGTGTTTAAAGCTCGTCTGTGTTTTTAGTGTTTGTTCTGCTGGTGGCTCCATAATCCATGGGTTATTGTATTTACTTATAATACTTTTTCATACATTATGCATGTCTGGTATTTGTATTCATTACACAAGTATTTATTATTTGTGTAGGCATGTAATGCTGATACAGGAGTTGACTTCACAGCACCTGTTATGATCCGTAGACAGTTATTTTGACTTATTTCAAGTTTTCTTATTGCGCCATTGCTAGCTGAGGCAAGTATTTTTCCACCATGCAGAAGGTTTGATTTGATATATGTTTTGTAGGTTTCATTAAGTATATCAAGGGTTCCTCCCCATTTCACTGCAGCGAGTCTTTTTAAGATGTTACTTTTGGAGGAGATTTTTGGAGTGGTGTGGTTTGCATGGTCTTTTAGGTTGAGTTTGTTGTCAAGGATGACTCCTAGATAATTTGGTGTTGCAGTTCTTTTGGATTTGTGTATTTTTTACTTGAAGGTGTATGTCCTGAGTTTTTGTTTTTAATGAGAAAAGTTGGCAATTTGTTTTTTGGACATTTATTTTCATGTTGTTATTGTATAAATTGTTAGGTTATAAAACAGAAATAAATATATTAATTATTGGAATATTATTAACATCAGACTTATAGTCATATTTTTATGCAGTTAAATAATGACCCATAACACCAAAAGCAATACGTGTAATGTACATTGGGAACTGCCTATATTTTCAAAAAAAAAAAAAAAAAAAAAAAAATCAAGAATACCCAAGTTCTGCTAATAACAGGTCAGATGTTCTGTAGATGGAGAAGAATTATATCATATGCAAAAATATTAATAATAATATTTTTATCACTGCAATTGTAAAGAAATACACTCAACTCTTTAAAAAAATAATGCCAGTTAATGCAAGGAGACGATGCATAGGTATTAGTGTGTTCAAAAAGAATAAAGAACAGATAGTTTGACCACATCAGCGGTAGTAAAAGTTATCTTATCTGGCAGGCATTGATAAGTAGTGGCTACATACACTAATACTCTACCAGCTCTAGAATCATTGTTACAAACGGAAAACATCTCAAAATTGGATATATTTTAATAACGAATTCTATACCAGTAATCCAGAATTAGGATAAGATAATAATATCTGCTAATTTAGTAATTGAACAAGCAATAAATACTTTATTAGATATGCAAATAAGTACTGTTTACATGAATTTATTATAATATACCTTATTGTGATCCATCTTGCGATCTTGTAGTTATTATTTCACTGCATGTTTCGGGAATAAATTCCCATCTTCAGGTAAAACATTTTTCGATCCTCCTATTATATAGGAATTGTCGGCGAAAATATTAACACACACACACACACAAACAAATAACTCAACCACAACTGTTACAAATAACATAATTAAAACCGTAAACACACAACTATCGAAGACAGTGCGCACTGCCCGACTGTCACATTCAAATTAGTGAATCTTGAAGTTTACATGAAATTGTTTCCTTCAGAATTGGCTCCCAAGAATTTATATAGAATTTGTAAAAGTTACTGGTACACTATGAGTACATATGGTTATTGCAGAGAAACGTATAAAAGTGCTAGCACTACGTTTCATAAAAATGTTTTTTCAAAAATCTAAAAAAAAAAATATCAGGCACAGAGGGTCTGATGCATGTCACAAGACTGTCCTTAGACATCCATGGTCTTTTTGAAATGAAATGTTGAGCCCTGTGTGATATATGTAATTTACATCTTATCTTAATCTATGGGAATGGCAGAGGTACAAATCCCAAATGTTTGTATATAACAGGTTAGGACACCTTGTACTTTTTCTATCTATTATAATCACACAGCCCTTCAAATCATTTTGTGTTAATCATACATGAAAGTGGGTCTTCATGTAGACATACATAGTATTTGTGTTCACCTGGTCAGGCTGAAGAATAGACCTGTTGAAAATTATATAAAAATATAATACTGTGTGTGTGTGTGTGTGTGTGTGTGTGTGTGTGTGTGTGTGTGTGTGTGTGTGTGTGTGTGTGTGTGTGTGTGTGTGTGTGTGTGTGTGTGTGTGTGTGTGTGTGTGTGTGTGTGTGTGTGTGTGTGTGTGTGTGTGTGTGTGTGTGAAATTATGTTAGGTTTTCAAAAAACACACGAAATATATTACAAAGAGTTTTCAGTTTTGAAGATGTGTGTTCCAGTAGCATACCTTCTCTAATGCAGCTATAAACATTGTTTAATTAAGAAAGTTGTGTTAGTGGTTATAATCACAAACAGAATTATCACTGTTGCACACCACTAGAGAAAAATTATTCCGATTAGCGCTTTCAAGCTTCTCAGCTCATCAGATTTCTGATCTGACGATGAGCTGAGAAGCTTGAAAGCGCTAATCAGAATAATTTTTCTATAGTGGTGTGCAACAGTGATAATTCTGTTTATAAACATTGTGTAAGTCAGTATCTGTGTAAGTTGGGCCAATGACGTTTCAGTGATATGAGATTTTTAAATCTCGAATGTATCAAACGTTTTGGAGTTTTGATGGTTCCTAGTACTTCTAGTAGACAGAAAGTCTCAAATCTATTTGTGATATTTGATATGTCCTCCCCCACATGATATCCTGAAGAAACTAACTGTACCTTTGTTAATTATTGGTTAAACGCCTTCCCTGCCTCTTAAAAGACTTCTCTGTTTTAGATATAATGAGGTAAACCTGTCTACATCTTGTCTAAATTTTCAGTATACTATACAATTTTAATTGCATTTTATTTGTGTCATACTTTACATTCCCTTAAGAAAAAAAGTATTATTAAAACTACATGTAATTATGGCAAATTATTTAATAAATACATGCATGTATATACTTAATGACTTAAGATACATTCTGGCACAAGTTCCACCTCCAGAACCTCACTTAATAAAAACAGTATCTTATTTTCCCATTTAGCATGGCTATAACGCATGTGCACATGCAGTCAGTTACCATAAACCAAATTTACAGTAATTATCACACTACATTTTGGCATGTGTAAGAACAGACTTATCACTTAAAATACAATGTTACATTAGTTACATTTTTCATTTCTATACAGTAGATTTTTGATCATCTGCCACATCACCGTACTCTTTTTAATGGTGTGTGTGTATGTGTGTGTGTGTGTGTGTGTGTGTGTGTGTGTGTGTGTGTGTGTGCGCGCGCGTGCACGCATGCAGCGCATAAATATATATTTATCTGGGGCTCTACTAAAACGTTGTGAATCAGCTAATAAACGTTTTTGTCAAAACAATGTTATAATTGGCATCCATCACAAAATGGCCATCGTGTAATGGCTTTTCATTATACACAAAACACATTTCATAACATAATATTTTAAAACAATTACAAAATATTCTTGAAAATTTCAAAAATTTGCATATACTTAATACAACTGTACATAACTAGAAACACAAATGCAGTCACTTGTGACTTAACATGTTCATGTTTTCTTTTCACACTTTGCTTAAGTACTCAGTAGCCATAACTACTTTAAAATGTTAACACAAACTCAGTAAAAATGCATGCAAAAGCAGTGTAAAGAAACACATTCATAGGAAGAACATAAAATATAACCAATACAACTTATCAGCTGACACTAGTTCTTTTATATATATCTACAGTATATTATGGGCAGAAAATACAGGCAAAAAAATACTATATATACAAAATTTCCTAACAGCATTTTAAAAGTAACATAGTACCTTGTGCAATGTATTAAGGTGTAAAAGAACGAAAACACAAAAAATTAAATAGGAGACAAATACGATTTTGAAATTGTGGCACTTTAGAATTAGGCAACAGCATCTCAGAACCAACATTTGCAGCTTCCAGGGTTAAGGATGAGGATTACAACCACGATGCAACCACAGTATTTTCAGTTACTTAGTAGTTTTAACATTACTGTTAACATAATATCAGTTATCCTATCAATTATTTTGTACTGACTACACTGTAAAAACAACTGTTATTATATGAGGAAGCCCACTTGAGTTGTGTGTGTGTGTGTGTGTGTGTGTGTGTGTGTGTGTGTGTGTGTGTGTGTGTGTGTGTGTGTGTGTGTGTGTGTGTGTGTGTGTGTGTGTGTGTGTAATTCAGTATTTTTTAAATGTTTTATTCAATAAATAATTTTACTTTTCAGGGTAAACCAGCAGTCATCACAAGATCTAGTTACTTCTGATGCCTACCTCCTATTTTATGAACAAGCCACTTCTACTCGCCTTTGAATGTATAATCGGGTAGAAATTACTGAGTTACCAAAAGTGTGAACACAATTTTGATTTTACATACAATACACTAATTGAATTTTTTATCACTCACTGTTAATGTGTAGGTTTTAGAATTTACTAAAATACAAGATTTTATGGAAAATTATTGTTTGAAACGATTTTTTATATTTATTGTTATTTTGACAGAGATAACTCATTCCTTTTATTTAAAGGAGCAATATAATTAATGCCCCGCCCAAACTAATGAATGCATAATTTGTATGCATTGCTAACTGCATTTTTGTGTGTATAACATGATTTGGTTTTAATTTAATTTAAAACAAAAAAGTGTTGTACAAAATTTGTTGTAGCAAAATGTACAGACAGTAAATGAAATTGCAAAAATAGATCATCAGATTATTCATTAGTTCAATTTTTTTATTATTTACTACATTGAGAAAAGTTATAGTTTTCAGGAAATTCATCAGTAGGTGAACTTAAACGTACTTTACAATTATTTGTTATATATATAAATATATTTATTTTATTTATTTTATTTATTTATTTATTTATTAGTTATTTATTTCAGATTTTATACTAAAGGTAGCTATGAACATGTGTTACTTTTTTGATTTCTGTAAAACTCATCACAGTTTCTATACAGATTTCTTGAGGAGAAAAATGAATCAGATCTGTTTAAATGCCAGCACTTTTTCATCACTTTCAATGGTTTTTAAATAGCTAATTTATTTCACACATTAAATTTGTTTGGTGTTGTTTTTTAATATACTTTAATCGTTTGCCTATTGTGATAAAATTTACATTAGTTCGTCCACATGTAGAAGTACTCACATGGAGTGTGCAAGTGTGTGTGTGTGTGTGTGTGTGGGGGGGGGTAATGTATAACTAATTGTTTTTACATAAAGCGTTATTAGAATTGCATATTTTTATTTATAATATAAGTTAAGTAAATTGGTGCGATATAAAATTATGAGAATGTATGTAGGGTGTAAATAGAAAAATATGTGTTTAATCTTGTAACAGCTTTTCAAGTTTAAAACGTTTATCTAAAATGAACTCCTGTAAGATTTGTACAAACTCATGTCATAATGTCACAGTTTATAGACAGCATTCAATATTCAAATTTTCTCACCCTCACTGTACCCCCCTCACACACATAGTCAACTCTAAACCTAAGGTTCCTGGCCTGCAAGCTGTAGTTCAAAACTTGTATTCCATATGACTTATGTAGTAGAGCATGATTTATATTGACGTAAACCTTGTTAACATTATTTAAATTTTATTTCATTATGAGAAAATAAATTATTAGAATGTGTTTTCCTTTTTATGAATGTGATGCTGTTTCTTAAAGTAAAAAATAATAAACAGTTTTAGACAAAGTCCGTGTCTCTGCAGGTGCATTGTAATTACTTATTACTGCAGTCTGAATAATTAAAACTACTAATGTTAGTTAAATAAATTATGTGACAATTGCAATCACTTATGTTCTTTCAAGCATTGTGTGTGTGAGGGAGTAAAGGAATAGTTCTATATTTATTTAATTAAACTAAGTTTCCAAACAATAACTGATAATCAGTTAGCAGTGAAGTGTTAAATGGACTTTAACCCTCCAAGATTGTCAATGCAGCCTAAAACCCAAGGCAGATTCACATTATACTGGTTCTGAGAATAATCCATGTTTTTATTGCATTTATATTCCAGTGTGGGTTGTGGCAGATTTTATTATGATAATGTTGTATAATATTATACAAATTATATATATATATATTTTATGACTGTAACTTATATACTGGACAACTGTGTTTTTGTTATAAATCAGTTGCTAAATTGTGTACATCTCTTTTTTTATCTCTTTCGACATATCTAATTTTTTTAATTCATCCTGGTAAAATGTAAATTTTCATATTCTATAGTGGGCAAAAAGTAGGGAATGTAATAAGTTCTGTTGTAGTTTTTGAAGGGCAGAAGAATTATGGCAGTTAGGTGCTGTTACCCCCACTGTGTAACGATACGTTGTACAGTCAACTGAACTTTTCTGAAACTCTTGATTCCAAGTAATAGTGAACATGATTTGTAACCTCACTTGCAGATTGTGCAGAAATGAAAAGTGTGCATTTGCAAATTAGAATTTTGTTTTTATTTCAGTCAGTTTCTGTATTCACACTCATCTCTGGTATTAAATAAATCTACATATAAAGTGGCAACCATGCACACTTTGTAATCACACATAAATATTGCTACTACAGGATATATTTTTAATGTTGTTGATAAGAAATTTGATGAAATATTCTGTTGTTAGTAAGCCATGCACTAACTGTTCATCTATTGTTTGCACACAAATATTTGTAAATTAAGTGTATAAATACACTCGTCACACATGATGGTCAGGCTGCCCGCATAACAGAAAACTGCCCTCAGCAGTGAACATGACATGATGTGATTAGAATAACTTTTAAGAAATGTGTACTTGTTATATTTTTATGGTAAAAATCTGTCTGCATGTATATCATTAAATAAATACCACTTTAGTTATAAACATTTTTATGCATGCCTTAATTGAAATATCAATTTCATTATCATGTTTGTAGTGTTTTAAAACATTTAAACCAAAACCCAATTTTTGGATGTGATTATTAATAAACATGGACATCAAGAAATATATCCAGTCTCTCCTACATTGATCTGTTAACCCTGTCAATAAAAATCCCATGTCTCCTCAGAAACAAAGAATGTTACCCAGTCAACTGCAACTTTTTATAGCCCTTAGAAATTTCATTTCTGCAGTTCCTATACAATCTGATTTCCTGTTTCACTTCTCCAGTTACTCTTTAAATGACTGTTGTAGAACATAATGTTTCAGTTCAAGTCCGTCTTTACACCATGTGCAATGTACTGAAATAAACAGAATCATAAAGGTTAAAGTGAACTTGTTGGATGCAGTATATATTAATTTAAGAATAGTATTTATATTACTGTTTAGTAGTATGCATGTTTGGAACGTTGTATTTATTTTGAGTTTTGTATATAATTTTTATTGTTTTTTTGTTCCTCAATTTTTTTACAAAACAATATAACAATAATTTATATATGCAATTGTTTTCTTAAATTGAAAATGCTTTTATATTGACATTTCTGTATGTCCACCATATAGAATTTGTAGTGTATAATAAACGTTAAGTAATCATATATATTTAAACACTGTTAAAGTTTTGCCTAAAGACAGTATGACAAAATGATGCAGTATTTTTCTACCACTTAGCACTCTAGTCATTGACACTGGATATTACTGTTGTTCATAAATTATAGAAATTATTTATTTAGATAAAGGAATTGTAAAGAACTATATATTTATTTCTGTAATAATTAATAGAGCACATTGTTGGTACCTTAAATATTTTGCACGTTTTGTAGTTGGTAAGTGATTTGTGGAAGTCCAGCATTAGATGGAAATAAAAGTGTTCTTTTATACATATAATAAATATGTATATAGAGAGTCGATATAGAGTTGTGCATTTAAGTTAGATATTCTGTCAGGGCCATTGTGCTATATGCAACTAGTGTAATTGACTGATAAAAGTGGAATTATAGATACAAAGATGGCTGTTTAGAAAAATAGATAAATGTGTGGATGTGTGTATGTTCATATGTGCATACAGATTATATAGTATAATACAAATAAATAACCAGATCATGTAACTGAATATTTTCTTAATATGTATATAATCTGTTACCAAGGTTTTTGTCTTGAATAGTACATCATTAGTGGAAATTAATGACATAAACATGCAGTTTGTTCTGTTATTTTTTATGCAAAATTACAGAAGTTTTTACGTGATCTGAATCCTAAATGGTAAATTGCAACCATAATCTATATTAATTATATTAATCTATTTTAATTATCTATATTTTGGTTTACTTTAATTGAATTTGGTGTGCGTGTGTCTGAGCGCACACACATGTATGTGATATGTTACCCTGGTTTTCTAATTAAATAATCTGTTTTCAACAAATTGTTACATTTGGTCCGAAGGTGAATGTAGCACCCACATGTACATCCACACGTCAAGGAGTAAAATTTTCTTGGTACAAATATTTGTCTTTTTTTTAGAACGTGTTGGAAGTTTTATTTTCCACACCACAATGCTAACATACATCATTTTATAAAATTCATCAAAAAATATTCTTTTATGTAGCATGAATACATGAGTATGTTCTACATGACTTTGTATCTGTAGGAATTTTGGTTCAGTTACACACTTGTTGAAAATATGAGCAATGAGCATTGTATACTAAACTACTGTATATAGAGAGTGTAGTATATTTGTGATTACTGAAGTCATAAACAAATAAATAATAAAATGTTATATTATTTTAACTCTGTTTAATGTTTCAAAAGATGTTATTAAACAGGCATACAGGTGTTCTGGTAATAATGCATCAGTGGACTTCTACATTTACAGGTTGTATCAAGGTGCGTTTTTATCTGTACATATGTATGTACGTGTATATGTACATAACTGATGTGGCATACACATACATATATATAATACATCTTCTTAAGTACATATTTTGTAATGAAATTTTAAAACAAATAAATCTGTAAAAAGTTATGAGTATATGTATATAAATTATTCCTCATACTTATGAACCAATTGTTTAGCTTGTATAAAAAGCTATTGTTTTGAATATTTTAACAGAGCAGTCCTTGCATGTTTATAGTAGAAAACAAAGATTCTGCTATATACTGTATTTCATATTTCACCCCGCCTTTATTTCGTATACCTGCTTGCCTTTATATGCATTACAATTTTTATTATTAGCGCCTGTCAGTTTACCATTACAAAAATCCAACTGAAGGCTGTTAAAGTATCGAGCGTACATTTTAAATTTTGAATATTATGGTATAGGTACAATATGAGGTGCTACTCTAGTCAGTCTCTGTTTTTCTCTTGCAGAATCAGTTGTTCTTCCATTTGTATTGACCAGTCTCATCACACTCCCTATGTTTTGAATAGTGAAATTTCTATATTAGATTCTGCCTGAAATTTGGATAGTTGTGTGAAAAGACTTAAGAAGAATTAAAAAAAAATTAAATAAATAATTAAAATAATGTTAACTGAGGGGGTATGTAGTAAAGTGCACGCGAACTTTCCTGAAATACACATGTGTTACAGATACTTGCATTTTGTCAGAATGTGGTAGCTGTGTATCCTTTCAGGAAAACCATCTGTAGGATATTTGTAAAAATGTTACTAAGTCTGTACAACAAAACTATATCTATATATATAAAAGAGAAATACCACTGACTCACTGATTCATCACAAAATCTATGAAACTATAACACTTAGAAACTTTAAATTTGGTATGTAGGTTCCTTATGTGATGTAGGTATCCGCTAAGAAGGGATTTTTGGAAATTCGACCTTTAAAGGGGGAAAAAGGGGGGAAAGTTTGCCTGACTAACTGACATAGAATCAACGTAGAGCAAAAACTACTGAATGGATATCAATGAAACTTTGAACATAGCTTCATCATAGGTCTTAGGTGCTCACTAAGAAACGGTTTTAAAAACTTTCACTCCTAAGGGGCAACCGCCCCCCTATTGTATATATGAATCTATGTATGTATGTTCCACATCTCCTCCTAAACCACTGGACCGATTTCAACCAAACTTGGCACAAATATTTTACGCAACGGGAGAACCAACATAGGATAGGTGTTTTCTTCGATGGGGTCCTTTGGGGTCTTCCACATCTCCTCCTAAACCACTGGACCGATTTCAACCAAACTTGGCACAAATATTTTACTCAACGGGAGAACCAACATAGGGTAGGTGTTTTTTCGATACGATCCTTCGGGGGGTCCTTTGGGGTCTTCCACATCTCCTCCTAAACCACTGGAGCGATTTCAACCAAACTTGGCACAAATATTTTACGCAACGGGAGAACCAACATAGGGCAAGTGTTTTTTCGATACGATCCTTTGGGGGGTCCTTTGGGTCTTAAAAACTATTAGATCTGGTTACTATGGCAACCCAATAGAATAGATTCTGGTTACCATAGCATCGGTGGAAGTCTCCCGCGTAGGAAATAGCGCGGGAGTCGTCCGACGGGCCTTCCCCGGAGTTCATCCACGGAACCCGGGGAGTCTTAGGTCGGATCCTGCGAAAGACGGCGGGGCCAGAGTCCACGGTTCTTATAAAGATATAGGTTATGATATCAAAGGTGGTGTATGCATCTTAAGAAACTTCTTAATAGTGTGTGAATTCAGAGTTGTTTCAGTTTGAATTTAAAAGTGGATAAGTTAAGATCGAAGTAAGTTATAAGCGAGTATAAAAAACAAAGTTTTGATAGCGAATGTATTCAGATCATAGTGTTCAGACAATATAAATGCACTTGCTTCATTTGAATTTAAAAATTGATAAGCTGAAATCTATAGAGGTATTGTATTGTTAGAATAAGTTTAGGAGACACTAATTTAACAAATGCCTTATTTCAACATTAACACAATGAATTATAAAACGACAGTTAAATACGCAGCACGTGCAAGTACTGTAGACATTTTATTGAAAACTAATTTAGCTGTTCGCCCTCTCCCAGAGTTAGAAATCGAGCAGGAGCATCACGCGCAACAGAATTCTTCTCCAGATATAAGAATACAGTTTATGACATGTTCTTAAACAGATGCGCTACAGAGTATTCCTCCAGTGAGAATGCGAACGTAACAATATAAGGAAGATTATACAATATACAAGTAATATAACGTTAGAACAAGAATAGGTGCCTATGAGCCTATGAATAAATTATGAACCCGAGCAAAGCTGGGTAAATCGGCTAGATGTAGATATCTATATAAGCCAAATACCACTGACTGACTCACTGATCACGATATCTCTGAAACCACTGAATGGATATCAATGAAACTTTGAACGTAGCTTCATCATAGGTCTTAGGTGCTCACTAAGAAACGGTTTTAAAAACTTTCACTCCTAAGGGGCAAAAAACCAAATAATGAAATTTATCGCGGGAATTGCATACTTTGTAAATGAAGTGGTTGACATCTCGGTTTATTGGAAACCCCAAATACATTTAGTTCTGAGTTTTTAATCATTGTTTTAAATTGAAAAACTTCGTTGTTTGCATGTTCTTACAGTCGAGAAAATTTCGAAGTTCAATTAATTAATAAATGTATGTCCTTTTTTTTCTTGGAAACGGCTCTAACGATTTTCTCTAAATAAATAATAAATAGCTGTTGCTATGAATGTAAATAAACAAACTAAGAGTTGAGAATTTGTACAATCTATCTAATGCTATACTATTAAGCGAGCAATAATTGTACAATTAACGTACAATGTGAAACTCCGTAGCGAAGCACGGGTATTTTGCTAGTATTTCTATAATTTGGCGGTTTAAACAACAGGAAAAGTAGATTCTTTTAAGCAGTTTCTCACATGCATCTGTGGTTATGTACTATCATTTTTGTACAAGACTTCCTCTCCTTGTGGTTCCAATTGTTATCTGACCACAACTTTAAACAACTCATTGTTATAATTGTTTAAGTCAACATAAACAATTGTATGAAACTATAAATACACTTTTTTTCAAGGTTTCATATGTATTTGAAGTAATTAGATGTCTTCATTATTATCAAGTACATTGTGGCTAGGGCAGAATTATAAAAATAATAAATGTGCCAATTTTAGAAAACCAGACATGGATTTAATAAAGGAGACATACTTAAAATAAGAAGCCTCATATTCCTAGACTACAAAAGTATAGTAAGACCGTTATAACATCAGTCCAAAACTTTGTGTGGACTTGCAACATAGAAAATTCAAAAACAAATATTTGAAAAGTTATTCCATAAGAAATCATCAATAAATTGCCAGATTTGATTTGGGCCCAGTGTTTGATCTAATTGCTAGAAAATACTGGAAGAACTATCAAAGAAATGTTTAAAAACTTTCTTATTCAATGCTACACTGTAGACCAACTATTATCCATCTTCATTGAAAGTCACTGTAGATTTTACCCAAAACCTGTGAAGAAGACAAGCCTATGATTGTATTACTGGTACTTGTCAAAGTTTTTGAGAAAATAGATGAAAAGACAGACTGATAATTGATGTACATATAATTAATATTAATACATATACTATCTAAAAGCATGGCTTTGTGGTGACTCGCGAAGCTTAAATACAAAAAATATTATGTACAAATAAATAATCACAATATTTATATATGAGCTTCAGGAATCACCATCAAACCATGCTTTTAGCTAGTTAAAAAAAGTAATTTTTGATTTTTCGAAATAATTTTATGGCTAAAAAAAATATTTGGATTTTTTATATTTATTTTTTTTTAATATAAAAAAATACAATAGAAAATTATTTTTAAATATTAAAATATTAATAATTAAATAATTAGAAAAAAAGATTAAATAATTAATTAATCATTAAATCAGTAATTAGATACATTTTTAATCAGATACAAAATTTCTCATTCGAGTTTCTTCTTGTTTTCTACACTTTAACATATGTGAATTTTTAATATTACAAAATCTATCGTAAGAAAATGTTCTGTTTAATGCTAAACCTTCTAAAGTTTTTACTCTCGACAACGCAACATATGTTAAACCAATAGAAGTTTCCTTTTCTCCAATATCTACAACAGCTCTATCTAAGGTTAAACCTGAGACTTATGAATTGTAATTGCAAAGGCTAATTGTAACGGAAATTGTTTCCTTGAACAATTAATATTTCCACTTTTCCAAAATTTAGTTATAGGTGGAATTGAACACAACCACTATTTTCATAAGTTGAATGAAAATAATTTTCAAAACGAACCATTATCACTCATGGCATTTGATCAGGTGGACCAAATTTCTTCATATTCTTCATAGATAATATCTTCAACGTAACCTAAAGCTCCATTCACTAATCCTTTTTCAACCCACAAATTAGAACATAACATAACTTTAGATCCAATTGATAAAATTATAAATGGTTCAAGTCCACCTGATAATTCTGCACTTGCTGATTTTGCTTTAGAACAATTATGAATAGCTGGAATATATAAGCAACTGGTTGACGAAATTCTTTTAACTTTTATGATTAAATTCTTTTACATTTTTATTTGTTGCAAATAGCCTAATTGCATCGTTGAAAAAATGATGTTCATTTTGTGAAAAAGTTTGTATACTATGCAGACCTGCCAAGTCTCACGCATTGAGCGTGAGACACACGGATTCGAGGCCGATCTCACACTCACACGGACGCGAGCTGAAATCTCACACATTTTATCCATGAAAGACATTAAAATTTTATTTTGAAATTAACTTTATTTTAACTCCTGTTTATTGTGTTTCGCAGTCTCTGAATACCGGTCATTTTAATATTGATGTGAAAGATAAGTCCATAGTCGCATAAAAGATTGCGATTGTCACTAACAGATGGTGGGAGCGCCTCTACCGGCTTCGAAGGAAACATACGGCTGATTCGACACGTCACTCATAAGTTGTTTCATGGAAGAACGAAGCGTGTGCAGTCTGTGTTGTCTTCAGATTCAGAAAAGGAGGATGATCCTTCTCCGGGAGGAACTTCTCCAAAAAGAAATACAAATCCCAGATCTTTTGTGGGAGCTGCTAAATATAAAACCCGCTTCAACGTTGCCTGGCCAGTAAAGTATCCTGTATCTGCAGTTGCTGATGATCCATCTGGATCTGCCTTTCGGTGTGATGTGTGTGCACAAACTTTGTCCTGTGGACATCAAGGTGAGGTGGATATCAAAAGACACATTGACTCCGATGCTCATAAGAAGTTTATGAAATCTAGTAGAAATCAGCCTAAAATATCTGACGTATTCAGCAGACCTAATGATGATCGAACAATGGAAAAAGTAAGTAGCCTAATGTTTACGTATTGTAGTTATAAATTATTATTCACAGGCATTAGTTAAAAATGTATTTCTTTACCTATCAAAGGCACCAAAAACTTATTTCTTTACCGATTGGCCACATTTTGCACTCTAACCTATGAAGTGAACGACGCTAGGCGATGTTCAGCTGTTAAATTAGTGATCGACTGCGATATATCGATTCATGTTCACGAGGTTATTTAACGATAGGTTAGGTTGTTTCATGGTATGGTAATTTTAAAACGTGTGGTCGATAGGTAAAGAGGCACCTTTAAAAAATTTAATTTTACGCTAACCACATTTTATAATAGTTTTACCTTATTTTCAGGTTGGTAGAGCAGAAGTGAAAATAGCAACACTTCTTGCATGCCACAACATTCCAATTGCCACTGCTAGTCATTTGAGTCCACTCTTCAAGGACATTTTCCCGGATTCTTCAATAGCTCAGAATTATGCTTCAGGAAGTTATGTAAGAGAATGTGGTTATAAAAATAAATTTATGGAAACATGTGAGCAATAGAGGAGCATGAACCTTGTCACTGATTTACCCTAATTCGTTTACCATTCCTTCTTGCAGATGGAAAACTACATGCATTATGAATGGGGCTATTGCACCATACTTTCATTCTCAGTTGGTGCAACATATACAGATTCATCCATATTCAGTTCTTGTAGATGGTTCAAATGACACTGGTCTTGAGAAATTAAACCCACTGACTGTACGCATCTTTGATATAAGATCACAGAAAGTTGTGAGTCATTTTTTGGACATGTGCACCACCACAGGTACTGGAGCAGCAACAGCAGCCACAATTTATGACAAGATTTCAGAGGTACTAGTGAAAAACAGCATTCCCTGGATTAATTGTGTTGCTTTTGGTGTTGACAATACGAATGTAAATATAGGTGTTAGGAACTCTATCATGTCACGAGTCTTTCTTCAGAATAAGGATACTTATTTCATGGGGTGCCCCTGTCACCTAATACATAATATTGCAAGGAGAGCTGCAGACAAATTTCTTGAGAGAAGTGGGTTTGATGTAGAAGATATGTGTGTTGATCTCTTCTATTATTTTGATAAGAGCACTAAGCGCAAATCAAATCTTAAAACAGTTTGCTTATTTTGTGATGTTGAGTATCACAAAGTAGTCAAACATGTAAACACTAGATGGTTGAGTCTTGAGAGAGCAGTGGAGAGAATCCTTTCCTTGTTTGATGGACTGAAGAGTTACTTTTTGTCCAATTATGAGAGTGAGCCATGTTTTAAAAGTTTTAAAACGTTCAATAATCCAATTCTGGAAGTGTATCTGCTCTTTTACAACACAGTTCTGCCAGTCTGTCAGTGTTCACTATTATTAACAAGTATCTTCAGAGGGAGGATCCATGTATCTTTGCTGCTTATAAATGTTTGCATGAATTTGTGAAAAAAGTTCTAGGTAAAATTCTCCCCCCTGAGAAAGTTAAAGAGGTTGAAGGTTCTGGATTCAAAGATCTCAAAGTTGATATAAGAGAAGATCAACTGGATGATGAGGAAATATGTATTGGGATTGCAACTCGACCAAAACTGACTACTTTGTTTCATGAAGGTAGCATTAGCCCTAAAGACTATGCTGAATTTTTAACTAAAGTTAGTCAGTTTTAACAGGAAGTAATTTCTGAGGCAATCAAGAAGTTACCATTGAATGACAACTTGCTGAAACATGCCAGATTTGTTGACTTTTTTGAGAAAAGTTCAGTTCAGTTTAGTGACGTAGAATTTTTTCTCTTGAGGTACCGTAACATTCTCATATCCACCCAGTGACTGAGATGGAACAACTATACGATGAATTTGTGGATTACAAAATTTTAAAACAAGACAGCATCCCTGAAGATGTATGGGAAAGTGCTGAAGTCCAAGATGAGGAGCAAGTAAGTCGGTACATTTACCGAATGGATGTAATTTGGGCATATTTATCTCAGATGAAACTAGCAAATGGAGAATTAAGGTATAAGAGGCTATCTGAGGTTGCAAAATTGGTTTTGATAATTCCACATTCTAATGCTGGCGAAGAACGTGTTTTTTCTATGATACGGAAAAATAAAACAGCTTTTAGACCTTCAATGAACGCGGATGGCACATTATCATCTGTCTTGACCATGAAAATGGCCATCCCTGAGCCATGCCACACATTCGAGCCACCAAAAGAAGTGGTGGCTAATGCTAAGAAAGCAACATATCAGTATAATAAAACAGCAATAAAGAGTAAGATTTGTATTGTTTGCAATTAAGTGCAACATTTTGTATATATTAACTTGTGTTCTGTTGTTTTCCACAAAACTGATGAATATTACATAAAAATAATTTGCATTATAATAAAAAGTTGTTTGATAATGATTAATTATGAAATAAATGGATATATAAAATAAATTTGTTGTCTCACTCGTTTTCCTTGAATCTCACTCTTCCTGACCAGTGATCTCACTCAGTTACTCTGGGGACCCTTGGCAGCTCTGACTACGTGTCATTAATATTTCATAGTCTTGAACTGTACATTTGCTATTACTAACACGATCAAGTATATCTCAAAATATTTGTTGAGATTCATTTTGTCGAAATGATGACGATAAAAAAAATACTTTTGAATACTTGATGTAAATAATAATTTTCCTTCTAAAAGGAATTCACTTCCTTCAATTTTATCACTGTAAAGTGGTCTGTCATTAACAGGGGGTAACTGATTAATATCCCCCCAAAAATATACAAATACTCCACCAAATGGTTCATCTTGTCTTGATGGAATAGCTCTGCGTACTCTTAAATCAATTTTCCTCAAAAGACTACACCTAATCATACTCATTTCATCTATAAACAGAAATTTACAACCATGAATTTCCTGTTGAAATTGAGCAAGTGAGTGTGAACTGAGTTCTCTAAATACTTTATGTACTCCTAATAAAAGTTTGGAGTGTATTGTTGATCCATTAATATTAACAGCAGCAGCACCAGTTGGTGCAAACAATTGATAAGAAGATGATCCCAATGTTTGATTCAATCGACAAGTGAAATTATTAATTAAAGTACTCTTTCCAGAACCGGCTTTTCCTTGAATTCTTTTAATCAGAAGTTCTTCTTCGTTACTAAGTTGTTTTTCAAATATATTTGTCAGTTCTTGTTGTTCATCAGAGAAAACAATATTTGGCATATTATATTGAACATTAACAATGTCATTTCTTTGAATTTCTATTACTTTTTCAATGAAATTTTCTAATGTATTCAACACTTGTTGATTCAAAATAGAATGCCAATTATATCTGATATCAATTTCTCTTCTACCTAAATCTACTTCTTCCTGAATAGTATTTGGTCCAGCAGCTACGTCCATCCAATCATATGGTTGATCTAATTCTAATTAGTCTGTTTCTTCAAAATCTTCTTCGTCTTCCAAATTTTGTAGCATATAATCCAAATCATAATTCAGAATATCGTCATTCCCAAAATGCTGCTCATATATAATCTTCCAAGTACTATTGTGTGGATTTAGATCATTCAGTTGTCATCAGGGAATATGTAACAAAACTTGTTGCTTGTAAAAATTTAATTTTTTAATAATTTAACAACTACATATAATTTAAATATAATTTATTTCAATAAACATCACATTTGTATTATTAAAATCTAAAACATTAAAAGTATTAGTAAGAAAAATTTGGTGTTTCTTTTTCAAATTATGTATGCTCATAGTCATAGTGTGGGGGGGAGCAAAAAAAATGTGGGGTGGAGGCAAAAAAATGTGTACACTAATTTCAGTGACAGATAAACGTTGAGTGAAATATAAGATGTTTATGCGCGCGTGCGCACATACACACACACACACATGTATATTAGACTTGATTAAGTAAAAAAAAATATTTGAAAATGCAAAGTTTTGGTTTGATATAACAAACAGTATTGCATAAAAAATTATTTACTATAATTCGTTAATGACATTTTATTCAGGGCGTTAATTAAATTCTACATTTTTAAAAGTATTATGATGAAGTTGTAGAAAACAGGAACTTACAGAAATGAAATAAATGTGTTTAGAGCTTTGTTAAGTTCAAGGAAATCTGTAATATCATTGTGTGTAATGTAGTTTAAGTGCTCTTATATCATTACGTGGAAACCAAGCCTGTAGACATATAGGAGCCGTATAATTTAAATAAGTACGTATATATTTTTTTGATTGAAAAAGTAAAAAAACTTACCTTTCACACAAAAAATCTCTTAACAATGTAACTTAACCTCAAACGCAAATATAAAAATACAAAAAATATTTTGACTTGCCGATATTTATTAAAAAAATATATTTCTTTTATGAATTTGCTAACTGCTATAATTTTTATTGTTCGACTAAGCTTTTCGTCATCACTGACATCATCAGGTCTTAAACAACGTCTATCAACTGTACGTTGTAGGCTTTTATACTTTAGGCCCCTCCCCTTATGTCATCGCCCCTCCTATTGGTTCTAGCTGCTGCCGCTCTTCACGGGAACTTTGTCTACATTTTTTCCGTTAGACATTTTTCTAACGTCCGTCAAATTGTTTTAAGAATCTCCCGTTAATTTCTTCATTCTTGACTTATTTGTTTAAGACCTGATGATGTCAGTGATGACGAAAAGCTTAGTCGAACAATAAAAATTATAGCAGTTAGCAAATTCATAAAAGAAATAGTAAGGATGGCTGCTAATTTAAACAATACGAAGAATAAAAAAATATACTTGAAAAATGAATCTTGGATTTATGAAATATGTTTTATGATTTATGAAATATATTTTATAAACAACACAGGACACCAGTATCTTTCATTTAAAAAAAACGGTAGAATATTCGGTATATACACTCTTTGTCTAAAACCACGGAACGCATTAGTAACAGACTATATAGTAATATTAAAGAACTCCCACAGATGGCGACACTTTACATACATATACTGTACAGTAGTATTAAACAGACATGAATCAGCGCGCAGGTTGTAGTGGGGGAGAAGACTGCAGCAGTGAAAGGCATGAGAGAGGAAAATGTCTACTAACGCAGTTGAAAATATTGGTCTACTCTCTGAATTGTTAATAAGACGCGAATGTGACAAGAGTAATCTATTTTGACATGGGTTGACTTTTTATACCTAATGTGCCGAAGTTTGCTTCTTTAATAATGAAAGATAATAGTTAAATTTACGTTTTTCTCTGTAAAAGTAGTAAAATTTGAAAACTGATATCGCTTATATGACAGCTGAAATAAACCAGTTACACTGCTTTGTCGATTCACAATTATTTTCGTTTTATTATATTTATAACTTTATTTATTTAGTTTTCTATTGTCTATTATTCTTATAGTGTTTTCAATTGTTTATTTTTTAACGTTTTTATGTATTTATTGTTTTTTACATTTCATTAGCTACATTTTTAATTATATTACTAAATACTTTACCAAACTAAATTTTACAGCCCTACCAACACACACGCACGCACGCACGCATATATGTAACTTACTTTTTACTAACTTACCTAACTTTTTACTAACCAATTATTCTTATAATTTGAAAATTCTTTTGTTATTCTTTTAATTGTTTTTAAGGTTTTTACCTAAAATTTGGTTACCTACAAAATTTGGTTGTAGGTAAGTTTTGATTTCGATTACGACAGTAAACGTGGACATTTTGTAAGACGAAACAAGCGCAGACACAACAGAAAGAGACAATGTAGGCCTAATAAAGATTTCCATTATTTTGTAAACAGTGACTTGGCGTGTTGTGTCTGTTGCAATGTTTCTCGAAAGTCATGAACACCCTACTAATATTTCCGTCACTGTTATCACCGTTAGCCTATTATCACTATCACTCAAGTTGCCTTCACTGCTGCTATCTTGTCTTACATTATTTTCTAAACGATCTGTTACAGTATCCCTTATTCAGTTCGATCTCACGTAGTCATTTTAAATTTTCATTACGTTACGTCTTGATCTCTAGTCTGCAGGAGAAATACAATAAAATTCCTTCGACACTGTCCACAGAAAAATGCACGGTTTTTCTTTCAACACGCTTCTTCACGGTTGCCCAAGTCAGTTCCATAGGATTAAAATCCGGCTGATAGTGTAGAAGTTATAAAACAGAATGTCCTTGGTTTGCCAAAATGGCATCTATTTTAAAAGTTTTGTAAGTTGGTTTGTTTTGTTTAATTAGTGCATACAGCTCAGGCTTTAACATAGATGGACTACAAGGAATGTTATGGTTTTTTAACCAGTTAATCATGTCTGCCTTTTTTTGATGATGTTGGAGGTGGATTTATTTGTACATTGTGGTAGGAGGCATTATCTATTACTATTACGCTGTTCTTATTAAAATGAAATGAAACTAAACGCTTCATATTTGATGAATACTGATGTTTTTTGAAAAGTACTCACACAATAACTTCCACAGCGTCTCAGAGAAAACTAAGCTATGTTTCTCTGTTGACGCATGCGCATTACATAACCTGCGCTGTTAGCACAAAAACGGTTGAGTCTAGCTAACTTTACTGTATATAGATTTATACAAAAAAATTATTACAATTATTTCTTGTCAAAATTAATTTTTTATAAAATTAATGATTGATGACACATCTAGACATCAATATGAATAATTATGTTCAATTTCAAGTCTATAGGTTCAGTAGTTTTTTCGTAAAGTGTACCATAAAAATGTACCAATTGTTGCCTAGTAGTAGGACTCGCTTCGCTCGTCCTAATTAATTTGGCTTCTACAACTTAACATGTGCGTCAGCTGGAGTTAAATTAACAGATACTGCATGTGAAACAAATACAGCTCAGCTGCTTTTCCTGACATCTCAAAAAACTTGTGACAAACTGTGGTATGTAGGTTTGTGCAATAATTTAAAAAGACACTTAGTCCAAACGTGACAAAATCCATAAGGTATATTTGATTAATAGGTATTTCATTACTAAACTGGTGAGTATTCTGGGTTGCATCCTGTACAATAGCTCCTCAAGGCAGCATATTACTACCCACTCTCTACCACAGCTCTTGTTGTCAACCAGTGTCATACCATATGTCTATCACCCACGCATGTACAGCTGTACATGTGTCAAATTAGAGCCAATAGTCAGGAAACCTATAGAACAGCATTAACAAGACCCATAAGGGCCAAATAAAAGGTGATTTTTATTGTGCAAAGAAAATTGTCCACCAGTCGGGGCCAGTCATATCTTCAAAATGTGCACTGCACATGGATAGTCAGAGACGTTCATGCTAGGAGCTCAAATAAATACCAGCAGAAAAAAATAATTTTTTAAAAATTAATGCAGATTGCATCTAGGTACCGAGATGCTGTCAATACTAGTTTCATTAGCACTGCTACAATGTGTCAACACTATCTGTCGTTTTGATTGCTAAGACATCATACAGATACTGCTGTGCATCATTTTTAATATCTATGTCTGAATTATAACTCTAATCTCTTTAAACTTTATGAAGTAAAGCAGTTATAGGACTGTTTTAATAGGTCTATAAAATTTAATAGGTCTGTTTCAAGTCAACCATTTTAATAAACCATACATTTTTTAAAACTTATTCAATACATCTGCAAACACATCTTTCATGTTTATCATGTAGTAGTCCGTTAATAATATTTTGAAAATGTACAAGATTGTCCATGTCTGTATAATTTTTGTATATAAAAAATAAATAGTGTGATGGAAAGAATATGCAAAGTATATTCTGAAGTAATATTCAGAATTGGCAGAGGTAAAGTTACATATAGGTGGGTGTCCTGTTACCAGCAAAAGTTAATGATTGTCAGTCCCACAAGCCACAGAGGTTATAAATACTTAGGCCTCTATATGGCAAAAGGCAAAAACAACTTTATACCAAACCATGACAATTGTACTGGGTATTAGGAAGGCATGTATGCACAACTAGTAAGCTCCTTGAGCTGTAGAACTTGCTCACTATTTTGAGCGAAATAGATTTGTATTTAGAAAATTTCATAATTAGATAATTTTCCTCAACTTACACTATTATTTTTAAAAATAAAACAATTGTAAAGCAGCTGATCATTATTACTCTTCTTATTTTTAATTCAATATAAACACTAAAAATTGGAAATACTGGATTGGTTTCTTACTTAAATTTATAACCATAATGCATAAATCACATATTTAGTCCAGGCTTTAAGATTACATATGTTTGTATAGTTATCTATAGGCATATTTTAATATTTTTAACAAATATACATAACCGATAAAGTATATGTAAAGTTTTTGCAGACATAGCTTAGGCTTTAGTAAAGATAATTTGAACAAAGAGTGACTTTGCATTGTGAATAAAATTGCTTTTAATTTGATGCCCCATAAAGACTTACTACTTTTTCAAAATTTTGACTTCCATTTTTGACCAGTGGTGCCACTAAAGTTAAATCTTTTCAGTGGGTTACATTAAGATTTTGGTTAAAATTCCCTTTAGTCTGTTTCTCAATATAGATTTGTACATTTTTTCAAATTTAATCCCTCTTTTGACCCTAGTGACCCAGAAACTTTAAATTTAAAACTGAATACAGTATTCAGATTTTTGTTGAAATTCTCTTGTATTGCCCCATTTTGATTTTTGGCGATTTTTTCAAATTTTGTCCCCTTACATTTTTGCCTCCCTCCCCTCTATTTGGGGGGGGGATCAATCTCAAAAATGCATTCAAAAGTTATTGTCAGACATCCCCCAAATAGGTAGACAGCCAGACAAATGCCAAAAGGTCAACTTAAGACTCAGAACTGGCTTTGCTCATACAGCAAGGTACTAATGTATAAATCTGCTCTGAAATAGTTAAAACTTATGGAATCCATCTCTGGGCTACCACCAGCAATTCTAACCATTAACATAGGCAAGGTTATAAGGTTACAATCCACCCCCCTCATGAGTACATTGTAAGCGGAATCTTATGCAGTAGAACTTGGCTAATTCGAAGCTGAAGGGACCAGTAAAAAATTCGAATTAGGAAAGTTTTAATAAAGGTAGAAAAATCAAATCAAAAACCGAAATTCAGTAAAGCAATATGTTATTTTATTAAACAATTTCCTTATACGTATGTATTACAAACATATAAACACGTTTCAGTACAAAATATAGCATTTACAGTTTTTTAAAAAAGGTAGAAACTTTTGATTGCATTTTGCAGTTAATACACTGAGTTGTAGTAAACTCTTCAAGTTTATTAAGTGTTTGGAAAATAGTGTCACTAACGTACTGCTGTCCTTCAACAAACCGTCTCAAGTCTTGAATGTAATTTGATGCCTGTGAAGCCGTTGGAATCGGTATCTCTGGAAGTTCTAGCTGGCCCCTTCTTCATCTGAAGATGCACCATCATTTCTTTTGTTCATAACATCAGCAACGATTTCCGCATCTGTCTTTTCACTGCATACCGCCAAGTCTTCATCCATGTTTACAAACTCTTCGTAATGAATGCCTGCGTCATGTCCAATATCTTCCTAGTTATCCGCAGTGGGTACGACTTCTCTAGCAGCTTTATTCTCCTCTTCACCTTCAATGTGGCAGAAACCACCTTTACGAAAGCAATTAGCAATTGTTTTTTGCGTAACTTTGTCCCAAGCACTGTTGCACATGCGGGCAGCTTGAAGGATGTTAATCTTGATAGTATTTTCGTGCTCATCTAAATAAGCACCTGACAGAATCTTTTGGACCACAAGGCATCTGTAAAAATGCTTAAAATTTTTTATTACACCTTGGTCCATAGGCTGAACTACTGAAGTCATGTTTGGGGGGAAAACACAACCTTTACATTTTCCATCACAGGAATAGTGTTGTGCACTGTAGGCCTACAGTTGTCAATAAACAATACGATTCTTCTGTTTTGATTCCAAAATTTCCTGTTGATTTTCAAAAGCTATCTTTCAAAAATTTCATCTGTCATCCAAGCTTTATTGTTTGATTCATATTCAACTGGTTTTGTTTTTACAGTTTTGAAACAACGTGGGTTGGCTGACTTCCCTATCATTAGCAAAGGCAGTTTTTCCGAGCCATCCATGTTTGCTCCGACTAAAAGTGTTGTGCGCTTCTTGCTGTGTTTGCCGCCACTACAACTTTCTCTATTAAAAGCAAGTGTTTTGTCGGGGGGTGCATTTGAAGAATAAGCCTGTCTCATCTACGTTAAAAATGTCTTTGGCGTCTCTATCAGAAATCATTTGCAACAAATCATCTTTCCATGAATTTGCAGCTTCAACGTCAACAGATCCACTTTCCCCACAAACAGTTTTGAAAGACATGCCATTCCTTTCTTTAAAACCATCGAGCCAACCAGTGCTGGCCTTAAAATCATTTTTCCCTAAGCTAGATGTGAATTCCTCAGCTTTGGCTCTGACGAGGGGCCCACTGACTGGAATTTTTTTGTCCCTTGCTTGCTTAAACCACTTCACTACACATTCATCCACGTCAGGATTTTCTGGTCCTCACGATCTTTTCCTATCTTTGTCGCTGGCTTTACATACACTATTCAAAATCTTCTCTTTATTTTTTAGATACGTTGAGAGTGTATTTGGCGGTATCCCACTTCCCGAATAACGGCAACTTTTTCGGCAAATGTCAATGATTTGTATTGGATCCATGTTGGTTTTGAAAGGGCCATGATGAACACACAACACAATAAAACTGCACAAAAAGCGTCACTAAAACGCCAGTCTGTATATACAGTACTGTATAAAGAAAGGAACGGTCTCTCACTACAGGACACAGCTCACACAGTAGAAACTCAAAAAGACTTAACCCTTCCACGAATGCAGGCAGACTGAACTGAAAGCATCAGTGAGGGTGGCTGACTGACGAGGCGTGGAACAAGGGACAATGGCGGACGGTACCGTTACACGAGCCAGTCACGTGTCATCGCGAGATACTGGCGCCAATTCCACGAGTTTGACACAAAGGACAAGCGTCTGTTCACAAAGGGCAATGCCTGCTTGTCTGTTTCCAGTCGTGTCTATTGTTGCGTGGTCTAGCCCATACTGCAGGTGATTTTTTGTAGTTTGAGCAAAATTTTTATTTCGAATTAACCAAAAAAAGTTCGAATTACAGACGATGTTTTTGCACGGTTTTACATAGGATATTCAAGGGACCATGGTAAAGTTCGAATTATCCACGAATTCGAATTATGCACGTTCGAATTAGCCAAGTTCTACTATATCTAAATCTGCAGACAGGTAGTGCCAGTTCACGAGCAGCTGTGACATAACATACACAGTACACGTTAGGGGTGAATCCCCTACTACTGCCACCAACACCTGTCCTCCGCTTACCATCCACAACTGTGTAGGGAAAAATTCTAGTCTGTATCCTCCCTGATAAAAATCTTTCTCAATAACCACCCTTCGAGGAAATTTCTGGTGATACTATGCACTCCAACATTGTCACCCTGCAGAAATTTCATAGCAAGGTTTTGTGTACAATTGTAAAATTGTAAATGCACCCTTCCACATCTACAATGAGGTCATCAAGCATGACACCCCCCCCATACTTTTTGCATGGGAAGTGATATCATTCAACTATAAAGTGTAGAGAAAGCCTTGTTGTTTATCCAAATGTAAATATGAAGTGTGTAAATTAAAATATCATCTACCAGTTGACATAACATCAACCAGTTGACATAACATCAGTATGGAGATAAGTGAAATTTATTTACTAATTGTGCATTGCCAATATACAGTCATCATGTATTATCATTATGTAGTATACAGGAGACCCCTCATTGAAGAGATTTACTATGGGACATTAATCATTATCATACAATATTCTTAATACCTATGACAGCAGACTTCTGAACTCACTGGGGTAAATATATAAACAGGTGTGCTAAAGGTTATCAGTATTGTAGTGCAGCATTGTAGTGGATTTCAAAACTGAAGTACACACTTGCTGTGTATTAAAAACTGAAATGAAACTGCAGTGTTAAAGATTGAAACTTACGTATTTCAGTTCATATATGAATGAAAGAACTGACAACAATTATTTGTCCATTACAACTCTCATGAAATATAATTTTGCCTAGTACATTTAGTGTAATATCAAATGTGATTTGAGATTAAAACTTAAAAAACTCATTTACTTCAAATGCAAATTAACTGTTGAAACTAAAAGTATCACAGATTCCACTGATAATTTGTGCCATGTGTGCAAGGAGAGGAGGCACATGAGCACCTATCCTAGGACACCAAGGAGGAACCTAGTTGTAGAGATGAAAGTCACAGAATGAGCTAAATTCAATCCAAGGCTCAAGCTGAAATCAATATACATAAACCCTCCTACACAGACATAATATATGTATATGTGTAATTTATTGCAAATTTGCAATCTATTCAATTACAGAGAGTAATAAGTAATTTATTTGAGTTGCAAATGTTTGCTTTATGATTATGAGAGTTAATCAGTATGCATATTCATTATATTAATACTTTTATTTTACTCCAAATCATTACTAATTTATGCTTTCCTTCAATTAATAAAATATTTTATTTAGATGCAAATGATATTATGTCTTGAATGATATCTTGGCTGTTATACCATTCAATTATTCAAAAGTAGTCTATACCTACATACATGAATATATGAATAAACATGCTTTATGTATCATAAGAAAATGTCAAAGCTACTATTGTAGTGTACTATGTTACTTAGTGTACTTTTGGGCATCACAATTCCAATAGCATGCACACAAAAATAAGATTCAATGAAGTAATAGGTAAATTCAATGAAGTAGTAGGTAATGAAGTAACTACACCTTCAACTAGTGCTAGTAAGGTTTGACTCTAGTATAGTCCAGACATAGTCCTGGACAGAAGCGCACCCAGGATTTTTTGTTGGCGAGGGGGGTTGAAAACAAGTAAAATTTTGGTTTTCCTCATTCTTTTCTCTACAAGCAGGGTTTTCTCCTGGAAGAATGATAATAGGCAACTTATAGGGTATATTTTCGCAAGAACAGGTAAAAATAATCTTTGCTTCATAGAATTTCACTCATGTACACCTATAATGCCAAAAAGAGCCCTTTATACAAATATTTCATGAGTAACAATCATACAATGTTTGTAAGAATCATGAGTAAAAATCATGAAAACACAGGCTTATTGCATATGCATACTTAATAAATAATTATTAAAGTACTTAATCAGTAGATGCTGACTTTATTCAGATAATCATACGATATAGTTAAAATAATCAGACACGAAGCAGTTGTCCACGTTGTAGTGGGGATAAAACAGGTACAGTGTAGTACACGTGAGAAGAAAAAGCCTACAGTTGAAAATATTAGCCTACAAATGATCGGTCTACATGTATGTATGTTCACTTCGATTTCTATTTCAACATGACTAAACAGTACATATGAACGTTTTGTAAGATGAAACAAGCAATAAATACAATAGAGGGACCATACAAAGATTTCACTGAGTTATAAAATGTTTAATGTTTAGTATTGCAATTATTTTCTAAACAGTGACTTGGCATGTGTCTATTACATTGTTTTCCTAATCTCCTAGTCGAGTCCAGACATTAACAAACATTGTATATTTTGGAGTATGTAATACTTTGTGTACATGTTACAATTCAAGAAAAAACGTACTAATGTATAGTCAAATTTGCACTAGCATCTTAATTAGTTTGAATAAGTAACGTCAATAACAGGCAAGAATGTGTGTGTGTGTGTGTGTTTTAAACCAAGCAGATGTAAATTATCCATAAAGAACAGGAGAGACAATATTAATGAAAACATTATATCAAAACTATTGAAGTAATATAGCACATAATTACTTACACCCAATTACAAATATTAAGCACAATTTTTCCACCCCATTAATGTTTCTTTCACTGTTATTATCACTCGTATCGTCTTCAATTCCGTCCTTTATTAATTTCAAGATGATCTGTTACATTATGCATTCTTTGGTCCAATCTCATATAATCTTTTCAATTTTCGTGACATAGTCACATCTTGATGTCCCATCTGTGAGAGAAATACGTCAAATTCTTTTTTTCTAAGTTTATAAAACTGTCTAAGGAAAATGTACATTGTTTTCTTTTAACACTTTTCTTCACGGTTGCCCAAATCAGTTGTAAGATCAAGATCCGGATGATAGGGTGGAAGTCATAAAATGGAATGTCCACGATTTGCCAAAATAGCCTTTATTTTAAAAGTTTTGTATGTTGGTTTATATTGTTTAATTAGTGAATACACCTATGGTTTTAACATTATTAGTCTAAAGGAATCCCATGATTCACTAACCAGTTAATTATTCTTGCCTTTTTGTTCTTGATGGTGCAGGTGGATATATTTATTTATTTATTGGAATTTTCAGCCACACTTGTCATTGTCTGTCCACGTTTTTGAAGCTAGTATTAAACTGTGAAAATAAGTTTTGTCTGTGTATTCTGTGGGCCGCCGTTCTTCTCTGAATTGCCGTAATTTTCTTATACAGCAACTCTTAAATTTCTAATATCGCTCTTCTATTAAAAGTTTCCTATTTTGGCATGTTTCCATCAAAATCCCATTGACAAATAATGTGGCTCAGACTAAATTTGTTCTTTAAAACTGTTTAAATAACTTTGAATGCTGGTATTTCCCTTTCCATGGATTGACAATCATTAATAATTAGCCAAATAGTACACTTGTCGGAATTGTCTAAATCAGTTTTCATTTCCTTTGTTGAACATTTCTTATGGGGAGTGCTGAAATATTTTATATCACCCATATACACTGATGCTTCTTTAATAATTCAATAAACACTACTTAAAGACCACACATCTGAGCTACCCATTCCTGTAATCTTCTTTCTGATATTTTATTAACTTCCAATTTAATAAACGTGTACACATTACAAATTGTCCTCAGGCTTTCATGGCTGGTGTCAGTTGTATGATTAATGTTATCCGGGCTGTTTGGCCGTGGTCTATGGTTTATTTCCAAACCAAACGTTTTGGCAGCTCCAAAGGCTGCCATCATCAGTGGAATAATAAAAATCCACGTGAACGTAGGGTGTTCACGTCAGGTCCACAGTACTGTGGTATAGGCTGAAGATGTCCCGCCATGCTACCTGTACTTATAAATTCAACAAAGTCCCACGTACAGGTAAAAATGACACCATCAGCCAATCCGAATGGTGCTCAGGTAGAAACTGCACCAAGAGCCAATCACAATAAAGATGGTGTATGATTGTCTCGCACCACGCTATCCCATCAGGTACTCAACAGTTGTTTTCCCCAGAATACTGTGGTGAAGGCTAATGATTTCCTGCGATGCCACCTGTAGCTCATAGCTAATGGGGGGACAGGGCTCAAGGCCCCTGCATGGTACCAGCCCCCGGAATGACTCCTCCGATGACAGCTAGAATCATACTCTCTCTCAAGGACTAGGGTATACAAGGTCATGTGGGTTGGATGGTATGCTCCTTACAGTTGGGTAGGGGAAAGGATCTCAGCAAGTGAGGTGCTCAGCCTAGCCAAAGTCTGGTAGGTCGTGCCCTGAAACCAGCGGTGACGTGTCCGAGTCACAGCGGAGGAACCTCCCGGTACATATGAGGACCGGTTGGCCAGGCTGCTGTCTCCAACGTGGCCCCACTGTCTGCGCAGCGGTGATCAGCACAGGCCTGTTGCGTATCCAAGGCGGGCGCCTAATGAAAGAAGGCACAACTAACATAAGACAGCCCCGCCGAGGCCGCAAACAACCAGGGCAGAGTGAGTTTCAATGTGTTAGTCTATGGTGTGAGAAGTGATCGGGTTGAGGTATGTTACATTAGGGTGTTGACTCCCTCAGGAGAAGGGCCCTATGTAGGAGACTATGGGGGGTCGTCCAGCAGAGTGCGGGGTCTCTTAACTATATGGCATGGGGGACCTTCGTCCCTGGCCAGGTCACGTAGGTGGGGGTGTAGTGAGTCTGCTGCCCAGAAGAAGAGGCCCACAGAAAGTCTGAAGACAAACTCTTCCACCGTTTGCAGGCGGAGGCCCGTCCTGATAGCTCGGTTACAAAACAAACCAGGGCGAGTTGGAAAGGATTCGGACGGAACTGTTCCAGCTTACGCTTCTTAGTGGTAGATAAGAGGGGCCACCACGCTGGGGCTGCGTAGGTGAGTACTGATCGGATTAGTAGGAGATATAGGGTAACTTTTGTGGGCAGGGAGAGGGGACTTCTGCGCGAGATGAGGGGAAAGATTTTGGCTCTAACGCCACGGGCTTGTCGGAGTTTGTTTTGGACGTGGCCTGTGAAGCTTGACTGTCTATAGACACTCCTAAGTATTTCACAGACTTCTTCCAAGCGATAGGTTGCCCGTCAAGGGTTAGGGGCTGGCTTGCGGTCCGCGTACGCGTGATGCAGATCGCTTTCGGATTTCTCCGCATTGATTGTCACGCGCCACTTACGCAGCCAGGGAAGCAGAAGGTCGAGTTGGCGTTGTATCACTTTGCCAGCAAAACCAGGGTTCTGCGAGCTGTAGTGGTACATGGCATCGTCAGCAAAAAGGGAAAGAGTGACATTGTTATGTACGGGCAGTAGGGGGAAAATGACAGTTCTACCCCGGAAGTGACGTCACACGGCGGGAAATTCAAAAATTGTGGTGGTGGGGGTAACCATGCGGCAGTAGTCTGTCGGCCATGTTGTCGTCGTCGCCGCCTAAAGTGGGGTTAACGTGTGCGTTGATTGTCGGAGGCGTGGCTATGTTCGCCGTTCGCCGTTCGCCGTTCGCCGTTGACGTCGTCGTTGACGTCGTCATCGTCGCTGGGCGGCGGCCTGGCGGTGGCTTGATGGCCGCCCGTCGTGGTGGGGGCGACGGGGGCCATGTTGGAAAAGGTGCGATGTTGTCGAGTGGTGTAAGAGAGTAGTGGTTAAGGTACGGCCTGGTTGCCGATTCGTGCGTGTGTTATAGTGTATGATTATGTATATGTAAGGGGTTTTTCCGGAAGTTCGGCCATGTTGGAAAAGCGTCGTCGGTGTTGCCAACTGTTGTCGGCTCGGTGTTATAGTGTACGGGTTGAATGTATGTTTCGCCATTGTTGCCAACTCGGTGTTAAAGTGTACTGGTTTCGTATATATTTACCGTGCCGTGCCGATATCGTCGATGTTGTGTATAAACATGGTTACTCCCACCACCACAATTTTTGAATTTCTCGCCGTGTGACGGTCCAGGCTAGAACTGTCATTTTCCCTGTAAGAAATACAGATGATATTCAGTGTTCGATTCACTTATCTGAACGATTGCATTGTTGACAACTGTGTGTCTATGTGTTAAGTAAATTGTAGTATGCGAAAAGGATAGTTGAAAATAAACATAAAAATATTATACGATAAAAAAAATCCATGCTTTTCACATGTGGAGTTATTTTTTACAACAGAATGCTGACAGACCACACGTTATTACTGGTGTGTATGTAATATAATAGGGACAAGCGGTAGTTGGCTCCCACACGCTTTTTTTTTTTTTTTTTTTTTTTTTTTTTTTTTTTTTTTTTTTTTTTTTTTTTTTTTTTGGAATGTAGCAGTTGACTCCCACGTGCATTTGCAGCTGTCTAGACATCTGTTTAGCGAGTCGCTAAATTAATTGCATCCGGCTGTCAGCGTAGAATTAATTGCCACCATCTGTTAGTTGTCGCCGTCTGTCTGAGCGTATAATTAATTGTCGCTGTCTGTCTGAACATATGTTAATGTTGGGTGTGAACGAATTTAAAGGCGTACATAAATTATTGTGTGAACAAGTCAAGATAAATATGCGTGGCAGTCGTTACTTTTTTTTGTTGATGATGTAATCGGTCCGTCTGTATGGCCATCTGTTTATCGCAGCGTGCGAACGTGGTCGTACATAAAGTTTTTTTTAATAACAGAACAGGATGTGTGACACCATCTGTTATCACAGCGTGTGGGAATTAGAACGCAGACCGAGCTAAGTGCGTGTTCATGACTTTGTGTGTGGGAGCTTTTTTTGTTGTTACCATCTCTTTCGTGTACATCCTTGAAATACTATATATAAGCCTGTACGAACTGCTCTCCAAGACACATAGTTCGTCGCGAGACTCAACTGGAACTTGTATAAGGTCAGTTTGATTTTTAAACATTCTTTAATTTCTAAATTATATTATAATCATACACTTGTTGTTTAATAAAATTGATTTTTTTTAGAATAGTGTTAATGTTCCAAGGAATTTTGAAATTAAAAAAAAACAATAAAAAGGTTAAAGCAATACTGTTTAATTACAAATAATTAAAATACATGTAATCAAAATATATTACAATTTAAAATACATAATATGTAAACGCACACAGTAGTGAAAGTAATCAAAATATATTACAATTTAAAATACATAATATGTAAACGTACACAGTAGTGAAAATTACAGTGCACTATGACATGACAAATATGTACAAAAAATGAAATAAACACACACAGTAGTAACAATTAAAAAAAATACAATTGTATACAATTATATCAAATGAATTATGTGTAAGCACATTATTTTAAATATTATTGGTAAACGTGTGCAATGACAATTATGTACAAATATATTTGTTAATTCTGAAGATGTCTAAAGTGTACAACATGTAAGCCTTGTTTTATTATCTAGGCATAATCAAATGAAATATGTGTAATCACATATATTATTTATAATTAAATGAAATAGAACTAAGTACATGTTAATATATATATATATGTAATCGTACGTGACAAATGAAGATGTCCATTCGATACTACTGTACAATTTCTACTATGTAAGCTCTATCCTTTTCTCCGCGATAAATTAGTTGCAGCGAGCACGGTAATAAATTTTTTAATTCCTCATCTTCAAAAACACCTGCGTATCTCTTTGGTAGATATACACGATATTTTAGTCTAGGGTCTTTGTAATCTTGAAGAGTGACGAGTATAGTTTTACCGTATTTTGCGTCTATATTTTGCATTTCTTCTATCGGATATTTTACACCGATTATCAATTCCTTTATTTTTTTATACTCGATTGCGCTAATAGTAGCAAACTTTTCAGTGAATGATGCCATTTTAAAATAAAGAACTTATAATAATTTGCGGCACGTCTCTCAACGAATGAACGAATAACGCTTGCGCGCAGTGGAATATATAGGGAGGTAGTTGTGGAGGTGGAAACCGGAGAGGGGGGAAACCACTCAACGCACAGTAAGCGTTTATTTTTAACCGTGTGAACAGGTCACGAGTTGATTTCTCACGACTCGATGGGTAGGTGGGGAAGAGGGGAGTCGGTTATTTTTTTATACGTCTAGACAGCACTTGTGCTTGTTCGAACATGTCGCCGACGTTAATTTATTTTTAACTGTGTGAACAGGATGCAACTTGATTTCTCACGGTTCGATGGGTAGGTGGGGAAGAGGGGTGTCGGTTATTTTTTTTTATACGTCTAGACAGCGGTCGCGCTTGTTTGAACACACTAATTTATTTTTAGACAGATGATGTAATCGATAGAAAGACGACGACTGTTTTTTTTTTAACTGTGTGAACAGGATGCAACTTGATTTCTCACGGTTCGATGGGTAGGTGGGGAAGAGGGGTGTCGGTTATTTTTTTTTATACGTCTAGACAGCGGTCGCGCTTGTTTGAACACACTAATTTATTTTTAGACAGATGATGTAATCGATAGAAAGACGACGACTGTTTTTTTTTTTATGTAAGCGCTAAACAATAATTTTAGTAATTTATCAGAAACGTATTGACTATTCTAAAATCTGACACAACCCACTCGCGTAAAGCGTGTACTCTACTATTTGTACATATTTCCGGACATAAGCGGTGCGTGAGACAGGCTGTTCCGTGTATTGATTGTAATTGATCGAGTTTAGGACATCCGAAATCTTCTAAATTTATAATATTAAAATGCACGATACGCTTCTGTAGAAATCTTTTTTTTTGCAATCCTTTTACGAACACGAAGTTAAAAGGAAACGTATACTTTTCTAATATCGGTACAAGATGTTCGTACGATGTGTCCCCGTCCGTCCACGTTAGTCCATGATAATGGTCTGTTAACCATCTGTTTGTCCTCACATGCTTGTGATTCGAAACAATCGTCTCTACTGGATGTGTAAATATCCAATGCCTGCTGGCAAATGCAGTGACGTCCATAACGGCTAGTTCCTTAACGAGTTCGTTTCCATCGTTGTCGATAAAACAGTGAAAGTCAACTATGACTGCTAGTTTATCCTCGCACATCCTTTTTTCGTTATATACAACGTGTTTGGTTTTACTAGGAACGTTGCAGATCCGTCCGTCTTACGGAACAGACACGTTGTATATTGTGAAACGCTCGTAAAGAATTTGTTCGGAACGTTTATTTTGTACTTTATATTTTCGTCACTGATCAGTGCAACAAATTTACATGTCAGAACGTTGTATACAAAAATTTCTATAGGGTACAGTACTGTATGCTTTAAGTCACTGCAGCGTATGTACTCGTACGGAGATAGCAGCTCCATGCGTCCGTCTTCAACGCGTGCTGTTCAAACACTGAGGTATGCGATATTAGCGGAGGTTGTATAAAACACTTTTGTCACAGCAGCATATATATTTTCAAACCGGGTGTTCAATAGACGCGTGAAAACGAACTAGAAATACGCTCTCATGTAAGCAGTGTATGCGGTTCTACATAAGGGACAATTATGTAGGGTTATGGCACAATTCACACATGTAATAAAATGTCGACAGGGAATAAGTACAACTTCCACGTTATGTGTGTAACAGACTTTGCACATCGTATCACGATTCGAGCTTTCTTCTACGTTTTTTATATTCTCCTTGATCGTGTCGGTGCGTTGTTCGTTCTTTGCTGTCACTGCTACAGCTGTTGGTGCTTGCGCCTCGGTAACAATACCCAGTGCCTTGAGGATAAAATTTTTATCTTTCATTAACATTACGTAAGAGCACGCAGGGAAATGTCGTGCGTGTTCCATCCAAGCATATTCTCCACGTTCCCATTTGTTTAATCCGCCTCCACAGCAAAAACAAATCACTCTATCGTTGCATCCGGTGTAAAAGAAACCCGCTTCTGATAATTCTTTAGGTGTTATCGTTAACGATACAGGCCATTCTTTAAAACTCTTTAAACGGTTTTCCAAGTTTCTGTAACGTGGGTACGGAGATGTGATTTTTTGAATTAAGATGACCTGTACTTCTTTATCGTCCGGTGATAAAGACTTGATTGATGTAGTCGTTGCCGCTTCACCGCATTGTGATTGATATCGTCAACATAGATATCGTGTGAAAGCATCTTGTACGTCCACTCGCGACTCGTGCTGATGAAACACTGAACGAAGAATAGGGAGAAGAGGAGAATCGTTTTCCCCCTCCACAAAAATAAAATACACGAAAATTGATTACATTACATTCTATTTACAATAAAATAAAAATACATGAAAATTGATTACATTTTTTTTTTAATTAAAAATTACATTCTAAAAAAGCAAATTTCTATTTACAGTAAAAAAAAACATTAATATATAGTAAACGTTTAATTGTGTCTGCGCACCGTGTTGGATAACGGAGTGTACACATTTATTGAATCATGCAGTATCAAGCAGTAGGCCGCTGTCTGAGCGGGGAAATTGGTCGATGACTCGAATTCCAATCTGACGTCGACTGGTGATGACTTGAGCGATTCGTCCTGTCTGCTACAATCGAAGACGAATAACGGTGCTTTTGCTATGAACTCTGTAGGTGTTAGAAGTACGTTGGGTTGACTTCTGTGGTAGTACGATTTTTGAAATCGTGTATACATGTCGTACAGCAATGCGTAACGTCCGTTATCGATATCCAGGTTCAGGTTATCGTACGGGTAGTATTTGTCGTTCAGAAAGAGTCTCGCGTTTGTCACATTGCAGTGATCGAATTCACCTGCGTGTTTTTTCAGATTGTTTTTTCTGGCGGTCTGAAAGGTGAGTATCACGTACCGTGGTTTCTCCAGTTGTGTAGTTGTTTTCACAGTCCAAGTCTGTCTGTCAGTCGTCGGTAAAGCCGGATACTCGTGCAGTTCCCAACTACGAAACGGTAAGAATAGCGGTAGGTCCTTGCGTATGATATCCAACAATCGTATCCGTACTTCGTTGTTCACGTACACGAACGGAATCATCCAAGAGATTTTGGTCAGTTCTATATCGGCGTTAGCGGGCGCATCCGTAGACGAGAACAAAGCGTTAACGTTGCTGGAAGTGCGCAACAGTATAAGTTCCTGTTTCATGTTTAAAATAACATGCGTGAAATCCTCAGCGAATCCCATCAGCATCCTCAACGGTATGCAAAAGTTGAATTCCTCGTGTTGGCCGGTCGGTGTTATCTCGTTAGCTGTAGGAGCAACCCAACCGGCGTTTTGCATCGAAACAATGTCCTGCTTGCCGGCAGATAGCATGGTTTTAATAGTGGACGTGATGCCGACGCTCTTGGTACGATCCACTTCCACACCGGCCAGTTCGTAACGGATTTCTTCGAAGAGAAACGCGATCGCGTTGTTGATCATTTTCACGTTCACACTACCGGTGCTGTCGGTCTTTTTGCTCAATTTGCCTTCAACGTACAGGAAACTTTCCATCGGTAAAGTGAAGACTTCCTGTTGCAGTATAGGTATGCGTATCTCATCGTTATTTCCGTATCGTGACGCTGACGCGTACGGTGCATGAGGATGATATTCGTAATGTGTGATGTTGTCTTCGAAGAATGGTCGACGTTCAACCGATAAGACGATACCGCTGTCCGCCATATTACTTGTTTTTCTTGACTTTGAATCCTAATGAAATCAGGTAGCGTCGGTTAGTTGCTGTTAACCGTGTCAACGACGAACGTCTACTGATACCTTTTCCAAAAGTGTTGACCTCTTTTATCTCGTGGTGCGAGCCGCCGCCGCCGCCGCTCTTCATCACGGGGGTATCGGTGAAATAAATTCCCATGATTACTACACACGTTTCAAATGTATACGTGCGGTGATGACTTCGCCTTGAAAATTCACAATATCACCGTCCTGATCGTGTACGGACAGTGTAACGTTACGCAAGTGTAGTACGTTAAGTGGAAAATAAATGACGTTTCTAGGCGTTTCTACTATCTTGAATCCTGGCTCAACCGTTGGATAGAACGAGTGCAGTATATGCTCGTTTCGTCCCGTCTTGTACGAGCCTTGTACAGCGTTACACCTTATCTCCAAAACGTTCACTTTGTTAATGTTTACAGGCACGTCCGACGTGTGTAATATATACGCTTCTAACTTTCTGTTCTTGGAAAAACCCAACATGGTACCGATCGTGTGTTCCGTAGATCCGAAATCGATATCGTATGAACAATAAATTTCACATTTCAACGTGTTGTTGTTGGGTCGTAGAGAAAATTTCGGGTCTGCTAGTTCTTTCTTCAGGTATGTTTCGATATCACTGATTTCGTACACTCCGGTCGGTATATTGACGAGTTCTAACGTTTTACGTGCTCCCTTTAGTACGGGAAAGATGTTATTTCTTCCGCTTTCCACGTTCGGTATAGAGTTGTACGTGGTAAAGTCCAGCAGTCCCGCGTACCATTCACCGTTCGTCAGTTCAAGCGGTGGAAAAAAGTCACAAACCAGTGCGCTTGGATCCGTTCCTGTGACAGTGACCGTAAGCGAAGACATCTTGGCGTTTACTGATCGTTCGATATCAAAAACTCTAAACATAAATGTCCACAGATGACCGTGTTCGATGGCTGTTTCTGTGCGTAATTGTAATGAATGTCGGTCACGTTCGATCCAAAGTACCGTATTAGCTCGACAGGAGGGCGCAGATTGCCGAATCCATCAAAGTACCAGACTCTGTCGCCTCGCTTCTTGTAGCATACCCAGTGCGTGCCCGGTCCGGTAGCGTCGTCCAGATTCACGATTGCGCTTTCGTTCTCCCACGGTGATGTACTAGGAAGTGTGTCGCGCATGTACACGCCTCTGAAATAAGGTATACGCAATAGTTTCGTGTACTCATAAAGATCTCGATCGGACAACGGACGCACGGGTATTTTGATTAGTTTTTTCGGTACGGTCGAAGGTATAGTCCTGAAGCCTTTTTACCATCGGCCCGTCTTCGTCGACGTCCTGCCCCAGTTGTCGTTGTCCTCCTCCTCCTCCTCTTCCTGATTGTCGTGCGTCGAACCGGCTTGCGTCGTCTGGTGCGACGTTTACGCACACTGCCACCGCAGCATAGCCCGCTGCCTAACGCTGATTTCGCCTTCATCGCTGCTGCTACGGCTGCCGCGTACGCTCTTTCACTGATGCCGGAATTCAAAGCTTTCACTCGTTCCCACGCTTTACCGGCTAGCACACGATCCGCTACACGTCGTCGTTCGTTGTCCTTGTACTTGCTGTAAGCGATATCGTGTTCACGACAAGCTTCGTCCAACTCGTTGATTCCTCGATCACCACGAGCCAATCTCTGCTCTAGTTTCGTTCCGGGTCCACAGAACCTGTAGCCGGGCAGATGTAGTTCCACCGGTAATACGTCCACCGCTCGATTGATCAGTGTAGGTACTGACTTCGCAACGAATGGTACCGCGCTTTTAACTATTTTTCCGATAAGACCACGCCCTCCCTTTTTTTTTCGGCTACGTAGTTCGTACATGACTACTGTTTCGCTTGCTCTCGATAAAGGGATCTCCAATCATGCTCGTCCTTAGATTTGTCCAGATCACTAATCAACTCGTTCGTCTCCGACTTGTTCGTAAGTAGTAAGTCCGCCTCTTCTGCACCAAGTGAAGTACGCGCTGCGTGCTTATGCAATTTATAGATATACGATACCACTTTCTCCCAACGATGTTGGAACACTTTTGCGAGTTTGTACGTTTCGCTCTTCGCGTACCGCTTCGCCTCCTCCAATTGACGTGCGTTCACCGCGTCCGTAGCCCGTGCGCCACCGTCGCCGACGTTTAGAATACTCTTTCCTTGTGCGTTGAAATAAGCGTCGTTTACCGCGGTGATCGTGTGTCGGTTCAAAAATTCCAAATTCACCGCGTCCTTGTTGTTGACTGGTGGCGCTAACTGTGTTATCCGCACGTTGCCGACCATTAGGTTAGAGTTCGTATCCTTCGGTATGATTTTCGAGTCCACGTATACTTTGGTCGCAGCGTCTCTCGCACGAATCGGTTCCCTCAGAGACTGTATGCGATGATCCCGCGCGTCGACGACAGCTCCGTTCTTCTTGTTCGGTACCAGCTGTGTGAAACGTAAGCACGAGTAGTCTACGTACTGCTTGTTGACAGCGTCCCCGAGATCGACGGGAGCGCCGACGTTGACGAGCTTACGACCTTTCGCGTCTATTCCTTGCGTCGTCGTCGTCGTCGACGACGGATCGTCGGCAAACAGACAGTGGTCACGCACGAAGCGCAGTGGAACGGCATCGTTACCGTCTTGCGGTTCGCCCAAGTTGTGTATTTTTTTCCCCGCTACGTCGAAGTGCCCGTCCTCGGTCATCGAGATACCAATATCCTCCCGTAGACTGCGACGCGTCTCCCTTCGCGCTCTGACAGCGCTCTGGTGTCTGCCGAACTTGTCAACACTCATCTTGTGAATGATGCGTCTCGTCCGTTGTTCACGGCATTTATACGTACTCGCGTAATAAATCGATTAGTTTTGATACGATCGTACTGTCTATGCATTTTATTCCGACAACGGAGAGTCCGTCGCTATGTTTTCCTTTTACGATCGTATTTAGAAATTCATCGTACACGTATACGCGTGCGTCTTTGAAGAAATAAATCTTTCCGTCGATGTATCGGAACGCACTGTCGACGGCTTCTGGTAAGCCGACAAAACGATCTTTAACGTATCCGTGTTTCTTGATCGTGAACGTGCACTCGTCTATTTCGCCGTAATACATATCGTTGTACAACAGAAGAGTTCGACCCGTGTACGTGTGTATCGCAGCGTTTATTTTCGTCATCGTGCGAACACCGAGCGTTGTGATAGAACGCGGATACCCGTTCAGCGGTTGCAGACTGTGTATATCGAACATGTATACGTAGTTGTCTATGAATAGCACCACTTCTTCGGTTCGCGGTCTCTGGTACATCGCTGAAACGTTGGTGAACGTCAACGGTAAGAAAGTCAACCAATCCGTCAACAGAAGCGGTGATGACGGACTCGATCGCTTCGACTCGAGATCCAATGTCCACAAAAAGTTATCGTGCACAATATACAGGTGTCTGTTGATTATTAAAAATTGATTAACGTTCTTTAGCCGACATAAATCCGTCGTCCGAACGGTGTCGTTCGTTGTCGTCGCCGTCGTCGTTGACGTCGTCGTCGTAGCTGGCGGCGGCGGCTTCCCGTACAAGCGTTGAATGCCTTTTATATCGTCGTCTCTCAGGTCGAACGCGCCGTTCGAGCGTGGTACGTAGAACGGGTACATGATCGAATCCTTCTCGAGGGAATGAGACAGTCCTAACGCGTGTCCGATTTCGTGCGTTAACACCTGAAGGAAACTGGTCTGATCGTCCGGTATTTCGGTTGCGTTCGTATAATTCCACGATTCGTAGTAGTCCATGTGTATTTCGGTAGTGTTATACGGTAAATCGGGCGGGTAATAAGCGTGAGCGAGTATACCTCCTCGTCCGTCCAAATCGTACCCGCAGATCGTGCACCTGGAAGTCAGACACCTGTGTTTAAAATATTTCATAGCAATGACCATGTCGGCGTTTATGTCGTTGGGTCGATATTCGAATTCCAGGTTCGAATGTTTCTGCCATACAGTGAACGCTTGTCGCGACGCTTCTATAGCGCTGGCGCTACCGTGAAAGAACCGCCACGACAAACGTCTCTTGGCCCACGGTGTTCGTAAGGTGTACGACACGAAATCTTCGTTACCGCATCTCCGCGCACGCATCAGATTCATCGTTTCGTTGTTCAATTCTCCATTTACGGTTAAATTGTAATTCACTTGAAACGTGCGAAGGTAGGCATCCATATCGATGGTGGCGTTGTCCGTGAGTCGTAAACTATCGTCGGGTACGTAACCGTATCGCACCAAGTAATCTATAGCGAAATCAACATCGTTAGCGTTAACGCTCGATGCGACAACGGCACTTGTGCACACGATAATAAACAGTAGCACGATATCCATGTTGTCACAACCAAACGTGGAATGTCCCCGGCGCATGTACGACAGTATTATTTATACACTTTATCGGCTTTCAGAATCGAACCGCTCTTATTATACGATTATGCCTGCTTCACGTAGTTCTTCCACTATGGAGACGATTTCGTTCGTGTGCCCACTGTTTTCAACACGTTGTGATGCCATTAACAGTCGCAATCTGTCCACCAGTTCGTTCGGATCGTCCCAGTGCACGTAATCGATTTTGTCTTTTTTTCTCGTTAACGTCATATACGATGTATCAATATTATTATGCCCCTGTCCTGTACGTTTCGGCGGAAACAGTTGCGATATTATTCGTTTATACTTTACACCTCTGTTCGCGTTCACCTGTGCGTTCGCTAAGTAATACTGCTTATGCGCGTTGGTGTTACGCAGTATATCTTTGTACGCTTTCAGATCTGATTCCTTGTAAATATTTTCATTAGGATGCTTCATGAACACTAGTTCGTAGAGTCCTGGTGTACCTTTGTATCGTTTACCGTTGATAAGAATCGAATCGTCCGTATCGATTTCGAACTGTGAATCACCGATCATCCATTTTCCGTTTTCGTGTCTTACACCGTACGTATAGTCCATCAGACGATCGCGTTCGGACGAAACGATCATACGCATGTACTTGTTCGCTAATGATTCACTATCATATTTGTCCTGAAAATATCTACGCGCTTCACGTCTTCCTTCCGGTGTGTCTAGCATTTTTTCAATGTTGAGACTGGGATCGTCCTCATCATCATCATCGTCTAATGTTTCGGCTATCACGGGCGTTTTCAGGAAACGCGGTGGCTTCGTTCGGGAACGAGATGGTGTTCCCGCATCGATTTTACTAATTGCACCTGTCGGATCCTCTTCCTTCTCCTCTTCCTCATCCTCTTCACGTTTCATCTTTTTCACTCTTGAAGGCTTTTCATTTGTTGATTTACGTTTCTTTTCAAGCAACGCTTGCGAAATATTTTGTAACGGTTCTAGAATCGGTTTGTAACTTTTGGATAACGATGCTTCTTCTTCACGAATCCCATGTTTTAACGCACGGTATTTCTTCCGTATATCATCACTGATCGTGTCGATATCACGTGCTAGTCGTTTCTTCTTGTCGTCCATCTCGATAAACGGCAGAACATCAACTAAAGTCGTTGACAGCAGGTCATGTGTATTTAGCTGAACGTGTGACTTTTTTTTGTTTAATCGTTAGGCGCGACTACTATGAAACGGTCAAAACCGACTCTATACCTGCCAGCGTCGATAGAAGAATCCTTGTCCACAACGAGAAAGCCGTAACGATCTTTCCACGCCTCAGCGCACATATTCTTAAACGTGTCATATTTCATGTCCGTGTTGACGTGATCATTGTACGCATGTTTCAAGTTGCGATCGTCCTGTTTGAACAACACTATTAGATTGGCATTGTCACGAACCAACTGTTTTGGCACTTGACTGTACGTCTGACAAAGGTAAAACGCGTCCACACCGCTGTGTCGTCCCATAGAGAAATACTTGCGTATGTTGTGTTGCCTTTCGCAAGACACGTCATCGAACACCATAATAGAATTGGGATCGACCTCGTCGGGAGGTGGTACCTCTTCGTTATCGTTGTAGGCGTGATAACCCATTCCTTCGTCGGAAAGTCGTGTCATCAAGGTCTCCAGCATCTGATATTTGGGTTGAAATAGTGATTTAGAAAACACGTATAAGTTCGCGAATCTCAATCCGTTTACATCGAACAACAGGTTGAACATGACGTTTGTCTTTCCGCACGCGGAAGGTCCGCAGATAATCGAACGAACGGTATCGGGCAGAAGACGTCCGTGTTTACGTTTTTTTCTGCCACTCCCACCATCGTCGCACAATTTCGAATAGTCCACGTCCTGTATTTTTAGTCTGTGCGCTTGTTGCAATATTTTCATGTTGTCGTTCTACGCACAGTCTATTTAATAGTCGCACTATATCGTAGCAGTCGGTAGATATGTAACTGCATACACATGTGTCCGGACCCGTTTCACAGTTCGGATCCGACCAAACACATTCTTTGTAGTGATCGAATCCGGTGCCGGTTGGTACTATTTCGCTGAGTCGGAACCTCGTCACACGATTGGTAACCCGTTGCCAGTACTCGTACACCGTCAAGATCCTGCGCATGCGTTCAACGTCGTTTGCGGTCGTGTTCACGATGTACTCATCGTAACCAGGATGTGACACAATGTCTTTTACACTGTACACAGCGCGCATGTTGTCATCGTAACGCATCGACGCATACTAGTTCTATTTCCTCGAGTCGAATCGTTGTTATACCAAGTTCTTCTTGTGTATCCACGAATCGTGTTTACCATCGAATCCTAACCATCTGACTTTCACACGATCGCCTTTACGTTGTACGATCTTTTCTACCAAGTACACGTCACCAACGTTCGATTTACTGATTTCGTGTTCATAAAAACCACCTTTCAACACTTCTCCTGTATGATCCTTTAGCGAATAAGTGACGGGTACGCTGCCGGTACGCACTGTGTGAACGAAGAATATCTCGTTTGTCCAATTCGGTGTGTATCCTTTAGCGAACGTCATTTTGTGTTTGCTTATACGCACACGATCGCCTACTTTGAACTTCGGTCGTTTATAATCGATGCTCCTCGCCGTGTTCACACGAATCCTGCGTAACACTGTACGTTCGTTGGATTCGTTCACCTGTTGTGGTTTCATTCCAATCGTTCTGTGCACGGTGTTGTTATACGTGCTGACTAGTTCCGGTAACATATCCAACCAACGGTAATGACCTTGTTCGCTGAACGCGCGATACATGTGCGTTTTCAACGTACGGTTGAAGCGTTCCACAATGGAAGCCTTTTTCTCACTGTACGTGGAATAGAGTGTGACACCATATCTGCTCAACAATTTTTCTACGGTACTGTTGTAGTACTCTTTCCCGTTGTCCGTCTGCAGATATTTCATTTTATTAGCACGCAGAATCGGTTCCAGAGCTCGTGCGACCTCTACACCCGTCTTCGTTTTCAATGGAACGGCGTACGCGTACTTGCTAAACGCGTTAATCATCGTCATAAGGTACTTGAATCCCTTGTTCACCTTTGCGTGCGGTATCATCTCTACCAGGTCTGCTTGGTACAAGTCGTGAAGTCCCTTCAACTCGACCGCTCGTCTCGGAAAATTCCTTCTTACCGGTCTGTGCAACTCCGTCGCGATAGTCTTGCGAACGCTCTGGTGTATATTCTTCACAGCTCGTTTCATTCTCGTGTCGTCGTGCGAACCGTGATTCGCAATACGCTGGAATGTAGTAAACTGTCGGCTCGGTGCTGAAGGTAATTCTCATCGATGCCGTTCTGGCACGTCCACCTTCCATCACGCGACTGTCACACCGCCACCGCTCCACACCCGCTTATATCATCTCGACCGAACGGAAGAACATCGCGTTCTTTTTCCGATTGCGCAAGTACGTTAAAACATGAGCTAAACTGATTTTCATACGCCCATTACGCACGAGGCTCATACCGATGTAGTATCTCGGGAGCGCGTGTTGTTTCGAGTCCAACGCTCTTACAGTCTTAACAGAATTCATGTCTTTGAACATGACGCTACGTATAACGTTGTCGCGGTACTCGTGCATTTCCGCGACTATGACGTTATCGTTCTCAGGTAGCCACTCGCACATGTGTTTAGCTTTGAGTTCAGCGATTGGGCGTTGACTTCTCGATTTCGTATGCAGGTGTATCAGATACGAGTTCAACAACCAAAATTCGTCCGCCATAGAGCCCGTGCAATGCTGCCACTGTTCGTACAAACGTTGGTCTTTCACCGTGTACCCTTGTTCGTGCGAATACCGCAGACCAAAGTATTCGCAATACTTGCGGAGTGTAGGCAATGCCTCCTTCAGAAAGGCTACCGAAAATAATCCCTGCGCCTTGTTGTTCACCAACGCGAACTGTTTCCCTCTCGCTAGTGTCGGTAACGAGGACGGTGGGCAGTGCAGGTCAAAACTTACGTTGTAGCTAGGATCCAGTGCGCACTTTGGCACTATCATCATCACGCTTCTGTATATTTCCATCGGTGTGCGTATCGGAATAGTGCGCTCCGTAAGGACGATGCAACAAGAAGCGTGTGGTATCGAACTTCCGTAGGCGAGCATGTCCGTGTATACAGTAGTGTAGTTCATCTGTCCGTGTGAATCGTGTAAGCCGTGCACACGCTGAACAGCGTTATAGAGTTCAGGAATCGGACGGAAACGTGAAAGAAAATTCCATCCGTGACGTACGGTACACTTGAACATATTCTTTTCGTAAACCACAAGTTCTATCGGTACGTTATTTTGTTCGCACTCTACGATAAATTGAAGCCACCGTGATTTGTTGTGTATACGATCGGATACTATCATCAACAGCACGATCGGTGGCAAATCACTGCGGTGTTTTTTTATGTGACGCCAACAACGTGCGTGATATTTGTCAACGCCGAATTTGTAACGTGTACAGTAGTTGCCACAAAATCGTCTTTTCTTCACAAAATACATGGAACATAAGTTGGACCGTATCGCGCTTCGTGAAGCTTTGGTTATTGTGAAATGTTTCCCATCATCATATCGATAGACGTCCATCGTCTCGATGATCTGCGATGTGAGTGATACGCTATTAATCGTGATCATGATATTTATAGTGTATACGCATATTGTTTGAGTAATTTTTTTTTTTATGTGTCTTCACTCACACTTTTCGAGTGAATACTGTCGTTCGGTAGTAGTAGTAGTAGTAGTAACACCTAGTACTACTAGTACTACCCAAACGGGCATGTTTGTACATGAGTTTATGTTGGCTCTGAAAAGAGCCGTTTTTGCGTGCGTCGACTTCTACAAGTGTTCACGAACGAAATCGCATGCGGGCATTGACGCCTTATGGACTTGGGCGGGATCATCACCCACTGCCCAATCCATAATTCGTATTTTACACTTGCAGCATCTTACAACATCACCATCGTCTTCGTAAATAAACCCAGCTTTGGCTAGGTCAAAAATTTTTACGTTCGCATTCGGAAATTTATGAACGAAAAATTTAATGTTACCACGACGACTGATGTTGTAAAAGCTTTTTAAGCGGCTTGCAAAAGAATATGTGGACACATCCATATCTGAAGCAAGAATGTTGGTTTGTCGCGTTGCATTTCACCTCCTCAGCGATAGCTGCGCGCGCATCCGTAGTGGGGATGGCTGTCGTCAATTGGTCGGTATGAAATAAAGCACGGTAGTGGGAGCAGATAGCTGCGCGCGCAGATGGTAGTGGGGGATCGTCGGCGGTAATAGTTCGGTAGTGGGAGCGGATAGCTGCGCGCGCTACTGTCATAGATAGTATAAGTAGAGCGACGATCACTGCCAGCGTTCACTTTCAAGTCTCGCGCAGTGTAACTTTCACGTGTCGCATATAAAATAGTGCTTATTTTCTAATTTCGTATCAGTATTCAATTGTTCTTCAAGCGAGCAAGTAATTGTTAAAGTTTCGTGTTTTCATTGTTGTTGATAATGCAGTCATTTGCTGTTGAATGTAAATATTCGTTACGCGGCGCGTTGGTATTGCGCGTTTACACGCCTATCACAGATGACGAAGAATGTGTCAACGATGTCATAACCTTTTTTGATGAAATGCACGATACGTTACGTACGGACATTCTAAACGAACTGACACGTTTGCTTTCTATAAAGTGGCATATAACGGTTAAAGCGAGATTTGTCAAGTACATCGTAAACGCTGACACGGACCAGGACGAAGAAGTGACGACTGAAGCTTATTTTCACGGACGATGTCATACGACACTGATCGCTGACCAAGATGTATTGCCCGATCGTTTAGAAGCTTCATACGAAAAGATCATTGAATCGATTGATAAATTCACACGCGAGGGTAGCGGTTGGGTGTTAGACCGCATAATCTCCTTAGAACTCGTTCTCTCACGATACCAACCGCTAACCGCCTCCAGTTTCATTCGTACACCTCCTGAATTGTCTCGTACAAAATCCATCATCAACGTGAACAATACAGGCGATCAAATGTGTTTCGTATGGTCAGTGTTGGCCGCTCTGTTTCCACAACACTCACACAACGATCGTGTATCCAAATACAAGCCGCATATCTGCAGTATCAATACTTCTGGTATAACTTACCCCACCCGTCTATCCGACATTGTGAAGTTCGAACGAGACAATCCTAACGTTTCTATAAATGTTTTCGGTTACGAAGAATATGAAATTTACCCTTTAAGAATAACTCCTTCCAGCGGCAGACAACATCACGTTAATCTATTACTTCTTACCGCTGACGACCGAAAACATTACTGTTTAATCAAAAATACAAGTCGCTTATTCTCTTCACTAAGCAACCACGATGGGCGTTCTTTTTATTGCAATTACTGTCTGCATAGATTCTGCAAAGAACGACTCCTTACCGAACATATCCCCCACTGTTCACCATATGGTGAACAGAAAATTCGTTTACCCACGACAGCGGAGGAGGAGAATGTGATGTGTTTCAGAAATTATACATACTGCCATAAGGTCCCTTTTGCGATATACGCAGATTTTGAATCATTTATCGTCCCTTGCCATCGCTGCGACGCTCCTCCGCACACATCGTCCACCACAACGGAGTCGTTACATCTTCCTTCAGGTTTCTCCTACCTCATAGTCGACTACGAGCGTAACATTTTCAAACCCCAGGTCGTTTATCGCGGTGAGAACGTGGTAGACGTTTTTCTCAATAGACTGGTCGCTGAAGAGCGAGAACTTTTCAGAATCATCCGATCCATTGTCCCTATGACTATGAGTGACCGTGATTTGTTATCTTTCGCAAATGCCCTCGTATGTCATCTCTGTGAAGAACCACTGAACGAAATCGACAAAGTGCGCAACCATTGTCATCTGACAGGACGATACCTAGGCGCAGCTCACAACATCTGTAACCTTAACTTCAAGACTCCACGACACATACCTGTATTTTTTCACAACTTACGAGGTTACGATGCACATCACCTAGTACAAGGGTTGGGTAAATACGACGATCTCGCTTGTATCGCTACCACTAGTGAACGCTTCGTATCAGTCTCGTTGGGTCGTCTGCGTTTCGTAGACACGCTTCAATTTCTGAACACGTCCTTGGACACACTTGTTGGAAACTTGCACGCGAGCGGTGCGGATTTCGATTTAACGAAGCAATGTTTCGAAGAACACTTCGAGCTACTCTTACGTAAGGGCGTGTACCCTTACGATTACATGACGGGTAGCGAGAAATTCAACGAAACACGTCTGCCCGCACGCGAACACTTTTTCAACAGGTTGAGTGAATCGCCAGTATCTGACGAAGATTACGCTCACGCGCACAACGTGTGGCGTACTTTTGGAATCAGTACACTGGGCGAATATCACGATCTGTATCTTAAAACAGACGTGCTGCTACTGGCCGACGTCTTCGAGGCGTTCCGTGAGATGGCCATGCGGTACTACCAGATCGATCCGGCTCATCTTTACTCGCTTCCTGGTGTCGCTTGGCATGCGATGTTAAAGATGACCCGTATGCGACTGGAGCTGTTGACGGATATAGATCAGCATCTCTTTATAGAATCGGCTGTTCGTGGTGGCGTTAGCATGGTACCCAACCGCCACGCCAAGGCCAACAACCCACTAATTGTCGATCAGTACGATGCTTCAAAGCCAACCTCTTTCATATTGTACACGGACTGCAACAACCTTTACGGTGCAGCCATGTCACAACCGCTCCCTTACGCCGACTTCAGATGGTTAGATCGTAACGAGATCAACTCACTGGACGTGCGTACTCTGTGCGATGACGGTGACATGGGCTACATACTCGAGGTCGACTTACACTATCCACCTGAACTTCATGACCTCCATTCCGATTATCCATTGGCACCCGTCCGTTCCTGTGTCCATCCTGACGTACTTTCACCGTACTCTCGACGACTCCACACACGACTGCACTATACAAAAGGGTATAGCGGATCGGAAACGCCTTCGTCGTCCGTTCCCAAGTTGCTGACGACTTTGGACGACAAGCAAAATTACGTTCTTCATTTTCGAAATTTAAAATTGTATCTGAGTCTCGGTTTAGAATTGAAAGCGATACATAGGGTGTTGAGTTTTAAACAGAGAGCGTGGATGAAACCGTTTATCGATTTCAACACGCAAAAGAGAGCAGCAGCCACCAACAGTTTCGAAAAGGATTTTTTCAAACTGATGGTCAACGCCGTCTATGGCAAATCGCTGGAGAACGTGAGGAAACGAATAGACTTCCAACTAGTCTCTAACGAACAACGGCTGCAGAAAATTGTTTCCAATCCTCGGCTAAAGCGTATGATCCGCTACACCGATAACTTGGTCGGACTGGCCTTACGAAATAGGACGATATTCCTTTCCCGTCCGGTGTACGTCGGCTTCACAGTACTCGATGTCAGCAAATTGATAATGTACAATTTTCATTATCGGTACGCTGTCGCCAAGTACGGACAACGATTGACCTTACTAATGACTGACACAGACAGTTTGCTTTACAGCATTCAGACTGATGATTTGTACTCAGATATGAAAGAGGATCTCCACCTTTTTGACACATCGGACTATCCCGTGGATCATCCTTGTCATTGCGACGACAACAAAAAAGTCGTGGGGAAGTTCAAGGATGAGACCAATGGAAAACCCATCAGGGAATTTGTCGGACTCAGGGCGAAGTGTTACTCGCTCTTGTTGTCCGACCGCACCGACAAAAAGGTGGCGAAAGGTGTGCCAAGGACGGCAATAAAAAAAAGGTTACGACATCAATTGTACAGCGAGTGTCTTTTTGACAGTCGTACCGTATTCACCTCTGCTGAATGTATACGAAGCAATCATCATAAGCTGTACACGCAACGTATAACAAAACTTTCCCTGTCTCCTTATGATGATAAGAGGTATGTACTGGACGACGGTGTAAGTACACTCGCGTACGGGCATTACATGATAGCAGCAATAACCAACGACGCTGCTGGTCCTAAGGCAAAAAAGAGAAAGTACACGGACCGATAACTAACGGTAAAGATGATGTTCAGCATTACACACACACACACACACACACATTAACTTTATGTTCTTTATTTACTTATTTTACAAATTTTGATACGTTTTACAGAATGAACAACAAGAAAATTGTGAAAAATAAGACAGCAGAGCAACGTCGAGTACGATGGTAAATATAACATTTTTTCTTTATTTATAATGCACAAAAAGAATATTCCATTCGATTGATGTGTGTTTTTTTTTTATAGTTCACAACGGTTACGTCGTGCTTTGACAGGACCCGGCTCGAGTCGGTAAGACCGTTTTCATTAATAAACTCTTGTCCTAATGCGTTTACCTTCGGTGTTCAATTATATATATTTTTTTTTATTTCAGTGATACCGATGAGGCACCTGTCACCGCTGATTCTCCCGTATCTCCAGAACCCGATTCGAGTCGGTAAGACAATTGTCATTTTAATAAACTTTTGTACTTTTGTGTTTTTTTTTTTTTACCTCCGGTGTTCAATTTATTTATTTTTTTTTCAGCAATGATGCTGCTGCTCCCGCTGTTGCTGTAATTCGTCCCCAATCTCCGCAACCTGGCACGAGTCGGTAAGACAATTTTCATTAATAAACTCCTGTGCTCTTACGTTTTACCTCCAGTGTTCATTTCATACATGTTTTTTTTAAGTGATGCTAACGCTCCGACTGGTGCTGTTGCTGCTGCTCCAGATTGTCGTCGTCCCCTATCTCCAAACAGCCTGCAATGTTTTAAACGCGCGTTATTTAGATTACAGGCTAGTGTGTTGCGGTAAGTCAGTTTTCATTAACAACAAAGTCTTATACTATTGCGTTTACCTCATGTGTTCAATTTATACTTTTTTTTCAGCGATGCTCTAGCTGCAGGAGTGGCGGTATTTCACCCTCGACCCGGTACGAGTCGGTACGTTTGTTTTTAATTAACATTCATTTGTTCTCTTACGTTTAAATCAGGTATTAAAATTGTTCCTTTTTTTTTGTTTCAGTAATGTCGAGCCCACAGAAGAAGGTGAAATTATGGAGGTGGAGGACAATCAAAGCGATGCTGATACGCTTGAATTAAATCCGAACGGTAATGATGATAGTGACAGTGATGATGACGATGTAGAAGTCCTCGACATAAATATGTAAGTCATCTTCTTATGCGTACATACTGCTTTGTTTTATTTGCGATTATACATAATTTCTATGTTGTCTTTTTTTTTAGTGACATTCGCCCGATACCAGCGCCGCCGCCACCTCCACAACCACAACCGATTACGCCACCGCAATCACCACCACCGTCACCACCGCCACCACCGCAGATGCAACCTCAACCACGCCCACAGCCCATTTATCAGCAACAGCAGCAGCAACTATTGCGGAGAGATCCCCGTTTGTGGACCCCTCCAGAAGACGCGCTACCCGTCTTCTTTGAAGTGCTACACGCAACCGAACCGAGGACGCACGATGACCCAACAACATTGAGACTCCTTCTTAGAAGGAGTCTACCGACATGGTGTTGGCGTCGCGGTGAGCCCTGTCCTGTTCAAGGTATGATTCCTCCACACAATACATGCAGTATATGCATAGAATCATACAATGACGGGCAGAGGCTCCTCGGTTTGGTATGTGGCCATACATACCATTACCGATGCGTCCTCAACTGGTTCCAGGCGGTAGCGATGGAGGGGACACCACCCGCATGCCCACAATGCAGGATGTACGTATTCGGAAAGTCGAATCGTACGTTTTATGGGCGTATGCATATTTAAGGTATATTACAGTGTTAATAAAGGTTTTAGTAATCCATCCTACTTGTAACAACCACATGTCACTAATACTCTTACTTTTTTGTTACAGATGGAAATTAACCACCGGATGAAGACTTTAAAAAAAAAAAAAAATACCTGATTGTGAAATGTTTAAATTTGTATATATTTTTTTATTGTATAATATTTTTTATGTTTATATATTTGTAAATATTAGTTGTAGGAAATTAACCACCCGGATGGAGACTTGTAAAAAAAAATACCTGATTGTGAAATGTATAAATTTGTATATATTTTTATGTTTATATATTTGTAAATATTAATTGTAAAGTAGTTATTTTTTTCTTTTATGTTTATATTTGTAATAAACTTGTACATATTTTTTTCATTGTATAAGTGTTTATTTTCAACTATCCTTTTCGCATACTACAATTTACTTAACACATAGACACACAGTTGTCAACAATGCAATCGTTCAGATAAGTGAATCGAACACTGAATATCATCTGTATTTCTTACAGGGAAAATGACAGTTCTAGCCTGGACCGTCACACGGCGAGAAATTCAAAAATTGTGGTGGTGGGAGTAACCATGTTTATACACAACATCGACGATATCGGCACGGCACGGTAAATATATACGAAACCAGTACACTTTAACACCGAGTTGGCAACAATGGCGAAACATACATTCAACCCGTACACTATAACACCGAGCCGACAACAGTTGGCAACACCGACGACGCTTTTCCAACATGGCCGAACTTCCGGAAAAACCCCTTACATATACATAATCATACACTATAACACACGCACGAATCGGCAACCAGGCCGTACCTTAACCACTACTCTCTTACACCACTCGACAACATCGCACCTTTTCCAACATGGCCCCCGTCGCCCCCACCACGACGGGCGGCCATCAAGCCACCGCCAGGCCGCCGCCCAGCGACGATGACGACGTCAACGACGACGTCAACGGCGAACGGCGAACGGCGAACGGCGAACATAGCCACGCCTCCGACAATCAACGCACACGTTAACCCCACTTTAGGCGGCGACGACGACAACATGGCCGACAGACTACTGCCGCATGGTTACCCCCACCACCACAATTTTTGAATTTCCCGCCGTGTGACGTCACTTCCGGGGTAGAACTGTCATTTTCCCCCTACTACGGGCAACTCGTTCGTGTACACGAGGTACAGAACCGGGCCGAGGACTGATCCTTGGGGAACGCCAGCGTCTATGGGGCGGTCAGAAGAGACCGTTCCATCTACGCTAATGTAAAAAGTCCGGCCGCGAAGAGACGACCAGAACAGTCTCACAGTAGATGCGGGAAGGAGCGTGTGTGCCAGTTTGTAGAGCAGACCTTCGTGCCAGACACGGTCGAAGGCCTTACTGACGTCCAAGAGGACGGCTGCGGTGTGCAGCTTTTTGTTTGCAGCGTCAGAGAACTTGGTAACGACGCGGACTAGTTGTAGAACACATACTGTTCGCTGCGGATGAAACCATCGAGCAGCGGTACAACACGGGCGTGCAGGAGGCGCTCAAACACCTTCGATAGCACGGGCAGTGGTGAGATGGGTCAGTAATTTTCTGGGAACATGCGAGATTTCCCGGGTTTAGGGATCATGATTACCCTTGCATATTTCCACGGGCGAGGAAAGTAATTGAGGCGGAGACATGAGTTGAACACGTCCAGGATGTGGTCAGTGACAACTGTTGGGCATTCTTTAGGGTGGTCGCTCCTATTCTGTCCGGGCCACAGGCCCGTTTAGGATTCAGCCGTGCGATAGCATGGACGAGATTGGCTTTTTCGAAGGAGGGTGGAGGATCCGTCAAAGGTTGGGCGAGATAGATTTCGAGGAAGTCCTCGACGTGGGCCATGTGGTCCGCGTCGAAGATGCCTCTGTGAGGGGTAAATTGCTCCTCAACGGAGTTTGCGAAGACCTCAGCCTTGCGCTCCGGTGAATGAACAACACCCGTCGGGGAGTCGAGGGGGTGGCGAGTCCTCTTTTCGCCGAGGAGGCGACCAGCAGCCTCCCAAACGGAGGCGTGGTCGACTTCCAGGGATTCAAGATACTGTAGTTATCCCAGCTATGCTGATTGACATCAAGCAGGAGTTGCTTGACGGAATCAGACTGACGGCGATACTGCCGCTTGACAGCGGGATCGCGAGTGTTTTGCCAGCTGCGGCGAAGGTGCCGCCGCTGGCGGATGGCTTCTTGGACTTCGGCAGGGAGTTGAGACTTCCTACGATATGCTGGGACAGTGTAAGAGTCTTTGTCCATGCAGCGGGTAAGAGTGTCATGGAGATGCGTGACTTGGCGGTCCAGCTCTCTTCGAGAGGGCGCTAGGGCCTCAGGGGCTAATGGGAACCTACGGCACAGCTCGTCGTGGTAAGAGCGCCAGTTGACTCTCTTACGAGGACGGGTAGGCGGGGAGTCGCTTGTTCGTCGGAGCGTCACAACCAGCGGATTGTGGTCGGACGATAGGGCAGAGATGGCCTCGACCAGGATGGGGCAGACAGCGTCCTTGACAATGACTATGTCGAGAACGTCTGGCTGGTTGACTGGGTTGGCGGGATGTATGTTGGCTCGTCAGGGCCGATGACGAGGACGTCAGGCCTGGTCGAGGCGTATTGGGCGAGAGCACGACCGCTTTGATTAGTCAAGCGACTATTCCAAGACGGGTCTTTGCAGTTCATGTCTCCGACTGCAATGGTTAGTAGATCGTGGTCAAGGAGCGCGTCAAGCTCCTGGGGGTTAGGCACCAGGCCAGGTTTGTTGTAGACGGAGACCACAGCCAGAGCTCGGTTCCAGCTACGCTGATGGCGACCGCAGTTTCTTCGATGTGGGTAGTCGGGGGGGGGGGTAGAGGTCGGTGAGATAATCGCCTGTGGATAAGAATGGCTGTGCCGCCAGATGCGGCTCGGGTGAGTGGCACTGGGAGGTCCGTACGATAAGTAGCATAAGCAGGTAGGTTAAATCGGGCTTGGGGTGCAGGTGGGTTTCTGAGAGGAGGACTACGTCCGCGTCATACTCGCTTGCGAAGCAGGCAAGCTCAGCCCGCCGCCCGGCTACGCCATTGGCGTTCCAAGTAACGAGGGTGAGAGGCCTAGCCATTACGGGCGAGCAGTAAAGACGTAAGGGAGGTCATGATCTTGACGACCAGAGGGTTCAGGTCGCGCGCAGCAACTAGTTTGGGCAGGACATCTTACATCCAGTCCTGCAACTCCGCGATCGTTAGCACGCCCTCATCTGGCTCGCTCACGGCCGCGGGGCGGCGGACTGGCTGGGGAGCTGGCTTCGAGGTTGCTGGGGCTGCCTCGGGCTTGGGTGGTTGGACTGATGGTTGTTGCTGTACGCTGGAGTGTTTCTTAGAAGGAGCTTTAGCAGCTGGGGGTTTCTGTTTGGCCTGTTTGGGCTTCGGAGCCTTCGCGCGTTGAGGCGCGGAAGTAGGTTTGGATGCGGCGACTGCCGCAAATGACTTGGCGGTGGCGGGAGGCTCCGTAGTTACCGGGGTAGGGTCGTCACTAGGACGACGAGGTTGGACGGGCGGTTGGTGGGCTGGGGTAGCCGCCGGGGTGGCGGTTTGCTGGACTGTGATTTGGCGCTGAGGCCGGGTCGGGTTGGGGTGTCGGAGCTCGTCCATCTCCTGCTTCCGCTCGAGGGCAGATTGATAGTGTTCACTGTGGCAGACAAGTCCTACTATCGTTGCATCAATTGTGGCAAAGGCCATGCAGCCAATAACAGTAACTGCCCGGTATACAGGGCGGAACTCCTGCGGAAGCAAAAGCCGCAGGGGGCCCTCCCGAAGCCAAGGCAGCCAGTATTGCAGCCTAAAGTACAGGCTAAGCCGCAACCAAAGGCACCGCCGGCACGGCGCGCCCCCTCTCCGGCTCTACATTCAGCCCCTACAAAGGCACAAAAACGAACCGCGTCGCCTTCCGTTGCAGAAACAAGCCCTGTAGCCAATATCTCGGTATTGGAGCCGGAGAAATCAACCCTCCACCTCCGCGGAACCACCAACTCCCGCCTCTGAACCAGAGGTAGCCTCGCCACCACTGCCACCTCCGCGATATCCGCGAGCAGGCAAAACTAAACCTAAAACAATAGGGATAACCACACCGGATGCTCGGCCCCGAGCTCCTGCCTGCTCACAGCCCAAGAAAAGTCCTGCTTCCCGGTACATGTCCGACGAAGCGCAGCAGCGTACTTTTCCTGTCGCTACTTCAAACTCGACTGCCCCTGGTCCTGTAGCTTCCACCAACAAGAACCGATCTGCCGTTAAAGACTTAACGCGACCTCAGTTTCCAGGCAAACTGCCCAGTCCGTCACATCCGATGACGCACCGTTCGACCGCGACATTCTGTACGGCTACGACCTCAAGAAAGTCGCATCCATCTTCAGGTCCATCCGAGACCGCCTGGAAACTGCTGGCCCAACTGAGAGGTTTATGCTCTTGGTGGAAGCTTGTAATGTCATAGGTCGTTCTATGAACCGAGCCCTTAGACGACATCTCTCACTCGTAGTCTGGAATGCTAACTCCATCGGTTCCAAGCATTCCGACCTTCTGGAATTCCTGGCTCGGTTCGAACCCGATGTACTTCTTCTCACAGAAACCCACCTGACCCCATTCGGTATCGATTACCGAATTACGTGGTCTATCGGGATGACCAAGTTGGCCGACAAGGAGGCGGCACGGTGTTCGCGGTGAGGACCTCTATAGCTCATCGTCGTATCGTTTTGCCGCAGCGCGCTAACCTAGAGGCCACTGCCATTGAGGTCCACGGAGCTCTTGGCGGCGTCCTCGTAGTTTCAGCATACAAGCCCCCTCGCGCTGAACTCTTTGTCGGCGACCTGGACGTCATCTTCGATTCCCACCGAAGGGTAATTTTAGCCGGCGATCTAAATTGCAAGCATCCCGTTTGGAATAGTCGCTTGACTATTCCGAACGGGAGGCGCTTGCTCAGTTATGTTGAATCGCGCCGGGCGATGGTATTTGGTCCAGCGCATCCCACATTCTTTCTGACACTACCTAACGCGGCTCCCGATGTTCTGGATATTGCGGTGACCCAAGGAATTCTCTGTCCGGTCGAAGTATTCTCACTTACGGAGCTGACATCCGACCACAACTTTATCTTGGTCCACGTCGCTACCCAGCACGCCTATGCACGTTCTGACAAGAAGAAGGTTATCGATTGGGACCGCTACGGCCCGGCTCTGTGCCGTAGATTGCCGCCAGCGGGCCCACTTGATTCAGTTCGCCTCCTAGACGAAGCAGTAGCGGGAATCGAAGAGGCAATCATCTCGGCTATAGGCGTGTCTTCACGTACGCGAGCTGGTTTCACGCCTGACTACCAACGCATCCCTGAGGAAGTCTCTCTTCTCGCTCGCGAGAGGAATTACTTCCGGAAACGTTGGCAGAGGACCCGTGATCCGGCCGATGAGGCAGCATACAATCGGCTCACCGGACGACTGCGTGGCAGTCTGAAGGCGTTCCGACGTAGCTGTTGGGAACTCACTGTGGCCCGAACGGGGGATGCGGTCCCGCAAATTCACCCGTATAGAATACCTACCGCGATGACGGGACGGAGGCTACGACCTCCTCTCCCCGCCATCGTTGGGCCGTTCGGACGACTCCTGGGTCGCACGGAGGAGAAGGCCGAGTACTTGGGCTTGTGTTTCGAGCGATAGTTTGCTCCCAACCCGCCCATGGACTGGGACTTCGACGAACAAGTCGAGATGGCTGTGGAGGTCTTTCTATCTCTTCCGATCACAGCGGAGCCCGAACCCATTTCTTTGGAAGAGGTGTCAGATCGGTTCGCTGAACTTCAGCCAAGAACAGCTCCAGGCCCGGATGGTGTCACGAACACCGCTCTACGACTTCTCCCCGAGCCTGGAGTTTAATTCTTGACTGATTTGTTCAACGCGTGTCTCAGACAGGCCTACTTTCCCAAGAAATGGAGAAAGGCGACGGTCATCGTGATCCCGAAGCAGGGAAAGGATGCTTCCCGCCCCGACAACCTCCGGCCCATCAGCCTACTCTCCGCTACGTACAAGGTTTTTGAGCGACTCGTGCAGCGTCGTGTGCGAGAACATCTAATTAACTTTGACGTGCTGGTCCCCGAACAGTTCGGCTTCCGTGTGGGGCATTCGACCACTCATCAACTGATGAGAATGGTGGAATACATCACGGACGCCGGGTGTCGGAGAGATGTTGGCTGTTTCTTGGATGTTGAAAAAGCCTTCGACAGCGTATGGGATGATGGCCTATTATTCAAGCTTAGGGAAGTCCAGCTCCCAGACTGCCACCTTCAACAGATTGCTAGCTTTCTGACGGAGAGGACCTTCTGCCTGAGAGTTGGAGATGCAGTCTCTTCCGAGAGACGAATCACAGCCGGCGTCCCTCAAGGTAGTGTTCTTGGCCTCCTTCTGTTCAAACTCTACATCAACGACGTGCCGAGACAGCCTGGAGTCCAGGTAGTCCTCTTTGCGGACGACACGGTCGTATTTACGGCCGATCGTCATGTAGAAAGAGCCGTCTTACGACTGCAGCGCCAGCTCGACACGCTCGGGGACTGGACTGAAAATTGGAGAGTGCAACTCCACGCTACCAATAGTGTAGCCGTCGAACTCTCGAAGCGACGGAAGCACCCTGTTAGGCAGTTACGTATCGGCGGAACGTACTTGCGCTGGTCCAACGAGGTTAAGTACCTCGGATTACACCTCGACCATCGGCTCACCTGGCGTACTCACGCTCAGACAGTTCTTAAGCGAGCATCCGCTCGTCTGAGCTTATTGTTTCCACTCCTGATCAGCTCAGCCATGACCAGGAAATTGGGCAAGATGATCGCCGGCGCGTATTTGCTGCCGGTCATTACCTACCCTAGCCCGGTTTGGGGTTACCTCGCCGCAATGCATAAAAAGAAGTTGCAGAGCGTCCTCGACAGGGGTCTTCGACTAGCGCCCAAAGTCCCCTGTCGCTTCTCATCACGCCTTCTAAGGAAAGGACTTGGCGTCCGCTCCTTAGACAAAACATTCAGGCGGCTTGCACGCAAATTTTATGCACGTGCGGCGAGGTTCCCAGACAATCCTCTTGTGGCTGGGCTGGGGAGGTACCGTATACGTCCAGGTGATTCGTGGAAACGCCCTCGGTGTATACTGCGCTAGTGTAGGCTAGCACAACAGCCGAGAATCGGCCTGCTATAGAGCACATGCCCTATTTGGGCAGGGCCACGAGGCAGGAGCTCTAGAAGGTAGCTCGGAACTCAGTAACCGAGCGGTTCGTCTCTGCGACGCACAACCCAGAACGTCGTCGCCGATTCATAGTAGAAAGACATTCTGCATCCAGCGCTCAACCAAGATAGACCTCTCTTGACTGCTCTTTACTGGAAGAAAGAAAGAACTGGAAGCAGTCGCTGTGGTACAGCTGCTGCCCTGCTGCCTTCGTTGAAGAGGACAGCACAACTACATCTTTGCCTTGCCTGCTGTGTATGTCACTACAGGCATCGCGAAGAAAGAAGACCAAGACTCAGCTGGCTGGTGAACTAAGTAGCTGGCACAAGATCAGCTGAGTCTCGTCGGAGCTTATTAGGGCCACCAGCCGAGCGACGCTTCTCAGGACCAACATCTCGCCTGTTGCAGAGGGGACTAGCCTGCCAGAGCTAATTTGCGCAGTGCATCTGATTCGCTGACGCTCAGGCTCATAGGTAGCGCTGCCCCGGACGATTCTTGCGAGCCCCCACCAGTGGTAAGCGAGCTTGGATATCGACGGGGTAAAGAGGCTGGTGGACACCTCTCTTGGTAAGCGGAGGTATTAAACGAAGCCGGTCATTGGCCAAGCTTGTTAGACAGCCTGAGCGTTCCAGTTCAGCTACTCGCGGTCCGGCTCGGGCCGGACCCTAGGTCCCTGGTTACCGCCAGAGGCGGCCTTGCTGCCTCTGGTCGGCGAACCTCCCGCTCGTTGACGGCCATGCCCGGTACGGGCGAGTCAACGAGCACGCAGCCACTCGCCTCTGCACAGCTCCACTCGAGCGACTCGTCGAGTTCTCCGCCAATGCCTGCGGACCAAGTTGATCCCCGGACGGTCCCGCTATAACGTGTCGGCTACGTTATAATCCAGGGAACCCGTGATAATTGACTCTAGCCAATTAGGCAAGGCTGCCTACGTTGTAACAAATTGAAAATTCAAACACATCACTAACAATAATTATAATTACTCTAATTAAAGGAAACAAGGGGAGGGAATTTAGCTGATTTATGCACTCACTTTCGTATGTAACAAAGATGACATCCCTTTATTTACATATGGTAGGTAACACATTACAAATAAAAATTTTACTCACACAGAAATTGTAAAGGGGTTTTCTGTCTTAAAAATGATCATACAGATAATGTATTTACCTCGGATCCGTGTCTCTTTAAACTAGTTAAGAAGTTTCTAATTTACTCTACTTGTTTAGACGATTACATTATTACTTAAATACCATTTGAAGAATGGTTTTATTTAGTTGAGCGATGTTTCAAAGTTACATCACAAGAGTTATGTTACAACATATGATTTCAGAAATTACTGGTTACACCATTTTAAAGCTTAACGCTTAGAGATTGTCTTTTAAAAGTCTTTTTCATTTATAATTACTTATATTTTAAATGTAAATAATTCACGGAAGACGAGCTTCCACGTCACCTCTTAGATAAATGTTATCTGTCCATGTCCTGCCGCGTGATTCTTCTGTACTCTCTTAGTCGTGGGTTGTCATCGGGGTAGTCTTTCCAGTGGATGTCTTGGAGTCAATTAAAGATGAAATGGATGTTATGGTGTCATCTAGCGTGAAGTCGTCCTGATCCTCGGCGGTAGTGTAAATGCAGTTTTGGTCTTAGTCGTCACTATTCACAGTTATTCACATCACATATTTAATGGCACCGTAGTATTGGAGTTTACATATTCGTTTCACATTATGTTGGAATTACCCTTAACTTGAACCATATTTGATCGTTTATTTTAATTAACTGGAGATGTCACCTTATACACTCATTTTCTTTTTTCACGTCTTTGTTTTAAAAAATACTCACTACATCTTAGTTACTTATATCTAGCTCTCCACACTTTTAGTGGAAGCTAATAATCAAATAAAATAAAAAAAATAAACATTTTGTGCAGAGCCCCGCTTGGAGCTGTTTACAGTTTGAAAGCCGCATCATAAGTCCTACATTGTTACAACAGGAAAGTTGCAACGACGCGGAGTGAATACTCCGTCATAATATAGTTCCAACTTTTAATTAGTAATACAGTCTTACAGTTCGACAAAATAAACAATCGAGACTTTGCTTGTCTACAGAATTTATTACAACTACTACTAGTGACTTTGAATTATTAATTATTTACATTATAGTTTACAGGTATTTCTTATTTAATGCCGGGTCGGTATGCAGGTTGGATCCGGAATACACAGGTCATAGCATGATAAATTTAATAAAGGGTTAACAGTTTTATTTTTTAACTTTTGCTTTCACAGTTTTAATTAATTATTTTAGTTAAATTTTCTTTTTTAATTCTCATTACTATTATGAGTTAGTTCAGGGGCATTTGGTTTAATAGTGCGATTTAATGGTTTTCACTAACTTCCCGTTTTATATTTTTATTATTAATTTTTTTTATTTCTTTTAAATTTAAATCGTCACACCGCTGCCCGGTGACGAGGCCGACGCTTTCGTGACGGTTGGGTCACGGGGGCGCCCGGTTAAGAAACCGAGGCGGAACCGGTCCTCCTCAACCTCTTCCTCGGCGTCCGCCATGGAAGTTGTCCCCGCCGATGGCGAATCCGGCACGGGGCCGACTGTGTCCGGCGATCCCCAAGCACCGCCGGCCTCTGGTCGCATCCCCCCTGTGTTCGTTCACGGCGTGAACTACGTCACCGGTTTTTACCGGCGACTGATAACGGCGCCCGGACTTTCCCCGGCCAACGTCGACTTGAGCACCTTCTCCCCCAAGCACGTGAAGCCTCTGTCCTTCGTGCTCAGAGGCTTGAACGTGGAATCACCTCTCGGGGAAATCCTCGATGAGCTGCACAAGCTGGGCTATCCAGTTCGCTCGGTTCATCGGGTATATGCCCCAGCCGGACCAAAGTGTCCAATTCCCCTGGTTCGCATAATGGCGGAGAAAAGCGAGACAGGCGAAAGCCTACTCTCTCTAACACGGCTTTTTGGGTTCCGCGTTAAAGTGGAACGAAGCCGCGCTCCCGGGGCTCTCCCTCAATCTTACAGGTACCAACGCTTCGGGCATCATACCGATACTTGTTCCAACGCTCCTGCGTGCGTGAGGTGCTCTTTGCCGCATCTCTCTAAACATTGCGACGCACCGGTTTTTAAAAGATACATCAACTGTGGCGGAAGTCACCCCGCCAACTACCGGTCCTGCCCGGTGTCCACGCGGGAGCTCGAGAGGCGAAAGCCAAAAGGGCCCCTGCCATCCCCGAGGCATCCGTTAGCTGGTTCCAGACCTGCAACCGAGCAGCCAGGCCCTTCGCCTCCTGCTACGGCTGCCGTGACTGTCGCCACTGTCGTTAACAAGCAACAGAAAAGAACCAAAGGCCCGAAGCAAACACCTGTGGTACAGGCAACCTCAACTCAGGCTTTTCCGTTGAAGCCGAGGTGCTGGTTCCGGTATGTTGATGACACCTTTGTTATCTGGAGCCATGGAGAGGAAGAACTCGGCAGGTTCCTGGCACACCTCAATCAGGTTCACCCACGGATACAGTTCACCGTTGAGAGGGAGACCGGCAATCAGCTGGCTTTTTTGGACGTTTTGGTCCTTAGAAGAACCGATGGCAGCCTCGGACATAAAGTTTATAGAAAACCGACGCACACTAACCGCTATCTCCATAAACAGTCGAACCACCATCCCAGCCAGAAGAGGGCGGTATTGAAGACCCTGGTGGAACGGGCTAGGAGGATATGCGAGCCCCGGTACCTCGACGAAGAACTGCGCCACATCCAACTAGCGCTGCAGGCCAATGGATATTCCGTCGGAGAGGTGAGACGAGAGGTCCGGCCGAGAAGAACAGCCAGGCCGGAAGTGGTGGCACGGAAGACCGTCGGTTTCGCGGAGTCGCCCTACATTCATGGGGTGACGGACCGCATTGGTAGGCTGCTCAATCAGCACCGCGTGAGGCCAATATTCAACCCGACAAGAAATCCACCAGTTCTTGAGGCCGGCGAAGGACGTCCGAGACCCGCTGTCGTCGTGCGGTGTGTACGGAGTTCCCTGCTCGTGCGCTCTGGGCTGTGCGGTTGTGCGTCGCAGAGACGAACCGCTCGGTAACTGAGTTCCGAGCTAACTTCTGGAGCTCCTGCCTCGTGGCCCTGCCCAAATAGGGCATGTGCTCTATAGCAGGCCGATTCTCGGCTGTTGTGCTAGCCTACAGTAGCGCAGTATACACCGAGGACGTTTCCACGAATCACCTGGACGTATACGGTACCTCCACAGCCCAGTTACAAGAGGATTGTCTGGGAGCCTCGCCGCACGTGCATAAAATTTGCGTGCAAGCCGCCTGAATGTTTCGTCTAAGGAGCGGACGCCAAGTCCTTTCCTTAGAAGGCGTGATGAGAAGCGACAGGGGACTTTGGGCGCTAGTCGAAGACCCCTGTCGAGGACGCTCTGCAACTTCTTTTTATGCATTGCGGCGAGGTAACCCCAAACCGGGCTAGGGTAGGTAATGACCGGCAGCAAATACGCGCCGACGATCATCTTGCCCAATTTCCTGGTCATGGCTGTGCTGATCAGGAGTGGAAACAGTAAGCTCAGACGAGCGGATGCTCGCTTAAGAACTGTCTGAGCGTGAGTACGCCAGGTGAGCCGATGGTCGAGGTGTAATCCGAGGTACTTAACCTCGTTGGACCAGCGCAAGTACGTTCTGCCGATACGTAACTGCCTAACAGGGTGCTTCCGTCGCTTCGAGAGTTCGACGGCTACACTATTGGTAGCGTGGAGTTGCACTCTCCAATTTTCAGTCCAGTCCCCGAGCGTGTCGAGCTGGCGCTGCAGTCGTAAGACGGCTCTTTCTACATGACGATCGGCCGTAAATACGGCCGTGTCGTCCGCAAAGAGGACCACCTGGACTCCAGGCTGTCTCGGCACGTCGTTGACGTAGAGTTTGAACAGAAGGAGGCCAAGAACACTACCTTGAGGGACGCCGGCTGTGATTCGTCTCTCGGAAGAGACTGCATCTCCAACTCTCAGGCAGAAGGTCCTCTCCGTCAGAAAGCTAGCAATCTGTTGAAGGTAGCAGTCTGGGAGCTGGACTTCCCTAAGCTTGAATAATAGGCCATCATCCCATACGCTGTCGAAGGCTTTTTCAACATCCAAGAAACAGCCAACATCTCTCCGACACCCGGCGTCCGTGATGTATTCCACCATTCTCATCAGTTGATGAGTGGTCGAATGCCCCACACGGAAGCCGAACTGTTCGGGGACCAGCACGTCAAAGTTAATTAGATGTTCTCGCACACGACGCTGCACGAGTCGCTCAAAAACCTTGTACGTAGCGGAGAGTAGGCTGATGGGCCGGAGGTTGTCGGGGCGGGAAGCATCCTTTCCCTGCTTCGGGATCACGATGACCGTCGCCTTTCGCCATTTCTTGGGAAAGTAGGCCTGTCTGAGACACGCGTTGAACAAATCAGTCAAGAATTAAACTCCAGGCTCGGGGAGAAGTCGTAGAGCGGTGTTCGTGACACCATCCGGGCCTGGAGCTGTTCTTGGCTGAAGTTCAGCGAACCGATCTGACACCTCTTCCAAAGAAATGGGTTCGGGCTCCGCTGTGATCGGAAGAGATAGAAAGTCCTCCACATCCACCTCGACTTGTTCGTCGAAGTCCCAGTCCATGGGCGGGTTGGGAGCAAACTGTCGCTCGAAACACAAGCCCAAGAACTCGGCCTTCTCCTCCGTGCGACCCAGGAGACGTCCGAACGGCCCAACGATGGCGGGGAGAGGAGGTCGTAGCCTCCGTCCCGTCATCGCGGAAGGTATTCTGTACGGGTGACTTTGCGGGTCCGCATCCCCCGTTCGGGCCACAGTGAGTTCCCAACAGCTACGTCGGAACGCCTTCAGACTGCCACGCAGTCGTCCGGTGAGCCGGTTGTATGCTGCCTTATCGGCCGGATCACGGGTCTTCTGCCAACGTTTCCGGAAGTATTTCCTCTCGCGAGCGAGAAGAGGGACTTCCTCAGGGATGCGTTGGTAGTCAGGCGTGAAACTGGCTCGCATACGTGAAGTCACGCCTATAGCCGAGATGATTGCCTCTTCGATTCCCGCAACTGCTTCGTCTAGGAGGCGAACGGAATCAAGTGGGCCCACTGGCGGCAATCTATGGCACAGACCCGGGCCGTAGCGGTCCCAATCGATACCCAATCGATAACCTTCTTCTCGTCCCGTGCATAGGCGTGCTGTGTAGCGACGTGGACCAAGATTGGGTTGTGGTCGGATGTCAGTTCATTAAGCGAGAATACCTCGAACGGACAGACAATTCCTTGGGTTACCACAATATCCAGAACAACGGGAGCCGCGTTAGGTAGCGTCGGAAAGAACGTGGGTTGCGCTGGACCAATCACCAATCAAGCGACTATTCCAAACGCGATGCTTGCAATTCAGATCGCCGGCCAAAATTACCCTTCGGTGGGAATCGAAGATGACGTCCAGGTCGCCGACAAGGAGTTCAGCGCGAGGGGGCTTGTATGCTGAAACCACGAGGACGCCGCCAAGAGCTCCGTGGACCTCAATGGCAGTGGCCTCTAGGTTAGTGCGCTGCGGCAAAACTTGGTTAGGACCTGTAGGGCTATATTTAAGACCTTGAAGGCTTACAGGAGTTCCTTGAACTGAGGCATTCGTTCAGACTTTTCAGCATTGAAATCTTATTAGTTCTTCCTCTCCAAAATAATTATTTTTATGTTCATTACTTTAATAATGACATGTTGTACTGTGCTGTAATAATTCAGTCTAAAAATGTTTAAAATGTATTGTTGTTTTTGTTTTACAATGTTTTCTTAAACCAATATTGTAATCTATATGCTACTCCTCTTTAATTACATCTTATCTATATCCAGACGGTAAGAACATTAAAATTCATGCTATACATTTGCATTTGTTTTATGATGAAGAGAATAAAAGAGTCAATATTTCAAAAATATTTTAATATTTAGTTAGTACATTCAAACATTTAGATACAGTATTGTAGTTAGGAAAATACATTAAAATGAACTGGTTTCTACATTTTTTAATAAAAATACATCAATTAATGTACTAAAATCTAATTCATTTACTAAATCATTGTTGGTACTTAAAAGGCTTTATAAGGCTTGTTTTATAAAATTTCTTAATATATTTTTTTGTGTGATTTCTAATTCTGAAAATAAACTTTCAATGAATGTATTTGATACCAGCATTGATAAAGTTAGTTAAGACATGGTTATTTTTACAACCAGAATGAGAAGCACCTTAGAGCAAAGGTGCTTTGTCTGTCACTGAGTACCTGTCAAAATAAAACGTTCCTAGAAGATCTCTACGAAGATTTTTTTAGAAGAAGAAGTAGATCAAATCTGGTTTTAACATATTCTCTGCCGTGTCAGTCATAATGACCGAAAATGTGTCAGATTAATTAGGCCGTGTTGGTCGTTATGACTGAAGAATAACATTATATTGTGTGCAACCAAAAACTGTCTGGCGCAGGAGGAAGGAATGACGAAAACATGCCAGCAGAGAATGTGTTAATAAATAACAAGAGAAAACAAACTGTAATCATTTCTTCTGCTACACTAATATTATTTTGCTTTGTATTCTATAGGAACTAATTTATATTGATGCAACCTAAAAATCGTGTTTGAACAAGGACATGTATGATATCTAAAATATTCAAAACATTAACATTTTGTTTAGCAATGAGTATATTTTGATTAGAACATCAGAACTTAAAAGTCACCTACAATTTTTTAATGTTGAACGGATTTTTAATTTAATGTATTAATTAACTACTTAATCTGACTGTCATGTATTAAGTAGTTTGAGAGAAACTTTGCTACAAGCTCCCCAATCTGTCATACAAAACTTACAAAAATTATTTATTTAACCCGTCAGTAACTTATAAAATAACTAATCAAACGAATTCATGAATCCTACAGTTTAGTTTATATATCAATTATTGATTATCACTAAATATTGTTGAATATGTTCATTAAAAATGTATATTTTTTACATGTTTTATAAAATATCTAGTTCAGTTTCCATATTAGACATATTAATTAAATATCACTATAATATTGACGACTCGGAACACAATTGTGTTCCGAGTCGTCAATATTATAGTGATATTTAGTTAAGTAACGGACACGTCATGGACAACGAAATCCAAGAACATATTAATTGTTATATTAACAAAATGAATTCTATCACTTCATGAACAAATTTCTACCAAGCGTCCTTTAAAATATTTCTATTACTTGTTTTCTAAGTGCAGTAAATACATTTTTATTATTTGCGTTTACAAGTGAGTATTATAAAGATATCATTAACTTCTTTAGTACAAATTGCTAAGAAAAATGTTTATTTGTCACAGGTTCCAACTTCTCTGTGTAGCTTAAATACATTCATTATTGAAGGTAATACATATAATCAGTTGAGTGAGTGTAATAGTAACACATAATCAGTGGACATTTATATACAAATTTTTAACTCTGGGATGTTAGATTTATTTTATGAATCAACAAGTTAAATATAAAATGCTTGCTACAGCTGCTAAACATGTATATATAGTTATACGTTTAAATTCAACAGTGAGTACTGGATGACAATTCAATAGAGATTAGTGGATGACAATTGTAGAGCAGGCCCAAGGCAGCTAGGTATAAGGTACATATAACTGTTACACAAATGGACAGAAGAATTTTTACAGGTTTTAAATTTTGATAGCAAACATCAAGTGATTTTCAAAACAGTATACTATGCTGAGAGTGTTATCTGATACACTAAAGCATCTGGAACTAAAGACAAATGTCAAGACAAAACTGATAATTGTAGTTAAAGATAATGAGGAGGAAAAGATCAAGAGTAGAAATGGATAATTAAGAAAGCTAACAAAAAAGTAATATTGCTATTTTGAAAATTATGGAAGACAATGCACATATTTTACAAGAGAAGAGTAGTTCTTGCTAAGCAAGCTTATCAGAATAAAAGGAATTTGCTCACAACTAATCACGTGTGTTAAGAAGTTAGGAAGAAGTCTTTAGTTTGGAGTAGGTGAACAAAGTGATAACTGAACCTTGGAAAAAAGAACAAGACCCCCCCCCCCCCAGCGGGAGGCAGTGGAGACTGTAAAAGAGAAAGATAAAATTTCTGGGCTGTGTTTACAGACATAATTGATTTATTCTGAAAATTTCTTAATGGAAACTGTAAGGAAGGGAGGAAGAGCTTGGCCAAGGTGGAAATATTAGTACAGTGTGTGCTTGGTGATGGAAGCTCTAAGGTATAATGCACTCAACAGAGTGGCAGAGGAGAGGTTGTAATGGAAAGAAAGATGAACGGAATAAGATGGTAATAAAAAATTGAAAATTGCATCAGTAAAAAGAGAACAGAAGAAAGTATCGTGGGAATTGTGCAACACATTCTTGTATGAAAGTATTACTAAAATATGTATATTAAAAAAAATTTGTGGTGTGCATATCCTGTTGACAGATAAAGCCACATCCTTTGAACTGTCAGTATTTATATAGTAAACATTCTCACGTTAGGTGCACTTCATTGTGACTGCTGTTGTAGTTAAGGTGAGATTTTACTATCATAACCTGATATTTATATTCTGTACCTAAATTATATTATGTACTATGTTAAGTTATATACGTGAAAACAGAGTACCGTAACTGAATATTATTTTATTATTATTTATAAATTCTTTATTACTGAGTTATATGATGAAATCACTATTTATTTGTTAATTGAATTTAAATTTTTATTAAAAACTCAGTTCATTTTAAATAAACATACTGTAGACAGAAACACCTATTGTTGTTATTAAAATCACTATAAACCATTTCCAAACAACAGATACAAGCTTGCTGTACAGAGTATGCATCAAACAGATTTCAAATTCAAAATCAATCATTTGGCATTAAATCGTGGAGCATATACAGTAAAATTACACAGCCCATACCAACTGGTGATCAACTAAGTTATTGAACCAGCAAGTGCATATCAGTTATCAACTTTCATAATAAAATTCTATTTTCTTCGATTTCGTTGTCCATGACGTGTCCGTTACTTAACTAAATATAATTATTTCACTACCGACTCGGAACACAAAGTTTTTTATGGGTAAAAACGTAAAGGTTTTACCTTATAGCCTGAACCCGGTTTAAATATCCAGTTTAAAAGCCTATAGGCTTTAAATAGCCCGTTAAAAGCTTTTTAAAGTGAAAACTGGTTCAGGCTATAAGGTAAAACTTTTACCTTTTTACCCATAAAAAACTTTGTGTTCTGAGTCGGTAGTGAAATAATTATATTTAAAATTCTATATGTAATACAATGTAATATTAAAGTTATTTTCAAAATTAATTTTAACATACATTATCAGTTTCTAAATAAATTTGCCATTACTAGTAGAAAACAGTTTATGTTTTTCTTTCTTCCAAAACAAAAGAAAATTTAACATTTGAAAAACAAAATGTGTATTAATAATTCATTACAGTATACTGTGAAATAAAATTCAAAATATTTTTGTAACACAGAAAGAATTCAGACATTTACGTTTCATTAATTCCGCTACCTCTTCATTTTAATAGACTTCAGTTATAATAGTTCTTTTTTTTGTGGAACGTTTCATAAAAACATATGTATGTTAAATATTTAGGGAACGTGGTATGTAGTAAGGTATATTTTAGATTACTTTTTTGTAGGAAGGGAAACATTTTTTGTAGGATATTGCATCCGAAACATCGTATACATTATTTGTTAAATTATTATAATAAAGGCATGAATTAAATTGGAGTATTCAATAAGAAGATGGTGGTAAACAAAAGTCAGTTTCTAGTCAAAAACATGATCTCTAAATTTCAGTGGTTAATAGAGACTAGTTACAAAACTGCTTATGAAATATATTTAATAACACACTAGTTTAAATTTATATTATCAAAGCTTTGACATTATACAAAAACTATTTTCTTGATATTACTCTCAGTTTTTATAGTCCAAGTTTAATTTTCACCTTGTTATGGTGTCCCATGTGTTAAGGATATTCATTGCTGGCTATGTCTGCAGTAGTCCTTCAGTGGCTGTTTTGATAGTGTACTGCAGATGTAGCCATGGCCTTAACACCCTCAATGAAAGCCAACAATTTATTAATATTTTGAAAACTAATATAAGGAAAGCACTGGTAAATAGTTTTTATTTACAAAAAAATTAATAAATTAAAAAAAAATGTTTTTCCTAACCTTTTATTATTTTAACTAGAATTGTAACTGTATTTCAACTACTATTTCTAGTTTTAATGCCATTTGGTCAATAATAAATACATGATAATATATCGTTGATCAGGTGATGGAATGCATATAGAAACAGTCTAGTCAAATGACAATTGTAGTAGTGAAAGTAATATGATGTGTGTAAGCCGATCATCAAAGCAGTGAATTTTTAACTTTATAAATGTATATTTCTTTGTTGACTCTGAAATAAACAGTAACTTTTCATGTACTCTTACTGTAATGGTTCAATGGTATTACAAAGAACAAGTAATAATAATAATTTCATTGGAAGCTCATTAACAATACAAAAGCCTATTAACAATTAGCATAATGAAGATAATGGAAAACTGCTCACTTTTATGCTAATTTCAGTATTTTCATCTTTTTATTTTTGATGCCATTAAAAGTCAGTAACATTCAATTATAATGATACTCTGTACTGGTAACATGAAATCTGAATAGAAAGTAATTATTAATATAGAAAAATTTAATTTTTTATATTTCAGGCTATATAGAATAAAATCTAGTCAGTAGACATGTTTTCATACAGACAGTAATAGGAATGTTTCAAGTTTTTAAGTTTTGTAGTTATGACACTGTTTTCTTCTGAAATAAACCTTTTTTTATTTTAAACATTCATTTAGTTTTAGTAGTAACACTGACACTCACATGAAGAGGCACAGCTCATAATCTCTGTTCTTGTAAATCATGCAATTTAATGGTACTTATTTCATCAGAAGCTTTTCTATGAACTATCAAAATTAACTTTGTTACTAAACTTACTTACAATTAATGCTGTCTAAGTGAAATATAAACGTGTTACTCATACTCCATTATGAGTACAGAACTGCATACAAACTAAATTTTCGTTTCAAAAATGTAAAAATTAATGGAATCATATATTCATCTCTGTTATGCAGTCATGTTTGGAACAAATTGTTTGCTACTTTTGAATCCTCACATAGAATCGAGAATTTTTTTTGCCGGTTAGCAGGATTTTTAAAAATATTAGTACTGTAAATATATTTTCAATGTAAGGGAATTTTAATTTTACTGAACAACTGCCATAAGAAAGAAATATTGTTCTGTATCTTATTGTTCAGTTTGAAGAAATTTTGTCACAATTAAATAGTTGTTAGTAGTAACAACTTGTGAAAGTCATAAGTAGTGATAAGACTAATGTCATAACCAACAGAATGGTGTAGCGTGACTTTTGCTGATACATAAACAATTTACTTTACCATATAGCCAAGGCACTGCCTTATAAATCTGTATTTTTACATTTCATTTGAACGACTTTAATAATTAACAAAATTATTTTTGGCTATTCTAAATTGTAAACTCTACTTATATAGAAACTCTTCTACCGGTCAGGATGTACAAAGGCCTTTCTGTGACAAACCCTGTGGATCACAAAATTCATAGCTTCCTTTGCATAGGAAATTTATATATAATTTATTTATATTTCATTCATTATTCTTATATAATCTCACATATTATATGGGAGCTCCTGTATTCTACTGAATTTTTATTCCATTACTAATTCAGTAAATGAAAATGTAAACAAATATAGCTTTAAAAGAACCCCTTTTGTCTGTAATCATTTTGTAGTTGTCAGTTATTCTGATGTAGTAAAACTAACATATTTTGCTCATTCATAGTAAACATAGTGTCACATCAGTGTCTCCCATATTTTGACAAAAGTTGGCAACTTCAGTTTCACATTTTCTTTGAAATTGTGTAATGTTCACATCTATTCTTCACATCTGTTATGCAAATTAATTTATACAATGTCAAGGTGGATATGTTTCACATGTTTTTTTTTAATGAAATTTATTAATGTTATAACTATTTTGTTTGTTATTATTATTTTTGTTGTTGTTAGTATTGTTGTTTTTATTTGTATTATCATTAAAATTAAGACATGAGGAAAAGTCAGTGCACTAGTTTCGTTAGTTGTCAGTTTAATTCTCTTTGACCGCTATAAGCCAACTATATAGAGCTGACCATGGCCAGTTCAATTTTCCAATGAAACCATCTTGCTTCATTGCTGACATCTAATTTTTACTAGCTCCGTGTGTGTTATCTGCATTATGTATTGCAGTATATGTATATTTAGAAACTGTATATTTTAACCATGACCTTCAAGAAAATGTCACAGAAAAATGTGTTAACTAAATGACACAATAAATTCTTGGATTTTGTTGTCCATGATGTGTCCGTTACTTAACTAAATATAATTATTTCACTACCAACTCGGAACACAACTTTTTATAGGTAAAAACGTAAGAGTTTTACCTTATAACCTGAACCGGTTTTCGCTTTTAAAAAAGCTTCTTCAGAGGTTGCCGCTGGTAGCACTGTCCGTCTTGTTGTTGGAGACGGAATCAATTTTCAAAAGATCGATGTTGTGTGTGTGTGGTCTGTGATATGTTCGAATAATGCTGATATTTGCACATATTAGCACAAAATATAATTCCTTCACACAAATTCTACCTACTTACAGTAAACCTCATGTAAATCACTAAAAACGAACAAACACTCCTTGATAAAGGCCTAAAACATAACCTGCATTATAAACAAAACAACCAAACACTAACAAAACTCATAGTTGACACTGAAACAAATATACAAAACACAGCACCAGAACATCAAGACACATTAAGACATAATGTAAACAATATAATAGGAGCACATAAGACACCAGACAACAAGAACCACACCTCAGAAATACACACAGCCATCAAACTGAGAGAAAAGGCACACAAACACAACATCACATTTGTAAAAGCAGACAAAGGCAACATGACTGTCATCATCTCCACAGACGACCTACACAACAAAGAACAAAACATCATGGAACAGAACAACATCACAGAACTAAAACACGACCCCACCGACAGATACCAAAACACAGTAAAACAACTAATCAACAAAGCCAAACACATAATGACACACAAACAAAAGCCCTACATGAGACAATTCCGACCATCAGCCCCTACCCTCCAAGCGCTTCCCAAAATCCATAAAGAAGAAATTCCGATCCGCCCCATTATCAATTACTGTAATGCCCCTGCATACAAACTCGCAAAACATCTAGACAAAATTATCAGACAACACACACAACTAGACAACAACATTGCAGTAAAAAACAACACAGACCTAGTAACAAAAATAAAAGACATACACATCCCCCATAATGCCACATTAGCCTCCTTTGACATTAAAAACCTGTACACAAACATCCTCATCTCTGAAACAATCACCATCCTACAAAACCAACTCAAACAGAACAACACACCAGACGAACTTATCAACGAAATAACAGAAACTCTGAACATTATCACAAAACAAAACTACTTCACATATAACAATAAATTTTATACACAGAATGATGGTCTACCCATGGGCTCACCCATATCCAGCATTCTAGCAGAAGTCTTCCTCCAACACTTAGAAACAACAAAAATCCTCACAAACAATGACAGACACTCACATAAAATACTATATTGGCACAGATAAGTTGATGACATTCTAATACTATACAGGGGAAACAAAAGACAATGTGAACAGTTACTAACGCACATAAACAAAATACATAAAAACATAACCTTTACTGCCAAATACGAACACAACAATAGCATAAACTTCTTATACCTCTCCATCACAAAACTTGAACACAGGCACAAATTCAGTATATTTATACAGAAAACCGACAACAACTGAGACACTAATACACATCTCCTTCAATCACCCAATACAACACAAACTAGCTGCCTTCAGAACCATGATACATAGACTTAACAATATCCCCCTAGATGAAAAAGACGAACTAAACACAATAAAATATCTAGCAGAATCCAACGGATATGACAGAACAATAGTCAATAAACTCCTACACAAAACACAAAGACAGAAAACAACAAATTCATAACACTAACATACATCAACAAACAAACTGAAAAAATAGTCCACAAATTCAAAAAAGCAGGATACAGAATCGCTTACAAAACTACTAACAAAACAGAACACACAAAGCACAAAAGAAATTCGATCTACCGGTGTTTACAAACTAAATTGCTCAGATTGCAACAAATGCTACATAGGCCAGACAGGACGTAGCTTCAAACAAAGATACATTGAACACACAAAGGCACTCCACTCCTCTACAGAATCCACCTTTGCAAACCACCTCATTGAAACAAACCACACATACAAAAACATCGACAATAACATAAACATTCTACATGTACACACAAAAGGCCGAAAACTAGACACCCTAGAACAATTGGAAATATACAGTAGAACCTCATTATAACGGACTAATTGGGGCTAAAGGTTGTCTGTTGTAATGAAAGTCCGTTATATAACAAATAAGTCTTGTTAGGTCGTATTTACATCAATAAAACTTGGTAAATTAGTATAAAACATGTTTATTTTTACTTGATATCATTTTACATAGCATACACGACAAATGAGATCATACTGTTCATATTTACATTATAGACCAGAATTGAAAATTTATATACATTCTATTGTTTTATTCTCTTGAACAAGAATGGCCTGGTTCATTATTTGATGATATTTGACATTAGGTTATTACTACTAACATTAACTGGTTTGAAGAAAGTATTGATTTTTTGTTGTGTTTGTTTGTTATTTATTTCGTTGGTCAGTAACTGACGAAGATGCCGCAAGTGTTCATAGTAAACAAACACATTTTCATTTTTTGATTGTTCAACATATTCAATGACAAAATTTAAATGATCTTTCACTTCACTCACTTTTATTGTTGCCTGAGTATTGTCTTCCTCCTCGTCCTCTGAAGAGTCGTCTTTCTCAGTGACACTGCCAACAATTTTCTCTTCCATCAACAAGTGGAATCCAGGGTCATCTTCATCTTCTTCAAGCCAGGTCTCCACATCTTCCAATAAAACTTCTTCCTCCCCTCCTCTTTGCAAAGTTTTACGGAAATCTTGTGTCTCACAATTTTCTATTTCTAAACATGCTTCTTCATTCTTTAACAGTTTTTTCCATGAGTTCACCAAAGTAGTTGGTTTAATTTCTTTTACAGCATCAGCAAAGTTATGAATCACAGATCGAATGTTGTAGTCCTTCAAGTTTTGAAGAGTCTTTTGGCCCCTTCTATCTTCTTCAGCAGCGGATGGCTCATCAACTTCTAAGATTTCATTGAGAAATTTTTTTTCTATAAAGCCGCTTGGCAGTATAAATTACTCCTTGGTCCATGGGCTGAAACACGGATGTTGTGTTTGGAGGCAGGAACTTACACTTTACCTTCTTGTCTCGACTGCAGAGTTTGTCAACATCAGGGTGGGTTGGTGCGTTATCCAAAAGAACCAAAGCTTTTATTTTTTCTATTGGTATGTTCAAAATTTCCATTTGGTGGTTTATAATTGCTGGCACAGCTTTCTTATAAAACCAATCACTTGTTATTTCAGTTGTAAACCACGCATTTCGGGAACTATAATATTGAACTGGTAAATTGTCCATCACATTTTTAAGTGCCCTTGGTTTTTTCCTTTTACCAACGATAGTAGGTTTAAGCATATGAGTGCCGTCTCCATTTGAACACAACAAAACTGACACACGCTCCTTGCTGATTTTTCTACCAGGCATAGTTTTTTCGGCTTTTGAAGCTTGTGTATTGTCAGGTAGAATTCTCCAAAACAAACCTGTCTCATCAAAGTTATAAATTTGGCTCAATTGATAACCTTCTTTTTTAATCAAATCGTCTAATTTTTTTATAAAAGGCTCAACAGCTTCAAAGTCTGCGCTAAGACTTTCCCCACTAATCTTCTTGTTTGAAATGTTGTGACGTCGACGAAACCTAAATAGCCAACCAGAGCTTGCTTTAAACTGTTCAAATCCCATCTGTTTGGAGAGTCTTTCGGCAGCCGCTTGAATTTCAATTCCTCTAACAGCCATTCCACATGAACGAAGCTGAGAGAACCACTTGTAGACTGCATCATCCAGTGTTGCCATAGAAGGCAGCCACATACGCTTAGCTACACTCTCCTCCTTTTCTACATTGAACTTGAGAACAAAGTTACGAATGCCAATTTTTGATTTTTTAATGTCCGATACGGTTTGTTTTGCGATTTCATACTCACGACAAATGCTAGAAACAGACACTCCTTTTTCTAATTTCTCTATAATGGAGAGTTTATCCTGCCTTACGCTTCCATTTCTGTCCTACACTTGGCTTACTTAACGACATGATTTGAATAAATTAAATAAAGTTACAGGCAGGACGTGTGACTGTGCGCGACAAACAACTGAACAATACTGACCAGTAGTGGTGGGAGTGAAAATATACCTGGCTAAGGCGTTAACCTTTCTTTGTTTTCAACTCCCTTTTCCTTACCATTCAAACAAACAGTTTCCTGTATTTGTTGTTATTATCTCAACAGTTAATTCTCAAACCAATTAATTCAATGGTGGATTGGGGTTGGGTTTTAACTTTCAACGATTTGTACCTGACAAGGGTGTTTGTCTCTGAAAACTGTCATTCGGCACTGGCGGGCGGACGTGAGTCATTCCGGTGCATTGACTTAGTTACTAGGGGGTGGGGGTGCGACGTAAAAGACGTGTCCGTTGTAAAAGAAGTCCGTAGTAATGGGGTCCGTTATAACGAGGTTCTACTGTACAAACACACGAAAACAAATAAAAACGACATCCTAAACGAACAGACACAATTCAAATCACATGCATTATTCGAACATATCACACCCCACACACACACAACATCGATCTTTCGAAAATCGATTCCGTCGCCAACAACAAGTGCTACCAGCGGCAACCTCTGAAGAAGCTTTTTTAAAAGCTAAAACCGGTTCAGGTTATAAGGTGTTTATTGCATTTACAGGACATGAATTCCCAGACATAACCAATGTAACACTAATAAAACATATACCACACAAAGGCACCATAATGAACATTTGGGAAAATTTACAAATATACAAACATAAAACAGAAAACAAACTAATACCTGAACAAATACAAATCAATACAAAACATGACACAATATTCAAAGCACTCAACATTGAAAATACACAAAAAACTAACACATACACCACAATCACACACAATAAAACCAATTTGAAATACCAGAAGCCAACAGGAAGCCACAATAATAATAGTCAACCAACAACACATATGTACTTCACCAAACAAAAGAACCGGAAGGCTGAGGATGGGTACAAGATGGTACCCGAAACATGTTCCAAATAAGGAAAAATAACATCTTGAGGTAAATTTAATATAAATATTAAATGTATTACATACATCAAGAAACGGACTGTAGCAGAAAGTGACTAAACTAAAATATATATATATATATATATATATATATATATATATATACTTTAATATTTATACTAAATTTACCTCAAGATGTTTTTTCTATTTGGAACATGTTTCGAGAGTTCCTGTTCTCTCATCTTCAGCCTTCGCCATCTTGTTTCTGGTGAAGTATTTGTATGTTGGCTGCTGGATGTTATTAAGGTTGTTTGTTGGTCTTTGGTCTTTTAAAGTTGTATTATTGTGTGTGGTTGTGGTATATGTTTTTGTATTTTGTGTATTTTCGATGTTGAGTGCTTTGAATATTATGTCATGTTTTGTATTGATTTGTATTTGTTCTGGTATTAGTTTGTTTTGTGTTTTATGTTTGTATATCTGTAAATTTTCCCAAATGTTCATTGTGGTGCCTTTGTGTGGTATATGTTTTATTAGTGATACATTAGTTATGTTTGGGAATTCGTGTCCTGTGTTTATTGCATGTGTGGCTAAATTGGATTTATATATTTCTGGTTTTTTGTATGCGTTTAGGTGTTCAAAATAATATTTAAGGTTTTCAAATAATGTTTTAGGTGTTCAAATAGAAAAAACATCTTGAGGTAAATATAGTATAAATATTAAAGTATCATATACATCAAGAAACGGACTGTAGCAGAAAGTGATTGAAATATATATATATATATATATATATAAATATTGGAATTATCCAGAGTCAAACTTGCAGAGGTCAGTTTGGATAATTAACGTTAAACTATAGCTTTTCTATTAATCTACATTATGTGGGACACGTAAACAATAACTTCTTAATTCTGTACACCATTATATTATTATTATTTTTTTTTTTTGTATATCTGTGATTTTCTGGCATAGTTTAGAGGGTGTTTCATTCTGAATTTACTTTAAGTTTGCATTCTTTGTTGGGAGTTTTCTAGCATACTTATTTGTATATTTCCTCATTTCTGCTATTCCCATTAACATTTCATTTTGTACCCACAGATTCTGCTGTCAAATGATACACTATGGTGTTTTTTGATATCCTCTCATATTAGAAACACTTCTTTGGAACTTTCTTCAGGGTTTTAAACTTACAAATAACAGGCAATGTTTTAATATTTTACACTTGCATATTTTTACTAAAACTTTCTGACCGTGTTACAGGTGAGACTCAATATGACTACCCTTTCTGCTAAAGATGATGAGAGCTTCTTGTACTTATTCGATCGTCCAAGTGAGCCCCTTGTTGTTCCTAAGGGCGATAAAAGTATACTTTATGACATTCCTGAAGACTACCTGGTATGTTCTCCTTTTTGGATAGTGTTAAAAAATTATATTGTAATTATCAGAATTAAGTTGCCAATTGTTTAATTGAAAATGGTATTTGAAATAAGCAAATCCAGTCTATTTGCTTCTTCTACATATAGTAAAATGTATTTTTACTCAAAGTGTAATTATTTCATCTGAAGATAATATTAGGATGCTGTATAAATAAAGTAATAATAATAAACAAGAATCAACAAGATAACTATAAATAAAGTGTATAAATATTATTTTGTTATGTAACAACAATATATTATGTGTTAGAAAATTCTATAACATTTTTGTTTTTAGTGTATTTGGTTAGTTACTAAGGACAGAAATGAATGTAATTGTTGTAAATGTTGAATGTCATATTTAGAGAAAAATTATAAATTTATGCAGGCTGACCGATACCGCCCAATTGCTGCAGACTTGAGTAATCGTTTTGGTGGAAGTGAAAAGATAGCTGTAAACAGAATTCCACAGTTACCAGACTTCAGTGTGCCTCTGGAATTGGGAAGACAAGAAAATTTTTCAGTGTTCATTCCACGTCATCGTAAACTGGCTTCCAGACTCATTGAGATCTTTATGGGTTTGTAATTACGCATTAAGTGTGGTATTTCAAAGCAATTAGAACATATAAAAAGTCTTCATATAAAAAACATCATTAGTAATGATTATATGACCAGTCTTCTACAAAACAGCAAACTCATCAAACTTGTTGTACGACATGGCTCAGTTATAGAAGATACTGAAACTTGCAGCTCAACAGTTCATATTCCACTATATACAGAATTAGAACAAGTTATAATTTACAGTAACTTAAATGTTTAGTAGGTCAGTGTTATTGATTTGTTTTATTTCTGACTGATATGTACATTAAGATAATATATTAAAAAATTATATAGTCATCTAAGTTTCATTTTTAAATAGTGCTGTTTTATTAATTTAAGTTTTATCTATTATTAATTAAATTTACATTTATTCTAGTACTAACTAAACACATCAGAAGTGCATATCACTAATTGTTAAAAATAATGAGCAATCAGGGCACATTAAAAAACAGTTTGTAGTGGGCAAAAGACTCCCAGGTAAAAATTCACAAAGCACTTCCTGCAGATTCAGTTAGTAAGTACATTTATCAGTATTTGTTATTAACATATACAACTTAGCACCATAGTCACAGCTTTTACTTTATCTGTATGTGCTTAATAAATTAACATTGTTTACTTGACACTGATATCCAAAAATGTTTGATACAGAAGAAGTTGAAGAGATTAATGGGTCACACACACATACACACACACACTTTAAAATTATGGTTAATATTAAACAATACTTAATAATAACATTAATGAATAAATATTCAACACTAATAAATTAAACTTATAATTTTGTTGTTTATAAAGTTTTACTTTTGTTTCACTCTTGTGCTGCTTCGCTTGTTTTATTATGTATATAATATTAACAGGGCTGCATTATCTTCATAAAGAGGCCAAGTAGTAAAATTTTAAGTGGATAGTCCAGGAAGTAACATACAACATTTATAAATTCATGCAGGATGCTGAGAGAAATGCGTTTTTGTCTGTACATTCTAAAAAAATAATTTAACATCCCATGATCATAATATCATACTGATATTATAATCAGTATATTATAATATAGTATATATAGTAATCAGTATATTATATTATATTATAATCAGTATATCAGTATATTATAATAGGCCAGACAGGAAGTTGCTTCAAACAGAGATACATTGAAACACAAGGCGCTACACTCCACTACCGAATTCACCTTTGCAAACCACATATACACAATATACACAAACATCAAGCAAACATGGATATTCTACACGTACACACAAAAGGCCAAAACCTAGACATTCTTGAGCAACTAGAAATGTACAAACACACAAAAACACATAAAAACGACATCCTAAATGAACAGACACAATTCAAATCACACATATTATTCTAACATATCACATCCCACACACACAAAACATCGATCTTTCAAAAGACGGTGCCATTGCCAAGAACAAGATGGACAGTGCAGGGCTGTCCCTGGGGTATAGCGAGAGGAGCGACCACTCTAGGCGCCGGGTGAGGAGCGGTGCCAAAATCCGATTGTCAAAAAAAAAAATTTTGTTGGCGCCTTTTTGCCACATTTAGCTCTTAGCTACCTACGTCCTATAACGAAAAATAATTATGTTATGAGTATCATTGGCGGAGCAGGTATCTGCTCACTCCCGCACCCCCTATCAAACGAACTAACGAAGTCGAAGAAACTCAAAAGTACTAGTCTAGTCAGGGAACGCACACTGGTCGAACCCATCACGTTGTGTACATAATAAATATGTAATAACGCACGGGTGTTTCGTGCATAATGCGAGTTTTCATTTAATGTTTTGTCGACTCAAAAATCGTGTATGTACACCTACCACATTACTCGTTGTTTTTATTTAAGTACAACAAACATATTGATTTTTGAAAAGTTGGTGTTTTACTTAACAGAAACTGAATTATAATTGATTCGAAAGGTGTCGACCAAGGGGTGCTGAACAGGATTCTCGCTCCACGCTAATAAAGGGCTAGGGCCACCGCTGGGACAGGGCTCCCAGTGGCAACCTCTGATGAAGCTTATAATAAGCAAAAACTGGTTCAGGCTATAAGGTAAAAATTTTACATGTTTACTGATATAAAACTTTGTTCTTGGATTTCGTTGTCCATGACGTGTCCGTTACTTAACTAAATATCACTATTACTTTAATGACTCGGAACACTAGGTTTTTTTAAGTAAAAGCAAAAAGTTTTACCTTACAGCCTTAACCGGTTTTCTCCTTTAAAAGGCTTCTTCAGAGGCTGCCGCAGGTAGCGCTATCCGTCTTGTTGTGGGTGATGAAATCGAAACCTTTACTGCCGAATATGAACACAACAATACCATAAACAAACTTCTTAGACCTCTCCATCACAAAACTAGAACACAGGCACAAATTCAGTATATACAGAAAACCAACTACAACTGACACACTAATACACAACACCTCCAATCACCCAATACAACACAAACTAGCTGCCTTCAGAACCATGATACATAGACTTAACAACATTCCCTTAGATGAAAAAGACTACAAAGACGAACTAAACACAATAAAATATCTAGCAGAATCTAACGGATATGACAGAACAATAGTCAGTAAACTCCTACACAAAACACAAAACAAACAACAGACAAAGACAGAAAACAACAAATTCATAACACTAACATACATCAACAAACAAACTGAAAAAATAGCCCACAAATTCAAAAACGCAGGATACAGAATCGCTTACAAAACTACTAACAAAACAGAACACACACTATCAAAACACACACACAAAGCACAAAACAAATTCGATCTACCCGGTGTTAGATGCAGTAAATTCTACATAGGCCAGACAGGACGTAGCTTCAAACAGAGATACATTGAACACACAAAGGCACTCCACTCTAATGGGGGGTAACCCTAAAAATTATTATGATGGTATATTGGAAAAAATGAATTTTTATGGTTATTATACAAAAGATAGCCATATGATGTGTATAAATAAAAATGAACAATGTTATGTGCAGGAAAGATTAATTTTCGATGATGGGGGTTAGAGAAATACTGAATGAACATTTAATTATGTGAGTAATGGTAACTACTTGGCTTATTTAGGTAACGAAGTGTGGTAAATAATAAAACTATGACGAAGATTTGTAAATAAATGTGTTAGTGTTAAATGTATTGTGTCAAGGTTATATTGTTAGAATGTATACAATAGTTTATGTAACAATGTTTGTAGTATGCTATAATAATAATAATATTTTATTTTGCTAAATAATTAACCGGAGGTACGAAGGAATTTTGTTTTGTACTGCGTGTCTAAATTAAAAATGTTTTAAATAATGTAACTAAAGCTAACTTGTTTTGAATGGAGGTGGAATTAAAGTAATAAAAAAGGTTAATTTTATTAATGAAGTCAAATTAATTTTGATATGAATTGTAACAAATAGTAAGTGAGTAACATGTCAACACTAAAAGAGTTGTCTAAATTGAAAACTGAAGGAAGTGTTGGTGGCGATGTAATCAGAAGTGTTGAGACTGAGCCAAAGTCTTGTATACAACTTTTAATGAAGAAATTTGTGTTAGTGGTTGAAATCACAATCAGAATGATCACAGTTGCACACCACTATGTAAAAATTATCCCAATTAGCGCTTTCAAGCTTCACAGCCCATCGTCAGATTGGAATAGACACAAAATAAGTGGAAACAACCCCTTCACCCCTCTCCACCACCATGCTCACACACAACAAGCTATAATATAAATGACCCTTCCCCACCCCCTAAACCCTGTCCCACCATCTGTAGAGTTACATATTTTTTCCTAGCAAATTCCTTGTGTTTCAGTGGTGTGTGTGTGTGTGTGTGTGTGTGTGTGTGTGTGCATCCTTTTAAACTACCCACTTCCTCTCCACACACGTGGGTCAGTCAACACCCTTATTTTAAAACATCCAAATAGTACTATGCAAAATAATTCTTAATATTATCTATCTGTCCTCTATCATTTACTTCTTAATCATGTTATAAAATATTTCTTCATTATCAAATTTAATTTTAATATTAATTAAATTGTCTAACCCTTTTTCTCTCTCTTTCAATATTTCTAACTCCTCTCTAAGCTTCCTTTCAACTGTGTTATTCACTACTTTTACAATTTCGTATTCTTCCAAAGGATTAACAAACTTATGGTTGTCTTCTATGAAATGTCTTGCATATAACGAATTGGTTGTTCTATTACCTTCTCCACGTTTGTGGTCAGACAACCTGCATACGAATTTCCGTCCTGTCTCTCCTAGGTACACCTTGTTGCAGTCTTTACATTTTAATTTATAAATTCCGCTTTTCTGTAATACTGGAATTTTTTCTATATTCTTATTCCTTATCTTATCAAATACCGTTTCACATTTTTTAATAGCTATATCTACTCCATATTTATTAAAACATTTTATAATTTTTCTCGTATGTGAACCTATGTATGTCAATGACCCTGCATAATTCTTTTGTTCTGGTTCTATTTTATCTTTTTGTATGTTAACCCTTTTCATAACTTTATCCACTATGTTGGTGTTATAATTATTATTCCTTACAATTCCCTTTATCGTTCTTAACTCCCTATCTTTTGACTCGGTCTCTTTTAAACACTTCTGAGCTCTGTAACAAAATGAATTGATTGCCGCCATTTTATATCTATATGGGTGGTAAGACTCTCTTGGTATAATTATATCAGAATACGACTCTTTCCTAAATATCCCAAACTGTAGTTTCTCATTATCTTTAATTTCTATGTTTAAATCTAAGTAATTTATTTTCTTACCTCCTATCTCTTCTTTAAATTGTAAGTTTTTATCCTTACTATTTACCTCATTTATAAACTCATGCACTTCTTCTATGCTTCCTTCCCAAATTACTAATACATCATCAACGTATCTAGACCATAATTTTATATTGTTTTTATACTTAGTGGAAGTTATTAATTGCTTTTCAAAATCATTCATGTATATTTCAGCAAGAATAGGGGATAATGAAGACCCCATAGGTAAACCTTTTTTCTGTATATAAAACTTGTTATTAAACCTAAAATAGTTCTGATTTACACATTCTTTAATTACTTTCATCAACTGCTTTTTATACCTGTATTCTCCCATATTATTATCGTTTATTAACTTAATAACTTTATTTACTGTGATATTGGTAAACATGTCCTTAACATCCAGTGATATCAATTTTGTATTTACATTAATCCTAACATTTTCTAATTTTTCTATCAATTTTACATTATTCTCTATGTTGTATTTTGTCCCAAATTCATATTTCTCTTTCAGTACTCTGCTAACTTCCTTTGATAATTTATAAATAGGTGCATTAATAAAAGAAACAATCGGTCTAATTGGTTTTCCTTCTTTATGTATCTTAACCTGACTTTTAAAAGTTGGTGCTGTTGGATTACTTTCCAATAAATACTTTTTCTTATTTTCTTCTATAAATGTTATCTGTTTCATCATTTGTTTTATCCTTGACTGGTACTTACTTGTATAATCATACTTTATTTCCTCGTATGGTCCTTCCCTTATAAATTCTTCCGTTTTCTTTATGTATTCGTCCTTTCTCAGTAGTACCATTGTATTTCCTTTGTCCGCCTTCGTTACTATAATATCATTCTTCTTTATTTTATTCTTTAGTTTAGTTACAGTTGATTTGATTTTTTGTTCATTTTTTGAATTATACAAACTTCTCTTAAATATTTTATCTACTACATTCCCTACTTCCCACCTTATTCTTTTTTTATCATTTTCATTTCCTAGTTTTTGTATTATGCTTTCGCATTCAATAATCGTTTTTTCTTGATTTAATTCTGGTGGCGGTGCGTATTTTAAGCCTTTTGCTAACATTTCTTTTTCTTCTGTATTGAAATTTACCTCTGTATGGTAGATAAGTTAAATAAGTTAATAAAAAAGAACGAAGTAAAAAAGGAACACCTCTCTAAGAATAACTATGAAAAAAGAGTAATAAACCTTACAGAGGTAAATTTCAATACAGAAGAAAAAGAAATGTTAGCAAAAGGCTTAAAATACGCACCGCCACCAGAATTAAATCAAGAAAAAACGATTATTGAATGCGAAAGCATAATACAAAAACTAGGAAATGAAAATGATAAAAAAAGAATAAGGTGGGAAGTAGGGAATGTAGTAGATAAAATATTTAAGAGAAGTTTGTATAATTCAAAAAATGAACAAAAAATCAAATCAACTGTAACTAAACTAAAGAATAAAATAAAGAAGAATGATATTATAGTAACGAAGGCGGACAAAGGAAATACAATGGTACTACTGAGAAAGGACGAATACATAAAGAAAACGGAAGAATTTATAAGGGAAGGACCATACGAGGAAATAAAGTATGATTATACAAGTAAGTACCAGTCAAGGATAAAACAAATGATGAAACAGATAACATTTATAGAAGAAAATAAGAAAAAGTATTTATTGGAAAGTAATCCAACAGCACCAACTTTTAAAAGTCAGGTTAAGATACATAAAGAAGGAAAACCAATTAGACCGATTGTTTCTTTTATTAATGCACCTATTTATAAATTATCAAAGGAAGTTAGCAGAGTACTGAAAGAGAAATATGAATTTGGGACAAAATACAACATAGAGAATAATGTAAAATTGATAGAAAAATTAGAAAATGTTAGGATTAATGTAAATACAAAATTGATATCACTGGATGTTAAGGACATGTTTACCAATATCACAGTAAATAAAGTTATTAAGTTAATAAACGATAATAATATGGGAGAATACAGGTATAAAAAGCAGTTGATGAAAGTAATTAAAGAATGTGTAAATCAGAACTATTTTAGGTTTAATAACAAGTTTTATATACAGAAAAAAGGTTTACCTATGGGGTCTTCATTATCCCCTATTCTTGCTGAAATATACATGAATGATTTTGAAAAGCAATTAATAACTTCCACTAAGTATAAAAACAATATAAAATTATGGTCTAGATACGTTGTGATGTATTAGTAATTTGGGAAGGAAGCATAGAAGAAGTGCATGAGTTTATAAATGAGGTAAATAGTAAGGATAAAAACTTACAATTTAAAGAAGAGATAGGAGGTAAGAAAATAAATTACTTAGATTTAAACATAGAAATTAAAGATAATGAGAAACTACAGTTTGGGATATTTAGGAAAGAGTCGTATTCTGATATAATTATACCAAGAGAGTCTTACCACCCATATAGATATAAAATGGCGGCAATCAATTCATTTTGTTACAGAGCTCAGAAGTGTTTAAAAGAGACCGAGTCAAAAGATAGGGAGTTAAGAACGATAAAGGGAATTGTAAGGAATAATAATTATAACACCAACATAGTGGATAAAGTTATGAAAAGGGTTAACATACAAAAAGATAAAATAGAACCAGAACAAAAGAATTATGCAGGGTCATTGACATACATAGGTTCACATACGAGAAAAATTATAAAATGTTTTAATAAATATGGAGTAGATATAGCTATTAAAAAATGTGAAACGGTATTTGATAAGATAAGGAATAAGAATATAGAAAAAATTCCAGTATTACAGAAAAGCGGAATTTATAAATTAAAATGTAAAGACTGCAACAAGGTGTACCTAGGAGAGACAGGACGGAAATTCGTATGCAGGTTGTCTGACCACAAACGTGGAGAAGGTAATAGAACAACCAATTCGTTATATGCAAGACATTTCATAGAAGACAACCATAAGTTTGTTAATCCTTTGGAAGAATACGAAATTGTAAAAGTAGTGAATAACACAGTTGAAAGGAAGCTTAGAGAGGAGTTAGAAATATTGAAAGAGAGAGAAAAAGGGTTAGACAATTTAATTAATATTAAAATTAAATTTGATAATGAAGAAATATTTTATAACATGATTAAGAAGTAAATGATAGAGGACAGATAGATAATATTAAGAATTATTTTGCATAGTACTATTTGGATGTTTTAAAATAAGGGTGTTGACTGACCCACATGTGTGGAGAGGAAGTGGGTAGTTTAAAAGGATGCACACACACACATACACACACACACACACACACACACACACCACTGAAACACAAGGAATTTGCTAGGAAAAAATATGTAACTCTACAGATGGTGGGACAGGGTTTAGGGGGTGGGGAAGGGTCATTTATATTATAGCTTGTTGTGTGTGAGCATGGTGGTGGAGAGGGGTGAAGGGGTTGTTTCCACTTATTTTGTGTCTATTCCAATCTGACGATGGGCTGTGAAGCTTGAAAGCGCTAATTGGGATAATTTTTACATAGTGGTGTGCAACTGTGATCATTCTGCTTGTATACAACTGTTAATGTAAACAGAAATACTAGATGTGAAGAAATGAAGGCAATTTTTCATGTTAATGTAGAATCATGTTGAAAAATGTAATTAAAGTAAATGAGATGGATATAATTAGGAGTTGAGAAATAAAATAAAATTAAACTTGAATTGGTAATTAAATTAATTGAAGTAATTGATTAAAACATAATAACTAAAGTATTTCTTTTAAAGGAAATATTATAATGTTCATAAAGTCTATTTTTTTTAGACAATAATGTATTATGTTTGTAGTATGTATCCTACAATAAGATTGTTAGTATATGATTCGTATTTTATGTAATCCATGTATGATTTTGGTGGGTGATGCATATTGTATTGTAGAAGTAAAAACCAGTACTTTATAAAATAATGAACCAGTACTTTGCTAAGAGGAAACAAATCAGTTGTGGATATGGAGTAATGGAAGGCCTGTTGTTGATATTTTGCTTAAATGTTTCAGAGTCAGGTGATACTGTGGCGGGTATCTGTCCGAGCTTATGGTGTTGGGATCTCGTACAGAGAAGTCCAGTAAGGTCGGATGGGTGCGGCCGCAGCCACCAGACTAGGGGGGTAAGTACCCATGATTTTAGTAAGGACTTAAGGGGTTGAGGCGCCATATCTTCACTGATCCTCTTAGGTTTTAGGCAATGAGAGTTTTTATGCCTCGGCACAAAACCTCTCATTGGGGGGGTATTGTAATGGTACAGAATTGTGTGTTAGAGACAGTAAAGATTTAAATCAGTTAATTTCAAAGCAACTAGTTTTCACCTGTGAGGTACCCCATTGTAACCAGCAACATACAATGTTAGTATAAATTGTTGATGTCTAGACAGCCAAGCCAGACGTATTACGCAACAGCTTGCCAGCAGCAGTCGTTGTGAATCACAGTAAGAACTTTGTCACCCTAGTGTTTGCATCAGACAGTGACAGCAGATAGTCGTCTGCACGTTACAAGTAAAACGGTGGCCTCGGGCGCAAGATAGGCCGAAAATAATCTAATCGGCCTATCAAGTAGAACAGATAGCCTAAAACCTAAGAGGATCAGTGAAGATATGGCGCCACAACCCCCCTGAACTCTCTACTAAAATCATGGGTACTTACCCCCCTAGTCCGGTGACTGTGGCTGTACCCATCCGACCTTACTGGACTTCTCTGCTCGAGATCCCAACACCATAAGATCGGGCAGATACCCGCCACAGTATCACCTGACTCTATAACATTTAAGCAAAATATCAACAACGGGCCTTCCATTACTCCATATCCACAACTGACTTGTTCCCTCTTAGTCGTACTGGTTCATTGACAAGTACTGGTTCTTTTATATACAAAGTACTGGCTTTCCATTTAGAGTAGTTGGCCTACAATGACCGCTGTTCTATATTCATACATAATTACATAAACAGGATACAACATAATAAACATTGGTTTCCATCAACTCTATAACTGGCCTTCATAAAATACAATGTCCACCTGGACATATAAACTTACGGTATGCTTACAGCTAAATCATATAAATTCCATACAAATTGAATAATGTTTACAATACATTATTACCCCTCCAAAATAACACATTAAATAACCCAAACATTTTTGATTATTTTTACCCAAAAATTTCCTTCAGTTTCCAATTTTAAATGAATATTTCAATCATTATTTTCATCAGTAATTATTTAATTTACCATTACAGTTAAAATTCAAGTCAAAATAACTTTAAATTCATTATTAAAATTCACCTTTTCAATTAATTTAATTGCCAATTTCATTTACTTTAATTACATTTTTTTTTTCAAAATGATTCTCCATTAACAAAATCCTATCGCATAAAATTTAACTGCCTTACAATCAAAACACTAAGTCAATTCCTTATTTTATTCATAAAAAGCTACCTCCATTTCATCACATCTGTCATTTCTTTTATTTCAGAATAGAATTTGCTCATAGCACTGATTCATCAAAATACAACAGCTATCAACTCTGAGCATGACTGTAAACATTAGTCACACAACAGACAACATACCTGTTTACATTAACAGTTGTCTACAAGGCTTGTTTTATAAACAGACTCAGTCTCAACATTCCAGATACATCACCACACGATTACTTCCTTCAATTTTCAATTTCTATGAATCTTGTAATCAGTTACCCTTGACTTTACAATACCAATCACAGTATATTTAAATTTATTTTTATATTCACAGTCATTTATTTTTAAATACATTACTGAATTGCACATTAGAAATCAGTTTACTTTCAATTCAAATCCAAACAATTACTTTATTCACATTATTTAAAACACTTTTAATACAAACACACACTGCAAAATAAAATTCATTATTACCTCTTGTTAATTATTTAACAAAATAAAATATTATTATTATTATAACATACTGCAAACATTGTTACATAAACTATTGTATACAATCTACCAATATACCCTGACACAATACATTTAACACTAACACATTTATTTACAAATATTCGTCATATCCAATTATTATTTACCACACTTCATTACATAAATCAGCCAAGTAATTACCATTGACTCAAGTAATTAAATGTTCATTCTTAAATTGTCTAACCCCCGTCATAAAAAATTAGTCTTATCTTCACATAACATTGTTCATTTTTATTTATACACATCATATGGCTATTTTTTGTATAATAACCATAAAAATCCATTTTTTCTATTATACCATAATAATAATGTATAGGTTTACCCCCCATTATTACTTTGTCATAAGTCATGTCTACATTGGTATTTTTTATCCATTCTCCATTGGTATTTATTGTTACAATTACATCATTGAATTTTTTATCACTATAGTCGTCAGCTGTTACTAATACGCTGACCCTCACTACAGGCAAGTGTATATTATTATCATCAATATAATCATTGTTTATTAAACAAGGTAAGTCTCTATTATTTTTAATATAAGCATTTCTTTCCATATGTATTCCCACTACTAAACCTTCATAATCTCTGCTTAATCTGAACAACTCTATCACTCTATCTCGCTCATAATCACTTTCAATACCACACCATTTCATATTTTCACTCCACATAGAGGACAATACCACTTTATTATTATTCCATCTGGACTTACCAGATAAACTGCAAAAAATTAAGGGACATTTCGGAGACCATTTGCCTCCCACAAAAACTCTTGAGGAACCTTTGTCCTCCAACAACATTGGTGAAGCCTTTCCTTCACCTATACAACAAGAAAAATTTGCCCTCTGTTCATACTCTACATTTAAACTATCTCTATACTCCCTTTCTAAATTATAACCACTAACTAGCAATCCCTGATCAACCTCAACTCTCATTCTACTCTCATTATCACTACTATTATCTACTGTATCACTTTTTGATACCCCATTTTCAAATTTATTACCCGCTTTACTTACAAAACTTTCTAATTTGTCATTTACTGTAATTATTTGTTGTCCAAGTTCTTTTTGGTTAGATTCTAACATGTTTGTTTTACCGTCTACCACACACACACACACACACACTCTCTTAACTCATCTGGTTTTCTTTTTGTTTCACTGAGTATTTCGTTAATTCACTCATCAATACTACACAGTGAATTAGTTAATTCGTCAAGCTTTACGTTTATGCTATTTTCAAATTTCATATTCGTTCTTTATATTGTTCAAATTTAGCGTCATTTATGTCAAAACGACTATTTATATCGCTACTTATTTCCTTGAATTTAGTCTCAAACGTTTCATCACTATTGTCTAAACGATTATTTAAAGCATCCAATTTCTTATTTTATTCATTGAACTTGGTATCATTCATGTCAAAATGACTATTTATGGCATTAAAATTTACCTCTAACATTGCTTGTAATCTTTCAAACATTTTATAACTATCATCTTTTTTAGCCTGAACCGGCATCGATTGACTCGCAACATCATTCAATATCACTGACTCGGTTAAGCTTATCTCGTTTACTACCGTTTCGGTTATTATCATATTTACTTGACTATCTGTACTTGTACTGGTCAAGTCAATGCTGTTGACTTTGTCACTGTTACTCTCCATTTTTTTTTTTTTTTATTATTGTTTACTTATACACTTAAGCTTACTTGTATTTCTAACATTTTGTATATTTGTTTATATTGTATAAACTAACTACACAATCGCCCTCACTCCCAAATAACCCGTTCTGCAGCTTACTTAGGTCTGGCTCATGTAATGAAAAATTACACTCGCCGTCCCTGTTCGGGCGCCACTGAAACGATATAAATTACTTCAAATTAATAAACTCTTACCTTAGGGTTCTTCTCCAGGGTTTTACAGACGAAGACAGCTGTAGAAACGATTATCTGGATTTGAGTTACGCAATAATTATGCTAACACAAAAACTTTTGGATTCTAACAAATTATCTTTCTTTTTTATTAAGCACTCATATCATTATCTTTACTTTATGCACTCATAATACAACAGGTTATTGTATTGTTTATGGCTCTACCTTTGCTTGCTGTTACCAATAAATTACAAATAATTATCAATCAAAACAAGTATATATCAAAAAACTCTCCTTAACTATTTTTGAATTAACTATAATGACTTCTATTTAATGAACCAGTACTCCTTTATATTTTTCCCCCTTTCTTTATTTTATAAAAACCCCTTTCCCTTAGAGATCTCTTATTAATTAATCTTGTTTAATCCTTTATCTATGATAAATTGTACTTCAAAAGATTTTACATGATTTTATAATGGAAAGTCAGTCGATACTTAATGAGGGGTGATCTCCGCTGTTGCACTATTGCTACGAATTTGCTCTTTTTGGTTGACACACCGTAAATTTGTTTTCACTGTTTAATTGTGACACTGTTATTGAATGGTTAGGATCACATACTTCACTGTCTTTTTAATTCACTTGACAATATAATTTTTTCGTCGTCCGACGTAACTTTTTCGTTAGTTAGTTGACCGCTTACTTCATTCTCACTTTTATAGATTTTATTGGATAGGGCGATTATAATATTTTCAGCCTATCTTGCACCCGAGGCCACCGTTTAACCTGTAGACGTCTGTATGCTGCTTCTGTCTGATACAAACACTAGGATGACAAAGTTCTTACTGTGATTCACAAGGGAGACTGCTGCTGGCAAGCTGTTGCGTAATACGTCTGGGCTGGGCAGTCTAGACATCAACAGTTTATGATAACATTGTATGTTGCTGGTTACAATAGGGCACCTCACAGGTGAATACTAATTGCTTTCCAATTAAAACTGAATTGAATCTTTATTGTCTCTGACACACAATTCTGTACCGTTACAACTCCACTACAGAATCCACCTTTACAAACCACTTCATTGAAGCAAACCACACATATAAAAACATCGACAATAACATGAACATTCTACACGTACACACAAAAGGCCGAAAACTAGACACTCTAGAACAATTGGAAATATACAAACACACAAAAACAAATAAAAACGACATCCTAAACGAACAGATACAATTCAAATCGCACGCATTATTCGAACATATCTCACCCACACACACAGCATCGATCTTTTGAAATTCGATTTTGTCACCCACAACAAGACGGATAGCGCTACCTGCAGCAGCCTCTGAAGAAGCCTTTTAAAGGAGAAAACCGGTTAAGGCTGTAAGGTAAAACTTTTTGCTTTTACTTATAAAAAACCTAGTGTTCCAAATCATTAAAGTAATAGTGATATTTATAAAACTTTGTGTTCCGAGTCGGTAGTGTTATACTTATAATTAGTTAATGGACAAAAAATCCATGAAAACTGTAGATATAATTTTTGTGCTGTGCCTAATTGAAACACATTAAGTAGAGATGCTACATAGTTCATTTTAGAAATTTGTTATACAGGGAACTGTACTTAGTGAGGATAAGTAAACTGGCATTGTGTTTTGTGCATTGTAACATGATGAGCACAAAGTTTCCGCTTTCCATTGTTTAGCAATTGTTACACCAAACACCACAGTTAGTAATATTATAACCATAAAGGTATAAATTTCTTACATACAATTTTAATACAAAATAATGGATTTAACAAACACTGTCATCAGAAACTGTCATATTATTTAATTTTACTTTTTGCCCTGCTTCATTATACTTTTACATCTTTCTTACAAATGGTACAAATGGTACAAAATTAGGTAAAAAATCATAGGTATGAGTATCTTTTTAATGGAACTGGTATTAAAGCAGAACTTGAACTAAAATATTCTTAATAAGGTTCTCTAAGCCTTGTTAACAATAAGTTTTTATAAACCTTAGCAGAGGAGAATGACTGGAAAAACAATATTTTCTGAGCACCTAAATTATATTTTAATGGAAGCTTGAAGAACGGTTGCAAGTGTTGTTCCACCTAGGCAAAGTGTAAAGAAGTGGTTGGTTAATGCTAGTGTAAGACACATGCAGCTCTGCCTCCAACAGCATGCCTCACAAGAATGACTAAGTATCAGTATTGACTAATAGGTTTGTGATAAAATATAATTAAACATTTTAATCCAATTAAAATAAAATTGTTAGCATTAATTACTTACTAAAAACTCAATGATATATAGTATACTGTAGTATCCAACAGCTGTTCAGAAGCTTATGTTCTTTTGTATGGTGTGTTTGTTAAGCATACCGTATACGAATAAAGTTAGTTGTTGTAAATACAACTCATGTAATAAGTTATCCAGAATTTAAGAACTTTTACATAATTTACAAGAACATCTTTCTTAAGTAACACTTTGTTAATGTTTATTATAGGAATGAGGAATCGTGAAGATCTACTTTCTGCATCACTGTTCTGCCGTGATCGTATGAATCCATACCTTTTTATTTATTCACTGTCAGTTGCTCTGCTTCACCGTCCTGATACACGTAATATACCTGTACCAACTATATCTGAAGTGTTCCCAGAAAAGTTTGTAGACTCAACAGTATGGAAACAAGCCAAAGAAGAAGCTAACATTATCCCTGAAGGATCCAGGGTGTGTGATGATCAAAGACTATTGAAATTTAACAGAAACAGTTTTTATTGTCTGCTTACTGTAATTATTTCTGTTAATTACAGAACCAACATAACCGACACATATAAATCACACTAATTAACTACTCATAAAAATTGTAATGTATAAAAAATAAATCTGTTCTTACTAAATTACATGTACTGGTATATTATATTGGAAAACACAAGTTTAGAATTTTTATGTACCACACACACACAATGTGATCGACAGCATAGACAGATATTCTTGTATCCTGTATGAGCATCTGCCAAAGTTACATCACACTTTAATACAGTTTTCACTCAGTAGCTTTCACAGTTGTGGTAATAAAAACTACAACGCATTCTGTGTTTTTAACATACAAGATGTTTCAATCATTCTATGAGGATGTATCTTAAATGAAAAATGTTTAAATATGTAGTTTGTTATTACTATATGATGTACTTCTTCATTATTCTTGTTGAAAAAAGAAAAATATTTCAATATTAATGTTGAAGTAGAAATAAATTTTGCAAACAAAACAGTAATTATAACTAACCGTCTATAAAACTCTTTCTTTAACAGAATAGAGATTTGTTGCTTCATTTGTTATTAATTTGTCTCATAAAACTTATACACATAAAAATATAGTTGTAAAATACCTGTACAATATTTGGACTGGTGTATTAAATAAACTAAAGCTTAACCACAAGATTAAAAACATACACTGTTTTTCAGTAACATATATTTTACTGTAATGCTGTCAAGCATTTTGCCCATGTTGCAATTTAGTATCCTCAGTAACTATAATAAGATTTTGCCTCTTTCACAATTTATACTGTAGTGCCATAACTATTACATATGTAGCTCAAGAATTTTCAACATTTTTATAATTGACGTTTAGTGAAGAAATTTGTGTTAGTGGTTGAAATCACAATCAGAATGATCACTGTTGCACACCACTATATAAAAATTATCCCGATTAGCGCTTTTAGAAAACCAACTACAACTAACACACTAATACACAACACCTCCAATCACCCAATACAACACAAACTAGCTGCTTTTAGAACCATGATACATAGACTTAACAACATCCCCTTAGATGAAATAGACTACAAAGACGAACTAAACACGATAAAATATCTAGCAGAATCTAACAGTTATGACAGAACAATAGTCAGTAAACTCCTACACAAAACACAAAACAAACAACAGACAAAGACAGAAAACAACAAATTCATAACACTAACATACATCAACAAACAAACAGAAAAAATTCCCCACAAATTCAAAAAAGCAGGATACAGAATCGCTTACAAAACTACTAACAAAACAGAACACACACTATCAAAACGCATGCCCAAAGCACAAAACAAATTCGATCTACCCGGTGTATATAAACTAAATTGTTCAAATTGCAGTAAATTCTACATAGGCCAGACAGGACGTAGCTTCAAACAAAGATACATTGAACACACAAAAGCACTCCACACCACTACAGAATCTACCTTCGCAAACCACCTCATTGAAGCAAACCACACATATAAAAACATCGACAATAACATGAACATACTACACGTACACACAAAAGGCCGAAAACTAGACACTCTAGAACAATTACAAATATACAAACACACAAAAACAAATAAAAACGACATCCTAAACGAACAGACACAATTCAAATCGCACGCATTATTCGAACACATCTCACCACTCACACACAGCTTCAATCTTTCGAAACACTTTCTCGTCGCCAACAACAAGACGAGCAGCGCTACTAACGACAGCCTCTGATGAAGCCTTCTATAGGTGAAAGCCGGTTTAGGCTGTAAGGTAAAACTTTACGTTTTTACTTATAAAAACTTTGTGTTCCGAGTCGTCAATATTATAGTGATAATAGTTAGTTAAGTAACGGACACGTCATGGACAACGAAATCCAAGAATTTTTTTAATATTTTTATAATAATATTTGTAATGATCACATATTACAAAAATATTAATTTATATTAAAACATTATATAGTTTTAATAATAATAGATTTTCAATACACAAATCAGATCAAAGGTTTGAGATTTGTTGGTGCAATAACAAATGTACCCTGCAATCTGTAATTGTTATTTCATGTTCAGCATGATTAGACACTGATCAGAAATTCTGAAGAATATAAATTTAACATGACTTATGCTGTGTGGGATAAAGCATATAATTTACTGCTTATACTTGATATTTTAGGGAACAAAAGTATTGCCTTTGCTTAGATACTGTAAGGATAACAATTTTCATCAGGGAGGAAATTTAAAATTTGTTACAGTAATATACATTATTATAGTGTACTGTGGATACAAAATTATATCTCTGCCACTGTTTGTAAAACATCATGAATTATTACTTTCTTAAAATCAATTGTTTTATCTTGTTAACTCATGATGTCTGTATGTGTCATCTCAAACTGCACAGATACCAATAGAGATTCCTCGAGATTACACAGCATCAGACTTGGATGAAGAACACCGTGTAGCATACTTTCGAGAAGACATAGGTATTAACATCCATCACTGGCATTGGCATCTTGTTTACCCATTTGATGGTCCAAGAAACATTGTTGACAAAGACCGGCGTGGAGAGCTTTTTTTCTACATGCACCAACAGATTATTGCTAGGTACTGTTCTAAGGAAGAAAATTTATGTTAAATCTTGTAATACATCCTGTATTTGCAATCAGTGGTTACTCCATGTATACATTCTCTGTCACACACTTCCTACTACTAACCTTCATAATTATATGATGTTTAAAAGCTAGTTCATTTGGTTTGAACTATGAAACTAATTAGGAGGTGATTAGTGACCAACACTAAGCAAGTAAGGCAGTAACCATATAAATAATAAAAATGTGTGTGTTTTGTTACCACAGACATTTTAAATGTTTTCTGGTTTCTACACATATTTCTATGTATTTAATATTTAATACCAACATTTATTTTTATTCATACAACTTTTTATATACCACATTTAAACACAAAATTACATTTCCTGATCAAGTAATAGATTGCTTACATTTATTTAACCAGTTTAATTGTAAGGCAGTAATGTCAATAATACAACCAAGATAAGAAACAGTGACTGATGCATAATTCTACTAGAAGGAAACACTGAACAATTAGTAACAAGAAATGGTATATACACAAATAGAGCTGCACTAGTGCCGTTTTAATTCAGACTGAAACTCTAGACCTCAAATTAACTGAATTTATAAAAAAATTTTAATAGTTTTAAAATAACATAACTCAAATATTTATTATCTCATACTGTTAAGTACTGGACAATTTGGATCTGAATTTTTTGTAAATATAAAAAAATGTTGGCTATTTAGAGTCACATTCCTTTGATGAAATAGTAAGAAGTCTTACGTTTAGTTAATAATCGATCTTATTTTATAAACAGAAAATAACATTTCTACAGTTTTCTAATTTTAACTGAATTAAATAGGTACAACTTTGAACGCTTCAGTAACAACTTAGCAAGAGTAAAACGTTTTATCAACTGGCGTGAACCAATGCCAGAAGGATACTTCCCCAAATTAGACAGTCTTGTCTCAAGCAGAGTATGGCCTCCACGCCCTGCAAACACTGTTCTCAAGGTATCTCAATTATGTAAATATTTTCATTTATTATAGTAAAATAATTTTAATATGAAATAGGCCTACTCTTAAATTAGCATTATTAAAATTGGTATTTTTTATTTTACTTAGGATATCAACAGGGAAGTAGAACAGATTAAATTTGATATTCAAGACATGGAACGGTGGCGTGACAGAATATATGAAGCCATTCATACTGGCCGTGTTGTCAATGTAAGTAATTTGTGTGTATCTGTGTTATTTTTATTAACTATTACTACATTCTGAGCAAGGTAGAATTTGTTTAGTTTACAAATTATTACTATAGTATTGTCTACAATTTTGAGTAATACTGTTGTTAAAAAACTGTATGGATAGCGTATGCATTAAAAGGTAACTGAAGAGTCACATAAAAGAACTGTACATCCTATTATTTTCACAAATACACATTCATAGAGGAATACAAGTTTAGTAGATATTAAAGACTAAAAGAAAAAATATTAAATCAAGAGCCATATTTTAACAATCTATATTTTAAGCATTATCAGATCATAAGCGTGGTTTAACTGTAACTCAATGAGGGCATTAAAGATTGTTTTATAGTACCTTGAAGTTCTTTTGTTGCATTTAAATATCAAATAAAACAAAAATATGAATACTCATACTGAAGACAAATATAGAAGAGGATTATTATACATGAACAATATATATAGTAATATATATATAATATATATTATATGAACAAATTATTCATGCATGTGTTCAAATTGTTAACTGATACTCTTAATGTATCCTAATATTTTACGTTTCCTAGGATAGTAACAAAATAAATGAGACACATTCATTGTGTTAGGATAATAACACAATCTTATTGTGATGTCAAATTGATGAAATAATGTTTCAGTCTGATGGTACAACAATTCCTCTCACAGAAAGTCGAGGTATTGATATTATAGGAAATCTCCTGGAATCTAGCATTCTGTCTGTCAATCGCAACTTGTATGGTGACTTACACAGTCTTGGTCATATGGCCATTGGCCTTGCACATGATCCGGACCATAGGCACTTGGTAAGTAATTACCAACAATAAGATGGTAACACAAGCAAAAGAAAAAACATATATGCAAGATTTTATACAAAATTTGTTTTGTCTTAGGAAACATTTAGTGTTATGGGTGACCCAGCAACTACAATGAGAGATCCAGTATTTTATACATGGCATTCATTTGTTGACGATGTTTTCCATGAACACAAAAACACTCTACCACGTTATGAAGTTAACCAGGTATGAACAGAAACCACATACCTATCATTTATTAATTAACTAATTATTGTATTATTTTTAAGTATTCAATAAAACTTAAATGTGTTATAGAAAAATAAAATGCAACTAAACAGTTTCAGAAAGTTGTTAAAGTATTTGCATTTAGCCGATTTGATTTCATTTGAGTTTGTTTGTGTTTTTTTCTAGCTGGATTTTCCAGGTGTGAGAGTAACAGGTATTGAAGTCAATGTTGAAGGCCAGACTAAAAATCTGTTCCCAACATTTTGGCAACAGAGTGATGTTGATCTTTCTCGTGGTCTTGACTTTACTCCTCGTGGTCCTGTATTTGCTAGGTTCACTCATCTTCAACATGCGCCTTTCACTTACTCAATTCAGGTTGAAAATTCTGGCCCACAGCGACAGGGCACTGTTCGTATCTATCTGGCTCCCAAATTTGATGAACGTGGACTGCCATTTCTTTTCAGAGACCAAAAGGATCTGTTTATTGAACTTGACAAGTTTGTTGTTACACGTAAGTATATGAAATACAAATATGTTCTCATAAATCATGTTAAACTTAAATTTATGTACAAACAGCCTACCCTGTCTTCTCCTACACTACTTCAGGTGGTACACATAGGAGCCATTTTTATTATTATTATTATGTACAAATTTCTATTTTACTGAGTGCGTTATAACACAAACATGCCACAGTTTAGTGACATAGCAGAAAGATATTCACTGACATAGTACTTAACAAGCCACATAACAGTTTAACTTTGCTTAATTAAATCTATTGTTAACAGTAACAATTATTAAAATTTCCAGTGCTCATCATACGTGTTCCGTTAGAAAGTGATTACAAAGTTTATCAGGATAACATTTTAAACTGTTACTCCCTGGAGGATGCAACTTATAATGGAAACCCATTTTTATAAATTTTGGCAACACAAATTGAATAAGCCTATTTGGTATTATACACAAACCACACAAAAATTAAAATCGGTTTCATTTAGAACTTAAAGTAAAGAGCCATTTGCACATTTGATCAAACATTGATCAAAATTGATAAAAATGTTGTTTTATGCTTTGACCTGCTAAAATAGAACAACCATATCTCATCTTATGCAATATGTTGTACATTAGGGACATAGTGTGTGTGCTAATGAAACTTCCTGGTTCTTACCCGTGAATCCACCAAAATTCATACTTTACTTGAAAATCTGCTGTTTTAAATTAGTGTATAAGCCTACATATAGAAAATTTTGTGTGGTATTATGTTATAATTCCATTAATGCTTCAATTTATAATGTCCCTTTGAAGTCAGTTGACAGTTTTATTTTAATTTTGTATAAAATACATACAGTCATTATCCTGAATATTTTTTGGAGTTTGCATATAAATATTATAGTTCTTCTTGTTCTTTTCATTAGAGTCCTTCTAGGCTTTCCTTTTCATTAGAATAACAAAGAAGCAATTGGACATAGTTTAAAATGAATAACAAGGCAAAACATAACATAGTGCAACAGTACATATATTTGCATATTTTCCCAGGGCGGTATGTTTTATATTGTAATTAGTATAAATAGAATAAGGAACAGTTTTATATAATTTTGTGCATGAATTGACAATATCTAACCTGTCGAGAGGGACACCTGCTGTGGTAGCGTAAGTTACAGTGTGTGTGTGTGTTTGTGTGTGTGAGCACACTACAACATGAAAATATGGGGTGATGCGAACGACTTATTGTTTTGTCTGTAATCATGTCTTAACAGTATTATAATAAACTAATTACTTGTGTTAAACCTGTAAGCAAAGACTTATGCCAATTATAAAACATCATTGTGTTAAGAGATTTTTAACTAATGCAGTGATATAAAAATATTGCAGAAATTTGCAATATTAAAGACTCTAAGTAAATAATGTTAATTACGGGTGTAATTAAAGAGTAATTAACATGTGTGTTATATGTGCGTGAACAGAAAAAAATTACAAAAATAATGATGTCACGCATGCTACAAGTGTGTTTACAAAATCTTTAAAATGAACAAAAAAGTGATTCGTAATTAAAAGGACGCTTTGCATGAAAGTTACAATTTCTAACATGTCAAGAGCAATCCTGGACATGTCAGATTGAGTCCAGTATAAATACGACCGACAATTTTGGGGCATTCTCAGACTCAAAGAATCTCTACACGAGGACACTATGTCCGTTTGATAAGCTATTTCCAATTGCTGCTGATCTGCTGATCGACTGAACACACTTTTACCACACACACAAGATGTATGGAGGAACTCAGGAGCAACAACAACAACAACAACAACCCATAGAGACATAGAACAGAGCATCATCATCATAAAATTCTCAGGATTCAGGGACGCACACACACACACACACACACACACACACACACACACACACACACACACACACACACACACACACACACACACACACACACACACACACACACACACACACACACACACACACACACACACACACACACACACACACACACACACACACACACACACACAAACGGTAACGGCAGCAGTATGCAGTTGATGACTAAATATTTATAATTTTGTTGTGAAAATAACTTTCAGAGAGACAATTTTACATGAACAGTAAGACTTAAAAATTTTAAATGTAAATAATAGTTAAAGTCAATAATTTAATTTTATAAGAAAATTTGAAAGTTACTAAATCTTTTGTTATATGTTAAAAATTTGGGGTGTGTCAATAGAGTTAAATAATAGTTTGAAAGTAAATGCAATTAGTTTATTTTGTCTATAGCAACTAGTAACTTATGCTTAAGTTTAATATTATTTTTATTTCTTTTTAAATGAGTTTCTATTAGCATTTGAAGATTGAATCAAAGTCAGACACACACAAAAATGAAAGAATTTAGATGACTTATTTAACATGTCTATTTAGTTAATAAGAGTATATGATTGTTTAGTTTTTAGATGTTATGAACAGCCTAATATGTGTGAAACTTATAAAAGTGGATATTTGATCTACCTAATGTTTGAATTTTTTAATATTGGAACATTTTTCTATTAATGAATAAACCTTAGGATCAGTGGCGAAGTTACATGGAGGCATTTGAGGCAATGCCTACCCTAAAAATTCTGTAGAATAATAATTATAAATACGTATGAACTATGTAACGTAAAGATTATACATTGTTACTGTGACTGTCGAATTTATTAAGCCGAAATGTGTTTTACCGAGCGACCGCTAGACGGTGACAGGTGAGATTCAGCATAAAGCGAATGAGGCAACGTGAACTTGCCTCAGCGTTTTTTGTATACATCGTTTGTAAGCAATGTTCTGCACGATGGGAAGTGAGGGGGAGGGGGATTGTCCCGTGCTGTACACATAGAGCGTTGAGGCATGTCTCACACTCACTTCTATGGTGCAAACAGTTAAGTTGAAGTGTGCTGTGTTGTTTATAAGTGTGCTTATTTTATGTGGTTATTAAAAGTGTGCAGGTTATTCCGCTGAACTAACAGATGATCAAGATTGTTTTTTGAATTGTTTGTAACATTAAACATATAATATATAGACACTAATCAAGTTTAAAAATTTGAAGTTCAATCAGATGTATTATTGTGTATGACTTATACAAGGATTGTTCAATAGAAACGCGTTTAGAGCTGTAAAGCATTTTTTATTCAACAATTTTAAAAGAAGTCTCCATTAACATTAAGACATGAGTCCCACTCTTGCACTAATCTGTAGATTCCCTGCTAGTAAAATTCTTATGGCTGTTTGCGGAACCATTCGCTAACAGCAAACTCTACCTCAGCGTCCGATTTGAACCACCGTCCTTTTAGTGATTCCTTAAAAAAAATGTAAGCTAAGATTTTGCCTACCCATTCATTAACTACTAGCTTCGCCACTGCTTAGGATGATTATTTTTAAATGGTTTTAAACAATTATTTCATGTCAACAACATCTCACTCCTCTTTAAAATTGATTTAATTATTGTGCAACTACATATACTTGGACGCAACGAGAAACAAAAATCCTGCGACCTGGCCGGTGTACTACACTTAATAGTTGCGTTGAGTACATGGTTCTGTATTTGTGTGAATTTCTGAAATACTCGTAACGTTGCAATAGCTCAATCACTAACCTCATATTAGTGCATGCCTTCACTCATACATGAGCACACACACAGGTTTTTAAATACGCATGCACGCACACATACATGAGCATGAGTACACACATAGGTTTTTAAATATGTTACAGTAAAGAACATATTATAAATTTATCTGTTTTCCCCAGTGAAACCTAATGTAAACACAATTCAGCAACCATCAACAAAAACATCTATAACGGTTCCATTTGAAAGAACATTCCGTAACTTGGAGGCAGGACGCCCTACAGGTGGAGCTGCCTTAGAAGCGTTTAACTACTGTGGATGTGGTTGGCCTCAACACATGCTAATTCCCAAGGGATCTGCTGCTGGATTACCATGTCAACTGTTTGTCATGGTATCCAATTATGAGGATGACAAGGTAACTTACATCTACTTCTATTCCATTATGAAAAATTAACTAAATATCACTATAATATTGACGACTCGGAACACTAAGTTTTTTATAAGTAAAAACGTACAGTTTTACCTTACAGCCTAAACCGGCTTTCACCTATAGAAGGCTTCATCACAGGTTTAGGCTGTAAGGTAAAACTTTACGTTTTTACTTATAAAAAACTTAGTGTTCCGAGTCATCAATATTATAGTGATATTTAGTTAAGTAACGGACACGTCATGGACAACGAAATCCAAGAAAAATTAACCTTTTAAAGGGTATTTTAATTCTTGGATTTCGTTGTCCATGACGTGTCCGTTACTTAACTAAATATCATTGGTATTTTAATTGTAATAATGTATGGAACTTGTGAAAGTGTTATTTTTTAACACTCAGCAGGGGTTACACATACAAGTTCAAATTATTCCTATTTCCTGTATAGTTTGACTATTGTATAATTTCATTTATCTGAATTTGTTGTGTATTGTTCAAATCCATTGACAAATATTGTATTACACATACAGTGTATTCAATACATAAAACTTTATGTATACTGAAAGTACTGTAAAAGTATTCATTTTGGCACTCCCATTTTAACTTATATGTACTGTATATGCCTACTTTATGTGTAATTGAGTCTGTATTTTATTATTATAATTATTGCTGTTACTATTTTTACTTTTTTACTTGGTACAATTTGTTTCTCGCCATATTAAATTAGTAGTGTTATTATTAATGACAAACACATCAGTATATTTATTCACGCTTAATATTAGGCATGTTTTGGTGTTAGTCCATATGCCCATTGTCAGGCACATTCATTTGTTGACTGGTGAATTAGTTTTGTGTGGAGCTTAGTAGACCAGAGGGTATGGCACCTAGCTACTGATCTAGAGGCACCATAAAAACAAGGTGTGTTTTTCAGCCCATTTCAATCTAGTGTCAACTCAGCCTGTAGAAATGAGTGTCTGGGATAACATCATGAGGTTATAATGGCCATATGCTACACACACTACCACACTACCTTCCTTGTATACAGAAAGGCTCATATAAGGCAGTCTACCCTGATTAACTCCTCATCTACTTCAGAAGTACAAAAAGGAGTACGAAATAATTATTACATGATTATTTTTTGAGTGGGTTAGGTTGCTGCAATGGGAATGAATAAGTACATATTACTACATTGTTTTATATGCTATGACAAAGCCTTTTGATCTACAATTTAAGCAATGTTCATAATCTTTGCTACATTACTTAGATATTTATTCACATATATTGTTTTATAATTCAGGTCCCACGAAAAGAGACGAGCGGCAAATCATGTGATGATGCAGCCAGCTTCTGTGGTCTACGAGATAACCTTTATCCAGACAAAAGGTCTATGGGTTATCCTTTTGACAGGCAACCAAGAAATGGTGTGGACACTCTGCAACAGTTTCTGACACCTAATATGGCTGTTCAAGATGTTACTATACGCTTTACAGACCGTGTTGTTGCTAGACCAAAATAATTGCAAGTTGCTTTCTATAAATATTATATCTGTTGGCAATGATTGTGGTCTCCTATAATGTTATGCATATTTTAATTTTATTATGTTTATCATCAAAAATATAATGTAATGTATGTTCAAGATTATATAAAATAAATGTCAGCTAGCAAAGCAACTGTGATCACACTCATTTCACACAATCACCAAATTTATTATTTCTTTTATGAAATTGCTAAACTGCTACAATTTTTGTTAAGACAAAGCTTTTCGTCATCTCTGACATCATCAGGTCTTGAACAACCTGATTGTTTTGAACATTAGGTTGTTCAAGACCTGATGATGTCAGAGATGACGAAAAGCTTTGTCTTAACAAAAATTGTAGCAGTTTAGCAATTTCATAAAAGAAATAGTAAGGATGGCTGCTAATTCAAATAATATGAAGAATAAAACACCAAATTTATGTGTATCTACGATTTTGTTTCTGGTAAACGCTCTGAAACCTGAGTCTTCACTGTTATAAATACACTGACTCAGATCACAATTTTTTGTTTTTGTAATATATACCGATATATAAATATAATATATATATATATATATATATATTATATACCGAGTCAGTAGTGATATATTTATAATTAGTTAATCAATGGACAACAAAATTCAGGAATTTAGTCTTCACTGTTATTGGCAGAGAGTCAGTTTTGAAATCACAAAATAAAATTTTCCCCTTCTACTTCTTTTCTTTAAGGCTATGTCTGTATACTATCAGATTTCAAGCTGATTTGGTTCCCTTATCCCTTATTCATTTCCTTCAATTATCCCTATCACCTTTAATTTCTCTTAAATACCCCAATTTTTGACTTGTTTCAGCCAATGTCTTCTATCTTCTGGTCTGCCTTTCTTATGTTTCTATTTCTTCCCATTTCTACTGTGGTGTTACAAATGTATTCTTTCTTATACATCTTGGCAAAATGTCTATACAATTCCAGCTGACTATTTCTTAATTTATGTAATACTGATTCCTCATTTCTCACAGACTTCATGTCCTTCTTCCTGAATGATTCTGATTATTTTCCTTTTTTCTTAAATACTTAATTTCTGCTGCTATTAATTTGGGATCATTATTTTGTTTTGGCATCAAGATTTTACTACCATGTATCAAAGTAACTACTATTGTTATGTTATATTTATGTTTTGCTTCTTAAATCGAGTTCTGTTTTTTAAAAAACATGTCTAGCTCTAACCCATATATGATCTATACAAGTAGCACTATACAGTTATGTGTCTTGGTATGTTCAGAGTACTGCAAAAACCATGATAGCTAGCAGTTGTTTGTATATATTCATTTGTGTTGTGTTCATCATGTAGTATGTTAATATTAATATTGCCTACCATTATAACCTCCTCAATATAGATACTTTCCACGTAATCACTGAATTCTTTTAATAATAAAAAAATGGCTTCCTGAGTAGTCATTAACAAACCTACCGAATGAAAGTCATAACCAGTGTTTAATTTTCAACTTACACTAAGCACATTGGCAGTCTTTATTACATTATATTCTTCTGAACATGAAACATTATTGCTTGAGATATATATATAATATCCAATAAGAACAATAATTATCCTTACCTTTGAAGAACATTTTATAATTTTGAATAATATATAGAGGCACTATATGAGGCCAAACCTCTGTTAAAACTATAATTTACACAAAACACAAACAAGTTAAAATTTTCTCTTACACTTCTTATGTTTTGGTGAATTAAACCAAGATCTTTATTCCTATTATGTATTTTAATACTATCTAACATGTGGTCTTTCATTATAAATAAACTAATGCTTCCTAACTTATAACTATAACAATATTAAACAAAATATACTCACATTTTTGAAACACGTTAGGCACTTAATAATATACGGAAAAGTCATAATAAAATGACAAACAGAATTAACACTGTTGCACACCTCTGTAGAAAAATTATTCCGATTAGCATCTTCAAGCTTCACAGCTCATCATCAGATCGGAAATGATGATTATGAGCTGTGAAGCTTGAAAGCGCTAATCGGAATAATTTTTCTATAGTGGTGTGCAACAGTGTTAATTCTGTTTGTGACTATAACCACTAACACAATTTTATTAATTAAATATTCATAATAAAATGAATTGTTTTATTATGGTTGTACACCTTTATCCTTTTTTTTCAGTTTTTCTTTCAGGCGCTGTGTACTCCTTCACAACAATCAGTGTGATAATAATTTTCATAAAGACTGCTGCATTTAAGATCACAATTAATGTCGTTAATTATTTTGTTGCAATTACCACACTTCTCACTCGTACTGGGAAAATTAGAATAATGTTACTGTAATTATACAGTATCAAATTACACTAATACAATATGAAAAGAAGAAAACACAAGAACAGCACGTGACCTTATTTTTTCTTATCCACAAAATTTCTAGTACAAATTTTATAATACACAAATAACTTTCTTTTTGTTAGCAAACCAGTACTTTGTTTAGTGTATTTCCCCTCTTTGTTGTTTCTATGTATTCACACTATCTTTCACTCTCTTTTTTACATACTTTTGTGAGATCTCATTCTTTATTTGGGCCACAACTTTTGTTTTGTTAAATGAATGATGAATTGATATTATATTTTTACTTAAATTTGGCCTGTTACTTTGATGTTTTACTGTTACTTATCTGCATGTGAGCCGAGCTGTTTCACCACCACTTGTAATTCATACTTTTTCGTCAAACACTCCAAAAAACTGTCCCGAACTGTTATATACTGTGCACTACTGCTGATTTATCCTTTTTTCACATCCGCCACTGTTCTCTAGTAATTTACAACTCTATTTTGGTAAGCTTACCCGGTCGGCCCGCGGGCACCGGTATTACACAACCGTTCGATTTGGAGGTGGGCTGCGGACTGGCGATCTTAGATGGCATGGTGACGCTATTCGGGCTTTGTGCATATTCGCCATGAGGTTCCAACCGGATGTCCACTTCGTCCCCTTGCCATCACACATCAAACATTCCAGAAGTCTTTTGAAGCTGGAACTGCGTTTTACTTTAAAACATGTGGTGAATTTGTTAGTCACCTATAGCTGTGGACAATTGCATCTCAAGCCACATGCATGGTCTGTGACTCACCTATGCTTTGTTATGTCTTCCCACACAATAGGTTTTATTAAAATTATTACATAAAATGGTTAATTACTGACAATTATTAAAAAATGGTTCTATCCTTTTTGTCCCGTTACAAAGTATCTATTAAAACTTTAATTTATCACAGTGTATCACATAGCCTATTTGATAATAACAGTGTTGTTTATTAAAATTAACATTAATTTATTCAGTGGTGCAGCAAGAGGATTTTGGGGATTAAGACGCCCACCCCAGAATGATAAATACAAAAGAATTCAAAAATTAAAATTCGAAAGGACAAAGTCAAAAATTCAAAAAATAGTCAAATGAAAATATATTACAATAAATTAAATTAAATGATTATGTTAATTAGTTGTACAAGTAAATCATTTTTAATTTTGCTTTGCTATAACAATCTTATGAGTATGAAATCACTTATTGTAAGTTGTCTGGTGGTCAAAGGATGGTTCAAATTTTTATCTTAATTTTTGAGGTTGTGTCTTTTTAGCAACAGGGAAGAGGTAGCCTTCAAGTGTTTATTCATCCCCAAAGGTATCCAAGTAGGTTTACAATATTTAGATTGCAGTAATTTTTTCCACAGGAACTAATGAAATCTAACAGTGTTTTTGCTTGCTATTAGAATCTTAAGACGTGCCTGTTATACACGGCTTTTTGATCCATACTTTAATCATTTTTTACATGTTTCAATTTAACCCTGTATTGCCATTTTGGAAACAAATCAACAATTTAAATCTTAAAGTGTATCCGTTATTCCATACATATGTAGATCTATGACCAAATTGAGTATCCAGAACACTGTTTCCAAGCACTCTAAAGCCTCCGCCGGTGAACTGATTTGTATGGATAACTTTAACTAAATGTGGTATGGCTTACAATATATTTGTGCAGCCCATAGTGTAATTTTGAAATATAATTTTTTCCAAGGTCCTGTAGTACCCATTTTATAAAAAGCTTTGATTCATTAATGTGGCAAAGCAAGTAGACAAATTTCATTCTACTTGCTGAAAATCTTTATGGACACGTGCTCACTACTGTGAAGCTCTAAAGAATACATACAAAACATTTAACACTATCAGCATATCAAAAGTTCTCTGCCAGGAGAAAATTTGTGCCGGTTTCCTGGTATCACTTTTTTATTTATATTGTAATGTAAGCTGTTGTCTTTCATGTTTCATGACTTGGTTAAATGTTAGACATGTATTCATGTAGCCCTTATATTTACCTACTTACAATTGTGTTACTTTATGGTGGCCACTTCATTGCTGCGCGAAAAGTCAGTGTAGTGGGGAGACTAAGTGTACTCAGTTATAACACTTCATTTCAAAAACGTCCGTCTTTTTACTGTTGCTACAGCCGGCTTTATAGGTGTCCTCAACTATTTAATTATTTTATGCTAAACTTGTGTTGCTACCACTAATACTCCCTTACACTAACACTTCCATGAGCGCTTTCAAGCCTCTCGCCTCATCTTCAGATGGAAACAACAACCTGAAGATTTGGTTGTTGTTTCCATCTGAAGATGAGCCGAGAGGCTTGAAACTGCTCATGGAAGTGTAAGTGAGTATTAGTGGTAGCAACACAAGTTTAGCATAAGTTAGACTTAACCACTAAATTGTATTTATCATTTAAGTATTTAATTATTACAACTCAGGTTTTACACATTGTTGACATTTCCAGATTTCATTCAACTAACGACTACTTGTAATTTTACTCAGTATTACTTAAAATTGTATCAGATATGTATTTGTAATACCAGAACAATATTATTCATTACATAACGTAAATAATAAATAATGACTAGTATTGGCCACTTTTCTGTCCTGAATTGTTTTATTTACCTAAGATATTCAATTATTTTTGCCCTTATTTCTTGTTCATTTAATACACTTCTATTATTTCTAATAATGTTATTTCTATTACTTCCATTTAAGCCCAAAGTTTATAATAACTTTTATTAAACATGGTACCTTGAAAGTTTACACATGACTTAAAAAGTTGATGAAGTTTTCATAGCATAGGATATGTTTTTGTGTTGGAAATAATACTTAAATGAAATACAGGCCTATACGGTAAATGTTTTTGAAAAAGCATCAACGCTTACGCACTCAATGAGATGTGCCGTTACACTGACAATAAACAGGGTTCTGCGCATATCAGTTTCACCAAGGTTGCTGGCCACCATAAAATACACAAGTAGTATTTTTTCTATTACAACCAAAAGAAACAGCAAATAATGAGTTCTTCTAATATTTTGTAATAGTTTTATTCATAAAAATCGCCTCTCCACAACAAGTAGGAACTTGTAGCTGCATTATTATTATTATTATTTGAGCATTTTAATAGTTTAATATTCTGTTACCTACGTAAATTTATTTAAAATTTCAAGTCAAAGAAACTCTGCACATAGAATTCTCCCACAATATCAGACTTCGTATTTTAAAAGCTGTTTAAAAATTTACAAATTTTCTTACACACTTTTATCATAATTTTGAACTTAAAACCATGACAGCAGTGCTCTGTGCTACATTAATTTTTTTGCTATAACAACCTAACTACATTTTTATTTATCTGAAATGTATTTTACTTTGGAGCATCTACAAGAATTCTTTCTGAAAATGACCTACAAACACTAATCATATAAGGGGAATAGCTAATCATATTTGGTTCAATACACATATTTCCTTACATATGGAGTTTCCTTATTATATTGTTTACTTATGTTGCGTACCTGTTACATTTGTGCCAAGATTTCTAAAAGACTACTGAATTTGTAAAATGACGTAAATATTAAAAATCTAAACACAAAGTTTGTATTAAATTATTATGAAAACAAAATGCAATTTTCAAATTACATTGAATTATTTTCAGTAAAAAAAACTGTATTTTTTAAACAGATTTTTAGTGGTTTATCACAGAAGTTTGCAATTTTTACTGTTTTCTGATAAGACATTGTTACCTCTCATGTTGCAAAAAACTTGGGTTTTTGTCTATAACATGTCCAAGTATTTGGACATTTTATCAATAAAAAATTGATACCAGGAAACCAGTACAAATTTTCTCCTTGTACAGAACTTCTGATATGCTGATAATGTTAAATGCTTTGTAAGCATCCTTTAAAGCTTCACTGTAGTGAGCACGTGTCCATAAATATTTTCAGCATTGAAATGAGTTGCAAAAACATGGGATACAGTATACGTTACCCAAAGCCAATGGGTCTCTGGTATCCTTAGCTGCCCTCAGATGTTGTTGGATGCTCTGTGTTAGTCTAAAGAGGGTCTTCCCACCATGTCTTCACTGTAACCTCCCTATACAGTCCATCACTTTGTTTATATATGGGAGAAAAGCCTTCCCTGCTTCTGTTTGTTCATTAGATTTAATGGATCAGTGAGATGTCCTTGGTTGCATAGCTCTTCGGATTTCAGTGACCGAGTATCCATTAGTTTGCAGGGAAGTATCCAGCTGCTTCAATTCGCCTCTAAGAAAATGCGGTTTGCAGATCCATATTCATAACCGCCGTTTTTGGCCCTGATGATGGTTGAAATCCCGGTGCAGATAGCAGTCCATGTGAGTCAGTTTCCAAAACACCTTGTGACTCAGCCTCCCATCATCGCAAGTACACCAAGGAAGGGTAATTGTCCGCCTTCTTCTCTCTCCATGGTGAACTGAATCCTGGGGTAAATTTCAGGTGTACTAGAAATTTTTCAAGCTCTTCTTCCTCATAACTCCAGATCACAAAGGTGTCGTCGACGTAACGAGACCAATACCATGACTGACATGGAGCGGATTGATGTGCCATCTGCTCAAATATTTCCATGTACAAATCCGCAATAACTGGACTCAATGGGCTTCCTATGGCGACTCCGTCAATCTGTTCGTAAAACCGGCCATCCCACTGGAAATAAGTCGTGGCCAGCACGCGGCGGGAAAGCGCTATTATATTAACTGAAAACAACTTCTGTATATTCCCCACCTTCTCTCGTGAACAGCGACACCATATCAAAGCTGACCAAAATGTCCTGCGGTCTCAAAGTGACACTGCTGATCTTCTCGATGAAGTGTCTCGAGTCCCGAATATGTGAATCCGTTACTCCGATGAAAGACTGAAAGTTATTAACCGCCCGACTAGATATCGAACCAGCCCATACGTCGCGGAACCAATGGCGCTATCTATCGGATGGAGCGGGGCATTCGCTTTATGGATCTTTGGCAGTCCATTGAGCCTAGGCGGCAAGGCTTCACTCTTTTGAAGAGATTTCTTGATTTCGGGTGATAGTGACGTCTGGTTCATCAGTGTATTGGTTCTTCTCACCATGGCTCCCGTTGGGTCTCTTGGGACACATCTGTAGGTATCAGGATACAGCACGTCTTCAATAATACTACGATAGTCGTTTACGGTTAAAATCACTGTGGCGTTTCCCATATCATCATTTTACCGGCCGATACAGGAACTCCTAGCGGCAGCCACTGACAAAACTCTAACGAGCGAAAGCTAGTTCAGGCAGTAAATTAAAAATTTAATCATTTGTGTTCCGCGTCAGTATTATTCCATACAGTTAATAGAAAAGATTCATTTGATGAAACGACAAAGTGCGCGCTGTTGTCAAATTGGCTGTGGCTATTAGAAAGGCAGCTAAAACTAGAGCTCTATAATATAGGTATTCGCACCCGCCATCTTTGCTCCGAGACTTTTAAATGTAATGTGGCGGGAGCAATGTAAGCACGCTGTGCGTTGCATTATTTAATGTAAATTATGTATGTAAATATTAATATTTTTACATATCAGGGTTATAACCTTAGTGTACTAATTTGATTTATGTATTACACATTAGGTACTTGGGTAATTCTGATCAATTATTGTATTATCTTCAGTGTCTTTCATACTGAAATATTGAATTGAGTTATTTTTACAAACAAAAAAGGTAATTTATCACAAATCCTACCTGCACCAAGTTTCGATTTTTGATAATGCAATAACCAGTATTAACATGTAGTGAATATTGTTGTTTTATACAGTTAAGTAGTTTGTTTTCAGTAGTTACTGCTTTTTATGTCATATAACGTCCATGCAAAGTGTTTCTAACAATACTAGCCTATATGTTAAACTTGCATTACTGTTCCAGCAAAACATGGTGTTGTTAGGTTAACACAACCCGAAGGAACACAAGACCAATACACTTGAAAATAATCCTTTTTATTTTACAATCCATAAAAAAAATTCAAAGTTAGGGTGGACCAAGGGCTTCACCTTGCAGGTTGCTATAAAGGACTCCTATTGTGTAACAGAATTCACTTTTTGCTTTGAATATTAAATTGTGTACAATAGGTCTATCTGTATCGGTAACCTATTTGTTGGCTTTTTGTTTCCTGCACATTTGCGATATTTCTTGTTTACAATATGTATGTTTTAATAATATGATACATAAAGGTATGTTTGTATTTTTTCTCATGGTTCGTATATGTACAAATACATGTTTTCATGTGTTATGTTAGGCCTAGGCGTTTTGTTTTTAATACAGTTACAATTGTTAAATTCCTTGTTTCGTGTTTCTTAATGGCAGAATGTGATCAATCATTGCATTACAAGCTTTGTATTTAATTAGTAAATGTTCAGTTGTTAATTTACTAAAACCAGTTTGTTCTGTGCTTTCAAGTTCTCAGTTTTACAATAATTATATTGTAAATGTTTTACAATAGTTATACTTGGGAGCACATACAAAGGCGAAAAATGAAAGGGCATTGCGCAGAGAGAGACAGAGTGTAACACTGCGACAGCCAGTAAGCGAAATGATTGACTGGCTCTTATTGGCTGAGAGATCACGTGATATTATGCTCTTGCCTCTGCACAGCTGGCAGCTCTCACCTTCCTTTGTGCTCCGCACTCTAGTAGGCCTACATGTTTAAATTTGTAATAAACTAAAAACTAGAATGTCTTTCCTAACCTTATGCATGAAAACATATATTTTCGCTTGAAATTAAGCAATACAAGCTTTTACAATTAGTACATTTCTTCTTTAGAGGATGACGTATCGATACTATTGTACTGAAAACATTGAAAATATAGTGCGAATATGGATTTTGGTCAGCTACCCATAAAAGTTTATATTTTTATTAGCAGTTCGATTAAAAGTATACAATATCAATTTCAAATACTTTTATTAATTTAATTTTAATAACCAGTAATGATAAACTATAGATTTATTATGTTACAATAATACAAATGATAGAGTATCTCCTCCTCTATACATGTCATGTTTAACCTATTATCTGAATATGTCTGTGGATTATGAGGATTTAAGAAATGTATGGAGATTTACTGTAACCACTATTGTTACAGTTACAGTTATTGTTACTATTGTAGGATCTGCACAATCTCCACATATCCATTATCACTACTTATCCACTTTTAAGGTGTACATTAATTATTTTTGTTAATGGTTTTTGTTAATCTCTTTTGTCAACAACTTTTGCTTCTACAGTCAGTTCCTCCAACATACTTTCCTTATGCATTCAAGGGCGGATTAAGCGGCTGGCGGCCGCCAGGGGCCCCCGAATCTCCAAGGGGCCCCAAGATCGATAAGATTCCTAGTTAAAAACTGCCACAACAGAAAAGCGAAAGATGCAGTATTCCAGATCGTCGTAACAGTGGTGTCAGAAGTGGGATAGAATGGTTAAAAGTGGAAACAATGGACACTTTCTACAAGACTAGTGTAATTCGTAATTAATCGGAAAACAATGGATACCAGTCAGATGATAGAATCATTCAAAGCAATGCTACTACAGATTGAGAAACGCAGACAAGAGGCGGCAGAAGCAGAAAAACGACAGGATGAAAAACGCAGACAGGAGGCGGAAGAAGCAGAAAAACGACAGATGAAAAAGAGAAGAGGCAGGCAGGAAAGAGGAGACGCTGAGGAACGTCAGAAAGCATTAATTGTAGAAACAGAAGAAAGACAGAAAGATAAAATGGAAGCTCTCTTTGAAGCTATGCAGGAACAGTTGCAAGAACACAGTACCGCAGAATTGGGTCTCCTACGAGGTGAGCTGAACAAACAAGTTACTAAAATATTAGAGGTACAAGAATCAATGACATTAAAAATAGCTGAAGTAGAAAAATCTGTGTCGAGTGTTGAAGAATCGATGTCTAATAAAATAGCTGAAGTAGAAAAGTCAATCACGAGTGTGGAAAAAGCTATGTCAACAAAAATAGAAGACTCGATTACAAATATAAAATACCAGATTAAAAATGAAGTCGAGCAGTCCCTGAAGTTACAACCAAAACAACTTTGTGAACAGACTGTACCAATGATAAAGACAGAAAAAGATGCAGAAAATAAGTTAACAGAGAAAGTCACTTTGCCTGCAGTAGGGACAGTTCATGTCAAAGCTCCAACCTTTGACGGAAGCAGTCACTGGGCAACGCACCTCCGCCAATTTGAAGCTGCTGCATGCGCAAATAATTGGACAGAGAAAGACAAGGCAGTCTCACTCGTTCTCGCATTAGAAGGGCCTGCCGCAGAACTAATACAGAAGGTGCCATCCGACAGTCAGAACATCTGTGCCGAATTAATTCAAGCTCTGGAATCACGGTACGGTGACCAGCATTTGTGCAAAGTGTACCGTGAACAACTTAAAGCGAGGCGACAGCGTTCAGGGGAGAGCCTTCATGAGTTTGAAGCGAATGTCGACCGACTGACGAGATTGGCTTATCCCGAAGTATCGGAGGACTTCCGGAAGTGGATTTCTCTCATTATGTTTATTGACGGTATCAGAGATAGTCAATTACAACAAGTGTTAAGACTGGCACGGCATGATAATATATCAGACGCTCTTGTTCATACTCTCCGTTTTGAAGCTGCCAAGTCGGCGACCTACATTAATCAAACTATTGTAGCCAAACGGATCCAATACCACAGTATCGTCATGGCGGACGACATAAAGAGACGATTCAAAAACAACAGTTCAAGAAGTCAGAAGTGCCACAACGATCTTTTGAACCAAAGGATAAAGACAGAAGACCGAAGTGTTACAACTGTGGGAAACGTGGTCATCTACAGGTAGACTGTTGGCAGAAGAAAATACCGAGAGAAGGGAGTGATCGCACCAATTGGAGAAGTAATGCCCCAGAACAGCACAGTTTCCACGCTACATAAGACTAGTCGAAACCTGATGGTTAATGGATTTGTGGAAGGTAAACGAACATCATTTACAGTTGAGACGGGCGCTACAGTGTCTATTGTACGCCCTGACTTAATCGGCAACCGACGGCCTCAGACTGTGACTGGAAGCCCCGTCAAGGTGCTAGGAAAGGTAGACGTACATGTACGCCTGGGTCTTCTCGAGTTTAACCACCAAATGCTCGTTGCAGACATTGTCGATGAAGTGATTCTTGGCACGGACATTATGAATGCCTACGGATTCGTTGTGGACTTGAGAGAGAATGTCCAGAAGGTTGGCCGAGAGAAGATAAAAATTTGCATGGCTAAAATGACAAGGTCTACAAACCATTCGATTAAGCAAGTGGCATTGGCCGAAGAAGTCAAGTCTGGTCAAGAGGAACCTTTCCTATTCCAGGCGGAAATGGAAGAAGAAATAGCAGAGGAAGTACAAATACATGAAACAGCAAAAGGACTGACTGGAAAGTCAACTATGGGTGTCAAGGAAAACCCCTTGTTTGTTCGTGAGTTAACAGAAGTGCTCGGAGGAAAAGTTGCTGAAGAAGAAGTTACACAAGAGGTTGTTGATGAGAACCAAACAGACTTGGATCAGCCAGTGGTGTTTAGATCATCAACACATGATGCAATGGGAGTGATTCCAGCAAAACTAGTGGTCGAGCGGAAGACTCGTGTTCCTGGGAACGTGATGTTCGGATCACACGAGACTGAATTCGAAGAACTGGAGAATTATCTTTCGCAAGGACGTCCACCTAGATCGCCTGGTCGAGTATTACTTCAGAGACGGTTTGCCAGTTCGGGACGAACAGGTTTAAGGAGGGGGAAGTGTTACGACATCACAGAACAATCTACGTGTTTGTCGAATGTGCCAGAAGAACCTCGATGTAACGCGTGTGACGTACATGCTTGTCGACCCATTTTCGAGAGGTTTCTCGAAGGCGCCAGCCGCGCGTACTGTGTGTCGATGCCGCAATTAATTACGTAGTTCACACGAGCGCTAAGACGCAATTACGATCATTCTGGTCTGTGAGCGCAGGTATAAATACATGGCGGCAGCGGCCTTAAGTCTGTATAGTGGCGATAAATTTACAGAGCGGTTCAAGTTATTATCGGGCGAGATACTGTGCGCGTTCAAGTGGTTAAATGTCACTATTGCATTAACGATTCGGAACACTAGGTTTTTTATAAGTAAAAGCATAAAGTTTTACCTTACAGCCTAAACTGGTTTTCTCCTTTATAAGGCTTCTTCAGAGGCTGCCGTTGGTAGCGCTGTCCGTCTTGTTGTAGGCAAATTTCATAACACTAACATACATCAACAAACAAACTGAAAAAATAGCCCACAAATTCAAAAAAGCAGGATACAGAATCGTTTACAAAACTACTAACAAAACAGAACACACACTATCAAAACACACACACAAAGCACAAAACAAATTCGATCTACCCGGTGTTTACAAGCTAAATTGCTCAAATTGCAATAAATTCTACATAGGCCAGACAGGACGTAGCTTCAAACAGAGATACGTTGAACACACAAAAGCACTCCACTCCACTACAGAATCCACCTTTGCAAACCACCTCATTGAAGCAAACCACACATATAAAAACATCGACAATAACATGAACATTCTACACGTAGGCTACACACAAAAGGCCGAAAACTAGACACTCTAGAACAATTGGAAATATACAAACACACAAAAACAAATAAAAACGACATCCTAAACGAACAGACACATTTCAAATCGCACGCATTATTCGAACATATCTCACCCCACACACACAGCATCGATCTTAAGAAACTCTATTCCATCGCCTACAACAAGACGGACAGCGCTACCAACGGCAGCCTCTGAAGAAGCCTTATAAAGGAGAAAACCGGTTTAGGCTGTAAGGTAAAACTTTATGCTTTTACTTATAAAAAACCTAGTGTTCCGAGTCGTTAATGCAATAGTGACATTTAGTTAAGTAACGGACACGTCATGGACAACGAAATCCAAGAATTCAAGTGGTTATTAGTTAAGTGTTGTGTTTTATAATTGGATTGTATATTTTAATACCATTGTTTTTAATGTTAGTGACATTTTATTTGCGTGTGAACAATTTTTATTTGATTTGTTATAAGAGACTGTGTTGTTAATTACAAACTGTTTAACTGTAAAAAATTAAAGCTGGTGATTAGTGACTTAATTGGTGTCTTGTACTTATTCCGTCGTAACAGTATGTTTGCATGTGTTCAGTAACATATAATGAACTATTAATAACCTAGTAGAAAGTAAAATTTATAATTTTTGTGTTCACTGGGAAGGAAGGGTGACAGGGATGTAGGCCTACTGCGTGCCCCTCCACTTCCTTACCATTATTATAGCAGTTCAAGAGCAGAAGGGAGGTACCAGCTTCTAGGAAAAATGTGTTTGTGTTATGCTCACTGTTTTATGGGGATGTGACAAATGACTATGTAGTAGTGATTTAGGCGCTTTCACTACAGTTTTATTATGTTGGTTTGTGAAGACCAAGAAATCTAGTTCAGTTAATGAACATTTAGTCTTATTTGATTAAAAATTAACTCCAATGCAGTTAAATGTGTTAATAATATATGAACAGAACTATGAATCTTTACCAATATGACAAGTGGTTCTGAAGTACTTATTGCAAAGCACCCCAAAATGGCCTACCCACTTCAGTGTCTGATACTCGTAATGTCAGTTTCATTTATGTTTCTTCTATCAGTATAAATTTCTGGAACTTCTAAACATCAATTTTTTTCAGATAAATCTATTATAATAAGACCAGACATTTTGACTGTATTGTTAGTATTGACTGAATTTTTTATTTGTCTTCTGTATTATGTAACTGTCTTATTGAAATATGATAGTGTGCACCTGCAAAGTGTTGGCATTTTCTGAACTTACCTTAAAAAAGTCAGTTTGAATGTTTTGTGGCAGAACATAATTTGAATTCAACTCTTGAAAACAATAGTTAATAACTTACAACATGCTACATACAATATGAACAGATACTGTCAAATAATGTACGGTCTGTTGTGACATTTAATTGTCAAAGACTGTTCTAGGTACCTACCAAAGTAACTATGTTATTAAATTACGTTAATACAGTAAACCCTCGATTTAACGGACTTCGGATTTAACGGACAGAGTTTAACAGACAAAACGATTAAAAAAAAAAAGCATGATAATGTTTTTAGGCTTTTGAAACGTATAATGTGCATAAACTGCAGACTCTCCTGTTCTGGCGATATTGCTTGGCTATCGCAGCATTCTTTCGTTTCTTGTTTTGAAACACGCAAATTTTCTCATCTCCAATTGTATTTGATGAGAACGGAGATAAGAATTAGATAAGAATTCATTTAGTTCTTCACGATCCCCGTCTTTGCGTTGTCGTTGACGCAGGCGTCGCACACGTTCAGTGGAAGACATCACGACGACTAACACTGAACAATATACACTGATATGCATCTTATTTCACTGTGACCAAATTTATTTATTACTAACATCACCTGGAGCGTTACATTTTTCGATGACGTTACACATTTTGCTTCACGCATTTTCTGGAATGACCCCCAGCCTAAAAACATTATCATGTTAAAAAAAAAATTTTGAGGCGAAAAAATCACGATTAAGTTTTTGAAGTCCATGGTTGTGATTTAAATTTGGTGGTAGTTCATAACCATAGCAACGCATTTTCACTCTTGAATATTCGGCTATTTTCGTGATAATTCGTATGCACGCGCAGTTCACATTCGTACAGCGTCGCATCAGTTTATTCAGAGAACACAGCGTGTACACTACATGTGTTTCTATAGTACGAACCTTGCACGTGTTAAATAGAGAGTCTTAACGAGTTTATACTTGCGTTGTTACAGCAAGGTCCATTACTTTATTAGTGAATTACAGCATAAGTATGTCTGGCGTTACGAAAAAACGTGTGAACTTGAGTATAAAGCAAAAGCTTGAACTAATAAGTAAACTTGAAGGTGGCGCGTCTGTTGCACATGTTTGTGAAGTGTACGGTGTAAAGAAACAAACCGTTTCAGGCATTCGAAAGAATAAAGATAAACTTATTCAGTTTTCGCTAAAGTACAGTGTTGATAGTTCGAAGAATGAGGGAGAAAGAAAACTCATTAAATTAGCCAAACACAAACAATTAGAGGATGCAAGTGGTTTATTCAACAACGTTCTAGTGGCGTCGTTGTTCGTAGTGTGGAGTTGCGGGCTGCTGCTGATAAACTGGCGAAACATATTGTTATCCAATTTCAGGCGAGTGATGGGTGGCTTTGGCGTTTTCGTAAACGGCATGGCATCACAAATAGATCAACATGTGGTGAAGCGCTGAGTGCAGACACTGAACAAGTTGAGGCTTTTCGTCAACATATAAAGGAAACGATCGAATCTGAGGGTCTCATTTTGTCTCAGGTCTACAATGCTGATGAGACTGGTCTCTACTTTCGTGCTGTGCCTGAAAATACTCTGGCACACAAACATGAAACTAGCACACCAGGCCGTAAACTCAACAAGGAGCGGCTTTCTGCCCTACTGTGTGCGAATGCTGATGGTTTGCATCGACTTACTCCAGTCATAGTCGGAAACGCAAAGAAGCCTCGTGCTAGAAAGAACATAATGAACCAGTTGCCAGTCATTTATGAAAGTTCAAAAAATGCTTGGTTTACCTTCAGTATTTTTTCAGACTGGTTTTTTAATCATTTTGTGCCAGAAGTGCGACGTTTTCAAGAAGAGACTGAAAATTCCATCGCATGCAGTGAAAGCCGTCTTACTACTGGACAATGCACCGGCCCATCGCAACTCCGAGAAGTTAGTTAGCACCGACGGAAAAATAAAATGGGTCTTCCTCCCTCCGAACACCACTTCAATTTTACAGCCAATGGACCAAGGAGTCATTGTTGCCTGCAAAAGGCTGTACAAGAAGAAGTTTCTTGAAGAGGTGATGGTTGTCTTGGAGGACGAACAAGATCATGAAAACGACACGAGAGGAGCTAGAACGCTGCAAAATCTGCGTGCATACAACATCAAGTCCGCCATCTTTAATTTTGCTGCCGCATGGAAGGAGATGAAGGAAACAACATTGGCTAATGGGTGGACACAGTTACTGAATGGGACTGAACCGGAGTACGATTTCAGAGGATTTGAAACATCCGATTTCTGTGTGAAACCGTAAAGAAGGCTGGTGAAGACGTAAACGAGAATGACATAGAACAGTAGCTAAACTTGGACGAGGGTGATCCAGGCTACCAAATCCTGAGTCAGGAAGAGATCGCGGAATCTATTCTACACGACGATCAAGAAGATGGGGATGATGACGATGACGACGATGAAGAAACATCTGTTACAGGAGGCCCTAAATTATCAGCGATAAGAAACAGCATGGACGAAATTATCGCGTACACTGGGGAGTCTTCAGATCCGGAAGTGTGTGCTTATTATGACCATTTTAGACAGTTTAGATCTTTAATAATAAAGAAGCAACATTCTAGTGGAAAACAACTGACTCTTGATGCTTTTATCCAGAATAAATAAAGGTGTGTACATAACATTGTATTTGCATGATATTAATAGTACGTATTAAAATACAGATAAGCGATGTTGTCACTGTTACAATAGAAAACCACACTGACAGTTTACCCGTTATTTAGAAACATGTTACTCACACCCCCTCTACTCATCCTTTGTCTTGCCACCTACGGAAGGGTCCGAGCACGAACGCATGCGCAGGTACGTACACTTTTCTCCTATTCATTGTTCAGTTTGCTGTTAAAACGTACGGTTGCAGTCATAAATCATAATGCCAGAGTTAACAACAGCCAGGCAAACTGCTGTTGCTTACGCAGTAAACAACTCATAGATACCAAAAGCGTTCGTCCCGCCAGAAGTCAGGTATAACTTCGAATTTTGTTAGTGCGCGAATGCAAGCCACAGGCCAAATTAGCGACCATGTTTTTAGGAGAAAAAGTGCGGCTTGTATTCGGAACAATACAGTATTTGCATGATATTAATAGTATTAAAATTTCAAGTGTTATAGGCCTATTTGATTTAAATATATCCTCAAAAAACAAAATTTGCGATTTAACGGACACCCCTCAGCCCCAATTAGTCCGTTAAATCGAGGGTTTACTGTACTTTGATCACTTAATGAGGATGATTTCACTTTAAATGCCCTTTATAGATTGTCCTTTAAGAAATACCTTAACGTTAACAATTTTCTATATATCTAATATTATTTTCATATAACTTGCTAAATAAATAGTGAAATTTTAAAGCATAAATGAATATTGTAACATAACAAGAATATGCCCTTGAATAAATATAAATGAATCATCAAAATTCGTTGTGAATTATGCCTAAACGCAATCTTTCTTATAGATAATACTCAGAAAAGTATAAAAACAAATCAACAAATAAAGGAATGAAAATAAGATATAAATATTTGAAAATAAATAATAATTTCAAGGAGTAAAAAGTAATAAAAAAAGGAAATATTATAATAAGTACATACAATGGAAATAGAAAATGAAAACCTATTAATTAATTATTTTAATGACAATGGCAAGACTATCAGACAACATGACTATGACTAATACACCCAGGAGGGAAGATCAAATGATAATAAAAAATGTAAATGAATGTTAATATAGTGTATAAGTTGAAACGTTACTGTGAACCTGTGTATTAATTTAATATGTATATAAACACATAATAATAAATCAACTATTAATGGTAACTATAACAATATATAATATATAAAGCATTGTAATGTACATAGATGTAAGTAAAATATAAATGAAAATTTGAATCAAAAGAGGCTCGACTATGCGACAGTCAGGCGCCGACAAAATAAGTTACAATAGACCCAAAACACCCTTACATGTCGTAAAAGCATAAAATGTTTTGTAGAGTAAATACAGCAAAAAACGCCCATGTACCGTTAGGTTAATGGTACTGTGTCCTTCAACAGACAATAGATGACACGCCAATAATTATGACTATTTTAGAAAGTAGCGTCACTTTTTAGGAGTCGAACAAATGTCCGCGTAAGTCTATCGCCCCCGCTCTCTGGCAACCAATCACGGATAGAGTCGGTAGTGAGCGTGAAAAAGATAGAGCACCTGAATGGGTACATTCGGAATTTACCAGCAAATATTTCAAATTCAGGCCAATGGAAGTATGATCAGCAATAGTGAGGGAAGGACTCGGAAAACTATAAAAAACCAAGTGAAGCAAACGAAAGAGGGAAGTCTAAGTTTAATTTTTCACGCAAAACACGGGAAACCTGCGTCACTCGATGTGAGCATTTTAATACTATAATTCTAAGTTCAAATCAATAGATTAACTCGGTTAAATAGTTGAGAAAGAATTACAGTCATCAGGAAGCTTATTTTATGTGTGCACGATAGTACGTACGGACCAGAAGATGTTTAACTTGTGCGCATAGATTGCAGCAAGAAGTATACTTATTTATATGTGCGCGACGTTTAGTACTAACGCGAGCGAGTGAAGTAAATAAAGAAGGTTTAATTTGCAAAGTGTAGTGCGATGTTCAACGCAGGATTACAGTTCATCATTATTTTATTTGGAATCCAGCAACAAGTAACAGTATATCATTTATGATTCACAACTCAATAACTTAACATAGATGAATTATTCATGATATCCGGGCTGTTTGGCCGTGGTCCATGGTTTATAACAAAACCAAACGTTTCGGCAGCACCACTGGCTGCCATCATCAGTGGTATAAAATTTCTGCACTTTGGGTGTCTACGTGCAGGCCCACAGTACTGTGGTATAGCTGTCCTGCCATGCTACCTGTACATATAAATTTAGCAAAGTCCCACGTACAGGTAAAAATGACACCATCAGCCAATCACAATAGAGATGGTGTATGATTGGCTCGCACCAAGCTATGCCATTAGGTACTTACTTGTTTTCCGAGAAGTACTGTGGGGAAGGCTGCTGATTTCCCGCGATGCCACCTGTGCTAATTGTTATACTAATTGCAACCCCCGCACAGGTAAGAACAGCATCACCGGCCAATCAGAAACAAGAAGGTGTGTGAGAGGCTCGCATCGCGCCATGCCATAAAGTACTTAATGCGATGCTTTCGGTCCGCCGATTCATAGCGATCGCAGCATGCTTCTGAATCAAGACGGACTCCATATGAAGACGAGGGAAGTAATCACTCACCGCCGACAAGAGTTTCGTCTCATCGAAACGGATCCGATGGTCGGCATTGGCGAGCGCGTGCTCGGCTACGGCAGACTTCTCCGGCTGTCCCAGTCTACAGTAACGGCTATGTTTACCCACGCGTGTGCGGACGCTGCGCTTCGTGGTACCAATGTACACCTGGCCGCATGAGCAAGGAAATCCGTACACACCGCACGATGACAGCGGGTCTCGGACGTCCTTCGTCGGCCTCAAGAACTGGTGGATCTTCCTTGTCGGCTTGAATATTGTCCTCACACCGTGCCGACTGAGCAGCCTACCAATGCAGTCCGTCAACCCATGGATGTAGGGCAACGCCGCGAAACCGACGGTCTCCCGTGAATCCACTTCCGGCCTGGCTGTTCTTCTCGGCCGGACCGCACGTCTCACCTCCCCGACGGAATATCCATTGGCCTGCAGCGCTAATTCGAGGTGGTGCAGATCGTCATCGAGGTACCGCGGCTCGCATATCCTCCTAGCCCGGTCCACCAAGGTCTTCAACACCGCCCTCTTCTGGCTGGGATGGTGGTTTGACTGTTTATGGAGATAGCGGTTAGTGTGCGTCGGTTTTCTATAAACTTTATGGCCGAGGCTGCCATGGTCCTTCTATCATACACCATCTCTATTGTGATTGCCTGATGGTGTCATTTTTACCTGTACGTGGGACTTTGCTGAATTTATAACTACAGGTAGCATGGCAGGACAGCTTTAGCCTATACCACAGTACTGTGGGCCTGTACGTAAACACCCGGCGTGCAGGATTTTTATACCACTGATGATGGCAGCCAGTGGAGCTGCCGAAACGTTTGGTTTTGTTATAAACCATGGACCACGGCCAAACAGCCCGGATATCATGAATAATTCATCAGACGCCGGCCGTGAAAGCCTGAGGAATAAATTTACATAGAATTTGCATCTAAAAAATAACTCATCTCATTCTCAAAAGACCCACGAGTTCAGATACTAACTATTACAATTTATGCTATATGACATGTTAGGAGAGTTATTGTATAGTAAAGTAAGGAAACAAATTATAATAATTATAGACATGGTAACGAAGTTGAATAATTGAATCTATTGAAGATTATAGCCGTTCATAGTAGTTAAGAATTTATGATACATATATGTTTTGATTAATATATTGAAGATTTAAATGTATTAAGGGAGTAAATTTGAATCTACTGATTGCTCATTTGAATAATACTTGATTAATATGATTTTGAAGAATCCGTAAGCTATAGATATTAATAATTTTGTTAGTTATAAAGAATATTAATGAGTATAGATTTGAAGATGATATTAATGATTAATTCTCAGATGTACAGTATTATGTAATAAGAAGATAACAACATAAATCTTAGTATCTGAACGAAGTATTATTATTTCATAACAATAATCCTGAGATACTCTGCTCTGGTGCCCAAACAAATTTATCAATAATACAACAATGAGTGGAAGTATTCAGTAATAAATATATCTAAATATAATTTACAACACAATAAATCAATTTAATTACCGATTACATGCACTACTGTCTTGAATAAATTATTTAGTCAACATTCGAAAATTACGTGCGCTTCACGAGTAGTTATATTTGGCGCCTTAACGTAGAACGGTAAGTGATATTTGACGCAACCAACGTGTGGCATAATAACCATACTTAAAAATCTTAATATTTGACGCTCAACGACGTGGAGCTTAAAGTCGAAATTTAAATAAGCTCGGCAGAATGAGATGAGTTAGATAATAAGAAACATAATATAAAATTTAAAATTAATGTTAACTCAAAGTAAGACTAGAAAGTTAAGGAATTTTAAGAAAATTAAAAGTAGTGAAATTACAATGGCAAGTAACGGTGATATAAATGGTAGTGATGAAGTAGAATTTGACATTAATAATCAGATGGGGGAAACAGAAAGATTTGAAGAAGTAACGGAGAACGAAGTCGTATTGGCTCCTTTAGAGGCAAGGGGACGAACTGAAGAAAACACAACAAGTACAATACAACACACAAACGCAAATATAGACATGGCCACAATGCTACAACTATTAGCAGAGAATAATAAACAATTAATAACGGAAAATACAAAAGTAGCACAACAAATAACGGAACAATTAACACAACAAATAACGCGACTGGAGGAAAGCACAAAACAACAAATAGCGGAACACATATCACAAATTACACAAAAACTAGAAGAAAACCATAAACAAACAAAACAACTGACCGAAAGCACCAGGAAAATGGAAAAAAGAATTGATGAGGTTAAGGAGAGTATACAAGAAAACAACATCCAGATAAAGAAGGAAGTGGAAAAATACGTATCACGACAAGTAAGCGAACACAGAGAACAGGTAGATCAACAAATCGAAGAGATTAAGCGAGAAAACCAAGAAATATCAACAAAGTTAAGGACAGAAGCGAAAGAGGTGGTACATGAAGAAATAGAGACACTCCAAACGCAGGTGCGGGAACACCTAGAAAGAGGTGAACAAGCAATCAACCAAACCCAGGAGGCAGTTGCACAGGAGATAAAAATAATAAATAAGAAGCTAGTTATCAACAACAAGAAACACGAAGAACAACTGAATCTACAACAAGCGGAAGTTAGCCGCGGGTTAAATGAGGTAGGTGGGCAGTTGACAATGGTGAAAGAAGATATGAAGATGCGGTTAGCACAAATAGGCGCAACACCAGTACAACGAGGAATCATAGTGGAACACTTAAAAAGCGTGTCATTCAACGGGGAAGGTGAGTACCCGATGGAATTTATCAAAGAAATGGAGGAGATCAGAAAAGAATACTATATGAGTGACGGCATCAACTGGATCGCGAGGCATCTAGAGGGAGAGGCGGCGATCTGGTGGAAGTTGACACGACATGAAGTAGATACGTTCCAGGAATTCCAAGAAGCTTTCATAGCAAAGTATTGGAATCAGATGATTCAAGAGGAGGTACGGGACCGCCTAGAGTTCGGAAAATATAGGTACGAGAGTGGTCTCAGCATGGTCCAATATATGGAAAGGTGCATCCCACAGAATCGTCAATTGATACCACCCATATCGGACTAACATTTAATTAGAAAGCTTGCACGCCATTATCACCACGACATAGCAGTAAGTACAGTGACGAGAGGGGTAAAGAACATCGCACGAATTCCAAGTATTGTTAATGGAGTTTTCAGCTATGCGAAAGGCAAACAACGGAGACGCATATAACTCAGTTGAACAAAACCAGGTAAAGACGTAACATAAAGAACGCCCCAACCGCCCGTGGCATAATCGGAGAGTTGACAGACCGGCTGACTACCCTAATGACACCGGACGTAACTACGGGCAAAACAAATTTGAGCAGGATAGAAGAGACGTGAATAGGGGACAGCAAATTCAGGTCAACGCTCTCGCAAGTACAAGCGGAACTCAAGGACAGTCATCGACCCCAAATGTGCAAAGTATGAATTCAAAAAACTAAATAACTATTACCGTAGGAATAAGATAGATGTAGCAATTAGTTGTAAGGAAATCACCACATTTTTGAATATACGTGATGATTTATTAGAAATAGATAAGAAATGGAACGGACACAAAAATTTAAATGTCCAGAATTAGAAATCAGTTTGAATAATGTAACTGATTCAACCGAGTGGTTCAATAAAATAAACACCGAATGTGAAAACTAGATGTATTAAGACTAACGAATACAGTCGTGAAGGGAGCCGTGGGTAAGAAGTCGAAGCAAATTACACAAGTGTTATTAGAAGTAAATTTCGGGGAATTCGTAGTGGATAGTGTGTTTATCATCATGCCTGAATTAATATGTGACTGTATCATGGGAATCGAATTACTACAAGAAGGGGGATGCATTATTAATTTACAAAATAATCGAATTACAACAGGTGATATACCCAAGAGTTGGGAGATGCTAGCGATGGAAAGACACCAAGAAGCAGAGCCTACTACAGCCATAATCCGGGAGAAACTATATAAAGTTAAAGAAATTAGTAATCAAACTAAAAAGAAGTTGGAAGACGTGCTAGTACGAAACCGTCAGATATTTAGAGAGGAACCAGGCAGGGCAATCGGATATGAGCATTGGTTCGTCATAACAGATAAAACACCGTACTGTATAAGAGGATGGCCCATTCCTTTGAAGTATCAGGAAGCCGTCGACAAGGAGGTGAAGAAAATGGAGGCGTGCGGGGTAATCGAACGTGCGGCCAGCCCATATAACCCAACCCTTTGGTAACGGTTATTAAGAAGTATCAATCGATACGGCTGTCTCGACGCGCGGCGGATTAATTCAGTTACCGTCCCAGACTATGACGGGACGGTGCCGATTAATGAAGTGTTGGCGAGCTGCGGGGACATAAGAGTGATGAGTAGCATTGATTTAACAAGCAGTTTTTGGCAAATGCCACTAGCTGAGGAGTGTCAAAATTTCACAGGGTTTCTATATAAAGGGCGATGTTACCGATACACCGTAACACCATTTGGCCTCAAGACCAGACTGGCGAGCCTGACCAGAGGATTGGACCAGGTATTAACGGAAGAGGTAAAACGGTTCACAATAATATACGTCGACGACTGCCTATGCGTATCCAGGAGCGAAGAGGAACATATCAGACATCTAAGTTTGCTATTGGAGAATCTGAGACAGGCTAACCTGACTGTGAACATAAAAAAATCCCAGTTTTTCCGGCAAAAGATTGACTACTTAGGGTACGAGCTTTCAACAAAGGGTATTAGTGCATCACAAGACAAGGTTGCAGCAATAATAAAGTTTCCTCGACCGAAGAAACCTAAACAGCTGAAGGGATTTTTAGGTCTGAGTAATTTCTATAACAAGTATACCAGCCGATACGCCGAAGAGACTCAACCATTGCTACAGTTGTTGAAAAAGGGATCGAAATTTAAATGGACAGAGGAATTGGACCAACAGTTTGATAGGGTGAAACAGCTGTTTGTGGACACCGTCATGCTCAGGCATCCCAACCCTAACAAAAGGTTTTACTTACAAACGGATGCAAGCAAGTATGCATTAGGGGGGGGGGCAATTATACGAGATCGACGAGGACACCAAATCGGGGTAATTGCTTTCACTAGTTGTCTTCAGAGGAGCGGAACTAAATTACTTTACTACTGAATTAGAAGTGTTAAGCGTGGTCCACTGTTTAAAAAAATTTAGGACGTATGTGTTGGGACGTCCATTGACGATAATAACAGATAATAAGGCACTAACGTTTATACAAAAATGCCATCTAACCAATTCACGCATTACACGATGGATCTTGGCCATGCAGGAGTACGATTTTGACATGATACACTGTAAGGGCAAGGACAACATAGTGGCTGACATACTCAGCAGATATCCTGAAGACTCAACGGTGGAAATGCCAATGTATCAGGAGGAGGAATTAGAAATTAGCGCAATGGAGATTAAGATCAACCCGAAGTTGCGAAAACAGCTACAGAATATTTCACAATTATAGAAAGATGATGAGAAGCTGAACAAAATCTTAATTCAAATACAAAACGATCCACACAGTAAATTGCATAGAACATATAGATGGCACAACCAGAAAATATACCGACAGGAAAGCTGAAGATGGAGACTAGTATTAACCAAGGAATTGGGTGAAGAGTTAATTCAAGAGATACATACAGTAAATGGCCATATTGGCATAAAGAGAACTTATGAATTAATCAAAGAGGATTTCACAGGGGACCACTTGTATAAAATCACAAAGCGATTGGTTCGACCTGTGAAGTCTGCCAAAAGTGTAAGGATCACCACAGAAAGTGTATTGGTGAGACCAGGCCAATATTACCAAAATACAAAGGCGAGTTGATCAGTATGGATTTTTACGGACCGCTACCAACCTCAACGGGCGGAGTAAGATATCTATTGATAATTGTAGATAATTTTACAAAATATGTGAAATTATATCCGATGAAAAGGGCAACCACCGCCACAACCGTTAATAAATTGAAAACATATACGAGAATTGGGTAAACCAGAAGCCATATTGACGGATAATTGAGCCCAATTCACCAGCAGGTCATGAGTGAATAACTTAGCTAACCTGGAAATCAAACCAAAGTTCACCGCCATCCGGAACCCATGCACAAATTTGGCAGAAAGGGTAAACCGACAGCTGGGAAATGTGTTTCGTGTATTAGTGGGTGGACACCACACGAAGTGGGCGAAATACATTAAATTGGTGGAGAAGACCATAAATGAAACGTACCACGATACAATTAAAATGACGCCACACCAAGCTCAGTGGTGTCAGAGACCAAGAAGAGTGTGCGAGAAATACATAGACATGGAATTAATGAAAGAAGAAAGAAAGATGAATCCTAGAGACATATACCAAAGGATAAAGAGGAAAGGGGAGAAAAGAGCACAGAAACATAATGCCGATGGACATCAGATGAAATTTAACGTCGGAGATTTAGTATTAATTCGGACTAACCCGATCTCTGACCTAGCAAATAAGATTACGGCCAAGTTTAGTGAACTCTTTGAAGGCCCTTACCAAGTCAAAGAATTAAAAGGCAGTGCAACATACGTGGTAGCCGAGGTCAACAAACTTGAATCTGTGCGTGGAATCTTCAACGTCAGACAGATGAAGCCATACTACCATGAATGATTCACTACGATAATGGGGAATTTAAAAGATAAAAACATATTAAAATTCCTTGACATGAAATATGTATGTAATTAATTTAACTTAACATGCATTATGTATGTAATGAACTTGATTTGACAAAAAAATGTATATATATAACTACTTTAAAACGAAGGAATATGTATATAAATAACTTAATATGGATAAAGTTTGTTAAAGTGGTTATGTAATTAACATAACGTGAATATTGTGAATGTAAAGAACATACAAAGAAAATTTTGTGTGTATAACTAAATGGACAAGAAAACAAAATGTGTAATCCAATATAATGTGATAAGAATATAAAGTAATGTAAATTTAAAAGGGACAGTGATTGTTTAAATAGTATGTCTATATTGTTGACAAGGGATGTCTATATATTGTATTATGTTACTTTAGAATAGAGGGTGCGAGTTGTATAATGTAACGGAGCTAGAGGGAGAAAGTGAAAGTGACAACTAAAGAAACTAGTTTTGACCGCATTGTACTAAAGTAGGTCGCACAAAATGTAAACAAACCTTTTGATAAACGTTTGGTAGAGGCATACAAAATGATTTCACAAATTCTATTAAACAATTCTGGAAATCATTTTGGGGGACAAATGAAACGTTACTGTGAACCTGTGTATTAATTTAATATGTATATAAACACATATAATAATAAATCAACTATTAATGGTATCTATAACAATATATAATATATAAAGCATTGTAATGTACATAGATGTAAGTAAAATATAAATGAAAATTTGAATCAAAAGAGGCTCGACTATGCGACAGTCAGGCGCCGACAAAATAAGTTACAATAGACCCAAAACACCCTTACATGTCATAGAAGCATAAAATGTTTTGTAGAGTAAATACAGCAAAAACGCCCATGTACCGTTAGGTTAACGGTACTGTGTCCTTCAACAGACAATAGATGACACGCCAATAATTATGACTATTTTAGAAAGTAGCGTCACTTTTTAGGAGTCGAACGTCCGCGTAAGTCTATCGCCCGCTCTCTGGCAACCAATCATGCATAGTGTCGGTAGTGAGCGCGAAAAAGATACAGCACCTGAATGGGTACATTCAAATTTACCAGCAAATATTTCAAATTCAGGCCAGTGGAAGTATGATCAACAAGAGCTGTAGTGAGGGAAGGACTCGGAAAACTATAAAAAACAAGTGAAGCAAACGAAAGAGGGAAGTCTAAGTTTCATTTTTCACGCAAATCACGGGAAACCTGTGTCACTCGATGTGAGCATTTTAATACTATAATTCAAAGTTCAAATCAATAGATTAACTCGGTTAAATAGTTGAGAAAGAATAACAGTCATCAAGAAGTTTATTTTATATGTGTGCGCGATAGTACGTACGGACAAGAAGATGTTTAACTTGTGCGCATAGATTGCAGCAGGAAATATACTTAATTATATGTGCGCGACGTTTAGTACTAACGCGAGCGAGTGAAGTAAATAAAGAAGGTTTAATTTGCAAAGTGTAGTGTGATGTTCAACGCAGGATTACAGTTCATCATTCTTTTATTTGGAATCCAGCAACAAGTAACAGTATATCATTTATGATTCACAACTCAATAACTTAACATAGAATTTGCATCTAAAAAATAACTCATCTCATTCTCAAAAGACCCACGAGTTCAGATACTAACTATTACAATTTATGCTATATGACATGTTAGGAGAGTTATTGTATAGTAAAGTAAGGAAACAAATTATAATAATTATGGACATGGTAACGCAGTTGAATAATTGAATCTATTGAAGATTATAGCAGTTCATAGTAGTTAAGAATTTATGATACATATATGTTTTGATTAATATATTGAAGATTTAAATGTATTAAGGGAGTAAATTTGTATCTGATTGCTCATTTGAATAATACTTGATTAATATGATTTTGAAGAATCCGTAAGCTAGAGATATTAATAATTTTGTTATTAGTTATAAAGAATATTAATGAGTATAGATTTGAAGATGATATTAATGATTAATTCTCAGATGTACAGTATTATGTAATAAGTAGATAACAATATAAATCTTAGTATCTGAACGAAGTATTATTATTTCATAACAATAATCCTGAGATACTCTGCTCTGGTGCCCAAGCAAATTTATCAATAATACAACAATGAGTGGAAGTATTCAGTAATAAATATATCTAAATATAATTTACAACACAATAAATCAATTTAATTACCGATTACATGCAATACGGTCTTGAATAAATTATTTAGTCAACATTCGAAAATTACGCGCGCTTCACGAGTAGTTATATTTGGCGCCTTAACGTAGAACCGTAAGTGATATTTGACGCAACCAACGTGTGGCATAATAACCATACTTAAGAATCTTAATATTTGACGCTCAACGACGTGGAGCTTAAAGTCGAAATTTAAATAAGCTCGGCAGAATGAGATGAGTTAGATAATAAGAAATATAATATAAATTTTAAAATTAATGTTAACTCGAAGTAAGACTAGAAAGTTAGGAATTTTAAGAAAATTAAAAGTAGTGAAATTACAATGGCAAGTAACGGTGATATAAATGGTAGTGATGAAGTAGAATTTGACATTAATAATCAGATGGGGGAAACAAAGATTTGAAGAAGTAACGGAGAACGAAGTCGTATTGGCTCCTTTAGAGGCAAGGGGACGAACTGAAGAAAACACAAGTACAATACAACACACAAACGCAAATATAGACATGGCCACAATGCTACAACTATTAGCAGAGAATAATAAACAATTAATAACGGAAAATACAAAAGTAGCACAACAAATAACGGAACAATTAACACAACAAATAACGCGACTGGAGGAAAGCACAAAACAACAAATAGCGGAACACATATCACAAGTTACACAAAAACTAGAAGAAAACCATAAACAAACAAAACAACTGACAGAAAGCACCAGGAAACTGGAAAAAAAATTGATGAGGTTAAGGAGAGTATACAAGAAAACAACACCCAGATAAGGAAGGAAGTGGAACAATACGTAACACGACAAGTAAGCGAACACAGAGAACGGGTAGATCAACAAATCGAAGAGATTAAGCGAGAAAACCAAGAAATATCAACGAAGTTAAGGTCAGAAGCGAAAGAGGTGGTACATGAAGAAATAGAGACACTCCAAACGCAGGTACGGGAACAACTAGAAAGAAGTGAACAAGCGATCAACCAAACCCAGGAGGCAGTCGCACAAGAGATAAAAATAATAAATAAGAAGCTAGTTATCAACAACAAGAAACACGAAGAACAACTGAATCTACACCGAGCGGAAGTTAGCCGCTAGTTAAATGAGGTAGTTGACAATGGTGAAAGAAGATATGAAGATGCGGTTAGGACAAATAGGCGCAACACCAGTACAACGAGGAATCACAGTGGAACACTTAAAAAGCGTGTCATTCAACGGGAAAGGTGAGTACCCGATGGAATTTATCAAAGAAATGGAGGAGATCAGAAAAGAATACTATATGAATGACTGCATCAACTGGATCGCGAGGCATCTAGAGGGAGAGGCGGCGATCTGGTGGAAGTTGACACGACATGAAGTAGATACGTTCCAGGAATTCCAAGAAGCTTTTTATAGTAAAGTATTGGAATCAGATGATTCAAGAGGAATTACGGGACCGCCTAGAGTTCGGAAAATATAGGTACGAGAGTGGTCTCAGCATGGTCCAATATATGGAAAGGTGCATCCCACAGAATCGTCAATTGATACCACCCATATCGGACTAACATTTAATTAGAAAGCTTGCACGCCATTATCACCACGACATAGCAGTAGGTACAGTGACGAGAGGGGTAAAGAACATCGCACGAATTCCAAGTATTGTTAATGGAGTTTTCAGCTATGCGAAAGGCAAACAACGGAGACGCATATAACTCAGTTGAACAAAACCAGGTAAAGACGTAACATAAAGAACGCCCCAACCGCCCGTGGCATAATCGGAGAGTTGACAGACCGGCTGACTACCCTAATGACACCGGACGTAACTACGGGCAAAACAAATTTGAGCAGGGTAAAAGAGACGTGAATAGGGGACAGCAAATTCAGGTCAACGCTCTCGCAAGTACAAGCGGAACTCAAGGACAGTCATCGACCCCAAATGTGCAAAGTACGAATTCAAAAAACTAAATAACTATTACCGTAGGAATAAGATAGATGTAGCAATTAGTTGTAAGGAAATCACCACATTTTTGAATATACGTGATGATTTATTAGAAATAGATAAGAAATGGAACGGACACAAAAATTTAAATGTCCAGAATTAGAAATCAGTTTGAATAATGTACCCGTCATAGCGTTAATTGACACAGGCAGTCAGATCAATGCGATTTCTGCCGAGTGGTTCAATAAAATAAACACCGAATGTGAAAACTGGATGTATTAAGACTAACGAATACAGTCGTGAAGGGAGCCGTGGGTAAGAAGTCGAAGCAAATTACACAAGTGTTATTAGAAGTAAATTTCGGGGAATTCGTAGTGGATAGTGTGTTTATCATCATGCCTGAATTAATATGTGACTGTATCATGGGAATCGAATTACTACAAGAAGGGGGATGCATTATTAATTTACCGATACACCGTAACCCCATTTGGCCTCAAGACCAGACTGGCGAACCTGACCAGAGGATTGGACCAGGTATTAACGGAAGAGGTAAAACGGTTCACAATAATATACGTCGACGACTGCCTATGCGTATCCAGGAGCGAAGAGGAACATATCAGACATCTAAGTTTGCTATTGGAGAATCTGAGACAGGCTAAGCTGACTGTGAACATAAAAAAATCCGTTTTTCTGGCAAAAGATTGACTACTTAGGGTACGAGCTTTCAACAAAGGGTATTAGTGCATCACAAGGCAAGGTTGCAGCAATAATGAAGTTTCCTCGACCGAAGAAACCTAAACACCTGAAGGGATTTTTAGGTCTGACTAATTTCTATAACAAGTATACCAGCCGATACGCCGAAGAGACTCAACCATTGCTACAGTTGTTGAAAAAGGGATCGAAATTTAAATGGACAGAGGAATTGGACCAACAGTTTGATAGGGTGAAACAGCTGTTTGTGGACACCGTCATGCTCAGGCATCCCAACCCTAACAAAGGTTTTACTTACAAACGGATGCAAGCAAGTATGCATTAGGTGGGGGCAATTATACCAGATCGACGAGGACACCAAATCGGGGTGATTGCTTTCACTAGTTGTCTTCAGAGGAGCGGAACTAAATTACTTTACTACTGAATTAGAACTGTTAAGCGTGGTCCACTGTTTAAAAAAATTTAGGACGTATGTGTTGGGACGTCCATTGACGATAATAACAGATAATAAGGCACTAACTTTTATGCAAAAATGCCAGCTAACCAATTCACGCATTACACGATGGATCTTGGCCATGCAGGAGTACGATTTTGACATGATACACTGTAAGGGCAAGGACAACATAGTGGCTGACATACTCAGCACATATCCTGAAGACTCACCGGTGGAAATGCCGATGTATCAGGAGGAGGAATTAGAAATTAGCGCAATGGAGATTAAGATCAACCCGAAGTTGCGAAAACAGCTACAGAATATTTCACAATTACAGAAAGATGATGAGAAGCTGAACAAAATCATAATTCAAATACAAAACGATCCACACAGTAAATTGCATAGAATATATAGATGGCACAACCAGAAATTATACCGACAGGAAAGCTGAAGGTGGAGACTAGTATTAACCAAGGAATTGGGTGAAGAGTTAATTCAAGAGATACATACAGTATATGACCATATTGGCATAAAGAGAACTTATGAATTAATCAAAGAGGATTTCACAGGGGACCACTTGTATAAATTAACAAAGCGATTGGTTCGACCTGTGAAGTCTGCCAAAAGTGTAAGGATCACCACAGAAAGTGTATTGGCGAGACCAGGCCAATATTACCAAAATCCAAAGGCGAGTTGGTCATTATGGATTTTTACGGACCGCTACCAACCTCAACGGGCGGAGTAAGATATCTATTGATAATTGTAGATAATTTTACAAAATATGTGAAATTATATCCGATGTAAAGGGCAACCACCGCCACAACCGTTAATAAATTGAAAACATATACGAGAATCGGGTAAACCAGAAGCCATATTGACGGATAATGGAGCCCAATTCACCAGCAGGTCATGAGTGAAGAACTTAGCTAACCTGGAAATCAAACCGAAGTACACCGCCTTTCCGGAACCCATCCACAAATTTGGCAGAAAGGGTAAACTGACAGCTGGGAAATGTGTTTCGTGTATTAGTGGGCGGACACCACACGAAGTGGGCGAAATACATTAAATTGGTGGAGAAGACCATAAATGAAACGTACCACGATACAATTGAAATGTATGTATATAACTACTTTAACACGAAATAATATGTATATAAATAACTTAATATGGATAAAGTTTGTTAAAGTGGGTATGTAATTAACATAACGTGAATATTGTGAATGTAAAGAACATACAAAGAAAATTTTGTGTGTATAACTAAATGGACAAGAAAACAAAATGTGTAAACCAATATAATGTGATAAGAATATATAGTAATGTAAATTTAAAAGGGACAGTGATTGTTTAAATAGTATGTCTATATTGTTGACAAGGGATGTCTATATATTGTATTATGTTACTTTAGAATAGAGGGTGCGAGTTGTATAATGTAACGGAGCTAGAGGGAGAAAGTGAAAGTGACAACTAAAGAAACTAGTTTTGACCGCATTGTACTAAAGTAGGTCGCACAAAATGTAAACAAACCTTTTGATAAACGTTTGGTAGAGGCATACAAAATGATTTCACAAATTCTATTAAACAATTCTGGAAATCATTTTGGGGGACAAATGAAACGTTACTGTGAACCTGTGTATTAATTTAATATGTATATAAACACATATAATAATAAATCAACTATTAATGGTATCTATAACAATATATAATATATAAAGCATTGTAATGTACATAGATGGAAGTAAAATATAAATGAAAATTTGAATCAAAAGAGGCTCGACTATGCGACAGTCAGGCGCCGACAAAATAAGTTACAATAGACCCAAAACACCCTTACATGTCATAAAAGCATAAAATGTTTTGTAGGGTAAATACAGCAAAAACGCCCATGTACCGTTAGGTTAACGGTACTGTGTCCTTCAACAGACAATAGATGACACGCCAATAATTATGACTATTTTAGAAAGTAGCGTCACTTTTTAGGAGTCGAACGTCCGCGTAAGTCTATCGCCCGCTCTCTGGCAACCAATCATGCATAGTGTCGGTAGTGAGCGCGAAAAAGATACAGCACCTGAATGGGTACATTCAAATTTACCAGCAAATATTTCAAATTCAGGCCAGTGGAAGTATGATCAACAAGAGCTGTAGTGAGGGAAGGACTCGGAAAACTATAAAAAACAAGTGAAGCAAACGAAAGAGGGAAGTCTAAGTTTCATTTTTCACGCAAAACACGGGAAACCTGTGTCACTCGATGTGAGCATTTTAATACTATAATTCAAAGTTCAAATCAATAGATTAACTCGGTTAAATAGTTGAGAAAGAATAACAGTCATCAAGAAGTTTATTTTATGTGTGCGCGATAGTACGTACGGACAAGAAGATGTTTAACTTGTGCGCATAGATTGCAGCAAGAAATATACTTAATTATATGTGCGCGACGTTTAGTACTAACGCGAGCGAGTGAAGTAAATAAAGAAAGTTTAATTTGCAAAGTGTAGTGTGATGTTCAACGCAGGATTACAGTTCATCATTCTTTTATTTGGAATCCAGCAACAAGTAACAGTATATCATTTATGATTCACAACTCAATAACTTAACATAGAATTTGCATCTAAAAAATAACTCATCTCATTCTCAAAAGACCCACGAGTTCAGATACTAACTATTACAATTTATGCTATATGACATGTTAGGAGAGTTATTGTATAGTAAAGTAAGGAAACAAATTATAATAATTATAGACATGGTAACGCAGTTGTATAATTGAATCTATTGAAGATTATAGCAGTTCATAGTAGTTAAGAATTTATGATACATATATGTTTTGATTAATATATTGAAGATTTAAATGTATTAAGGGAGTAAATTTGAATCTGCTGATTGCTCATTTGAATAATACGTGATTAATATGATTTTGAAGAATCCGTAAGCTAGTGATATTAATAATTTTGTTATTAGTTATAAAGAATATTAATGAGTATAGATTTGAAGATGATATTAATGATTAATTCTCAGATTACAGTATTATGTAATAAGAAGATAACAATATAAATCTTAGCATCTGAACGAAGTGTTATTATTTCATAACAATCCTGAGATACTCTGCTCTGGTGCCCAAGCAAATTTATCAATTATACAACAATGAGTGTAAGTATTCAGTAATAAATATATCTAAATATAATTTGCAACACAAATCAATGTAATTACCGATTACATGCAATACTGTCTTGAATAAATTATTTAGTCAACATTCGAAAATTACGCGCGCTTCATGAGTAGTTATATTTGGCGCCATAATGTAGAACCGTAAGTGATATTTGATGCAACCAACGTGTGGCATAATAACCATACTTAAGAATCTTATTAAAGTGTTAATAAGTTAGGAATTAAAAAAGAAAACATTAGTTATGGTATGAGCCTATCAAACTATATAGAGGTCTGCGAACCTCAAACAGTTATTTTATGTAATCTCACTACGGACTATAAGTGATATAAAGAAACAATTAAAATAATATTAAACAATAATTACCAACTACCTAATGTAAGAAATGTGAAAATAATGAAAATAACGGTGATGAATGTTACAAAATAGTGTATAGTAATTACAAGTGCATAGGAAATTATAATTACAAGTGGATCTGGTTATAATTATAAACAGTGAGTAACACATGTAATTTATATAAAATAACTATGTAACTAATCTAATAAGATTAAGCAAGGTGTACAATACTTATAACGAGTGGATTATATCCCTAGAAACTAATTATGTACATCGGGGACAAGTAAAAATAAGATTAGAATAAATCATGTTAATTATAAGGTATAAAAACAACCCTGTGACCCATAAAACATGTCGTGAAGCCAAGAGCTTTACCAAGTAAATCGAGAGATTAAAAGAAGAAAGAAATATTGAATTGTTGAATTTGAAATAAGCCAGAACAGATATAATTCGACGCTGAACATTTCTACTAAAAAATAATGCCACACAGTAAATTAATGAAGGAAAGTTCCAGAAATAATGAAAAGTACACTGGGCGTAATATGAAACACGGAAACTGAAGGCCAGAAAAATTATAACAAGAAAATAATCTGTCAGCAATCTGGTGAGGTGGTTCTATTAACCTAAGACATACATTTGTTCAATCATTATTAAATTTAAAGCAACTAGAACAGTGAACTGATATAACAAAAACACTGTAAACATTATGATTATTAATTTTATTTTTTCATTGTATTTTTTTTTTTTTAGTTAGTTCAGATTAGATTAAGTTGTTTCTTTTGTATAATCCAAAGAACCCATGACACAACACACATACCCAACATCACATAATGAAACTGATTTATAATTGTTATATTTTCTATAATATTTATGACATGTTGTTATGTATGACTTTGACTGTTCATTGACTTATAAATTAATATAAATTTTATATATATTGTTACGACGGTCTACTAGGTACAGTGGAAAACAACAAAATACAGTACAAGACACCAATTAAGTCACTAATCACCAGCTTTAATTTTTACAGTAAAACAGTTCTTAATTAACAACACAGTCTACTACAACAAATCAAATAAAAATTGTTCACACGCAAATAAAATGTCACTAATATTAAACACAATTGTATCACAATTACCGTCCGATTATAAAATAGGGAGGGTTCCTCTTGCCCAGACCTGTTGACTTTTTCTTCGACTAATGCCACTTGCTTAATCAAATGGTTGGTAGACCCTGTCATTTTAGCCATAAAAAGCTGTATCTTCTCTTGGCCAACCTCCAGGACATTCTCTCTTAAGTCCACAACGAATCCGTAGGCATTCATAATGTCCGTGCCAAGAATCACTTCATCGACAATGTCTGCAATGAGTATTTGGTGGCTAAACTCGAGAAGACCCAGACATACATGTACGCCTACCTTTCCTAGCACCTTGACGGGGCTTCCAGTCACAGTCTGTATTGCTAATTAGAGGCTGGCGGTTGCTGACTAAGTCAGGGCGCACAATGGACACTGTTGCGCCCATGTCAACTGTAACGACGTTGGTTTACCTTCCGCAAATCCATTAACGATCAAGTTTCCACTAGTGTTATCTAGCGTGGAAACTGTGTGCTGTTCTGGGGCTTTACTTCTCCAATTGCTGCGATCACTCTCTTCTCTCGGTATTTTATTCTTCCAGCAGTCTACCTGTAGACGACCATGTTTCCCACAGTTGTAACACTTCGGTCTTTTGTCTTTATCCTTTGGTTCGACAGATCGTTGTCGCGCTGCTGACTTCTTAAACTGTTGTTCTTGAATTATCTCTTTATTCTGTCCATTATGACGATACTGTGATGTTGGATCCGTTTGGCTACAATGTGATGGCATACTTTGATTAATGTAGGTCGCCGACTTGGCAGCTTAAAAACGGAAAGCATGAACAAGAGCGTCTGATTTATTATCATGTCGTGCCAGTTTTAACACTTGTTGTAATTGACTATCTCTGATACCGTCAATAAACATAATGAGAGAAATCCACTTCCGGAAGTCCTCTGATTCTTCGAGATAAGCCAATCTCGTCAGTTGGTCGACATTCGCTTCAAACTCTTGAAGGCTCTCCCCTGAACGCTGTCGTCTCGCTTTAAGTTGTTCATGGTACACTTCGCACAAATGCTTGTCACCGTACCGTAATTCCAGAGCTTTTGTTAATTCGGCATAAATGTTCTGATTGACAGATGGCACTTTCTGTATTAGTTCTGAGGTAGGCCCTTTTAAAGCAAGAATTAATGAAAGTCCTTTCTCTTCTTCCGTCCATTTATTTAAGCGAGCGGCAGCTTCAAATTGGCGAATATAAGTTGCCCAGTGAATGCTTCCATCAAGCGTTGGGGCCTTTGCGAACACTGGCCCTACTACAATTTGATTTCTCTAATATTTTGAATCTTCATCAGCATTTATGCTATAAAGATGGTCTTTCTTTATCAACTATTTCTTTGACTAAATGTTCGACTTCCTTTTTAATTTGTTTTATTGAATTTGTAATAGAATCTTCTAAACTTGACATACTTGTTTTTATAGTTGACACAAATTTTTCTATTTCAGATATTCTGTCAACTTGTTTGTTTAGCTCACCTCATGAAAGGACGAATTTTGCAGTGTTATCATCTTGTACGAACGCCTCAACGTCGTCTGCTTGACGACTAAATTCTTCTTTTTTCGTCCCTCTGGTGTTTCATTTTCACGCTTACGTTTTTCGTCTTGTCGTTTTTCTGCCTCTTTTCTTCCCTGTCTTCGTTCTTCTTTTTCTTGTTCCTGACTTTGCTGTAGCATTGCTCGGAATGCTCCTATCATCTGACTGGCATCCATTGTTTTCCGATTAATTACAAAATACTCTCGTCTTGTACAAAGTGTCCACTGTTAACCGTTTTATCGCAGTTCTGACACCACTGTTACGACGGTCTACTCGATCGTCGTTGGTACAGTGGAAACAAAATAAGTACAAGACACCAATTAAGTCACTAATCACCAGCTTTAATTTTTACAGTAAAACAGTTCGTAATTAACAACACAGTCTACTACAACAAATCAAATAAAAATTGTTCACATGCAAATAAAATGTCACTAATATTAAACACAATTGTATTACAATTACGGTACCGTCCGATTATAAAACACAACTCTTAACTAATAACCACATGAACGCCCACAGTAATCTCGCCCGATAATAACTCGAACCGCCCTGTAAATATATCGCACTAATACTGACTTAAGGCCGCTGCCGCCATGTATTTATATCTGCGATCACAGACCAGAATGTTCCTAATTGCGTCTTAGCGCTCGTGTGAACTACGTAATTAACTGCGGCCTTAACACAGTCCGCGCAGCTGGCGCCTTCGTGAAACCTCTCGAAAATGCATCGACAAACACGTAGATTGTTCTGTGATGTCATTAAGAGTTTAAAAGTATGTAAATAAAACCTAATATAGTACTGTAGCTGAAGTAAAGTGTAACTAAATGGAAATTAAGCTCAACAAGTATCAGCCTTTAATCTAAAAAATATTGGTTATCATTGAATGTATGGTCTTTTTATACGAGTTTCATTTGTTTATTAATATAAGAACAATTGTATTTTATTAACTGTTGAATTTAAAATTTTTTCCAGGTGTTTTTCATTGAGGTTTACATCCATGGCGTCTGAAACGCTCATTCTTAGATCTTTTGTAGATCTCAGACATGAAATGATGAGACTTTTTCGGAATTGGGATGACGTCGTCATGTTTGTGAGTATGCAAAAATGTGTTTGATTTTAATTAAAATGAAGCCATTTCATGCCTGTTATAAAGCTAATACACAATTTATAAATCATAAGGTGTACATTTGATTTCCACCAGTGAGCTTTTAGTAAGTTTTATTAAGAGACGTGTGTATATAATGTACAGATTGTCTTCAGAGCAACACTGTAAAGCAAGCAGTTTTTTATACGAGGGTTATTCAAATATGAACAGGATTTTTTACGTGTGGACTCAGGAAGTGGAGTGAGTGAGGTGGGGCGCTTGAGGTAGTTAGGTGGGGATCTATGGAGGTGAGGGAATGCCCAGCCACGCCAGCAGAACAAATTCTTACGTCAGTGTCAGTAGCACAATGTCTGACCACAAGGTACCTTCATCTGTTGCGCAACGGGTAATTATCCGATTTCTCGCCAATGAAGGTGTGAAATCAGCTGAGATTTTGACCAGATCCCAGACATAGTTTGGAGACGCTACTCTGTCGAGAACATAAGTGTTTGATTGGGCCAACAAATTTCAAAGCGGTCGTGATGCAGTGGAGAACCCAAGTCACAGGCCAAGTGGAGGGGCGCTGGTCAAGGCCAAAACTCGCCTGTCAGCAGGGAAAGTTCTGGCAACTGTGTCTTGGGACTCAAGAGGTATGTTGCTGATTGATGTCCTTCATGATCGAAAGACGGTGAATGCGGCATACTACTACCAGCTGCTGGATGACATCAGGGCCGCTTATCGCAACAAATGACGCCAGCAACCAATTTGCAACGTTCTGCTTCTCCATGAAAACGCATGGCCGAATTTACTAAATGGTGAATTTACTGTTTGTGGGTGAGAAAGGTGAGTAGTTAGGTCTTAAGACTTTGAGAAATCTCATTTTGGCCAGGTTGATTTCCTGCTGGAAGAGGTACAAACCAAAGAAATAAATATGGGACGAAAGAAAAAGTTTATCAAATGCACACGCACAAAAAAAAAGATAGGAAACTACAAAAGAATGTGTTCAAACATGTCATGGAATGTGGTTTTTCCCATTATTCTTATTTCATTGCATCATTGTTTGTCTGACGTTCCATTAATTTTATTATTAATTCATATTCTGTGCATTTTTACTTAATAATAACTTTTAAAACATACAAAAAGTCAATTAAAATTTATTGAAGTATAAGAAAAATGCTTCGTGGATGCCTGCCCTCAGAAACATTAGATTTAAACTTTACATACTACATCCCATATTATACTATGCCGTTTGTCCTCTGCTAACCTTGAGGTGTTTGTCATACATAATTGAATGTTCTTCATTTTTTCAGACACATGACCACCACGAGGCCTGTATATAATGTAGAACCACTCATCAAGTTACCTGTGGTGTTATGGGAATGAAAACCAGTTCACACTGCACTTTCTAAAAACTGCCAGGACGTACAGAATAATGGCAGTACCTTTTGTTTTCCATGCATTCTCATGAATCTTCCCACATGTGGCCCTATAAATAATTTTGTCCATACTGGTCATATACCCATTCTTCCCAAAGCCCCCACAGATGTTTCTAACTTCTTGCTGTGACAAACTTTCATTTGAACAAACCCGTACTGCATGAGGATGAAATGTTTTAATAACTCCTCTTTTTAAGTGCTCTGGCTGATTAAAGTCAGCATTTAATACAGAACCATGTTAGTATGTTTATAATAAATGGTGGTACTAAATTTGTGTTTATGTCTGATCTACATGTTGTAACGGTACATTTCTGGTCCTATAACATTTTTGGGAAATAATTGTTCTAAAGCCTAATTGTTGTATTTTATTTTAAAATCCCATATAAAAGATTGGTAAAGTTTTATTGAGAATTTTCAATAACGTAATATTGAGCGGACAGGATTTGTGTCGAGGTCAAAGGAAAATCACAGTAACAGCAAAAAACAGTTCGTCATAGCCTATGATTACGTCAGCCAAAAGAATGCAAGACGCATTAATATACTTTTGTAAACAACCGGGGCTTGGCCGTTCAAACAAAGGACTGGTGACGTAGTTTTGCCCCACCTTAGCAGTGCTCAGTTACAAAACTCTGCCATTCTCATCTCGACAGTGAAGGGTGCCGGCCGGCGGATTCACAAAGTTTGTCTATCTAAATTTTACACTACCAAAGTTTATTAAATATGTGAATATAACAGTTAACAGTTTTGGGTTTAAACATCGAAAGCGTGTGATCAACGATGGGACGCTACTAAAACGAGAGTGTGTGATCAACGATGGGACGTTTTTGATGTCCGTGACTCAAACGTACAGGGAGTGACAGCTAAGTACAGTTGGCTGTAAAACCCAATCAAATATAAAATATCAAAATCAAATATTCAAAATTATTCAAATTTAGTAACATGAGCTCATTTTAAAGAAATTGTACCAGAGCATGAATGGGAGAGAGTGAGGAGAGTGGATACTAAAATAATTCAATATTAATAAGTGCTGGGTTGTGCCGCTAATTATATTTATCAGGTTTATTATGTAATATTATAATACATTTTGGAGGGCTTATAAAATGTTCTAAGGGTTTAATGTTTGCTAAACGCCACATGGCGAAATATGTACATATATGGTACAGATAGAGTCAATTTTCAATGTGTAGAGTCATTTAAAAAAATAAAAGGTCAATGGTACGTTTTATCTTGAGTACGATTATTTCAGGTAATATATTCCACGACCCTGGTTCGTGTAACCCGAATTCTGGCCTTCAAGGTAAGTTTTGTGTTTTGTTGTACAGTGTGGCAACATGGCGCCCGATAAGTGAAAGTGATTATTTTAGTACACATCAGATAAATGTAACCAATTAATTTAAAGTAAAGAGTTACAATTGGTCGCCTTGCGAACAGGGACTCTACATAAAATTTAATTTTATGTGGAGTACACTTAGCGGAGTGTGGAATGATTACCTGGAGTACTGGAGTAATATTTTGAAAGTACGTAGACACGTGCGTAAGGTAGGGTTAAGTTACGAGGTTATAGACATATATGTGTTAGAGATATAATAAACAGAATGAGTACCAATGACAATAAAACAATAGAAATCAGTGCAACTGATGAAAATTTGACTAGTGAGATGGATGTTCCATTAACACAAATTAGTCAGATTGGCGAGTCGAGTACGACTGCATCTGTAGCGTCAGAGAAAGTAACAATATCCATCTCAACTCGGTCTGAAAATAAAACAGATGACATAACGGCAATGATGCAGTTGCTATTAAAGATCGATAGTAAATGTGACAAACAGAATGAAAATTTTAATAATTTCAAAAGTGAAATAAAAAATGAAATTACAACACAAAATATGCAAACTAAAAATGAAATTAAAAGTGATTTTACTGAGAAGTTTGACGAAATAAAAAATGAAATTAAAAAACGAAATGATAATTTTGATAAACAATGTGACGAAGTGAATAAAAGGCTAGATGAGAGGTTAAATCAAATAAGGAATAAGAAGGTAAGTAGCAGTGAAAATACGACGAAAAACAAGGTGCTAATTAATAAGGTGAGTAACAATGATAATTTGAATAATGAGTTTACAGGTAGTAATAATGATATGATTAAGAACATGGTGTTAGAAAATGATGATGAGAATATTGGGAGTGATAATAAGATGTTAGAGTGTGTTGAGTTAGAGAGAGAGATGAGAGAAAGTATATTTGTAAAAGGGATGCAGGGGGTAGAATTTTCCCTTAATGTTGTAGTAGGGGGTGAAGAAATGGCTTCACGTGTGTTTAGCAAGGACGTGAGTTCCTCAGATTTATATTTGGGAGACGATAGGTCTACAAATAGAGTTCCCTGGTGTTTTTGTGTACCTCATAGGTGGTGCAGTAATTATGAGTTAGTGACCCCTGCATATTTGGAGAGAGAGTGTAGCTTGGTGTTATGGTGAGAAATATATTGAGAGAGAGAGAAAGAGAGTAATAGATATTTTTAAGATAAATAGAAAGTATAGAGAATTTGTAGAAAGGTTAGGAGTAGAGATGGTGGATAATTATAGCGAATACTTACCTTGTAGTGAAATTGAGATAGCAATAATAGTAGATGATGATAATAATGATAAAAATTGCTTACCTTGGGAAGTAACAGGTGTCGTAGTAGATAATTATGAGAACGATAGTAATGACTTTATGACTTACATGATTATGACAGATAATACTGAGGTAGACAGAACCATTACCGATGATGACATGGTATATGATACATTGATATGGAATAAAGCTATTAATACAAACGAGATTGTGGAAGAATATAAAAATGTAGATAAATATTATATTGATAATAATAATATCATTTACTTAATAAAAAATAAGTTGTATAGACCTAAGATTCGACTGTTATTCAATGGTGGAGGATAGATTGTTTTATTGTGTAACGAACATTAATATATGTGAACAGTGGTTTTGAAATGGACTGTATATGGCCTGATTTTGGTCAATGATAAAATAATAAGTTGGATTGTATATTTTTTTTGTATTACTGTCAATGTATTTGTGTATTCTTGATGTTGTGTATTACAGGTAATGTTATGCAAACTATGTATGTAACAGTAAATTATAGTTTAATTGATTTGATAATAACAATTAACATGTTTTTGTTTTGACTAAACAAGTGATGAATAATGAAAGTTTAATTAATTGAAGTAAATAATTGAAGATTAATTACTCAATTAATGTTGTACAAAATAAAGTTTGTAATAAAGTTAAATGATTAAGCATATATATATCTTTGGATATCGAGATGTATTGTTATGAGTAGGTGAGGGATGAATTTTCTAATGCAATTGTCAATGGTCACAGAAATGTAAAGTGTTTAAAAGGGGATAGAGATTGGGTGATAATTATTAAAATAAAGGCATGTGAGTTAGTCAATTAAAGTTAATGGGAGTTAGATAGATAAGAAGTTTAAAGAAAATAATACACAAAGAGAGTATTAGATATTTTAGGGACACAGTAGTAGTGATTATATGTAGAGAGGTGAGTAAAGTAAAGGGTAAACATATATTTGTTGATGATGATATTTTGTAGTGGGGGTGAGGTGATAAGGAGTGGCCAACGTATAGCGTTGTGGCAGGTAATAGCGTATTTTAAGGGAGTGTTTGCCGATATTTTGGAAGGGCAAAAATTTATGAATGCATATGGCCAGGTAGGGAACACACATCTTAGTACAAAGACGAGCGGTGCCAGAGGATTTAAATGGAATTAGTGAAGTGGATTATAATTGAGAAATGGGTGTCCCGATATGTAAATCTGGTTGGTGGTGGTTAGTAGAAAGAAAGGTGAGTAAGATTATAAATGTTAGTGCCTATAAAATAAGTCAAATTATAGTGAATACAGGAGTCACCCGGACTAATCAATGATAAAAATGTGAAGAGTAGAAAATTCATAGTAGAAAGGTAATAAGAAATGAAATAATAATAATAATAATGTAATATGAATACTGATAATAAATTTGAAATTGTGAAGAATTAAATGGTAGTAAATTATAAATAATTGATGGCTAATTAATAAAAGTTTAATAATTAAAAGTATTAATTAATTAATTGAAATTGTAATTTTTATAATTTTATATACAAATTTAGAGATGTAGGGTGTGTAAATTTTGATCAAAGTTAAATGTGATTTGGTTATTTTAATGTGATAATCTCAATGTTAATTATGAGTGTATTATTATGTATTATGTATTAGCATAGGAATTTGAACATGAATCATATGTATGTATAAGAAATAGTGCGTGTGGAGGAGAAAGAGGGGTAAATATTGTTAACAGCGCCGGATTACTTACTGTTAATGATAATATTAATGATAATAATAGTAAATTTTTTATATAAAATGTTTAGGAAGAGGGAGATTTTGGTAATTGTATCCATAAATATTGGATTATATGTTTCAATTGTAGTATAAAGATTTGTGTTTCTTCTATAATTATATTAATTATGAAAACAAAAAGGGTTAATTATTATCGATGGGAATCGAAAAAATTTTATAATGTTAAGGGTAGTCAATGAAGATATAATTATATTATAGTCACTTCTATATAATTCTTGTTGAATTGAAGCAAACCCAGTGCTTCTTAACACAAACCAGCACATAGCTAAGGGGAAACAGATCAGCTAGGGATATGGTATTATATCAAGCCACTATTTTGATATTTGTGATTTGTTGTTTCAGTGTTTGGTGATGTTGTGACGGCGGTCCTGAGCTGGCCAGCGCGTCAGAGCAGGAGCGTAAAGCGCCTGATTGGCCTTATGGTGTTGGGATCTCGTAGGAGAAGTCCAGTAAGGTCATGCAGGTACTGTCAGCCTCATCGGACCACGGGTGAGTTATTGTATTCTTTTCACATAAATAGTAAGGGGGTTGTGGCGACATATCCTGGCTGATCCCTTTAGGAAGTACGAATGTGTCAATGACAGTTTTTATGCTTCGGCATAAAATCTTTCATTGAGGGGGTTTTGTAACGGTACATTTCTGGTCCTATAACATTTTTGGGAAATAATTGTTCTAAAGCCTGATTGTTGTATTTTATTTTAAAATCCTATATAAAAGATTGGTAAAGTTTTATTGAGAATTTTCAATAACGTAATATTGAGCGGACAGGATTTGTGTCGAGGATTTGTGACATTCTTTCAAGATGCCACTATCTTACCACGCAGTTGTACATTATACTGAATCTGTACAGATTATCAACTTGGTTAGTGGGTGGAGGATGTCCATTCAGTATTACGCTAGTTAATTAAAATGTGTTTGTCTCTGACTATAGTGTTTTCTTGGTCTTCTGAGTGCTGTGTGTGGTTTTCAGTTACTCTATCCAGCTGTCTATGCATATGTTTCATCAGCATTAACAGTGCGGCGGTAAGTAGGTATTGTTTAATATGAATCTTAAAACAAGAACTTGATTGGATGTTGTGAAACAATATGAGTTAATTCAATTGATATTTATAATATTTTATCTTACCTTCGGGTTCTCTTTCCAAGGTCGTACAGACGAAAATCAGCTGCAGACAAAGTTATTGAGGAAGGACGGTATAACAACACAATTTATATTTAAACGAATTTCTTATGGTTTATTAAACAAATTATTTACTCTCATTTTGACCACAATCAAAAGTTTTAATTGGTCTTCAGACCTATGAATATGATCTTATGAAATCAAACAAATTACTAACCTAAACATTTCTTACTATGACATCTATTGGACTGTAACAAATTATTTATATATTTAATATTTATAATGAATCAGTACGCTTTATTTTTATTTATTGAATTTTTATCTTCTCCCCTTAGGGATCTCTGTTTCTTAATAAAGTGTCTATAAAAGTAAATTTTGTAATAAAGTAATTACAGTTTTAAAAGTGGTACTCATCCTAGTAGTGGTTTCACTCCAATGAAAACCCATATTGTTCACATGTAATAACCGTGACACATGTTCACTAGTTGACCGATTTCTGAGTTTTCTCGCACTCACGCCACTGTTGATACTGAGTTTACTGTTTTTGTTTGATGGTTCTCACTTGTTTAATGGTTCCACGTTATAGAAACACGATAAAGTCGGCCGACGTAATTTTTCTCGCACTTAGATGTTGTTGTAGGCTGGCCGCGCGGCCATGAGGTGCAATGGAACTGAACTCAGTTACTGCGCTAAGGCAGAACACACGGAGTTTTCTGGTCACGTGATCGTCAGTCTGTGCTCCAATTGGTGCTGCTTAAAAGAGCGCTATAACACAGGCATAAGGTTTAGCAACCTTTTGCCGCCTGATGCAATATGACGTTACATTATTTTCTCCGTGATTCACGGCTGACGCAAAATTGTGTGTTGTTTCATCATCTGGCTGGACTGTTTGAGTGCGGAGACAAAACACAGACGTTTTGTTTTGTAATAAACACTGCATACGTGGTTGACTAAGTCGAGGTTCTAAAAAGGTGAACAATGACTACATCGGGAATACAAATTTTTTAAGATATTACCTTGGCCATACAATTCCGTACCGTTACAATACCCCCCCCCCCCCCAATGAGAGGTTGAAGGCCGAAGCATACAAACTCTTATTGCCTAAAACCTAAGAGGATCAATGAGGATATGGCGCCGCAACCCCCCTGAACTCTATTAAAATCATGGGTACTTACCCCCCTAGTCTGGTGACTGTGGCAGCACCCGTCCGACATTACTGGATTTCTCTGTACGAGATCCCAACACCATAAGCCTGGGCCGATACCCGCCACAGTATCACCCGACTCTAAAACATTCAATTAAGATTTAACAAACAGCCTTCCATCCCTCCATATCCACAACTGATTTGTTTCCTCTTAGCCGTACTGGTTCATTATCAGAAAAGGACTGATTCATGTTTATTACAAAATATAACGTAGTATAACTTTTAAATTGTCCATCTTCAACAAGTTACATTGTTTCAACAATATAGCTTAACCCTCGAAGATACAGTGTTAACAAAACAATATGAGTTTACAGTAATACATATGCATTCCAGACAAATTAAATAATGTTCCAAGTACAATATTGCCCAGCCAAAATAACACATCAATTATAACTAAAAAATATAAGATATCCTTAACTACTTTATATGTATATAGAATAAAATTTTTTTTTCTACCCCCCTAATAGTCCCTTAACCCCTGATACCCGTTTCAATCTGCTGTGTGCAGCACTAGGCTTCTTGGCCCTACAGACCTCATCCTAGCCGTGATCACATTTCCCTCGTGACCTGTAACTGGGTCACCCCCTAATCCACACTCACTATTACCCCCCCTGGACTGTAGCGCCCAGTTGCTTCCACAAGGACTGATGCGGAAGGGGTGTTTTTTTTTCTTTTATTCCACCCCCATCCTTGCTTCGGCGTTACAATAAAATTCAGTGTAGTACTTACTGGTATTGAATGATATGCCCCTAATAGACTACCACCCCTATCTGGGTGAAAATAGCCCTGTTCCAAAATTTAGTAGATTCCCCAAAAAAAATAACCCCCCTACTAAGTCTAACAAACCACCGGGTTAACAAAACAAAACAAACCACAAGCCGGTTATATCAAGTAAAATTTATGATTTGTCACAATTAACTACTTTCACGGTCATGATCCGGTGAGGTCATGGCCGCACTTAGGTGGGGAATCTACAGTTAAACATAAAACAGATTGTTAATTATAAAAGTTTACATGAATAGTTATATGCACATCTTCTTTTACAAACACTATCTTAGCCCAAACATTTTTGATTGTATTCACACAAAATATCCTTCAGTTTTCAATTTAAATAAAGTTCATCAATTATTTATTTTACAATTACAGTCAAAATTCAGATCGAAATAGATTATTTATTTAAACGCATCACTAACATTCACATTATTAAGTTAATCTAGGGGCAACTCCAATTTAATTTAGTTTCTTCATCTATTCAAAACAATTTCAATTGCTTTAATTACCTTCTTCAAAATGATTCTAATTGGTTTAATGTTTAAATTCTCCTTAGTGTTTCAATAAATTTTACAAACATTACATCATTTGTTTAAAATCTCTCCTTAACTTCCTCCATAATCACATTCTATATACCATGCATCTCTACTCATAACCTAACATAGCAGGTACCACAAAATAATAATTTAACCTTTTGGTTACATGACTTTTATTTTAAAATATTTTCACAAATTATTTTTTTCTTTAATTACCCGTGAATAGGTTATATCTTATATGTACAGAATAATGGTTTACCGAGATGTGATTGAAGACGAACAGAACCCCACTTCAATGAAAGTGAACAAAACCTGTTGACAGCCCTGAATTCCTTATCTGCCTCCTTCCCCAACAAATAAACACAAACCACAACCACTAATCTACAACCCCATCTCAGTAAGCCATAATTCTATTAGCTTATACAGAAATTTATTATTTCGTTTGTTTACTCAGCCACAAAAGGTCTTTACTGCCCGCCTAATTAAGGGTTGAGTTTACAATTCATAAATAACGCCAGTTTTTTTAAAATTTGAGGATTACCCTAATGTATTATTTAGAATTAAGGTAATCAGAGGTCCAAAAAAGTGTACCAATTTATGTAACTATTTTTATGTTTTCTCTAAGGGGAGGGTTAGGGAAATCGGGAAAATGAAAAGGGCAAGTGTCATTAAAAGGTCAAGAACTAGGACTAAAGGTAAGGACAAGGTTCCCTCCGGACATAATAATAAATGGAGAAAACCAGGGCTCGCGTGGGCAGGGGCGCGTCCCTGAAGTAGACGAACCCCACTGGGACAAGTGGGGAACATCTACCCGCTGCCATTTACTGTTTTATATTAAATTCCTAATTTTATATTTATTTAGTTTATATACAATTACAAAATTTATTTTATTATTTTATTTTAGCCAATACTTTTTTAAATTGGTGGCGTTATGGGTACCCACTATTTCCCCCGTCATTTGATTTCGTAAAACGTAGGCATTATCCATTTTAATTTCAACTACTTCATACGGTCCTTCATACAACAAAAAGAATTTTTTAATCTCTTTATCTTGTGCACTTGATAAATCGTGTCTTCTCACTAGTACCAACTGACCTATCTCGTACTTAGTCCACTTACCTTTGGCATCATGAAGCCGTTTTCTTCTTTCTCCCTTAGTTAATAAGTTTTCATTGGCAAGTTTAAGTTTTACTTCCAGATCTCGGGTGTTGTTTTCCGGTGGGAAGTTGAACAGTTGTTCCAGAATCCTAGGTGGACGTGTTCCCTTGACTAGCTCGTATGGTGTGAACCCCGTTGATTCATGGGTGGTACAATTTAACCATTCTTCAATTCTCCCCACGTATGCTGGCCATTCACTGTGTTTAGCATGGCAGTACGCCCGGAAAATTCTCCCTAATTCTCGCATGACGCTTTCGGCTTGGTTCGACTGAGGATGGTATACCGCCGTGTGTTTAGGTATGATGCCTTCCCAACCCAAAGTTTGTCGCCATATTCCGCTAATAAATTGTGGTCCATGATCAGATAGTATTATCTTGGGATTATTCCTTTTTATTATTTCATAAACCTCGTCAACATTAGTTATTTTTGTCCAGTCTCCCTTAAAATTATTTGTTATTCCCATGTCATTTGTATCATCATATTCATTTACTATATCAATCACATCACAAGGTAAGTGTTTATCATCTACAGAGGTATTATCAAAATAATCATCAACCCCTACTACACCCGGTAAGTATTTCATATCGTCTATTTTCTCCAATTCTAACCTCTCTATCAACTCTTTATAGCTTCTACTTAACTTAAATACCTCTATCATTCTCTCTCTCTCTCTCTCATCATCACTTTCATCACAATACCTGTCACCCCACCACTGACCTACTTCACTCCATGCAAAGGGCACAACAAACTTACTACACCTCTTGGCTCTTCCAAGAACACCACAAAAAATTAAGGGACTACTCAAAGACACCTCGTCTTCCACATAACCTCTGGAGGAAACTCTGTCCTCATAAAACATTTGTGAAAACTCTGTTTCACCATATACTCGGGGGAAATCTGCCCTTTGCCCACCTAACCTCTCTTCACACTCTCTCACAACTTCACCAGCACTCGCTAACACTTCGTTATTAAACTCTACCTCAACAATATCTTCATTATCACTCTCAATATTAACCACCTTACTCTCTAGCACCACATTTTTAATTTTATCATTGTTATTCTCACTTTTTACTTCAATATTAGATTCATTACTGTAATTACCACTTACCGTGTTATTAATTATTTCTTCACTATTTTTGTTCTTGTTACACCCACCTGTATTTATTCTCCATACTCCCATTCTCTCAATACTTTGTTCTAAATCATTAAATTTAGTTTCAATCGGCTTTATCAAAACGTTTATTGATTTCATTAATATGGTTTTTTAACTCACTGAAATTACTTTCACATTTGATTTTTTGTTCATTTAGTTTGACATTTACTTCGTCAAAATTACTATTTATTTTATCAAATTTATTGTTTATTTCATCGAACTTGTTATTCTGTACTTCGAAACTACTCTTTATTTCTTTAATTTCATTCTTTTGTTCATCAAATTTGGCATCAAACGTTACGTTAATATTACTACTCAGGTTATCGGACATTGTTCTCATGAAATTATATATATCGTCCAGTGACAACTCTTTTACTTTACTGCTTACAGGAGTAGATTCTGCTTTTGCTTCACTCAATATTACCGATTGCGTCAAATTATTTTCGTCTATCAGGGTTGGAGTTGTCTCCATTCCTGAATCATTTATATCATCTGATTCGTATAAAACGCTTTCTTTGACTACATTAGGGTCTGAATGAATTTCTACCTTCCCCGTGACAGTTACGTCCATCGTACTGACTTTATTTTCGTTTTCCATTTCTATCTTATTTACGAGATTTTCCTCTACACAAAAAAAATCAATCTTATATGTATTCAGTATTATTCAATATAGTATAACATAAGTACCACTTAACTATAACTCACGGGTGTATCTATAGCTTTTCTATGGGGGGGGTTATAGCCAACCAAATTGTCAATTCTCCTCTCTCTCTCTCCCCGAGTATACGAGTACTTTGTTATGTTTTTAGGCTGTTTTAAGAAATAACAAATTATGTCATTGAAGAATTTATTAAGGTATTTTAGTTTTACATAATTAGGTTCAACCTCTTTCTTCTTTCAGCTAACCTATTTACAATTTCGTTGGGTTCCAGTTCCACCACCACACCCCGGTGAATGCTCATGAGAGCGAGGCCAATAAGTCTCTCATCTCCCTCTTTATTCCTTAGGTAGGTTTTCAGCCTTTTAAGGTTAGAAAAGGTTCGTTCAGGCGTCGCAGTTGATACTGGGAGCGTGGCTAAGATCTGAAGCAGTTTTTTAATGATTGGAAAGAAAAGTTCATCACACTGATCCATAGCTTCTAAAGCGGTGGTGGGTTTTTCCAGTGTGCACCAGTGGTTGTGCCAGAGCTCATACTCACTTAACAAGCATTTCTCTTCATCTTCATTAAGGAATATTTGTCCAATTTTCTTTAAAATTTCTTTTGTTTTTTCATCGTTTTTGGTCCGGTCAGGTAGAAGAAGTTGAATTCCTGCAATTGTTTCCTCGTGAAGTTTAAAGCGAGCATCAAGCTCGGTGATTACATGTTCGGTAAATGGGTAAAATATGTTTCGTCGATAGTAAACTTCAGCCGAGTCCCCTGGTACATTACTGCGCTTGGTTTGTCTTCCAGTCACTCTTGGAACAATTATGTCACTTGGACTTAACTGTTTTGCTTCCTCAAAAAGGGTTGAAAATTCACTTTCATTACGGATGTTTTGTAAGGTAGTTTTACTGTCTTTACATAACTGCAAGTGTTAGTTAAATCTACATTGACTCTTTGCAGTATCTTGTTTAGGTGTGCTGTGTACAAGAAAACTTTTCTTAGAATTACCAGGGAAACTAGAAATTGATTACTTTCCATGGAGACATGCAATTGGTATGCTTGGGTGGCGACATCCCTTCCAGTTTCTTGGAGTGCTTGGAGTGTTGCAAGTACTACGGGGAACATCTCAGCAAACTTTTCGACGGCTGAGTGTTTTTCAGTCCAGCGTCTCACAAAGCGAGATGAGCGTTGAATGAGGCGCTCCAATTTCGTCTGCAGTTTTCTTTAAAAGGCCAACTCGAAGTGGTGATTGTCGAAAGAAGTTGATTATACTTTTTATAGTTCCGATGCAATTGCGAATCATAGGTATCTCACATGAATGCGCCAAAACTAAGTTTAGGGTATGGGCCGCACAATGTACGAACAGCGCTCTAGGGTATTTGTCCATAATTATTCTTCTAACGCCCCTAAATCGGCCGCTCATGACAGCGGCTCCGTAATAACCTTGGCCAACTAAGTTCTTCAAATCTAAGCCAAATGACTTGAGTCTTTGTATGATCGTGGATGCTAAAGCTGGTGCTGTAACATCCTCAACGTGGACAAATTCAAGGAAGTCCTCCCGGATAACAGCCTTTCCCGATGAGCAGTCTACATAACGCAAGCACAGTGCTAGCTGTTCATGCCGCGATATGTCTTGGGTTTCGTCTGCGAGTACAGCAAAGAAGCCAGACTGTTTGACTCTCTTTATCAGTTGCTCTTGAATAGCATTTCCACACAATTCAATTAGTTCATTTTGAATACCTGACGATGTGTACATAGCCCGAGTATGAATGCTTTGAGTAAGTAGGTGATTTTTAAGTGCTTCATCGCCAGATCGGGCACGAAAATGAAGAAGTGCTCGGAAATTTCCGTCATTACGTGCGGGCTCTGCAATACCGATTTCACCAGAGTCTTGTTTTCCCCTTAAGGACATTTCCTGCCGCCCACAAAATAAGATTGTGTCCACTATGGCTGTAAGTCTTTTTCTGTTTTCTTCCGCAATTTTTTTATTTTCCACATTAATTGATTCTATAACATCAAGCGTTTGACCTTCCATAACCCTTACGAAATGTTTTCCCCGTTCCACGGCAAATTTATGATAATTGGCATTTCCGTGATGATAAAAGTTCTCCAGCGCTTTCTTCCAGTTATTAAATGGCTTAGCGACAAAGGCTCCAAGTTCTGGACCACCGCGACCACCTTGCGTCCGCCCAAACAAAACACACATTTTGCATAATGCTCCCTGTGCAATATTTGAATACACTAACCATGGATTTTTTGTAGTCCAATGACGTTGAAAGGAAAGATTTCTTTAACCAGTGACGGGAAAGTTAAAAGTCTCTGGAGGGTTCCAAGTTTCTTTCAAAGCTTTCAACTTCTCTTCATCATTTCTTGGAGGATAAGACAAATATTTGCCAATATCGTACTCGTGTATTAACGAAGGAGGAGCCAGGCTAGCTGAAAAAGACAAATTTTGCATTAAAAGAAGCATAATAAAGCTTACCTACTACCCCACTCCAAAGATATTTACTTAAGAAAGGTACACTAGACTCTGCACGCAGGGATTCCGGATTGGTGAGAGTGCCGGATTACTGAGATATAAATGAAAAAAACTGTGATTTTTTTTATTAAAAAAGTAATTTAGCAAATATATTCTATGTCTATGCTATGTAGAAAATACATAGGCCCTACATATTAAAACTCAACCAACTCGCATATAATAACTTAGGAGAAACATTCTTATAAAATCAAATAATTATACAAATAAATTAAAATATGTAAACAGCGGCCGGATTACAAAGCTCAGCAAGAGTCTAGTTACTTACCAAGGCCTGTTTCACTGCTGGTACTCGTTGAGGGGCCTGGAACATCTGGATTATATTCCACAGGCGGAGTGGTTATGCTCTCCTCCTTCTCACTTAAACCGTCAAGTGTTTTCTCCTTTTTCGGAAAGAATCCCAAGAGAGATTGCTGCAACGTGCGCTTCATTTTTCGTTAGCTAAAACAATACATTTCATGCGTAAAGAACCATACTCTCTAAACTTAAATTAGTCAAAAAATTAGAGAGTAGCAGTGGCGAACTAAGGGGGGCGGAGGGGGCGGCCCGCCCCGGGCCTCTGGTCCTGGGGGGCCTCCAAATCTCGAGGGCCTCGAGATTTGGAGGCCCCCCAGGACCAGACCATTTTTAATCAAATCCCAAACAAGGCCAAAATATGTTCAGTAAATAAGAGGCAGTTTGGAGTTCGAGGCCCCATACGTATGCAAAATATAAACATAGGTACCTACTTACCTATTATCAGGCCTATTACCTATTATCAATGGGTGTGTTCAGAATTTTTAGAATTTTTGTAAAACGTTGCATGAAACTTAAAAACTGTAGAATGATAACCAGTTGCCTGCTAGACGCAATTATTCTACATGAAACGTTTTATGGGAATTACTTGTAGAAAAAACAGGAAAAAGTTTGAAACGATTGTCTGATACTCGCTGGAGTGCTCATTACAATTCAGTTAAAGTCATAAAAGAAAACGTGGAAACAATTGTGAGCACTTTGGAAGATATGCAAGATCCATCCAAGGCAAACCTTGATACTAGATCTGCAGCAAGCTTGCTCCTTCCAGCTATATGTGATTTTACCTTTTTGACCTACATCAACTTTTGGCACACGATACTGGAGGAAGTAAATTTAGTCCAACAATATCTACAGTCTCCAAAAATGACTTTGGATAAAGGACTCGCCAAATTAAAAAACCTGAATGAGTTTTTAGTGACGGAACGAACTACAATTATAGACAATGCTGTTACTTTTGGCACTAAAAAATGCAATGATATGGACATTAACATTGACCGACGAGGAAGAAGGAGGGTAAATTAAAACAGTGCCGGGTGAACTAGCTCATGACGCTGGATTATCGATTCAAGAAGAAGTTCGTCGATCAATGTTTGAATGCATAGACCGATTTATACAAGAATTGTCACAACGATACACGGCCATGAAGGAAATTACCAAAATTTTCCAAATTTTTGAAACAAAATTTATGCTTGAAGCTTCCGATGACGCTCTGGCTGTAGCACTGGAGAATCTGGTAGAAATTTACGATGAGTTTGATAAGGAGCAGGTGCTGCAAGAAATAAAAAGGTATCGTAGGCATCTACGTGCAACCGATACGAGTGTGGACGTTGCTGCTAGATGGACAGCCCAAGAAATCCTTCAATTTATAATTAAATGGGACTTCAGTGAATCATTACCCTGTACATCACTTATAATCCAATACTTCTTGACTATTTGTGTCTCAGTCGCATCATGCGAGAGAAGTTTTTCTAAACTGAAACTAATAAAAAATTATCTTCGCTCTACGATGAATCAAGAACGACTAGCCAATCTGTCCATTTTATCAATTGAAAGAAAAGTTTCAAATGAAATAGATTTCAACGACGTTATTGAGAATTTCAGTAAAATAAATGCACGAAAACATGTACTATAATAATATCAATAATAACTACTATCTCGTACTAAGGTTACAAAACTAACTGATATTATAATTGTACAAGCTTTGTTTGCAGACATATAAAATAAAAGGTAATTTTCTTATTCTATTCTTTATTATTTCTTTGCACTCTACCTGATTGTTCCTGTGCTAAATGCTGATTCGTATTCTAAGTTTCTCACCTATATCTTTAAGTATGTATATTACAATTACTAGAGCGTAGAGTACACACATTATAAATACTTGATTTTTTTTTCAGCCATTACATCTATATTATTCATTTTTTACAAAATGTACACTACAAATACATCAATTTCTAAGCAGACCGGGGGCCTCATTTAGTTTCGCCGCCCCGGGCCTCCGACGGGCTTAGTCCGCCACTGGAGAGTAGTAATATTAAAATTAGTTTGCTATTGACAGTTGGGACTGATGAGTCATCGACTAACTGTTGCCTTCCTGTAACCCATACGGTACATTACGGTACATTGTGCGTATATTTTTTTAATTTTAAAACACTAATTTTTAAATATCTACATTTACAATTTAGAGTTCTTCTTGTAAATACGTAGCAACTTTAACGTTTACTTGTTCATTTTTCAAAAAGTTTCTTATTTTGTTTAATGTAAAAATTAACTTAAAATCATGTTACAGAAATATTTTGTTAATTTTCAAATAACAAAAATTAATAAACGAAAGTATTATTGTTCAATAGTATCAATTATATCAATGTATTTATATCAATTATAAATTACTATTTAACTATAGCCTACAGACAATTTCATTTATAAAGAATTCGCAAATATTTATGCTTGTCTAATACCGAAAATATTGGTATTTATTAAGTTGGTGATATATTAATAGATTAATTATTTATCAGGTTTTAAAAGTAAACTGTTATGGTTTTAAAATCCGTACTAACTGACCTTGCAGCGTGAATATTGTTACCGGTACCATGTTTATCCACTTGTAGGAGCACGTGGTTGGAGCGAATGAGCATGTTACATGGCAACACTGTTCCTAACAGGAACTTCCTGTTTCATTACAACTGTCAATACCAAACTAATTTTAATAATAATACTATAGTTCAGCGTACTATTTACTATTACTTAGTAGCAATTTCATAAAAGCATTTGGAAACTTACCTCCAATCTGCCAATCAGCAATATCACACAACACGTAATTTTACCTGACAAAGCACACGTAACGACGCGACAACTGCACGCGGCACACTGACTCACAAAAAATCCCCCTCCAAGGTTACCACTGTTGCCAGATGATACAACTCGTAACTCGTCCTCGTACCAATATCTTAGAAAGCTTTTAATTTGGCTCCATAACCTCATATTGACTTTAATCTTTTAAAAATACACTTGAAATTTAGTTTATTTCTATTATGTAAAGAGTTCTAATCAATATTTACAGCAGGTAAGTTGTTAATTGGGATAAGATATCCCAAAATCTCAAGAAATGTTTAATACTCAAAAGAATGAAGTTTTTCTGTGAACAAATTCATTCTATCTAGTGTAAATTTATTTTTTCGATGAGGGGGTTTGAACCCCCTAAACCCCCCTTATGTACGTCCATGCTATAACTTAACATCACTTCTTTATACGTAATTAGTACGCATTACCATTTAACCTCCAAATCACGCTTATACCCACGAATAAGTGTGGTTTGTACAAAATTGAATTTGTAAAAACTGTCCCAGTTCGGGTGCCAAATGTGATCGTACAAACACTCTACCACATTTAATTATTAATAATAAAAACTCATCGCTACCTTCTCTGGGTTCCCAAGGTCCTTCACACGAACTCGTGATTTATAAGCGTGACTTAGGGTTTACGTCATTAATATACTCGACTCTCATTGTGTTTGTTAATAGCTCAGTTTTATTTAACATTTCTCTGTACACTCTTTTTTAACGTTCTTACTTTCTATTTTCATTTTTAAGAACAATTACTGATTCTTACGTGACATTGATAAAATTCATATATTTAGTTATCATAATTAAACTAGATACCTTTTTGTTTTATAAGACAACCCAGTACCCGCTCACTCTCTCACTTTCACACATTTTACCCCCTTTTAAATTAAGAGATCTCTTCATTTATTATAATCGTTATTTTGAGTTGTTTTAATAGAAATTGTTGGTAATATTTACTTTCCTGTGGTCGCCTCAGGCGCGTGTCGAAATCAGTCCGGTTTTTGTTCACTGTTGTTCCGAAATATGTTTTCACTGATTAGAATTTTGCTCACTGTTAGTTGTTTATACTGTGTTACATTTTGATTTGTAATTTACACACGGAATTAGACTTTTTATCATATTTAGAACACATTTTTTTAAAGTTTTAATAAACTTTCCTGCTCGCGAGCCTTTTCTGCTGAACCGGCCGAAGCCGCAGCTGTAGAACGACAGACGCCAAAACCGACGCTTTCAAGATGGCCACAGCGTTTTTGAGTTCGGCTTTTGCTTCTGATAGGCCCAAAAAGGAATCACATTACACAATAATTAGTTAACACTATGTATAGTACATTCACGCTAACTGACCAGCGAGCCTTGTCCGTGACAATTCACATGTGCGAGCAAGCATCCGCGCACTTGTGCACACTCCAGAGCACCTGAAAACGGTGCATGTTGACAGACTTTCTGGACAAACGTGCAAATGGGCATTCCCTACAGGAATGTCTACTGTTAAATTTGAGGCCCTGTGTGGGTAACTCCTGTGCGTCGCATTCACAATTAAATTAAACTCCCTCACCCAATTCTGTCCTGTTACAGTGTTAGTGTTAGTGTGTAAATGAAGAACAAATTGAATTATGTATACGATTATAGAAAATTTTACACAGTTTTTTAAGTGCTGAACGACAACCAGAAGTCACACAAATCAGAGACATATGTAGAAATACAGCTGGCGCCCGGCGCTACAATTCGATACTAAGAGGTCGTGGGAACCATTCAGCTACCATGCGAAATTTTGCCATAACTTCCATAGTTTACACACCTTAATGTTCATAATTTGCATAGGTTAAATTTATTAATGTGCCTAACGATTTGTCAAATAATATTTATAAAAAAGTGTGCGCTTCATAGAAAGACGCATAGGTTGTAATTAGTTAATAAATCGACGCACTGACTTGTTCAACTCTGTCCGAACAGTTTTCAACAGGAGTTGAACGCCGGCAGTAGTATAAAACCCAAGCGAGCGACACACTCTTTCTCAGATCATCAACAGACAGCACATGAAGTCCACACATCGCACCACCACAAATTTTACAAAGTTTAAGTAATGTTTTAAATCGTATTACGTAAACTAAAGTGCGATGGAACCGGCAGTAAGTCGGTGAAAGTAATTAGTGATATACACGAGTGATGTAAAAGACAATAATACCGTAAACTATGAGGAGTCGAAACGTCGTCGATGAACTTCAAGAAGTTCACGTAGAACTTCGAGACATCCACGAGAGAAAAGACAAGGAGAGGAGAGGAAACAGAGCAATATACTAGAGGACGCAGGGACAGCCACACACAGCTACAGCCAGCTACAGCCAGCTACAGCCAGCCATACATCATCACTACCAGAGGTCCATGTCAGAACTCAGCATCCATTAGACGGAGAGAGTAATTCCAAATGACGCAGAGACACAGAAGGTGATACCGGAAGGGGATCCCAAAACTCGAGAGTCCATGTGACGGTAACAACACAGTTAAATGGTTGCAGAAATATGCAGGTGAAGTCAGATATTTATTCAATCTTATAAATGACCCTGAGGTCTATCAAAAGAAGGCTCTAGATTCCATATCCAAGTAAATAAATTTTATTATTTTTATTTGCATAATGAATAATTAATAAAAGTTCAGAGAATAATAATTTATAACAAAGAACATAAAACTTATTAATCTCATAAATAAATGGTAATTAGAGAAACCATATTTTATTATATTTTTATATTATAATTAAATAATTAAAATCAAGTAACTGTAATGTAAAATCAAGTATGAAAGTTTACTTCAATTGTAGATTTTAATTAATTGAGACATTAGGAGTATAGTTAAATAAAGTAATAGAATGGTCTCTATTAGAATTTTTATAAATTTTTAATTATTTATTTTTTTAATTAAGTGGTACATAAGAAAAAACCACACTTGCTAAGTCAATATTAATATTCAATTTCGTACGTGTTCATCATGCATTGTAATAATATATGTGTTATGTATTATATGTCTGTGTAAATATTCCAGGTCATATATGTCTTATGTTTGTGTATAATGTGTCTTAGACTATAAGAGCTAAGAGTTTGCCACGTTATAATTATATGATATTCGTATAAGTGAATATAAGGGTTTCAATATTAGTTAACCCACACACTAATTAATAACATGACAATTTGCAGTTTTTAATTAATAAACAAAATGAATATAATTTTATTAACAAAGTCGTACTAATTTCACAACCAGTACTAAATCCTCTGTACTCTTTACTTGTAACGATATTCACGTGCTTATCCACCCTCAATTAACTACCAAAGCCTGCAACCTAGCTGGAAAACATCAAGGTAAATACTGCAGAAGAAGAGTATACCTTCGAGACGTGGGTAAGTGCGCACAAATGAGTAATAGCTTATGTGCAAAAGTGAGTTGTTAAGAGTATTGTTGCAATAGAATATATTATAACATATAGAATATAAATCATATAACACACAATTTTATGGGAAGATCAAATTGGTTAAACTAAAGTTAAGATAACACTGTGAGTATGCAGGTGAAGTGTGTTTTGCCATGATGTGGTGGGGCGAGTGTGGAGTTGAGCGGACCGAATTCAGTATATGCAGCTGGCAATCCAATGTAACATCGATGGTTCCAAGCTGCAACATGAGAGTCACTTTACCCGTTACACTGAATTGGTTCGGGCACAGAAATATCTGATAAAAGAGACTTAAATGTACAAGATAATAGTTGTTAAGAAAAACAAGAAACTCAGAATTAATGGGCATAACACAAAGCAGGTTAATTGTGGGTGATTTTTGATAAAAATATATATAAGGCTTTTAACGTTTTTACCTACCTCTACACAATCTAAATACATACAGTGCCTTTAGTGCATACAAGACCAAATATAGTACACATAGTTTTATAAGATGAAATAAGTATTAGACACAACAGGAAGGGAACAATACAAACATTTACCAAGTTATACAATGTTTAATACAGATATTATTTTTGTAAACAGTGACTTAGCAATGTTGTGTTTTTAACAAGCATGTGAGTACCTGTTGGTGATCTGTATATGTAATATGCTATACTAAGCTGAAATCAGGCATCATGTTTTTTTTTAGAGTAGCCACTGTATATGATGCTTTATGTGTATGTTATGATGCAGGGATACATAGTTATCAGTACACACTTGCATCTTAATTTGATAAATAAGTAAAAACAATAACAGGTCTTTTTTTTAATGTGTTTGTTGTGTGGCTGTGGCTCAGAGCTGCAATAAATGCTGGATTAAAGAACTCAAAGAATTTGAGTCTTATTGGCTTATCATTTGGGTTTCCTACAATTTGTTCATTCAGGGGTTTCCCCAAAGACTCTTCAAAGATTTATAGATGCCTACATCAAGTGGCTGCAAGAGGTGGGTTGTGTGTGCAGGGAAGGTGAGCAGGTGAACGTTGTTTTCTGCAGCCAACACAAAGATATCAGGGATCATATGGCTACCATGAGGATCCATCAGCAAACCCATTGCTCTGCTCATGGTTTTTATAAAAAGTTTTTATAAAGAATTCAAACTAATCTCTGAAAATATCTGGATTAATCAACCCATTTTTTGACAGTTTTACTTGTGTGTTGAACAGAGAATTGTTCTTAAGGCTTTCATTGTTGCAAACTCCTTCTGATTAGAAGGGTTGAAACCAAGACCCATTTGGCACACACATTCAATTGGTGAAGTAGTTTCTCCCCTTTCACCCTAACTTGTCTTGTAAATATATTTTGTTGCAATTGATGTGACAGCTTTCTTTGGATTTACAACAAATTGGAGTCCTGTTTCATCAACATTCCAAATGTGAATTTGTAACACAGCAGGGATAATATTTAAACAAGTGACTACTTCTTCTTATTCCAATCCTCTTCTACTGCAAGATGTAGAGGTTGATTCTTGCCATCATGGTCTCTGCATTGTTAAATCAGTGACTAACAATTCCAAATTATCGTAAAAATCATCAATCACAACTTGGCTGGCACACGAAGCACAATATGCTGACAGATTCTTTGGAACTCTATGGCAGAGTTGGTACCTTTTTGAAAAACATCCCCATCACCACTTGCTTGCTATTTCTTTAGTCTTACTAAAGACTTTCTCCTTTCCATCTATTTTAGCTAGCTTATATTTAAGTCTTTAGATCTTAACTACTGTTACCCCCCAAAAAAAATTGTATTTTAATTATATACTTATAAAGTTTTTCTGTTCTATTTGAACACCTAAGGAATTTGGTTCCCTATTTTGGGAATTAAATAATTTTGTTTACTCAAGTCCAGGTAGCCTTTCAGAAACATTTTTAAACTATTATACGGAACCTCAGATGTTTTTGATACCTCATAAATTGTCCTTTTTTCAATTTGTACTAACTTAACTGCATGTAAAATATCAATATTTGAATAATTTCTATACACATTTTTTTTATGTTTTAGATTTTTTGCTTCACAAAAACCTGGAATATTCTACAACATAAGCGATTTTCCTTACCCATAAGCAAAAGTATTATTTTTGTAAAAGAAATAATGAAAGAATAGTGTATTTTAATGAAAAAAGTTATCAACAAATTGGGTATGGTACTTTGATTTTAAAAATTTATCAAAAAATTAGATATCAATACTTTTAAAATCAAAACAATGAGCTCTAATAAAACTACAAAATGCCTAAAATGGACAAAAAAGAGTTATTATGCAAATTTAGAAATAAAAATAATTTTTGAATCTGAATCTTAATTTTAAATCAAAAAGGTTAGGTAATTTGGCAATACCTTGGATTAAATATATATATATTCTGAATGAAAACGGCATATTATACATGAATTTGGCCAATAATTATAGAAAAATTACATTAGAATGCCTAAAAATCAACTCTGAAATGGCTTCAAAACATGGCAGTGAAATTTATTTTTTGTTCAGATAGCTAAGGAAATAATAATTTATACACTAATATTTTGAAAAGATTCAGTTCACTTTCTACCATGGGGTGGTAGATCGTCTTAAGGGCGTATATTAGTTCACTGTTGTTACTGGTGTCTTGTACACCAGTAACACCAGACCTTGTGTAAGGCTGAAGCAAGACGGGCCCCATAACAGTATTAGAAAGTATTGGAATGGGTCCCACAGAGTACCATTTAAATACTCAAATAATGTTCAGGTCTTGTGGAAGCAACTGGGCGAGACAGCCCAGACATAAAAATACAATAGCGTAGTGGATAGGAGGTAGCTACAACACTCTAGCTATGTATAAAATGTTTGTGGTTGTTATGTATAAACAATATTGTGTTTGTTTTAAACAATATGATTAAATTTTGATGGTAACAATTTGTATTGTAATATGGTATTAGTAATCAGGCATTGAGTAAATCATATTCAGACACTATAAAGAGTTATGTGGCAAATTTAAATCTGTAACAGGTTATGGATATCTTGTGAGATTTTGTTAATGGAATTTTGTGAATACGTCTTCATGTATGAAGTTATGATATGAAACTTGACTTTGTAATAAATTGTGGACAATTAATTGCACAATTTAATGTGACTGTAATCATAAAATGTAATCAAGTAGAAAGTTGAGATACAGGGTTATTGTATTTTTTATTTGATATATGGCATATATGTATTTTCTTTTGTACTTTGATATATGTTGTTTGGTATTTGTGTTACTACTTAGCTCCAAATAGGTTAACTTTATGTTTGAATAAAGCTTTAGAGTGTAGATAAACAAATCAGTACTTTGGTCAATGCAAATCAGTGCTTCTAGGAGGAATTGAAATCAGTGCGGGGATATGGATTAGTGAAAGACCATTTAATGATATTTTACTTTTGTTGTTGCAGAATCTGTGTGGAACTGTGGAGGTGAGCCTGTGCTGACTGGTTCGTCAGGACAGAGTCGTCAAGTGCCTGTCTGGCTTTACGGTGTTGGGATCCTGATGAAGGAAGTCCAGTAAAGTCATATGGGTGCAACCACAGCCATTGGTTGGGGGGGGAAGTACCCAACATTTAATCAAGAAGTAAGGGGGTCGTCGTGGTGCCATGTCCTCACTAATCCGCCTAGGTTTAGGGCAATGAGAGTTTTTATGTTTTTGGACATAAAACCTATCATTGGGGGGGGGGGTCTTGTAATGGTATATTTCCCTAAGCATCGCAAAAACCGATTTTTAATATAATGCTGAAACAGATTTTTGTGGGTGAGAAACATTAGACAGCTTAATTACATCAGTACATGATGAACAAGGTGACAGACAGTTTATAAAGTTTCGAAAAGTTCTATCAGGCAGATACATACCTAAAAAGTGCATAATTTAATAAAACAACCGAGTATGTGTGAAGTGCGCAGTTTCGACCTTGTAATGTGTGCGAGAGAATAAAGGAACCTTGTTGGACACACAAACAACTAAGTACAAAAGTGGGGAAAATTTTGACCAAGTGAGATGTAAACGTGTGCCGGTGTTTGCCTAACCCGGCGATCGAAGGTTTTATAAATTTTGTTTAACATAAACGCGAGTACAAATGTCGATTAGTACGCCGATATCTAGACTGCACTGTTGAATCTGCCTGCGCCATCTTGCGGCGAAATTTTGCTGTTGGTTGCATTGTAAGTGCACGTTCAGTTCGACTTCAGCTCTCAAAAAGGAATGAACAGGCTCCCCGACCCGGACAGACATTATTGCGTAGTTTCTTCTACACCTAATGGCGGGCTAGATTTTCGAGACTTCCCGGGTTCTCGCTCCTAGTCGGAGATTCTGGTCTCTGCTGGTGTAACGACACCTTCACCAGCCATGAGCCATCCTACACGCACCTGTTCGGAAGAGGGAGTTTGTTGACCAGCCACAAGATGCATCCTACGCACACTATTAAGGTGATATGAACTCTTTTATTTTTCGTTGGCCCGGCCTGCCGTTCACCTGGGTTACAAATTATTTTCTTTTTAAACCATGTGCCCACGCTGCTAGACAGTCCGCTCTGGGGTGTGTCAACTGAACATTCATTATGAACATTATGTGACTTTTATAATATAACTCCATAAATCTAAGTACTATTATTGTAATTGTGTGCTGCACTGGGGGGAGCGTGCCAGAGTTTTTTTTTTACTCTTAACTATTTTATATATATATATATATATATATATATATATACAAGAGCCTTAGAGTCAGTACACTATTCAATATAAAATTAAGTCATATGATATTGGTTCTGTTCCGGCTGGTTCAGAACGGGTTCATATATTATTTTATTTTTATTTCGGTTTAACATGTAAGGGCTGGGGGGTTTCGTTTTTCAGGCGGTTTTCTGGGGGGAAAATGGACATAGTTTTTTTTTCAAGTTAGGCACATGTTCATACAGTTTAAGGCAGGTCTGATTCCTGTCACATATGGTCTGGTACATGCTGGCGCGCTTCCACATCTGCTAGGATACAACAGGCGGTTATTATAAAATCAATTATACACAGATGTCTGACTTTAAGAGAAAAGAAATTTTATATTTTGTGGGCATATACTGATAATTTTGACATTGTAAAAGCATACTGATGCTACTGATTCTTGTCAGTTGAATTAAATCATTTTCATTAAGGAACCATTTCCTGACACATGTATACATCTGGATTTGTAACCAAAAATTAACATTTTAGAAAATCATGTCTATTGCTTAAACTCAGGTGATGAGGGGTTTTCCCACTTATATACTGTTCAAGAAACTTAAAGATTTTCATATGCTCATAATGGGCAATTTATCAGATGTTATCAATTCATAGGGGCTGTCCGGCCTATCTTTATGCTTTTGTTAGTCATTATCATCCTTTTGGGGGTTTTAACCTTTTTTTAATTTAATGGAAGTTAATGAATTATTGTGACTGGAAGTTAAATATTTATGATTGCTGGTTTGGGGGCTTTATAGAAATACTGCCTGTCGGTCAGGTCGAACATGGGTATTGTGATGCTATTATGAGTCTATGTGTCTTTGTGTTTCTATATGTGATGTCAATGTTAAGTGTTAGTAAAGAAGGGGGGAATTTATATAATTTATGGGATGTTGCTCGATATATATATATATATATATATATATATTGTCTATTTACACAATTTAAGGAACATGTGGACACTACTTATTTATTATGTATTTTGTTATTTATTGCTGATTGTGATATTTGCATGTAATGAATTATGGGGGCAACAATAAAAATTGTTATTGTTAAATTAACAGCCGAGTTTAATTGCAAGTCCCGTCATACTGGACCCAGCGCATTTTTGGTTTCTCTAGGCTCTCGCCTAGTTCTAAATAACTAGTGGCTTCTCTTTCAAAAAAAAAAAAATATAAATAAAAAAGAAAATAAATACAAAAAAAAAGTTTTTTTTTATAAAGCATAAAAAAAAGAAAGAGGGGTTACAAACGGAGGGAAAAATTATATTTCAATTTCAACTAAACAAATATAATGAAATAAATTAAATACAGAATATCAGAGAGAAGGGGGTGAGACAGTAAAAGGGAGAGAGAGAGAGAGAGAGAGAGAGAGAGAGAGAGAGAGAGAGAGAGAGAGAGAGAGAGAGAGAGAGAGAGAGAGAGAGAGAGAGAGAAAGCATAAAGAAAAGGTACTGATTTGTATTGATTTATGTATATTGCGACAGTACAAATAAGTGATGTACTGAGCATTGAATATAAAAATTTAAATTTACCTAATAAACTGTAAATAATTAATAATATATTAGAAATAAGCATGTCAGGGATTGCAAGCTTGGCTCAGACAAAAATATGAACAGGTGTTTCGACCTGAATCGACGTGCACACACACACAAATGTAACTGAAAGTGTGTACACTAGTATTTTGCTAGTGTGTGTGAACGCAGGTCTATGCAGGCGAGTTTGCCACCCCAAGATAAATAATTGCACAATTACTGTTTTTCTGTAATTATTCATAAACTATAATTAAGAATTAAAATCCAAAACCACAATAAAATGTAATAAAATTTACTAAATACTGTGTACGAAAACCACGCGAAAGTGCCACACCGTACGTGTGTAATAGTGAAATAACTGTGTACAAATCGAAAGGGTTAAGTTGCAATGTCAAAAATTACAGTGAACATGTGTTGTAAAAATAGTTATAAGATAAGTATAAGAGTATACTTACGGGACTCTGCAATTCGCAGAAATATAAGAAATAGCGAATTTGACAAAGAGTGGGGGAACTGAATCCAGAGACAGTTTCTGACATGTCAATTTCGTAACACTGCAGGTGTCGACCAAGACATGGGTATAAATAGGACACGCAAGCTACAGTGGTTCTCTTTCTTAAATCATCCACGGTGCAGCGGGAGCTTATGCCCGTCCCACGTTGGGCGCCAAATATATGCAACAATTTTATTTTTGTTAAAATTTAATTTCAAATACAAATACACTTCTATTTGTGTTTGCGGAGCCCCACGATCTTGGAGCGCCAAATATATGCAACAATTTTAGTTTTGTTAAAATTTAATTTCAAATACAAATACACTTCTATTTGTGTTTGCGGAGCCTCACGATCTTGGAGCGCCAAATATATGCAACAATACATATACATAAATACATATACATATACACAAATTTAGCGTGACCGGTCTCACATTCAAGATTGACAAATTATGTAACAATATAACATTTAAATTGGGTTTCAGGTGTATCTGCAATAAGAACTCTATGTAACTTGTAACGGTATTTCAAATTTATTTGATATTATTAAAAATTGTGCACATGGCACTGACTACGATTTAAAACATTCGTTATTAATTGTTATTATGCCGTAAGGCTTATGCTATATACATCCTTACTGACTAAATATTCTATTCTACTAATTATTGTATTACAGAAAAATCTCATTTTCAGACTACTCAGTCGATTAATGTGTTTCAAAATATCAATATTTAAATCTCTTTTTATATATTGTAATGTACTCAAAATTTTAATAGTTATTGAATTTATCTTTTGTTTCTCAGTACTGTTTTATCTCAAATATTAATTGTTTTCATTTAAATGGTTTGTATTCATTTTATTTCATATTAATTTGAGCTCTTGTTACGTTAATCGTATTTCTAAAACATCTATGATTTTAATTCTACTTTACAAGAAACATTGGCTCTTACTTTTAAATAAAATAGAAATGTCTTTAATTGTCTTTGAGTTCATTGTACGATTAAGATATAAATAAGTTGTTTATCACCTTATTGTCGTCAATCATACTCGATCATTTTGATCCATCTGTAGTCGTCCTCGTCTCGCACTCCAGCGTCGGCTGTCTCTCTTCTCCTCTTGTCCAGCGTCGTATCACTCTCTGGAACTCTCCTCTTGTCCAGCGTCGTATCACTCTCTGGAACTCTCCTCTTGTCCAGCGTCGTATCACTCTCTGGAACTCTCCTCGTGCTGTTTCTGACGTCAATGGGTCTTCTTATGTAATTCTTCTTATTTACTGCTGTTATTATTTTAAAATGATTGTATTTACAACTTAGTTACATAGTTGTATGTAACTGAAAAATTTAAATTATTTACAAAAAATAAATACGCCGTGCGGACGGGCATAAGCTCCCGCTGCACCGTGGATGATTTAAGAAAGAGAACCACTGTAGCTTGCGTGTCCTATTTATACCCATGTCTTGGTCGACACCTGCAGTGTTACGAAATTGACATGTCAGAAACTGTCTCTGGATTCAGTTCCCCCACTCTTTGTCAAATTCGCTATTTCTTATATTTCTGCGAATTGCAGAGTCCCGTAAGTATACTCTTATACTTATCTTATAACTATTTTTACAACACATGTTCACTGTAATTTTTGACATTGCAACTTAACCCTTTCGATTTGTACACAGTTATTTCACTATTACACTCGTACGGTGTGGCACTTTCGCGTGGTTTTCGTACACAGTATTTAGTAAATTTTATTACATTTTATTGTGGTTTTGGATTTTAATTCTTAATTATAGTTTATGAATAATTACAGAAAAACAGTAATTGTGCAATTATTCATCTTGGGGTGGCAAACTCGCCTGCATAGACCTGCGTTCACACACACTAGCAAAATACTGGTGTACACACTTTCAGTTACATTTGTGTGTGTGTGCACGTCGATTCAGGTCGAAACACCTGTTCATATTTTTGTCTGAGCCAAGCTTGCAATCCCTGACATGCTTATTTCTAATATATTATTAATTATTTACAGTTTATTAGGTAAATTTAAATTTTTATATTCAATGCTCAGTACATCACTTATTTGTACTGTCGCAATATACATAAATCAATACAAATCAGTACCTTTTCTTTATGCTCTCTCTCTCTCTCTCTCTCTCTCTCTCTCTCTCTCTCTCTCTCTCTCTCTCTCTCTCTCTCTCTCTCTCTCTCTCTCCCTTTTACTGTCTCACCCTTGTTGTCTCAGAGATGATGCTCTGCAGAATCTTGCAATGTCAAGTATGAAGTATTTCGAAAACAGTGAAGACATGCAACGGCCAGCAATCTAAAAGTTTGAAGATATTCGGGCTTGAACCAAACGTTGTTTGGGCCCATTAAATGAAATATATCTGAGAATCTTCTTCCGAATCACGATCCGGATCCGGCCGTGGTGGACCAAAAATGTTGCGTCTTAGACGCTCTCGAAGTAATCTTAAGTTAGTTTTAGAACGCTAGTTGTTGAGGTAGCTGGTAAGAAATGAAATAACGAGGTGGACTGGTATATGTTCTTGAGTTAATTGTTTATTGAAAATTGCTAGAAAATAGTTGCATGGCGCGTGCAGTATAACTGATAAATAAGTTAGAATTAAATATTGAAAGCCATAATCGTGTGTAGAGGCCGAGATCGCCTAAGTAACTAGCGCATGATGATCATGCTAAAATTTAGAAATATTGAAAATAATTATGTAGCCGTGGCTGGCGAACTGAGGCGAGTTGCCCGTCCGGAGTCTTGCAATTAACTAACTAAATTTGACTGATGCGAGCCTGCATACAAGCCGGCAGCAGATAGCGGGGGAGAAAATGACGTCACTGCACGCACGTCGCAATGCGGATGTTACAGTACAAAGTTTAAACAAGTACAAAGTTTAACCACTGTATATTAAATATTTTTTGAAATATTTACTTTATTGTTTTGTCATTGATCTCAATGCAAATTAACTACCTATATCTTAAATGTTTTCACTGTTTGGCTGTAGGCAAGGTGTTTAAAGAACAAGAAACAGAATGTAGAATGCATGCTTACTATATGAACTTTAAAGAAAATATTGTAAAATAAAAAATAATTATACTGTAGTAGTATGTATATACATGCCATTGTTTAAATAATCAACATAAAATAAAAACCATTGTTATGGTGGTGGTAGAGGAAGACTTCAACATTGAAGTTACTTAACTGAGTAAAAGCATCACTTCAAAGAACTGCCAAAGCCCCCCAAGGTCTTAAGTATGGCCCTGCAGCTAAAATTTCTCTCACAGATGTTGCCTTGTGAGTAGATGCATTGTTTTGGAACAAAATCTATGTAAATATTTACTGTATGGTCTCCAGATCACTGTATATGATTAAATAAATAATTACCTTAATTTTATCCACTAATTTTATTTTGTTTTTATATAGTATCCAAGTCACTTTTTCACAATAATTTATTACCTTTTATCCGTCAGTGACTTCGTTCTAGCGTTTTTTATATAGACGCGTTTCGTGACATGTGTCACATCTTCAGTAGTCCTCGTCAAAAGTTAAAATTCACATAAAACACATAAAAACACATTTGCACATATTTACAAAATTACAATGACGACACACACATAACACGATGTAACTACGGCTTCGCTGGACCGGTCCGACCGCGCGTGTAGTTGCCGAGCCACTAATTGAACTAAGTCAATCCTTACCACCAGTCATTACCGTCATGCGCGATTATATTTAGGGCTGTATCATATAGTGAATGAGATTGAAACCTTAATTGTTCGTTTAGTATACTGTTATTGTTGATATTCTTGTCTTTAAATGATTTATAAATCTCAAACTCCTCGAGACCGTCCATTAACCTACCCTTACCGCATACATGGATTGCTTTGAAATTGGTATTGAAATCTGTGTAATTATGGTTATGCATCATTAGATGGCGCGCATAATTAGATTTGGTCTTGTCTAAATCATTCCTTGGTAGATGTTCTTTGTATCTTTTCAAGAAAGACCTGCCAGTTTGACCCAGATAGAAACAATCACAATCATCACATGACATCCTGTAAACACCTGTTTTCTCTTCTAACGGGAATGGTTGTTTTATGCGTAACAAATTAGATATATTATTATTTGTTTTAAACGCGACTTTTATATTGAATTTAGAGAACAGGACACAATGAATGTCAAACTAAATAAACGTATTAAGCTTAATAAACCACTGACAACATACCGTAAACATGCCACAGAAACCAAAATATTAGGACAAATTAAAGACGAACTTACTTTTAATAATGCCGTGATCACTAAAGCCGATAAGGGGATCACGATTGTCATATTAGATATACAGGTCTATAATAACAATGTACTTGAATTTATAGATAACAATAACATTCGGACATTGAACAGTGACCCCACCAATGAATACGTCAAACAGCTAAATGGCATTATTAATCGTTGCGGTAGTTTGTTTGATGATAATGTTCGCCGTTATATAAAACCAATAAATGCACGCGCCCCGCAGCTCACGGGACTACCGAAGATACATAAGGCAAATATTCCTGTCAGACCCCTCATAAATTACACATCTGCACCTGGCTATAAGACGGCAAAGAAATTATATCATATTATTAAAAATAGTATCGTTTCAAAAAATAATCACAGCATAAAAAATAATATTGACTTTATTAAAAGGGTCCAGGATATCGAACTCTTACCTACGTACAAAATCGCTTCATTTGACATAGTTAATTTATATACAAACGTGCCGGTTCATGACACAATTTCAATTGTAAAAGATCTTCTCACTGAAGGTGAGAAGCTGAATCACAAACAAATAGATGAGTTAATTTTATTGTTGAATGTCCTGTTGAAGCAGAATTACTTCACTTTTAATAATAATTTTTACCTACAAGAGTTTGGTCTCGCAATGGGTTCGCCACTTTCAGGACTGCTGGCGGATTTATACTTGCATCATTTTGAAAATACTTACATGTTCTCAGAGAATAACAAATTTTGTAATAATATTAAATTCTATGCACGATATGTAGACGACACCTTTATAATTTTTAACGGCACGCTACGGCAGATAGAGAAATTGAAACATTATTTGAACAGCCTTAGCAAGAACATACAATTTACCCTCGAAACAGAGGTTGACAATAAACTCAATTTTTTGGACCTGACTGTTACAAAGTATCTTAATAAATTTCAATATAAAATATATAGGAAACCCACCACCACAGATATTACAATACACGCCGATTCTCATCACCCATATAGTCAGAAAATGGCGGCTTACAACAGTTTTGTTCATAGGTTGGTAACGATTCCACTTAACCAAAAGGACTTTCAGGGCGAATTGGATATAATAAGGCACATAGCAGTAGCGAATGGGTACAAGAGTTCGATGATAGATAGACTTTTTAAGCGACACCTGTATAAAACTAGATCCCACCATAATACCATCGATGATAATAAAGTTAACAATAATAAAAATAATAATAAAAAGTATATAACGACAGTGTACGGTAGCCTTTTACCTAACATTATATCCAATGTGTTCTCTAAATTCAATATAAAAGTCGCGTTTAAAACAAATAATAATATATCTAATTTGTTACGCATAAAACAACCATTCCCGTTAGAAGAGAAAACAGGTGTTTACAGGATGTCATGTGATGATTGTGATTGTTTCTATCTGGGTCAAACTGGCAGGTCTTTCTTGAAAAGATACAAAGAACATCTACCAAGGAATGATTTAGACAAGACCAAATCTAATTATGCGCGCCATCTAATGATGCATAACCATAATTACACAGATTTCAATACCAATTTCAAAGCAATCCATGTATGCGGTAAGGGTAGGTTAATGGACGGTCTCGAGGAGTTTGAGATTTATAAATCATTTAAAGACAAGAATATCAACAATAACAGTATACTAAACGAACAATTAAGGTTTCAATCTCATTCACTATATGATACAGCCCTAAATATAATCGCGCATGACGGTAATGACTGGTGGTAAGGATTGACTTAGTTCAATTAGTGGCTCGGCAACTACACGCGCGGTCGGACCGGTCCAGCGAAGCCGTAGTTACATCGTGTTATGTGTGTGTCGTCATTGTAATTTTGTAAATATGTGCAAATGTGTTTTTATGTGTTTTATGTGAATTTTAACTTTTGACGAGGACTACTGAAGATGTGACACATGTCACGAAACGCGTCTATATAAAAAACGCTAGAACGAAGTCACTGACGGATAAAAGGTAATAAATTATTGTGAAAAAGTGACTTGGATACTATATAAAAACAAAATAAAATTAGTGGATAAAATTAAGGTAATTATTTATTTAATCATATACAGTGATCTGGAGACCATACAGTAAATATTTACATAGATTTTGTTCCAAAACAATGCATCTACTCACAAGGCAACATCTGTGAGAGAAATTTTAGCTGCAGGGCCATACTTAAGACCTTGGGGGGCTTTGGCAGTTCTTTGAAGTGATGCTTTTACTCAGTTAAGTAACTTCAATGTTGAAGTCTTCCTCTACCACCACCATAACAATGGTTTTTATTTTATGTTGATTATTTAAACAATGGCATGTATATACATACTACTACAGTATAATTATTTTTTATTTTACAATATTTTCTTTAAAGTTCATATAGTAAGCATGCATTCTACATTCTGTTTCTTGTTCTTTAAACACCTTGCCTACAGCCAAACAGTGAAAACATTTAAGATATAGGTAGTTAATTTGCATTGAGATCAATGACAAAACAATAAAGTAAATATTTCAAAAAATATTTAATATACAGTGGTTAAACTTTGTACTTGTTTAAACTTTGTACTGTAACATCCGCATTGCGACGTGCGTGCAGTGACGTCATTTTCTCCCCCGCTATCTGCTGCCGGCTTGTATGCAGGCTCGCATCAGTCAAATTTAGTTAGTTAATTGCAAGACTCCGGACGGGCAACTCGCCTCAGTTCGCCAGCCACGGCTACATAATTATTTTCAATATTTCTAAATTTTAGCATGATCATCATGCGCTAGTTACTTAGGCGATCTCGGCCTCTACACACGATTATGGCTTTCAATATTTAATTCTAACTTATTTATCAGTTATACTGCACGCGCCATGCAACTATTTTCTAGCAATTTTCAATAAACAATTAACTCAAGAACATATACCAGTCCACCTCGTTATTTCATTTCTTACCAGCTACCTCAACAACTAGCGTTCTAAAACTAACTTAAGATTACTTCGAGAGCGTCTAAGACGCAACATTTTTGGTCCACCACGGCCGGATCCGGATCGTGATTCGGAAGAAGATTCTCAGATATATTTCATTTAATGGGCCCAAACAACGTTTGGTTCAAGCCCGAATATCTTCAAACTTTTAGATTGCTGGCCGTTGCATGTCTTCACTGTTTTCGAAATACTTCATACTTGACATTGCAAGATTCTGCAGAGCATCATCTCTGAGACAACAAGACACTACAAGTCATCATCATTTGTCATACAGCAGCGAAATTCTAGAACTTCAAAATTAACGGAGAGCTACAACTTCAAGCGTCACCCGACCAGCAGAAGCAAGAGTTGCGCCAACATCTAAGGACTGCCGAACAGGATCGGAGCCATCTTGAACACGCCGGGATTCACAATCCACGTGACTATGAACTTGCATTTCTTATAATTTTTCATTTATCATTTTTACATACAGCAAAGTCAGTAGTAATATTTTAGCACATATTTAATAGCATTTAATACAAAATCATTAATAATTTTTACATAAACAGAGATTAGTGTCAAGTGGCCATAAACTTGTATTTTTACCTAAATTTTCATTTACGCAGCTGTACAATAATGCATTCAGAAACTTAAGTAATGTGATGAAACTATATGTATATTGTCATTTTGAATGATTCATATTTTCAATAACTTCCATAACTATTTGTTAAAGAAATAAGTACCTATTATAATAAGTAATAGATTAAGTTGCATACCGATCACTGGCTCCCGCATCATACCAGGATTTAGTAAATTATTCAAATTACAACAATTATTCACCTGCTCTATATTTAGCTATCGTTTTCGAATCACATTTTGCATTTCAGTCATGGCTGATGTGAAAGCGTTAATTAAAAAACGGGGCACAATTAAGGCCTCTATCTCCCGTGTAAATACATTCGCTGACAATTTCGATCCGGACATAAGCGATCACCATGCCTTAAAAATTAAACTCCGCCACTTGATGGAATTGTCTGCGAAGTATGATGAAATTCAGACCCAGATTGAGGCTGACGATTTCACATCAGTCAGTGACAGGGTTCAAACAGAGGATGATCTCTGTACTATTGAGTGCAAGCTACACCATTTATTAGAACAAGTAGAGGAGGTGAACAAAAAACATTGTTCAAGCTGAAGTTACGCCAATTAAAACCTCCCCTATACAGTTAGAGCCAATTAAATTGCCCTGCTTCTCAGGCAACATTATTGATTGGCAGCATTATTATAATATGTTTTTGGAACTAGTACACGTCAGAACTGACCTGACGGACATTCAGAAATTACACTATTTACACTCTTCATTAAGAGACGAAGCTTTAAATGTAATAAAATTTCTTCCAATAACCCATGACAATTATGCGGTAGCCATTGATCTATTGAGGGCCAGGTATGACAGCAAATTAATTGTCTCAGCCTACCATATAGAGAATGTCTTGGGCATGAAGTCCATTCAGCAAGAGTCCATGGTTGGCATTTCCAAATTCATTGACGAAATTACCGCGAATATAAATGCTTTAAATTCATTAAATTTACCGGTAAATACCTTTGAAATAATTTTCGTTCAATATTTAACGCAAAAACTTGATAACCAGACATGCCGACTATGGAAGGAAAGCCTATCCGACGAGCGATTTCCTAATTTCAATAATTTTATTAAATTTTTAAACAGTAGAAGGCAATTAATGCAGAACGTCGGTGCCGCGACCAATTCAGTAAATAGAATACAAGTTAGCGATAAGACTCCCTATCGCAAAACTATTAAACCGGTTGATCTTACTAGGTCAACATTCCATTCTCATATCAGCAATAACATTTGTCAGCTGTGTCGTGGTAAACACCGCCTCTCTGAATGCCCACAATTCGTGGCTATATCGCCCCTTGAACGAAAAATTATTTTAATTAAACATAAACATTGCTTAAATTGCATACGTCCAGGCCATGATCTCGCACACTGTCCTTCCAAATTTGCTTGCAGGACATGCGCTAAACGCCGCCACACAATGATCCACATATCAGGCAATAACGCTTCGAGTAGGAACAATCAATTTTCACTGAAACTGCAAACAAACAAATCCATTCTAGAGGCGGATTTCACGAAATATAATTTAAGAAAGATTAATGGATTATGAAAATTATGAAATTTAATAAAGAGCTGTTATATTGTTTGTTAACAGCGAGTTTTATTGCAAGTCCCGTCTCACTGGACCCAGCGCATTTTATGCTTCTCCTAGGCCTTCTGCCTAGTTTTAAATATCCAGTGGCGGCAGTGGCCCCTCCTTAAAAAAAAAAATTCTTTTTTATAAGGTATAAAAAATAAGGAGGGTTTACAAATGGTAGCAGAGCGTGGTTACAAACATGTAACCACTTCTCCTTATAACCCACAGCCGTCCCATGCGGAGAGATTCAACAGGAATCTCAGGTCCGCACTTATTGCCTATCATGCAGAGCAACAGACCACCTGGGACCAGAATCTGAAGTGGTTGCAGCTAGCCTTTAATACGGCCCTACATGACAGTCACCAGGCCGTTCCCTTTGAAATTATGTTTGGATTCTCGCCCGCACTCCCGTTGACTAACTTGTGGAACATTGAGGATCTTCTACCACGGAAGCCAGATAGTGTAACAGCGGAGAGGTGGAAGAAGGCTCGGAAGAATTTGCTGCGAGCGCACGAGCGGGTCCGTCGACGATATAATCAAGGGCGAATTCCTAACCCCTTCCGGACAGGGGACTGGGTCTACTGCCATAGCCACCCAATCAGCTCAGCCGCGGACAGACGTGCCGCAAAATTGTGTTATCGCTGGTCGGGGCCATATCGTATCCTGGGGTTCGCGTCACCGGTGACGGCTAGGTTAGGCGAACCGGGGAGCGATTCGAAAGAAATTGTGACTCATATTTCAAAACTGAAGCTCTGTCGCAGGGGATAGACGGGCCGATGGGGGGGGGGGAAATGTTGATGGTCTCCGTATCAGTTAGGGTGGTTGTCATCCTGAGGGTGGCATGCGATGAAGGGGTGCCTTGTGGAGAGAGAGAGAATCGGGTAGCGGGTAGATGTTCCCCACAGTCCCAGTGGTGGTCGTCTACTTCAGGGACGCGCCCCTGCCTGCGCGAGCCTTGGTTTCCTCCATTCATCCTTATTCCGGAGGGAGCCATGTCCTTACCTTTAGTCCTAGCTCTTGACCTTCCAATGATCCTTGCCCTTTTCATCTTCCCGATTTTCCTAACCCTCCCCTTACAAAAACATAAAATGTCAAAAAAAATTCAGAAAAATTTAGAAAAGAAATATAAATATCAAAAAAAAGGAGTTAGAGAGAGGAGTGAAGCCTTCAGGGTTGACGAGGTGGGTTGTGAAATTCATCAACTCTGTAGGTTTTGGCATACCCTTAGATTATAGTCTCATGAAGGCCATCATTTTCCCCCGGTGCTGAGAATGTACGATGGGTCAGTTGTATGGAGTTGTTTTGTTTTGGTTAGACACCCGTGAATTACAGGGCATGTGACCCTGTTAAAGTTTAGTAGGTTCCGGTGTCTCTAGACGGAAGTTGGCGGGCCTCGGGAGGTCAGAACTCAGGGAGCTCCCGAACTTTTCTTTCTTCTTTTCTTCTTCTGTCCCTTCTTGCTGTATGCTGGCCCTGATCAGGTCAGAGTGCAGTGCCAGCACACTTACAAACTACACGTCTTCTTTCTGCTCTTTCGTTTTCCTTCTGAGCCTCTGTTCTCCTGAGGGCGGCCACTGATGAGATTTCCCGGTCTTTTGTGTTTAGAAGACAATATTGGGGTACACTGCAGGGTACCCATGAGTTCAAGTGTGGGGCAACCAGGCTGCCCTTTTGGGGTGGGGGTGTGCCGGTTTGCCTGCGAACCGGCGCTCGTATAAGAAACTTTAATATATAAAAAATAATTATTTATGTCAGACGCGAAATTGTTACGGCGTCAATAATTAAATAGTGGGCTGTGTTAAATTCAACGGCGTAAATTTGTTATACCGTGGGGCCGTTGTACACGCCTGCGCATTCTGGTGTGGAGAACGTAATTCGGTCCGGGCGCTGGCATGCGGAGAGTTACTTAGTCTGGTCTCGCCTTCCGCTTCGTGTGCAGCTGATCCTGTCCGACAGAGTTGAAGTTTTTTTTAATTGTCTTGTATCGCTTTCGCTATGGCTAGATAAACTCGTCCAGATCTGCGGTGAGTAAATTTAGAATGTATATCATGGATTGCATAAAATAAAATGTGAATCTGAGCGTTATGTGAGTGGATGAAAATGGATAGCTTTTAAATATGCACACCACGTGGCGTGAACTTAAAGTATTCAGTGTCATGTAATTTTAATTTATTTAAACTCTTATTTAATTAATTTATATTGTAATTAATATACAGCAATTGCCCATCGCATTAGTGGAGTAAAATTGTGTAATTTCGAGAAACTTCAAGGTTTCAAATGCATTAGCACGTGGCTGTGTACAATACTGAACAGGTTATGGTGTGTCAAACTTTCTGCTCACGTAGGCATAATTAGTAAATTGAAACTTATAAATTGATTTTATGGGCATCTGTGAGAACTTTATAAAAGTCAAAAGAGAAGACGTTATATTTTAATTAACATGAGCATAGTTTAAATGGTCAGGGGTGCCTGTTCGATTTTGTCCGGACTGGTTCAATCGAGGGTGCGTGTGTGAGTTATGCGTTGAAAATAAGTGTTTGGTCATCTATCTAATTATCATTTATCCTTAGGGCCTCCGTGCTATTCGAGGATCCGGCCCAGGCATGTCCATCTGCTCCTGAACTTACCAAAAGGCTCTCGACTTCACCTGTCGGAAGGAACGGCAAGATCACCATGCCTCAGCAAAACCCCATAACCTAGACGTCGGACTCACTGATCACTGAACTCCTGTAAATCCGCTTCATTTAAATAAGGTGATATACGACCAGTTTATTATATTTGGCCTACATAGAAACCACCTATTTGTGCAGTTAACAATCAATAAAACTCGAGTTGTATTTTGTGACACCTCATGACATTTTTTCATCTTCATGACGTTTTAATTGGGCTCCGGTCCAACGGAACATAATTTGTACTTAGATTCGACAGTAATTGTACGCCCGGGGGCTGGCATGGGTCCGAGGCTCATTAAATTTTATTCACCACATTTTCTTACTCGGATTCTGTAAGGGGGTTGTTTAAGTATTTGGGGGGACCGGAACTTCAGATACTTAGATAGGTGGGTGCTATTTGGGACAGGATGGGCCTGACCGGCTGGTCTGGTTCAGTTATAATTGCTGTTCGGTTATCTATTGTAATTACGGTTTTTAAAACATATTTAAAATTAGGTTTTGGATCATAGAAGGGTTGGAAGTTTTTTTATTCAGTTTCAGTCCGGTCCCCTCATTAGACCTTGGGTAGGCAGGATTTGGGTGCAGATCTATGCTGGCTCCATGCACATGTTAACTTACGTCCGGTCATGCTTAGGAACATGTCGGCTGCCGGGTCAAACCCGATTTTCTTAAACATTTATAAATTATAAGGTCACAAAATTCATACAGGCTGTTCATGTCACATAAAGGTTGTAACTTGTATTTTTTTAATTATTATTGTCAAACCAGATTTTCGTAAACATTTATAAATTATAATGTCACAAAATTCATACAGGCTGTTCATGTCACATAAATGTTGTAACTTGTATTTTTTTAAATTATTATTGTTAATCCAGATTTTCTTAAACAACTTGTAAATTATAATTTCACTAAGTTTATACAGACTGTTCATGGGCATTTAGAGTTGTAACTTGCATTCTGGCCAACCCAGATTCTTGTGGGGGCACTATAGGTATGTATACAGATATATATATATATATATTGTAGTTTGACATTTCTATATGATGGGGCGATATATAGAGGAAAATATATATATATATATATATATATATATATATAGGCGGGTCGCAAGGCTTTCATGTTATACTGTTGTTTGTCATTTATATTTGTGATATTGGTGAATTGTCTGTGATATATGTATATATGTTTATGTGTATTTATGTGCAATCATGTGTTCTTATGTCAAGTGTCCAAAGAGGGTAAATTATATAATTTGTATGTTGGATTTACACAATTCACATGATTATTGCGTTATATAAATGATATATATATATATATATATATATTTATATTTATAATGTCGGGAATACTATTGTGGGAATTATGACAGCAAAAGAATGTTTTCTGAATTGTGATATCTGACGATAACAAAGCATGGTAAATTTTAGATTGCAACTCATGTATGTCTGTATATATACATGAAATATAATTTAAGAAAGATTAATGGATTATGAAAATTATGAAAACTTTGAAATTTAATAAAGGGCTGTTATATTGTTTGTTAATAGCGAGTTTTATTGCAAGTCCCGTCTCACTGGACCCAGCGCATTTTATGCTTCTCCTAGGCCTTCTGCCTAGTTTTAAATATCCAGTGGCCCCTCTTTTAAAAAAAAATTCTTTTTTTATAAGGTATAAAAAAATAAGGAGGGGTTACATTTATAAGAATTTTAGTTTGAATGTGCATTGCGCTGTGCTTCCCAGTATAACGAATAATCTTCCTGCCGAATCGTTTGATATCTCATCCCTAAATATACCAAAAGGCATATTCCTAGCTGACCTGCAACTGAATTTTTCGTCGCAAATCGACATATTACTTGGTGCCCAGTACTATTTACAATTAATTGAACCTGTCAAATTTATCCGCAGCCCACAGTTTCCCATAATACAGGAGACAAAATTGGGATTCATTCTTGTGGGTAACTTGCCCTTTAATGTCGACATGACAAAGCCTGTCTCGTCATTCATAGCATGCGAAGATAATAATGCCATTTCCTTGCAACTAAAGGACTTCTGGAATTTAGAGGACGTTGCTGCTCTTGCTCCCTCCGTTGAGGACTCGGAATGTGAAAGTCATTTTGTCGCTAACACTTACCGAAATAATAATGGTAGATTTGTGGTGTCCCCACCTCAGCGACTCACTGCTAAGGGTACATCATGTCTCGTCACATGACAACCCTGCCGACATTCTATCTCGTGGTTGTCTCCCTCGGTTTTTACACGGTCACCCACAATGTGGTATGGTCCATCCTGGTTGTCCCATGAGTCATCATCATGGCCCATCTGTGCTTTCGATGCCCATTCACCCTGCAATCATCCCGATCTTGAGCAAGAACAACGTACTACCTTTGCGTAGGATTTTGGTTTTTATAAGCTCCAATGTCTTGGGAACCAAAATACTACACCACGCAAAGCAAGACTAAGTGTTGAATATTCATTAATATTAATTTGTTCGTTGTATGGTCAATTTCTACAACTAAACTCTCAAAACAAGGGTTATTTCTAAATATATATATATATAAATATATATATATTATAACGATTCATATTAGCGTCCTATCTGAGCGTTATATGAAAGTGTCTGACGGAGGGAGTATAGCAGCGTAAGTAAGAGAGAGAGCGTACAATCGCAGCCATCTCACTCTAACCTCGTCACAGCGACATCCGATACCGGTACGAACATGAAATTTTACTCAATACAAATTATCAGTTCAACCTGTGATAACTTAAAAACTAATAAATATACGGCAATTCTGAAAACAGCATTGTATTCAGCAAGTGAAGATTTATAAGTAGCCGCAATCTCAGTTCATATAATTAACAATTGAAGAAGTTATACGGAAGACGTACGCCAAAAGGAATAACGAGAGAATTATGCTACGTAGGAATTAGGTATTCACACACACACACACACACACACACACACACACACACACAGAGATAAAGACCTAAGCAACAATATTCTGTGGTCAGATCTTTGAAAACACGTTTGCAAATACATGTAATCAATCGATTTGCAAACACAGGAAGTACGATTTTAACTAGAAATTCTCTGCAGTTTCAAACCTGTCTCGGGGTGTTTCGTCGACCTGTTCGAGATTGTCAAAACTGGAAAAACGCATGATTTAATTGAACAACCAATCAGAACCCCGTATTTAAAACTGACGCCAACTCAAAGCGAGGGGTAGCATCACTCTTCGTTCGGATCTTCAATGCGCTAGTCGTGTATAAATTACGTACAGAAATTTTTCAATCACGCAAAAGTGTAATTAAGTATCGAATTCGAGAAGTAGTCCGCAGTGAAGATGAACTAATACCGTTCAACAACTCTCGCTGCGTAAAACAACGTTAATTAATTAAATTATTAATTAATTAATCATCAGCCGTGAAGGACCTGTGCGACAGAAGGCTACAGCATCTGTAATTGCCAGGGCATCTTCTACAACATTGATCAACATTAATTCTTCTGTGCAAAACCATCAAAAGGAGGACCCCTACGGATTCCTATCTTCGGTCAACGCATCAAACAGTAAGAAATAAATTCATTGATCAATGAAATAAGCACTAAACAAAACAAATAATAAGAGCAATAAACAATTTTTAAAAGACACTAAGAATTTCACACTTTGTATTTTAATTATAAGATTAGCTCTAACATAGTATAGGAGTGTTGAATGGAAGGTGAGGTGTAGTATTGGACGTGTAAATTATTGCAGACCTGTTCTTTAGCACTGGTTTGGGAGATAGCAATCTCTTAATTAAACCAGATAAGAGCCAGAGGTCATTTGAACGTCTTAATCGTTACTTTTCACACTCACTCAGTAATTATAAGTGTTAGGGTAGAAGTAAGTCCTACCATTAGCATTTTCAAGTTTAAAAATAATTGATTAAAACGTTAATTAAAATAATCAAGCAAATATTAAAGTGTTATTTGTAACGATTCCCCTTGAAAACCACAATCACTGAACGAATCCTGAGAAAGAGTGTCTCCATGCGCTGAGCTAAGCTGAAACCGTGTCATTTGTATCTGGGATTTGTTCTGGCGCCCAGGTAAAGTAATATCACGGGTAAGTAACATTTTATCTAACATTCAAAATATTAGATAATTGTGTTAGATAAAAGGGAGCGTTGTAATATATATATATATATATATAATTGTTGATATTCAACTAGTGAATCTAGCTCTTACTTTGGGGTAGCGACTCTTATAATCAATCTCAGGGTTTAATAATTAATAAAACAAATATAAATATGACAAATTATACGTTTAATGATTTTCTTGAATACAAAGATTACATTACTATATCAATATTTAGTTTTTTAATTATTATTCTCTTTTTAATTGTGGATTCTTTTTAAACTGTTTGAATTACCAAAAGAATTGACTTTAATAACAATGTTAAAATGAATGTTCATATAAATTTTACTTGATGGTTGAATTCCGAATCTGCGATGAGGATTATCCACTCGAACGTCGCCTGTCCTGTCGCTCTGTGGTCATCCGCTGTTACTGTAGATCCTCGTTGGTTGCACTCGTTTGATTATCACAAATTTATATATATATATATATATATATATATATATATATTGGTATCACATTCACAATAATACATTCACTTCTAATTATCTTAGTTAAACTACGTATATGTCGTATTAATCAATATATCTTCTTAACACCTTGGTATGTATATTATTTAAGATAAGTGCTTGCAACACGGATAGTACAGACCGATACCGTCGGATTATTTAGTAACTTGACGAGTCTCACTGTGATATTTCTCCGATTCTCTTTTAATTCGCAATTAAAACTTTGATAATGTCTCAGACGAATTACGGTAGATTCTGTAAAGACTGAACACTTTAACTGCTTAATAACTGTAATCCGATGACTGAATTAACAATTACGACTTTAACGATTGTAACTTCTCCGACGATTTAACTTCAGAAATTACGATTACTTATATTATTCAATAACGATTGCGAGTCTAACTGTTGTAAAAACCCCGCTGACTTAAAATAAAGGTTACGAGTCTAATTGTTGTAATTTCTCCGCTGACTGACTTCACTAGAGGTGGGCCGATATACCTGTAATAGGTATTTTGGAACGATATTTTTGTGGAACGGATGTAACAGTGACTGAAAAGTTGAAATACCTGTTATTCGCGGCGACGCTGTTCCGAGTCGAGACACGCGCCCTCGCTGTTCCAAGTCGAGGCACACCCCCTACGCACCCACACAGACACACACACACAAAATGTACGCAAGATCACGTAAACCAAGGCCAAATACTAGGCGTACAAAAATATCGCTGGAACGCAAGGAACAGCCAGTAACGCGTATTTAAAATACTAGGTATTTCAAATACTAGTGGTATCACCGATACACAAGGAACAACGCGTTCCAGAGTAACAGTAGTATTTTAGTAACACCTAATATTTCAGGAACACCTAGTATTTCAGGAAACAGGTAGTATCAAGCATATTTCGAGTAAGAACTAGTATGAACCACTTTTTCGTCCTGTATACTTCATTCTGCGCAAAGAGACGGAGCTGTTTTTAATAAAGGAAATAATTTATCCTGCTGTTACATTTATTCTCGTGTGATATGCAGATATATAATACAGATTATATGCTAATAATTATATATTATACTAATCACCAACTTGTAACTGAAATCGGTTGGTAAAACTTTATGTTTTTACTCAAAAAAAACTGTATGTTCCGATCGTTAGTGAAATAGTTGAATTTAATTATATTGAGTTAGAACCTAATTAGTGGCTGATGTTGATAAGCTATATTATACTTTTTATTAATGTGATTTTAACTTCACTACACATCTCACGTAAATGATGAGATTGCTGTAATGGACATTTATGCACTTTATCTAGTTCTGTTCCTTAAATATCTGTAATGCATTTAATTTACTTTTGTTGTTGCTTATTATTTATAAGTTTTTATTTATGTATTTATATTTATTTTATTACAATTTGTTTTTTTATTTTTATTTGTAAAATTTTGTTTATTCTCATTCACTCTTGTGGCTTACTGTTATGTTTTTATTATACGTTTCTGATGTTTTTTCACATTATTTTTCGTGGTATTACGTGTAGGCCTACTCTAAATTATTTAACTGCCCCGAGTTTCGCAACTGATTTGTCTAACCAATGTTAGTTTGTTTACTACTAGTGAAAACTTAAATTGGTATTCCCAAAGGGAGATAGGCCTATAAATTCTCTTGTTTCTTATTTTCATTTAAACAGTAATAGTTTAATAAAGTCACAGTGTAAAGTAACACTGTTAATACTTTTAGTTTCAATTAATTCTTATAACAAATTATATAGTATAGGTTATATAATATCTTCAAATAAATACACAGCAAGTAGGTTTATTAATATATTAATAGGTTTATCTAGGTGAAAATAAACCTACTTGGAGTGTATTTATTTGAAGATATTACATAGGAGACCTGCAGGAAACTCAAAACGAGTTACTTACAAAGGATAATATAGGTTATGTATATATAGTATATAATAACAGGTATTTGTACCTGTTATTTTTTTGGAACGGTATTTTCATACCTAGTATTTTAAAATAACAATTTAGACCACCTCTAGACTTCACTTTTCCAAATTACGTTTTTTATACTCGACTTAAAACTACCCTCACCAACTATTTACAGAATACACTCTGATTGGTTTCATGTACCGCGAAATACAACTTTACCCAATCTACCACGAGAATTCACCCGCTAAAAAAATGACGCTTTTTTCTATTCGTCAACCCACCGGCGCGCGTACACGTGGTGGGGAAAATTCGTTACATTTCTCTGTTTACGCTCTTTGTCTTACATGACGGTACTGTATTGTTGAAAGCACTTAAAATTTGTCAACCTTTACACATTTCTTGTTAGTTTCTACTTACATTGCATTTTTATGATAGCCGACCCTCTACGTGACTTTTTGTACTTTCTGGGCGTCTGGCAGGCGCCACTCAAGCTTTTGAACAAATACCGCTCTGGTACCTTCTAACTGCATTTACTTAACATCGTTTTTTACAGATTTACTTTTGTTATCTATGATACATGAATTAATCCCCGTAAAATTGCATCGTATTCAAATTTTTCGTTATAAACGTAAGCAGGTCCAAACCTCACTGATTGCCGCTTCATCTACGTCTAGTTATTTTGAAAACTACTCTTCACTTTGTGATGGTACAATCATGGTACATTTTATAATTACCTAAAATATGGTAACGAGATCATAAATATTGTATTTTTCTATTTTTTGACATACCCAACCCAACCTCAAACACCCGATATCGAATCTACAGTGAGTGGACTATATCACAATATTTGCCAGGATTTGAACTAATTCGTAGCAGAATCTGTAAAATGTCATAAAAACAGTGTGCAGTTATTGCGATAAGCAAGCCAAGCCTTAATTACGTCAGAGGCTGAGAATGTGTTGACAACGACAAAACGGCGATGTCAACACGTTAGACAAAGAAAATGTGACGTCAGTACACCCCACTTCCGCAGAATTCAACAAGGAATTGCCGTCATTCTGCTGCAGCAACTGATCAGCGCCGGCCGGCTGCCAATTCACTCCCGGGTGAATTTTAACTTTTTAGACCACTATAGGTGGTTAATAAACAGTATAAACAGTATAATATCTACAATCATAATGTATTAAGGAGAGTTATAGTTCGGCTTTGTGTAGGCGTCCTCGACCGATTAAATCGTCCGTAAAAGATCGACGTATAGAATCGGTCCCACGACGGTGGGTTACGTGGGTTGACACGAAGGTGTCCCGTCAAGCGCCGTAAAAATACACCGATTGTGCCGATGTACGAACGAGACTAGCAGTGCGAGGAAGCCAACACGAAATTGGTGAGAACGTTCCTTTTACATTTTCAATCCTTTAATTATTTCCAAATACCAAATTTTAAATCAATTATTTAAAAAATCATTTAAATTTTTCATTATATTTAAAAGGAGCTCCACTATGCATAAAGTTGTACCATGAGAATGAAAGGGTGAGTGGTTGTGTGCGTGCGTAATTATTTCTAAGTGATGGGTTGAGCAACACATATAACTATATATCTGTGTTGAATTAATATGAAATTTACTTTGAATTAATAAATGTATGTCTTATCCTATAACATGTATTAATGCAGCGTATATTCTTTGTATAATGTAAATTCATGTGGACAACGCCCATGGCGCAATATATCGATCAGAGATCTATGTCTATGTAATACTTATCAATGTTTAATATTAATAAATACTTTTATATGTTATTTGATGTGTCTTTATTTCAGGTAATTGGTTCCACTAAACTGGTACGTATTAACACGAATTCTGGCCCTAAAAGTATATTTCGATCATGTTACTTTTACCTTAACAAACATGGCGCCCGAAAATTATTGACGTATAGACAAAATTTACATTTTCACCATAAGTAATAAAACAATAAATGTAATTGATTACATTTGTCGCCCGTAATAACAGGGACTCGACATAAAACTTAATTTTATGTGGAGTAATACCTACCAGGAAAGTGGAATAGTTACCTGAAGTAATAGCGTAAGTACATGCACACGTGCGTAGAATAGGGTTAAATTCCTAGGTTATAAACATACATGTTTTAGCAAGATAAAATAACAAAATGAGTACAAGTGACGATATTGACATAAAAACCAGTACCACTGACATAACTTTAACTGGTGAAATGGATATGCAAATAAATCCCATTAGTCAGACTGACGGGGCAAATACGCCTGTGTCTGTCGAAATAACGCAAACTGACACATCCATTTCAACTAATTTAGACAGTAAATCAGATGAAAGTAACGCAATGATACAATTGTTATTAAAACTAGATAAAAAACTAGACGAACAGAAAAGCGATACTGATATTAAATTCACACATTTGAATGACAAATTCGATAATTTTGATATTAAATTCAGAGAATTAAAAGGTCACAATTTTCATTTAGAAGAACGAATTAATATAGTAGAAACACGTTGTGATAACATACAGAAAAATACACTAGCCATTGTTGATGACAAGTTCAATAGTACCATTAGTGATTTAGACACTAAAATTGATCTAGTTCACGACACAGTAAATAACACGATTAAAAGTCAATTAGAGTCAAACAGTACAGAAATACAACAGAAATGTTTAAATTTTGTAGAAAGTCAATTAGAAGTTAAAACCAATGTTGAAGTAAGCAAACAAATAGCAGTGAAAACCAATGTTTTACAAAATCATTTAGAAAACATTGAAATAAATGTGATAGATATCACCAAGAATTTAGAAACTATAGATAGTACCATAACTGAACATGAGAAAAGTACCAAGAGTAGATTTAATTTGTTACAAAGTAAGATTAAAGAAATTGATGACTTAACTGTACAAAATAGTATGGATGTGCATGATAAATATGATATGATTACAAATAATTTGACCAGTGTAAAAAACGAATTACGGGGAGAAATAAATAAAAATATTTCAAGCATAACTGATAGAGTAGTAGTAACTAGAGATTTCTATAATGAAATAGAATTAGAGAATTTTAGCCATGAAAACAGAGTAATCCATCCCATGCGTTTTCTTAATCAAACTAGGGATTATAATCATTTTAGTAGTAGTAGCTGGGAAGTGAAATTAAATAAAATTATTAAATGTTTCAAGGGTAACTCAGTCATATGGGCTGAAGCTCATAGGTTAGAATGGGATTGTTATAATACTTTTGAGAAAGCTTTTAAGGGTAAATATTGGACAGAAGAAGAGCAGGAGACTTTAAGAAGCCGTATTATGGGAACGGGTAATTTCATGGGACGTAACTTTAGTAATAATAACATTACTATTTATGTAACAAAATTATATAACGAAGCCAAATATTTAGAGCCACCCATACCATTTAAATCATTTGTTAGGTATGTTAGTAAGCACTTACCTAGAGAAGTGCAAGTCACTTTGATGACTAAAGAGATAGAAAATCTTGATGAACTAGAAAGGGTATTAGATGTACTACAAAGTATAAATGATCGTGAAATGGGTAGACGCTCAATTCCACCAAATATATATATCAATAACAACAATCCCAATGAGTTTAATCGGCCAAGGCCTTATTATAATCATACTGGCAATAAATATAATGTTAGAAATGATTTACAGAAACCAGGTGGTTGGAGTTGTTCTAGTTGCAGGAAGGAAAATCGTGCTCACATGCAGCATTGTTATTTCTGCAAAGCACCAAGAAATAACCACACAAAGCAATTCATACCTGCGAACAGAGGAGCCCCGAGTAACCGAGGAGCACCATATCACCATCAGGGACCAACACGAGGACACCCTGTGCCATCTACGAGTCATAATAGGACACAGCCGGAAAACTGAAGTCAACAGTGGTAAACAGGACCCGACCACTGTTCAGGGAAACTCATGAGGTCCGACCCATCGAGAACCTACAATCCAACGTTATAAAAACAGACATCGTTGCAGATTTATTAGAGGAGGAGTGCAACCCGACATTGGAGGTGAGAGCTGGACTCACGGAAATACAGGTAACAATAGAGAATAGAAACTTTAAAACACTTGTTGATACAGGGAGCGAAATTTCAGTAATAGCCGAGAACATTTTAAGTGAATTGAAAGATTTTAATAAGAATATTCCAGTTTTACCCGTAGCAGGGGTTACAGTAATAGGAGTCACGGGGGTACGTAGTAAAAGGGTGACAAAACAAATACATTTAAGTTTCTCAATTGGAGATATGAATTTTGATAATACATTTTTGGTAGTCAAGGGGTTAAGTTTAGACATCATTTTGGGAAATGATTTTTTACAAAGAAATAAAGCTGTAATAAATTTTAAAGAAAAAGTGTTGGAGTTAGATGGGGGTGATCGGTCTGTGAAAATTAATTTTGAAAATGTGATAAATAAAGTCAGAACAACTGGTGTGAAAATGTTACAGAAACAAGTAGTTGAGAATCACTTAGATACTAAAGTAAATTTTTGTATAGAGGGTGAGTATTTAGAAGATGTTGATAATGAACTGAGTAATATTAATAATGAAGTATGGGAGATAAGGGCGGATGAATTCTGTAGTGGGGGTGAGGTGATAAGGAGTGGCCAACGTATAGCGTTATGGCAGGTAATAGAGCAGTTTAAGGGAGTGTTTGCCGATATTCCAGGAAGGGCAAAAAATTATGAATGTATGTTACAGATAAAGGAACACACACCATTCATGCAGCGGAGCTATCCAGTGCCTTACTCTAAAAGACGAGCGGTGCAAGAGGAGTTGGATAAAATGTTAGATAATGGGATCATCGAGAGGTCAGTGTCTCACTACTCAAATCCGTTAGTGGTGGTAATTAAGAAGGAAGGAGGAGTAAGATTGTGTCTAGACGCAAGGAAAATTAACCAAATTATTATACCAGACCGAGAATCACCAGAATCTATAAATGAGATCTTTCAAAAGTTTAGTGGCGTACGGTTTATGACATCATTAGATCTGACTGCTGGATATTGGCAGGTACCATTAGCAGAGGTAAGTAGGCAATACACAGCATTTTTGTTTAACGGAAAAAATTATCAGTTTAAGCGACTACCATTTGGGCTAAATACCAGCGTAGCTAGTTTCATTAAATGTTTGGATAGAATTTTGAGACCAAAAGATTTAGATTTTCTCACAGTTTATGTAGATGATATTTTAATAGCTTCACGTACATTTGAAGACCATTTAGAACATTTAAAATATGTTTTAGGAAAATTAGAAGCGGGAGGATTAACCGTAAATTGGGATAAGTCCAAATTTCTACAAACGAAAATTAATTTTTTAGGATTCATTATTACATCGGAAGGAATTTCTGCAAACCCGGATAAGGTCGAATCTATAATGCGTTTCCCTGAACCGCGAAACATCAAACAACTTCAGAGTTTTCTTGGGCTGTGCAACTTTTATAGGAAATTTCAGAGGAACTACGCCTACCTAACCGCTAAGTTAAGTGCGGTATTGCAGAAGAACCGACAATGGAAATGGGGAGAAGTGGAGCGTGGAGCCTTTGAAGAAATAAAACGCAAATTTAGTGACATGATTATGATGAACCACCCGGATTTTGATAAGATGTTTTATTTACAGACGGACGCCAGCAATGTCGCTGTTGGAGCAGAGCTGTATCAGGAGGATGAGGAGAAGGAACATAAGACAATTGCGTTCGCTAGTCGATCCTTACTACCAGCTGAAAAGAATTATACTACCACAGAGAAGGAATTGCTCAGTATTGTGTTTGCAGTTGGTAAATTCAGAACGTACATCTTAGGAAACAAAACGATCATTAGAACTGATCATAAAGCATTGTCATTCCTCAACACTTGTAAACTTGCTCATAGTCGATTAACCAGGTGGGTACTTGTTTTACAGGAGTACAACTTCGAGTGGGAGTACATTAAAGGAACAGAAAATAAGGTACCCGACACTCTATCCAGAGTAGATTGTGAAAATAACAAAACAGGTAGGGACTTAAAAGAAATTGAAATTTTTCAGATTAGCAGAGAAGACAGAATCTTTGGAGAGGAGCTGAAGGATATTAACACCATGCAGAGAGCAGATGGTAAGTCTGGAAAAATAATACACAGTTTAGAGACGGAGTTGGATGAGTCTGAGTACAATCAATATTTTAAAATTTATAAAGGGTTATTGTTTAAGAAGGTAGTAGGGGGTGAGCGTGACTGGAAATTAGTGATACCAGCAGTGTTGGAAGAGAAAATTATTTGGGATTGTCATATACGATATGGTCATTTTGGGGCTAAAAAGTGTGTCAATGTTTTAAAAGAATCATGTATTTTCAGAAATATGGAGAGGCGAGTGAGACAGTTGCTGAGGAGTTGTGATTTGTGTCAAAAGTCAAAGGTGGTTAACTACAGAGTAGAAGGTGAGTTAAATTATATTAAGGTAGATCGACCTTTTGATTTAGTTGCTGTGGATTTGTTTGGACCATTGCCGAAGGGTAGAGGCGGAGTAGTATATATATTTGTATTGCTTGACACTTTTTCAAAATATGTAAAATTGTGTAGCGTAAAAAGAGCTACCAGTAAGGTATTGAGTGAAAAAGTGACTAAAGACTATATGATTAACGTGGGTAAGCCAAAAGTAATTTTATCGGACCATGGGCCGCAGTTCATCAGCGGAAGATGGCGTCAGACCTTAGGATGGGAAGGCATCCTCACGAAGCATACGGCTGTGTATCATCCTCAGTCCAACCAGGCTGAGCGTGTAATGAGAGAAATAGGCAGGATCTTCAGAGCCTACTGTCACGCTAAACACAGCGAGTGGCCGTTGTACGTACGAAAGGTGGAAACTTGGCTGAACAGTACCACCCACGAGTCTACTGGCTATACACCTCATGAACTAGTAAGAGGAATACGCCCCCCAAGAATCTTAGAACAATTATTCGACTATCCACCTGAAGGTAGAACAACTGATATAAACATTAAAATCCGGTTGGCGAATGAACACTTAATTAGTAAGGGTGAACAGAGAAAACGTAGACACGACGCAAGAGGTAAGTGGATTAAGTATAATGTAGGACAAATGGTATTAGTTAAAAGACATGACTTATCGAGTGCACAAGACAAAGAAATTAAGAAATTCTTTCTCTTATATGAAGGGCCATATGAGGTCATAGAAGTTAAGATGCAAAATTCTTATGTATTACAGAACAACGCAACTGGAGAGATAGTAGGAACACACAATGCTACAAATTTAAAATTGTACTGGTCATCTTAGTTATTTTTATAGTGATGTTTTTATATTTTGAGTGTATGAGTATTAACTTAGCTATTGGTTTACAGAAGGGACTCTCCCCCATTTTCGGGCGATCACAGACTCACCACCTCTGATCGTGGATTTTGGAGTATGGGAGGCGGACCATGGTTGGTGGAACTGACGTAAGGAAGTGAAAGCAATGATGGTCTTCCTCCACACAAAATTGGTAGAAATTTGAAAATTTAATCTTGTTATTGAACGGGGAGGGGGACCCCTAATTCTTGGGATATATATATTAAAAAAAAAATATATATCTTTTGGCATTAATCCCATGAAATTTTGTTTTATCATAGAATAGAAATTGAAAATTATGTAACTTAAGAGGTTAACTCATTAAGGAGTTATATTTTTTATGTAACTAAGTATATCAGAAGATCCATTGTTTTCCTGGAGTGTTAGAAAAGTGATGTTTTGGACTTGGAAAGTGTCTACAAATTTATTAATGTAACTAATGAAAAAATTAACATTTTTTAAATGATATTTCACTTTTGATTTTGTTGTAAAGTAAAAAGGACATAGTGCTACTATGGTGAATTTTTGAGACTTTATTTTGAACATTATTATTATGTTTATTTAATAATAGTCTTATAATGGTTTTATGTATAACTTGTTAATTGTAGGGTAGTCCCCGATTGGGACTACATAAGACACAATGTGTCAAATATCTACGATTCCCCATGTTTCGGGCGATTACTGTCTTACCAACACTAATCGTGGATCTGGACGACAACCAGCTGTGGACAGAAATTGTAACACTGACCATGGTTGGTTGCCCGTAAAATTGGTTGAAATTTTGAAATTTATTGGGAGGTTTAGGGGAATCTATTATTCTTTTTGAATAGGCTACTTCACCTCGGTTGGGGTGGTAGACCTTAGGGGTGTATTATAAATGTATTAGTAAGGGTATTTGCCTTGAAGATTTGGTAATGCTAAAGCAAGGATGGGAGAGAGAGAAAAGAAAAAAGTGCTCACTCCTTCTGCCTCAGTCCTTGTGGAGGCAACTGAACGTAACCGTTCAGGGGGGGCAATAGTGTGTGTGGAGGAGAATAGGGGATAAATATTATTAACAGCGCCAAATAATTACCTGTTAATAATAATAATAATAACAATAATAATAATTTTTTTTTGTTTTATCATGCACTAAGAGTATTCAATAAATAAATATATAGAGTTATTAATTCTTTTATAATTTGTTTTTCTCCAGACTTGGGAGATTGTAATGTGTAATTTTCTTATTATATTTTTAATTATATTTTATTCAATTTTGGTAACTATATTATATTAATGTGCTTATATTACAATTCTAGTAATTGTAAAAGAATGAAGATAAATATTATCGATAGGAATCGAAACCATTTTTCAACTCAGGGTAGAAGTATTTGTTAATATGAAGAAGAGATATTCTTTTTAATTCTTGAAGATTATAATATATAATCTTATAATTTTATGAAGCGTATTAAAATATATTAAGCCAACCCAGTGCTTATTGGCACAAACTAGCACTTAGCTAAGGGGAACCAGATCAGTTGAGGATGGAGTGATTTACTAAGCCACTATTTTAATATTTATTATATATTGTTTCAGTGTTTGGTGGTGTGACAGCGGTCCTGAGCTGGCCAACGCGTCAGAGCAGGGGCGTTAAGAGCCTAAGTGGCCTTATGGTGTTGCGATCTCGTAGGAGAAGTCCAGTAAGGTCATCTAGGTACGGTCCTCATCACCAGACCAAGGGTGAGTTGTTGTTATTTTTTATGTAAATTTGTAAGGGGGTTGTGGCGACTTGTCCTGGCTGATCCCTTTAGGAAGTATGAAAGGGTCAATGAAAGTTTGTGTGCTTCGTCACACCATCTTTCATTGAGGGGGTTTTGTGATGGTACAATCATGGTACATTTTATAATTACCTAAAATATGGTAACGAGATCATAAATATTGTATTTTTCTATTTTTTGACATACCCAACCCAACCTCAAACACCCGATATCGAATCTACAGTGAGTGGACTATATCACAATATTTGCCAGGATTTGAACTAATTCGTAGCAGAATCTGTAAAATGTCATAAAAACAGTGTGCAGTTATTGCGATAAGCAAGCCAAGCCTTAATTACGTCAGAGGCTGAGAATGTGTTGACAACGACAAAACGGCGATGTCAACACGTTAGACAAAGAAAATGTGACGTCAGTACACCCCACTTCCGCAGAATTCAACAAGGAATTGCCGTCATTCTGCTGCAGCAACTGATCAGCGCCGGCCGGCTGCCAATTCACTCCCGGGTGAATTTTAACTTTTTAGACCACTATAGGTGGTTAATAAACAGTATAAACAGTATAATATCTACAATCATAATGTATTAAGGAGAGTTATAGTTCGGCTTTGTGTAGGCGTCCTCGACCGATTAAATCGTCCGTAAAAGATCGACGTATAGAATCGGTCCCACGACGGTGGGTTACGTGGGTTGACACGAAGGTGTCCCGTCAAGCGCCGTAAAAATACACCGATTGTGCCGATGTACGAACGAGACTAGCAGTGCGAGGAAGCCAACACGAAATTGGTGAGAACGTTCCTTTTACATTTTCAATCCTTTAATTATTTCCAAATACCAAATTTTAAATCAATTATTTAAAAAATCATTTAAATTTTTCATTATATTTAAAAGGAGCTCCACTATGCATAAAGTTGTACCATGAGAATGAAAGGGTGAGTGGTTGTGTGCGTGCGTAATTATTTCTAAGTGATGGGTTGAGCAACACATATAACTATATATCTGTGTTGAATTAATATGAAATTTACTTTGAATTAATAAATGTATGTCTTATCCTATAACATGTATTAATGCAGCGTATATTCTTTGTATAATGTAAATTCATGTGGACAACGCCCATGGCGCAATATATCGATCAGAGATCTATGTCTATGTAATACTTATCAATGTTTAATATTAATAAATACTTTTATATGTTATTTGATGTGTCTTTATTTCAGGTAATTGGTTCCACTAAACTGGTACGTATTAACACGAATTCTGGCCCTAAAAGTATATTTCGATCATGTTACTTTTACCTTAACAAACATGGCGCCCGAAAATTATTGACGTATAGACAAAATTTACATTTTCACCATAAGTAATAAAACAATAAATGTAATTGATTACAACTTTCAAAACTCCTTCGTGTATTTTCTTACTGCCTTCGATTTATTCGGAACTCTAGGCTCCCCATAGCTGATAGAGACACTTCCTTTTTAACTTCCCATGAGCTATATGGTACACTTTTGGTTTTTATTCAACAGTCCCAGCGATCGCACTTTAGCATCGAAATCAAGGAACTTGAGGCACATCGCTGTATCCCCAATCACTGTAAACTTCTGTCACTTAACCCCTTTCTGGATGATGCGGGGATATTACGCGTGGGCGGACGCCTTCAGCACTCCCAGCTTACCTATGATAGCAAACACCAAATCATACTCCACCCGCACTCCCATCTCAGTAAATTAATCATAGAAGGCGAGCATCTTCGTCTACTACATGCTGGGGTACAATTGACTCAGCACTCTCTACGGCAGAAATACTGGATAATTAATTATCTTGTTGATTCATCCTCTTCGTTCACTTTATAAATATTATTATATATATAAACTTTCACAATTGAACTTACTTTCATTTATCTTTCCCAAACGTTTCGAGGTGATGTTCCTCTTCCTCAGTGGGATTAAATACTGAATGTCATTTTAACAGTATAACGGTTATGGACTGGTGTGTGTGGTGGGGGTTGATGGTGGGAGGGAATTGGCGCTGAGGTTCAAATTGTGTGTTTGGATCAATGTATCGAATAGTGTATGTGATCTATAATGTAATTGTTCATTTAATATGCTGTTTGGTTGTAGTGCGTGATGTCTGTATATTTCAAATTGTTCAGCTGTGTTTAGTTTTCTACTTTTAGGTAAGTAGTGTAATATTTCCATGTTGTGTTCTATGTTCGTGTAACTGTGGTTTTCGTTTTGTAAATGTGTGGCAAATGTGGAATGTATGTAGTTTGTGGTGAGGGCTTTTAAATGTTCTGAAGATCTTTTTCTTCCAGATTTTCATAATAAATAAATCGTAACACAAGTATTCAAAGTCAGTAAAGGATGTTTAATGTAATTGAAATTAATTAAAATAAGAAATAATTGAGCAAAGGAAAATCAATTTATAAGTAAAAATGAACAAGAAACAAATACCCGAGTATTGAGAAACCTGTACGGGGTAATACGGTAAGATCACATGTTCTAATAATGACACCGGTATGCTGTAATGTTTTTTGACAGGAAAAGAGGTATTTACTGTTTCCACGTTTGCAAAGATCTTTTTCATCTGTAAAAGTTTAAAACTGTATAAAACCAGAAGAATCGAATTTGCTTTTTCAAAATGTAGTACAGTAATCTAATATATGTGACTTCTTTAACCCAAGTGATTTCTTTTATGTAGACTGATAAGAGCGATACATAGATATAGGCAGGTAGAAAGTTGCTCGATAGTTGCGATAAGAGCGATACATAGATATAGGCAGGTAGAACGTTTCTCAATAGTTGCGATAAGAGCGATACATAGATATAGGCAGGTAGAAAGTTGCTCGATAGTTGCGATAAGAGCGATACATAGATATAGGCAGATAGAAAGTTGCTCGATAGTTGGGATAAGAGCGATACATAGATATAGGCAGGTAGAAAGTTTCTCGATAGTTGCGATAAGAGTGATACATAGATATAGGCAGGTAGAAAGTTGCTCGATAATTGCGATAAGAGCAATACGTAGATATAGGCAGATAGAAAGTTGTTCGATAGTTGGGATAAGAGCGATACATAGATATAGGCAGGTAGAAAGTTGCTCGATTGTTGCGATAAGAGTGATACATAGATATAGGCAGGTAGAAAGTTGCTCGATAGTTGGTCTCTTCTACCCCACCACCAACTTTAAAACTTCGCTCACGCGGTGACACTGGAGTCGTAACTCCTGCATTATCTGTCTCGGTACTAGTTATTCACACACGATTCTGTAGTGAACACTTCACTCTGGTGAAAATGAGCCGCGAATTGATCTTATTTAGATCTCAGAGCTTTAAGGTTTCCAGGTTCAGTAACTATTAACAAAGCTGCTTTAGCATCGTCCCTGTCTGTTTCTGTAGTCGGGGATGGCTTTGCCCCGCAAACAGGCACATGCTTGATAGCGCTCTTAAAACGTTAACATATCAAATGACGATATAATAAACTAGTAGCTTCCTCAGCTGGAAAGCTCGCTCACTATTTCGAACGAAACACATTTATAGGTAGATGTAATCAGATTAATAAATTTTAATTTTTAAAACAGCGAGTAAACTTCTTCACATGTATGATTCTAGCGTTATCCAACAGACACCATGAGGAATTTACCATATGCCGTTTCTCATACTTTATTTTTTTATTAACTGATAACAATAAGTAAACGGTTTGAAGGCTTCTAGAATTTGTGAAGGGTGTTGACAGACACTGAATTTGTCAAAATATTAGAGATGTCGAGTTCGTATTTTGAATGAAATTCCTCATAATTTAATACCCGTATAGACTTTTACGTAGACGTTTACTATTGTTTTCTAAATTATGAGCCCTTCTTTGGGCCCAGGTTTTCTAAAATCTTGGAATTTCCAAAACTGAACGCTATATTTAGATATTGGTTCTCTCTTTAAGTTGTTACCCGGCGTAGATTTGTAAAAATTTACGAAAGTTTGATCCACTTTTTCGGGTATAGTGTCTCAAAATTTTGATATTTCCAAAACTGAACTCTATATTTATGATGAATTGATGCATTCAAAAGTTGCATTCTCCAAACAGAAGATAGGCAGACGAACAGAAAATGCTATAGGGCCTACTTTCTGGTTGTCCTACTCACTTCGCTTGTTCGACAGTTTGTATCCTTGTAACAAAAACCTGCCTGTCTAGTGTAGCTCTTCTACTGTGTTCATGCAGGAAATTGGGCGCGGAGGTTATGTCAATGTCGCGACGGCACTAGTGTCCCATGTCATGCTGTCAAAGATTTTTGACATTCAACTCTATAGACCAGTGTTTCTCAACCTATGGGGGGCGACCCACTACTGGGTTCAGAGGGCGCGTTTGGTGGATAGCGAAGTCGGGCTCGAAAATTTATTTACTGTGTCTTAAAACTCTATTACATTTAGTATTAATTAGAATTAACTATGAATAAAGTTCAAGCGTAAAAGAGAGCTTACAGTACTCGATGTTAACAAAAATATGATCATAAACTGGGTGCACACTCCTACAAGTAGTTCTGCCAGCGCACATGTTTTTGGGTCCGATGAAGTGTAGTACCCTTCAAGGTAAGCGCAGACTTAAAAAGGTTGAGCACCACTGCTATAGACTCATTGCAATGTCGCAAAATGCATTAATGCGGCATCAATTATCACGAACTAGTGTCATCGTGTGAATGAAGCTTTATTCTAATATACTGGACACAGTAAAGTGGAAACAGTATACAGATTGTAACACGGGGAAGAGCGCCTATAGGTTTTGTCCATACAGTAATCAAATTACCTTGGTTACCAAAATAAATTTTTTAGGTTGTTATACATAAATTGTTACCAAGATAACCACGCTCTGCTACCAAAAAAAACATTTGTGAGCCGCCCATCAGACACATCACATCACATGACATCACAACACATTAACCATACAGAATTCAGAATTTTAACTTTCTTAAAATGTGTAACTAAATTCTATAGCTTACCTGGATGACCGGCTCACTTGTTCAAAACCAGGAGGAGGCCTCCTAGTGGAAGAAGGGCCTCGTGCTGGGGAACCATTAGGCAATTGAATTAATGAGGTGACCTCAATTTCCAAACTCAACAAACAACAAATTTATTGGTTCTCTAAATCCTTTTAAAAGCCTTACAATTTTATGTACAATGCGTGTACTTCATAGTACCCAGAATATACAAGTATTTTATTCAAAATAACAATGATCATGCAACAAAACCTCGACGGTAAATTTTAAAACATTTACAAAAATATGATTTCGATACTTTGGCAATAACTATTATTAACATTAATAAATAAAAAATAAATAAATCTAGAGGTTTTCAAAATTTAATACATCTAATAACAATAGGTTTTTCCTTTTTTTTTTACAGAACACATCTGGTTGTACTATTTTAAGGTGCTTTTCTTTTTCTTTTTTTTTAAATTAATTTACTTAACAACCAGCACCATCTGAAATCCCAATAAAAAAAACCGAGAATGATAACAATATCATCAGTAAAGACATAATATTAAATATAATATTTGGTAGTTATGTTCTTTAGTATAAAATTTACAATGTGTGTGCGCAATAGTAATAATGACATTGAGTTAACATGGTGCGAGCATTCTTTTTTTTTTCTTTTATAGGTGCTCAATTTTTACTAAGCTTTGTATAGTTCAATGGTTTTCTGATTTCATAATGTAATCAGAATGTAATCACAATTAATTAATATAGTCATTCAACATATTTTAAACTGAGCAAACATTATTAAGTTCCATTAGATTTATATATATATATATATACAAAAAAATTTAACATTGATTAAAATCATTAAATTCATAGAGAATTAAAATAAATCCTAAATCCCAAAACGTGTAGGGATATAACATATAATTTGAACCAATGTGATGGACAATTCACAACCTGTCATGACAAGGAGTTGCACTCAATACATATGACTTCATAATTTTCCTTTAACTTACATGCACCTCACAATTTTCACACAAGACAGTTACATGGATAACACTGATGAATACTGAGAAAACTTCTCAGAGAAAATAAAGGAACCAGGTATGCTTCACACTAGTAACGCTGGGAAGTACCTACACACTGCAAGGTTTAGGTAGATACCACTTCACCAGTTATAGCTTAACACATTTCATTTTCATGTTTTTCATTTTTTTTTTTTTTTTTTTATATTTTAAATAGCTTTTGCATATAAGGTACTACTATCACTTACTAACAGCATCAGAAGCTGTCCTCACAATTAAAAGAAATATCACAATTAAGAGATGCCAGTCCAGTTCAACTGAATGTTGAAAGAAAAAACTATAGTTCAGAAATGAATTTGCTATCATTAAAATAACCTGGGTATTCCGGATATTAAGTACTGTAAAGAAGCATCAAGAATTAAAGCAAAAGTCTCTTTTTTTTGTGTGTTAAGATAACTAGCCAGGACATCACTTGACGAGAGAATCAAGTGGTGCCAAATGCACATCTAGGAATTAAGTTAATTTTTTTTTTGCAAAAGGACACTTACACAGCACACCAGAAACACTGTTCTGAGACATACCTGTCTAGATTGGCCACAGCACACTAGCCACTAATAAGTTCCTTGATTTTCTTACATTTCCTCTTGGCCTGACAATCGGGTAACGGAAGAACGGGCCGTAGACACCCCCAGGGCACACCTTGGCACTCAACCAGACATGATAAATAATATACGGCCCGGTATTTAAAAAAAGAATTCAAACTTTCTTCAGAAGCCGGACAAGCAACGTCTCGCCGGTTCGAAGGCTGAAAAGGGAGAGACCTCGACACGAGTCTATGCCAACAAGCAACAACGGCCCCACACAGCGGAACAGTGAAACTCAAGTCGCGCCGCGTCGCTACTAGATAGCGTGCGGGTATCCATATATCACGCAACTACGGACCACACAGCAAAATAACATAAATAATTTTCTTATTGTCGTAATTTGGCTTAACCAACATTTGTATGTTGCCGTAACGAAATTCCTTAGTTACGGCACACCCCCACAACAAAAGGAGTCCAACAGGTTGGACGACACTGGGACGGCCACAACTGAAGGAAAGCTGGGGACTAACTAAAACAGTTTAAAAAAGGTAAAATTAAGCGGAAGTTGAAAACGAAAGGACACCGGAAAGAAGGACAAGGTGTGTGTGTGTGTGTGTGTGTGTGTGTGTGTGTGTGTGTGTGTGTGTGTGTTATTGTGGATGATAACGGGAGTGTGAGCGGTCGCGACCTAAAGCGATAGAAAGAGGAAAGGAAAGGAAAGGAGCTAAAATTCCGATAAAACATTAAAACCCCATTTAACCCCACCTAAGAACAGATAAAACTCTAAAAGGTAAAACATCAAACCCTAAAATTATTAAAACCCAAGTCCTCCAGAGAAGCCCCCTGAAAACCAAACCCAAGGACCCTAATTAATCCTAACTGGGGTGGCAAAAAAACATATATACCCTTCACTCAATGACCCTCCACTTGAGACTTGAGGACACGCCTTCAAATGCGACACATGGGCCACTCTCACCTGCATACCGTCCTCTAGACCCACCAGGCTGGCAGTAACCGGAGAGACAAACTCGGAAATACGGAAAGGTCCCATCCAGCGATAACAAAGCTTGGCGGCGCGACCCTCCACCCTAGAGCTGAGCGGGTGTCTCCTACAATATACCAACTGGCCCACCTTGAAAGGGTTGGGGACTCTCCCCGCGTTATAACGACGCCGCACGCGCTCGTGCGATCGGAGCAGAGCTCTCCTCACCTCTTTCCACCTGTGAGAGACCCCCCCCCGTTCGGCAAATCCGGAAGAAGATCCTCCAATCTCCACAAATTGCTAAGGGGGTGTGCAGGGGAGAAACCAAACATGACCTCAAAAGGCACGGCTCTATGACTTTCATGAAGGGAGGAGTTGAAAGCCATTTGTAACCATTGAAGATTCTGGTCCCACGTGTTCTGCTGTTCCGCGTGGTAAGCGATGAGGGCGGATCTAAGATTGCGATTGAATCGCTCAGCGTGGGAAGGTTGCGGGTGATAAGGGGAAGTGGTTACATGTCGAATGCCGTGCCTGAAACACATGTTTCGGAACTGCCTCGAGATGAATTGGGGGGGCCATTGTCTGAGACAATAATGGGAAGTTATATAATTACCTTATTATCCACTCTTGTGATACAAAGTTTCGTCAGTTATGACGCGTTTCGGGACTAAGTCCCATCCTCAGATAACACTCAATTAATAAATTAATACATTAAAAATCGCAACCGTGATACTGGTCAAGTCAATTAAATTAAATAAAATAAATAAAATTACAAATCGCATGTGATATGTTTTACTAACCACGGCCGGAGCTCCTGCATGCGTTCACCCCCAACCGCGATCGTCACGCGACTGGTCAAAGATTAATCCAAACCGATTGCAGTATCGAACAAGTAGTTTGATGCAAAATTTATCTGGTCATTTAGTAAACTGTTTTTAGTGGTACTATTTTTTATAGCTTTATAAATTTCAAATTTCAAATAAAACAAGAACAATAATCATATACAAAATAAAGTTAATTACACTAAAGCACAACATGAATAACGTATAGCTATACAACTAAATAATAAACTTTCTAATAATAATATTTACATAACCAAGGTAGATAAGGGAAATTCTATAGCCATGCTGAAACTTGATGAATACACACAAAAAGTACACAACTTTATAAATGACAACAATATTACTAAGTTGACGTCCGACCCCACTAAGAAGTACACCTTAGAACTGAATAAAACAATAAATAAATGCACGCAATTATTCGATAAACGCACACAATCCTCACTAAAACCAATAAATGCTAGTGAGCCTTGTTTAAGGGGTCTTCCGAAAGTACATAAACAGAACACTCCAATTAGACCATTAGTTAATTTTACAACTTCCCCCGGTTATAAAATAGCAAAAACCTTAGTAAAAATCATCAGAGAGCACACCAACTTAGAAAATAATCGGAGTGTAAAAAGCTATAAGGATTTTATCAAAAATATAAACCACGTTACAATTCAACCAAACCACAAACTAGTATCATTCGACATAGTAGATTTATACACTAATGTGCCTATTGATGAAACATTAACTTTACTCAGACATAATTTAATGAATAAAGGTTCTTTGGAAATACAGAAAGTTTTCCAAACCTTTCAGTATCATCAACTGATGATGATACTGAAAACCATTCTTAATCAAAACTATTTTTCTTTTGAAGATACATATTATAAACAGAATGAAGGACTTGCCATGGGATCTCCACTTTCTGGCATTCTGGCGGACCTATATCTAAACCATTTAGAAAATACAAAAATTTTAAAAGATAATTATTTCGCCAATAAAATCATCCATTATTCCAGATATGTTGATGATACCTTTATTATTTTTAACGGGAATGCCAGGCAAATAGAATTATTTAAAAATTACCTAAACAAAATTCATAACAAATTAAAATTTACTATGGAGATCGAAAACAACAAAAGTATCAATTTTTTAGACCTAACTGTATTACATAACGGGAATAATTTAAAATACAAAATCTTTAGAAAATACACTAATACTGACACAGTAATACACCATGATTCACATCATCCCGTTACACAAAAAATGGCAGTATTTAACAGTCTTGTCAACAGACTTTTAAATGTTCCACTCGAAAAGGAGGACTGCTTGAATGAGGTTAGCACTATCAAACAAATAGCTATAAATAACGGGTATAAATCTACAATAGTTGACAGAATAATAGATAGACATAGAAAACGCTTAGAAAATAAAAATTCAAACTGTATAAAAGCAAGTAATAAAAATTATAAATATCTTTCTGCTAATTTCACAGGTATTATGCCAAATATTTTAAGACCCGTTCTCAAAGATAATAACTATATTTTATCATTTAAAACAAATAATAATTTGGGAAATTATTTCAAAAACAAAAACAAAATACCTTTAAAAAAGAAATGTGGTGTATATAAAATAAAATGTGATGATTGTGATGCGTTCTATATCGGTCAATCAGGCAGATGTTTTTATACAAGATTTTTAGAACATATTCCCAAGCCAAGTAATACTAAGTCCAATTTTGCACAACATTTAATATCAAGCGGACATAAATATACGAGCTTCGAAGAAAATTTAACAGCGTTGCATTTTTGTAAAAAAGGTAAACGGGTGGATAGTCTGGAGGAATTTGAAGTTTATAAAGCTATAAAAAATAGTACCACTAAAAACAGTTTACTAAATGACCAGATAAATTTTGCATCAAACTACTTGTTCGATACTGCAATCGGTTTGGATTAATCTTTGACCAGTCGCGTGACGATCGCGGTTGGGGGTAAACGCATGCGGGAGCTCCGGCCGTGGTTAGTAAAACATATCACATGCGATTTGTAATTTTATTTATTTTATTTTATTTAATTGACTTGACCAGTATCATGGTTGCGATTTTTAATGTATTAATTTATTAATTGAGTGTTATCTGAGGATGGGACTTAGTCCCGAAACGCGTCATAACTGACGAAACTTTGTATCACAAGAGTGGATAATAAGGTAATTATATAATAAGTGATACGGTACGCAAAAATAAGTAATTGAAATGGAGGGAAGCCCGAAATGCTGAAAGATGCTGGTCTGAAGGGCTATGATGGTAGTAGCAGCACTTGCCTGACGCAAGGGAAGTAGCCAGACATACTTAGAGAAGGCGTCCACACAAACAAGGAGGAACTAATTCCCGGCCTTGCTACGTGGGAAAGGACCCACGTAGTCGATGAAAACCCTCTCCATAGGTCTGCTAGCCACCTCAGAAGACAGCAACCCCAACTTGGTGTTCTGAGCGGGCTTGCTCAGACTGCACAGATGACAGCACTTCACCCGGGTGGCGATGTCCCGGTCCATGCCTTTCCAGATGAAGTTCTTTCGAATCGCGGCGATGGTCTTAGAAACACCCAAATGGCCTCCCACCGGGGAATCGTGATAATACTGGAAGACCATGGGTACAAGCTTGCTCGGCAGCACTATCTTAGGAACCCATCCTCTACGTTCCTTGCAGCAGAGGACGCCCTTGGACAGATGATAAGGAGCCTTCATCTCGCCTGATTTAATTTTTTCGATGATCGGACCCAACGTCTCATCATCAAGCTGATGAGGGATAACATCAGTAAAGGCGAGGGGAAACTCCAAGAGTAAGGCGCAGGGTTCATCTATTGGCTTCTCACTGGGTAGATGGTACATACGTGACAAAGCGTCGGCAACAACATTTTGGGTCCCCCGTATATGCTGTGCCCTGAACTTAAAAGATGAAATTTTGACCACCCAGCGGCCAAGTTTACCCAGTTGACGGGGGTGCGCCAGAAGCCAAGAAAGAGCCTGGTTGTCGGTCTCTAAAAGGAACTCAGCATGTTCCAAATACCTTCTAAATTTGTCCAGGGCGAAGACTACAGCCAAACACTCCAACTCATACACAGATGATTCCTTTTCAGTGTCGGTGAGGGTTCTGGATACAAAAGCAACTGGCTGCCGAGCACCATCCACCTCCTGCGAGAGCACGGCGCCGATCGCCACAGAGCTGGCGTCCGACTGCAAAATAAAGGGCTTCGTGAAGTCAGGCATCCGAAGCACGGGCGGTGACAGAATGGACTCCTTCAGGGTCTCAAAGGCACGCTGCTGTTCGTCGCCCCACACAAATTTGGCACTCTTTTTTCTTAAGGAATTTAGGGGAGCGGCAATCTCGGCGGCCCCGGGGATGAACCTCCGATAAAAATTAACCATCCCTACAAAGCGGGCCACCCCTTTAGCGTCCCGAGGAGGAGGAAAATCCCGAATGGCCTGAGTCCTCTCTGGGTCTACCGTGACCCCTTTATGAGACACCAGGTGACCGAGGAAAGAAATTTCCTCCTGGGCAAATTTCACCTTGTCGGGGTTTACCGTGAGCCCCGCGCGCCTCAGGCGACACAACACCTCTCGGAGATGATCCATGTGTTCCTCTAAGGTAGTACTGTAAATCAGAAGATCATCGAGATAATTAAACACGTACTGAAATTTTACATCGTGGAACACCGTGTTTAGTAGACGTGTTAACGTCTGAGCACCAACAGCCAGTCCCATGGGGACTCTCTTATATTGGTACAGGTTCCACGGTACGCAAAAGGCGGTGTACGGCCGAGAATCCTTGTGTAAGGGAATCTCGTGGTAGGCAGAATTAAGGTCAAAAATTGTGAAATAGGCGGGCCTGCGAAAACCAGCCAAAGGCCGAATGCAGGTCCGGGAGGGGCACCGACTCAACCTCTATATTTTGATTTAATTTACGATAATCAATAACCAGCCGATGCTTCCCTCTTGGTTTAGGTACCAAGAATGCTGGACGGCATACGGTACTTGAAAAAACAAACGTGCCCCTGGATATCGAGAACCAGACCACTTTTCCCGATGAAGTCCGCACCCAAAATACAATCGACGCTCAGATTGGGAGCGACTAGAAACTCCCACACCCACGAAAAATAATTTACTTTGATTTTGAAGGCCACCAATTTTGAGGTAGGCAAAATCTCCCTCGAGGCCGTCCAACACATCACCGACGAAAGAGCACTCGCCTTAATTAAAGACTCCCTAACCAACTGCTGGTAAACCCGGGAGGAGATCAAACACCGCGCCGATCCCGAGTCCACCAAGGCCTTAATACGGCCCTTTCCAACCTCCAACTCGAGATAGGGACACACGGAGAGGCCGGGACAAATCGGCTTAGGATAGGGCTCCCCGGATGGGTGCCCAGTTTCAACCGCACATAACGGAACATGAGATGCGCTAACGCTACCACGCGTGGGGAGGGACCGGCGCCCCCTCAATCCCCCCACGCAGGCCGTTTTTTGAAGGGCGGTTCTCACGCGAGACCTCGGACCGTTTGAAATGGCAATTCCGGGCCAAGTGCCCCATCTTACCACAAGTGTAACAACTATAATTTTTCCTTTCAGAGTTGTCACCTCGTTGCTCCCGGGTAGGTGGCCGCTGTTGACCAAATGTGGAACAGGGGACAGGGAATTCGGAAGTGCCGGAGCGAGTCTCATCATTCATATGGATGGTGCGGGCGAAGACACAAGCTCTGCTGAGATCCGCGAAGCTTTGCGGTCTCTCCAGGAACATCAACCGTGACCTCTCCTGGGGATTGAGGCCCTCCAAGATGACACGCACCACCTCAGCCTCCGACACGTCCACACGCAGCACACGGGCAGCACTCTTTATTGAATTTATGAACAAGTTTAACTTTTCCCCGTGCCCCTGAACCCTATAAAATAGTCTTTGCCGCATCTGGTCACGCAGCCTCCCGGGCATGAACAGCTCCAGAACATCTCTGTGGAAAGCATCAAAATCTCCGCCCTCGCCGAGATGCCAGACCACACGATTCAGTAAAGGCGCCCGACAATAAGGATAGATCATATTTAAAAGAGAGGCACCAGTCACCCCAGGGAAGTCATAAATCCCGAAAATCCCCTCAAAAAATTTTACCAGCTGATCCAGATCCAGACCGTCGACCACGGGAAGCCGACGGAGGAGGTCATAGATGGGGTTCGGTAATGAATCGTATTTGACACTGGCAAGGGTGGTACCAAAACCACGAGGGACTTGCACCTGATCCCCCTGAAATCCCTGGAGGCGACTGTCCAACGAAATAAGCGGACGTTCCTCGACCAGAGCACTACATGCTTCCCCCAGGAGATCCACCCGCTCAGTGGCCACGGTCTGGCGCGTGAGCATCTCTTTCGGTTTACTAGGACTCTCCGGAGCCTCCCCAGGCAGGCAAATTTTTGACTGCAGGGCCGTCGCAGCCCGCCTAACCTCCTCCTCCAGTCCGTCCTGTGACAACAAATTACGGAGACGAGCGGACAAGTGGTGCATTCGTTGGGTCACCCGCTGCCAAACTCGGGTGGAACTCCCTATATATTCGGAGTCCTCCATCAGGGTGGAGAACTCCGTCCACTTGTCCGAACACAAGGCTAACTCTTCCCCCAGATCCTCAATCTCAACTCTCTGGAGAGGGACATCCCCCACAAGCAGCTCCCGCAGTTGTCTTCTCAAGGACGCTACCTCCCTCTGGGGAACCCCACCCCGCAAACGTATCTCAAACTGCAGCTCATCCTTATTGAAATACTCGGGCACCAGACCGCGACCCTCGCGCCGCCCACTACTCTGCTCCACCTCTGACATCGTTCCTCAATACTAAGACTTTAATTCAAACAAGCAATAACAATCAAGGCACCCCAGGGTTCCCGACCCGACACCGGACCAACCACCAAGACCAAGACCATGTGCTGTAAGACCAACAAAGACAATGACAAGAACACGAACACAAACAAACAAATAGACACCTAACTGCGAACACCCCAAAGATACAATCCGGAATCACTAACCCGCCTGTGCTCACCCCCAGGTGTCCCGGCCCGGCAACCGCTCCCAAAGACCAAATTTTACAACAATGCTAAACACATAATTACAGTAAAAAATATCATAATCAACTTTTCCTAAGCTCATTACATTCATTGAGATATGAGAACACACCACAAAACTGACAGCGCATGTCCAATTAAAGTATTGAGGCCACCGCATCAATTTCCAATTTTTGGTTCAGAGGTGGCCAGGCCTACGTCCAACCACGCTCTGCTACCATTTGTGAGCCGCTCATCATTGACATCACAACGCATTAACCATACAGAATTCAGAATTTTAGCTTTCTTAAAATGTGTAACTAAATTCTATAGCTTACCTGGATGACCGGCTCACTTGTTCAAAACCAGGAGGAGGCCTCCTAGTGGAAGAAGGGCCTCGTGCTGGGGAACCATTAGGCAATTGAATTAATGAGGTGACCTCAATTTCCAAACTCAACAAACAACAAATTTATTGGTTTTCTCTAAATCCTTTTAAAAGCCTTACAATTTTATGTACAATGCGTGTACTTCATAGTACCCAGAATATAGAAGTATTTTATTTAAAATAACAATGATCATGCAACAAAACCTCGACGGTAAATTTTAAAACATTTACAAAAATATAATTTCGATACTTTGGCAATAACTATTATTAACATTAATAAATAAAAAATAAATAAATCTAGAGGTTTTCAAAATTTAATACATCTAATAGGCCTAAGAATAAGTTTTTTTTTTTTTACAGAACACCTCTGGTTGTACTATTTTAATGTGCTTTTCTTTTTTTTTTAATTAATTTACTCAACAACCAGCACCATCTGAAATCCCAATCAAAAAAAACTGAGAATGATAACAATATCATCAGTAAAGACATAATATTAAATATAATATTTGGTAGTTATGTTCTTTAGTATAAAATTACAATGTGTGTGCAATAGTAATAATGACATTGAGTTAACATGGTGCGAGCATTCTTTTTTTTTTTTATAGGTGCTCAATTTTTACTAAGCTTTGTATAGTTCAATGGTTTTCTGATTTCATAATGTAATCAGAATGTAATCACAATTAATTAATATAGTCATTCAACATATTTTAAACTGAGCAAACATTATTAAGTTCCATTAGATTTATATATATATATATATATATATATACAAAAAAATTTAACATTGATTAAAATCATTAAATTCATAGAGAATTAAAATAAATCCTAAATCCCAAAACGTGTAGGGATATAACATAGTTTGAACCAATGTGATGGACAATTCACAACCTGTCATGACAAGGAGTTGCACTCAATACATATGACTTCATAATTTTCCTTTAACTTACATGCACTTCACAATTTTCACACAAGACAGTTACATGGATAACACTGATGAATACTGAGAAAACTTCTCAGAGAAAATAAAGGAACCAGGTATGCTTCACACTAGTAACGCTGGGAAGTACCTACACACTGCAAGGTTTAGGTAGATACCACTTCACCAGTTGTAGCTTAACACATTTCATTTTCATGTTTTTCATTTTTCTTTGTTTTTTTTGTTTTATATTTAAAATAGCTTTTGCATATAAGGTACTACTATCACTTACTAACAGCATCAGAAGCTGTCCTCACAATTAAAAGAAATATCACAATTAAGAGATGCCAGTCCAGTTCAACTGAATGTTGAAAGAAAAAACTATAGTTCAGAAATGAATTTGCTATCATTAAAATAACCTGGGTATTCCGGATATTAAGTACTGTAAAGAAGCATCAAGAATTAAAGCAAAAGTCTCTTTTTTTGTGTGTTAAGATAACTAGCCAGGACATCACTTGACGAGAGAATCAAGTGGTGCCAAATGCACATCTAGGAATTAAGTTAATTTTTTTTTTTTTGCAAAAGGACACTTACACAGCACACCAGAAACATTGTTCTGAGACATACCTGTCTAGATTGGCCACAGCACACTAGCCACTAATAAGTTCCTTGATTTTCTTACATTTCCTCTTGGCCTGACAATCGGGTAACGGAAGAACGGGCCGTAGACACCCCCAGGGCACACCTTGGCACTCAACCAGCCATGATAAATAATATACGCCCCGGTATTTAAAAAAAGAATTCAAACTTTCTTCAGAAGCCGGACAAGCAACGCCTCGCCGGTTCGAAGGCTGAAAAGGGAGAGACCTCGACACGAGTCTATGCCAACAAGCAACAACGGCCCCACACAGCGGAACAGTGAAACTCAAGTCGCGCCGCGCGTCGCTACTAGATAGCGTGCGGGTATCCATATATCACGCAACTACGGACCACACAGCAAAATAACATAAATAATTCTTATTGTCGTAATTTGGCTTAACCAACATTTGTATGTTGCCGTAACGAAATTCCTTAGTTACGGCACAAGGTAACTCCCTGTACTTTCAACTTTCGTTCCTTTAACCGTGATTTAGTACACGACAGTACTGTGATATTTATTTTCCATTATTCATTTACGTATTCGATAAACCGAACTTCATGCCGATTCGAACCATCCTGAGTCCCAAATAGTTCGGATTATCAAGGCCCTACTGTAATTTTATTTTATCAACACACGTGTTTTGGATTATGACAGATAACGAATGGCGGTTTTGTACGAAATAATGATGCAAAGCACAGCAAATCGAGAAAGTCAGGCATAGTTTTCACGAAACTAGCCTTTGCAGCAGTTAGTTGCTCACGAACACTTACACAGGTAATAATGCTATTTATATTATTCATAGATGTGAAAGGTAAAACTTTAAAATAATTTTGAAATAATTCTCTACGTAATGCAGCGTTTTCCTTAACGGTCACTAACTGACTAATACTAAAATATTTTCGATACGTGAGGCATTCAAAATGTCTGCTATTTGCATCACTAAAGCATTACAGCTCGTTACCAATGTTTTCAGCATTAATTAAACTACAAATATTAAAACATCTAAATAAATGTATTTTTCAAAATTAAACAAGATTCCTCCTACAGGTAGGTTACATTATTGGTTGTTTATTAGATTACATTATTATTATTATTATTATTATTATTATTATTATTATTATTATTATTATTATTATTATTATTATTATTATTACATTATTTAAATATATTTAAATCCACAAACTCAAATCAATTATATTTTAAATATATTGCAGCTTCTGATAATGGAGTTTTATCTGCGAAACGTACTGAAGCAAACTAATTATATAACCTACTTGCAGAAGTAATCGTATATAATTGCGAATAATATACTATTATAACTACAAGAAACTAGAAACTTTGAAGTGTTACTACTATACGAGCATAGTATGTTAGTGTTACTCGTAAAGGAACTTAAATAAATGTAGCAGTATCTAATGATATCTAAATGCAATTTAGTAATAAAAATCTAATAATAATAATAATAAAGTCTAATAATAATAATAATAATATCGGCAACAACAACTATAAATAAAAATATTTTGCTCAAACTATATGACTAACTGTATGGAAAAAGTAGAATATTAAAAATCGTGTTATTAATAACTTAATGAAAAGCGTAAAGCACTTACAAAGTAAACAAGTTTTCACTGACAAGTTGTGTAAAATTTGAAAAGTTTGCATCATACTTTGCATATTTTTACTTCATCCAGGACAAGCTTCAGTGGAGACGAAGTTCTTTGTCTCCTTCGTTAATTTTATTTATTTCTATTATTTTGCAGTTAGTAAAATAAATGTTGTATAATTTAAAGGTGTATAATGAAAGCGGCTGGTTTGGAAAGCGTTGCGTTGACAAGCTTGCTTTTGGCATGAACAAAAAGATATCTCAACGTTAAGATACAGAGTATTTGATTAATTAGTTGTCCCTCTCGCAAGCTCACTCTTGGGGAATTACCAAACAAATAATAACCAGCTTGTAAGTCTCTTAAAGGCATAACGGAATCAATGTTAAGTATGTCACCGTGAGATCTGGAAAGAAATACGCGGATTGGACAAAGAATGAGGGAATCCAATGTAAGAACGGACTGGCACGGACTGATGGCATACTAGAGTACCCAGGCTCATTGGGATGAGATGGAGTCCTGACTACGGAGAAAAACGTCGAAGTGGAACAAAAACGATATAATGTGAGACAACGTAAAGACAATGATGGGGTATCTACTGCGGATACGAGTTGTAGAAGATAGTGAGAAATGGGGGGTTGGACTGGAAGAATCTAACGAAGGCTGTGCTCAATACTGGGCGTAACAGGGATGAAGAAGAGAAGGGGACCATTTATGGCTTCCGCTAGAGATGGTGGTCATGTGGTCACCCTAAACGGGTGTGGTGGGAAATCTGCTAACCTCTCCACCCCAGCTCCACTCTCACCTACACGGCAGTGGGTCCTATTGCGCCTAGCAACTCACTCTAATTTTGAGGTAATCAACCTCTTCGGCGGAACGGGTCGATAAGCAGACGAGAGAGGGTCTTGTCAGGGTTATTTGGTGGGAGGGGGGAGGTATACATGCATGATGCGCGTTGCCAGCAGAAAGCGCATCTAATGTGGGGAAGACTCAAGTAGGCCAGCAGCTGCTTAATGTTTAAAATCTTACGCGAATCTTAGGCTCGTTAGCCAAGGTGAAGGCAAGTCTTTAAGGGGAAAACAGCCTAAAATCAATGTTCTTGGCCCTCCAGGTCGGGGAATGGACTTAGGGTTAGCAAAAAAGCTGCTACAAAGCAGAACCAAAACCTCGGACAGGACGGAATTGCGGAAACAGACACGGCTATCAAATAGGAAAATGATTTTAAAATAGGCACGTAGAACATCAGAACCTTATATAAGCAGGCTGCCTGGTACGATTTCTTTGTACCTCAGTGCTCTACAGGCAGTTAGGGAGCCGTGGACGGGATCTCTCAGAAAAGGAAGATGCAATATTTATTATAGTGAAGGACAAGTAGCAGGCTTGAGTTGGATTGTGGTTTCATAGTAAACCAAAAGATTCAATCACAGAACAGAACAGATTCCGTTTTATGCGATTTTGAATGAAGTTTCGAAATATAACAGTATCTCGTGCCATACAAAAATCGAAGAGAAAAGTGAGGGAGAAGAAGGTTAATATACGACCATTTTGCAACAAGTATACTGAGTATAAGTAATCCGAAGTACTGCTTTCCACAAGGGCTTATGGCGCTTTCCTGATACAAGAACTGTAAATCAGACTGATTATGTAATAACAGACATCAGGTGATATACTAATATAACAAACGTGAGGAGCAATCGGGGAGCAATGTCTGATATACATCACTTCCTACAGTCCTTTTTAACAGTGTCTTTCAACCGCGACTCACGGCTTCTGAAGGCGATCTCAAATTCTGGGGGTTGAAACGTCGGGTGCGAAAATATTATGATGGAGGCAGTCCGAGTTTGGTCACTTCAGGACATCAGAGCGATCACTTCCCTGTCAGAACAAATATGAGGGCGAGAAAGGTAGCTGAAAAGTCTAAATCCAATATGGCAAGGAAGTATAAATTGGAAATGTTGAAAGACCAAAACATTCTACAAATGTGCTAAATGGGAACCAGAGAAGAACTTGAGTGCAGCCACATTTCTGGATACAGTAGACGTATGTGGTGAAAGCTAACAACGCAATACTCATTGCAGCAGAAGGAATCTTAAGTTACCGAGGTAAGAAGGAACGTAATTAATTTTTTGAAAAGGAAACGGAGAAGCACTGAAACATGGGAAAACTGAATACGCTGCAAAGACCCACTCGGGCGAAATAAAAAAATGCGTGAAATCTGAGGAGAGGCGAAACAAATATAAATACGAAAAAACGAGAGACCCTAGAAAAACAACTGACAGAAATCCAAGAGACGTTCGATTTAAGAGAGAAAAGAAAAATCTCCGAAAAAGTACATCGCTCCGAAAATCTGTACAAATCTAATACAAAACAAACACAAGAGATGCAATGTGTAAAAAGACAGTTGAAGAGATTTTGACAAATAAAGGTCAATCGAAGAGAAAGTGAAAAAGGTACTCAGATGAGCTGCTAAATAGAGGGAATAAAGAGAGACATGTAGAACAATAAGAAGAACAATAAAGCCCACGGGGAAGATGATATTTCGTCAGAATTGCTGAAGATTTATGGGAAAGACCTGATTGAAGATCTCCTGCAGTTAAGTCTAAAAAATATGAACCACCGAGGGGCAATGCCTAAATGATGGGAATCTGCTATCGTCTTCCCAATACATAAGAAAGGGGGTAATCTCAAGTGCGAGAATTATAGAGGAATCTCTATTTTATACATAGCTTGCAAGATTTTTTAGGGTATAGTACTGGAAAGAATTAGCTCCTACGCTGAAGAAGACATCGGAGAATATCAGGAAAGTTTCAGAGAAGGACGATCTACAACAGACCAACTCTTTACTGTCCGCAAAATTATGGAAAAGCTATAATCATGACGTCAGCATTTATTAAATATTTATCGATTTAAAGCAGTCTTATGATAATGTACATAAAATCATAAGACAGAGCTGTTTTTAGTGGCCACAGAGGAGTCAGGAATGGCAACAAAACTCGTTGGTACCAATAATCTGTCTCGTTTGTTTAAAAAAACTCAAGGGGGCAGTTAAAAATCCAAAATAACTGGGTCACAGAGCCTTTTGACATTACATAGGAACGTCGGCAAGGTGATGAACTCATTCTATCTAGTATTGCCCTGAACAAAACACAAAGTAGTTAAGAATCGATATGTAAGAGACAGTATGTAACAAGGAACAACAAATAATGGCATATGCAGATGACATCGACATAACTGGAAAGTAAGAGCGAGCGGCCAGTGAGACGTACAAAAAACTAAAGGAGAAACTCACAAATGACGGGTTGAAAACCAACGTGGAAAAACGGGGGGGGGGGATCAGAACGAGAATATCAGAGGTGACAGTATTAGGGTTGCCCGAGGTTTTAACTACCTGGGCAGCAAAGTAACCTTAATGATAGTAGTGACCCAGGAGATAAGAAACAGAATTCTGAAGGGTAGCGGGGCACTCCGTTTGCTCAAATTCTGCATGAGGTCCAAACCAGTGCAACGAAACTCTAACCTTATACAAGACGATAATACATCCTATCGACGAAAATTGGTGCGAAACTTGGGCGCTCACAAATAACTGAAGAGATACTGGTAATATTTGCGTGGCGAGTAGTGAAGCAAATTTGGGCAGGGCATACAGAGTGAATGGCAGTCACGAGAGAGTTTGCCGTATTAAGAAGAAAATGAAGGGAGAGATGTTGGGCAATAGAAGAAAGAAAAAATGCACACGCTGGGGAATTGGTGAGAGACCGCTGCAGATGAAAATGTTGGAGGAGGCCATGGTTCAACACTGGGAAGTAAGGTATGCAGTCTACAAGGTTTATTCGTTTCTTGTGTAAAAAGTGTACATTTTTCTTCCGTGCAGAAACATTTTACTTTACCTGGGGTTGTCCGCTTCATTACAGTACTACGAAAAACAATTAGCTATCAATTTTATGGGCTTCATAAAAGGAGCTGAACCATTTAGAATATTGGTTTTGTTTATGAAAGACTATAAATGAAATACGCCATGAACTGGAATTACAGTTTTCCTTCGTATTCTATTATCTCGTAAAAAATATGGAACTAGTCGCGTTCCCTAAAGCTGACCCGTTTCTCCGTAAGCTACTACAAAAAGCCTACGCGATTTTAAACATTATAATTAATTAAATCCTTAAATTCGTAGTAACCATCAATCAATGAATTTTTCAGTGAAGGGTTAGTGAGGATCGGTCAAAAATAACACAATTTTTTTTAACTTATTTGTGTCGACGTTTCGACAGTGTTTATTGCCATCATCAGGACAATCGTTGCTGACGCCAAACACACAACTGAGAATTTACGCCAAACACAAATCAGTTGTTTGGCATCAGCAACAATTGACCTGATGATGGTAATAAACATTGTCGAAACGTCGACACAAATAAGTTTAAAAAAATTGTGTTATTTTTAACCGATCCTCATTAACCTTTCACTGAAAAATTATAATTAATAATATTATAATTTATAACATTTCATTACATGCTACTTTTTTAAATCTATTACAAAACATGTGGTCAGGGTAAGTGATAAACCATCACTTAAATTAAATTTATGCGTTAATATAAGTATTATAAATCTGTAATTTAGTTACAGCGTAATTGTCTGAAAATGTCATTACTCCAAGCAGAAGCGACTTTACATAAATAATGCTCTTACCGAAATTAATTACCAGCGGAGTCAGTCAAGGTATAGATGAGAAATCTGCAAAAATGAAGCCATTAATTCACAGTGGAAAAATTCTCTGTTACAGACTGAATATGTACTGTTCGGTTGGAAAATGTATGGAAACTTTTACGTCTGAAAGTTGACTTTTCTTAAAAAAAATCTGCTTTAAAACGTTTTCTGTTACTGTCCAATGAAGTGTGTTAAAAAAAGTTGGTTAAAGCCGTACTATGCGCATAGCACTAGAAGCGTAGAAGCGGTCTGGTCTGGCTAACCTGTACGGAACCCTATCTTACCCGTTCTTTAGTCTGTTGTACCTGGTTTTGTAAATCATTGTAATTCTGAAGCAGAACATTGTGTTGCTGGACCACATCTTGCCGCTGCTGGAGGATGTCGTTTATCTCCGACAGTAGTTGGATTTCTGTAAAACAAAGAATATTACACATTGTGGCGGCTGGAGGTAAATATTTCTTTTCAATTTTTGATATTTATGAAATATTTCTTATTAATATTTTAACTGCTATTGCATTAAAATATAATGTGTGTGTTTGTGTGAGCGCGCGCGTACGGGAGGCACCTGCGAGTTCTAATAATTTCATTAAGACATAAATCGTTGGCGTCTCCTTTCGATTCTACAATTCCAATCACACAGCCTGAAGATGATATCAGCGATAATAACGAAATGTCCCTTCAAATGTCGGCGCCTTTTCAAGGACCAAAACGAGAACATGTGAGCAACTGGAAGTAACTATGAAACGGACGCACATATTGTTCACATTGTCGTATAAGTTCACACCGTGGATTCAGTCAGTTCGCTAAAACCTCTAAATTTTATGTAGAATTTATGAACATATTGCGGTAGCACTGATACTGTACATATTCAGAAAGAGCCTGTGAGAAACAGCAAAGCCTTATTATTACCAGTTGGATATTATTATCAGTTGAATATCCAAGTCAATCAAGAAAAACTTAGCCAAATTACATTTACTACAAAACTTGGCTATAGTACATAAACGATAGCTATAGTCACTAGAAACCATATGCCTGTCAAAAAAGAATTAAAATATGTGGGTCTGATTTTTGAAGGAAAATTTACTTAGAGAACCAATATTAAATCTATAAAATTACAACTGAACTTGAAACTTCTAACATCAAAGTTAAGAAATTGTGTGTGTGTAAAGCCGTACTCAAACCAATGGAAATGGTCTTATGACATGAATTATGGGGAATCTCTACCCTAAAATTATTCAGATATTCCAGTTGCAACATGACGATCGCTCCACGGCTCGTCCAGCAATTCTGTAAATTAGTGATCCGCTGTAAGAAATCAAGCGACTGAGTCAGAAATGCCATCTGGGGTATTTACAAGCTAGTAAATGGAAGAAAGAAGCTGAAGAGGTAAGAAGACCTAATCCGGTGAATGCGGTGAAGATTACCTCAAGTGAAGACTGTTACTCACCACTTTTACTTAATATTTTGTGACACTGAATACATATGAAAACAGCAAGAAATTAATTTAAAAAATGTTTGTGGTGTGGTGACTTGGGTCGGCGGTTGGTTCACGACAACTGCAAATCTCAGTAATTGTTGTAAACAGAACACGTTAGGTACTTTTCTTATGCAGAGTGAGTGTCAATGGAAGAGGTGAGCAAAGCAGTGAGAAATAGAGGCATATGAATGTCACACAAGAAACTTAAGTTCTTCAGAATCGTAGCAGTTGTTATTTATAAACACTTTATAAATATTGACAAACAAATTGGCCAACTGTTCAGTGCGACGGGTATTTAATATGAGGCAGTATCTGTGTGCGATATAGAAATTATAGTTTATTAATTTCCCCCTAATCTACTTACGTTTATAGTTTCATTATTATTATTTTTAGTTCTATATACGTTCATTTCATATTAAAAACGCATTTAGTTGAATAAACAGTAATTTAATTTATTGTAGTTGATTGAAAGTGAAACGTGGTTCTGAATTTGAAGTTGGCAAAGTATTTCTTTAGTGTAAAGCAAGTGAATAAATTACATTTTTTCAATATTACATTGGTCTATTTGATTACTCACAAAATAGTACGCAGAATGTCGTTAAACTTTTGTAGCTTATTGCGAGAATTTGTCATCGTGTTAGCATAAATCATAAGCAAAAATATAATATATATTCTTTTTTTATATTTGGTCCGTTTAAAATTTTACCGAATGTAAATTACCAGTAAATTCAAGAAACGTATGTTACGAAAATGTATAATTAACATTTTAATGGTTTACAAAGGAAAACAGTTGGAGTTGATACAGACCAATTAAATTTTCGTAAAGTAAACAAAGTGAGGTTTTATGCAAAAAAATACATAAAGGTATCTTTCTGAATCACGAGTTAAGTTTAAAAAATATTTTTCATGGTATACGTAATGCAACACTGGTTACATTATGTATTTCGTACGTTTTTAGAATTAGTAGCACATCGACTGCTCTGGATAATTAAAATAACTCATATGTACCTTTTCTAAATGTTGACTAAATTAAAACAAAACAATAAAACCTGTTTGGATTCATTGGTCATCTTGCGGAACCAGCAACGTAGTACTGACGGAATTTTCTGTATTTATTGTTTCGGCTGAATGGCTTTATTCATAAAGTTTAATGTCGTCTCAAAGAAAAGTATACATTTATAACTACCGACAACATATTAGCTAGAACGTGTTTCTTGGCCCTCACGAGGACGAAACTTGTTTTATTTTGTTTTTTAACTGCACTATAAAAACAATTTCCAACCCCTCACTACCTTGTTACAGAGGAAAATATTGTTGTGTTGATTGTTCATCATCTTTTTTCACAGCACTACACTTTATATAATAATGAAACTTTCACTTGTGAACTTACTTGTCTTTTCTCGTCGAACGCGTTTCAGCGTAGTGTTCTGATAGTGTGTGTTCTGTTTTGTTAGTAGTTTTGTAAGCGATTCTGTATCCTGCTTTTTTCAATTCAAAAAGCAGGATACAGAATCGCTTACAAAACTACTAACAAAACAGAACACACCTATCAAAACACACACACAAAGCACAAAACAAATTCGATCTACCCGGTGTTTACAAGCTAAATTGCTCAAATTGCAGTAAATTCTACGTAGGCCAGACAGGACGTAGCTTCAAACAGAGATACATTGAACACACAAAGGCACTCCACTCCACTACAGAATCCACCTTTGCAAACCACCTCATTGAAGCAAACCACACATATAAAAACATCGACAATAACATGAACATTCTACACATACACACAAAAGGCCGAAAACTAGACACTCTAGAACAATTGGAAATATACAAACACACAAAAACAAATAAAAACGACATCCTAAACGAACAGACACAATTCAAATCGCACGCATTATTCGAACATATCTCACCCACACACACAGCATCGGTCTTTCGAAATTCGATTTCGTCACCCACAACAAGACGGATAGCGCTACCTGCGGCAGCCTCTGAAGAAGCCTTTTAAAGCAGAAAACCGGTTAAGGCTGTAAGGTAAAACTTTTTGCTTTTACTTATAAAAAACCTAGTGTTCCGAGTCGTTAAAGTAATAGTGATATTTAGTATAATAGAATAATTCAGTTTTGCTCCTATCCGTATCTCTTAAGACGATTACTGACTCCAGTATTTCCTTCCACGAACACGAAGCTTCGGTGTTGCTACCCATGAGTGTCCCAACATAGAGAGGAGGTTTGTCACAACAGCAGTGAAAACATATGCCAAGGAATAAAGTGAAACTGCTTTGAAAGACAAATATACAAAGCTATTCCATAGAATTCAATTGTCCGAATACGTTTTGTTAACAAAGAAGTGGTTGGCACATTGGCTACGTGTGGGAGACAGGCGCTAGGCACACATTGTACATTCTTTCCTCTCCATCAGTTTAGTCAAATCGAATGACAATAAAAGATCATAAACGTACTATGATGGGATACGATATGGACATGGCAAGTTCCGTTCTGCACGTGAAATCTTCAGAACGCCACAGAAAATTGATAAATACGTGTATACAGATTTTAGTAGTACTAAGTAGCTCTTCAAAAACTGTTTGTAAGAGATAACACTGAAAAATGATATTAAACTCAGTATAACAAAAGAGTAAAAAATAATTAAAATTACTTACCCCAAGCGTATCAGATCGTCATCAGTAAAATTTTCTTTCTTTATACGGTTGTCCATATTAAAATTTTATATACACTAATTTCATATCGATTTAGTCCTATACACTGTACTTTAAAAAAGTTTCAATTTATTATGTACACTACACAGATTCTATGAACACTTTACATCAAAGTTAGTCTGAATCACTGTCAGTTCTTGCCTGTGATTTGAACTCATACATGTCCTGGTTGAACTTCCGTAGCACATTTTCCTCAATAGGAATGGTAAAGCAAGAACTTCCGTTAATTTTTTCTTTGCATAAAGCAAACCAGCCAAGGTGGAGACATTAAGACGATTCCTTTGCTTTGTTTTTATCAAATTAATACACGAAAATATGCGCTCTACAGCTGCACTTGAATGAGGTAAGCACAACAGTTTCTTTACAAAGGTAGTTAGGGTGGGGAACATGGGTGAATTGTCTCCTTTCTTTAAAAAACTAATATTTCTCCAGAAATCCAGAATTGTGGTTACATCTGCGTACTTTTCAATGTCCATAGCTTGCAGATGTCTCCATTCTCTATCAAGACACGTCATGTCGTTATGATTGATTAAGTTGGGGAAAGTCACAGCAAGTGGGACAATGCTGGCAATATCTTTTTTAATAACATTGGTAGGATTGAGAAATGACAGAGCCTTTAAATTTTCATTTTTATGCAGAGGGAATCGTTTGAATATTTGATGAGCTGCTTCTATGTAGAAATCTAGGCACCTGAGTTTGCAATTCATTCTTTTGTGTCCCGTCGAGTTCAAGGTTGGGTGACAACATGGAAGCAATTACCTTTCCACCTAGGTATATGTTGTCTAGGGGAAGAAAGTTTTTAGGATCCCTATACTGGACTTGTGAAATGGGAGTATGCTGCAGATAGTCTTGTTTGATGTAGCATTGTAAAACTTGCTTATACAATGCAGAAATTCTGTCATAGAGCAAGTGAATTTTTATTCCTTCAGATTGCATTTCGCGATTTAGGTCTACAAATACTGGTAAAACAAATTCTAGAAATTCTAGATACAATCTTGTTAGAGGGTCTCTCGGTTTCACTAGTATACGTTCAGCTGCTAAAAGCTTGTCTTCCAAGACAGCGCATTAGGAAAACAAGATTAAAGCAGGAAGTTGTTCGAGGAGTCTGGATACCACTGGTAGCAAAGACAACCATCTAGTTTGACTGGGGTGCAGAAGTTTATTGGGTTTCAGATTGAGGAATTTCTGGAATTCATTGAATTTTCCTAATCTTTTAGGACTAGTATGAAAATAATTGAAGACATCTCGGGCAAGATCTTCAACAAAGCGAGGAAGTTTTGAGCAAGCGTATGATGCACAGAGATGAAAAGAATGGCACACACATTTTAGTACAAAAAGACCTGGAATGTCATTCATAAAACGAATAGCAACAGAATTATTACCACCCATCATTGTGTTTGCTCCATCAGCTGCCAATCCTATTAATCTTTCTTTGAACGGAATGTCATTTTCTGCAAAGAATTTGGTAATCAGCCCATACAGTGATTCAGCAGTAGCATTTTTGACTGGTATTAACGCAAGGAAGTGATCTTCCACAACAAAATTAACACCAACATACCTGACAACTAAAGATAAGTGCTTCTCACAATTCCTGTCTGTACTTTCATCACACAACAAAGAGAAACTGTTATATTTCAGTTCATTAATTAATTGGTCCTTAGTTTCAGCACCAATGACATTTTAACAATGGCTTTACATTTAGTCTTTGAGCAGGAAATACGCTTCGCAATTTCTGAATCGCTACCAAACAGTGCCGGCTTTAGGCTTTTGCGTTTAGAGGGGCAAGATTTCCCTCGGTGCCCCTTGTGAGGGTAAAGTATCGGGATATATTTAATACTTTTTTAAAAATACTTATTAATTATGTTTTGATAATAAAGCATAATATTTTTGTAAAAAAATACAAAATTAGTACACCTAAGAAAAATAAAATAATATTTTTATAAAATTAGAGTATAACATTTTAATTATATAAATAAATCATTTACAATTAACTTTTCGCGCTTTTTTGTCGGCAAAATCTTATTAAATCAGCAAGATCTAACTCTTCAGCAATTTCATTCTCGATTGAGATAGTTCCTAAAGAAGTGAGTCTGTCTTGTAGCATCGTACTCCTTAAATATGTTTTTATAAGTTTGAGCTTGGAAAAGCTCCGTTCCCCACTGGCAACAGTTACAGGAATCGTCAATAAAATGCGCAGCGCAATCCATACGTTTGGATATAATCCTTGAAGCGAATGTTTTTTAATGAAATTTAGCACAAGAAGAGGCGTGATTATTTCCTTGTCTAATTTATCATTCAAAAAAGCTCTTATACTAATCAGTTCATCGCATAACAAAATGCCATTGATATCGGCAGAGTTCTCAACTGTTAACTTATTTTGTAAGTGTGCACGATTTTAAAAGCTCCGTTCTGTTGGGTAATTTGTCCAAACAAAAGAGGAAATTCCATGATTTCGAATATGAATTCAATTGTTTAAATCTTTCTTTGATGGATGAAATAGCCGTATCTAACAGTGGGTTAAAAAATTCAACTTCCAGTTTTTTTTCTGGGCTCTCAATTGGTTCATCCTGTGTGTTTTCATCAAAATGATGTTTTACACGTCTTACCCTATTAAGCGGTTTAATTTGCAATTGATCTGCAAGTTCTCTTGCTCCAATCATTGCTTGTTTGAAACCATCTTTCCTGTAATTTTCTAAAAATTTAATGCAATTCTCCAACATTTTGATACATTGTGCAAGGTCCATTTTTTTTGCCTGAAGTGATTTACTTACAACGTTGACTTGAAACAATACATCGTACCAAGCAATTAAAGATACAAAAAATCCAAAGTCTCCTAAATGTTCTGCCAAGGTGATTGCTTCGTGCGCTAGAGCAGGATTTTTTTTTTCGTTTTCATTTAATGTTATCAAAGCATCATGCACACTGCTTATTTGATAACGTATTGCTTTCAAGCTTTCTATCTTTGCCTCCCAACGTGTATCACTCAATGTTTTGAGAGCGAAAATTTCTGCATGACTAGTTAAGACACTCCATCGATAAGTCGAAGCAGAAAAAAGAGTGAATAGTCGTTGTATGATCCCGAAAAAGTTTACGGAATTTAATGACGACTTTGCAGCATCACATAGAACAAGGTTGAGTGAATGACTTCCGCAGGGAACATAGGAAGCTAAAGGATTTAGCTCTAAAATTCGTTTCTGTACGCCTACATTTTTGCCTTTCATGTTTGCGCCGTTGTCATATCCTTGACCTCTGCAATTGCTAAGTTTCAGTCCAAATTTTATTAATGTATCGGTTATAATTTCAGAAAGGCCAAAACCCGTAGAATCGTCCACCGTAAAAAATCCTATAAAATGCTCCTTGATTTCGATGATATCGGTAGATATATCAACAAATCGAATTGTGAGAGAGAGTTGTTCCTTGTGGGAAATATCAGGAGTACAGTCAGCAATAATAGCAAAATAAATTGCTAGTGAGTGAAGCTATCGCTAGAATGGTACTAGTTATTTTCGTTGCCACCAAGTCGATCAGTTCATTTTGAATTATTTTTCCGCAATAGTGATCGGAAATATCGCCATTAAGTGCGAGCGTCACATGATTTGACATTACAGGGTCAAATTTAGCCAACAATTGAACGAGTCCTAAAAACTTACCATTGTTTGGTTTGTATAATTTATCTGAGCTTCCTCTGAAAGCCATGTTATTGATTCCCAGGCACAAAGTAATGCTTATCAATCGCTCAAGTACGCTTTGCCATCGTGCGCTCTCTTTTTTCAATTAATTTTTGCTCTTCTTTGTCTATTGTTTTTCCTGTTTGCATTCGTATTTTAGTCTCTATCCACTGCTGATAAGCATTTTTATGAGCCGCACTATTTTCATGATATCGAAGAGTTTCAGATAGCTTCTTCCAATTATTAAATCCATTTTCTGCTAAATTTGAAGTTTTGTTTCTCTCAAAAAGGCTACAGCAAAAACAAAATACAGCATTTTTAGATGTTGAATAAATAAGCCAACATCGACGAAAAACTTCATTTGGAAGTTTTCGGTTGTAATAAAAACTAGAAAAATGACGACCCTTTTCATCGATAGGGTATTTATCCAAAATGACTTGATTGGGACCCATTTTAAGAATATAATCAACAACTTTATTGCTACGATGAACTGGCCACAAGGCGCAATCCGAGAAGTTTAATGACTCGGATATTTCTTCTACACTTTTACAAGTACCTTCATCCGCCACATCTTGATTATTGGGCTGGATTATATAGGTAAGCCCAGAACATTCGCGTCGTCCGCAGCGCACGAGTGATAGGTGCAGTCTGCCAACTGCCAAATATACAATATACTTTGTATATTTGAGATAATGTTTTATAAATCATTTTTGCTGCAGATTTTTTGTAAAGTTTTATAAAAAAATAAATAACATAATCCTCAATTTACCCGAAAGCAATTAAAGAAAAGAATGAGGAAATAAATTATTACAATTAAATTATTTCAAAAAACATTTTTTTTTTTAATTTGAGAAATTAGTTTTACAGTTAAGATTTAATAAAAACAAAAATCGATCCAAATGGAAAAATACAAAACTTTCTTAGTATTAAATTCTGCTGATAAAAATAAAAATAATTTTTAATTAGGCGCACTCAATAGCTACCGTAATACCCGAATTTCGCAGATATTTTTCTATAGCATTACTGTACTGCAACTTCTACCTACATTCTTATTCTTCTGAAGAATTTTATTACCTTAAAATTCCAAAACCAGTTGGCGCCCTAAAGCGTCCAGCGCCCTGGGGAGCCGCCCCAGCTTGCCCACCCCAAAAGCCGGCACTGGCTACAAACCGACTTGATAAGTTGCGATAAATGTTCTGAGACTGTAAAGGGTAGATTGTGTTCTACAACAAAAGCTGTCATTTTAATTTCAGCCTCTTTAACTTTTTTTTCAACCGTATTGTTACTAATTACCTTACCCATATCTAACAGTGTTCTCTGGGCCCGAACTGGATGCGCCACGGCTGACAAATATTTCTGCGACTTGGAATGTTTAAGAATTTCCGATTTTCCTGCCGCACCATGTAGGCCTACATTACGCGCTTTACAAAAATAGAAATAAGCACCCTTGTCACTACCACTCAACCACCCACTGAATGAAGATTCCCTCTCCCATGCACTTGTATACTTTTGTTTATATGTACCAGCACTCACTTTTTGTTTTTTTGGAATAGAGCCAGATGAAGATGGTTTACAATCTTATCGGATCTAGCTTACGATGGGGGTCTTGGGGAATAGTCAGCGGCAAAATGTAACTTCCGTCGCCGCGCGTGTACTATATTTCGGTGTCCGATGTGTACATCCAACAGTTTTCTTCACAAGTAACTACATCAAGTAACTACAAGTAATTTCAGCAGAATTCCATAATTTCCTACGTAGACCCATTTCTAAGCCAGTTTTGTTTGTACAAGTAATACTTATAAATAGTTATAGAAATAAAAGTAATTACAATATTGTAACGTTGTGTTTTCCCTTTACATAAAATAGGCCCCAACTTAAACCATTTCATGACCATGATACATGAAGAACAAAATACTAAGTCATTAACTAAATTGTATACTATAAATATTGTCTGAGATAATAAAAAGAGATAAGAATAATGTAATGAAACTGATAAAAACATTATCAATAAGAAGATTTTAACTGCATTAAAAATTGTTAAAAAATAAAACCTATACTCCATACTGCAGTAATAAACTGGATACTCAATAAAGAAAATTATTAATTCAATAATTAGTTTCTAAGTACTAAAATAATGAAATCAAATTTTATTTATGATTATGAATAGAATAATGTAAATCAAAAAGAGTATTACAAAAATGTAATAATAAAACAACAACAGAGCTAAATGTAAGCCTACAAGTAAGGTTATGTAACATTATAATGTTTTAAACAACAGAAAGAACAAAAAAGCATTGTAACATCCATGAATTGTAAACAGAAGGTGAAAACTACTGATGAAGTAGTAAATAAGCTTATAATAGCTAGATAATAATGGTTATAATTTGAATTATAACATGAAGAAGAAGAAATATGAGAAACTAAAACTTGTCAATAATTGTATGTAAAAAGAACAGTTTTAATGTAAACTTATTAAACAAACTATACTGTATAAATAATACTAGAATCGTTATTATTAGAATAATATTCTAGTAAGGAAGATATGATTAACCAATAAGTATAAACAAAGTAAATAATGAAACAAGATACATGGACTAAACCTTCAGAATACTGATACTGAAGATAATAACAACTAGAATAAGTAAGAAAACAATATTAAAGGACAAACTATGTTGTCAAAGCTTCAGTAAATTGTGAAGAATGTTTTAGAATAATGATGTAATAGGAAGAAACATGTATTTTCAAGGTATGAATGAAATTAAGGGTCAATATCATAGGCAAATGAGCCTAGAACATTTGTATGTTATTCATAGTAAATAATTGTTAAGTTATGTCATTATTATTGTAGTGAAAGTTGAATAAGGGTATCAAGAACAATGTAAAGTAATTGTCTGATAGCAAAAGTAATTATTTTAAACGTACGAAAGAAACTAAGGTGTCCACTACAATGGGCCAGTGGGCCCTATACCTGAATAACTTATTTCTACTATTTGTAAACAATTATTGCTAATAATTGTCATTATTAGTGTAACAAAAGTGAAAGCCAAGGATCAAGAACAATTTAGAATAGTTGTCTTGTATTAAAAACAAGAATAAAATTGTTAAAATATGAAAAATTAATGTTCAAACTATAATAGGCCAATATGCCTAGACAAATTATGTATGTTAATTGTAAGAAATTATTATTGATTTTTGTCATTAGTATTGTTGTAAAAGTTGTAGGGAGTTATAAGGAACAATTGTGATTAGTTATATCACAATAAAGTTAAGTAATATTATTAGAAGAAAGAGAATTAGGATGTCAGGAACACAGGTTGGGTTATGCCTAGTTAGCCAAACATGACTTTTATAAATTGGGACATTATTAATTACTGTAAATAATGTTACACTCAATGGTTAGTAAGTAAATATCATTCTTTAATTTTCTTACTTCTTAACCTCATATTATGAGTACAAATGTATGCCTACTTATAAGTAACTTTACTAATGAAAAGTCTTTTTAAAAAAGAGACTTGTGTCCATGTTAACAGCAAAGATGACTATTACTGAAGCTCTGAGAACTGTCATATGATAATGGGATGACAGTGTATCAGTTAGAATAAACAACAACTTATTAAGGCACACTTTAAGGAGGTATGTTTTAATCATTTTGCACACATCATTCCAGAAGTCTGTTCTAAAAACAATTATAATCAAACTGCTGTTTCAACAGTACTAATAATGCAGCATGGCAAAATTTAAACCATTTTTATTGGTCTGAACGTTTGTTTCAAGCTGAATATACCAAATATGTTTGTAATAGGTTTATAATTTAAGATGTGAAGTATATGAAGCCTTTACTAGTACCTGTTCATTAGACAACAAATAATAACTATAATTTCCATTAATTTTGTTAATGTTCTTTACCATTCATTATTTAGTTATTTTTTTACTGTCAGGAAAATTTCTGATGTAATTTCTGTACGTGTTATTTTTGGTCTCTCTCTCTCTCCTCCTCTCATTGTATTTTTTGAAAAAACATAAAAAACTGACACTCCTCTGTATGTGTCCACATTGCATACAATTAAAAAAATTAAAAACATACTTGAAACATACTTGTGATCTTGCAAAAGAGGATCAGTCCTGTGTGTTTAAATATAGTACATGCGCGGCGACGGAAGTTACATTTTGCCGCTGACTATTCCCCAAGACCCTACGATGCTACGGCAAACTCAAACTTCCATCTCCTCGTTTGTACTTTCTTTCCCTGTCCAGATTTCTACTGGATGTGTATTATTCACAAGTGATTCACTAGTAACTAATGGCAGATTATGGAGGTTATGTACAACAATGTAACTTAAATAAAATTTACTTTGTTAGTGTACATTAAAAAGGTGTATTTATTGGAAGTACAGAAATTAGTTTCCATTTACCGCGCATAATTACGGTACAGACGATTTTTGGAGGTTGTGTCTATGTTTAACAATGTAACAACCTTTTAGATTTTTAAATTTAATTAGACTTAACAAACATTTCCTTAGTTAGTGTACATTAAAAGGCTCTATTTATTGTGTGGATAAAAGGCTGTATTCATTCGAAGTACCGGAATTAAAACCTATTTCCAATTTAGAACGTATAACCTAGTACGTTATTGGTACATATTTGATCGGTGTTTATTGATACATATTTTATTAAAAGGCTGTATTTACTTGAAGTACAGAAATTAGTTTCCATTTATCGTACATAATTACGGTACAGAGACGATTTTTGGAGGTTGTGTCTACGTTTAACAATCTAACTTAACCTTTTAGATTTTTAAAATTAATTAGACTTAAAAACATTTTCCTTAGTTAGTGTACATTCAAAGGCTGTATTTATTGTATGGATAAATGGTTGTATATAACATTAAAGGCTGTATTTATTCGAAGTTCCGGAATTAAAACCTACTTCCAATTTAGAACGTATAACCTAGTACGTTATTGGTACATATTTTATTAAAAGGCTGTATTTACTGGAAGTACAGAAATTAGTTTCCATCAACTTTATTAACTTTAGATTTTTAAAATTAATTAGACTTAAAAAAAATGTCCTTAGTTAGTGTACATTCAAAGGCTGTATTTATTGTATGGATAAAAGGGTGTATAGAACATTAAAGGCTGTATTTATTCGAAGATCATTATTAGAACGTATAACCTAGTACAATCGAACGTATAACCAAACAAGTACATTAAAATCAATTTTCAACATAATGCAATAAAAAGCAGTGTGCAGTTTCTGTTAACACGCAAATGATTAAGTATTAATAATGGGTTACAGTGGAATTTAATGTTAGGCCTACTACGGTCTGAATTAATGCAAATAAAATGGAGAATCTCGTAAACATATTAAAGAATGCTTGTATATTACACAGAAAATTATTACAGTTCAGACCTTTGTTAATGAATAGAAACAAATAGGGGAATCCCAAATAGGACTCTATACTTTAGTATGTACCAATAAAATTTACCTCTTTTCAAGTACAGTATCTATTTTTTTTTTCGTACTCTTAAAAAAAGGCCATTAACAACATTTTAGTTGTAAAGAAAACAGATATAACATTTCCAAACAAGAAATCTTCAATTCTCTCCCTATTTGTTTTATAAAAACTGGAGTTTCTACTGCAGGTTTTCAAGTCCACTAACTACTTAATTTAATAGACATAATTGTTCCTGATCTTGTTGGGTAACATTATATTAATACATCTGCTTCCTACTCATATGTGCAAACAATGTTTTTAATGTACGGTGCTAAACATCTTTACAATTTAGACAAAGTCTAATGAGCAATTTGACCTAACCTGTATTACTACATCTAAGAATATCTTATTAGGGCATTTAGCTTTATTTATATATTTAATGCATCTTAATTAGTACACTAACAGCACCACTGCTCTGTCTAACACTAACTCAACAGAATTTCTTGTTTTCAGTTTAAGAAAGTTGAAATTGTGTATTTCTTTTCTTTTCCATTCACTTTTTATGGAAACGTGCTTTACATTAATATGTGTACCCTTACTGTATTATGGTCCTAAACATCTTTATCAACACTGTATATCTTTAAAAGTTAGACAAAGTGTAATGAGCTATTTGCCTTAACCTGAATTTACATGACCTGGCTCAGAACAACTTTATTTTGGCAAATACAAAGATGAAGATTCTGTACACCCTGGTTGCAATTTCTTCGGGGCTCACACCTGCTGCCAGGTTTAGTTCTATAACATAATCAGGAAGAAAGGAATCAGCTCGAACACTGTGGAAAGGCTTGTACACCATCACCAAGAAGATTAATGATGTCATCTACGAATAACTCATTATGCCATTTAGCTTTATTCTTAATTAGTACACTAACGGCACTGCTCTGACTTACAGTACCGGTAACAGAGTACATTACACTAACTCTAAAGTATTTCTTGTTTTCAGTTTAAAAAAGTTGAAATTGTGTATTTCTTTTCTTTTACATTCACTTTTTGTGAAATGACCTACATTAATATGTGTACGCTTACTATATTGAAATCCAATGTTCACTATCCAATAGTTAAAAATTTTGTGGAATTGTGAAATTAGTAACACTATGTACTAATGTGTGATTATCAGTTGAATTTCTGAATTCCTTTGATTCATTAATAAATTTTACTAATTTGTTTCTTTATGTCTATTGAATGATTTCTTATTAATTTGTAATCTTTGTGTTTTCATTATTCATTTGTAAATTCTTGGATTTTGTTGTCCATGACATGACCATTGGTTATACTAATTATCATTAAAACACACAGAGGACTGATCTTCTTTTGCAAGATCACAAGTATGTTTCAAAACCATTTGCAGGTCAGGTATTGTTCTGTCCATTCACTTTCTGAAAGGGGTTGAGGAGCAAGGGGGAAGATGTCTCCATTAAAACACACACACACACTAGCATGCACACAATTCCTTTTTTTCTTTATTTAATTTGAATTCTGTATTAGAACAAATGTTTTCAGAGTTTACAGTTTTTTTTTTAATTTCTTGGATTAATTTTTTTTAATTTTATGCAATGTGGACACATACAGAGGAGTGTCAGTTTTTATGTTTTTTCAATAAATAAAAATGAGAGGGAGAGAGAGAGAGAGAGAGAGGGAGAGAGAGAGACCAAAATGACAAGTACAGAAATTTCATCAGAACTTTTCCTAATAGTAAAAATATAACTAAATAATGAATATGTTTTTTCAATAAATAAAAATGAGAGGGGAGAGACAGAGAGAGAGAGAGACCAAAAATGACACGTACAGAAATTTCATCAGAACTTTTCCTGATAGTAAAAAAATAACTAAATAATGAATAGCAAAGAACATTAACAAAATTAATGGAAATTATAGTTATAATTTCTTGTCTAATGAGCAGGTACTAGTAATGGCTTCATATACTTCACATCTTAAAATATAACCCTATTACAAACATATTTGGTATACTCAGCTTGAAACAAACGTTCAGACCAACAAAAATGGTTTAAATGTTGCCATGCTGCATTATTAGTAGGTACTGTTGAAACAGCAGGTTGATTATAATTGTTTTTAGAACAGACTTCAGGAATGTTGTGTGCAAGTGTATTGTGTTCAAGTAGCAAGTTTCCACTACTTTATAAAACATATCCTATAAGCAAACTTTGACATCCAGTTGCTGTTGCTGAGAAACCTTACTAAAGGACTTATAAAAAAAAAAAAGAAAAACAACAATTACATGCTTGCTCTTTTGAACATCTGATGAAAAGGTTTTGTAAAGTGTACCTAACCTAAAAATGTACAATCCTCGACTTGTCTTTGTATTCCATACTTCTAGCAGTTTTACATGATATATTGCTAACACGAATAAGAAAAGTTTAAATCTGCTGAAGGTCTAAACGAGTGATAGTTATTTCTAGACTGACAGGGCAATAAAATAATTCTGAAAGAATTGTTGTTTTTACAACACCATCCTTTATCAAGTGACTACTCAAATACAGTACATTCACATTCAAACATAATACAGTTTACAATAAACAAACAACACTTTATGCCTGTCTAATTTTTCTAGAACTCCATACACATAATTTGATCTGGATAGAACATTTATTAAACAATAATACTATTTGATGCAAATAATTAAAATATCAGTATGGAGAACCATACATGACTTCCATGTTTTAAGATTTATATTTAAAATCATTTTAGAAATGAAATATTTCCACAGAAACTACTTCTATCTTCAGCCTCAAGCACAGAATTGTGGTCACTAACATATACCACCTCACGTTAGCGCACTCGATTTTCACTGATGATGGCAGTCGATGGCACTTCCGAAACGTCTGGTTTTGCAGAAAACATTGGACCACGGCCAAACAGCCTGTGAAGGAATTTTATCAACAAACTACTTCTTTGTTGCCGATAACATGGTACACATATAAAAAATTATCCCCTCCCCTTCACCTGTCATTTTCATTTATAGAAAATAATCCCCTCCCCCTTCAACTTCCCCCTACCCCTTTTCATTTATAGATATTTCATCTACCTTTCTACAGTGGTATAATTATGACCTTCTTTTAAGGGTACTTTATTTATCAAAAATAAGTACTTTACTCTTGTTAAAACATAAAACGTTGCAGATAAACTACCCCTTCTCCTTAACCGATCTTTACCAAAATCAACAGACCTTGAGTCCTCTACAATATGCAAAAAATTATTTGAATTTGCGGCAGTTATCGTCCGCCATAGAGAAAATTCTACACACAGACATCTTTCAAAAAATGACTTCTTCATGTTTTGAGGGTAGTACAATCAGAATCAGCCCTTATCTTGAACGCGATTTTTTTTCCATCCATTTCCTTATGGAACATGGAAGTAAAAACAATATCCTTCTTTTTATAATATGTATTGCACTTGTTTTCTAACATGGGACACTAATTATTAGATAAAATGGTTACCTTCATTTAAGCCAGCTTCCACTCACTGTGTACTTTCTCAGAGGCCATAACATGTTCTTTTTAACGTTGCCGAACATAAATTGATGTTAAATTTAAAATAAAGTAAAGGCTTAGCACCTGAAGTTTGCAATGTCCAAGTTGAAGAATCTATTTAATTATTGCACTTAACTTGATTAAGTACTGATTACATTTCAGGATTATTATTTTCAGAAATGATGTATGTAAACCAGTTTTCCCCATATGAAGTTAGTTAAAATTCTTTAATGGGGTAAACAAAGGCATTCCAGGCCTTTATGGTAGTAGATTTGTATTACTAAATTTGAATTTACACAAATAATTCTCTTTGATTAACCAGAGTTACACAAACAAACTAAATGTTGAGTGCCCTCCTAGTGTATAAATTCAGCTAAAACACTATTCCAAAAACTTACCTTGTTACTAGACTTGCAGTTTGATAGGAATAAATTCTCAAAAAACTAATACAAATCTGTTATGTATGATCACACCAGCTATCCTTTCTATTTGAAATGAGCCTTTTATCCAAATTTATTACATAGTATTGTGCCAAGATATATCACTACATTTGTATACTATAATACAGTAGTGGTAGAATATTATCATTCCACTAATATTACCCTAACATAATAAATGAAAATACATTACCTTTTGACATAATCATCCTTTCACTTATCACTTTTTGCCTATTAATTTATTTGATGAATATATATTTAACGATTTATGTAAAATACAACAGGTGTTTAACGGACATGTACTATGAGTAGACCTCTTATTTCCCTCCTCGGCAGGTCGAAGCTCTATTGGCACTAAAGTTGGGTATGAAATTATGTTATGCTCATAGTCTGTCTGTTAGCAGCTAGTGGCATCTATTGACATTCACTCATGTCAAATTACAGAGTCGGTAAAGATGTTCGAAATTTGGATGTAAACAAATTAATAGTTAAATAATTAATATAATGGAAGTATCACATATATGATGTATCTAAATGTAATTGTGAAAAAGCGATGTAGGGCCTACTTCATATACAGATCAGAAGTAAATGATGAACTATTCTCTTTATGTAATAAGCCTAGTTACTAAACAATATATTTTTTTAAAAGCTTCTTGATATATTGAGACGAAATGGTGCGGCATTTGAAACATCTCTTAGGTATAAAAACAACATAACGACCTTTACAAAATTTTCCGCCCATAGGCAGTTGCCTACTTTGCCTATGCATAAATCTGCCTCTGGTGTACATGCTAAATGCACCTAAACAGTAGTAAGAATGACTTAGTATCCTGTTGAGTTATTCACTGTTCTGATGGATGATAAGCAAATACTGGAAAGTAGGATGTGAGAGCCAGTAATAACCTTAAATAAACTCTCATATTTCAGTTATTACACAGTGTTCTGTTCATTACAGACAAGTGCTTGGTTTGATCTTTTTTTTTTTAATTAAATTTTATATTTTACTTTAGCTTTACAGTAGCTTGACAGAAAGTGTAAAAATGTAAAATACAAACAGCATGACTTAAGTGTAAATAAAAAGTGAACACTTTACAGTAGCACAAAAAATGACAAAAATTGAGACAATGAAATGCTACAGTTCAGTTATATTGCAATCTCCCTTGCACAAAATTTTAAAGAATAAAGACATTATCAACACCACAACAAAATATTTTTTTTTGGAACAGAAGGAAACACAATGGAAAGGCATATCAGGTAGTATCGCTTTGAAATTGTGGTTTCAAAATGTTTAGGGTGTAACAGGGCTATTTTGAAGGGTATAATTTTTATTCAATTTGATAATTATTTGGGGACGATCTGTTTGGACACCTTTTGCGGACAATAAGACGTGCTTTATTGGACATCCTGTAGACAATTCAGTACCAGTCTGTGCCTAGTACACAACAATAACAGCGTCAGAATGCGAGCCGGTGCGTGTATGCTTGTATTTTCCGTTGGGGAGAAGTAACAAAAACTTCGTAGCTAACAACCAGCTACAATGGTGAGTGTGCGCTCGTGTGCCGCTATCTATACTCTCGACACCAAAGTCGATCACCGGAACCTGCCATGTAAGAGCCGCAGCCAATCACAGCGCGAGCTGACGGAAATGAATGTGACCGACGCATTGGGTAGCAGCAGCCAGTCCACCACAACATGAGACCACGCGTGGTTCTATAAAAATTTGTTTTTAGCTAAATACGGTCGGCCGGCCAAAACACCAGTATAGTGTTAATGTGTACAAAAGTGCAGTCATAATGTAACAATAAACGCAGTAAGTCATCAAAAGTGCGGGCATAATTTTGAACATCGAAAAAGAGGAATAAGTGTGTGACGCGCCATGCAGTCGGTGGGGGACTCCACTGCAACAAGTAACAGTATCTCATTAAAATATTTCTTTAATAAAGGCCTAAATTAAGTAAAGGTGGGGTTCTGAAATGGTATGAATGTGCGTGTGAGCAATCTGGGTCGTTTTTGATAAAAAATAAGTTAGTATTTAGATTATAGCCAGTAGTAGGTAAATTTTAATAGCAGGCATATATGAATTAAATATTGGTCGGAGTATTAACTCAACAATGAAAGTCATAATGTGAAGTAGTTTCACAATTCATTATGTATCATATTGTACGATAAAAAGAACGAGGTGCATTTTAATAAATTTAAACTGGAAAGAAAACAGAAAAAATGTCATGCTAAACAAATAAAATACCATTTTATTTGAGTTTGTAAAATATGTGTTTGTTAATTTGCATTCACCTGTGTTTTTTCTCTGCCAAGAGTACATCAGACAACACCTTGGTAAATTATTGATAAGGTAAGTAACTAGAGTCTCAATATTTTAATTTAAAAAACAAGTAAAGCTTCAGTTGCCGCCTATTAATAGGTAAAGATTTAGAGATTTTAATAATTAATTAAACTCGTACTGCTTCAAGGAAAAAGAATTAAAAAATGCTAGCATTAACAATCCAACAATGTATCGAAAAGATCAGGATCTTGCAGGGAAAATTATAGGGAAAATTGGTTTTGTAGCTACTGGTGGATGTTTGTTTCTATAAAAAATAATTGCAGTATCTAATAAATTATGGTACATATTTAATCATTTATTGAATAATTTGTGATTTATATAATTTTGTTTATTTTTTAATTTCTATAGATACTTTTGGTGTGTTTGTTGTAATTTTGTGTTTTACATTATCTTTTGTGATTATATCATTTGGTATAAAATGTTCCAGATTATAAAATACACCTCACAGTTTTAACATACAATATATATAGTAATACCTGTACACATAGTAACAGGTATATCAATATGCCTGTAATCACAGGTATGGGAAAGTAATGGCAAATCTTGTTATCAGTTATTGTTATTATTCGGCTAGTGCTATTGGCATATTCATATTCATATTGGCCCAAAGTGATCACAAAAGGAATTTATTGTATTTGTTTACAGTCAACAGTGTAGATTCCAGGTGATGATTTGAAATTTATATAAATTAATTTTCACTCACATGAATGAAGTTGCAACCGTAAAGAAATACAGAATATATTTTCTATGACAGCATACAAGATGGAACACTTGTATTTTGCCCTTTATGTGTGTACATACATTCAGACATCATTTATTTGGATTGACTTCTGCAGGCTTGAAATCGGGTAACAATAATGTTTTATATTTTATATTAATGTATATGTAAAATTATAATCCTCAAAGTATAATATTTAATTAATTGGAATGTTTCGTTAAATTGTTATGACGGTCTCACCGATCGTCACATAGTACAGTGGAAACCAAAATAAAACACACTTATGAATTTGCTAATTCACCTTATTATATTTTCCAATATAAATACACATTTGTGTTGTGGTTTGGTTGTGTTACAGGGTTGTTAAGTTTCGTTACATTTTTAATCAGTGTTCTTCCTGAAAGTTTTACATTAATTATTCATGATTAGCTATGATGGTTGAGTGTTATTGGTACAGAAGAGGACGGTGCAGTTTCTTTTCTTCAAGAAAAAGGATTACTTCATAATTTGCATCGTTGCATTAATGGACATGATATGGTATTGAAAATGGGACAGTGACCTCGATGGTGTTGCAATAAAAAAACTTGCCGTGAGTATAAGGTACTTCGCCAGGGCACATTTTTAGAGGGGTGCAAAATACCGCTGAGAAAAATAATTCTGTTTATTTATTGCTGGTGTGAAGGGCGTAGTAGTGTGAAAAACAGTAAAAATCAACTGGAAATCGGCATCAACACACACACACAGAGTGGATGGCTTACTTAAGATATATCTGTGGCTTAGACATCATGAGCAACCCACAGAAAATTGGAGGACCGAATTTAACGGTTGAAATTGACGAGAGTGTGTTTACCAACAGAAAAAATAATGTTGGCCGGGTGTTACCACAACAGTGGGTATTTGGAGGATACTGCCGGGAAACCAAGGAATGCTTCTTGTGTTGTGTCGAAGATCGCTCAGCCGCTACTTTTCTTCCTCTCATACAGCAAAATATTGAACCAGGGTCCACTATAATATCAGATGAGTGGCGTTCATACAGACAAATTGTTAATTTGCCACAACAGTAAAGTCATTTGACTGTAAACCATCGTTATCATTTTGTGGATCCTCAAACGGGAGCGCATACACAAGGCATAGAAAGCCTATGGCAGTCCTGTAAACGCCGAAACAAGATTGAATGTGGTACGAGAAGGGAACTCTTAGATTCCTATTTATGTGAGTTCATGTGGAGGTCTGCAGAGGTCCAGAATATATTTCCAGGCGATGCATCGAGAATAATTACGTAGGTACTGGAACAATCTGTGGGGATTTACAGACACTGAACTCGCTGTATTAATGTAGAAGCGTGTAGAGTCACCTCCTTACCACTCACGACTACCTGTGGCTAGCTGGTGTTTCTGTAAAAACACAATACTCAACATCTAACATTTTCTAGATAAAGAAGGAACATGCATTATGGTTAATAAGTTAGTATTATTAAATACACAGTTTTAATAGGTTAGTATTAGATATCTACCACTTTTTAGATAAAGAAGGAGTATGCACTACGGTTAATAGCTTATGCTACAAGATACATAAGTGTTTATTTTAAAAATTAATACAGTAACATACAAGACAGGTTACATGACACTTGCTGGAAGAAACGGAGAATAAACAGTTACAGTGAGATCAAAAGACGTACAATAGAGCACTACAGAGTGAATTGGGTTTGTAAAGAAACGTCAAACCCAATGTACTATCATTACACACACTTTTAAATTTTTTTAAAATTTGTACACCAAATTTTGGTTAATTAAATGCAGAACAGTATACAAGGCTATAAACATTAGAAATCCCCTGTATATAAGCTACTTTTTGTTTACACTTCTCATCATTTTATCAGAAAACTTTCCATTTCTAATACAAAAACCCCAATCATATGAAACATACCATTACAAAAAGCTTCTTCCAAAAATTTGCGCCATTTCTCAGTGTATGCCACATGCTCCATTTTTTATCGGTGTTCTTTGTTGTAAGATTTACATTAATTATTCAGAATGATTAGGTATGATGAACTGATGAATGTTGTTGGCACAGAAGAGGATGCAGTTTCTTTTCTTGAAGAAAAAGGATTGCTTGATAATCGTCACCATTGCATTAATGGAATGGGCATGACACAGTGTTGCATCTTGGAAATTGACAACTTTGGTGTTGCAGTAAGAGAGCTTGCCACATGTATAAGTCAGTTCGCCAGGACACATGGTTTGAGAGGACCAGACTGGCGCTCAGAACAATAATTTAATTTATTTACTGCTGGTATGATCAGCGTACCAATGTGAAACATAGTGAAAATTAACTGGAAACCAACCACAACACTCATGTAGAGTAGACGTATTATTTAAGAAGTATCTGTGCCTCAACCCAGTACTAAATCCAGTATACTGTAACAGGATGTACTGTTCCACACTGTAAATAAAGAAGACAGGCAATAATATATATCTATGTGTAGGCTGAGTAGAATGGAATGGCTGTTTACTTACCACTTTACCTGGTATTTTGGTCACTTAACCAAAAATTTGTCCATTTTATGTACAGACTCTAATCTATCAGAGTGCAATGTAACTGGAATTTGTTGAAAACAAGATTAAACTATCACTCATATATTCAACCCCCCCCACCCAGAGAGAGGGAGGGGAAGAGAGAGAGAGAGTTATATATCATTGTTGAATAATTAAGACATTCCTCTAAATAGAATAAATGGGGTTAAAGTATGAATGAAGTGTGTGCGCAAATACTGGGTTGTCTTAGAATAGCTATAAAATAGTTTAAGTTGTCTTTTCAAGATTTTTTTTTTTAGAAATGTTCCTCATAAACAATGTTTTGTATGTTTAATGAAACAGTAATAGTATTTTTTTGTTTGAGAAGGAAAATGAATAACAAGTAAAGCTAGAAAAGAATATAAAATAAATGTGGTATTTGTTAAATAAAAGTTGAGTAAATTAACAACTAAATGAGAGTCGAGTTTCTTGATAACAAAAAACCCCAAATCACGCTTATAGATCATGAGTTCGTGTGAAGGACTCTGGCCGACAAAAGGTAAGAGAAGTTTTTATTAATTAAAATGTGGTAGAGTGTGTATAATCACATTATGGTATAAGAATATATCGGTTTTTTGTTTAATATCCACTTGTAAAGGAAAAAATACAGCAGATTTTATAAATAACTTTGTTACAGCTGCTGTGAAGTTGTTTTGATTAAATAATGTAACCTAACCAACTTTTAAGTATTGAATATTAAGTATAAGTATATTTAATCCTGAGAGAAAATGAACAATTAACACCAGTTTTTGAAAGAACCATGAAAGGAGAGAAGATGAGCTTGTGTACGAAATGCAAAGTGGAGTATCTTATGTAGAGATGAAAGGCCAAATACATATGAATGGAGAGGATTGGTAATATCTGGGACCTGTCACACAACAGAACATCATACAATGATGATAGTGTGTATCACTTATTTCATCACATCTCTTACCATGTAATGTGCCTGCTTTTAATAATATTCTCAAAGGATTTTAATACTTTGTTTTGACTGGTTTCACTGTGTAAATTACAAACCTGAATATAGTGCTGGAACACATACGGTAATCGATTTTTCCATTCACAGCCACGTTTCACATTAAATCACGAATGCCTGCAAAGAAAAATAAATTACATCACCGGACACACAAAGTACTAACATATGAACATTCATCAATTATTTTGTTTAATCAGTCAACATTCTAGGAGACCAATATTAAAGGGTTTACAGATTATTGACCCATCCACCAAACCACACACAAACAGGTTCTGATATGTGTTACAATTGTGTCTTATTTTCAGCCAACTGTTCTTTTACAGGTGAAATCAGTACAATTATACCTCGTGAGTATAAGGTTAGTTTAATCTGTAACCTATGATATTAAAAATAATAATAATATGTGTAACACTGACATGATTATTACACTTTATATGATATCAGCTTGTTGGCTTAATATCCACTTGTAAAAGAAAAAATATAAAATGATTATTATTTTATAATTAACTTTGTTACAGCTTCTGTGAAGTTGTTTAGATTAAATAATGTAACCTAACCTACTTTTAAGTACTGAATGCTTTTAATTTGTCATGTACTGTGTTCAATAAGGAAACAAAATACTTTTACAGAATACTTAAAATCCTTGAAAATGGTATTGGATTAAGCTTGAGCAAGGAATAATTAAACTAAGCACATGATTTCAAAGTCAATATCATTATGAAATTAGTATTCTAAATAGAACATACTTAACAAAATTGATAATACTTACCAAAATCATGTAAAACAAGAATCATTAATCATGATATTTTTTGATATCTTGAAGCATTTTCTCGAACAAATTGTCGTTTGCGTTTCTTGTTCGCCACATGAACTCACATAAATAGGAATCTAAGAGTTCCCTTCTTGTACCACATTCAATCTTGTTTCGGCATTTACAGGACCGCCATAGGCTTTCTATGACATGTGTATGCGCTCCAGTTTGAGGATCCACAAAGTTATAATTATGGTTTACAGTCAAATGACTGTACTGTTGTGGCAAATTAACAATTTGTCGGTATGAACGCCACTCATCTGATATTATAGTGGACCCTGGTTCAATATTTTGCTGTATGAGAGGAAGAAAAGTAGCGGCTGAGCGATCTTCGACACAACACAAGAAGCATTCCTTGGTTTCCCGGCAGTATCCTCCAAATACCCACTGTTGTGGTAACACCCGGCCAACATTATTTTTTTTGTTGGCAAACACACTCTCGTCAATTTCAACTGTTAAATTCGGTCCTCAAATTTTCTGTGCGTTGCTCATGATGTCTAAGCCACAGATATATCTTAAGTAACCCGTCCACTCTCTGTGTGTTGGTGCCGATTTCCAGTTGATTTTTACTGTTTTTCACACTACTACGCCCTTCACACCAGCAATAAATAAAATTATTTTTCTCAGCGGTATTTTGCACCCCTCTAAAAATGTGCCCTGGCGAAGTACCTTATACTCACGGCAAGTTTTTTATTGCAACACCATCGAGGTCACTGTCCCATTTTCAGTACCATATCATGTCCATTAATGCAACAACGTGGATTATGAAGTAATCCTTTTCCTTGAAGAAAAGTAATTGCATCCTCTTCTGTACTAATAAGACTCAACTGTTCATCATACCTAATCATTCTTAATAATTAATGTAAAACTCACAACACAGAACACTGATTAAAAATGTAATGAAACTTAACAAGTTTAACACAACCACTCGTGGCGAAAGCATTTCCACAGCACACAATTTTAGCACGTGATGTGAGAAATGGCGCGAAAGCGGTAATCTAGTGCATTAAAATATGAACGGTATGGGATATACGGAATTGTCATCGCTTGCAAAAAAACAGAAAAGATCCATGCGCTCTTTTAAGAACTCAATTACTTAACCCATAATAAAGATTTATAATTATTTGTACGTAGAGATTAAAATGAATCTGTGGATCTTTTCCGTTTTTCCCAGATACTACAATTCCATATATCCCGTAATACCTTCATTTTGATTGGTACTAAGCCCATTCTTGCATTTACCTGAACAAACTCTGAAAACGTTTGTTCTAATACTGAATTCAAATTAAATACAAAACTCTTTAAAACAAATTTAAAGACTCCCGACTCCTTGTATTAAGTCTTTTAAAGTTTACTAAAATTAACGTTTCTTTTTCATACACATGTTATTTCAATTTATTTTTATAGCAATTAACATTAAAAGTGCTAACTGAAGATAGACACACCATACATTTGCGGTTAGGTGGGGTAATTATAAATGGAAAATGGATTGAAACATTTTGATTGATTAAAAATTGTGTATAGGTTTTAAAATTGAAATAACTGCAAATAATAGTTATTTCAACCTTTGTTATTATGTTGCGTACAAAAAATTGTTTAAATATAAATAATAAATACAGCTCTAAAATTCAATTTACAATTATCCTTGACATCTTAGAGGTAATTGTAAACAAGTGTTTTCTTTATCTTTTGAAATATTGAAACAAAAATAGTGACACCTGTAAACTAGTTGACATTGTACTACTTCATGTGTTTATAATCCTAACTGCATGTTTACAATTACCCTGTCTTCGTCTATATGGAAAATAAATGGAAACAAGTTAATTCAAATACTATGTATATTAAAAATCATAAATAAATAATAAAGAAATGTTGTTCTGTTACATACTGTAACAAGTAAATGATAGAATAAAAGTTTATCATTTTTCAAACACTTCTAGGGAACTCGTAGACAATTTGTCTGTCAATTTCCTTCATTTCTGTATTGGGCAAAATTGTCAATATTTGTTAAAAGCTAACAGTACTTTCATCATTTTCTTTTAATGTAAACTTTATAGAAAATCCATTTTTGCTATGTGTACATAGTTCTGGAAAAATTAGATAGGCATAAAATTTTGTTTATTGTAAACTGAATTATGTTTGGAAGTATCCCAAAGTTAATTTAACATTAATAATGTCAATCAATGGGCCCAGTCAGGTTTTTTATGCTAGTAGAATCCTAAAATGTTTGGAGCATCACTAGGTCATGATGGATCTAATAGTCAAACTTCAGTTAGCTGTTCAAAATTTCATTGTCTCAATTTTTGTCATTTTTTGTGCTACTGTAAAGTGTTCACTTTTTATTTACACTTAAGTCATGCTGTTTGTATTTTACATTTTTACACTTTCTGTCAAGCTACTGTAAAGCTACAGTAAAATATAAAATTTAATTAAAAAAACAATGATCAAACCAAGCACTTGTCTGTAATGAACAGAACACTGTGTAATAACTGAAATATATGAGAGTTTTATTTAAGGTTATTGCTGGCTCTCACATCCTACCTTCCAGTATTTGCTTATCATCCATCAGAACAGTGAATAACTCAACAGGATACTAAGTCATTCTTGCTACTGTTTAGGTGCATTTAGCATGTACACCAGAGGCAGATTTATGCATAGGCAAAGTAGGCAACTGCCTACGGGCGCCAAATTTTGTAAAGGTCGTTATGTTGTTTTTATACTTAAGAGATGTTTCAAATGCCGCACCATTTCGTCTCAATATGACAAGAAGCTTTTAAAAATATATATTGTTTAGTAACTAAGCTTATTACATAAAGAGAATAGTTCATCATTTACTTCTGATCTGTATATGAAATAGGCCCTACATCGCTTTTTCACAATTACATTTAGGTACATTATATATGTGATACTTCCATTATATTAATTATTTAACTATTAATTTGTTTGCATTCAAATTTCGAACATCTTTACCGACTCTGTAATTTGACATGAGTGAATGTCAATAGATGCCACTAGCTGCTAACAGACAGACTATGAGCATAGCATAATATCATACCTAACTTTAGTGCCAATAGAGCTTCGACCTGCCGAGGAGGGAAATAAGAGGTCTACTCATAGTACATGTCCGTTAAACACCTGTTGTATTTTACATAAATCGTTAAATATATATTCATCAAATAAATTAATAGGCAAAAAGTGATAAGTGAAAGGATGATTATGTCAAAAGGTAATGTATTTTCATTTATTATGTTAGGGTAATATTAGTGGAATGATAATATTCTACCACTACTGTATTATAGTATACAAATGTAGTGATATATCTTGGCACAATACTATGTAATAAATTTGGATAAAAGGCTCATTTCAAATAGAAAGGATAGCTGGTGTGATCATACATAACAGATTTGTATTAGTTTTTTGAGAATTTATTCCTATCAAACTGCAATAAGCATATTTTCAAACCTTTATGGATGTGTGTCATGTAATTTACAGATTGCACCAAAAGAAACAATAAAAATATATCTCTTCAATTAAACAAAAATTGGTCTTGTAATATGAGTCGGTAATACAGCAGGAACTAATAAGTTAATTGCTATTACAAAATGCCTTATTCCTTTTTCATGATGATCAGATTTTGCTATACGCCTGCATAAATAGAAATTATTAAAATGCTTAACTCTCAATACAAAGTATTTAAACTATTTAACATGAAAAGTTCATCATGTCACATATTCTAGTAACAAGGTAAGTTTTTGGAATAGTGTTTTAGCTGAATTTATACACTAGGAGGGCACTCAACATTTAGTTTGTGTGTGTAACTCTGGTTAATTAAAGAGAATTATTTGTGTAAATTCAAATTTAATAATACAAATCTACTACCATAAAGACCTGTAATGCTATGAATTAAAGAATTTTAACTAACTTCATATGGGGGAAAACTGGTTTACATACATTATTTCTGAAAATAATAATCCTGAAATGTAATCAGTACTTTATATCAAGTTAAGTGCAATAATTAAATAGATTCTTCAACTTGGACGTTGCAAACTTCAGGTGCTAAGCCTTTACTTTATTTTTAATTTAACATCAGTTTATGTTCGGCAACGTTAAAAAGAACATGTTATGGCCTCTGAGAAAGTACACAGTGAGTGGAAGCTGGCTTAAATGAAGGTAACCATTTTATCTAATAATTAGTGTCCCATGGTAGAAAACAAGTGTAATACATATTATAAAAAGAAGGATATTGTTTTTACTTCCATGTTCCATAAGGAAATGGATGGAAAAAAAATCGCGTTCAAGATAAGGGCTGATTCTGATTGTACTACCCTCAAAACATGAAGAAAAGTCATTTTTTGACAGATGTCTGTGTGTAGAATTTTGTCTATGGCGAACGATAACTGCTGCAAATTCAAATAATTTTTTGCATATTGTAGAGGACTCAAGGTCTGTTGATTTTGGTGAAGATTGGTTAAGGAGAAGGGGTAGTTTACCTGCAACATTTTATGTTTTAACAAGAGTAAAGTATTGGATTTTGTTGTCCATGACGTGTCCGTTACTTAACTAAATATCACTATCGTATTGACGACTCGGAACACTATGTTTTTTATAAGTAAAATCGTATAAGGTAAATCTTTACGATTTTACTTATAAAAAACTTAGTGTTCCGAGTCGTCAATACGATAGTGATATTTAGTTAAGAGTAAAGTACTTACTTTTGATAAATAAAGTATCCTGAAAAGAAGGTCATAATTATACCACTGTAGAAAGGTAGATGAAATATCTATAAATGAAAAGGGGTAGGGGGAAGTTGAAGGGGGAGGGGATTATTTTCTATAAATGAAAATGACAGGTGAAGGGGAGGGGATAATTTTTTATATGTGTACTACGTTATCGGCAACAAAGAAGTAGTTTGTTGATAAAATTCCTTCACAGGCTGTTTGGCCGTGGTCCAATGTTTTCTGCAAAACCAGACGTTTCGGAAGTGCCATCGACTGCCATCATCAGTGAAAATCGAGTGCGCTAACGTGAGGTGGTATATGTTAGTGACCACAATTCTGTGCTTGAGGCTGAAGATAGAAGTAGTTTCTGTGGAAATATTTCATTTCTAAAATGATTTTAAATATAAATCTTAAAACATGGAAGTCATGTATGGTTCTCCATACCGATATTTTATTTATTTGCATCGAATAGTATTATTGTTTAATTAATGTTCTATCCAGATCAAATTATGTGTATGGAGTTCTGGAAAAATTAGACAGGCATAAAGTTTTGTTTGTTTATTGTAAACTGTATTATGTTTGGAAGTATCCCAAAGTAAATTTAACATTAGTCACTCAATGACGCCAGTCCAGTTTTTTAAGGCTAGGAGAATCCTTGAAATGTTTGGACCATCACTAGGTCATGATGGATCAAATCATCAAACTTCAGTTTGCTGTGAAAAACTGGCAGATTTGAGTAGTCACTTGATAAAGGATGGTGTTGTAAAAACAACAATTCTTTCAGAATTATTTTATTGCCCTGTCAGTCTAGAAATAACTATCACTCGTTTAGACCTTCAGCAGATTTAAACTTTTCTTATTCGTGTTAGCAATATATCATGTAAAACTGCTAGAAGTATGGAATACAAAGACAAGTCGAGGATTGTACATTTTTAGGTTAGGTACACTTTACAAAACCTTTTCATCAGATGTTCAAAAGAGCAAGCGTGTAATTGTTGTTTTTCTTTTTTTTTATAAGTCCCTTAGTAAGGTTTATCAGCAACAACAACTGGATGTCAAAGTTTGCTTATAGGATATGTTTTATAAAGTAGTGGAAACTTGCCACTTGAACACAATACACTTGCACACAACATTCCAGAAGTCTATTCTAAAAACAATTATAATCAACCTGCTGTTTCAACAGTACCTACTAATAATGCAGCATGGCAACATTTAAACCATTTTTGTTGGTCTGAACGTTTGTTTCAAGCTGAGTATACCAAATATGTTTGTAATAGGTTTATAATTTAAGATGTGAAGTATATGAAGCCATTACTAGTACCTGCTCATTAGACAAGAAATTATAACTATAATTTCCATTAATTTTGTTAATGTTCTTTGCCATTCATTATTTAGTTATTTTTTTAATATCAGGAAAAGTTCTGATGAAATTTCTGTACGTGTCATTTTTGGTCTCTCTCTCCCCCCCTCATTTTTATTTATTGAAAAAACATAAAAAACTGACACTCCTCTGTATGTGTCCACATTGCATAAAATTAAAAAAAATTAATCCAAGAAATTAAAAAAAAAAACTTGTAAACTCTGAAAACATTTGTTCTAATACAGAATTCAAATTAAATAAAGAAAAAAAGGAATTGTGTGCGTGCTAGTGTGTGTGTGTGTTTTAATGGAGACATCTTCCCCCTTGCTCCTCAACCCCTTTCAGAAAGTGAATGGACAGAACAATACCTGACCTGCAAATGGTCTTGAAACATACTTGTGATCTTGCAAAAGAAGATCAGTCCTCTGTGTGTTTTAATGATAATTAGTATAACCAATGGTCATGTCATGGACAACAAAATCCAAGAATTTACAAATGAATAATGAAAACACAAAGATTAGAAACTAATAAGAAATCATTCAATAGACATAAAGAAACAAATTAGTAAAATTTATTAATGAATCAAAGGAATTCAGAAATTCAACTGATAATCACACATTAGTACATAGTGTCACTAATTTCACAATTTCACAAAATTTTTAACTATTGGATAGTGAACACTGGATTTCAATATAGTAAGGGTACACATATTAATGTAGGTTGTTTCACAAAAAGTGAATGGAAAAGAAAAGAATACACAATTTCAACTTTTTTAAACTGAAAACAAGAAATCCTTTATAGTTAGTGTAACGTATTGTGTTACTGTAAGACACAGCAGTTCTGTTAATGTGCTAATTAAGATGCATTAAATGTATAAATAAAGCTAAATGACCGAATAAGATATTCTTAGATGTAGTGTAGTAATTCAGGTTAGGTCTAATTGCTCATTAGACTTTGTCTAAATTTTAAAAGATGTTTAGGACCGACCATTAAAAACATTGTTTGAGATATGAGTAGGGAGTAGATGTATTAATATAATGTTACCCAACAAGATCAGGAACAATTATGTATATTAAATTAAGTAGTTAGTAGGCTTAAAAACCTGCAGTAGAAACTCCAGTTTTTATAAAATAAATAGGGAGAGAATTGAAGATTTCTTGTTTGGAAATGTTATATCTGTTTTCTTCACAACTAAAATGTTGTTAATGGCCTTTTTTTAAGAGTATGAAAATACTGCTACGACAGCATAGAACAATCTACGCGTTTATCGAATGCGCCAGAAAGATCTCGACGTAAGCGTGTGGTGTACGTGCTACTAAACGCATTTTGCGAGAATTTTCTCGACTGTGCCAGCCTTCGCTCGGGCGCTCGGACTGTGTCAAGGCCGCAGCAATTACGTAGTTCGCGAGAGATAAGACGCAGTTTGGAAGCTTCTGGTGTGTGACCGTAACTATAAATACATCGCGTCGCGGCCTTAGATTTCAGTTCAATGCGAGATTTTTGACTGTGCGGTTCGAGAGTATTAGTGCGATATATTTACAGAGCGGTTCGAGTTATTACGGTGTACGTTCAAGTAGTTATTAGTGAAGTGTTGCGTTTTGTATTCGGACGGTATAATTGTAATACAGTTGAGTTTTAATATTAGTGGACATTTTATTGCGTATGAACAATTTTCATTTGATTTGTTGTAGACACTGTGTTGTTAATTACGAAGAACTGTTTTACTATAACAATTAAAGGTGTGATTAGTGACTTAATTGGTGTCTTGTACTTATTTTGTTTCCACTGTACCTACGACGATCGAATAGACCGTCGTAACAGTGGTGTCAGAAGTGGGATAGAACGGTTAACAGTGGAAACAGTGGACGCTTTGTACAAGACGAGTGTTATTCGTAATTAAATCGGTAAACATGGATCCCAGTCAGATGATGGAAGCTTTACAAACACTGCTGCGGCAGACACAGGAAGAAGCAGAAAAACGACAAAACGAGAAAGCGGAAGCGAGACAGAAAACCCTCCTGCAGGAGGCAGAGGAACGGAAGCAGGAAGCAGATGACATCAAGGAGTTAATACAGCAGCAAAAGCAGACACAAGGACAAACCGCTGCAGAGTTGGGTATCCTACGAGGTGAGCTTAATAAGCAAGTAACTAAAATATCGGAGGTACAAGAATCAATGACATTAAAAATAGCTGAAGTAGAAAAATCTGTCTTGACTGTGGAGGAATCGATGTCTACAAAAATATCTGTTATAGAAGAATCTGTGTCAAATAAAATATCTTCAGTAGAAAACTCAATGGCAAACATAAGAGAACAAATTAAAAGTGAAGTCGAACAGTGCATGAAGATTCAACCAAAACAAATTTCTGAACAGACTGTACAAATCAAGACAGAAAATAATTTAACAGAGAAAGTCACTTTGCCTGCAGTAGGGACAGTTCATGTCAAAGCTCCAACCTTTGACGGAAGCAGTCACTGGGCAACGTACCTCCGCCAATTTGAAGCTGCTGCATGCGCAAATAATTGGACAGAAAAAGAAAAGGCTGTTTCACTTGTTCTTGCATTAAAAGGACCCGCGGCAGAACTACTACAGAAAGTGCCACCTGACAGCCAGAACATCTATGCCGAGTTGATAAAAGCTCTAGAATTACGTTACGGTGATAAACATTTGCGAGAGGTGTACTACGCTCAGTTGAGAACAAGACGACAACGTTCCGGGGAAAGTCTTCAAGAATTTGAAGCAAGTATCGACAGATTGATTAGATTGGCCTATCCTGAAGCACCAGAAGACTTCCGAATAAGGTTTACGGTGCAGACATTTATTGATGGCATCGGAGATTGTGAACTTCAGCAAGTGTTACGAATGGCAAGACACCGAGATAGCTCAGAAGCTCTTCTTCACGCCCTAGAGTTTGAAGCTGCCAAGTCAGCGTCCCGCTACATTAATGGGTTTGTGCCATCACGTTGCAGTCAGAAGATCCCTGTATCACATTACCGTTACGATGGGTGCAGAAAAACAGTGTTGTCGGACAAACAATTCAAAAGTTCAAGAGAGTCGCAACGATTTGAAAGACAGAAGACCGAAATGTTACAACTGTGGAAAACGTGGTCATCTACAGGTAGACTGTTGGGAGAAGAAGATACAGAGAGAAGAGACTGATCGCATCAATTGGAGAAGTAAAGGCCCAGAACAGCACACAGTTTCCACGCTACATAAGATCAGTGGAAACTTGATTGTTAGTGGATTTGCGGATGGTAAACCAACATCATTTACAGTTGACACGGGCGCAACAGTGTCCATTGTGCGCCCTGACTTAGTCTGTAACCGCCATCCTCTAATTAGCTCTTGTACAATACAGACTGTGACTGGAAGCCCCGTCAAGGTGCTAGGAAAGGTAGACGTACGTGTACGCCTGGGTCTTCTTGAGTTTAGCCACCAAATGCTCGTTGCAGACATTGTCGATGAAGTGATTCTTGGCACGGACATTATGAATGCCTACGGATTCGTTGTGGACTTAAGAGAGAATGTCCTGAAAGCTGGCCAAGAGAAGATAAAGCTTTGCATGGCTAAAATGACAGGGTCTACCAACCATTCGATTAAGCGAGTGGCATTAGTCGAAGAAAAATTCAACAAGTCTGGTCAAGAGGAAACCTCCCTGTTGCAAGCGGAAATGGAGGAAGAACTAGCAGAGGAAGTACAAATAAGTATAACGACAAAAGAAGTGATTGGAGAGCCAACTATGGGTGTCGAGACAAAACTCTTGCTTGTTCCTGAGCTGATAGAAGCGCCCGAGTGTAAAGTGGCTGAAGATGAGGTTACGCAAGAGGTTGTTGACGAGAACCAAACAAACTTGGATCAGCCAGTGGTATTTAGGTCATTAGTACATGACGCAACGAGAGTGATTCCAGCGAAGCTAGTGGTTGCGCGAAAGATTTGCATTCCTGGGAACGTGATGTTCGGATCACACGAGACTGAATTCGAAGAACGGGAAAATTATCCTTCGCAAGGATGGCCACCTAGATCGCCTGGTCGAGTATTACTTCGAAGACGCTTTGCCAGTTCGGGACGAACAGGCTTAAGGAGGGGGCAGTGCTACGACAGCATAGAACAATCTACGCGTTTATCGAATGCGCCAGAAAGATCTCGACGTAAGCGTGTGGTGTACGTGCTACTAAACGCATTTTGCGAGAATTTTCTCGACTGTGCCAGCCTTCGCTCGGGCGCTCGGACTGTGTCAAGGCCGCAGCAATTACGTAGTTCGCGAGAGATAAGACGCAGTTTGGAAGCTTCTGGTGTGTGAGCGTAACTATAAATACATCGCGTCGCGGCCTTAGTTTTCAGTTCAATGCGAGATTTTTGACTGTGCGGTTCGAGAGTATTAGTGCGATATATTTACAGAGCGGTTCGAGTTATTACGGTGTACGTTCAAGTAGTTATTAGTGAAGTGTTGCGTTTTGTATTCGGACGGTATAATTGTAATACAGTTGAGTTTTAATATTAGTGGACATTTTATTGCGTATGAACAATTTTCATTTGATTTGTTGTAGACACTGTGTTGTTAATTACGAACTGTTTTACTATAACAATTAAAGGTGTGATTAGTGACTTAATTGGTGTCTTGTACTTATTTTGTTTCCACTGTACCTACGACGATCGAATAGACCGTCGTAACAATACAATAGATACTGTACTTGAAAAAAGGTGAATTTTATTGGTACAAACTAAAGTATAGAGTCCTATTTGGGATTCCCCTATTTGTTTCTATTCATTAACAAAGGTCTGAACTGTAATAATTTTGTGTGTAATATACAAGCATTGTTTAATATGTTTACGAGATTCTCCAATTTTATTTGCATTAATTCAGACCGTAGTAACATTAAATTCCACTGTAACCCATTATTAATACTTAATCATTTGCGTGTTAACAGAAACTGCACACTGCTTTTTATTGCATTATGTTGAAAAAAGGATTTGAATGTACTTGTTTGGTTATACGTTAGATTGTATTTGGCTATAGGTTCTAAATTGGAAGTAGGTTTTAATTCCAGTACCTCGAATAAATACAGCCTTTAATGTTATATACAGCCTTTTATCCATACAATCAGGGCCGCCCAGAAGGGGGGGGGCAAAAGGGGCAGATTGCCCCGGGCCACAAAAAACTCAACTCAAAAGGGGGCCACATTTGAAAAAAACATTATTTCGGTACTAAAAATACTATTTGCGTAACAGGATGCATGATCGAGACTCGAGAACGATAACAGAAACAAACAGAGCGCCAGGCTCCGTCTCTGATAGTGATGAGTCATTCCCCTCCCTTTTCGCCAACACCCCCTCCCTTTCTGCCAACACTTATGTTCACTGCCTACCTGATCTCGACATTCGATATTCTGTTGTTCGGTCAGACAGTCATTGCAGTGTTGGTATTGATAGTTTTCAGACTCTGTGTAGGTCGTAGTGACACTGTTACAGTTTATAAAAAAGTTTTTTGTAGTGTGCAGCTGCGTAATTTGTTATTACAATTTGTACTAGGTAAGTAATTAATTAGCCATTGGATTCTATCTCTGTTGCCTTAAAAAAAAAAATATCCCTTTGGTTAGGTATTTATTATTCTCTAGCTGTGCCCGCGATTGATACTTGATACTCATTGTTTATACAGTACTATTTAACACACTTTTATCGTTTACGTACTTTATTTTGGAGTTTCTTACACTGCCGAATTTGCTATCGCGTGTTCGATCCCTAGCGCGATTTTGGCTTTCCGTATTAACAATTAACGCAATACTTATGATCTATTTTACATTATTTTTATTCTTATTAATTACTTATACTATATTATATGATATTTACATAATTGTTATTTGTCCGTCTGGCTGTTAACTTAGGGTTTTTCGTCATGTCTAATGTCGAAGTATTTGTTTTCTGTGTTTATTTAGTTACTTTCGGTACCTCATTCTGTAACCTAACTTCTGTCTATATCTGTGTATTTACATCGACGCGCTGAAAATACACTCTGATCTTTTCCACCTAACGAGCTTATTTGTCAACCGATTTAAATGAAACAAACACTAAATGTTAGCCCAAACTTATCTCAATACATCAATGAAAACCACACCCAAATTCGTTCTGCCATTGTGGAGATTAGATTAGTGTGCACAGACAGAAAACAGACAATGATTTTATTATATGTATAGATTTATTTTTATTTTATTATTTATTGTGTGAAATCTTTAATATTTATACAATCGTCATACATGTTTTACATAATTAATAACAAAAATAACAAAGAAAGTGCCAAATATGTACTGTTTCAGGTCAATAAAATATAAGTTAAAAATGAAACGATCGTTTCAATCTGGTGCGGCAAGAAGAAAGGAAAAAAGAGAAAAGTTAATGCGTGAAGAAAGAGGAAAACCCTTCATAGTTTCTTAAAAGGGAATTCCGGCCAACCCGAGTCTTCAAGCAACTCAAACTGTACATTGACTAGTGAGGGAGGAAATCCAGTAAAAAAAGTTTCTAACGAAGATAGTCGTACAAACTATGACAAAAACGTAAACGATAAAATCGCTGAGGTTGTTTCAGTGTTTCCACAAAAATCTTCTAATAATGACTTAGAAAGCACTAGTGTACATCGTGTCAATAATGATTTATGTGAAGGAACTCATGAAGGCTTTAAGAACTTTATATCTAATGATCCTGCAAAATGGAAATTTCTAGATACAAAACAGAGGGAATTGATTGTTTTAAAAGGACCACCTCCTATTCCTGAGAGCTTGCCGCGAGATATGTCAGGCAGGCCATTTCCTCGAGGAATTTTTTTAACACCAGACTAATGGCGAGAGTGTAAAAAGCGATTGGCTTGTTTGGAGCGAAGAAGCAGCTTCCCTTTTTTGTTTTCCATGTACACTTTTTAAATGTGACGATAGTGACAATCAAGTTCAAATGTTAAAATCACAGTTATGTCAAGGTGGAGTTAATGACAAATGGAAAAAACTGTATGAAAAAGTTAAAAGCCATGAAGGTAATGTTTGTCACTTGAGAAGCTACATTAAATGGAAAGACCTTTGTGTTTCACTACAAGACATGGGAGGCATCGATGCAACGTTACAACAAAACATTAAGCAGGAAGAGGAAAAATGGAGGAAAATTTTGAAAGCTGTAGTTGTTGTTCTTTTTTTAGCGAAAAGAAATTTGCCATTAAGAGGAACCCGTTCCACAATCGACTATTATGACAGTGGTCTTTTCCTAGCAACCCTCCAGTTAGTAGGAAGATACAATGTTGAAGTTGGTCAGCACCTAGAAAATATTAGTAATAGCAGAGAATCAGGTAAAAGACTTCAGGCTCACTGTCTGTCCTGGCGAAGTCAAAATAAATTCTTAAAAGTGTGTGCTGATGAAGTTGTAAATTCAATACTTGAGGAAATAAGATCAGCTCACTACTATAGCATCATCGTAGATGGGACACCAGATGTGTCTCACGAAGAACAGCTAGTATTTATCATTCGATATGTTCTGTGTCAAGATGGAGAGTGGAAAGTTTATAAAAGATTTATTAAAATGAATGCCTTTGAAAAGAAAACAGGAGCAGCAATAACAGATCAAGTCAAAAGTGTCTTAAACGACTTTCAGTTGGATTTGTCTTTATGTAGAGGTCAAGGCTATGACAATGCCTCTAATATGTCTGGCAAGTTTAAAGGCGTTAAAACGAGAATTTTGGAAGAAAATCCACAAGCATATTTCACACCTTGCTGTGCTCACACCTTAAATTTGTGTGGGACTCATGCAATGGAAACTAGCATTGAGATTAGATCCTACTTTGGAAATGTTGAAAAGCTGTATAACATATTTTCAGCAAGCCCTGCAAGATGGAAAATTCTTCAAAACAAAGCTGGCATATCTCTTCATTCTACTTCAAAAACAAGATGGAGTGCAAGAATAGAATCAATTAGCCCTCTAGCAAAGAACTATAATAATGTATTCTCGGCACTTAATGGATTGGAAGATCTTAAACTACCAGCTGAAGACCAAGCTGATGTTAATGGCTTAATTGAGTGGATGAGTTCTTACGAATTTGTAATTTTTACCACAGTCTGGTACAAACTGCTCAAGTGTATCGACATTAGAAATAAGATTTTACAAAGTTCCAAACTTTGCCTTCCTGAAGCAACTAAACACATAAGAGGGCTCATAGTTGATATTCAGTTGATAAGAGATTCATGGGTTCAACTTCTTGAAGAATCAAAAAATGTAGCTGTGGAACTTAAAATTGATCACCAGCTAAAAGTGACCAGGTTCCGAAGGAAAAAAAGATTTCATGACGAAACAGGTGTTGAAGTTGAAAAGTACGTTTTTAAGTCACCTGAAGAGAAACTTCAAGTGCAAGTTCTCAACCCAGCCCTTGATATTCTTTTGGTCCAACTAAGTGACTTGACTGAAAGAATGTCACACTGTTCAAGATTGTTTTCACCAATATTAACTCCACCATTTAATGAAGAACAAGACCACTGTGCAAGTACAGCAGAAGATGATCATCCCACAACATCAACACATTATGTTTTCAGTGAAAAACAAATACAAGAACAAGCTGAAGAACTGTCAACTGCTTATCCTTCAGACTTACAAAAAGATGACCTGAATGATGAACTTTCTTTTTTTTACAAAATTCGCGAAGAGTCAAAGTTTTGTGTAAGTGGTCATATTTCATCAGCACTAGAACTTATAAACTTGATATACAAAAAAGGATTGGAGTCTGTATTTCCTCAAATTTGCACGGCTCTTCGTCTTCTCATAGTGGCCCCAGTGACTGTAGCATCTGGTGAGAGAGCATTTAGTAAGCTCTCATTGATCAAAAACCGCTTGCGGTCAACCACAACAGAAAACAGACTTAATCACCTAATGTTGTTAAGTATCGAGCATGAACTCGCAGACAGACTGTCTTTTGAAAAAGTAATCAATTACTTTGCTGCAATGAAGGCTAGGAAAAAGATTGTTTAATTTACTGGCATGTGCAACCTTAAGTGAGTGTGTGTGTGTGTGTGTGTTTTACTTTTCTTGCTTTTAAATTCAGTTTTATAACGAAATAATATGTTTAACGTATTATAACAGATAAGTGTTTTAAAGAGCAGCGCTATTGAGTTAGGCCATTATTTTCACTTCAAAGAACTATCAAATTACAATTTAAACATTATTGTTTTGGTTTGAAACAGTTTCTTCTTTTAAATACTGTATTTGTGGTATTACAATTTGTTTTGAAACTTTATCATGTTTTTAAATTTATCCTAAAACAGCAAGCTTCATTATTCCATTAGTCAAAACTAAGTAAAGGTTTAATGTATGAATAGACCCCTTGATAGTCAATACTGGGAGGACCGCAAGGCCCGAACAGTCCCTTCGAAGAGACTTGGATAATGGACTGACTAAAGTGGTCCTATGCGGTCAAAAAAGTGAAAAAAAATATATATATATGTCATTGTAAAGGAGAGGGCCACAAATCCAAACTTTGCCCCGGGCCACCAAAAGTCTCTGGGCGGCCCTGCATACAATAACTACAGCCTTTGAATGTACACTAACTAAGGAAAATGTTTTTAAGTCTAATTAATTTTAAAAATCTAAAAGGTTAAGTTAGATTGTTAAACGTAGACACAACCTCCAAAAATCGTCTCTGTACCGTAATTATGTGCGATAAATGGAAACTAATTTCTGTACTTCCAGTAAATACAGCCTTTTAATAAAATATGTATCAATAAACCCCAATAAAATATGTAGCCTACCAATAACGTACTAGGTTATACGTTCTAAATTGGAAATAGGTTTTAATTCCGGTACTTCGAATAAATACAGCCTTTTATCCACACAATAAAAACAACCTTTTAATGTACACTAACTAAGGAAATGTTTGTTAAGTCTAATTAATTTTAAAAATCTAAAAGGTTGTTACATTGTTAAACGTAGACACAACCTCCAAAAATCGTCTCTGTACCGTAATTATGTGCGGTAAATGGAAACTAATTTCTGTACTTCCAATAAATACACCTTTTTAATGTACACTAACAAAGTAAATTTTATTTAAGTTACATTGTCGTACATAACCTCCATAATCTGCCATTAGTTACTTGTGAATAATACACATCCAGTAGAAATCTGGACACGGAAAATAAGTACAAACGAGGAGACGGAACACGCTACAGATCACACTACTTAAAGAGAACACAGATTCTATACGGTATCTCGAACAGAGCACAATTCCTAGAGAATGCGATTAAGCCTAATGCTACACAAGTTGCTTCCTCTGCAGGTCTCCAGACAATGTGTTCCTAATAATCCTAACTAACTCGTTGTAGGTAAAAGTTCTGCTGCCGTATTCCATTGTGTTTGTGCGGGTATGGGCCACTGCTTTGAGCATGTCGCTTGCCGATACGCAGAAAAGGGGATTAGGTTTATTTCTGTAGTCCTTGGAAACCTTAGAAAAAAAAGCATTGTGTTGTGGCAGCGCTTTTACCTACCTCACTTGTTGGCTTTCACAACCATACCGTTATGGGTTACCATAACCGTTATTGCCCTGAAATACATTGTGGTAGGTACAGGACCCTAAAGTGTGAATTGTGAAAGTTTCAAAAATATCGTCTACTTAATGACTATGAAATACTGCTACCTGCTACGTTCACATAGCATAGGAACGTTGACTAGATTTTTGGATGATTTCCCCGTTTCCCTAGTAATTTTCAGAATTCCCTAAATCTAGGGAAATTTCCCTAGGGTTGTGAACTCTGCTCTGTGCTTTCCGAAAAAGTTTGTTTCCACTACAATGCTACAGATTTTTGTTTAGGGTCGTTTTCAGAAAAGTTTTGGCAAAATGTTAGGTTTGTTGCAATCGAACAATTACCGTATAAATAAATACTTAATGATGGTCGATTACAAAAAAATCACTGAAAATTGTCGATAATCGTATGAGGGAATTTATGTGTTGTGGTTGGTAAGAAGCGTCTGGCACATGGTCCGGCGTCCTGCACGAATCTTAATGTCAAGTGTTTGTTGTTAAGCTTTGCAGTATTTGAAATTAAAAAAACTTAATTCCGGGGCTTCTACAAATGCATAACTTCATATTGATATTCCCACCAGTGTAAATTTGGTGAGTACTACATACTTGCAAAGAAGTATTGAGAGTAAGGTTAGAAAGTTTGTTAAATAAATACATAATGAATTATTGTGCAGTACATTGAATACCATAAAATATATTATATTTTCAGTTGCCGTGGTTAATGTTTTTTTTTTTTTAAATAACAGTGACTGCAGTCGACTTTCTCGCCTGGTTGTATGAAATTGCTAGAAAAATGTCAAATTCAAAATGCATATAATCATCTTTTAGGAATTAAATTAATTTAGAAATAATTGTATTGCCACCACTAGATTTGGATTTATGTGACAAGTCATGTAATGTGACTTTCATATTTATATAAATGCATATTTTAACTGCGTTTTAATTTAGATTATATTTTATTTAAAATTTGCGTAAAAGAATAATTTGGTTATATTGGATGATGTTTTTTTTACTATATGACAGTGGTTTATTTATTATTTATACTACAGTATATAATATTTTGCTGGTATTAGCTAGTAATTTTGGTATCCCCTTTTCCAAACAGTAATAATAATAAACATTTATTTGAGTCCAAGTTATTGAATAACTTTCAGTTTTTTCATATTGAAGTATATTGTTGTTTTAATGTTGTAATAACCAATTTTATCAGTAATAATGTTCGGATACTTAAAATAACAAACTTGTAGGTTGTTATCATAAAGTTTAAAGGTGGGCCTACTACAGGGAACTGTAGACGCCTGTCTTTCACTTATAAGTTTGGTGGAATGGTCCCATTTAGTATTCAAATATTGCTGCTCACTGTCTGTTTTCATCTTTAAAATCCGTATAAATTAGCATGTTATCCAAAATGCTATAATCTGGCAGATTGTTTAATATGGCGAGTAATTTGAACTTTATTTTGTGAAACAGCTATATTACCATGATCTGAAACATTTTTTCTTATGTAAGCATTATAAAGTATTCTTGAACTTTGTTGTCAAAAATGTATCCGAATATCAGTAATGATTTTTAGAGGTCTTCTCTTTTCTGACACAGAACACTAATTAGTGTTCTGTTTTAGCAAAGAGTATACAAATTATTGTATAATAAAGAAATTGTAGAAATAAATAATCAGACTCTGCACTAAGCATTAGAAACAAGCACAGAAAAATGAAATTAGAATGGATTAATAAAAAGGTATGTATAAATATAGCAAGTACACTGTATAGATATTACAATAGCAAACAACTGATGTTGAAAAACTAAGCAATTGTTAGATAAATATATAAGATAAAAATTACAGAGACAAATAAAATGTAAAGGCAGATGAGAGTAATCTGGTGAGAATTTATAAAAGCATGGCCTTTATGTTAATACTTACTTTTTGTAATAATAACTAAAAGAGAACGAGAAATAAACACAAAAAAGTAATGACACTAATATAAAATAGAATCTTCAAGATATGTTTAATTTAGTAAATCTGTATGTATACTTATGAAAGCATGAATATAAAAATACACTGCAAAATATTGTAACAAAAACATTACTTAGTTTAGTAAATACAAAAATTATTGTACTTAGTTATTAATTACAAGTTAATAAATAAATGTAAACAAGAGAGTAACTCACAGCCGTTATAAGTGTGTAGTAGTAATGAGGAAGTGCTGTTCATCAACAAACAGATTTAATTTCATAGAGTAACAGTACATTATGGGAAACTTCATCTGTCTAAATCAGAACCCTACATAGAAAATAAAAGCAAAATATGAACTTATGAAAAAAAATGGATAAATAAGATGGTAATTAAAAAATAAGTTAACAATGTGAAACAGTGTAGACTGACAAAATTGAAAAAAAAAATCAAATTTAATTACACGTGCTTTCAATACCACAGTATACATAGGAAAGTGTACTACCATATAAACAAAATAGAAACTACATAACAAAAATTAGGAAATAACTGTTAAAAACAATTTTGACTTACAACAAAGAATAACTACAAAACAAATTAATATGGTTCCATTACTATACTATAATTGTTACAGTTAGTATACATTCATAAATTCAAAATGTAAAATGTACAAAAATTATTTATTAACTAAAGGAAATGTAATTAAAATAATATTATTCTATCAATGTTGAGTTCATTTTAAACAAAGAGAATAGCACATTAATGATAAATCAAGCATATCATTTAATTCAATTTTGTAATTATGGTAATAAACGTACGATAAGAGAATAACTGTATAATAGAAACATAATCCAGAAACAAACATACAGTGAATAAAATGTGTGATAGAAAACAGTTGTGAACAACATCTTACAACAGTCAGCAAATTGTGGATGTAGGAAACAAACAATGATATCAGTTTATGTTTATTATTCAGCCACCACATGCTGCAGGTATTCACCTTACACTATAACAGTTACAGCTCGTTGGAAAAGAACTAATATTCAGTAAAACTAATGTCTTAGCAGATCATTTCAACTACCCTTAACTTGGTAGCGAGAAAATTCAGAACAAAGAAGCAGCTGTCAATCATCTGAATTGAAAAGACTAAACACTAGATGTGCGAAACTCCAGAAATGTAATATTGGGAGACAAAAATATAATGGGTATCTTCCAATAGCGAGAATAGTAAAAAATGTTCTTGTGACTATTCATGTCAGCAGACTTAGTTTTTCATGTGTTGAAATCTTGGAACCAAAATGGATATCTCTTTATACCGTCCTAACAACCAATCAAACAAATGGAGAAAAAAATTAAAAGGTGAGGGAAAGGTGTAATAAATATGAGTTACAGAAGAATTGAGAGGAGAGTTCAATGGTGAAGGAAGGAGGTGCCAACAGTATGGGTGTCACGACAAAGTGTGAGAGAGACTATTTAACTCTTAGAAAGTTTCATGAAGGGGTTGTTCTGTTGCAGAACACAATGTAATAAACATATAAATAACAGAAGTGAATATTAAAGACACTAGTTAAAATTAGTGGCTATGTTAAGTAATTGTATAATTATTTTCCAAATATTTGCTTTATAATAATTTGTTAGAGATTTTACTAACTCTCTTTCTCAATATGACAGAAAAGGTCTACCAGAATTTATAATGGAATTCAGATCAATTTTATAATAAATAAAAAATCACACTCAAATGCTAAGCATGAGTTATTGTTGATTTCCCCAAACTACCGTACTCCTACACAGAAAAGAGTGAATGTTTTTCATGTTTAAAGTACAAAAACGTGTTAGTCCGGTTAAAGAAGTCTTTATCCAGTGTCATAACCCCCCCCCTTTGCAGTTACAGCTAGATGCAAACATACAGGTATCAGATAGGAACTGCATTAACTTTTCTTTGTCTTGCATAAGTTTATGGAAATCATCATTAAAGTGCAAAGCGTTGACAAGAAAAAGCATGGTTATATGAATTAGACAAAGAAACTGATCAATGATTAAGCAACAAGGAACAATGGTCTGCAGTAGGCCTGTTTAAGTAGCCTTTGAACGTCACCATAACAACCTATAATTTGGGTATTTCACCTTTTTTGACTCTTACTGTTGTAAAAAAAATGATCATTACAGCTCAGAATTTTACAGTTATTTCACTAACAACTCTGTCAACAGTGTAGGATAAGAAGAATGCTTGACAGAAAAAAAGATACTTCACTGCTTACAAGGCCTTCAAATTTGAGAATTTGAAATTGCATAGTGTGTGTGTGTGTCTTTGCTTAACTCGTTGACTGTGGGCCACAGCCCAGGTCATAGTTCATACAGTCACTACCACGTGTGCCATGGCCTGGGGCATGCTTCTCTCTATCCATTGTATTTTTTCAGTGTGCCTTAACACCTAAGGAACATCATTTACCTTATTGTTAGCAGTCGACAGGCATGCACTGTGCAAATCCACACGCACACACACACACACACACACACATCAGGCACAAGATATATTTCCACATAGAATTCAGGTTTTTATTTCATTTATTTCATTTGTCATGCTGGTTACATTGTTCAGTTGTGATGCCAAGCAATTAAAGTTATGTATGTGATCAGACAGCTGTGTAAATCTGCTATAAAATTATTATTATTTTTTTATTAAAAATTTTATGTATTTGGGTTTTGTTTCAGTTATATGTATAACCCATTATTCTTCATCACTTTATCCAGTTATTGGACTGCCTGTTTTAGTGTTGCTTTATTTTGGTGACTATAACCAGATCGTCAAGGTACATTTTAGTTTGCATGGATCTTACATTTAGGCAGGCCCGCGCCTAGCACTGTTGGCGCCCTTGTGCAATTTTGTGTTTGGCGCCCTTGTGGAATTTTGTATATGTCGCCTACAATTTTTATAACGCTAATATATGGGTAAAGGTACATGTTAAGTATTATCAACTATCCAAAAATAATTTTAAAAAGTATTTTCATGAATTTATTTTCATTTTTATATTTTACAACAGGCACTTACTAAACTGGTACCGAACAAGCCGAACATTATTTTCTCATTGAGGTATGTAATTATACATTTATACACAGAAATAAAAATATATTTGAAACATTAGATATATTTGTTTACATACAATGCATCATATAGAACAAAACTGATCAACAAATAAAAACAATCTATTATATTAACAATGCAATACGTCATCTTTTAAAGGTAAAGGTTAATGTCCAGTTATAACTCGTATTATTATTTTAACTAAGTGAATTGAGCTTTTCGTGCTTTGGTTTTTGCAAATTGTTTAATTAAATCTTGGATGTCTAATTTTTTTAATAGATCCGATTCTATTGAGATGATAGCAAGATTACTTAGTCGGTTTTGCCCCATGGTCGATCTTAAATAATTTTTTATTATTTTGAGTTTTGAAAAAGAACGTTCTGCGGTAGCAACAGAAACCGGCATTGTTAATAAAATACGAAGTATTATGCTCGTATTAGGGAAAGAATCCACTAAGTTGTTAATTGTTATATAATTTAAAATTTTTTTCTGGAGACGTAATAACTTTTTCATCAAAATTTTGTAAATATTGCAATTCTTTAACAAGTTCTACAGCAATTATATCTCGTTCATTGCGAGTTTCGTCATTTAATACATTTTCAACTTTTTGACATAATTCTAGTTGTTCTTTTTCAGGATAATTTTTAAATTTATCAATATTCCATAAAAACGCGAAATTATTAGAATAAGAAGAAAGAATTCGGAATCGTTCATCCACTGATGTGATGATTACGTCTAGAGCATTAAAAAAACAATCAACTTTGAACTTTAAAGTTTCATCGTACATTGGTTCATCGTCACATTCATAGTCAAACTGTTTTTTTTTTACTTTGCGCGGTTTTAAGGCTCTTTGTTTTATGAATTTAGGTTCTATGTCTAAGCTGGATGCTATTTCTTTAGCATCAATCAATAGATCATTAAAACCATCGGAGCGATAAGATTTCAAAAATTTCTTCAGATTATTTAAATGAGTACAACACTGAGCAACATCAAAGCTCGGTTTTTGAATAATTTTACTAACAATGTCAATTTTACTTAAAATATTATACCACAAAATAAGTACGCAAATGAACTCAAAATTTTGCAATTTTTTGGCCAACGATGCAGCCAAATTCTTTACTTTATTTTCAAAACTTCCTTCGCTTATTTCAAACAGAGCATCGTATACCTCTCCAAGTTCATACTTTAAAGGAGTTATTGCATCTATTCTACTAGACCATCGAGTATCCGATGAAGGTTTTAAAGTTAAATTTGTAACATTAGATTTCAGAATTGACCATCGTTTAGTAGAAGCTGAAAAATACAAACAGTTCTTCAACTAAAGAAAAAAAATTGATGCTCAAAGTATATTTGATTTTGCGGCATCATTAACGACTAAATTTAGGCTATGATTGCAGCAAGGAACAAAGAAAGCTCGCGGATTCAAATCCAAAATTTTTTTTATAGGCCATTATGCCTACCACGCATATTTGCCCCATTGTCGTAACCCTGACCCCGCAAATCGTTGATATTTAAGCCTTCTTTCTCTAACGCCGATAAAAAATTTTTAGTCAAACCCTCGCCTGACGGATCATCTATAGGACAAAATAATAAAAAATGTTTTTCTATACTTATTCCTGTGCTTTTTAAATTAACAAATCTTATACAAACTGAAAGTTGTTCTTGATGACTAGAGTCAGGAGTACAGTCTAATAATATTGAAAAATATTTTGCCTTCTTAGTTAGTTCTAAAATTTTGGATTTGATGTTTTCGCCCATCAAATTTATTACTTCATTTTGTATTTTATCCCCGAGATAATTTTTGTAGTCTTTTCTTTGAGACCGTTTTGAATGTTCTGACATAATCGGGTCGAATTTAGAAATCATTTCTATGCATTTTAAAAAGTTACCATTACTTTTCTCAAACAACTTGTTACTACTTCCACGAAAAGCTAAATTCTGCTCACCTAAAAACTGAACCACGTAGAAAATTCTTTCTGTAACAGATTGCCAGTATTTAGTTTCTCTGTTTATTACATTTTGAGTTTCAGAATCAATTATTTGATTTTTATTAAAACGGTTGGAAAGATCTAGCAATTTTAGAACATTTTCAATATGTAACTTGCACTTTTCATGAATATTTAAATGTTCACATAAATGCTGCCAGTCGTTGTAACCAGATTCATCACTAAGGCGAACAGATTTCAAATCGCTATCATTAAAAACTTTGCAACAGAAGCAGTAAAGCGAATTTTTCGTTTCGGAATACAACAGCCAAAAACGCTCAATTTTTTCTTTGTTCGGTAGAATTCTAAAGAAATAATTATTGGAAAATTACGCCCCGAACTATCTCTCGGATAAAGATCCTTTTTGTTTTGATAATAAGTAGGGCCACGTTCTACTAATTCTTGAATATTATTCGGACGTAATTTTTTTGGCCACATTGCAGCATCTTTGGAAAGTTCACTTATATTTTCTGTTGTGGTAATTTTTGAAGGTGTTGATTCCTCATTATCAGCGGGACTTGAAGAAGTTGATGGTATGCCTTCCAGAAGATGTACAGGTTCAGAATGTTGTGGTTCAGCTGTATCATTTTTGTCATTAATGTTTAGCAAAGTAGATTCGGGTTTTGAAAAAACTGCGTAATTTTGACGTGTTTTTCTAGTTCTTCTTCTCTTCTTATTTTCTTCAACAAATTTTGGTGTCCTGACAATTTCTTCTTGTTTTCTGACATCCTATAGACTGTAAAAAAATTAATACATAAGTAAACAAAATGATAAATTGAGGGGTGTTTTTGCAAAATTTTCTTTGCAAATCTACAATTTTTCCAAAAATGAATTTTTCATATAGTCTTGTAATAAATTTAGTGATACATCGAAAAACGTTAAGAAAACTTAACAAAAGTTAATACTTAAAGTTAGTTAATATTTAAAATTATAAAGGTTACAACTATTGACAAAATATTTGTTTTGACATACGTTTATGTGTTTTAAACATAATTTGGAGCTAATATACGCAAAGTCTACTTAACATGATCGTGGAATTATTTATTTCTATTAAGTACGTATATAAAAAATGTACGTAAAACGCCTCTCAATTGTTTATGGAAATGTTTCAACGTCTCAAACTCGGAAAGTATTGTATCAACTTATTATACTTATTTCAAAATTTATAAAAATTAAAACTCATGAAAATTGTTAAAAATATTGTTATTAGTGCTTATCGATTAATGAACTTGCGTCAATCAACAATGATGTTTACATAATCAAACAAAAAATGTCAATAATAAAATGACTTTTGAGATGAAAGTTTTTGGTTTTTAATACTTAAATCTAAAATAAAAAATAAATTGTAGCTGAACTCACCTTAATGAATAAAACACAAAATATAGAACACAAAACACACCACTATAAAGTCTGTAAAACTACAAAAAAATAAGGTTTCAAAAAAAATATCTTTCCACTCATGCACCTTTTCACGTTTGACGTTAAGTTTATTATTGGGCATTGGGCAACCAATAAAGTCGCGACCGATGTAGCGCTCAGGGTACGTTCATACTGGACGCGATTTGCTTAAAGGTTAGAGAGTAGAGACTGGCTTAGCAGGCTATGGTCGCAAACGTAAACAGAATTCAATTCATTCTGAGAATTGTATTCATTACGGCATTCTCCAGACATAAACACGTAGTTTTTATCTTGAATTTCTCCTTATTCCCCCGGTAATATCGCCTCGGTTCGCGGGCTGCGCGTTGATAGGTGGGTGCGCGACACAAACAATAGCTTCGCATTTGTAGGTGCGTTTCGCTGAGGTTTGGCGAATAAGTGTATTTCCTAAGTAATAAATAACACATAACTAACTAAATAAAGAACAATGTAATAGCTTGCAATTCTTTTTTGTTTTTTATCATTATAAATTTTGTTTTGACGAATGATTTTTTGTTTGTTAGGTAGGTATATTACTTTTTTTTACTTTTGGGTTTTGAGGCCTTTCGGCGCCCCCGGCACCTCGGCGCCATCGTGCACAGCACGACTTTGCACTTATGTACGGCGCGGGCCTGCATTTAGGTACTTATTTTCTGTTTTTCTTAAGGCAGTCTCACACAGGTTAATAGGTTAGCTTCACACTAGTATTAGGCTAATTAATACCAAGAGAGTGCTCACCCTGACGGACTCCAATAGTTATTATAAAGAGTCAGGTCAACTGACTGTCATTTTTACTTCCACTTTGGATCCTGCCAGCAGAGTGTTTATAATATTTACAAGTTAAAAATATTAAGCCAAAAAACCTCAAAAATACCCCCACCCCAAAAAATAAAATCATTCGAGTCTAAAATCTAAGTGTAAGTTATAAAGGTCTGTATTATGTTCATTTGCTTTCTGTTTGATTTGCCTTGATTTGGCTATCTGGTGTACTGTACAATAGTTAGTTTGAAAATTGCATTGATATGCTCCAGTTCTAGCTTTCTGAAGCTTCAGAGTACACCATTAGGATGTCATAAATATGTGTGTAGGGGGGGATGGAATTAAAATATAAACATTACAGTGTTTATTGCTATTTTATTGGGGTTATATAATGTATAAATGTAATACTTAATGCTTAATAAAGTGAAAATACTTGAAATTGTGTTCAATCAAAAAAAATTACTCATTACATTAAGAATTTTCAAGAAGTGTGTAACTTAAAATTGTTTTTAAACCAGTCATATTTTTCACTTGAATGCACCTTTCTCAATATGTCCTTTTTTTTTTGGCAAAAAATTCATTACAACTAAGTCCAAGATTTAACTAAGTGGTCCCCCCTCCCCCTACAAGACAATACTATTGAACTTGCCCATTATTTTTTGTAGGAACCAAATGCACTGACCAGGACATTTTGGCAACCAGGCAGGACACCAGGACTGCAGTCTGAAAGTGGGACTATCACTGTCAAACCTGGACATATGGCAACCCTACTCATAAACAATCCGTGACTCTTATCTTATAGGCTGCATTTAGTCTTGTTATTTCCATTTAGTTGGAACATACTGTCTGATCACCTTTCTTAAATGTGGGTTGGGTTGCCAGTAACCAGTTCCTATGCATTTGTTGTTATTTCCATGTTATAGAGTTGAGCAGTATACAACTTATGCGCTGTTCTCTTTTCTTTAAGTAATTCAGCAGAGATTCTATTGGACCTTGGAGGTTAATAATTTTCTTTAAGTTTTGGTGTTGGTTACTACCTCATTGTAACGGGGATCTTTTACTTTCTATTCAGACATATGATAACCTTTTGGGATTCTGTACATTTGTTCTCCTGACAACATATTCTTGAAATACTCTTTCTATCTCATATTTATATGTTCATTCTCTTGTAGAACACTTGTTTCTCCAACTTTGGCTATACATACAGTTAATTCTGGGTATCTTTCTTTAACTGCTTTATAAAATTTGTACATTTATTTATGTCATGATGTCAATATCTTCTATTTTTCTTACTTAGCTTCTCTCATTTTTGCCACTTTTCTTGTGCACTTTTATTCCCACTAGTCGTTTCCGTAGTATCCCACTATAGACACTTTAAGATTGCATCATTTGTATTTGAACAGCTTTTATGCAATCATCTTCATAAGGTTCACAAATGTTTGGTTAGTTGTTTTGATGATGTTGGTGATGATTGGTTAGTTGTTTTGTTCATAGTGGTTTGAGAAAATTCTTTTTCTCATTATTTTCATTATGATTTCCGTTAGTCAATCTATTTTCCAAGGTTCCTTGGTACTCCTGTTTTGCTTGTCTTAAGTTCTTGTGGATTCCTTTTTTTCATTTTTTACCCTGCATCTTTTGTAACTATTGCTTTTTTTTTGTTTAATGATTCAGATTTTTTTACTAAAAACATGATTCAGAAAAGAGGCACCAGAAATGCAAGAGAGGATTACAGACGGAAAAGAAGAGGAAAGGAAAAAGCACATAGGCTAGAAGAAGGAAAAGGAAATTTGAAAAAGAACAAGTTAGAGAACTAGAAGCCCTTAAAACATAACATGAAATAAGAATGTTTTGCAGGGAAGTAAGTGATAGTAAAATATTTGTCAGACCCCAAATTGTAATGTGTACAAGCAAAGATGGATGGTTGCTTAGTGAGAAAGAAAGCATCTTAAACAGATGGGTGAAACATTTTGAATTTTGATCATAGTTATCAGTAGATCCGGATTTATAAGCACAATCAAACAGTAAAATAAGCATGCAAATATGCATGAAAAATGGAAAAAATAAGCATCAAAATAAGCAAAAACAAATGTGTGAAAATAGAATAAATATTTAGTTTCATAGAAATCCTACGTTATTCATTGCTGTTACAATATAAGGAAGGTCATTCTGAGATTTTCGTGAGTGAACCTCCTGTGTCTGTCACTGAAGAATGACTTGAATAGTAAAAATGTTCTTTCAACGTTGCATGTGAAAAGCAACACAGTTCTTCTTCGGTGAATTCCTCTTCATTATCTATTTCTTCACTGGAAAGCTGTTTAGAAATTTGACAGTCTTTTGTAAGCAGGATTTTTTTAGTAACACTTGACTGATCTTATTGAACACAATTTTAGCAACACCATGAGTTTCCGAAGATAATGTTATTGAAATTTCCTCTATCACAGAAAGTGAATGTTGCAAGGATTATTTTGAGCTTCCAACTGTGTTATAATACCAGGTAATTTGGAGAAGCGGTTATGGATGTACTGAATCTTTTCTTGGATGGCGTTTTGAACAAAACATTCCTGGGCTGTGGCTATGCTTGCTGCATCTTCTGCGTTTAAGGAATATAAAACATTAGTGTAAACGTGATAACCACTTCATTATAAAGTATGCACTTGTTTGATAATATGGCTTGAATCTGTCAACGTGTTTTAATATTAACTGTTCCTTTTATGTTAATTAAACTGTTATGTTTCAGATGAATTGAACATGAGTTTTGAGTTTACTGTATCACCTATAGTATTTAAAGCACTTCAGACCCTAGATATTGCACTGTTATCCCAGTGTAGTGCAAAAGACCTGAGACCAATATTACCATGTTTAGTGAGACTGAGCCTTATTTCACCTCTTGATACAACTTCAAAATGTTCAGAAGGCCGTCTTGAAATTTTAACTTTACTGTCAGGAATTGAGCTAGTCAATTCAATAGTAGCTTTGCTTTCCATTGATTTTCATGCACTGGAACAAGATGTGAAGCGTGAACAGCAATTAAGGTATTCTGTATTTGTTATTATGAAAATCATAGAATAAGGTTAAAAACATGTGTGCATGCATGAAGAAGAGGTATCTATGATAGTGCTATCAATATGTTGATCAGATTGTGTGTGTGTGTGTGTGTGCGCACTTGTGAGAACACACGCACGTGCGAGGTGATTTATGCATATTCTAATAAAACAAATTATGTGAATATTACTGTTTAATCAGTTTGTGGCCTTTTCCAAATCAATTTACCAATCTCAATGCCAAGTTTGTAAGGTTTATATATAAAGAGTGACATTGCATTCTTATATATGTGTGTTTGTATGTTGAATATATCTATAATACATTTATACACCCAACCAGGCTATGGGATTTGAGCATATTTTTGTTATGTCCAAGCAGTACGTCACATATAAACATGAATGTTGCACAGAAGAGAGAATATCATGAAGCGAAATAATTATAGTAAATAAAAAAAGTTTTATTTCTTCATGCGTGAAATATGCAGTGGGTGAGATTTACTTCTCTTCTCTCTATGCTACACCAGGGAGGATACGTTTTGAGATTAATGAAGAAAAAAGTGATACTTATCTGAGTCAACTGGTGTGAGAGGTGTATGATGCAGGAATACAAAAACCCATAAAACTAGTCAGTAAATACATAAATCTTTTTTGGTTGTTTTTACAGTACATGATATATATTTATGCATTGGTAGGATTATGTACAAATGTTTAGATTATTACTTAAAATTTATTGTTGTATTGGAGTGTTAGTGGTCTCAAATATTTCTACTAGTAATTTTATACAAACCACTATGTTGTCTTTGGTACTGACGAGCGCTTTCAGCAGTCAAGCCATCTTCAGGTCATTTACCAACTCAGGTCATTACAGGTTGGTAAATGACCTGAAGATGGCTTGACTGCCGAAAGTGCTCGTCAGTACCAAAGACAACATAGTGGTTTGTATAAAATTACTAGTAGAAATATTACTTAAAAGTACTGTCAGAAGTAGGAACAACTCCAGGTGCAAATAATAATAATAATCTACACAGTTGTTAAAGATATTTCTAACTTTTTATGCAGTCACATATTCAGTTTTAAATATATGAATTCTGATTTTTAATAAGCATTAAGTGAATACAAAAGTTTTAAAATTTATTGTCTTATTAATTTGTTATTTAAATTTTGAGCACATTATTTTCTAACAACATGAACAGTGACGTAAATTTATCTGACGTTGATGTACATGATCTTCAGTGTTGTCATGTATTTGTTACAGTTTAGCCATATTAAATTGTAACCTGTGCTATATTAAGAGGTAATATATCCAGAATACATTAAATATTTGTACCCTCAAAAAGTGTTTCGCCATGATCCCATAGCCTCCCATGACTGAATGTTTACCATATATACAGCACACTACAAGGAAGAATAAACATTTTTTTCAAATTAAATAAAAATATTCTTTAAACTTCAAGAAAAAATACAATTTTTAGTGATTTTGAATTTTTTAATTAAGATGCTAACATGTAGCGTATCATATTATATAACTAATCAACAAGTTTTAAAGAAAGCTCAGTTTTAGCTCTGTAACTTTACTAGGGGCTGAGAATACCCCTTAGTATTCATTTCCCAAATTGTTTAAAGTTCTTAAGTAGCTGTAAATTTAATCTCAAGCAATTAAAAAATCAGGAAATAAAAAGTGTTGAATCTCTTCATGGGTAGTACAAATACAGTGAATTTTATTGTAATTGCTGTATGCATTTGAAGAATGGATTTTTGTTCAATTTGGAGATGGGATTACCAAGTGTAATTTATGACAGAGTGTGAAGCGTACTCTTGTTTACAATTCATTTTAGACAACTGAAAGGATAGTAAAGGTGATCCCTTTTTAATCAATTTTATTATTGTTTTCCAGGTGACAGTGAATAATATAAAGTTTGGATTACATCAATGCAGTAGAGTTTAAATAAAATAAATATGGCTAATTTGATTAAAAGTATGTCATAGCTTTTTTAGCCCTTACATGAAATATTGTTACACTTTGTGTATACAGGCAGAAGCTGGGAAGTGCTCAGAGTGACAGTATATTAGTACAATCCTTACAAAATGGTTTAGCACTGGAATTTGAAAGGAGTGATTCAACAAGGAGGCTTCGTCTGGTTTTAAGTGAAGTGCTATACATTTCTTCTCAGGTATGTTATAAATTAATTTTATTACAATTATTTTTTAATGTTGTTTGCAATCAGTAGATTGTTAGTGTTTGTAATAATCATCCTTCATATTAGTACTTACTAATACAAAGTAAGTTAATTCACTGTCACGACGGTCTCACGGACCGTCGTATTGTACAGTGAAAACAAAATACAGACACCAGTGTAGTCACTACTTACCAGCTGTAATTAGTCACAGGCAACAATTTGAAATCAACAAAGGTATTCTCAACAATAGTTCAAGTTGAATTTGTCCACATGCAAGAGTAATGTCATGTTATTACAGTACCGCACTAATTAACACAATAATCACTGTTCAATAATCTGCAAGAATCACTTGATTCACACTAAATAAATCGCCAACTGTACAATCTGGAGACTAGGTCAGTACACAACCTTGACACAGACTCTGCACGTGATGGGCTAGTCAAGAAGTGTGTAGAATGGCATTCTCGAATTTCAATTCGAGATCGTTATATAATTGTCTTTGATCTCAGTGAACGTAAAACAGTACTCTGGCAGTAATTAACTCTTACAGCTAAAATTTTTAAAAATAAAATTGTTGAGCCGAAGAGTATTGAGACAACTAGTGAAAGAGTGGGTGAGGGGATATGGGGTGGGGGTTGAAACAATTAGGAACTCTGCCTTGTGATAAAAGGATATACAACAATGTGCTGATTAAAATTTATAACCATTGTATTATCAGTGCATTAGATTTTTGAATATTTTGCAGATTTCTTATAATCAGTATATAATACCATTTATAAAACATTGTAGTTTCCCTATTAAGAACAAAATTGGTTTTAGATTTGTCATGTCTTATTTTTCTTAGCGTCAAGTATTTAGCCAATACTGTGGTGAGGCACTGAGCTACTGTGGATAAGGCATCATGACAGTAGTGAAACAGTTGGTGCTAAGAAAAATAGAATGTCTGTTAAGTCTAAAAAATGATGTTCTCATAATTTAATTGTTATATGATATCATAGTTATATAATATTGCTGTGCTGAGGAAATAGTACCACATCACTGAGTGACTATATGATGCCTTGCAAATATATTTGCATGGCAGAATTATGTATCACTCTGAAATATTCAAGATGCCCCTTGCAGACATTACTCAACTAATCTACTGGCATCTAGGCCCACTGTGTCAGTACACTGCAAGGCGGCCATAGTATAATTAGTGAATTTCAAAGTGGCCGTTTTAGACTAGCGATATTAGAGTGAGTTTGGAGTATTTGTTACTGTGACTTACAGATTAGTGGAAAGTGATTATTATGTTAATTAGTGCAAGACTGTAATAAGGTGGTATTTATTATTCTGTGTTGGACAGATTTAATGTGAGTGCCTTTGTTGATTGTGTATATAAGGGTGCCTTTGTTGATTTCTGTTATTTGTTTCTAATTAAAGTTAGTAATTAGTGACTTCATTGGTGTCAGTTAGTCTGTTTCTACAGGACAAAATGACACTCTATGAGACCATCATAACATTGGTGCAGAAGTTGGATAAGTGCTTTAACATTGGAAACAGAGGACACATCGTAGGAGAGTACTGTGAGTGATAATTGAAAAAAAAATGGATACCACTGAGATGATTGAAGCTTTCCAAGCACTGCTATAGCAAAATTGAAAGTTAACGGCATGGAAATGCATGAAACGCTTACGGTCAGAGAGGAAAGGCAGAGGTGGGAGTCGCTGTGAATTGTGAGAAGAGAATTGCTGTTATCAGAGACGGTGTTGCCAACCTATGAACATTATTTCTAATAGTAACAAAAACTCGCGACTGTTAAGGGTTGTTTGTAAATGTCGCGAGTTTGTCTAAACAAAGAGTTTTATATTCAAAGTCGATTATGCTGAAATAACGTAAATAAAAGAGTAAAGTCTTTCAGAGCGTAACAGGTATACTATAAGTCTGCACCGTGATACATAAATGGAAAAAAGGAGCAGAGATTGCAGTTATTTTTATTCGTAAGGACATAATAAGATTTTAAAATAGGTCCAATCGACATGATAATAAGTTTATGTTTGTTTGTCACCACGAATCTCTATCTGTGCGCGCACGCGCGTGCGCGCGCGTGTGTGTGCCTACAGTCACACAGCTGGCTTTAAATAAAGAATTATACGTTTATTGTTTCCGACGTAAATCAAATAATAATAATAATAGTAATAATAATAATATTGTAATTGTATTACTATACAAATCAAGCAAATGATGTTTACTGTTCACAAGGAAGATATTTTATATACCTTTTAAGCAACACCTTGCTTATGCACACTCCTAGGCCTGAGCTGCGTTTTAGAACGTATCTCCAAGCACGGGCTATAGGTTCAACAATAGTTTTAAAACAAATCTCCTTCGACACACTACACATGACGAACACCAATCCACACATTAAATTCACATAAAACTATAAATTATTTTAATTTAAAAAAGTTTGCTTCCACACGGTTAGACGTTAATTACGTTGAAAGCATCAGGATCCATGTGGCATGCGAGCCTTTAACTCTCACTGCACATTTCGTCTTCTTCATTACTGTCACCAGATTCTAAATTTATAACAAAATCACTTTGTAATTCGTCAGTCAGTACCTCTTGTCTTACATAGTTTTCTTCAATCCTTTTAGCTTTTGCACAAACACTCCCACTCACTTCCGCCTATATTAGCACACTTTTCTTCCACCAAACGTTACACATCATCTAACTTAAAACTAACATTGCGCGTTGCAACCCAGTTTTTTAAAATTCCCCATATAATTTCAATTGGGTTTAGTTCGGGATGATAAGGTGGCAGCCTTATCGCACTATGTCCATATTCACTTAAAAGTGTGTCCACTACATAACTACTTGTTTTGGGCCTTACTTCCTTAATTTTCTAATAGAGTTCTATTTTTGTATCACTTAAGGAGTAAGGAACACCTTTACTGTCCAGCCACTGCTTCATTATTTCCTTTCGGGAGTGCTGGTGGGCGGTTTGTCACTTTCCGTATTATGGTACGATTCATTGTCCATTACAACGACTGAACGTGACGGTAAATTTAGTATCAACTGAGTTTTGATCCACTTTATAAAGTTGTCAGAATTCATCTCACCATGGTAGTCCCCTGTTCGTAGGCCTGACTTGAACACAAGAAGAGATTGCGGCACAAATCCCTTTTCTCCACCTAAGATCAAATAATCGTGTCAGTAGGTTACCATGTATTACAAAAAATAATGATATATCTCACAAGAAATATTCACATACCTGCATGTATAATTATTAATCTCTGCCCCTTACAAATTGGCGATTTTAACTCCAAGTCATCTCCACACAACCACTGATGTGGAGTTGTGTGGGATGAATGAACGAAAGTTTCATCTGTATAGATAATGGGGCGTCCTTCTTCTCTAAATTTTTTTATTTTTTGTAAATATTGTATGCGCTTTAAGCATATTTCGCGTCTCTCTTCATACAATCTTTTTATTACAGCTGTTTTTTTTCCACCTGTTGAAAAATGATAATGTGCATAGTATCAAATTTTATTTATAAAAGAAACAGTAGTCCACTTTGAAAGCGTAAAGATTTAAGAAACTAATATTTGCTTTTAAATTGTAAAAAATGCATATAAAAAATAAATATGAACAGTACACTTGTTTATCTACGTTAACAAACAAAAGTGAAATAAATCAATCAATGAATACAATTGGAACAATACGCTATCAGAATTTGTTGCTGTTACATATCAAAATGTTTCATAAACATATCTGAGTGTTGTATGGTCTGTCATTGTGTACTGCTGAGACGTAAAAAACTACAGCCTTCCTGACCGTTCTTATCGCAATGGAATTTGCAAACTACACTTCCACTCCTTAGTTACACTCGACTATCTCTCGAGTTTATCATTACATAAAGGAATGCGTTCTTCGTATTAATTTAATTACAAGAATCTCTTTAATCCTGGACAACAAGAAACTGTTTCTAGAAGAAGTAAAATGCAAGTAATTTCAAAACAGAATTTTAGAAAAAGAATATCTTTCAGAATCTTTTAACACTAAAAGTGTTACAACCGGTAAAAGAAACAGATGAATGAGAATTGAGAAAATTTATGTTTTACCAGCTGGCAAACAACGTTTTCTGTAAATAAAGCAAAAAGTTGAAGTTATAACATGCGACGTCCAATGTTCAATATCTATGAAATTTCTTTCATTTCAGCATTATATTTGATTTGATTTTTACGCAGAATCAAGCTCGTGCAGACACACACACATACTGGCAGGGCCGGACCTACAATTATTATTAGGGGGGGCAAGCTTTGCTGTTGGCGCCCTCCCCGAGGGTACCCGATTTACCAAAAGGTCTAATGCTACATGAGGTTGAAAAAAAAACCAGATTAGAGATTACAGTATTATTTTAATTAAATTGTAATTCTTTTTCATAACACATATGACACTAGTATTCAAAAAGTACCATAAATGAATAAGAAATAATTATAAAGAAAGGTTTGAGTATTTTTATAATTATAACGCATATACAGTTTTTAAAGTTTAATGGAAAAGAACAATAAAGTAAAAACATACTATTCAATATATTAATTAAACTCTTATCTTTCGAGCCTTCTTTGCTGCAAATGTGTTAATTATATGATCAAAAGAAATGGAAGAAGCCCTTTGATGCTCAATGGAAATAATGCTCAAGTTGGCGGAGGAGGGGGCGAGGGGCAGGGTGAGTCAGTAAGTCATGTGTACAGGGAGTGAGGAGTATGTCGCCGACTGCCGCCCGCTGCACGCATCGGCTATCGTTCAATTCGCGTCCGCTTTCCATCCGTTCAGTGTTTGTATCGAGACAAAGAAAAATAAAACATTAAGAACAACTGATTGCCTATTAGAAAGTAAAAACAAAAAACAAAACAGTTTAGTTTTTAAGCAGCTATTATGTCTCTCTTTAATATAAATATTGTTCTCAACAAATAATAACAAATTTTTATTTACCTTTTTCTTGTTCTTGGATATTTTGCAACCATTATGACATCAAACTTGACGACTTCTCTGCTCCTTGTTGTCTTGCTTTCGCTTTCTTTCTGTTGAAAGCTCCTGATGCCTTTTTTGACATATTGATATAGTTTTATTTTTTATAAATACAAAAAACAAGATAGTCACTGTTAGAATATTCAGTCAGTCACTGAAGGTAACCCAACCTCAGCAGACTCATCGCTGACTGAGACGAGACTGGCGACTGACAGTCAATCAAAACACAGAGAGTTGCCAACAGCAACTCATACTGCGAGAATATCCCCACCCTGTTTAAGTATTTCTTACTATATTTAGGTAGATGTGGCTATGGACAAATGTAGCTTATTGGGAATTTGCACTAAAAATTTATAATTTATTGTTTCTGGAACAATATTGAGTAATTTAAACTTGACACTAAAACTTATATTTTTGGTTATGAAGCAGTTACTAATTTTTATAAATAAATTATTTTTTGGCGCCCCATCATTTGGCGCTTGGGGCGCGTGCCCCCCCGTGGATCCGGCCCTGCATACTGGTACATATATTTTTCATTATAATACAACTAATATTCTACTATTATTTGTTATTTTTTATAATTATTATATTTATTTTAAAGAAACGCAAGACCTTAATAAAACACCTCCATACTCATTCAAGAGTGTGCGAAAGCTAGCATGAATAGTTACATTTTAAAAAAGTTTATTCGGTTAGCGTATTTTGATGCTCAGACCTACCTGTATCCAATTTTTCTTAGAAGAACTCTGAGGGAACTAATTTGTCCCTTGATGTAGTTTGTAGTGTATCTATAATTTTTGTAGTTTGAAAGGCAGGTGAAATAAGATTCACGCAAACTGTTCACTAAGTAAGAACACTATATTGTTCACAGTACAATTTGGTTATAAAGTATACAAGTTTAAAAGTTTAGCCTATATATACAGTAGTTTAACAAGTTTAAAAGTTTACATAGTTTAACTGCTTGCTGCTGGCGCGCAGAGTCGGCACTGCCTCTCTCCACACTCCCCACCCTCACCGCTGCTGGATTTGTAGTGGGACAGTCTCCCCACTTATGACAGATGTTGAACATGCCGCCCCCGTTGAAGGCGCAGACTTCAGTCATCTGGAAGAGGACAAAGCTTGACGAGAGCTCGTTTAGTCAAACCTCGAGAAGTTCGGATCGTAGCAACACGAGCTTTTCCGTCCGACCCAATGTGAAGTTCAACGACACGGCCAATTTCCCAGTGTAGTGGTGGTCTAAAATCTTCTCGAATGACCACTAGAGAGCCTGGTTGGGGAGGGGGAAAGTCCTTGGTCCATTTATTTCTCTGTTGTAATGTAACTAAGTATTCGTTTGACCAGCGTTTCCAAAAATTCTGATACATTTGTTGAACATGTTGCCAGTAATCTAATCTATTCATTTTTAAATGCGTCAAGTCAGGTACAGGGAAAGATGATAAGGTTTCACCTATAAGAAAATGAGCGGGCGTTAAAGGGTATAAGTCATTAGGATCAGTGGATAAAGGTGTCAAAGGTCGAGAATTTACGCAAGCTTCAATCTTAATGAGTAATGTTTCTAATTCGTCATAAGACAGAATACGTGTTCCCAGTACTCGTTTAAGATGACCTTTAACTGATTTAACTCCCGCTTCCCACAAGCCACCGAAGTGTGGTGAGTGAGGTGGAATGAAATGCCAGTTTATAGATGCAGACGCACAAAATGACTGGAGTTGATATTGATGGTTTTCAGTCTTAAATAGCTGACGAAGTTCGATGAGTTCATTCTTCGCTCCGACAAAGTTAGTGCCATTATCTGAGTAGATGTTTTTGATCTTCCCGCGTCGTGCCATCATTCTGTCAAGAGCTTCTAGGAATTTTTTCGTTGTTAAATCTGGTACCAATTCGAGATGAATAGCTTTGGTAGACATGCAAACGAAGAGCCCTACATATGCCTTTACAGGATGAGATTTTCGTTGTAAAACTCTCCGGTAGTAGAAAGGGCCGCAGAAATCGACACCACAATTTTCAAAAGGACGAGAAGGTTGAACTCGGCAAGCAGGTAGGTCGCCCATTAAATATTTAGCTGCTCTTGGCATTGACCTACTACATTTAAAGCATTTCCTTACGATGGATCGAGCTAACACCTTCCCATTAATAGGCCAATATTTTGTCCTTACTGCTGCAAGAAGTGCTTGAGGACCCGTATGAAGTGTGGTAGTATGAGTTTCATGAAATATCAATTTTGTAATTTGATGATCAGGTGGAAGCAGAATTGGGTTTTTGCAATCTGAAGATATTGAAGCATGTTTTAGTCTACCACCAACACGAAGAATGCCTATCTCATCCACATATGGTGCAAGTGATTTTATGTTATTGCTTACGGTCTTCTTTTTCTGAAGTCTATCTATGTCGTCAGAGAATGTACGTTGAGCTGATTTTATCCATACTAATTCTGCATTATGCAAGTCCTCCGGTGTGAGATGTCCTATGGTTCGGTTTGAAGGATTTTTACAGTTCTTAATAAAACGTCGGCATAAAGCAGTAATTCTTAGAAGTTTCGTCCAAGATGAAAATTTCTCAATCAATTCAAATGATGAAGAATTAGTACAATGTATGTTAATTTTCTTTTTTCTTTCTTCAAATTCTGAATCAACAGGAGTAGTTAGAATTGTCTTGGGCCAATTGCACTCTGTGCTTGTCAGCCACTGAGGTCCGTGCCACCATAGCTTATTTTTTATGAGCGTTTGAGGAGACGTACTTCTAGATATTAAATCAGCTGGGTTGTCTTGAGATCTAACGTGCTTCCAAGTACAGTTGTTTGTTAGTTCCTGAATCTGTGAAACTCTGTTCGCTACAAAGGTCTGCCAAGTTTTTGGAGATGAGTTTAACCAATGCAACACTATGGTTGAGTCAGTCCACAGAGTGATGCTCCTAATTTGTATCCTTTCCAAGGAACTCAAAGTTTTGTTTAATAGCTGAGACAACAGAAGTGCTGCACATAATTCTAATCTGGGCAAAGTTAGTTGCTTAAGTGGTGCAACACGAGACTTGGAACATAATAGTTTAACTCTAATATCACTATTTTCTTGGATGGTCCTTATATACAAACATGATCCGTACGCCCTCTCAGATGCATCAGCAAAACCATGTATCTCATATTCTTGATTGGAAGTGCCACTTAATACTCTTCTCTCCACGGCTAGTTGGTTTAGATCTTGCAATGAATTTCTGTAAACGTTCCACTTCTTCAGTATGTTGGCGGGAACTGGTTCATCCCATCCAAAGTCCTTTATAGACCATATTTCTTGCATAAATAATTTTGCTGTGATGACTACTGGTGAGATAAGGCCAATAGGATCAAAAATTTTGGAAATGTCAGAAAGTATTACTCGTTTAGTTACAAGCTTAGGTGCTTCAGAAAGACTAACATGAAACTGAAATGTGTCATTTGAAGGCTGCCATAAAATACCTAGGGCCTTGGTTGACTTGTTTTCAGATTCTTCAATGAGGAATCCTGCTTCAATATTTTCACTTGGGATATTGTTTAAGATCATAGGGTGATTCGCACACCATTTTCGTAGTTCAAAACCTCCTCTTTCTAAGAGATTTATCAGTTGTCTTTGCACTTCAATAATTTGATCAAGCGAATCAGTTCCTGTCAATACATCGTCTACATAGAAATCATGTTGTAAAGTCTCTGAAGCTACAGGGAAAATGTGCTTTTCGTCTTCAGCAAGCTGAAATAGAGTTCTTATTGCGAGAAATGGAGCTGACGCGATACCGTAAGTGACTGTCTTGAGTCGATATGTAGAAATTGGATCAGTTGTGTTATCACGCCAAAGAATTCGTTGATAGTCTCGTTGAGTTTCATCTAGTAACACCTTACGGTACATTTGTTTGATATCTGCAGTGAAAACATACATATGAGTACGGAATGACAACAATATTGAGATTAAATCGCGTTGTATTGTAGGACCAACCATGAGAACATCGTTGAGTGATTTATTTGTAGATGTCTTCGATGAGGCGTCGAAAACCACACGTAGTTTGGTTGTAGAGCTTGACTCTTTCAGGACAGGATGATGAGGCAAATAGTATACTTTGTCAGGTTCGGATTTCTCAGATATCTTCTCCATTTCCTCGTTCTCTAGGTACTCATTTAGAAATAAAGTATAATTTTCCTTGAGTTCAGGATTTCTGTTGAGTTTACGTTCCAAGGCTAGAAAACGCCTGAAAGCTTGATCCTTTGACTCACCGAGAGAAGATGTTGGATCAGTCGAAAACGGAAGCTTAACAACATATCTGCCATCTGGCTGACGTTTTATGTTCGCCTCATAATGATTTTCACATGCTTCCTCTTCATAGGATTGTTTCTTCTTATTTGGAATTTCTTCTATCTTCCAAAAGGATGAGATAAGATTTTCTAGATTTGCTGATACAGAGGTAAAACACACCGTGTTCAGAGTTGAATAAAGTTTATTTGTAGACTCATCAGATGCTAGCTTGCCACTAACAATCCAACCAAAGGCTGTATTCTGTATAACAGGTAGGTTATCTCCGAGTTTAATGTGGCCTTTCGTAAAGTGTTATAAAAGACACTTGCGCCAAGTAAAACGTCAATTCCTCTCGATTTGTAAAAGTGATCATCAGCGAGATTCACTCCGCCAGGGATACTTAAAGTCGGGAGATTTGAAGAGGTTGGTAGATCATTAGTGATTTTTCCTAGAACCAGAAAGTCAATTTCTTCTTCATAATTACTGAATCTTGACTTGACTTTAGTGCGTACAAATGAATTGGTCGAAACACCTGTATTTCCAATACAGTTGACTGACACATTTGTTTTGGAGGTTTTCAGGCCTAAAGAAGATATAAGTGATTGACTTATAATATTAGACTGACTGCCGCTGTCTAACAATGCACGGCAAGGATAGGCGTCACCTTGATTATCAAAAATAAAAATAATAGCAGTGGCAAGAAGTACTTCACCGCTGATGCTTGAACATGCAGAAATGGTATGGTTTTGATTTGAAGGGTTAACCTTTTCCTTTTGTCCGTCATTATGAAGTACAGTATGATGACGTCCTTCGCAATGTTTGCAATTATGCGGACTTTTGCATTGTATGGTTTTGTGTCCTACTCTTAAACAGTTTATACAAAGATTCAGTTTCTTTATTTTGTCGAGTCGTTGAGATAAGTTAAGACTCAACAACTGTTTGCAGGTGAACGTGGTATGGCCTTCTTTACAAACAGCGCAAGCAGGTTTAGATATGCTAACTGTATGGAATGAAGGTTTGTTTACTGGAGAAGGGTGTTGAAATTTGTGTTTGTTTTCCTTTGGGCGAACTTTTATATCGGTAGAGTAGCTTTCTTCTCTGACTTCTTGTATCATGCATTGTTCATAAATAAACTGCATTAACATCTTGAATGAATATGGTTTGGAGTTATTATTAGGGATCTGTGAACCACTAATAATAGCGACATCTAATTCTTCATACTCATCACTAACATGTTTGGCATGGTAAGATTCCCAGCGGTCTCTTGTTTCAGAATCCAATTTTTCTGTAATTAAAAACACTAGAAGTGTACCCCATTGATCTGTTGGTTCGCCTAAATTATTTAATGCAGTTAAATGGTTCGTAACAGTATCGTATAAATGTTTCAGTTTTAACGCAAGCGGTTTGTCAAGACGTTTGAAGTTTAAAATACCCTGTATGTGGGCCTTAATACTGAGTCTATTATTCTTGAATCGTCGTTTAAGAGTTGTCCAAGCTATGTCATAATTGTCCGCGGTAACCTTTAATTCTTTAATGGTTCTTAAAGCTTCACCAGAAAGACAAGAGCGTAAGTAGTAGAATTTTTGTATTTTTGGTAATTTGGTAGAATTGTGTATCATCGATTCAAAGACATCGTGGAAATCGGTCCAGTCTTCGTATTTTCCGGAGAACGAAGGTAAAGGCATATCGGGAAGTTTAATATTATCAGATACATCCAGTTGTTGTGTAGGAGGGTGTGAGTTAATCGACATATTACTGTTTTCATGTGATGATAAAATGTCTTCAATCTTGTCTCTAATCTCAAAGTAATCGTTCTCAAATTCGGAATATTCATCATCTTGATAATTACTATCGTCACTAGGAAATGCATCAATTTCTGCTTGAACCGCATTGAAATCTGACCAACATTCTTCTAGCTTTTCGCGTCTAGATTTTAAAGATGACAATGAATGACTTTCAAGAATGAAGGATAAAACGAAATTTCTTATTCGAGTTACTCGCGCCTTTATCTGTCCACGTTTACGTGTTAAAGTTTTCATATTAGCATCCATCTTAAACGAGTATAGGGATTACAAAGTACAGTAATAATAAACTTAATAATAAAATAAGTAATAATACAAGTACTGGTAACATGAACTAAGAATAAGAACGTAAATAATACTACTGATAACTAATAACTTAGATACAAGTAAAATATTAATAATTTGCCTTAACTGCTAATGATACTGATAATCTATTAATAATATATTGTGTTCAAAAATAGATTGTGTAATATCTTTACATGAGTTGAGTTGAACTGCAACACAATTAAGAGTTTATCGCGTACAAAGAATAAAAATATCAACAAGAATACAAAGAATGTTCATTAACTACGAATGTCATTACAAAAACTGTCATTAAGCAATCAGTAACATTTAGTTAGCATTGACAAAGAGGTCTTTGTTCTTTGAGCTACGCCACCGCTGGCTAGAACCATTAAAAGGGTGACGTGCTACGCACATAAAAACTTTTACGACCCAACACTTGACAAAAATGACGCCACACAAGCTGTGGCGTAATAGGTTTTTTTTTTATAGCAAGGGTTAGCGTTAAGTGGAAACTAGACCTTAACTTAAACGTTTAAATCAAGTGTTTTTTTTTTTTAAATAATAAATCTATATTTGTGAAATTGTGATGATATTTAATTAAATAAATATGTGATAATGTGATATTGTGAAACTCATCTGGTCAAACGTTGACGAACTGTTGAGTGTCGTCGTTATTGCAGTAATGCCTTAAACTGTTTACACTTCCACACACTGGCGTATTTCTTACACTGTCTCGTGTATGTTTTTAAATCACGTCGGGGTCACCAATGTTTGTAGTTTGAAAGGCAGGTGAAATAAGATTCACGCAAACTGTTCACTAAGTAAGAACACTATATTGTTCACAGTACAATTTGGTTATAAAGTATACAAGTTTAAAAGTTTAGCCTATATATACAGTAGTTTAACAAGTTTAAAAGTTTACATAGTTTAACTGCTTGCTGCTGGCGCGCAGAGTCGGCACTGCCTCTCTCCACACTCCCCACCCTCACCGCTGCTGGATTTGTAGTGGGACAGTCTCCCCACTTATGACAGACGTTGAACAAAGGTGTTTTCTCTAATGATGGGTAGCAATGCACTTACGCATCGTTGGATGCCTCTTATGTGTGATATGGAACTGATTAACAGTCCGACGTATAACGTGGGTATCAAAGTCGTCCACACTTGTCGTGGGACTAACTTGGGGTTTGGTCTTTTTTGGGCTCTTAAACTGTCCTCCTTCTAATTTTTCTCCCTCCTTTGCGATACGCGATAACGTGCGGGTAGATATTCCAGTTGCCGCAGTAACCCGTTCGAAAACACTTTTAATTGGAATTTGTAGTCCTTCAGCCGCTTCTCTTCTAATAAATTGTAAAACATTAAAAATTACTTCCCGTGCTTGACTATGAATCATTTTCCTGTCTTTACTAGTTGAAGGAGAAGTATCCATTTTAATAAATCTCGTTACTGGGTGATAACACTAATAATTACGATAATACGTAATTACAGAATAGAAACTACCAATAGAAATTAACTAAAAAAATTAAATAACTAATAAAATTTAGTGACTGTAAAACAATGATACAATTAATAATACATTGAGATAATAATAACAAACACAAGACTGAGATAGCACGTAACACAGTAACTAACAATGTACTGGTAACTAAAACATCACACGCAAGTTGGCAACACCTACACTTACATACCAGCTGATTCTCTGCTACCCTCCCGCCATTCATAATTTCAAAGTGGACTCGCCCATCCATAAATTGGTTTCTGCGCATATGCCCTTAACTTTCAATTTTACTATACTGCAAACACATGAACAACAAAAAGAAGAATGCCGACAGGAGGCGGAAGAAGCAGAAAGGCAAGAAAAAGGAGAATGATGACCGGAGGTGGAAGAAACAGAAAGTTGACAAAAAGAAGAATGACAACAAGAGGTGGAAGCAACAGAAAAACAAGTGGATGAAAAATGAAAGCAGGAAGCAGTAGTCATTAAAGCACTGATGCAGGAGCAAAGACAATTACAAGAGCATATTGCTGCAGAGTTGAGTCTCCTGCTTGGTGATTTGGGTGATTTATGCGGTGAGCTGAATGGGCAAGAGGTAAGGTTGTCTGCTGTAGAAATATCTGTCTAATGTGGAAGAAGCAATATCGATCAAAGTATCCCTTCCAGTAGAAGAGTCAGTTTCCAAACATTAGAGAGCAGTCGAAAGTGAGGGGCAAACAATTGAAAGTGAAGTCGTCTGAAAATACATCCATATGTTTTGAAACAAATGGCTGAACAGACAGTGCCAATCATAAAGACAGAAAAGTATATAGAAAATAAGGTATCAGAAAAAAATAGCTTTGCCTACAGTTTTGCCAGTTCATGTCAAACTCCAATATTTCGTGAAAGCACTCAGTGGGTGATATGTTGTTATGATGGCCTCACTGATCGTCGTGTGGTACAGTGGAAACAAAATACATCAGTGATCACTAATTACCAGCTTTAGTGAGTCACAACAATTTTAAATCAACAAGATACTCTCACACAGTAATTTGAGTTAAATTTGTCCACATGCAATAATAATATCAACTAAAAAGAGTTCCGCACTAATTGTAACACAATAATCACTTTCCATAACAATCACTTGATATCCACACTTGATAAATCACCCAATGTAAACTGATTTCTAAGCGGAAGCTGTTGCATATATACAGTCTGCATGTGTTCCAGAATAATGTTCCATAATTTGCGTCATTAAGAAGCACTTGAAAAGTCTAGAGGTACTTTAGGTCAGCCTTGACAGAGACATGCATCTGCTTGGCTAGCCAAGAAACGTGTAGAACAACACTCTTGACTATTATGCTTTTAAACATAAGTGAGATCACTTAGACCTGAGGATTCTCATTGTAATATGACTGAAACGTTGTCATACAAGACATTTTTGACACGGTCCATACCAGAAGAAGATTTTAAAAATATAATGGACACCGGCCGCGGAAGCCTACATGAGAACATATATCACCCTTGACTGTTCGAGAGCATTCCGTCGATGCACTGCCTCCTTCTTAAAACTGGCCAGCTGTCTCTGAAGTAATACTTGGCCAGGCGATCTAGGTGGATGACCTTGAATTTCTGCTGTTCTTCCTGTTGGCTTTGATAGACAACATAATTGATTCTCTTCTTCTTAATTGATGCTGTGTATGTCATACTGAGTTTTCATTTTATCGTGGGCTATCTTCAACTACCCTCTTATCAAGCGATTCATTTCTCCCAGTTGGTTTTCTAATTGTGAAGAATAATTTTGTGGCCCTAGGCACTGAGTCTCAGGTGATCTGAACATCAAGCCCCCAGGAAGACGAATTTCCTGACCAAACACAATTTTACTGGAGTCATGCCGGTTGTGTCTTGTACTGATGGCCTATATGCCATTAGCTGGTCCCAGTCTGTTGTCATCAACAGCTTTTTGCGTAACATCATCTTCAGCAGTTTCTCCCCCAGGCACTTCCATTAATTCAGAAACAAGCAAGAGCCCTTCCTCGATGACCATAGTAGATTTTCCAATTATTTCCTTTGTCGTTATACAGATTGGTACTTCCTCTGCTAGTTCATCTTCCATTTCCACTTGCAATAGAAGGGTACCTCTTGACTACACCTGTTGACTTCTTGTTCGGCCAACGTCACTTGCTTGATCGAGTGGTTGGCGGACCCTGTCACTTTAGCAATGCAAAGCTTTATCTTCTCTTGGCCAACCTTCAGGACATTCTCTCTTAGGTTCACAATGAATCCGTAGGCATTCATAATGTCTGTTCCAAGAATCACATCATCGACAATGTCTGCAATGAGAATTTGAAGACCAAGGCACACATGTGTGTCTACTTCTCCTAACACTTTTACAGGGTTTCCAGTCACAGTCTGTTAGTACAAGAGAAGCTGGCGGTTTCTAAGTCAAGGCGCCTTACGGATACTGTTGCGCTCATGTCAACTGTAAATGATGTTGGTTTACCTTCCACAGATTCATTAACGATCAAGTTTCCACTGGTCTTGTGTAATGTGGAAACTGTGTGATGTTCTGGAGCTTTATTTCTCCAATTGATGGGATCACGCCCTTCTCTCGGTATCTTATACTTCCAACAGTCTCCTGTAGATGACCACTTTTTCCACAGTTGTAACACTTTGCTCTGCCTCTCTCTTTCGCATCGTTCAAATCATTGTGGTGCTCTTGATCCTTTCAATTGTTTGTCTTGCAACATTGTTTTTCTGCCCCCATTGTAACGGCAGCTGGGATCTTCTGTGTACAGTGTGATGACATAAACCCATTAGTGTAACAGGACACTGACCTGGCAGCTTCAAACTCGAGGCCGTGAACAAGAGCTTCTGAGTTATTTCTGTGTCTTGCCACTTGCTGAAGTTCACAATCTTCGACGCCATCAAGACATCACAAACCTAATTCGAAAATCTTCTGGTGCTTCAGGATAGGCCAATCTAATCAGTCTGTCAATGCTTGCTTCAAACTCTTAAAGACTCTCCCTGGAATGTTGTTGCAATGTTCTCAACGGAGCGTAGTACACATTGCACAAATGTGTATCACCGTACTATAATTCTAGAGCTTTAATCAATTCAGCATAGATGTTCTGGCTATCAGGTGGCACTTTGTGTAGTAGCTCTGTCACAGGTCATTTTAAAGCGAGAACGAGTGAAACTGCCTTGTCTTTCTCTGTCCAGTTATTTGTGCAAGCAGTGGCTGCAAAATGCCGAAGGTACCTTGCCAAGTGGGTGCTTCCATCAAAGGTGGGGGCCTTGACATGAACTGCCCCAAGTGAGGTCAAAGCAACTTTCTATATTGTCGTATTTTCTGTGTCTTTTTCTTTTACCATTGGTAAAGTCAGTTCAGGAATTTGTTTCAAAAGGCGTGGTTGTATTTTCATGAACTGTTCGACTTAACCTTTAATTTGTTCTCTTATGCAATTGAGTCTTCTACTGCAGACATTTTCCAATCACACCTCATATTTGACATGGAGTCTTCTATGACAGATATTTTCATAGATGTAACTTCTTCCACACTCGAGACAGATTTTTCTACTTCAGATTTTTGTACCTCCGATATTCTAGTAAGTTGTTCATTAAGCTCACCTCGTAATAGACCCAGCTCTGCAGTGGTATGTTCTTGCATCTGCTTTTGCTCCTGTATTAATGCTTTGATGTCACCTGTTTCATGCTTACATTTCTCATCTTGCAGTTCTTCCGACTTGAGCAAGAGTGCTTTTTGTCATCCCTCTTCTTCTTCTGCCTCTTGTTGGCATTCTTCTTTCCATCGTCTTTCTGGTTCTTCTGCTTTTTGCCTGCATTTCTCATTCTGTCGTTCCTCTGCCTGCAGTGCCTGGAAATTTTCCATCATCAGGCTGGCATCCATGTTTGCAGATAAATTACAAATGTGACTAGTCTTGTACAAATTGTCCTCTGTTTCCACTGTTAAAAGTTCTATCCCACTTCTGACTCCACTGATACAACAGTCTCACTGATTGTCGTATGGTACAGTGGAAACAAAATACAGACACCAATGAAATCACTAATTACCAGCTTTAATGGGTCACAAATAACAATTTTAAATCAATAAGATACTCTCATACAGTAATTCAAATTAAATTTGGCACACGCAATAATAATGTCAACTAAAATAGTTCCGCACTAATTATAACACAATAATCACTTTCCACAACAACCACTTGATATCCGCACTTGATAAATCACCCAATGTAAAGTGACTTCTGAACGGCAGCTGTTGCCTATATATAGCCTGCAGTTTGTTCTAGAATAATGTTCCATAATTTGTATCGTTAAGAAACACTCGAAAAGTCTAGAGGGTAATTTAGGTTGGCCTTGCCATAGACATGCACCTGCCCGGTTAGGTGAGAAACGTGTAGAACGACACTCTTGACTGTTAGTGAACAGTCAGTACATGCTTTGGAAATTTGAAGCCACTGCATGCCCAAGTCACTGGACAGAGAAAGAGAAAGAAAATTCAGTTCTCATTTTAAAAGGATCTGCCACAGGCCAATTACAGACAATGCCACCTGATAGCCAAACCACCTGTGCCAAATTGATGAAAGGTGTTTATGGTATGGTGATAACTTATTTTGCACATTGTGTACTACACTCAGTTGAGAGCAAAACGACAGCAGTCCAGGGAGAGTCTTCAAGAGTTCAAAGCAAGTATCAACAGAATAATTAGACTGGCCTATCCTGAAGAACCAGAGGTTTTTTGAATGAGGTTTGCAATGCAGATATTTATTGAGATTGTGAACTTCAGTAAGTATTATGAATGGGAGGACACCAAAATAGCTTAGAAGCTCTTGGTCATTGAGCCTCGATTTTGAAGCTGCCAAGTCACTGTCTCTGTACACTACACTAATAGGTTTAAGTCATCACACTGTAGTCAGACGATTCCATTGGTGGCATGATGGGGGCAGAGGATTGGTACAAGGCAAACATTTCAAAGGGTCAAGAGCTCCATAAGGATTGAATGCTGGGAAAGAGACAGAAGACTGAAGTGTTTCAGATGTGAGAAACGTGGTTATCTACAGACAGATTGGTGGGAGAATAAAATATAGAGGAAGGGTCTGATCGTACAAATTGGAGGAATGAAGTTCTAGAACAGCACACAATTTCCATGCTTCATAAGACCAGTGGAAACTTGATTGTTAATGGATTTACAGGTGGTAAACCAACATCATTTACATTTGACATGTGTATTAATGTCCATTGTGCGCTCTGATTTAGTCAGCCACTGCCATCCTCAATTTAGCTCTTCTATCATACAGACTCCGACTGGAAGCCTCATGAGAGCATTAGGAAACATGCATATATGTGGATGCCTGAGCCTCCTTGTGTTTAGCCACCAAATGCGTGTTTCAGACATTGTCGATGAAGTGATTCTTGGCAGACATTATGAATGCCTATGGGTTCATCGTGGACTTAAGAGAGAATATTCTGAAAGTTGACCAAGAGAAGATAAAGTTTTCCATGGCTAAGTGATAGAATCAACCAAATCAACCAACCATTGGATCAAGCAGGTGATGGTGCAAAAGGAGTCATCAGGTGAGGAGATGAGCAACCCTTGGTGTTGGATGCAGGAACGGAAGAAGAACTAGTAGATGAAGTTCCAATTTTTATGGTAACAAAAGAGGTGACTGGTAAACGTACTATGGTTGTCGATGAAAGGCTCTTGCTTGTTCCTGACATAAAGGAAACATCTGGGGAAGAAGTCAGTAAGAGAACATTATGCAAGAGTTTGTTGAATGGCGTATGTCATCAGTTCACAACAAAACTGGCATGACTCCAGCAGATCTCTTGTTCTTCCTGGAGATGCGATGCTAGGATCACCCAAGTCCCAGATCCAAGACCCACAGAATTATTCTTCACAGTTAGAGAATCAACTGTGAGAAATAAATTGTTTGATAAGAAGGCAGCTGAAGATAATGTGGGTTTCAAAGGAGACAAGATGTGGTTGTATGACCCAAAGTGTCATCGTGATTGCTCCCTGAAACGTCAGGCTGACTGGGAAGGTTCTAACACTGTAGAAAAAAAAATCTATGAGTTGTTCAAGGTCGTCTACCTAGACTGCGTGGCCAAGTATTACTGCAGAGACTGGTTTGCCAGTTCAAGACAAAGAGGCTTTAGGAGGGGGCACAGTGCTATGCTGAGGAAATAGATATAGTACCTCATTGCTGATTGTCTATGTAACACCTTGAACGTATATTTGCATGGCAGAATTGCATAATGTTCTGGATTCTTCCAGACATTACTCGACTATTCTACCAGCATCTGATCCCGTGAGTCAGTACAATGCAAAGTAGCCGTGTTATAAATACTGGATTTTGAAGCGGCCCAGTTCAGTTTTAGACCAGCGATATTAGAGTGAGGTTTGGAGTATTTGTTATTGTGACTTGCAGATTAGTGGAAAGTGATTATTGTATTAATTAATGCAATATTAACAAGGTGACATTTGTTGTGTGTTGGACAAATTTAATGTGAAATGGTGTGTAAAAGTGCCTTTGTTTCTAAGTATTGTTTATTTCTAATTACAGTTTGTAGTCAGGGACTTCATTGGTGTCTGTACTTTGAATTTCACTGTACAATACATTTTCATAAATTACAGTTTTAATGTGTGATTGTTCTGTTAATTTAAAATTGTTTGAAAGGAAGTTTTGAATGTGTTAGTAATGTGTAATTAATTTGGCCAGAACAATATTATTTGCATGTTAGTTATCAGCAATAAGATATATGGGTGTCACAGTTAATGCTTGTCATGTTTCAGCAACAACAGTCCACCAGTAGTGACAGTTTTGTCCGACAATCTGATTTGTTTGATTATGCTGTGTATGTACCAGAAATAAGCGATGTGATCAGTATAGCTTTAGCTGAACTTCCTGCCTTGCTAACTGTACAGGATATGGTTGAGACATTGTTACATGTGAATCATGGACCAGAGATAATATGTTGGGTTGTAGCCAATTTACCAGATTCATTTAACGAAGGTACCATTGTCTTTGTTGATTGTTTAGAAACAATATGCAATTTCTCAAATTCTTTTAAGACAGTAGTTGACCACAATAGAATTAATTAGAAATTCATAATTAAAGTAAGGGAAAAATCAATAGGCCTAAAAATAAACATAGATGTTAGTAACAAAAGTTAATAACAATTAAAAAATTTACATTTTGTGAAAAAAACTAATATATGCCTGTTTGATAATCCTGTTGCCTAGGACACTACATTGATCTTGGAGCTAAGTCTTGCTAATAAATCTCTACTTTAATATGCATGTATACATATTTATGAAACCAAATAAACTATATTTATTTCCACCATTCTTTGTGAATCATCTTTTAATAGTTAATTAACATAATGAGGGTGTGTTATTACATATTAGGTAAAATGTATAATTTTGACACACACACACACACACACACACACACACACACACCACTGGCTTTTTAAAAATATGGTGCTCAGCCAAAGAAGTATGAATCATGCCTCCCAAAGGAAAGGGGCAGTAGGCTGCTGCCACCAAGGAAATGTTTATAATTTTATATCTGTTACTGTCATGGCTTCACGTGGAATGAGCATCCCCATTTAAAGGAGCTGACTACTTGCTACATAATATTTAAGAATTGTAATATTTCCTGAAATAAAGATTATTTTTAATAAGTGTTTAGAAATAAATGGCTATGTCCAAATAAGGATATATTGTTCATGGAGATGTATGAAGCAAAGAATTATTGGTAAATTGTAAACTGGATGTTATCTTAATAGTATTTAATAATGTTCTTATTCATTTACGCGTGTGTACATGTGCATCTCTTGCAGTGATACGTATTTGCATATTTACCCAGAATAATATTTTTGGTATATAATTAATAAGAAACTGTTAGAAATAATTTTAAGTGATATGAGGAGTAACACACCAGATTCACAGGTGATAAATGATCAGTTATCTTAAAGGAAAGAATTTATAAAGAACAGTAATATGATCTAATAAAGAAAAACAAATACATAAATGTAAATAGTGTAAATATTCAAATTGTAATAAGTAATATGTAATTTTCAGTTTTTGTTTGAAAATAATTTTCTGTTTATTTTAAAATTGGTGCACTATTGTAAATAATGATTCTTTTTACTTAAAGTAAATATATTATTTTTAATACTAATATTTAATATTTCAATTTTTATTTAATACATGACATAATAGTTTCCTATATGATTTGCTATGGTTAAAATATTAATAATTTAAACTTGGTACTCGTGTCATACACCCAAGCAATTTAAATAGTTTAAAAATTATTTTTGTATATGTGTTTTATGTTTTGATGTTCGTGTATCATTCTTGTTTAAAACATATAAGATGTGTAGTATGTTTTCATTGTAGCTTCTTACAAGGGAAAATGTTCTAAATTCATATTTTTTATTTTGAAACTGAATTATTTTTTTAAATAGTAACTAATAAATGGATCATGTACTTTTCAATAATTTAATTAGTTATTTCATGTGATCTGTGTCTCACTCCTCCATATTAAAAGAAAAAAAGTTTTTTGTATAACAATTATACTTTAAACACAATGAGCACACAAAATCCTGTGACCTAGCCGATGGTTACACAATACAGTTGTGTTTGGTATTAACACAGAATTGTATTTATAATAATTGTAACATTGCAGTATATATATCATGATTACAGTTATGTAAAGATGTTTCAGTGATAATACTGACCACAACTGTAGTGTATTTATTATTGACTAAGTTGTAGGTTTTGTGTGTGCATTGCATTCAGTATTACTGTTGCTTGTGGGAGGAAAGATATTGTGGCATGAAAAAACTACTTAAACATTAAAAAGAAAGTAAGTGATTTATTGAAAAATATTTAGAAAAAATTAGATATTGAAAATATTTATTTAAATATCCCCTTTTTTTAAGAAGCTGTTTTTAATATACTACACATATTATAAATCACACATGAATTATATAAAGACAATAAACATAAAACACGTATATGAACATAAATATAAAAAATATTTCAGCTATTGAGGTGTCTGACATAAAATTTGAATTTAAATAAATTTAAATATTTCAAATAATATATAAATGATTTAAATATTTATTACATAAAAAGGAAAATTTTACTTGTAGTATTTTAATACAAAATAATATTTATTTTAGTTCAGTAAATATTAGTGATTATGCACCCATTTTAATTAAATAAAAAAATTTCTATAAAATAAATATTGAAATTACATACTTTAATATAATAATTATTAAAATTTTTGTATTTACATAATGCACAATTATGTATTCAATTTATCTTTACACAACATTCAGTTTATCTAGTGTCTTTTTTATATAGAAAATAATTGTTCAGTTTTCACTTGCTCACTGCTGTTACTGTGGTGAAGTTGTCAGTGTGTGTGTGTGTGTGTGTGTGTGTGTTTTACTTATAGGATGATGATGATGACAACGACGATGATGGCGATAGTTCTGGCACTTCTATGCTGAGAAGCACAGTGACATAGTCACCCATTGTTATTATTAGAGTATCTCTGCCTTGCTCGAAATTGTCGGTGGTATTTATAGTGTGGTGTAATTCTTCACCTCTTATTTTACTGGATACTATTGCAGACTTTTCAAACTATGTTTCATCCTGCATAAGCATAGTTTCTAACAAGTCGCTTTTTCGTCTGTTTTTGCATTTACAACCATGTTGTGCAAAACAGTAGTGCATACGATTTCTGATTTTTCACTTGTTCAGTACATATAAATAATTGTTCATAATTTATTAACACATTCGCTGCAGTGTCTCCTTTTCCAGCAGGGGGTCAGAGTCTAGATTGAGGAGCTAGCCACCCGCCGGAGGGGGCTGTAACAATCACTCAGTCTAGCTGTCAGTGTAAGTTTAGTCGCACAGTTGGTTCTTTGTTTTGGTGTTCTGTATCCTGGCCATGTTTTTTTTTTGTACATTGTGCAACATAGTTTTTTGTGGTCAAGAGTTTTCGGTGGTTTGTGTATTCACTGGAACTTTTAAACGGTTTTTGTTAGTATTTAGTAATGTTAATGTTTAGTTTTTGTGACTTTCGATATTTTAGCTTTTATTTGTTACCAATATTGTGGTATAATAATATTTCCTTCGAGTACATAATCTTCTGCGAACGACTTGTGAGTGTTGTGCTGTGTACAGTATTGTGAGTGGCGAGTGCAGGGGCAAATCTAGGATTTCATTTGGGGGGGGGGATTTTTTCAGCCACATATTTTCTTAGAGAAATGTTTTTCTTGTGTTATAATGGATATCATACCAACAAATTAAAACTAATGGGAAAATAATAGCTGTAATTCACTAATTGCATTAAAATCAATTAGAAACCTACATCAGATAGGCTTCCAGTTTGTCTTGGAAGCCTGTTAATACCTTTCTGTGGAATATAAATACTTTAAAGAGAACGTTAAAATTAAGAAAGTGGGGGTTAACAGCATGTATATAAATGCTGTGTATATAAATCTATATAACAGGGTTGTAGATCTAAGTTTTACAGCATGTAAAATAATGTTAAATAATTTTGTTAAAAAATATGATTGTCAGGCTTTTTCGAAAGGAAAAATAGAAAAAAAGAAAGGTAAAAAAAAACTGAAGAAATAAATATAACCATATACTGTGTTATATAAGTGTTCTATTTATCCTTCTTGATATTTAAAAAATATGTAGATTATAATATATGCTTCATTATATGTTTATTGGATGTTTTGTTAAAAATTAGAATCTATACAGACAGATCGCTCATAGGAAAACATGGAAAGGCTGGCGCAGGAGTACATTGTGAACTGTTCTCCCACTACATTTCAGTGGGAGAAAATAAAACCAGTTTCGACGGAGAAATAAAGGCAATACATATGGCATTACAACAACTCTTACTCAGACCACTAGCTTTTAAAAAAGCCGTTTTTCTTGTTGACTCCAAGTCTGCAATCCAGTCTATCGCATCAAACAGACAGCCTATAGATAGCACTGTAAAAGAAACAAAGGATACAATAAACCTTCTCAGTAAACAAGGGAAAACAATAATTCTCCAGTGAATCCCCTCACATGTAGGAATAAGTGGGAATGAAACAGCCGACCTGCTAGCTAAAAAGGGTACAACATTGCAAGGGAGAAAAACACTACACAGCAAGAACAATCAGAAGACTTGTTAAAAACAAAACACAAGAGATGTTCACCAATGAGGCCAGCCTTGCGTCTAGTGGTAAACGGTGGAAAAACATTGGAAACACTTGGGACAAAAACAAAAATATACCCAGAAACCAAGCAGTAGCGAACTTCAGACTCAATACTGGTCACGACTGCCTTGCTGAACACCTCCATCGTATTAAGATCTACAAATCCCACCACTGCACAATTTGTAAGCAGCTGAATACAGTGATGAGCAGAGACCATCTTCTTGTGTGTTCGGGATTGAATCACTCTTATCAAGAGACAGGGAATCTACCAAAACTCTATTGGGATGCCAGAAGACAAATGGAATGATTCAATGTCCTGCCATTAGAAAACAACAACAACATGTTTTGTTAAAAAAATGAAATATTTAAAAAAATTTGGTCAAATAAGTCGCGTTAATTATGGGAGTACTATAGGATATACAATGGAACTGTTTAACTCCTAACATCAAATTTCTTCATACGCGCCATGGCCTGTATTTTTTGTAGGCCTTGGTTCATGGCCAACTAGTGGGTAAAAGCAAACAATTCCTTTGTTGCGGAATTAAATAAATCAGCTGACATGGCTCAAGCATAGTGTGAAGCACGTCGTTACATGAATCATATGTTTCAAGTTGCTTGTAACGAGCGGAAAATCGTTTCCTTTTACTGTCTTTCAAGTTGACTTCTCTCCATTTTTCACAATTTCTTTCAACATCTGTCATATTTATTATTGAGAATAAGGCCTATTATTGTAGATTATTTAAACTTGTCATTGACCTAAATAGTAATTTTGTAGAATTGATGATCTTGGAAGTCAATTAATTCCATTTCAAAAAACATGCAACCAGTTTTTGGTTCAACATGTTTTTCAGATTTGGGGGGGGGATATATCCCCCATATCCCCTAGGTGCCCCTGGGTGAGTGTATCAGATAGTACAACCTGGCGTTGCGATTTGGGTATCTATTCATTTTTTGTCTATTATAGTGTACACAATGGCATCTACTTCACAAGTTGATATGGCTGATGATGATTTTGATGAAATAGACGAATTTTGTGATATAATTTCCAATACCAATGATGGCATTTTCTCTGATGAATTTGAGGAGGATGATATGGAACTGAACCCTCCATATATGAGATTAACAAAATAAAATACAATTTTGCACCTGATGCAAAATCCATCGATTTTTTTGTTTGCACTTATGAACATTATTTCATTAATTTTTCCCGTGAAGGGTTTGTGAGGATCGGTCAAAAAGTATAACACAAATTTTAAATTATTTGTGTCAACATTTCGACAATATTTATTGTCATCATCAGGACCTGTGTATGAATACAAAAGAAAATGTCAAACACAACAGATCAATTATTTGAGTGAACATTTTGCGGAAAATGAGACTGAGTCCAATCGATTCCTGGTGTCAAAATACCCTTAAGTACTGACTTCTGAGAAAATCGTTAGAGCCGTTTTTGAGAAAAAAAAACATAGATACATACAATTATTGCTCGCTTAATATTATAGGATAGTTATTTGAATTAATATAATTCAGGGTTACTGGAAAACTCATCACCTCTACAATGTACCCAGCTTCAGAGAGTATATGAGTTGTGACTGCTTCCTGCATATTTTGAGGTCCCTGCATTTTAATAAAAGTGACGACAATGCTGCTGATTGGTTACACAAAGTTATGACAAAGTCGATTATTTGAATAACACAATGACTACGATTTACTATCCTGATAAGAATCTTTCCCTCAACAAAGCAATGTTACTGTGTAGGAGTTGCTTGCAATTCCACCAGTACATCACAGGTAAGCACCACAAGTATGGAGAAAATACACGCTGTCACAGCCTAATGGACTGATTTTAAAATTTGTCATTTATGTGGGGAAGGACGATTGCCTTGGTGGTAGTGACCATACGGCAAAAGTTGTCATGCACCTGATGGAAGGCAAACTAAACTGGAGGCCATCTGATCTATATAGACAATTTTTACAACAGCTTTGCACTGGCCTCTCAATTGTTGGCCAACAATTCATACTTAACGGGGACTCTTCAGAAAAAGCGGAAAACAATCCAGCCTGTGTGATGGGGAAAACTAAATAAAGGGGAAACCATTGCACAGTACGCAGACGGAGTGATGATTGGGAAGTGGAGAGACAGGTGGACGTCACATATATTTTGATGGAACACGCAAAAAACTGTGACAACTTTCATCAGTGGTGAGGTAAATAAACCATTATGCATCTTGAAATATAACATTTGTATGAAGGCGGTTGATTGCGGGGACCAACTTATCTTGTATTACCCTTCTGAATTAATAATTGTGAGATGGTACAAAAAATATTTGTACATGTCCTGCAAATGACACTTTTGAACTGCCACCTTTTATACAATATGAACAGTACTGAAGGCAAAAAACTCAGTTTTTATTACTTCAGACAACAGGTGACAGAGGTTCTTCTTCGACCAAAACTAGCCTCATTGCATACCCCTTTATCAGCGTCATGGAAGTGGGAAAGTGATGAAACGGGACATACTATAAAGAAATCAGAATCAAGTGATAATAGAAACAGTCTGAGCAGAAAAGACTGTCATATGTGCAGGAAAGCTGGTAAGAAAATACTCTGAACACTATATTATTGTGATGACTGCCCAGACAAACCCAGTCTATATCCAGCAAGTGCTTCACTAATTATCACAAAAGTTAGCAATATTATAGTGTTTCACAAAATAGTTTAGTGTTAATACTATGTAAATAATTTTACGACGGTCTCACTGATTGTTGTATGGTACAGTCGAAAACAATAAGGACAATATTAACTCACTTCACCAGTTTTAATTAATCACAATTAACTGTTTGAAATCAACAAGTTATTCAACAAGATTATACTTGTGCAATAATAATTCAGTTGAATTTGATCACACACAATAATAATGTCAACTAATAGAGTCCCAAACAATAATCACTTCACTAATAACCACTTGAACGCACAGAGTAATCACCGACTGCCCATCGTGGGATGCTAATATTTATACCCTGCTGAGATGCCAGAATAATCGGTCACTTTCTGGATGACGTGTCAAGCAAACTGCGTATTAAGGGCACTCTAGAATCCACTAGAAACCGTGCAAACTGTCTGGCCTTAAACACAGTGTGCTGATTGGTATGGTCTGGAATAGCCTCGATTGTCAAACGCATGATAAGTGTCACGTAATTGTCTTTCATCTCAAAGTAGCAGCAATTTGTACGCACACACACATTACAGCTGGGCTCTGCTGGGATAGACGAGATACTTGTAGAACATTCTGTATTATGTAACACTGCCCCTCCTTAAGCCTGTTCATCCTGAACTGGCAAACCGTCTCTGAAGTAAGCTAGATGGCCAGGCAATCTAGATGGATGATATTGAACTTTCGCTGTCCTTCCTATTGAATCCAATAGACATTATCATTGATTCTCTTTTTTACAGTGTAAGGTCCTTCCCAGTTAGTCTAAAGTTTAGATGAGCGCTTTGGGTTGTACAACCAAACCTGACTTGGAAACCCAGAATAGTATGGGTCTCCTTCTTGGAAACCCATACTATTGCTGTGAATGTGATACCAAGTTTTCATTTTATCACTGGCTATTTTGAGCCAACCTCTTACCAAGCGCTTTATTTCTCGCAGTTAGTTTCCTAATTGTGAGTAATAGTTCTGTGGCTCTTGGGACTGAGCCTCAGGTGATCCAAACATCAAATCCACAGGAAGACAAATCTCCTGGCCAAACACCAATTTTGCTGGAGTCATGCCGGTTGATGTCATGTACTGATGACCTATACGACATTAGGAATAGTGGTATACGTTGGTCCCAGTCCATTTTGCTCTTGTCAACAACTTTCGAAAGATGCTGCTCAAGTGTCCTATTGAACCTCTCAACCATTCCATCCGACTGAGGATAGAGAGGCAATGTCCTGCTCTTTCAAATTCCGAGTAGACGGCATAATTCTTTAAACAATCTTGACTCGAAGTTCCTCCCTTGATCCATATGGATTTCTGTTGGGCGGTAACAGAAGTTGTGAACTAGCACTTTTGCTACAGTGGTAATCTTCTGATTTTGGATTGCATAAACTTCCACCCACTTAGTAAAATAGTCACCTATAACCATCATGGCGTTTTCCATCGTCAGGAACTGGGAAAGTTCCACCAATGTCTATGGCAATTCTCTCGAAAGGCAGTCCAACGTTTTCCCCCAGCTTCTCCTTTGTGGGGCCTTGCTTCCAGCACATATTTCACATGTCCGACACCATTCCTCTATGCTGTAGCGAAGATGAAGCCAATAGAATTGCTTCTGTATTTTTTCAAGGGTTTTGTTAACGCCAAGATGACCTCCAGACATTCCATCATGTATCTCCTTCAAAACAGCTGCACTTTACTTCGGGGAACTATCAGCTGCAGGACCACGTTTCGTCTATCTGCACTTTCCCAAGCCCTTTTCAGCAGTCCATTCTCTAAGCACGCGCGCACACACACACACACACACACACACACACACACACAATATGAAACCAGCAACCAGCAATATAAAACCCTATCGAATTTGTTTTAAGTGATTCTTGTTGTGCCCAGTAGCCTTTCAGCACTTCCAAACCATGGCAGATATATTGCCATTCCAGGTAGCAACCTTCCTCTTTTGCTGTCAGAATTGGTCCAATGTCTTAATCAGTCATCTGTTCTTGTCGAAAATCTTGTGTTGTCCAGCCGTCTGCCAGAAAATCTACAGTGATGGCTTGAAGATGTTCACTTGCATTCCATTCTTCCTTTCTGCGACAATGTTGGCATTCTTATAAGCATGGTCTTCGAGATAAGCCACAGGCGTCCCCGCCTATGTTGTATCTTGAAGTTGTACTAGCGGAGACATTCGAGTTACCTTGCCAACTGCCCTTCCAGATCTCAAGAGCCATGCAAGCGCAGCATGGTTGGTATGTAGTAAAAACTCTCTCCCATAGATGTATGTATCGAAGTCCTCTAAAGCTCAGACGATTGCCAGCAACTCTCTTCTTGTAATTCAATAATTTCTCTCTGGTTTAGAAAGCCTCTTGCTGTAATACGCTATTACTCGCTCTTCACCGTTTTGCACTTGAGACAAAACTGCTTCTAGACCAGTATTGCTTGCATCTGTGTCTATGACGTACTTTCCTTCGGAAGGTGGGAAAGCAAGAATTGGCTATGAACATAATGCAATTTTCAAAGTGCTAAATGCTTGATCACACTCTCTCGACCACTGGAAGTTTCATTTATTTTCTGTTAGCTCATGTAGTGGTTTAGCAATAGTAGCGAAGCCTTTCACAAAACATCTGTAATATGAACATAACCCCAGGAAACTCCGAACTTTGTGTTTTCTCTTCAGAACTGGCCAGTCTCTTACCGTGTCAATTTTATTGGGATCCATAATAACCCCCGCTGCCGAGACCAGATGGCCCAGATACTGTACTTCCTTCTGGAATAGAGAACACTTCTTTGGGCTCAGCTTCAGTTGAACACTGTGAATTCTAGTTAAAACCTCCTTAAGGTTTTCCAAATGGTCTTTGAAAGTCTCCCAGATGACTATGACATTGTCTAAATAAACAAGGCAAGTTTTCCATGTTAGGCCTCGGAGTACCAGATCCATCAAGCTTTTGAATGTTGCTGGTGCATTACAGAGTCCAACAGGCATTACGTTAAATTGGAATAAGCCACTTGGTGTCGAGAAAGCGGTCTTTTCCTTGTCTTCTTGATGAAGACCCACTTGCCAATATCCACTCTTCAGGTCCAATGTGGAAAACCACTGTGCTCCAGCCAGTGTGTTGAGTGTATCGTCAACGCGAAGTAGTGGATAGCAATCTCTCTTTGTCATGTTGTTCAAGCTTAGGTAGTCTACACAAAAATGTAATACACCATCCTTCTTCGCAACCAGCACTACTGGAGAAGACCAAGCACTTGATGAAGGCTCGATTTTTCCCTCTGTCAACATGTCCTGTACTAAACGAGACATTTCCTTTTGCTGAGCTAATGGAGTTCTTAGAGGAGGTTGGTGTATTGATGTTGTATCCCCAGTACTGATGTTATACAAGAAAGATTCTTCACAGTGAGTGGTCCCAAACTGCAAAAGAATCTTTAAATTCATGTAAAAACTGTCCGAGTTCTTTTACCTCACCACTTGAGAGATTGTTAGAAGATCTCTTCAACAATTCCTGAAGTTCGTATGGTAATTTGGAAGTGTCTGAATCACTGGATCTTCATTGTGTCATTCCGGCTACCCAGGGCCACAGGAGACATTTTACTTACGTGCGTATTGCTTTGTAAAGCGACAGCTTGATTGAAAATACAATTCTCTCTATGGCAATTCTCTTGAAAGGCAGTCCAACGTTTTCCCCCAGCTTCTCCTTTGTGGGGCCTTGCTTCCAGCACATATTTCATATGTCCGACACCATTCCTCTATGCTGTAGCGAAGATGAAGCCAATAGAATTGCTTCTGTATTTTTTCAAGGGTTTTGTTAACGCCAAGATGACCTCCAGACATTCCATCATGTATCTCCTTCAAAACAGCTGCACTTTACTTCGGGGAACTATCAGCTGCAGGACCACGTTTCGTCTATCTGCACTTTCCCAAGCCCTTTTCAGCAGTCCATTCTCTAAGCACGCGTGCACACACACACACACACACACACACACACACACACACACACACACAATATGAAACCAGCAACCAGCAATATAAAACCCTATCGAATTTGTTTTAAGTGATTCTTGTTGTGCCCAGTAGCCTTTCAGCACTTCCAAACCATGGCAGATATATTGCCATTCCAGGTAGCAACCTTCCTCTTTTGCTGTCAGAATTGGTCCAATGTCTTAATCAGTCATCTGTTCTTGTCGAAAATCTTGTGTTGTCCAGCCGTCTGCCAGAAAATCTACAGTGATGGCTTGAAGATGTTCACTTGCATTCCATTCTTCCTTTCTGCGACAATGTTGGCATTCTTATAAGCATGGTCTTCGAGATAAGCCACAGGCGTCCCCGCCTATGTTGTATCTTGAAGTTGTACTAGCGGAGACATTCGAGTTACCTTGCCAACTGCCCTTCCAGATCTCAAGAGCCATGCAAGCGCAGCATGGTTGGTATGTAGTAAAAACTCTCTCCCATAGATGTATGTATCGAAGTCCTCTAAAGCTCAGACGATTGCCAGCAACTCTCTTCTTGTAATTCAATAATTTCTCTCTGGTTTAGAAAGCCTCTTGCTGTAATACGCTATTACTCGCTCTTCACCGTTTTGCACTTGAGACAAAACTGCTTCTAGACCAGTATTGCTTGCATCTGTGTCTATGACGTACTTTCCTTCGGAAGGTGGGAAAGCAAGAATTGGCTATGAACATAATGCAATTTTCAAAGTGCTAAATGCTTGATCACACTCTCTCGACCACTGGAAGTTTCATTTATTTTCTGTTAGCTCATGTAGTGGTTTAGCAATAGTAGCGAAGCCTTTCACAAAACATCTGTAATATGAACATAACCCCAGGAAACTCCGAACTTTGTGTTTTCTCTTCAGAACTGGCCAGTCTCTTACCGTGTCAATTTTATTGGGATCCATAATAACCCCCGCTGCCGAGACCAGATGGCCCAGATACTGTACTTCCTTCTGGAATAGAGAACACTTCTTTGGGCTCAGCTTCAGTTGAACACTGTGAATTCTAGTTAAAACCTCCTTAAGGTTTTCCAAATGGTCTTTGAAAGTCTCCCAGATGACTATGACATTGTCTAAATAAACAAGGCAAGTTTTCCATGTTAGGCCTCGGAGTACCAGATCCATCAAGCTTTTGAATGTTGCTGGTGCATTACAGAGTCCAACAGGCATTACGTTAAATTGGAATAAGCCACTTGGTGTCGAGAAAGCGGTCTTTTCCTTGTCTTCTTGATGAAGACCCACTTGCCAATATCCACTCTTCAGGTCCAATGTGGAAAACCACTGTGCTCCAGCCAGTGTGTTGAGTGTATCGTCAACGCGAAGTAGTGGATAGCAATCTCTCTTTGTCATGTTGTTCAAGCTTAGGTAGTCTACACAAAAATGTAATACACCATCCTTCTTCGCAACCAGCACTACTGGAGAAGACCAAGCACTTGATGAAGGCTCGATTTTTCCCTCTGTCAACATGTCCTGTACTAAACGAGACATTTCCTTTTGCTGAGCTAATGGAGTTCTTAGAGGAGGTTGGTGTATTGATGTTGTATCCCCAGTACTGATGTTATACAAGAAAGATTCTTCACAGTGAGTGGTCCCAAACTGCAAAAGAATCTTTAAATTCATGTAAAAACTGTCCGAGTTCTTTTACCTCACCACTTGAGAGATTGTTAGAAGATCTCTTCAACAATTCCTGAAGTTCGTATGGTAATTTGGAAGTGTCTGAATCACTGGATCTTCATTGTGTCATTCCGGCTACCCAGGGCCACAGGAGACATTTTACTTACGTGCGTATTGCTTTGTAAAGCGACAGCTTGATTGAAAATACAATTCTCTCTATGGCAATTCTCTTGAAAGGCAGTCCAACGTTTTCCCCCAGCTTCTCCTTTGTGGGGCCTTGCTTCCAGCACATATTTCATATGTCCGACACCATTCCTCTATGCTGTAGCGAAGATGAAGCCAATAGAATTGCTTCTGTATTTTTTCAAGGGTTTTGTTAACGCCAAGATGACCTCCAGACATTCCATCATGTATCTCCTTCAAAACAGCTGCACTTTACTTCGGGGAACTATCAGCTGCAGGACCACGTTTCGTCTATCTGCACTTTCCCAAGCCCTTTTCAGCAGTCCATTCTCTAAGCACGCGCGCACACACACACACACACACACACACACACACACAATATGAAACCAGCAACCAGCAATATAAAACCCTATCGAATTTGTTTTAAGTGATTCTTGTTGTGCCCAGTAGCCTTTCAGCACTTCCAAACCATGGCAGATATATTGCCATTCCAGGTAGCAACCTTCCTCTTTTGCTGTCAGAATTGGTCCAATGTCTTAATCAGTCATCTGTTCTTGTCGAAAATCTTGTGTTGTCCAGCCGTCTGCCAGAAAATCTACAGTGATGGCTTGAAGATGTTCACTTGCATTCCATTCTTCCTTTCTGCGACAATGTTGGCATTCTTATAAGCATGGTCTTCGAGATAAGCCACAGGCGTCCCCGCCTATGTTGTATCTTGAAGTTGTACTAGCGGAGACATTCGAGCTACCTTGCCAACTGCCCTTCCAGATCTCAAGAGCCATGCAAGCGCAGCATGGTTGGTATGTAGTAAAAACTCTCTCCCATAGATGTATGTATCGAAGTCCTCTAAAGCTCAGACGATTGCCAGCAACTCTCTTCTTGTAATTCAATAATTTCTCTCTGGTTTAGAAAGCCTCTTGCTGTAATACGCTATTACTCGCTCTTCACCGTTTTGCACTTGAGACAAAACTGCTTCTAGACCAGTATTGCTTGCATCTGTGTCTATGACGTACTTTCCTTCGGAAGGTGGGAAAGCAAGAATTGGCTATGAACATAATGCAATTTTCAAAGTGCTAAATGCTTGATCACACTCTCTCGACCACTGGAAGTTTCATTTATTTTCTGTTAGCTCATGTAGTGGTTTAGCAATAGTAGCGAAGCCTTTCACAAAACATCTGTAATATGAACATAACCCCAGGAAACTCCGAACTTTGTGTTTTCTCTTCAGAACTGGCCAGTCTCTTACCGTGTCAATTTTATTGGGATCCATAATAACCCCCGCTGCCGAGACCAGATGGCCCAGATACTGTACTTCCTTCTGGAATAGAGAACACTTCTTTGGGCTCAGCTTCAGTTGAACACTGTGAATTCTAGTTAAAACCTCCTTAAGGTTTTCCAAATGGTCTTTGAAAGTCTCCCAGATGACTATGACATTGTCTAAATAAACAAGGCAAGTTTTCCATGTTAGGCCTCGGAGTACCAGATCCATCAAGCTTTTGAATGTTGCTGGTGCATTACAGAGTCCAACAGGCATTACGTTAAATTGGAATAAGCCACTTGGTGTCGAGAAAGCGGTCTTTTCCTTGTCTTCTTGATGAAGACCCACTTGCCAATATCCACTCTTCAGGTCCAATGTGGAAAACCACTGTGCTCCAGCCAGTGTGTTGAGTGTATCGTCAACGCGAAGTAGTGGATAGCAATCTCTCTTTGTCATGTTGTTCAAGCTTAGGTAGTCTACACAAAAATGTAATACACCATCCTTCTTCGCAACCAGCACTACTGGAGAAGACCAAGCACTTGATGAAGGCTCGATTTTTCCCTCTGTCAACATGTCCTGTACTAAACGAGACATTTCCTTTTGCTGAGCTAATGGAGTTCTTAGAGGAGGTTGGTGTATTGATGTTGTATCCCCAGTACTGATGTTATACAAGAAAGATTCTTCACAGTGAGTGGTCCCAAACTGCAAAAGAATCTTTAAATTCATGTAAAAACTGTCCGAGTTCTTTTACCTCACCACTTGAGAGATTGTTAGAAGATCTCTTCAACAATTCCTGAAGTTCCTATGGTAATTTGGAAGTGTCTGAATCACTGGATCTTCATTGTGTCATTCCGGCTACCCAGGGCCACAGGAGACATTTTACTTACGTGCGTATTGCTTTGTAAAGCGACAGCTTGATTGAAAATATTTGCCACTCTAGTAGGTACATTTCCGGTTTCGTCAGGTTTTACTAAACTTCTGGCAATTGGTATGGCTGGTGTGCTGACTATGTGTGGTTTGAAATGTAGGGCACTGGGTGCCCCTAGTATCTACCTTAGTTCTCACCATGATGATCTTTTCGGAGTTTGGTGGAACAGTTACGGCCACTTGATTTATCATGTTCATTGATTTTTCTAGTGTACTCATTGTGGGAAGCATTACGTCTTCTTTTCCGATTCTCAAGACATTGTTTTTGAAGTCGACTATAAATCCATATGAGTTCATAACGTCCACACCAAATATACCAAGTAACATCCACAATGTCTGCAACAAGTACTTGATGATCAAACTCTAGTCGACCGAGGTGTAGGTGTATCTCCATTTTTCCAAACACTTTTACACGCCGTTCAGTAGCTGTTTGCAGGCTGCAAGACCACCAGATTGGCTTGAGATTTTTCACCTTATCTGGAAACTATTGCGCCTGTGTCAACTGTAATCAAGGTTGGCCTTTCTAGAACGAATCCGGTAACTGCGAAGCTCCCACTATTTTTCTGAAGTGTAGAAATTGCATGTTGTCTAAGGCCTTCTTTCCTCCAGTTAGTCAGCACACGCCCCGTTGTACCGACTACTGATTGTTTCCCAGCTGCTGAACTCTAACCCGACAATCTTGTTGTAGATGTCCAGGTTTCCCACATCTATTACATCTCGGTCTTTCGTCCTTTCTTATTTAATTCTATGGCACCGACTGTTGAGTCTCTGTTCCTCGTTCTCCCTCTTCATCGTCTGTGCCGTCGTGACCTTTTAGTGTGCACTATATGACTTGCCCGACCATACGCTGACTTTTCGGCCTCAAATTGGAAAGCATGTACCAGAGCATCCACACTATTCTGATGTCTTCCCATTCGTAACACTTGCTGTAGTTCATTATCTTGGACGCCATCAGTAAATGTCTGCATCGCAAACACCATACCGTAATTCCAGAGCTTTTATCAATTCGGCATAGGTGTTTTGGTTGTCAGGAGGTACTTTCTGTAGTAGTTCTGCCGCGGGTCCTTTTAATGCGAGAACGAGTGAGACTGCCTTGTCTTTCTCTGTCCAATTATTTGCACATGCAGCAGCTTCAAATTGGCGGAGGTACGTTGCCCAGTGACTGCTTCCGTCAAAGGTTGGAGCTTTGACATGAACTGTTCCTACTGCAGGCAAAGAGACTTTCTCTATTAACTTATTTTCTACGTCTTTTTCTGTCTTTATCATTGGTACAGTCTGTTCACAAAGTTGTTTTGGTTGTAACTTCAGGCACTGCTCGACTTCATTTTTAATCTGCTCTTTTATATTTGTAATCGAATCTTCTGTTTTTGTTGACATAGCTTTTTCCATACTCGTGGCTGATTTTTCAACTTCAGCTATTTTATTAGACATCGATTCTTCAACACTAAAGACAGATTTTTCTACTTCAGCTATTTATAATGTTATTGATTCTTGTACCTTCGATATTTTAGTAACTTGTTTATTAAGCTCACCTCGTAGGAGACCCAATTCTGCGGTACTATGTTCTTGCATCTGTTTCACGCTTCCGTTCCTCTGCCTCCTGCAGGTGGATTTTCTGTCTCGCTTCTACGTTCTTGTCTTGTCGTTTTTCTGCTTCTTCTCTTTCTTGTCTTCATTCTTCTTTTTGTCGGAAAGCTTCCATCATCTGACTGGCATCCATGTTTATCAGTTAATTACGAATTACCTCGTCTTGTACAAACTGTCAACTGTTAACCGTTCTATCCCAGTTCTGACACCACTATTACACTATTACGACGGTCTACTTGATCGTCGTAGGTACAGTGGAAAACAAAATAAGTACAAGACACCTATTAAGTCACTAATCACCAGCTTTAATTTCACAGTTGTCCGTAATTAACAACACAGTCTCTTACAACAAATCAAATAAAAATTGTTCACACGCAATAAAATGTACACTAATATTAAAACACAATTGTGTGACAGTACGAAAATCTTGATGTCAGAATTATGGTATGAGTGGTAACAAATTATCGTATTTTTATTGTATTACACACACACACATACATGGAGAGAACGATTTCCCTTTGTGAAGAGATAACGACGCAGATTCTAATAGATCAAAACGATTCCAAGGTCAGGAGCAGACGTGCAGAGACGAGCATACAAAATGGCCATCCAAGTGGAAACAGATTGTAAATAGCCACTCTCATTGGTCCAGAAGACGGGACGTCATTAAAATCAGTGATGACCTAACAAACAATGACATGACAACGGGGCGTGAGCCAATTTGAACAAAAGACGATGATGTGGATGCGCTAACACATACGCAAAATATGTGCTTTGCATCTCCCCAGTCAGCATCAGACCATCAAGGCGTCAACACGCTGTAAAAATCGCCGGCAGTTATTGCCAGCGAAAGTGTTTCTTAATCAAACTAACAATGTGGTAACATATAGTAATAACTCTTTATCAGAAGTCTCAAAGTAACTAGTCACAATGTAAATTAGAATCAGTGCAACCAAGGAGACCTTTGGGACGATCGGCCGAACACCTGCTTGATCATGATTGCAATATAAGGACAGCGGAGACTTTACAACGCAGATACAGGAAAGTCCAACTATTTCTCTATTCCAATCTTTATTCTTAAAGCTGAGCTCAAAATTACTAAAATTCAAATCTATGTGTGAAATCAATGATAGCGAAATGAGTGGGTGTGTGTGTGTGTGTGTGTGAATGGGCCGTACTAGTACATATGAATAATGTTTCTATGAGACGTTGGTTTGTGTTCTATTAAATATAAGAATTGATCAATTACAAGGTAACATGGGCAGTTGCAGTAAAATATAAATTCCATAACAAGATTAATGCCTGAATGATAGAAAATAACAGAACTGTAATATAGCGGAATATGTGTCCGCCATTTTGTTAGTTGAGTATAAGGATTCCATTTTGTTTTATTGCTGTTGATGTCTATTTTGAATTTCTATGTTATTAAAAGACAACTATATATACATATATATGCGCTGTCTGATTTCATTATTCCGCATAATAGTCCTGTCTCTGACAATCGCTTAATCGAATCCTGGGACCCGAACATAAAAATTTTGAATCACGAAGTTGGCACTACAAGATGGCCGCCGAACCAGTATGAAATACACAATAATTATGGTAATGAAAGGTAAACACCAAAACATACGATCACAACACCTAAATTGTTTTTAGAAGATAACAAATGGCGCCCGAACAGGGACGTGATATAAATAAAAGTTTATACAATAAGCCGGAGTCAGAGACGGAGGATTGTCGGAAGAAAGGAAGGAATACGTAAGATATACCTGGTACGTAGATAATAGGTTATACCATGATAATAGGTTATATTATTGTTTAAGTAAAATATAGAACAATTACTAAAAAATAAAATTCATTATTAATATGAGCAAAATGGCAGATAACGAAAACACTAATATAGATAATACAGCAACTGAATCACTATTATTGAATGAACCACAAGCGAACTCAACACCTATTATAAATAGTAAAGTATCACTGGAAGACCTTTTTCTATTAATGAAGACACAAAATAATGAATTAAGAGAACAAAGCATTAAGTTTGATGTAAAATTCGATGATATTAAAAAAGAAATTAAGAAACAAAGCTGTAATTATGATAAAAGGTTAAGTGAAATAGAGACACGGTTAGATGAAATAGAATCAGAAAATAAGAAAGTAATAGACAAATTAGAATTGAACAAAGATGACAAGGTAAGTAGTAGTGGAAATGATGATAAAATAAATAAAAATATAGTAATAGGAGATAATAGTGTGGATGTTGGTAGTGATAATGAAATTTTATGGGGAATAGAATATAATAATAATGGAATGATAGTGTGTTTTGAAGGGTTAAAGAGAGAGAGATGGTGTGATAAAGAGAGATATATTGAGAGAGAAGTGTTGTTGGGAGAGTTATTATGAGAGATATTTTAAAAGAGAGAGATGTTTTGAAAGTGAGAGGTATAGTGAGAGAAAAAGAGAAGTAGAGATTTTTAAGAGAAGTAGAGACTATGAAGAGTTTATGGAAAGGTTAGGAGGAGAGATGATTGATAAATATAATAAGAACTTGCCTTGTAATGAAACTGAAGTAGTAGGAGATAATGAAAATAATGACTTTGCAAATTACCTAATTATGACTGATTATACTGAAGGTGACAGAACTATACCCGATCATGAGTTATATGAGTCTGAGGAAAAGGATAAAAATTTGAATAGTTGGTACATGTATAATGATAAGATAAGATATTCAATGTTAAACAATGTATATAGTTTTAAGATTCGACTATTATTTGACGATGGAGGTTAATTATTTTATTGTTGTAACTTTTATTACTTTTTGGTATTTATTTATTAACTATTTTGAAACTTCCACTTACCTTCAATCTTCGATCTGGCCGGATCGCATAGTGGGGACAAACCCAATTCGTTCGACGAACTTGACAGTACATAAAACGAAATAGGGTTTTTGAAAGAATTTAACTCTCAATATTTATCATTTAAAAGATAGTAGTTTTTAATTTTTACTGTTGTTGAGCATCTTACATATATAAAATCAAAAAATTGTTATTCTCTACTCTGTTTTTAAACTTGGAATGACAGACTTATACATAGATGATTATTAATACAAAAACATAATTACCTTACCTTCTCTATATAACACACACATACATAAATATAAACAGCCAGCCTGCCTTTCTCACAGATATTACTTTTAATTTATTAAAAACCCCATACCATTTAATCCCCACAGCCCTTACACTTTTATTAGAATGAATAAGCCCCGGCAACGTGGTCTTCGCGCACACCCATTGTTCTTTTAAATTTCTTGTTTTCTTAATGTCCGAAAAATATCTGGTTCTGTTGTACACTTTTGATTGACCGCGGTCACATAAATTTTTACTGTTGTTTCACTCTATTAACGGTAAAACATAAAATTTTATACGGAGCCTAACTTGGCTCTGTACCGGCCGGTACGCACAGAGTAAGACTGGGAATCGTCCTTTGTTGAGCGGTAGGAAGTTCGTATTCACTGCCAACAGATTTTGTCGCCGTTCATAGCTAATTTGCTGTGGCTTATTAGCTATGACTATAACACATAGTGTGTTTTTTCCTAGTGTTTGCCGATGATATTAGGCACGGCCACTCCGACGTCACTGAAAGTAGGCGGTCCTTATCTATGTTTCCTGTAAGTCGTCTTGCTGCTTTCACAAACTGTTCGTTCATGCGCCATTTTTTACAGCGCCGTTTGAGTTTCTTGGCGTCCCAACAGCGCACCTACTTGAGTCGTGGCGTGCGTGCGCCGTCACACTCACGCACAGTTCTGAGAAAACTTAGGGTGGTGCAAATTCTTTACTTGGTTTCGCAACTGATTACTGCGTCTTGCTGCTTTGTTCTCAAACTGTTCAGTCAACACGTGGTCCGTTACAATGGAATTAACTTGCACAATATTTTGAAGCCCCAAAAAATAAAATACAAAAACCCCATAACCGCATTAAATGAAATAACCCACTTTTGACACGTTACAATACCCCCCCAATGAGAATTCTGCTGTCCAGAACAGAAGAAATCTCATTGATAAAACCCCTAAGAGGACCGGTGAGGAACTGGTGCCAACAACCCCCTGGTTCTTACTCTTCATGGGTACATGACCCCCCTGGCTTGGCGACTATGGACGCATCTGAACGAGATTACTGGACTTCTCCGTAAGAGATCCCAACACCGAAAAATCGAACAGACACGTACCACGGCACACCTCACCTTCTAACATGCTGCCCCCAAAAATCCTCAATCCCTGGCTTAGATTATTCCAGATCCTCGGCCGATATGTTTCCTCTTGTATGCAAGCTGGGCTGCCTTTGGCAGATACTGGGCTCACACACACTCACATTACATACTGACATTACATATTATAAAAGTGAAAAATTTCTCAAAAGTTATTTAGATTACAACCCACTGGTTGTTTTCAGGTAAAATCGATTCATAAATTTTGTATAAACTTTAAATTATTCTCTTCATTGGTTTCTATTTTTATTTAAAATAAATTGATTTAAACATTTCTTATAATTAAGAACATTCTTAACCTAACATGTGAATACTTAGAGTCTAACAATACAAGTCGATACAGTAAATCAATAAAATAAACATGATTAGTACACAAACAATAAAATAATCAAAGCTTAAAATTATTCATTAGCTGGCAGGCGAAAAATCAAGATTTTTTTTTTTTTCAAAAAAATATTTTCCAAAAAATTTTAAAATTCAAAAAAAATTTAAATTTATTAAAATGTTTCCTTTACATACAGAAATTATTAAAATTTGTTTAAATTGATCAAAAAACACAAGTTGAATTGACTTCCATACTATTAACTTATATGACCTCACTCTCAGCTGATCAAAACTAGGTCAAGTCAAAACCTTGACCTACATACGTTATGTATCAGTTCTATCTGAAAATACACCTAACATCGGTAACATTCTAACTTGAAACACAAAACATAATAAAATAAAATATTTAAAATAAACAAAATATTATTATAAATAATAAGCAAATTGACATTTAAATTATTCAAAATAAACAACTCTTAATTTTACATTATTTTCAAATTCTATCAAAATTTTGTCACTGGTTGCAAATCAAAAATTTTATATTCTTATAAATCTCTTTCTGTATTTGACAAACTCATTCTCCATTACAGTGGGTGATTTAAATTATTTATAACAATTTAATTTACTACTTGCTCTGTATACATATATAATCTCTCTCCCTCTGACTCTAACTTCTAACAACTGTAACTTACATGACACCCATCTCTATCAAAATCTCTCAAAACACTCTCTAACCCCTACTTATCATTAAACTCAAGTCGCCACCTTCTCTCGATATATAAAAAAAATACTCTCTAACCCTTTGTCCTTGGGATACGTGTTTCCCCCTCCCCAAACTCATTTCCCTTATCTGGCCCCTGGATTCTACCTAAGGCGGCCCCTTCCCACTAAAATCGGTCCCATCCCATCCCAAACTGCGTTGCGGACTCCTACATTACACTACCCCCTACTACAAAATTGCCATCCCCAAAAATCTCAATCTCATTACCTTACTACAACTACAACAAAATAACATCATTAATTATAAACATCAATATATCACTCAAAACTCTACATATATTCTCCACAACTACTGTGTCAACCTCAATACTTCTCAAAATTCTATAACATTACATTAACTCAAAACAACATTAAATTATTATCATCTCTACTATTTCAACTTGAATTTCAACTTGGACTGCTCTACATGTCCCCCAAAACATTCATCACCCCAAAACTATCTTTTATTAACTTTCACCAATTATTACTTTATTTCTTGCTTTATCGAATTACTTTTCACATTACTTTAAATAGCATCTGGAATAAATTGAAACATTACATTAAACATTAATTACCTGGAACATTTACAACCAACATACCAGTGACACTTCATTGCTGATCAGCTGATATCCCTAACACAATGAAAACACATCTCAAAATTGAACAAATTACATGAAATATATATATTTATCAATACTTACTTCTACCCTCATTGTTTCCCCTTTTCTGATTCCGATACGTTATGTTAACCGCCTGCCAGTCAGTTTAATCATTTACTTAGTTGCAAACATACACAAATTATATAAAACGTATACTTTATATCAACTCTTATATCTAACCTGCTAAACTACACTATTACCTTTAAAAAATTATACAATGAACACCATATAGTGAATGTATGAGTAGCTAGTTATTTAGTTATTTAAACATTTTTAAATTTAAGTTATTTAAGCATTTTTATTGGATCGAAATTTGAGTTAGCAATTTTTTATGTTATAAAATTTAAATTCGTGACTCATCTGAGCCACCTCCCATCCACACACTCTATTGCAAGTTATGTAAGGCTGTGGCGCCTTTTCGCTTCTACAAAGACGGCATATTTTGGAGTAGATTGACCTCTCCGTGTCTTTGCTTCGGCTGTTACATTTTAACGTCTGAATATCAACATATTCTTGTCTATAATTAAACGCCCTTAAACGGGTCTACCACCTGGCTTTGCTGTTCCTACGCGAACAGAGTGGTAGCCACTGTTCCATAGTACCTGGATTTCCCCTAAACTTCACCCCCCATTTAATTTCTACTATATACCAATTTCAAGTCAGCTATGGTCAAGGGACTTGGTATGACCATAGCTAACCGCCTGCCAAATCCACGATTAGTGCTGGTAAGGCAGTAATAGCCCGAAAAGTCGGGGAAATCTAATTTGCATTTCAATGCCTGTTTCATTCATCATTGCTATGTGCGACACGAGCGTCTATCAGTGTGCAAATTGAGTTTACATGAAAAGGGTGTGTCGCACATTTTCGCCATTTGGCCTCCGATGGAGGTAACACTCTCTGTTACCCCCAACCCATTTCACTATCTACGAGAGCACAGGCCACCCCCGCAATAGCAACTTAATAACTAACTAATTAAAAGTGATAAACTAAAACTTTCAACAATTGCAGTTCCACGCTCCACTGTTATACCACTTCATTGAGCACCACTCTACCCCCCCCCAAAATTATCCCCACATCTTGTATTGACAACAAGTCTTTACTTTATTTCACATCTTTTAAAACGTTCCCATACTCACTGATACTAAAACTTGACAATTATATTTGGTCACTTAATTTTAAAATACATTTAAATTTAGACTTATAAACATCCAAGATATATATATATATATATTTTTTTTTAATTACTTATATTCTATTGGTCAGTACCCTTGGGCCTGAAACGGGGGTGTTTTGCGATGAAGTATAAAAAAGTTCCAACTCAGATCTACTTTGTGCAGTTACTTCCCCTTTATCCCCAACTGTTTTACCTTATCTCTCTCTCATTTCTTCTAACCCGTCGTCTGAGCTGGAACTCACTATACTTCTCCGCAAAACTCTTCGTTTCGGTTTATGCAAAACTACTGTCAATGGCTCAACTTGAATTTCTTTGCCACTGACACTAAAAAATCTGTTAAATTGTACGCACTGCCCTGTTTTTAGGTGTAGCCTCCTTTATGTACAACACTCTAAGGCAGTGCAGGCACGTGACAGGTACACCAAGATTGTTGCACCTAGAGTGTATTAATGATAATAATGCGTCACGTACCTTTTGGGGTCCCCTCCCCGTTCAAATGTGTAGTTAATTTACTACTTTATACCAATTTTGGTGGAGCCGGACCATCGTTGTTTTCACCGCCCGAAGGAAGATCCGCCAACCATGGCCCGCCTCCAAGTTCCAAATTCCACGGCCAGGACTGGTAAGATCGTGACCGCCCGAAAATGGGGGAGGATCCCTTCTAAAAAAATATAGAAAAAACAATTAAATTACATTCATACACTTAATCATTGATAAAAATCCTCATGCTGACCAAAATAATTTCAAATTTGTAGCGTTGTGCGTTCCAACTATCTCCCTCGTTTCTCTATTCTGTAACGCATATGAATTCTTCATTTTTACCTCTATTATCTCGTACGGCCCCTCATAGAGTAAGAAAAATTTCTTGATCTCCTTATCTTGAGCACTCGACAAATCGTGGTGTCGCACCAATACCAGCTGTCCAACCTCGTACTGCGTCCATTTACCTTTCATATCATGCCTCTGTTTTCTCTTTTCGCCTTTGGTCAATAAGCTTTCATTCGCGAGCCTAAGTTTTACATCGCGACCAATAGTGTTGGTTTCTAGTGGATACTCAATTAATTGCTCCAAAATTCTCTGCGGACGCTTCCCTCTTACTAACTCATAAGGTGTGAACCCTGTCGACTCGTGGGTGGTGCAGTTAAGCCAATTTTCAATCTTCTGGACATAGAGTGGCCACTCGCTGTGTTTGGCGTGGCAGTATGTTCGGAAAATTCTTCCCAACTCCCTCATGACTCTCTCCGCCTGATTGGACTGCGGGTGATACACTGCGGTGTGCTTTGGGATGATACCTTCCCATCCGAGAGTCTGGCGCCATCTCCCGCTGATGAACTGCGGTCCATGGTCGGATAAGATCACCTTCGGCTTTCCCACGTTGATCATGTAGTCGCATGTTATCTTCTCACTCAGCACCTTACTTGTTGCTCGCTTCACGCTATATAACCTTACATCCTTGGAAAAAGTGTCAAGTACAACAAAAATATGCATCACTCCACCCTTACCCTTCGGCAATGGGCCATACAAATCTACAGCTACTAAATCAAATGGTTTTTCTACTTTAATGTAATTTAGTTCTCCTTCTAACCTATAATTCACAACTTTAGATTTCTGACATAGTTCGCAAACTCTAAGTATATGTCGGACGCGTTTTTCCATATTTTTAAATAGACAAGATTCCTTTAATACATTCACACACTTCCGTGCCCCAAAATGCCCGTATCTAAGGTGACAGTCCCACACTATTTTCTCTATCAACCCTTCAGGTATAACTAACCTCCAATCTCTCTCTCTCCCCTCTACTTTTTTAAATAAACTCCCCTGAAATACTTGAAAATATTGTTTATATCCAAATTCATCTACATCCGATTCTATACTAGTAATTATCTTATTTAATTTACTATCAGCTCTTTGCATTACATTTATATCCTTCAATTCTTCCCCAAAAAGTTTATCTTCCCGGGATAGTCTATAAATCTCTATTTCTTTAATATCTCTACCCGTTCTATTTCTGTCTGTGTCTACTTGTGATAGTGTGTCTGGCACCCTGTTCTCTACACCCTTAATGTATTCCCAAGAAAAATTATACTCTTGAAGAGCTAACACCCACCTGGTTATCCAGCTGTGTGTAAGTTTACAAGTATTCAGGAACGACAGCGCTTTATGGTCCGTCCTGATGATGGTTTTATTACCCAGCAGATACGTACGGAACTTTTTCACGGCGAACACTATACTGAGGAGCTCCTTCTCGGTGGTAGTATAGTTACGCTCTGCGGCTAGCAACATCCGGCTGGCGAAGGCAATGGTTTTGTGTTCTTTCGCCTCGTCCTCTTGGTACAGTTCCGCTCCAAGCGCTATATTGCTGGCGTCTGTCTGTAAGTAAAATTTATCATTAAAATTCGAGTGGTTCATTAAAATCATATCAGCGAACTTATTTTTGATTTCGTTGAACGCTGCTCTTTCGTTATCGCCCCACCTCCATTGTTTGTTCTTTTGCAGCACTGCGCTGAGTCGGGCCGTCGTATGGGCGTAGTTCCGCTGGAATTTCCTGTAAAAATTACAGAGACCAAGAAAACTTTGCAATTGTTTTATATTTTTAGGCTCCGGAAACGTCAGGATGGATTCTACTTTATCCGGATTGGCACGTATCCCTGTAGGTGTTATGATGAAACCTAAAAAATGTATCTCCGTTTGCAAAAATTTTGATTTGTCCCAATTCACTGTCAAACCTCCCTGGTATAACTTCTCCAATACATATTCTAAATGTTCTACATGCTCTTCAAATGTTCTAGAAGCTATCAGAATATCATCAACATATATAGTTAAAAAATCTAAGTTATGGGGTTGCAAAATTTCGTCAAGACACTTGATAAAACTGGCTACGCTGGTGTTCAATCCAAACGGTAATCTTTTGAATTGATAATTTTTTCCATTGAACAAGAAAGCAGTATATTTCCTGCTATTCGCTGCCAACGGAACTTGCCAATACCCGGCGGTTAGGTCTAAAGAGGTCATATATTTCACACCACTGAACTTCTGAAAAATTTCTTCTATAGCTTCGGGTGACTCCCGGTCTGGAATGATAATTTGATTGATTTTGCGGGCATCTAAACACAACCTAACTCTACCATCTTTTTTAATCACTACTACTAAGGGGTTAGAATATGGTGATATGGATCGCTCAATTATATCTCCCTCTAACATTTTCTCTAATTCAATCTGAACCGCTCTTCTCTTCGCATATGGCACCGGATAACTTCTTTGCACAGAGGGTGCGTGTTCCCTTACCTTTAACTCGCATTCATAGTTTCTTGCCCTCCCTGGTATATCGGCAAACACTTCTCTAAAATTCTCTACTACCCGCCACAACGATTCACGTTGAGAACTCCCTATTACGCCACCTTCACTACAAAATTTACGTGCTCTCTCATTCCATAAGTGGTCTACATTCTCCTCACATTCTATTTTACTCTCACTACATACATTCATACTAACTTCCATTTCTTGTTTATTACCCCGATTATGTATCACCCTTACCCCCGACATTCTTACCGCATCTAACACCCGCTCAAAATTAATACGGACTGGTTCCCCTTCACTATTTAATTCTAACACCCATTTATGAAAATCAATCACCGCCTTATGTTTAATCAGAAAATCATTTCCCAATATAACCTCAAGATTTAATCCCCGTACGACTAGAAATGTATTGTCGTATCCTACCCCATTAATTATCATATTTAAATGTACTTGTTTGGTGACTCTTTTACTCCGAACTCCCGTAATACCTACAATCGTCACCCCCGCTACTGGCAAAGATGGAATATTTTTATTTACTTCTTTTAACTCATCTAGTACGTGTTCAGAAATAACAGAGATTTCGCTACCTGTATCTATTAAAGTTTTAATCTCCTTACTTTCTATGTTGATTTTCACCTCGGTCAGTCCATTCTCCCGTCTCCCTGCTTCGAAATCTTCCTCCTCCAATAATTCCTCAGATAAATCCGTTATAACAACGTTGTTTCGATATCTGTCATCCATTTGGTCCCCAGAAACTTCCGGCGACAACGGTCGGGTCCGGTGCTCCATTGTCTCTCTTAGTTTCCCGCAGATGTGCTCGCCACTGCTGTGTTGTATCCTCTTCCCCGCTGGTTTCCTTGCTGTTCATGAGTGTTGCCTCTCGGTGCTCCTCCTTGGTCCTCTCCCCTTCGTTGGTATGCCTGGTGGTTCTGCGTGGGTTGTTGTCCCTGTCGCTGACCCGGTCTCTCTCTCCTGCATCTAAAACAAAAATTTTGTGTCGCATAATTCTCCTGTGAACATGCCGGACAAGTCCATTTTGGGCCTCGATTATTTTGTTCTCGTCTGGGGTATGCCGGTCCATTTGTAGGCCCCCTCGGCGGTCCCTGATTACCTCCATTATTTCCATTCTGCTGGTTCTGACGGCGACTCAATTCTTGGTCCCGGATGTTCTGAAACACATCTAAAATGTTTTCTAGTTCGCTAATATTGGCTACCTCCCGCGTCATTAGTGTTATTTGTACTTCTCTTGGCAAATGCTTACTTATATGCCTCACGAAGGATCTAAATGGCAATGGCGGTTCTAAGTACTTCGCCTCATTAAATATTCTCATCACATACCCTGTTATATTATTATTGGGCCCCCCAAAATTCCTGGTTCCCATAATTCTGCTTCGTAATACTTCTTGGTCTTCTTCAGACCAGTATTTATTTCTGAATGCGGACTCAAAACTTTCAAAACACCCCCATTCCATTTTGTGTACCTCGGCCCATATCTCCGAACTACCCTTGAAGCATTTTAAAATTTTTAATAATTGAACTTCCCAGTTATTAGTACTAAACTTATTGAACTCTCTCACTCTATTTATGAACTGCATAGGATGTACTCTTTTGTTGTCACAACTGAATGTCTCTAACTCAACTTCACTGCTTACGTCACGAGTCATAATTACTCGTTCGGTAACAGTGTTTACTTGTTGGCTGATGGCCATGCTCAATTGATTTTTAACATTCATTAACTTAAGGTTACTGTCAGATTCAAGGTCACTTATTGTATCGTGTATGGTCTTAAATTCAATCTTACAATTATTTTCTATTTCTCTTATTTTACTATTATTATTTTCAATCTGACTCATAGCATAACCAACCTTACATTCAGTATTGGTGTTGCATTCATTGATTTGTTTCTCAACAATTGTATTTATTACTCTATATTGTTCCGTGATCTGTTTCTCTACTTTATTAGTTATATCATTGGTTATATCAGAAACACGGCACTCTAATTGCTCATTTATAGACTCTGACAATTGTGATTTCATACTTTCACAACGTTCATCAATATGTTTCTCTAGTACACGACTCAAATTATCAAATTTTATATCTACATTCTGTTGAAACTGAATATTCTGTTCTTTAATTTCATTAAAAATAATATCATTTTTAATATTCTGCTGTTCGCATTTTATTTTCTGTTCTTTGAATTCGTTACTTAAAATCTCAAATTTCTCGTCATTAGTATTAAAACGACTCAAATTTTTCGTCAGTTCTATCAAAACGTTTATTTAATTCTTTGAATTGCTTCAACATAATACTCATTATATCCATGTCATCGGCTTGTTTATTTTTATTAGTTGAAACTGGGGTCAACTGAACCCCAGAATCAACATCTGTTTCGCTTAATCGTGTTTGAGCCGCAATCAGAGTGGAATGAACGATTACATTACCGCTGACAGCTGTTTCTGTAACAGCGCTCGGCCCACTTGTCAGCATACCACTTTCATTCAGCGACTGCGACTCAAGGTCACTTTCACTCATAACTGAATCTATTACACTACTTTTTTCTGTGTTCTCAGACATTTTTACTTGATCTATTTTTTCTTACGTAACAACTGCCAATGATTAGTCTTTTTTCAAAACTGATATTTTAACATATACAAAATCAATTTTGCTTTCGCAACCGTACTTCATTCAATGTACTGTCAAATGTAGGCCGGTGTAACACAACCTTTTTTGTTATATTACATCCTGGCATCACGGCACCAATTGTAACTTTTATTACTTTTTGGTATTTATTTATTAACTATTTTGAAACTTCCACTTACCTTCAATCTTCGATCTGGCCGGATCGCATAGTGGGGACGAACCCAATTCATTCGACGAACTTGACAGTACATAAAACGAAATAGGGTTTTTGAAAGAATTTAACTCTCAATATTTATCATTTGAAAGATAGTAGTTTTTAATTTTTACTGTTGTTGAGCATCTTACATATATAAAATCAAAAAATTTGTTATTCTCTACTCTGTTTTTAAACTTGGAATGACAGACTTATACATAGATGATTATTAATACAAAAACATAATTACCTTACCTTCTCTATATAACACACACATACATAAATATAAACAGCCCAGCCTGCCTTTCTCACAGATATTACTTTTAATTTATTAAAAACCCCATACCATTTAATCCCCACAGCCCTTACACTTTTATTAGAATGAATAAGCCCCGGCAACGTGGTCTTCGCGCACACCCATTGTTCTTTTAAATGTCTTGTTTTCTTAATGTCCGAAAAATATCTGGTTCTGTTGTACACTTTTGATTGACCGCGGTCACATAAATTTTTACTGTTGTTTCACTCTATTAACGGTAAAACATAAAATTTTATACGGAGCCTAACTTGGCTCTGTACCGGCCGGTACGCACAGAGTAAGACTGGGAATCGTCCTTTGTTGAGCGGTAGGACGTTCGTATTCACTGCCAACAGATTTTGTCGCCGTTCATAGCTAATTTGCTGTGGCTTATTAGCTATGACTATAACACATAGTGTGTTTTTTCCTAGTGTTTGCCGATGATATTAGGCACGGCCACTCCGACGTCACTGAAAGTAGGCGGTCCTTATCTATGTTTCCTGTAAGTCGTCTTGCTGCTTTCACAAACTGTTCGTTCATGCGCCGTTTGAGTGTCTTGGCGTCCCAACAGCGCACCTACTTGAGTCGTGGCGTGCGTGCGCCGTCACACTCACGCACAGTTCTGAGAAAACTTAGGGTGGTGCAAATTCTTTACTTGGTTTCGCAACTGATTACTGCGTCTTGCTGCTTTGTTCTCAAACTGTTCAGTCAACACGTGGTCCGTTACAATGGAATTAACTTGCACAATATTTTGAAGCCCCGAAAAATAAAATAAAATAAAATACAAAAACCCCATAACCGCAATAAATGAAATGACCCACTTTTGACATGTTACATTGTGTTTATAAACATTTAATTATGTGGACAGTGTTTTTCAAAATGGACTGTTTATGACTGATTTATGGGAAACGATTTAATGATAATGTGGATTGTATATTTTGTGTATATTAATGTCAATGTATTTGTGTATTCTTGCTGTTGTGTATTTTATGTATTTTTTTTAGGTAAACCATGTACTGTAGAATTTTAAATATTAAAGAATAAGTAATTAAGTTTGATGATGAATTTGAATAATTATGGAATTCAGAGTCTAATGGTTAGTAAATGATTACGCATATGATATATTTGGATATTGAGAGGTACTGTTGTTAGTAGATAAGTGATGAATTTTCTAGTGGTATATTAAGGTGAGATGTTGTAAAGAGGTTTGGGGATAGTGATAAATAAGGGCATTGGAGTTAGTTAAATAGAGTTAATAGGAGTTAGTGAAAATAAGAATGTTGAGATACAGATAATATATAAAGAGGTGTTAGATATTTTAGGGACACAGTAGTTAGTGATTATATGTAGAGGTGAGTAATGTGAATGGTAATTATATAGGTTGATGATGATATTTTGTAGTAAGGATCCGGTGTAAGGAGTGATCAGCGTGCAGCGTTGTGGCAGGCGGAGCAATTTTGGGTTAGAGTGTTTGCCGATATTTGGTGGAGGGCAAATGGTTAGGAATGGATATGGCCAGGTAGGGAACACACATCCTAGTACAAAACGAGCGGTGCCAGAGGATTTAAATGGGGTTAGAGAAGGGGGTTATTATAGAGATATTGGTGTCATAATATGTTAATGGGTGTTAGTAGCGGTTGTTAGTAGAAAAAAGGGGTAGTAAAGTTAGAGAGACAAATGCCAAAATAAGATATAGAGAATAGTGAATAATAGAGAGTCACCCAAACTAATAAGGATAGAAAGGTTAGAAAAAGAAAATTCATGGTAGAAAGGTAATGTAACTGGAAAGGTAATGATAAATTGGAAATTTTTTTGTATAGAATCTAATAAGGAATGTTAAATAATAAAAGTTGAAAAGAGTTGATAATAGTAATGTGTTATAAAGTTTTATACAAGTTATGTAAATGTAAATTGTTTAATGTAAATGTAACAATGTTAATGTTTGATGTACAATGTTTTATTATGTTTTTATTATGTTGATGGTCATAGAGTGTGTGGTTAGGAGGTCGTTACAGGGGTAGCGACGGTAAAATACTAAGGTGTTAAAAGAAAAATGTAAAGATAACAGTGGTTTTGAACAAAGAAAAATGAATTTGTTCTGTTGCAAAGAAAATAAGAATAAAGAAAATGAGTAAAGAAAATAAAGAGCTTTGAAGTGGTTTGCCATGATAGGTATATGTTTCAATGTTATATGAAGTAAAATAGTAGAATTAGTGGTTATTGCTTAGAGAAGTTAAAATTTGTTTTATGTTTAGTATAATAATCTATTTTCATGTGGTAAAGAGAGTAATTATGGTTGACTGGAATCGGAGAGTTTTTTTTTATAAATGTAGGAAAGTTGAAAAAATGGAGATGGTTATCTGTCTTAAATCTTGTATTTTGTTTGGTTATTTGATGAGTTAAGAAAACCAACGTCTCAAAACACAAACCAATGCATCTAAGGGGAGAAATATCAGTTGTGGATATGGGAATAGATAAGGCCACTATATTAAAATTTGTATTGCATGTTTCAGAGTTTGATGTTGTTGTGACCGCGGTCCTGAGCTGGCCGGTGCGTCAGAACAGGAGCGTTAAGTGCCTAATGGCCTTATGGTGTTGGGATCTCTCCTGAGAAGTCCAGTAAGGTCAGATGGTGCGAACATCATCATTGGACCAAGGGTAAGTGGTTATATTTCTTTTTTATCAATGATTAAAGGGGTTGTGGCAACATATCTGGGCTGATCCTTTTAGAAAAGTGTGAACGAGTCAATGAAAGTTTTTATATTTCGACATAAAATCTTTCATTGAGGGGGTTTTGTGACAGTACGAAAATCTTGATGTCAGAATTATGGTATGAGTGGTAACAAATTATCGTATTTTTATTGTATTACACACACACATACATGGAGAGAACGATTTCCCTTTGTGAAGAGACAACGACGCAGATTCTAATAGATCAAAACGATTCCAAGGTCAGGAGCAGACGTGCAGAGACGAGCATACAAAATGGCCATCCAAGTGGAAACAGATTGTAAATAGCCACTCTCATTGGTCCAGAAGACGGGACGTCATTAAAATCAGTGATGACCTAACAAACAATGACATGACAACGGGGCGTGAGCCAATTTGAACAAAAGACGATGACATGGATGCGCTAACACATACGCAAAATATGTGCTTTGCATCTCCCTAGTCAGCATCAGACCATCAAGGAGTCAACACGCTGAAAAAATCGCCGGCAGTTTTTGCCAGCGAAAGTGTTTCTTAATCAAACTAACAATGTGGTAACATATAGTAATAACTCTTTATCAGAAGTCTCAAAGTAACTAGTCACAATGTAAATTAGAATCAGTGCAACCAAGGAGACCTTTGGGACGATCGGCCGAACACCTGCTTGATCATGATTGCAATATAAGGACAGCGGAGACTTTACAACGCAGATACAGGAAAGTCCAACTATTTCTCTATTCCAATCTTTATTCTTAAAGCTGAGCTCAAAATTACTAAAATTCAAATCTATGTGTGAAATCAATGATAGCGAAATGAGTGGGTGTGTGTGTGTGTGTGTGTGTGTGTATGGGCCGTACTAGTACATATGAATAATGTTTCTATGAGACGTTGGTTTGTGTTCTATTAAATATAAGAATTGATCAATTACAAGGTAACATGGGCAGTTGCAGTAAAATATAAATTCCATAACAAGATTAATGCCTGAATGATAGAAAATAACAGAACTGTAATAGCGGAATATGTGTCCGCCATTTTGTTAGTTGAGTATAAGGATTCCATTTTGTTTTATTGCTGTTGATGTCTATTTTGAATTTCTATGTTATTAAAAGACAACTATATATACATATATATGTGCTGTCTGATTTCATTATTCCGCACAATAGTCCTGTCTCTGACAATCGCTTAATCGAATCCTGGGACCCGAACATAAAAATTTTGAATCACGAAGTTGGCACTACAAGATGGCCACCGAACCAGTATGAAATACACAATAATTATGGTAATGAAAGGTAAACACCAAAACATACGATCACAACACCTAAATTGTTTTTAGAAGATAACAATTGTATTACAATATACCGCCGATTATAACTCACAACACTTCACTATTCACCACTTGAACACACAAGAGTAATATCGCTTTGTAATCGCTCGACAATAACTCGAACCGCACTGAAAATATATCGCTGCTGTACTAAAAACTAAGGCCGCTGCTGCCATGTATTTATATCCACGCTCACAGACGAGAACATTCCTAATTGTGTCTTAGCGCCAGTGTACTACATAATTAATTACGGCTGTGACACAGTCCGCGTGGCTGGCTGTATTTTTCCGACCTCCAGAAAAATTTCGTGAATGCGTCAATAAGCACGTACACCACCGCATTACATTCTGGATCTCTCTGGAACGTTTGATAAACATGTAGATTGTTCTGTGATGTAACAATGTTGATGATTTAATTAAATGACCATGTTAAACAGCCAATTTCTTTACAGTTGATTTATGAGTTGGGCTATTCACATGACCAAAACATTTCAAGACTTTTTTTCCAGTTAGAAAACCCTACAGAACTGAAAGTGTGTACAGAACAGTATCTGTGTGTACACACACACAAGTATGTAACTCAGGACTCATTTTCCACAGGAACTGTTCTTATTAGTATTATTATGACGGTCTCCTTGATCGTCATAAGGTACAGTGGAAAACAAAATGCAAGACACCAATGAAGTCACTAAAAACCAGCTTTCATTATCACAATTAACAGTTTGTAATCAACAAGTTATTCAACAAGATTTTTCTCATACAACAATTCAAGTTAATCTGGCCACACAAATAATAATGTCAGCTAAAAGAATTCCGCACTATAATCACTTTTCACTAATACACTACTTGAGACTCACTGTATAAATCGCCCGACAGTAACTCGAACCTCACTAGAATAAATCGCCACTTAAACTGAAACTGAATGCTTACATTTATACCCCACTGAGATTCCAGAATAATCCGCAGTACTCGTCAACATTAATTGACATTAATATTAGTACACTAGAGCGTAATTAATTGTGGCCTTGGCAGAAACATGGACTGTTGGGCTAGTTGAGAAGCTTGTCGAACAAAACATCGAATGTATGGGATTGTTCCGTATTACATAACAAGGTCTCGCATGTTAAGTGTCACGTATGCACACAAATATTACAGCTGGATCTGCTGGGATAGCCAAGAAACATGTATAACGTTCTGTAATGGTGTAACAGTATCATTTATTTTAAAATATAATGGATTTTTAAAATTAAACTGTTTTGTATCAAATGTATGCTTTCTGTGTGAGAGAATGTGCACATTTTCCCTGATTGAAAGCCACTGCCACTAGTATTGTGCTCTTTTGTTAATTTATTCTTTATAGACATTGTGATGTTACTCACTTTTTTGCACTCTTCATAAAATAATACTTACCGCTGCCAGAATTTCACTTACCGTCATGTTCCCCGTAAAACTTATCTTTTGAAAACTGCCCAAGGTCGCCACGATATTTTTCTAGAAGGTAAAATATCGAAAACTTCTATACTCTTGCCCTTATAAAAAATCCCGCGATCTGACTGTAATAAAATTTCAGAAAACCCCCGATTTCGTTAGACGAATTTTTTCCACAGAAATGAGGAAGTGGCAATGACGAAATAACTTAGACTAACACATTTTGGTTATGAGATACCACTATTTACTTACATGACTGGAATTCCTTACTACAAGCACAACACAATAGATATTACAACACCTTTTGAATCCATTACATATAGCTTACCGTTTTATAATTAAGTATAAATGAAAATAACATCAAAATAACAGCCCAGCTTGCTCTCACACACACTCATACAATTGAATATATTCCCCCTTATTTGTGTTTTACGAAGTCTGTTTCTTTATCCGCGGTAACCCGGTTACCGACGCCGACCGAACACGTGTTTTCGTTTTCAGTTACATTGTTCGTTATTCCTTTAAATCTGCCACTGTCACTGCCCGGCAACTGTTTATAACTTAGTTCAATTCTTCGGGTCCCGGTCGGTCTTCTTGGATTAACTACATTTGGCGAAAACTCGACCAACCGGGCCCGACACAAAATGTATGTTACTGAATGCGGCTCTAGCTGACTGTATGGCGTCTCTGCTTAAAATCGACCGTCACTGGGAACGTAACAGGTACCTGTTCTCTTTGGAGGGAAGCTGGTTCTTTACTGCCCCTATGTTTTCGTCGTCGTATACTGTTGATTTGCTGAGGCGTATTCAGTTTATGCATGGACTATAGCTGGTATATGTGTGTGACCAGAGCTTAATATTGGATTTGGCTCTGGTGATGTCGCCAACAGTAGGCGGAGTTTAACGCTGTTTTCCGGTAGCCGGTCACTTGGAGCTACTAACTTTTCGTCCCATCGCCATGTTTGCCTCCACTTTGGTGTTTTCTCACGGCGTCATTGCCGAGCCCCGCCCGGCTGAGTTGCATACGGGCGTCGAAACACATGTACAGAGTTCTGCGAATTTTTAGGGTGGTAAATTCTTCACCGCATTACTCAACAACAACCTGCGTCTTATTGCTTTGTTTCCAACTGTTCTGTCTCTCAACACTGGTCTGTTATACGGACAAATACGTTGCACAATAATGCAGCTTTACAATATTTTATCCAAACCCGCCCGAAAACGAAATAAATAAAATTATAGAATTGCCCCAAACGATTAAAATAAAACACCCAAAAATTGACCCGCTACAATACCCCCTCGATGAGAATTCTACTGTTCACGGCAGAAGAAATCTCATCGATAACCCCGAAGAGGACCGGTGAGGAACTGGTGCCAACAACCCCCTGGTTCTTGATCTGCATGGGTACACGACCCCCCTGGCTCAGCGACCATGGACTCATCTGAACGAGATCACTGGACTTCTCCGTAAGAGATCCCAACACCGAGAAATCGAACAGACTCGCACCACGGCGCACCTCGCCTTTTAACATGCTACCCCCAAAAATCCTCAATCCCTGGCTAGAATTATTCCAGCTCCTCCGCCGATATGTTCCCCTTTTTTGCAAGCTGGGCTGCCTTTAGCAGATACTGGGCTCACACACACTAACATTACATATTGCCATAACACACTAAAAAATAAAAAATTTCTCTTAAAATTTATTAAAAATTTTAAAAAAATTCAAAATTCAAAAAAAAATAATATTTTATCAAAAAATTCTCTTCCTTGTTTTCTAAATTTTTGTTTCACATGACTTAACCTAGACATTTCTACTAATATAAACACATCCTTATTTTAACAGGAGAATCACTTATAGTCTACCAATATAATGCAATACAATAAAATAAACATGGTTAATGCACACATAAAAAAAAATCATTATCTAAAATAGTCATTCGCTGGCAGGCGAAAAATCAAGTTTTTTTTTTTTCAAAAAATTAAAATTTTCCAAAATTTTAAAATTCAAAAAAAATTTATTCATTAAATATTTTATTAAATTTATTTATTAAATAACATATTTATTAAAATTATTCAAATATTGGTTTGAATTAATTAAACAAACAAATTAAAATTGGATTCCTACTATATAAGCTTAGTAGGTGTATGACCTCATCAGCTGATCGTAACTAGGTCAAGTCGAAAACCCTTGACCTACATATGTTATATGATTTCTGAAAATACACTGAACATCTGTAATATCCTAACTTGAAATACAAACATAATAACAAAATATTTAAAACCAACAAAATATTAATATAATAATCAAATTGGCATTTACATTATTTAAAATAAACAATTCTTGACTTTACATCATTTTCAAATTTTATCAAGATTCTGTCACTGGTTGAAAAAATTAAACAATTGTATATTCTTTATCATGAATCTCTCTTTTTGCTTAACAATCTTACTTTAATATACTGTGGGTGATGTAAATTATTCATTCTCATTTACTATATTAGATCTGTGTACATATATGAACTTTACTCTCGGACTCTGATATTCATCACTTCAATTATCATGACACCCATCTCTATCAAAATCTCTACTAATCAGGACACTCTAAACCCCAACTTATCATTTAACACAATTCGCCGCCTTCTCCCATTATAAAATACTCTCTAACCCTTTGTATATAGGATACGTGTTTCCCCTACCCAAAACTCAATTCCCTTATTTGGCGGCCCGGATTCTACCTAAGGCGGCCCCTTCCCCACTAAAATCTATCCCTATCCCGTCCCAACCCTTGTTGCGGACTCCTACATGACACTACCCCCTAATACAAAATTGCCATCCCCAAAAATCTCAATCTCATTACATTACTACAAATACACAAAATAACCTCATTAACTATAAAAACAACAATATGCCACTCAAAATCTACATAAAGTCTCCATTACCACTGTGTCAACATTAATACTTCACCAACTCTGTTACATCACATCAACTCAAAAACAACATTACATCATATTCATCTCTATCATTTCACATTCAACTTTTAATTCAATTTGGACAGGTCTACGTGTCCCACAACATATTTATCACCCATGAATTATCTTTTATTAACTTGCATAAATTATTGTTATTTTATTTCTCATATTCTTTTTATCCTTACTTCAAAATATCTGTAGTGCATTAAACATTAATTACTTGTAACATTTACAAACCAATAACAATATACCAGTGACGTTATTGCTGATCAGCTGATCCTCTTAACACAATGAAAATACATCTTAAAATTGAACAAATTACATGGAATATACATATTTATTTATCAATACTCACTCCTTTTTCATTGTAAAGTTATTTTCATTGTTGAAGTTAAAATTCATTCCATTAAGTTAAACATTTGTGTACATTTTATGATATTTGACTTGTCTCATAATTTCATACTTACAGTCCATAATTCCTATACTGACATACATAACTATATACACCATACACCACTACTCCAAGTAACCTCTGAAACATTTAACAAAAAGTTATTTCAAATCAACAATTCATCATTTAATCACCAACTTCACTTCTCGTTAAACCATTTAAATTCATCAGAAAATTCAATTATATAATCTTTGAATTAATCAAAACATTTAAAACCTTTCAAATTATTTTAATTAAATTAATTAAGCGTTTACAATTAGCCAGTTACTATTTTCAAAATTAATTCGGTTATTTGTTTAAATTGCAAATATTAATATTAGTATTACAACAATCATCTACACACATATTGTTTACTTAACATTACACACAAACTTACTAAACATTTATTTACAAATCTGCATCCTTATTTATTTAGTCATATCACACTTCAATGTTCAAAGGTTGCGAGGTCACAAAACCATAAAACATAATGTTTAATTGTCTTTTATTGCTTTACTATTTTAGCCTCCATCATCAAAAATATACCTCACATATTTATATACTAAATGATTTTCATCTACATCCAAGTTATTATTATTATTTTTATCATAAACCATTACCTCTATGTCATTCATTTTCCCTTTTATTATTTCATAAGACTTGTCACTATTATTTGTTTTTATCCCGCCTCCGTGAATATTTGTTGTTACACCCAGGTAATTTATTTTCTCATCATATTCCTCCACTACAAGTACACTAATTCTTCCTACAGGTACACATTTATCATCAATATAATCATTGTCTACTACTACACAAGGTATGTCTACATTATTTATCATAACTCTCTTAATATCCATCTTCTCTATCAGCTCTACATAACCTCTATTTATTTTGAACCACTCTAACTCTTTCTCTCTCTCATAATCACTTTCATCACAATACCTGTCACAACACCACTGACCTACTTCACTCCATGCAAAGGGCACAACAAACTTACCATACCACTTCCTGGCTTTTCCAGGTTTACAAAAAATTAGGGGACTGCTTGAAGACACCTTGTCTTCCACATAATTAATGGAGGAAACTCTGTCCTCAAAAATCACTACTAGCGGAGTTCTTACTCCACTTACATCACGGGGAAAATTTGCCCTTTGCCACCCTAACCTTTCATCACACTCTCTCTCAATTTCATCAACACTCGATAACATTTTGTTATTAAATTCTACTTCACCACAAACTTCATCATCACTATTTGTTTTCATCACCTCATTCTTAAATAGCTCGTTTTCAACTATTTTATCACTATTATTTATTAATTCATTTTTACAACTGTAACTTACCTTGTTAATTATTTCTTCGCTATTACCAAAGACATTATTACCACTTACCTGTGTTAACTCAACTTTTAATTGACATCTATCTCCCTCCCACTTCTCGTCTCGTTTTTTCAATTCCTTGTTGAATTCCTTGGTATTACTAACCATGTCATCTAACATTGCGTTTTGTTTATCCAAATGTTCATTAAACTTGTTACACATCATAATCATCATATTCATCATCTGTGTCTTATAATCAGATTCACTCATTTCATTGTTACTTACCTCATTGTCTGTCACCTGATCGACTTTATTTTTGTTAACTTGGTCTATCTCTCTACCTTTATTTACCACCCTCACGCTCTCATCATTATCACTAGGCCTATTCTCTGTCTTATTCTCTACCACTATCTCTTCAACTATCTTACCTGTATCATTGGTCATCTCACTATGTTTATTAATTTCTGCGAATATTCCTTCCTCTTGTTCTTCCATTTGTGTTAACCTATCGTCTAAATCACCCCATTCCTCGTTTGTCATCTCCCCCACAACACCTCGAAATTCATTCTCCCATTCCTCCCACGCAAAATCACTATCATTACTTTGTATTATAGACATGTTTAAAGTTCGTTTGTATAACACTTTTATATATAAAATTACTCTTTTTCTCTACTCACACCTAACACATTGTGAATCAACACAAACATAACCTACGTGAGTAATTATATACGATAAATCATATTTATAAATTCGTCATTACCACATCCTATTTTCTGTGTATTAAAATAGGTCTAGTTCCTATAAAATTTATATACGAACATCCTGGCAGGGGCGTCGCTGTGATGTTACTCACTTTTTTGCACTCTTCATAAAATAATACTTACTGCTGCCAGAATTTCACTTACCGTCATGTTCCCCGTAAAACTTATCTTTTGAAAACTGCCCAAGGTCGCCACGATATTTTTCTAGAAGGTAAAATATCGAAAACTTCTATACTCTTGCCCTTATAAAAAATCCCGCGATCTGACTGTAATAAAATTTCAGAAAACCCCCGATTTCGTTAGACGAATTTTTTCCACAGAAATGAGGAAGTGGCAATGACGAAATAACTTAGACTAACACATTTTGGTTATGAGATACCACTATTTACTTACATGACTGGAATTCCTTACTACAAGCACAACACAATAGATATTACAACACCTTTTGAATCCATTACATATAGCTTACCGTTTTATAATTAAGTATAAATGAAAATAACATCAAAATAACAGCCCAGCTTGCTCTCACACACACTCATACAATTGAATATATTCCCCCTTATTTGTGTTTTACGAAGTCTGTTTCTTTATCCGCGGTAACCCGGTTACCGACTCCGACCGAACACGTGTTTTCGTTTTCAGTTACATTGTTCGTTATTCCTTTAAATCTGCCACTGTCACTGCCCGGCAACTGTTTATAACTTAGTTCAATTCTTCGGGTCCCGGTCGGTCTTCTTGGATTAACTACATTTGGCGAAAACTCGACCAACCGGGCCCGACACAAAATGTATAGGCGTCTGTTACTGAATGCGGCTCTAGCTGACTGTATGGCGTCTCTGCTTAAAATCGACCGTCACTGGGAACGTAACAGGTACCTGTTCTCTTTGGAGGGAAGCTGGTTCTTTACTGCCACTATGTTTTCGTCGTCGTATACTGTTGATTTGCTGAGGCGTATTCAGTTTATGCATGGACTATAGCTGGTATATGTGTGTGACCAGAGCTTAATATTGGACTTGGCTCTGGTGATGTCGCCAACAGTAGGCGGAGTTTAACGCTGTTTTCCGGTAGCCGGTCACTTGGAGCTACTAACTTTTCGTCCCATCGCCATGTTTGCCTCCACTTTGGTGTTTTCTCACGGCGTCATTGCCGAGCCCCGCCCGGCTGAGTTGCATACGGGCGTCGAAACACATGTACAGAGTTCTGCGAATTTTTAGGGTGGTAAATTCTTCACCGCATTACTCAACAACAACCTGCGTCTTATTGCTTTGTTTCCAACTGTTCTGTCTCTCAACACTGGTCTGTTATACGGACAAATACGTTGCACAATAATGCAGCTTTACAATATTTTATCCAAACCCGCCCGAAAACGAAATAAATAAAATTATAGAATTGCCCCAAACGATTAAAATAAAACACCCAAAAATTGACCCGCTACAACATGTGTCTAAGAATAAAATTATGTCTTCAGAATAAAATGTGTGTAGAATAAATGTTAAATTTCTGTCAGTTTTACTTAAAATTTGATGACACTTTGCTGAAGGGTCTTGAAAGTTGTTTGATAATGGAAATTGAAGTACATATTATTTTGAAGGAATTCTCTAAATCAAAATTTTAAACATGACTCGGTTATTATGTTTTATGTACTTCTGTATATCTGTAATTGGATACTGAATTTTTCTATTTATTATATTTTCAATACAAACTATATTACAAGCATTTTTTTTCAGCAGTTAAAAATTACCATACTGCCACATCAATGCTATCAATACTCTTAGATATATTCTAGAGACATGCTACGTCTGTAGAAGAGTAACATAAGCGAAAGTTAGTTTTTTTAATAGTTTGGATAATAATATTAATTCAGAGTTTTTTTTTAATGGTTTGAATAATAATATTAATTCAGTTATAATATGTCTTTCAGTTTGCACAAGTCTGATTACAAATGCTGAGCGCCAGGATGAAGAGAATGGTGGGGGCCGAATTCGTATGCAGGCTCTGAGTTTGTTGTGCCAGATGAATCCTTCTCAAGCACTTGCAGTTCGTGCTAAATGTGTAAGGATTTTTTAATATCAGTCCAGCTTGAATTCATGCTTATTTTTGGTTGGAGGTTATAAAGTTCTAATGTAGGAGTTAATATTTTGTGTGTCATACATAAAAACAAACATTCTTTGTACCTGTAGGTGGTACTTATTCATGGTGATCTCCATATTTCCTTGGAAGGTTATCCACTAGGGGAGAGAATGTTTGGGGGAAGGTTTTTTTAGGGGAGAGAATAATATATTCTGTACAGAATATAGATTGACGTGTAAGTTGCTCATAAGATTTGATTGAATTAAAAATACCTTTATGTTCCCAACAATATCACTGTTCCACATCTTTTGCCTTATCCCATTACTAATATTTTGAAATTCATGATAGAATTCGATTATGGTAGAACATTGAAGAAATATTCTTCTGAATTTGTTAAGAAACTTGGACATTTATTTTGAAATTAAGTGATTACATTAATATAATTTTTCATTTTGATATTCTACAGTTAATTAAAATATACTGTATACCGTATTTACCCCAATATACCATGCCCTCGAATATACTGTGCACCCAATTATTTTTTAAGGTACTGAAATAACAAAATAAAAAAAGAAAATTAAAATTTACCAATTTATTTTTACATATTGAAAACGTTCACAGCTTTGAAAAATTCACGTGTTCTCACTTTACACTATTAACTGCCATATTTTGACTGAACTGTAAAAAATTACTTGCAATCTTTTCTGTTGTTGGCTTTATCATTGCTGTCTCCATCATTATTGTCGCTGGCAGAACAAGCGTCTGAATTTTTGTCCCAAAGTTCATCGTCTTCTGAGCCATCAAATGCATTTGAAATGCCACATTTCCGAAGCTTTTAAAAACTGACTCTGGTGAAATCAGTGCCCATTCAGTTTTGATCCACTCACAGATACTTTAATATATGAAAAAAAAAATCCGGCCTTTTTATTTTTCCCGAAGGTGTACATGAGTGTTCATTTTTTGCCATCCACTGAGTATATAGGTCCTTCGTGGCGGTCTTGAATGGCTTATTTATAAAAATATCTAAAGGTTTTAGTACAGATGTTAAACTCTTGTAGGATTATAAGGTCAGTTTTCCAGCGCTGCAAAGTTTTTTTCACCTCATCTGTCATGTGTCCACGAAAACTGTCAAGGATCATTATAGTTCTTTTTGCCATCAAAGCTCCATTCCGCTTACACTCTTGTTATCCAGTCAACAATAAGAGTGGTCCATCCAGCCCTTTTCGTTTGCTTGTATAACTGTTCCAGGCGATATAATGTTTGGAATAGTTTTACGTTTTAATGTCACGTAAGGCGGTCATTTATTGCCGTCTGCTGAGATACATAACATTACAGTATATGTTTGTTTGTCACAGCAACCTGTTGATCACTCTTTTTCCACCTTTCTTGTTGACTGTTGTAGTCTGAGGCATTTAAAAATACACTGGTGTCTGATCTGCATTTTCTATTTTAGGCAGTGGGTATAAATGTTGCCACCGCATTTTTATGATGTGCCTGTAAAACTACAACATTTTATTATGTTATTAGAACTTTGGCTTGCCGGGCTGTAAGGCTGTGGTCCAAGGTTGTTTGGTGCAAACGTTTCAACCCTGGCATCTTCAGTGCAGAAGTTTGCAAAATACTAACCAGGGTTTCATAGTCAGTGACCACTGAATTGTGGTTAAGCCTAGTGGGTGTGAGTAAGACACCCATATTTATAAACTTTTGGAGTCTGCACAAAGGTGTTGTTTGACACCACCACCCAATCAGAAGACAGGCAGATACTTATTGGTTCACCACAACTCGCATCCAAAGAGCGCACAGTGGGGACTCGCCCCACTGATGTTTCTGAATCTGGACAGACTCCATATGCAGCTGAGGGAAATACGCACTCACCGACGACAGAAGCCTTGCATCTTCAAAGTGTATGCGATGGTCGGCATTGGTGGGTGCGTGGTCCGCTATAGCAAATTTTTCTGGCTGCCTCAAATGACAATAGCAGCTGCGTTAATCAACATGGACACTCCATTTCGTAGTTCCAATGTACAATTGTCCTCATGAGCAAGGAACTCCATACGCTCCGCATAATGAGAGCGGGTCCCTGATGTCCTTCACTGGTCTCAGGAACTGCTGGATTGTCTTAGTTGGCTCGAAGATTGTTATCACGCTGCATTGGCTTAGCAACTTGCCAATATGATCAGTCACCACATGGACATAGGGCAACACAGAGAAGCCAACATTCTCGTGCAACACTGACTCCACCAGCCTGGCTGTTCTTCTCGGCCGAACTGTACATCTCACCCCTTCCCTGACAATATCAGTTGGCCTACAGCGCTAGCTCGGGGGCCCCGACGTAATATCCGTTGAGATTCTGGGATTCATCATTGCCCGGTTTACCAAGGTCTTCAAAACTGCCCGTTTTTGACTTGGAAGGTGATTGGACAGGTTGTGGAAGTATCTGTCAGTATGTGTTTGTTTCCTGTGTACTTTGTGACCCAGGCTGCCATCGGGCCTTCTAAGGACCAAAAAGTCAAGGAAGGCCTATTGCTTGTCCGTTTCTCTTTCAATGTTGAACTGGGTCTGCAGGTGAACACTATTGAGGTGTGCCAGAAACCATTGTAAGGAACAAACTGCCTTGATGCAGTCTTCCATTGGCTGAATTATGGGCACTGAAGAGTTGAAGAGGGATGAGATGATTGTCATCCTACCAGTGGACAAAGCAAGTTAAACTGTGATAATGAACACTATGGACTACCAGAGGAAGATTAAAGAATTCTTGGAACCGGAAATGTATAGGAAACTGTGGAAAGATCCAACGGCAGTGGTTCTGAAAAGAACCAATTTTCTAGTTAAGTGGACTTCCCTGGCATGTGAAGTGAAGGTGGCTGTTTGGTGTTCGGAAGCTCTGTCTCCTAGGTTGTATGGACTCCCTAAAATATACAAACCTGATGTACCGCTGCGGCCCATCATCAGCACCATAGGCTCACCTACTTACAACTTGGCAAAACATCTTACTGATCTACTCCGGCCATATATTGGGCAGACGGAGACATATGAGCAGAATTCCTCACATTTGTTGGAAAAGATTGGCAGATTAGTACTACAGCCTGAAGATCTGATGGACGCCATCTCGTTGTTCACAATGATTCCTGTACAGGAGGTCCTTGACCACATCGCAGACTATTTCCTGGCAGACGTGACAGCTCTATTCCGCCAAGTCCTCACGATGACGTACTTCCAGTACAACGGTGATATCTATGAAATTATCACTGGTGTTGTCATGGGTAGCCCGCTCAGGCCTGTAGTGGCCAATTGTTACATGGAGAAGTTTGAGTGGTGGACCATTTCATCTACACCACTGAAGCTGAGATGTTGGTTTCGCTATGTTGATGATATGTTTGTCATCTGGAACCATGGAGAGGAGGAACTAGGAAGGTTTGTGGCACACCTCAATAGTGTTTGTTTACCTGCTGATCCAGTTCACCATAGAAAGAGAAGTGGATGGTCAATTGGCCTTCCTTGACATCTTGGTTCTTAGAAGGCCCGATGGCAGCTTGGGTCACAAAGTATACAGGGAAACAACACACATCGACAGATATCCCCACAAGCTATCCAATCACCATCTGAGTAAAAAACGGTCAGTTTTGAAAACCTTGGTGGACCGAGCGAAGAGTATGTGAACCCGAGTATCTCAACGAGGAGCTGTGGCATACCGAGCAAGCGCTGCAGTTCAATGGACATTCTTACGGGGAGGGAGATCCAATCTGGCCAAGAACAGCTAGGCTGGTGGAGTCTGTGTCTCAGGAGAATGTTGGCTTAGCTGTGTTACCCTTTGCCAATGGGGTGACTGATTGTATTAGCAGGTTGCTGAGCCGACGCAGTGTGTGACCAATCTTCAAGACAATCCAGGAGTTCCTGAGAGCAGTGAAGGATGTCAGGGACCCGCTTTCACTATGCGGAGTGTATGGAGTTCCTTACTCATGCGTCCAGTTGTACATCGTAACTACAAAACGCAGTGTCCATGCCTGTGTTGATGAATACAGCCTCTACTGTTGTTTGTGCCAGCTGAAAAAATCTGCTATAGTGAAGCAAGCACTCGCCAATGCTGATCATCACATACCCTTTGAAGAGATGAGGCTTCTGTCATCGGTGAGCGCGTATTTCCCTCGGCTGTATATGGAGTCTGTCCAGATTCAGTAACATGCATCTATTGCAATGAATCAGCAGAGTGAGTCCCTCTCATTGAGTGTTCTTTGGACGCGAGTTGTGGTGAGCCAATAAGAATCTGTCTTTCTTCTGATTGGCTGGTGGTGTCAGACAACAGCTTTGTGCAGACTCCAGAAGTTTATAAATATGGGTGTCCTACTCACAGCTACTACCCTTAACCACACTTCAGTGGTCACTGACTATGAATCCCTGGTCAGTGTTTTGCAGCCTTCTGTAGTGAAGATGGCCATCAAAGACACGGTCGAAACGTTTGCACCAAACAGCTATCGACCACAGCCTTACATCCCGGCAAACCGAAGTTCTAAGAATATTGAAGCTGGCCGAGAAACCCTCAGACAGAATTTACAACACTTTATCTTCATATGCGTCAGGAAGGCGCTGAGCAATTGTTATTAATATTCTGACAGATAATGAATTGTATGCAAAGCATTGTACTCACCACCCACAGATGATAAAGACACAGTGTATTCCCTCTGGAAAGTTACCAAGAGTTTAAAACAGCCTAAAACCATAATTCACCCATTCTAAAAGTTGATTGGGACATGGACGGGAAAAGATATTTGAAAAGACTGAAACATTTGCTCTGCATTTACCTAATACTTTTCAACCACATCTGGTTGAAAAGCAACGACTTGCTTTAAAATTGATGACCCCAAGTTCAGATGCAATTTTCTTGGCTTCCAAAAAACACATCTTGGTTGATACTGTCATTTGTTGCAAACGTATTGACAGAGTTTTTTTTTCCTTTTGAGGAAGCATCACTTTCTGACTGTGAAAACCCTGATGGGAGCCACTTCTTTCCAACAGTACAGTTTCATTTTTGCCAATCACAAATGCAACTTTTGCTGACATCATATTTACGACCCATTGCTCTATTTCTATTTTCTTCTGCTTCTCTTATTATTTTGAGTTTCTCACTAACTGTACAAATGACGCCAAGAAAACATGCTGTATTTTGCTCTTAATTCACTTATTGCAATTAAACTACTGTTATAAACTGACTAGTCTGAGTGGGAAATGTCTAAACACGATGGTATAAATTATAATGCGAATGTCCTGTACCTATACAATAGAGTGTTGGAAACAATATAATGTAAATAGCCAGAAACAAGCTTAAACAAAGTTCTAAAAGTGTGAGACCTATTTGTACGTAATTGCTATAAGTCATATCCAGAGTGACAACTGCTTTCTCACACCGGATTGATTTAGAGTTGGAACAACATAGGCTTGTATTAACTGTGCCAGAAATTAAGGATTACTTGTTATCCCTTTCCTAAATATAAATGGTATTCTTTATTAGGCTTTCGTAAAATTTTGTTTTATTTCTAACTTAGTGTCAAGAAAGTCTTTAGCGAAAGAAAGATGGGTGTGTTGCAAGAGGGAGGGAAGAGAATTATAGCCACATATAAGATTATTGTGCTGGGCGGGCAGGTTTAAATTTTTCAAATATTATGGGCACCCCATTTTTTCGGTTTGATTTTGTTAGAAGAAGTTGCGCAGTATATTTGAGTAAATACAGTATTTCTTTTACAAAGAAAAGGTATAAGACTTCAAAAACATTGGTCTTATGCCATTACAGAACATTCTATGTGTTTCTCTGCCATCTCAGAGGAGTCTGGCTGTAATGTGTGTGTGTGCGTACATATTGCTGGCACTTTGAAACGAAGGACAATTACGTGACACTTGTCACTGTCACGCGTCAGCAGCTGAGACTTTTCCAGATTCACCGGTCCGGCCACACTGTGTTCAAGGTCGCTAGAAATTACGCTCTAGTGTTTTCTACTAGCATTGGTGCATAGTATGGATTATTCTGGAATCTTAGTGGGGTATAAATATAAGTATTCAGCAATCCTTAGTTTCAGTTTAAGTGGCGATTTATTCAAGTGAGTTTCGAGTTTACTTCAGGCGATTATTCTGTGCATTCAAGTGGTTATTAGTGGAAAGTGATTATTGTGTGCAACTCTTAGTTGACTTTATTATTGGTGTGGACAAACTTAAGTTGAATTATTGTACGAGTATAATCTTGTTGAATAATGTGTTGATTACAAACTGTTAATTGTAATAATTTAAGCTGTTTTTTTAAGTGACTTAATTGGTGTCTTGTATTTTGTTTTCCACTGTACGATCAGGAGACCATCGTAACAATAAATTAAATATAGAAGAACATGGTATTTCGAAGCTGAAACATATAAAAAAATTCCAATTAAAGAAGTCAGTCCAAAAATTAAGGTTAAAGGGCTAAGGATTACAGGTGAGAGTATGATATTAGAAATATCAAATAAAAACTTGTAATTCAGAAAGAACTACATTATTTTATTAAACACGTTCCTTATACACACACATATTGTGTTCAGTAAAAAATATTTATAGTTGTTTTTAAGGTATAAACCTATTGCATTTTAAGTTAATGCATTTAGTTGTAATTAGAGTCTTCAAGTTTATTAAGTAGCTGTTCCAAGCTATAAAACTTGGTCAATAGCATCGTCTTCTGCTTTCCTTCAATGATCATTTCCAGTCATGAATGTCCTTTGATGCTTGTGAAGCCACTGGAATCGGTATCTCAGGTAGTTCTGGCAGCTGCCTGCTTCATCTTTAGATACACTATACACTACACTTTGGCAAGTCTTCTCCATAAGTATAAAATATTCATAACAAACTGCTACATCATGTCCAGAATCTTACAGATCACTAGCAGCTTCATTCTTATCTTCATTTTCAGTGTAACGAACCACCTTTACAAAAGCAATTAGCAATCATATTTTTTGTATAACTTGCTTCCTAGTGGTTATCTGCAGTTTATCTGCATGTGCAACTGGAAGGATGTTAATCTTGATGTTGTGTGCTCATCTAAGTATGCACATGACAGAAAACCACACACTTTGGACCTTAGTAAACAAAATTTTAATTTTTTAATTGTGCCTGGTTTTGTAGGTTGACCTACTGAAATCATTTTGGTAGGGGGGATACAACTTTTACATTTCCATCACTGGAATAGTGTTTTGCAGTGTACAACTATCAACAAATAAGACATTTCTTCTGTTTTGATTATGAAATTTCTTCAGAATTTTTAAAAGGTATCTTTGTAAAATTTTACCTGTTACCAAAGCTTTATTGTTTCGTTGTACAATTTTGGATGTCTTATTGGATGAAATAAGAATAGATAAGAGACAGTGGCGGCGCTAACGAAACGGGGGCCCTATAAAAATGGTTAAATTTTGTATACGTAATAGGGGAAAACACTCAAATGAGTTTCTATTTACGTGTGTTTCACAACAATGGTTTGTGAATACTTTCTCGTCTATCACAAAGCGTTTGCAATTTGCAAAGGATGTTTTACACGTGTACAATCTCTTAAAATTCATTGTTGCTAAGTAGACAAAGTTCTATACAAACTATAAAAAAACCAAAATAAAAAGAATGATTTATTTTTACGTCAAAGATCTAAATTCAGACTATGAAACAGTACCGCACACAGTGTTAAAAATTTATTATTTAAAAACGAATATCAAAGTAACATTCTAGCTTTTTTCAAACATTTAAATTAGTTTGTAACTGAATTTGTAAAATTCTTGAATATACTCTATACAAGTTCTCCTTAAATCTAATCCAATTCAATAACACTCGAACTCAAGTAATGTACAATATTTACAGATGAGGATCAACCAAAGTTCACTGTTTTCCTAAGCCTAGTCTTCTTTTTTTAATAGCTAAGAACTTTTCAACCACTTCGTTGATATTAGTTTTCTGTGTCTCTTCATGCTCAATGCTTAACAGTGCCAAGTCACTCAACCGAGTTTGGGCCATGGTACTTCTTAAGTATGACTTAATTTAATTAATTTAAGTTTTGAAAAGCTTCTTTCCGCTGTAGCTGTTGTGACAGGTATGGTTAAATAAAGCTGTAGTTAAGTCTGGGAGGCAACTCATAAGGCAGCTGTTTTCTTCAACCAGTAAATTCATCATTTCTCGAATTCTTTTCTTGTGTACAATTTCTTTGCCCATCAGAGCTTTGAAGGATATTACTTGGTCAGGCAGTGATGTGGAAAGGTCACCAGGATACACATTTACCAGAGCCTTATTTTTCTCCACTATTGTCTCTTGTGAGAAGTTTACTAAATTCTGAGGCGTCAGGAATGAAAACCTATCATCAATGCAACGCAATCCTTCGAATCTCATTTGTAGCTGAGCTATTACAATATCTAGTGTTGCGTTGAAAACTTTTACTTCAAATGATTTCACTGGGTCGTCAATTCTATGGTCAACTGATAAGTCAACAAAGAAGCGTTTTACAACTCGTTTACGCTTATTTTTCATGTTATAAGTTATGTCCCATGACTGGGCCAACTGGGGCCCCCCCGCGCCGCGGGGTCTGCGGGGGCCTTATCGCCGCCACTGATAAGAGACCAGAAATTAAGAGGTATTAGTTTCTACACTATGTTGAAATGGAAGCCTGTTGTAGAATTGGGAAGAACCACTTGTACCGACTGATGATGTTGATGTAACATAGAATGGGTTATTGGATATTCTGGCCACTGAGAAAGCTGCAAATCAGTAACTTACTTTGATTTTCTTATTTGATTGGGTTTGAAACTATGACCGTGGGGGGTACCTAAGTGTACCTGTACTTTTTGTTTTCTAGTTTGTTGATCCTATTTCTTGTAAGAGTCTTGTAATGGTCAGTGTAAGAAGTAGTACTAGTAACTTCTTCAGAGTGAGAAGTAGTACTAGTAACTTTTTCAGAGAGAAGTAGTTCTAGTAACTTCTTCAGAGTGAGAAGTAGTTCTAGTAACTTCTTCAATTTGTGCAAATACAGGGACAAATTTTGTTATTACGTTCATGATCAGAAACCTTACAATTAATGAAAAGCATTTCCTGTGGCCAATGATTGGAGTTATCTGTCTGTAGTATATTCAGCAAGCTTTGCTCTAATACTGAAATTGAACATGCTTAATTCTAAAACACTGTATAAATAGACTTATAGGTGGTATGTATGGTTCAATTTTTCATCGAGCACTGTAAAGTGATTCTTATTTGGGAACGGTGTAAGCATCAGATACCACAAGACATGTGTGCAGAACAGATTTTGAGACTGCACCATTTTTATGTTTGTTTTCTCTTGTTATTTGTTGAGATGAAATCCTAATCATTTCCCTTAAGATTTCACTGATAACAGTGGAGTGCTTATTGTTACTCCAATTTTGATTAGTAAAAAGTTAGGCCTTTATAATGTCTGGCCCTTGTCTGCAAAGAAGTTGTCAGCAAACATGCCAACCTTCATTTTGGTGCTACCAATTGGTCTTTGTTGGTGATGTTGAGTTTGTGTTCATTTATTTTCTAAATAGCCAGCTATTGTATGAAAACCCATAGCATGAAACTCACCTACCTAGCCTTTAATTGCTTCAATGTAAATAAATTTAAAATAAAGTCCCTGCATAGAATTCAGTAATTTTTTTTAATAGCCAACAAGCTATTATCATTTGTTCATGTGTGTATCTGTATCTGAATTATGTAAATTCTAGTAGTAGTAAAATCTTTAGTAGTAAATACTATATAATTTAGACTATCAGTATAAATAGAACTGACTGATCACTATATACAAACCAGAACAAAAATACGTCCCCACTCATCTGTGTCTCAGACTCGATAGTTCTTACTAGAAGAAGGTATAAAAGAAGAGTTCCCAGGCATCATTAACAAATTTATCAAATCTGAAATTACAAATAAAAATGAATATTTGCCATATACAGAGACATCACAACAATAATAGAAGTTAAGAAGAAAGTAACATGAAACATCTTAACTATCACTAAAGCTAACGATAGTCAAGCTACAGGTATTATTGAGAGTGGATTACATTAAAAAAAAAAAATGGCAGGACAACTGCACATTAGTAAATAAAGAGACATTAATAATTGTGCAGGAAGTAAATAAGTACATTTCTGAACCAAACAGTTAATCTTCTGAAAATACAAAGAATATTTTCAAGAGTAAAAACAGTGACACGTATAAACTCAAATCCTGAACAACCCACAATGAACAGCCTCATTAAAAAAAAAAAAAAAAAAAAAATCCTGCCACTAATTAACTTCTAAAAATAATTCACATACCAAGTAGCAACAGCTATAGCTCACAATTCCAACTTTGCAAACAATATTCATAATATAAAAAATTCATGTTCCCTAATAAAGAAATTAAAACAAAGTAATAAAAATTAATTCTTTACATTCTGTATCTAACCAGTACGCGAACATACCTACAGAAGGAACAGTAGACATAATGACTCATTAATTTGAAAGATAAAATTAAGATAACCAATATATAAGAGACATGAAAGCAGATTCCAGCGAATTCTAAATCAGAATTATTTTAAGTTGAGTAATAAAATTTACTACTAACATAAAAGTTCAACTGTGGGACTGCCTTTATCAGGTAAAATAGCAGAAACATTTCTACAGTACATAGACAACAAAATTCATGAAACGACAAAGTAATTAAACCACAATGACAGACAAGTCAGGTATCCGATGATGTTTGAGTGACTCCAAAAAACAAAAATGTACTTGCAGAGAAATATTACACATGAACAATATACCCCCTAACTAAAGTTTACAAAAGAAAACTATCCATCACAACACAAAAAGGAAACTTTCCACAATTTTTAATAGAACACACAGAATACACCTAGGTATACAGTATACACAAAATAAAAAGAAAGAAATATAAAATATTTAAAAAATTTCCAAAGAAAATGGATATATAACCCAGTGAAGTTAGTTTTATTAACAGCCATCTTAACACCAACTTTTTCACCATCTTCAGGTCTTAAACTATGGTGGACACACCGAAAGGCCTCATTGAGAGCGAAGCGACTAGCAGTTTTGCAATGACTGGTGACAAAGTTGGTGAAAATGGATGCCATAAAAATGGAAGATAAGACACAAAGTTAAAAAAGCACATTTAAGAACTGAGACACAAACAAACAATAATAATATAAAGAAATAGGCTAGGCTACATTACCATTCATAAACAACACTCTTCAAGAAAACCATCAAATTATTAAAAAAAGAGATATTAAAATAGTAATGTGAGTGTTTGTGTATTACAGAAGAAACAGTAACAATATTCAGAAAATGAATAACTTGTACAACAATATGATACTGTGGACAATAGAATTTGCAATATTGAATGGAGTGATTCCAGTAAATTTTCCAAAGGCGAGACAAAACTGTGCCATTTTTCATGTTGAAATCTGTGCAAAATAAATTATTATTTAAAAATGTTTATTTAGTAGTGTATGTCATAAATTCTGATACGAATTTGGATATGTTAATAACGTGACAGGAATAAAACGTACCACACAAATGAACATTTGTGAAATCCGACATGTATATAAAATACTGTTACGACGGTCTATCTGATTGTCGTATGGTACAGTGGAATACAAAATACAAGACACCAATGAAATCACTAATAACCAGCTTTAATTATCACAATTAATCATTTGTAATCAACAAGATAGTCTCTTACAACAATTAAAAGTAAAAATTGTCCACACACAATAATAAGGTCAACTATAAAGTCCCGCACAATAATCACTTTTCACTACTAGCAAGTTGAAATGCACTGAGCAATAGCCAAAAGTAAGCTGAAACTGACCGTTCCTAAATGCCTGTATTTATCAGCTGATATGCCAGAATAGTCTATCACTTTGGATGATGTGTTAAACAAACAGCCACTAGGCTGTGTGTCCTTGAACACAGTGCGCTGATCTGTACAGTCTGGAATAGACTCGATTATTGGTGCATAAGTGTCACGTAATTGTCTTTTATCTCAAAGTAGCAGCAATATGTACGCACACACACATTACAGCTGGGCTCTGCTGGGATAGCTGAGATACTCATAGAACGTTCCATATTACATAACAATATAAAACTAGTATCTGCGCAAATGCACACCACTACAAATTATGATGACCCTTTGTTAGCTATACTACAAATGTGTGCAATTTTTTTCTCATCATAAAGTCAGACTTAATGATGTATAACAATACATGTAAATACAAATTTGTAATTTACATTTGGTACTACTGTTTGTAATGGTACAGAATCAAGGGGATTTATTTTATTCTTGTATCAATGGTAATAACGGGGAATCGCCCAGACAGAGGTTCAGTTTTAATAAGCAGAGTGTACTTTTGAAACACCCAGTTGTCGATTTGTACAATAAGCCAGGCAACATGCAACGAATCCTGGAATATCGGAATGTGTCCGAGTGCGCGTATGCCGGTGTAGACAGAGTGAAGATCACACACAGTTTTCCTTGCCGCCGCCGACGAGGGTATTTTGATATCACGTGACGCTCGCCCAGCCTATCACGAGCCAAGTAGCCGCACACAGGAGGATGCTTGGCCATCTTGAAAAAACGTCCGAAGTAGGCGTCAGTTGGCCGGGAGTGTTGCCACCACGTGTCAGACACAACCAAAGAAAGTAACTGTTTCAAAAATAATTAAATCAATACAACAAATTAAAAAGAGCTCTAAAGTAAATGGGGTAGAAAGTGTGAATGGCAAGCATGAATGCGTGGAGTACTGGGTTGCCTTGTTATATATATAATCTCTATAGTAGTTAAGACATAATGAATTAATTCCTGTAGTTTAGTAAGCCATAAGCCATAATTTATGTAAAACTAAAAGTCAAGTCAACCAGTTGTTATTAAACTACTTCCAAGAAATGTATCAAAGATAAGGCCAAACAGATTTTAAAGAAGAAAAGTAAAACAAAAAGGAAAGAGAAAGAAAAAAATGTTGAATTTTAGTAATAAACCAAGTTGGATTAACATAATAAATACGAAGTAATTATTACCTAACGAACCCGAGTAACCTCTCTTACAGGCTATGAGTTCGCGTAACAGGATCCTTGAGCCCGTGCAGGTAAGTATTATGAGAGTTGCAAATAATTCAGAATAAACAAATTTATATTTATCAAATAATAAGTAGGTTAACATGTTGCTTTGGCTGTCTCTGCTGAGAGGTAAATGTGTTAATGGGAATTACTGATATTATAATATTGTTTCCAAGTCTGATTAGATGTTGATAAATCACCACATTGAAATGAGTGGGCCTCACATCAGTTCATTACCTCATCACAGCACCTTTTCGTGTTGTACAATTTTTTTAATATGTTCGTATACTACTTTTTTCCATTGTCATACCATTTCATATATTTTGTATAGTAAAAATATTACATTATAGACTGATCGAAATCACTGCTTCTTAAAAGTGCAATTCTTGAAGTTTTTAAAAATTTATTGTTATTTACATATGTTTGTAACTGAAATGAAGCAGAATGTGCCACAGCCTCATAATAGTTTTTGATGTTTGTAAAATTTGTAATTGATGTAGATAATGTATTGCAACTATACTGTGCATTTTGTTCATAGGTTGAAATGTGCCGTATGCCTGCTCTGACCATTACTCTGAGTTTAGACCATGCAGGTCGAGGACAAGGCTTTGAGGAGAAAAATAGTGATATCGTTGCTTTTGTGTCTGGATTACTTCTTGGTAATGACCAGCAGGTTAGAAACTGGTTTGCCATGTTTGTGCGCAACAGGCAGAAGGTGATTGTTATAACTCTTATGTACTTAATTATAAAAGATTAAGTCTACAAATTCTGTTGAAGAAGTGTCTAAGAATTCTTTTGTGTTTTCAGTTGGGGGGGATTATTCAAGTTTATTTGTATATATTTTGCACAAATAAATGTTTTATGGAAATATTCTCTGTTTTTCTGTATAGAATGTATTCCAGGTAGTGACAGTTTATGAAATAAGAAAAAATAACTTTTTCTCACAATACACACTTAGACTACATTAGAGCATTAATTCTCAAAATTAAAATTTGTAATAATAAGTTCTTATTTAGTTGTTTAACAGTTTTTTACAAACAGTTGTTTCTGTGGTTTGTGCATGGATGTTTAAAACAGAAGGGAGTTGAAAACATTTCAGTTCAGTTAGTTGTCAAAGTACATTATTTCAAATATAATTTTTATATAAAAAATGTTCCAAACAACATTTTTGTTTCTAAAAAGTTCACAAAACACGTAACTGTAAATCATAGATAAATTGTGTAATATTTGACTCTCTCTCTCTCTCTCTCTCTCTCTCTCTCTCTCTCTCTCTCTCTCTCTCTCTCTCTCTCTCTCTCTCTCTCTCTCTCTCTCTCTCTCTCTCTCTCTCTCTCTCTCTCTCTCTCTCTCTCTCTCTCTCTCTCTCTCTCTCTCTCTCTCTCTCTGTGTGTGTGTGTGTGTGTGTGTGTGTGTGTGTGTGTGTGTGTGTGTGTGTGTTAAAAAACAAGAATTATTTGTTTTTTATACTAACATAAATTAGTGATGTTTGGATTTTGACAAAAATGCATGTAATAACATGTAACTAATAAGCTGTATCTTCTCCACAGAGGAATCGTGAAAGTAACGCAACTCTTCAGGCACTAAGGGATGAATTACTTCATCAGTTGCAAACCATCATAATGTTTTCTGTTGGAAATAGATTGCCAGAATCTTATGTCGTGAGGTCATCATCCTTGTTAAGGCTCTACTGTGCATTACGTGGTATTGCTGGTATAAAGTAAGTGGAGTTGAGTGCAATATCTGAATCGGTATTAGTTTAACATAAGTCCATTAATAATAGTGATATGTACATGACAAGTAAACTAAGGTTTAAGTTGAATGATTGTGAGAAATGAATGATTTTCAAACTTACAAGGATGAGTCAATGCAGGTATAAACTTTACTTCAATTAAAATAGCAATTTACGTAATTTTCAACAGTCTCTTACTTTTCAGTTCTCATGTTCCAACTGACTCAAAGTTTTATTTACTCTCAGAATATAATGTATTTGACTGAACAATAAACCATACTTGTGCAGAGTGGTCCAAGGCTTGTTTTGATGTCCATCTTGAATAAACATTATGGAAATTAAATCTGTTGTGGACGGTTTCATAGGCAGAACCATCCCTAATTCTTATGAAATCTCTTACTTCATTAATAACCACTCTTCTGTCTAACTGACCCAAGGCTGTGTCATATCACAGCATACTACTTTTTACTCTTGCTGGTGTAGCCACTTTCCAGTTTTTCAATCCAACAGACACGTAAGCAGTTGCCGAATGTTTTCAGAATTGCACTGAAAGTCTTCACTGGGCTTCAGCTCCTGACACACACAAAAAAATATTAATATGTATTAATATGAGGGGGAGATGAAATATAAACCGGAATTTTTCTTTTAAATTTTATTGACTCAAAAAAATACAAAAATTATATCACTTTCTACATAATATCCTGATTTGAAAATACATTTTTTCTATCAATTTGTTAGTTTTTTAATTCCTTCCTTGAAGAAAGAAGAGGTGTGTGTTTGCAGCCATTTGTGCATGAACTCCTCTGCCTCTGCCTCTACATCATCATCAAATCACTGTCCTCACAAAGCTTCTTTAAGTGGCTAAACAAGTGGTAGTCACAAGTCGATAAATCTGGACTGTAAGAAGGGTCTTCTAGGGTCGCCCAGTGAATTTTTTTCAGCTTCTAACATGTTAATGCAGCAGTATGGGGCCTTGCATTGTTGTAAAGAAGAATTTTGTCACACATTCATCACTGAATTATTGAGGTAGGCAGCTTTTGCATCTTCTAAAATCTTATAGTACGGTAATTGGCGGCATTCACTGTTCTTCGTTCATGAAGAAACTCTATCAACAGAACGCTTGTGGAGTTCCAAAAAATGACTGCAAGCACCTTTCCAGTTGACAAGCATGTTTTGGCCTTTCCCGGCATAGTTTCCCCCGTTCTTCCACCACTTGTTTTGATCTGTGGGTGTAGTGATGGACCCACGTTTCATCACAAGCGAGAATATGGTGCAGAAAATTCTCCCCTTCCTCCTCATAACAAATCAGGAGTCTTTCACAAATATCGAGATGAACGCGTTTTTGTTCCTGGGTAAGAAGACAAGGAACCCACCTGGCAGATACTTTCTGATAATTAAGTTATTGTTGATGACTGCTTGAACACTTCCATAACTTATTCTGACCACTGAAGCAATTTCTGAAATTTGTATGCGCTTATCTGAATCAGTAAGATTATGAACACCAAGATTATTTTATTCTGTGATACTTGTTCATGGTCGTGGTTACGGGAATTGGTTTTCCACAGTTTTCCACCCAGTAAAAAATGTTGTACCAATGAAACAATTGATGCTTTGAAAAGTTAGTTCATTATATTGTGCTCAAAGTCTTCTCAAATTTTTGGCAGGCTTAGTTCTGTGGCAATAAATTTGATTATGATGTATTGTGCAATGGACGAACATACCCTTACTAGTCAGTGTGGTACTGACAAGACGTGAGAGTTGTGCTGTGAGTCAGGGAGAGAGGCTGACTTTTCAGGTGTTCCCACCAATAGCTGCTCAAGGCTGCACTATGCTACCTAAATTTACTCAACACTGAACAAGAATTCCGGTTCATATTTGATCCACCCTTGTAACTTAAGAAATAAATGTGATAACACATTAAACAATAGAGTATCTGCATAAGAGAGCAGTTGAAATGGAAGAGTCATAAATTGTGTACTGATTCATAAAAACAGAAAACATTTTGAAGGACAGTGTCTATTTTTTGAATTTCCAATGTCAGGTAAGCAAACAAGTTTAAATCAGCTAAATTTGTAGGAATTTCAAGATTTAGTTCCTTCCTTTCCCCTAATGTACAGTTCTGTTACTTTGTTCTCCAGCAAATGTAGGCATAAGAATGTACCATAATTCTGTTAAACACAGGAACTGATTCGTATAGGCAGATAGAAACAATTTGTGTGTCAAGTATATTGATCTAAATCTTCATAACTTCTGAACAGGGCAGCACTGTTCATTATAGAAATTTTGGTACAAGATTAGTAAAATTTTAATTTCCACACCCATTACATAGAAGGTCTATTATTGGGAAGTATTTTAACTATAAACTTGATGATAGAAATTCAACACTGGCTTAGAGATGCGCAGTGTACAAACACCTCGTTGCAAGGCTAACAGAATTTTCATTCATTTCGCACACACACACACAACAGTCTTGTACAGTGTCTCATAGTGTGAACATCTGCTGGCTAGAAGCATATGTGTGACAGAGACAGAGGTAGTGTGTGAGTTAGATGGTGCACTGTTATCACGTTGTCTCCCCTCTTGCCTGTGTATACAACTTAGCTATACTTTAAATGGGGGTAATTCATTCACTGGGTCGGTGCAGCTCAGCGACCAAGAAAGACTGTCACAATTCTACCTACTTGTATTTTAAATAAGAATGCATAGGATTTTTAAAATTTCTAGAATTGAAAAATACTCTACTTGTTGTATGGGAGTGTCAACTAAGAGAAATTTTGTTGAATTAAATAAAGACTAAATACAAAAATACCACTTTGCGCATGTGCAGCATGTGTGTTGTAATAATTCAGTTAATAAGAAAAGTAAGAAGAAAGAAAATAAGCCCCGTTACTACCTTTATTTACTTACTTACCTTCAGAAGATTCCAAAAAACCAAAAGCTCTTTGGTCACCACCACATTTTTATAGGAGGAAATGTGGAAACCGTATCAACTTTCCCTGTGAAAACAATTTAAAATAAAAACTTTCCCGTATCAGAAGACTCAAGATTCATTAGACGAACTATTTGAGCACATAGTATAGATTATGGCGAGGTAACGTAAAAATAACTTAACGCATATTCGTTATAGTTCACACAAATGTATTAATTGATAAATTAATTTGTTCATTTATATGACTGATATAAAATTCTCTCTCTCTCTCTCTCTCTCTCTCTCTCTCTCTCTCTCTCTCTCTCTCTCTCTCTCTCTCTCTCTCTCTCTCTCGTAGAGTAAAAACTTGGTAATGGTAAGTAACTTATAAAACTTCACTGAGGTGATTATACTACATTATTGCAGGTCTACATGTTTATACTCGGGGGAACCGAGTTACCGTAACTTTTAACACTGTTCGGTGAGTATTTTTAATACTTTTAAAAACTTAAAAATTCAATGTTTAATAAACTTTAAACTGGGCACAGCCTTCTTGAGTCGCTACAGTCGCCCCTAGCTGTGCATACTGTTTGGCATCAAAACTGCGACTGCTGCTATACTTTTGAACTTATTTTAAACTCTTCATTTGTCCAAGGCACAACTAACAAATACTTTGCTATGCTACATTTTGTTATCCAGGCACTGACGTCTATACTGCTTGTTGTTGAAACTGCGACTGGGCTGACGCTTGTTTGCGTCTCTTTTCCCCGTTCCTCCACTAAAACCAGTTTAATCCAGATCCCCTGTGAGAAAATCGGCCAGTGTGGCTGATGTAATGCTCCTTGGGCGTGTGAAACCGACTGTTAGGCATGCACAGCTGCCGAAATAATTACGCATTTCCCAGTCCAAAAGTCATATACAAAAAATTGCATCCTCTCGCTTTCTGATGTCTCTCACACACGAAAATATGTTTTTGCATTACATTGAAAATCTGTTTTTACATTTTTATGGTGCGCTTCATGAAATGCATCATTACAGTGTGTGTGTGTGTGTGTGTGTGTGTGTGTGTGTGTGTGTGCGTGTGTGCGTGCGTGCGTGTGTGTGTGTGTGTGTGTGTGTGTGTGTAGGGGGTAGTGAGGGGGGAGACAGTGGGCAATATCAGATGCAAGAAAGTAAAAGGATAAAAAAGTAAAACAATAATTTTTGAATGTAAAATGTCCTTTATAAACAATTGAAATATTACGTCATGTGTGTTACAGTAAGAGTGATCTAACAGCAAGAGTAACCATGTAACTTAGTCTATTTCAGTATGGGTCAAAAGTTATAAATAACAAGTCAGATTAGAAAAATATTATTTTGTCTTGCTAGTACACAGACATGCTTAGTTTTTATACACATTGTGTGTGTGGGTGTATTGTAAGTGGTCTACTTTCCTGTGTGCCAGTTACTTAGGTATTGGCCAGCAAGACGGATATAGACAATGTGATGAACATAAATAACTAAAAAATTTATTTACAACTTGATGAGTAATAGTTCTAGTGAAACAATATCTTATCTTTTATGTATTGTTCACTCTCAGTGTACTGAACGTTATAATGACACTGTGTGTGTGTGTGTGTGTGTGTGTGTGTCCTGCAATTAAATGGCAATGGTTTTTACGTTTGCATAGTTTCGGTAATAAAAATTCGAACATGTTTGGAAGGCCCACATTGTCTTATCAGAACTGTCAATAGATGTTTTGCCCACACTATGATTTTATAGTTTTAAAGACTAATCATAAAACTTAATTTAGGTTCCAAGAAGAAGAAGTATCTCTGATTGTGCAGCTTGTAACATCACATCCACCTCCCACACCATCAGGTGTAAGGTTTGTCTCCCTTGGATTATGTATGCTCATCGCATGCCCATCACTCATTGCTCTCAAGGAACATGAAATAAAGTGCATTGAGTGGGTCCAGTGGCTTGTACATGAAGAGGCATATTTTGAGAGGTAAAGATGAATGGTACTGTTAACTTAAATGTTAAAATTAAGTGTTTACATATTTATAGTAACAAATTTATTACTAACATAGGACATATGTTTATTTAGTAACAATATATTTAGTAACAAAAGCATATTTTTCTTTTGCAATATAAGACTTATTTTTCTTTACACTGGTTTTCCCAAACATTAGTCGCTTGAGCCCATGTATAGTGTTGAAATTTTGTTGTATAACCCTCATAGTACATGTTCAGTAGCTGTTGTTTTGGTAGAGAATTATGTGTTATAACTGTAAGAGTTCAACAATATTATTCATTGATGCACTCAGGAAGAAGGCCTGTAGTCCTCCAAATGGAACCCACCTTTACTGAAAGATTTTTTTTTTTCTATCACAAGCATCAGAATGTGCCATGCACACTCTCATGTTTGGATATTCTGACAATGTTATATTACAAAGTATAGGCAGACATAGTTATAATAAATATAATAAACCTCTGCTCAGTAGTCTGTAAAGGACCAAGGCATACCGCTCGGCTTTTGTGTTTTGTGGAACGGTTGCATGGCTAGTACAACGTATCGCCAGCCACTATTTGCGGTATTTATAGCCAGGAGGCACTGCTGTTATCTCAGTTGGCTACTCAGTTCTGCCTCACGACGCTTAGTGCACACCGTACAGAGCCTCTGCCGGGAATTGAACCCAGGACCATGCACATATGAATCGCCCGTGCTAGGCCACTAGACCACCTGGAAGCTCAGGCAGATATAGTATGATGCAATTTCCTCTCTTGAGTTTCACTAGAGACATGAATGGCAGCTGTTAGGTGCCAAGATATTCATACAGTTTGGGAGTAAATGATGTACTGTAATCTTATGGTACCAATCAAAGTATTTTTCTCTCATCTTTCTTGTGGTATGGGTCTTGTGCAGAAACTGCAAACCTGCTGGTTTTTTCCCTACATGCTTCCTATATTTCCATAAATCGTTAATACACAATAATTTTTAGTATATGACCAATTTAATTATTCATATAAGAGTCTTAAAACAATAGTACAGTCATATTTTTTTGTAGTAGCAAGTATAACATTTTGTTAGTACCTCCCTAAAATGATGTCCTAGGTGCATTATCATTTAATTCCTCTAACTGAGGTGAATTTAGGTTAATAATTATATATAGTAGTAATAAAAATTATTATTATCATTAATATTATTATCTGTGACCCCCCCCCCCCAGTTTAGGAAACACTCCAAATTGTATGTACTGTGATGTGTTACATGTACATGCATGCATGCATGTGAAGATTGATGTTTTGTTACCAGATTGTTATATGGATTTGTAATGTTAAATGTGTCATGACTAATGATTTTGATACAGTGATCTAAAATAAATATTATTACAATATTTTTAATAATTATGAAGTACAATCTAATATGGGTTTGAATACAATACCAGTATACCAGTACAAACCAAATACTTTTATCGTTACAATATATACATTTCACAAATGGACATATAATCTTTTCTGCATAGTAATCAGTTCTGTTGTTCTTGATGACAGTCAGGGCAAGTGTATGTTTTATGTTGAGCGCTCTGAGCTATTGATTTTTCACAGGTACCATCTACCTTATAGTCTTCCAATTTTTTTCTGCGAGGACAGAATGCACAAAAACACTTGTTGATGGGTGTTTTGTTTCTGTAGAAGCAGCAATTCCTCCCATTCTTTCCAGTGAATTTTTTTAAGTTTAATGATAAATTTGGAATTGAAGCTTGTTATAGAGATGTGGTCTCATTAAGCTCGAAAGCCAATCCCTTCAAAAAGTTTCTGCTAATCATAGATTTATTTGTATTGCTGGAGAATATTATGTGACTGTTTATGCCAATGCTCAATAAGTAAAACATATTGTTAATTGTCACCAGCAATTTATCCTCAACACCAAGTATTCTGCCTTTAGTTCGTCAGCTGTGTTGATTTATGGTTTTAATAGCTCTCTAGTACTGTTAATGTTGTCATCATTATGAAGAGTGAATAGCAGTATTACACATTTATTTGGCTTACGAACATAAGATACTAGAGTGCCCGCGAGAATGCAAAAATTCTGCTGTAAATTGGACAAGCCTTTGTGTTAACGGCAGAATCTTCCTTTTATTTTTTCTAAGTGTACCAACCAGTGTTGGATTCAGTTGAAGAAGATCTTCTGTAAGTAGAAGTGCAAGTCTAATGTTACATTTTGCCCAGTGTCAGCGATTGGTCCAGTAATTTGTTTTACAACACTACTTGCAGTGTTATCAAGTGTATAAGGTCCTTTTGGCTGTTTATTGGCATAAATGTCCCCAAGTTAGTTGTGTAACATGTACAGACATCTACTAATGCGTACACCTTAATCCTGTACTTGGCTGGTTTGTTACGAATGTACTGTTGAAACTTATAATGGCCTGGAAAACCCTCTAACATCTCATGCACAGTTGTATGTTGACCATCCTGATAATTGGATAAGCACCTCCTAACAAACTCTTCAACTATGTCTTTTCTGGAGTGAGATTGTCAATCAGCTTTCATCTGTTATATTCATGAATATTATCAAATCATAACGCACACAGCAGCAAATAACATAATCTTGTAGACAGTGTTTCAGATTGTTGATCTGAAACACTCAGGAGCAGTCCCATCATCTATAAATAATTCTTATAAATTTGTGTGACTTTCCTTTTTTATACCAGCCATATATAAATTATTCGAAGCAAGGCCAGCAATTCCTCAAAATTAGTGTCACCACTGTAGTCTCGCTCATGACTGTACCTTTCCTGGAACTCAGCCAAACAAATATTTGTGTACCTTACAACAGTCTGGACCATTTCATCTAAAAAAAAAAACAGTTTTCAACAATCAGTTATTGACACCTGAAAGATGTATTACAATATTGTTTTCTTTTAGTACACACAGCAGTATGGGGACAGTGCACCAGCAACTTTGTTGTGTTGTCTTTTCCCAAATATATAGGTCCCGGTAATATACCTTCTTCATTGTCTGATTCATCATCATATGATTGCTCAGTATCAGTACAGTGGTGACTCTTTCCTGATTCTCCATCACTATGTGTTTCAGTATCTTGAACATCATTTTGTTCTGATGTATCAACAGCATCTTTTATAATTTTATAAAGAAAACTACAAACTTGTTTTCGTGATTTTCACTCGTCATATATTTAAAAACTATAATAACCACGACAGCTGTTTCGGCACACAGTGCCTTCTTCAGATGGTAAGAGCTGACTAGTTACGTACAATAAAATATCACATAAAGCCAGTGCTATGAAAACGATAATCGACTTAAGTTAGAACAATAAACAATACACATAACATATACACAACTATATACAAATTAGAAAGGAACGTACATTTACTTATATAATTTCAAATTTAAAAGCGGAGAGCTATTTAAATCAGTTTGGTTATTCAAAAGCAAACCTAAATCTTTACGCTTATTAATTTCGAGGGCTTCAAGTAAATCAAGTTTTTTACCTTTTTCCCATACATGTAAAATTTTAAAGTTATCATTAAAATTATGATCATTTTCTGACAAATGATTCGCATAATTAGATTTACCATCCTGATATCTCAAACTATAATTGTGATCGTACATTCTTTTTGAAAACGATCTTCCAGACTGGCCAATATAAATTTTGTCACAAGACCCACACGATAACTCATATACTCCTGACTTTTGAAATTTCTCTACTTTACTCTTATTGTTCTTAATATATCTATCTAGAGAAGATTTCGTCCTAAAAGCTATATTTACATGCTTCTGAGTAAAGTATTTACCAATTTTATCTGATACAGTACCTATATAATTAAGTGTGTGGAACTTTTCCTTATGTGTTGGAATAGGATACACCAATCTTAATGTTTGTAAATATAGTTTTTTATTCAACAACTGATCTATTAGATTTGACTGATAACCGTTGTTAACTGCTATTTGTTTTATAATGTTAAGTTCTTTTTGAAAATCTGAATCTAAAAGTGGGATACTAATAAGTCTATGAATATAACTATGAAAAGCTGCTAACTTGTGTGAGTATGGATGTGCAGACGTGTTGTGTATAACCATATCCGTATGCGTAGGTTTATGGAAAATGCTAAAATTGAGTTTATTATTTTGTTTTATAATTGAAAGATCTAAAAAGTTAATACTATCATTTACTTCAATTTCTATTGTAAAGCTTATGTTTTTATGTAAATCGTTAATAAAATTAAGAAAATTCTGTAATTGCCTACGCGTACCAAGAAAGACTGCCAACACATCATCCACATATCTGTACCAAAACATGAACAATTTAAAATACGGATGAGCTCTTATTTTGGTTTCTAAATAATCCATAAATATTTCAGAAGCCAGGGGGCTGAGGGGGTTACCCATAGCAAGCCCTTCTTTACCCACATAAATTTTCCCATCATATTCACAATAATTTTGATTCAAACAAACCTTCGATAAATTTAAAATATCCTCTCTCATCCTAGGATTGTTACAATTCTTTTCCAATAATTTTTCCACAATGTCAACAACATCAGCCGGTGGAATACTAGGGAACAAATTTTTAACGTCAAAAGATAATAAAATTGCTTTATCTGGTATATACAATTCCTGAATTTTATTAACTAGATCTAATGAATTTTTAATACTGTGTGTGGATATAAATTTGCATTGGGTCTGGATAATTTTAATTAGTTTTATGGATAATTTAACATTAGGTGCATTTACATATGACACGACTGGTCTAATAGGATGGTTATCTTTGTGCAAATTAATTAAAGAATAAAGTTTAGGAGGTTGAGGGTTCATTACAGATAAAAAATGTAAATCAAAAACATTAAAAAATGAAGACTCCTTGATAGCCTTTTTAACCTGTCTTTGAAATTTAAGCGTTGGATTAATGTCACTGGCTTCGTAAGCGTTAAAGAAATCTAGAGTTTTATTGACATACTCAGCTTTGTCAATAGCAATAACCGTGTTACCCTTATCAGCACGAGTGAATATTATATTATGATCTCGTGTTTTTTTCCCGATGGAACAAATAGTTAATCTATTTTTGTCATTAAAACTCTTTTTAATATTTTGTTTAGCATAAAAATTATTTAATTTATCAGCTATAATATGCTTATTCAATAGGTTAGGTTGGGAAGAGTCTTTTTGTGACTTATTGTGATTATTGCATGCTAACTCACAATCCACACCCAACATTTCAAATTCTTGTTTATAATTTAACGGTTTTATATTATACTTGAAGCCCTTTTCAATTAATTTAGTTTCTCTCTCATTAAAATTAACATTAGTTAAATTCATAAAACGATTATAAAATGTATGGTTCGAAAATTTTCTTTTGCTAAAACTTTTCTTATTATTATTAACAACCGAAGACTTTAAATTGTTTAATTTCCGAACTTGATTCAAGTATTCTTTATGAACAATCTTTTGTACATTAATTCTAACCTTAAAATCTAAAATGTCAAACACTATATTATTTAATCTTTTTAATAATTCTGTATGAGTAAATTTCAGGTAAATGCAACAAACGTCTCTTTTGTTATATTCTAACTTCATATCTTGTACAATCCATCTTCTAATCCCCGCTGAAATAGCTTTGAATATAGCTATAAATTATTTGAAGTATGCTAAAACTAGTAACTTGGCCTTATGGTATTTTAAATTATTGCTACGTACAAAAATTACATCACAGAACATTTGGTTCTTCAAGCAGTGTCTAACAAATAGTTTAACGCCACACTATATGAAGTTGAAGACGAGCAATAGGAGTATTTCTGCGACGAAAGCTATTTCAGCGGGGATTAGAAGATGGATTGTACAAGATATGAAGTTAGAATATAACAAAAGAGACGTTTGTTGCATTTACCTGAAATTTACTCATACAGAATTATTAAAAAGATTAAATAATATAGAGTTTGACATTTTAGATTTTAAGGTTAGAATTGATGTACAAAAGATTGTTCATAAGGAATACTTGAATCAAGTTCGGAAATTAAACAATTTAAAGTCTTCGGTTGTTAATAATAATAAGAACCTTATTCCCGTCTTCCCTCGACTCGTGTTACAAAAAATTCCTATAATTTAGATTAATATAGAATGTCACAATATAGAGTTTTAAAAATACTAAACAGTAATAAAGCCATTACTACTATAGCAAAAAGTTGAAAGAAAATAGTTTGTAAAATTTAAAATATTAAAAAAACATTGTATGCTCTAAAACACACACAAATACAAAAATTACTAGTCTTTAAAAAAAATATTCAAAATTTGATGGTGCAATTGGTTGTGTGATTAGAGAACTTCTCACAAAGTTGCACTGCTTGAAAAACCAACTTGTAAAACTTACAGACACGTCACAACCAGTATGCAGCCAAAGACAGCACTGACACAGCAACAGTCCCAAAGTCAGCTAGACAAAGAGACATCCCCACCACTTACCACCTTGCTGGACATTTCATATGAAAAAATCAGTGTGAGAGAAAATCTCATAAAGTGACCTGTGACAGGTTAAATTTTTAAATTTTAATTATTTTCCCTCTAGTGAGACTTGAGCAAATGGAAAATTGCCTTAAAATATTGAATATAAAGATAAAAACTCACCTCATCCTGTATGTCGCCATGATTAAAGAAAATTTGAAGGCACAACCAGGTTCCTTTAGGATAAAAGGATTGACGGAATGACAGGGATTACCCATATAGTAGACTAGAAAGAGAGTAGCAATAATAAATAGAATAATAATACGGTGTTTTAAGGTACTATTTTGCTGGAACTGCCCGCCGTAAAGGTTGACAGTTGCAGTGAGCAGTCGCCTACATGTTTACGTGTTTTTAAATAGTAGGTATTTTGTTGCAACTGCTGGGCTGTCAGTGGCTGTGACATCACAACGGCTGGCCGTCAACTGCTGCGGTTTGACAGCTCGGCAACCAGTCGAGACGGCCAACCGTGACAGTCTGTACTCTTGTTTTCCGTTTGCTTTCAGTTTGTCCTGTCAAAAAATTCAATTTTGAGACCAGCTGTGAAATGTCTCAATCTGAGTTTTACATTCTTGGTTCACATGAAATTTTGAGCGCTACTCTATCACTGAACTACTAGCTGAAGGATCACAGCTTCATTTTGTTTTATTTGTCTCCAAGTCACGTTTATTAACTAATTAGAATTAATATTTTTATTTTTATTTTTTTACGCGTCGTTTTAGAAATTAAAACAGATAAGTCACAAGACGGAAAGTTAATACAGGTAATGCCTAATATTAATTCTAATTAGTTGATCACAGCTTATTGATATGAGAGGCAACCATAATAAAACTCTAAAAGATGTTTTAATCAAACTACATGCTCTTGTTGACTGATTTCCTAAAAAAATTATCATTCCTCGTCTCATCTTATAGTCCATTTATTTGTGGATTCATGGAAGAATTTCATGTGTTCAGGGAATCATGTTCTGGACAAAACTGAAACCACACATTGGTAAGGTTATTAATGAGTCTAAGTATAAATGGGGGGTTTCAAATAATACACCACTACTTTCCAATCCACGGTCATAGGTTTTTTCCTTGTGACGGGAACTTTCTAGTTGTAAAAAGAGTTATTCGCAGTCATGAAGTGGAATGTTTACACACCATTTCAGTATGATGAAATGATAAGAAGTTCTAAAACAACAGGGCCATTATTTGAAGTAAAATTAGTGGAAAGTCAACAAATATTAAATTTTATAGAGTGGTGGGCTAAATTTTTCAAAAGAAGTACTAAAAGCTTGCACAGTTGAGACATGATACGTTCAACATAAGCAAATATAAACATTTAATTTACAAGGAAGAACAAAGGGAATTGTGCTAGAACATGAGTTTATTGATATTATTCACACTGAAATGTTCAAGACTTACAAGGGGGTAATGCTTTACTTCCTGTTAGCAATATCTACGATAAGAAAGTTCCTATAAATGATAAGGAGAGATCAGATGTGGCAAAAATTCTTCAGTATATATCAAATTAATATAGAGAATTTTACAGAAATATTATTCATTTTGTTTTAATTGTCTCCAAGTCACGTTACTAAATATTTAGAATTACATGTCTGTCGGCATCCAGGTCACTTATAATGACAAATAATAAATAAATATATTTACCTTTTTCCTGTCTCGTGACCACATTAAATAATAATATCATTGCGTTAATACATGTGGTCACGAGACAGGAAAAATGTAATAATATTTATTTATTATTTAGAATTAATATTAGGCAATTACCTGTATTAACTTCCGTCTTGTGACTTATTTGGTTTTTTTCTTAAAACGACGCGTTTCGAGAATAAATTCTCATCATCAGGTTTCAATACTATAAAAACATCAAATTCACCCAAAAGGGGTCGTCAACTAGTTAAAACACACAAACACAAAAACACCACACATAATTTATGCACCACACCACGATGCGCATCGGACTGTGTCGGTGTTAAATTATGTGTGGTGTTTTTTTGTTTGTGTGTTTTAACTAGTTGACGACCCCTTTTGGGTGAATTTGATGTTTTTATAGTATTGAAACCTGATGATGAGAATTTATTCTCGAAACGCGTCGTTTTAAGAAAAAAACCAAATAAGTCACAAGACGGAAGTTAATACAGGTAATTGCCTAATATTAATTCTAAATATTTAGAAATATTATGTTGTATCCTGCATCTAATACACAGAAAGAAAATTATGAACTACTAAGTGATTAAAGTGGTATTAAAATGGAAAAAGGAAAACACTTGTTACTTTTACTTTTTATAATTTTGCTTGTTTTCATAATAATATACGTCAAGATTAAAATTTTACAAACGGACAAGAGAAAAACCTTAGTTATATTTAGTATTTGTATTTTTATTTGTTATTTTATAATATGGAAAACATAAAAAGATTACTGTGAATCTAAGAAAATCTCCAAAGAACAGTAAAATAGTAAGTAAAACATTTAATTATGATTTTTTAAAAGATTTTATCTGTTATCAGTTGGAACTGAGATCAAAAAGGAAAAGATTCCACAAAGCTTACTATCATACAACAGTTTTCTTGTTAAAATTATGCTAATATTATTATTTGGGACCTTTAATTATTTTTTTATTGAGTAACTTTATAATTGGAAGTTATAAAAAAAATATAGTCACTCAATTATCTACAAAACAGTTTTTTATTGATTTTTGAAAATGATGATCCGTGGAATGTTTTCCTCCTTCTTCTCACCCATTCAATTACTTTGCACAGAGTAACTGCAAGTCTGTCCTCTTTATTAATCAGGTCTTGTACCGCATTAGTAATTTTCTAGACAAATCTTCCAGAAAACTCAAAAACAAAGGTAAACTGCGACAGGATAAGTCTAAAAAACTTTCTGAATATCTCTTCATCGTTTTTCAAATATTTTCTTATCAGTGATACGAAATATCCTTCGTATATTTCTACTCCAATAAAAGTTCATTTGAGCAAACTCTTGATAAAGTGCCTCTAATTTCTTCTTTTTCCTGAAGCACGAAGGTTGCAAATGTGTCTAAATCGATTTGAAACAATATCAGACACAGACGTAACCAGCAACGTGTTTCGCTGGAGCTGACAGCAAGCTGTGGGCAGCGGCGGTAAGCAGTTTGAACGAAACAGTCCTGCAGTCGCTGCCAGCCATTACTGCTGACAGTTACTGCCAACCGTAGTGGTGGGCGGTTCCAGCAAAATAGTACCTTTAGATTGCTCATATGTTGGCCATTTGTTGGTGAGACAGTCTCTAGCTTGCTGCTTGGGGATCTAGATCCTGAGTAAAGCATGCTATAATATGCATTTGGTAGGCCACGTGAGTTGGATCTCTGGACTCATTAATTGAGATCGACTATGTAATAATTTACATGCTCCAAAACTGACCCCTCCTCCTGTTGGCCCCATTGGGTGGCTAACTGAGCGTAACAGGATCAAAAGCGCAACAACAGCGTGCACGCGCACGCACACACACACAATATAACAAGAGTAATAACTATTAAAAGACACTCATGACCCAAGACCCAAAATAAACACAGAAAACAAAGTCCCAAAAAAGGTATAAAATTAAATCACTCCAACGATAATGGCAGATGCGTGTACGATGGTGTCCTTATATAAGACAGATTCCCTTAAATAATACAGTCTATCGTAATCAATTCCTGTACTAACAATTGGAAGTGAAGGGGGTGAGTGGCCAGATAAAAGTCGCCTAACAAAGGATACAATGGGAGGTACTTGACCTGGGCACACATGGTGCAGAAAAAACTCCTAATGATTTGCCATTAATAAAAACCATTTACTAATGGCCCTAACATCTGATTAAACAGAATGCATCGACAAAATTGCCAGCCACTGAATTCTCAGGTGAGTTGTATGACTAGTCACAGTATCCCGGAATTCTCCAGAGAAGCAGACCCTGAACATATCAGCATATATATTTAATGACCAACCGCCTAAGGGAGAGTGGCAACAGTACAATCCTTGAATGCGACGTGACCAATTTCACAATAAATTAAACACTCCAACCAAATGACACCAGGAGGAAGCGTCTGCATAAAAGGCGGACTACACTGCAGTCATACAGTACTGATAATCAGGTTTCAAGGTCACCACTATATTTCCCCAGCAGAGTAGAAGCTGACGGCCAAATGGATTGGTCTTCAAGAAAGAATGGAGGACCAGGCCACCCCAAATTGTGATCAATAACAACTTCATCCAAAAGACAACAGGAAGTGCAGTCAGCATGATTTACATGAGAGGAAATGTGTAGCCAAGATGGCCTAGCAGAAACTTTTGCACAATGGTAAAGGATCATCATCTTGCAGAGGAATCAAAGGTGCTGTCTGTGCCACACAACTAGCCACTGGAACCTGATGGAACACCGCACAGAGTCAATGAGCACAAAATGCATCAGGTGGTATTAGCGTCAGCGAACATTCTAAGACAAAAAGTAATGGGAGGTGAAGGCAGAGCCCATAATAACAAAACCAAATTTGGTCCCAACAGAGGTTGGACGACCAGACCCTAAGGGAACAACCTGCCCTTTAAGAACAGCTGACACCAAATCTGCTCCCAACAAAACATCCATTTGCAGAACATGTGTCAAAGGTATGATTGGCAAGAACCAACCTCTTTGCAGCCTCCGTAACAACAGGTGACAGTACAAAATGAGTACTGTGGGTAAAGTACATTACAACAGAGATGTGAGTAAGGGTGATCACCTCTCCTCCTAATGCCTGAATGGCTAGCTGATAACCACCATGAGAGAGTCTCTGAGCAGTCCCAATACTGTCAACGACCAATATGCTGAACACATGCAGACATCCCAACTGCACACAGTGGTCTGAAATAAATGAGGCTTGAGACGCAGAATCCAGAATAGCTCTGGGAATGATAAGTTCTTCATTGGAGCGCTGAGATACCAGGCATGCAACCAACAACACTCCCCTATTTTCTTCTGTGGAGGTGGCAAGAGTTTGTTGAGGGTTCACAAAGACGGGGGGGGGGGGGACAAGGGTTTATCATCTTTTTTGGTGACTGTTCATTGGCAGCTGCCTTGTTATGAAAATGAAGAAGTGTGTTGTATGAAATGCCACTGCAAACCACAAACCTACCAGGATATTTTTCCGTATGGACAGATAAGAAGCAAACCGTGCATAATTTCAAGTGTTTGACCTGTTTATAGCAGTCAGACAAGGTCAGAAATTTCTTACATTTCACAGTAGGATGATTTGACTTACAGAGGGGATATTTTTGTCTGGAGTCATGGTTATATTTCATATTGCTTTTGTTTCATCAAATGATCCTTGTGTTGTAATTCTGAATACTTACTATAATAAGTGTTACAAAACTCTTATTTCTGTATGGTCTGTTGTTGCACTAGTCATAGTACCTTTTTATTTTTTAAAATAAATAAATAGTTATTTGTTACACTAGATGCTTCTGTATATGGCATTTAGGTAAACATATTAAATAAAACTGTACACTACATTGTGTGTGTGTGTGTCAGGGGGGGGGGTTGACACTTGTCTCATTTTCTTAGAGTCTATATTATTGTTATAGTGTAAGGGAATAAACGTTTTTACAAATAACCCAACAAAAATATACTACCTTACTTACCCTGGTTATCGCCAACTGTCCGACGCACTTACCTTAAAAAACCCCATCAGAAGATTCCACACAGCCCTCAAGGTCGCCATCATATTTTATAGACCAAATATGGAAACTATTACACTTCTCCCCAAAAGAAATAATTTATTCTCCCTTAATTCAGAACTTACCCAGATTCGTTAGACGAGTTTTTCGGCACAGAAAACTAGGATATGGTTAGCATATTTTGCAAGTTTTAGCATACTTCAAATAATTTATACTGGAGGCCTTTACTTGATGAAAATCCATTTTTATAATTTTATAAAGAAAACTACAAACTTGTTTTCGTGACCATTTTTATAATTTTATAAAGAAAACTACAAACTTGTTAAAACTAGTAACTTGGCCTTATGGTATTTTAAATTATTGCTACGTAGAAAAATTACATCACAGAACATTTGGTTCTTCAAGCAGTGTCTAACAAATAGTTTAACGCCACACTATATGAAATTGAAGATGAGCAATAGGAGTATTTCTGCGACGAAAGCTATTTCAGCGGGGATCAGAAGATGGATTGTACAAGATATGAAGTTAGAATATAACAAAAGAGACGTTTGTTGCATTTACCTGAAATTTACTCATACAGAATTATTAAAAAGATTAAATAATATAGAGTTTGACATTTTAGATTTTAAGGTTAGAATTGATGTACAAAAGATTGTTCATAAAAAATACTTGAATCAAGTTCAGAAATTAAACAATTTAAAGTCTTCGGTTGTTAATAATAATAAGAAAAGTTTTAGCAAAAGGAAATTTTCGAACCATACATTTTATAATCGTTTTATGAATTTAACTAATGTTAATTTTAATGAGAGAGAAACTAAATTAATTGGAAAGGGCTTCAAGTATAATATAAAGCCGTTAAATTATAAACAAGAATTTGAAATGTTGGGTGTGGATTGTGAGTTAGCATGCAATAATCACAATAAGTCACAAAAAGACTCTTCCCAACCTAACCTATTGAATAAGCATATTATAGCTGATAAATTAAATAATTTTTATACTAAACAAAATATTAAAAAGAGTTTTAATGACAAAAATAGATTAACTATTTGTTCCATCGGGAAAAAAACACGAGATCATAATATAATATTCACTCGTGCTGATAAGGGTAACACGGTTATTGCTATTGACAAAGCTGAGTATGTCAATAAAACTCTAGATTTCTTTAACGCTTACGAAGCCAGTGACATTAATCCAACGCTTAAATTTCAAAGACAGGTTAAAAAGGCTATCAAGGAGTGTTCATTTTTTAATGTTTCTGATTTACATTTTTTATCTGTAATGAACCCTCAACCTCCTAAACTTTATTCTTTAATTAATTTGCACAAAGATAACCATCCTATTAGACCAGTCGTGTCATATGTAAATGCACCTAATGTTAAATTATCCAAAAAACTAATTAAAATTATCCAGACCCAATGCAAATTTATATCCACACAAAGTATTAAAAATTCATTAGATCTAGTTAATAAAATTCAGGAATTGTATATACCAGATAAAGCGATTTTATTATCTTTTGACATTAACAATTTGTTCCCTAGTATTCCACCGGCTGATGTTGTTGACATTGTGGAAGAATTATTGGAAAAGAATTGTAACAATCCTAGGATGAGAGAGGATATTTTAAATTTATCGAAGGTTTGTTTGAATCAAAATTATTGTGAATTTGATGGGAAAATTTATGTGGGTAAAGAAGGGCTTGCTGTGGGTAACCCCCTCAGCCCCTTGGCTTCTGAAATATTTATGGATTATTTAGAAACCAAAATAAGAGCTCATCCGTATTTTAAATTGTTCATGTTTTGGTACAGATATGTGGATGATGTGTTGGCAGTCTTTCTTGGTACGCGTAGGCAATTACAGAATTTTCTTAATTTTATTAACGATTTACATAAAAACATAAGCTTTACAATAGAAATTGAAGTAAATGATAGTATTAACTTTTTAGATCTTTCAATTACAAAACAAAATAATAAACTCAATTTTAGCATTTTCCATAAACTTACGCATACGGATATGGTTATACACAACACGTCTGCACATCCATACTCACACAAGTTAGCAGCTTTTCATAGTTATATTCATAGACTTATTAGTATCCCACTTTTAGATTCAGATTTTCAAAAAGAACTTAACATTATAAAACAAATAGCAGTTAACAACGGTTATCAGTCAAATCTAATAGATCAGTTGTTGAATAAAAAACTATATTTACAAACATTAAGATTGGTGTATCCTATTCCAACACATAAGGAAAAGTTCCACACACTTAATTATATAGGTACTGTATCAGATAAAATTGGTAAATACTTTACTCAGAAGCATGTAAATATAGCTTTTAGGACGAAATCTTCTCTAGGTAGATATATTAAGAACGATAAGAGTAAAGTAGAGAAATTTCAAAAGTCAGGAGTATATGAGTTATCGTGTGGGTCTTGTGACAAAATTTTTATTGGCCAGTCTGGAAGATCGTTTTCAAAAAGAATGTACGATCACAATTATAGTTTGAGATATCAGGATGGTAAATCTAATTATGCGAATCATTTGTCAGAAAATGATCATAATTTTAATGATAACTTTAAAATTTTACATGTATGGGAAAAAGGTAAAAAACTTGATTTACTTGAAGCCCTCGAAATTAATAAGCGTAAAGATTTAGGTTTGCTTTTGAATAACCAAACTGATTTAAATAGCTCTCCGCTTTTAAATTTGAAATTATATAAGTAAATGTACGTTCCTTTCTAATTTGTATATAGTTGTGTATATGTTATGTGTATTGTTTATTGTTCTAACTTAAGTCGATTATCGTTTTCATAGCACTGGCTTTATGTGATATTTTATTGTACGTAACTAGTCAGCTCTTACCATCTGAAGAAGGCACTGTGTGCCGAAACAGCTGTCGTGGTTATTATAGTTTTTAAATATATGACGAGTGAAAATCACGAAAACAAGTTTGTAGTTTTCTTTATAAAATTATAAAAATGGATTTTCATCAAGTAAAGGCCTCCAGTATAAATTATTTGAAGTATGCTAAAACTAGTAACTTGGCCTTATGGTATTTTAAATTATTGCTACGTACAAAAATTACATCACAGAACATTTGGTTCTTCAAGCAGTGTCTAACAAATAGTTTAACGCCACACTATATGAAGTTGAAGACGAGCAATAGGAGTATTTCTGCGACGAAAGCTATTTCAGCGGGGATTAGAAGATGGATTGTACAAGATATGAAGTTAGAATATAACAAAAGAGACGTTTGTTGCATTTACCTGAAATTTACTCATACAGAATTATTAAAAAGATTAAATAATATAGAGTTTGACATTTTAGATTTTAAGGTTAGAATTGATGTACAAAAGATTGTTCATAAAGAATACTTGAATCAAGTTCGGAAATTAAACAATTTAAAGTCTTCGGTTGTTAATAATAATAAGAACCTTATTCCCATCTTCCCTCGACTCGTGTTACAAAAAATTCCTATAATTTAGATTAATATAGAATGTCACAATATAGAGTTTTAAAAATACTAAACAGTAATAAAGCCATTACTACTATAGCAAAAAGTTGAAAGAAAATAGTTTGTAAAATTTAAAATATTAAAAAAACATTGTATGCTCTAAAACACACACAAATACAAAAATTACTAGTCTTTAAAAAAAATATTCAAAATTTGATGGTGCAATTGGTTGTGTGATTAGAGAACTTCTCACAAAGTTGCACTGCTTGAAAAACCAACTTGTAAAACTTACAGACACGTCACAACCAGTATGCAGCCAAAGACAGCACTGACACAGCAACAGTCCCAAAGTCAGCTAGACAAAGAGACATCCCCACCACTTACCACCTTGCTGGACATTTCATATGAAAAAATCAGTGTGAGAGAAAATCTCATAAAGTGACCTGTGACAGGTTAAATTTTTAAATTTTAATTATTTTCCCTCTAGTGAGACTTGAGCAAATGGAAAATTGCCTTAAAATATTGAATATAAAGATAAAAACTCACCTCATCCTGTATGTCGCCATGATTAAAGAAAATTTGAAGGCACAAGCAGGTTCCTTTAGGATAAAAGGATTGACGGAATGACAGGGATTACCCATATAGTAGACTAGAAAGAGAGTAGCAATAATAAATAGAATAATAATACGGTGTTTTAAGGTACTATTTTGCTGGAACTGCCCGCCGTAAAGGTTGACAGTTGCAGTGAGCAGTCGCCTACATGTTTACGTGTTTTTAAATAGTAGGTATTTTGTTGCAACTGCTGGGCTGTCAGTGGCTGTGACATCACAACGGCTGGCCGTCAACTGCTGCGGCTTGACAGCTCGGCAACCAGTCGAGACGGCCAACCGTGACAGTCTGTACTCTTGTTTTCCGTTTGCTTTCAGTTTGTCCTGTCAAAAAATTCAACTTTGAGACCAGCTGTGAAATGTCTGAATCTGAGTTTTACATTCTTGGTTCACATGAAATTTTGAGCACTACTCTATCACTGAACTACTAGCTGAAGGATCACAGCTTCATTTTGTTTTATTTGTCTCCAAGTCACGTTTATTAACTAATTAGAATTAATATTTTTATTTTTATTTTTTTACGCGTCGTTTTAGAAATTAAAACAGATAAGTCACAAGACGGAAAGTTAATACAGGTAATGCCTAATATTAATTCTAATTAGTTGATCACAGCTTATTGATATGAGAGGCAACCATAATAAAACTCTAAAAGATGTTTTAATCAAACTACATGCTCTTGTTGACTGATTTCCTAAAAAAATTATCATTCCTCGTCTCATCTTATAGTCCATTTATTTGTGGATTCATGGAAGAATTTCATGTGTTCAGGGAATCATGTTCTGGACAAAACTGAAACCACACATTGGTAAGGTTATTAATGAGTCTAAGTATAAATGGGGGGTTTCAAATAATACACCACTACTTTCCAATCCACGGTCATAGGTTTTTTCCTTGTGACGGGAACTTTCTAGTTGTAAAAAGAGTTATTCGCAGTCATGAAGTGGAATGTTTACACACCATTTCAGTATGATGAAATGATAAGAAGTTCTAAAACAACAGGGCCATTATTTGAAGTAAAATTAGTGGAAAGTCAACAAATATTAAATTTTATAGAGTGGTGGGCTAAATTTTTCAAAAGAAGTACTAAAAGCTTGCACAGTTGAGACATGATACGTTCAACATAAGCAAATATAAACATTTAATTTACAAGGAAGAACAAAGGGAATTGTGCTAGAACATGAGTTTATTGATATTATTCACACTGAAATGTTCAAGACTTACAAGGGGGTAATGCTTTACTTCCTGTTAGCAATATCTACGATAAGAAAGTTCCTATAAATGATAAGGAGAGATCAGATGTGGCAAAAATTCTTCAGTATATATCAAATTAATATAGAGAATTTTACAGAAATATTATTCATTTTGTTTTAATTGTCTCCAAGTCACGTTACTAAATATTTAGAATTACATGTCTGTCGGCATCCAGGTCACTTATAATGACAAATAATAAATAAATATATTTACCTTTTTCCTGTCTCGTGACCACATTAAATAATAATATCATTGCGTTAATACATGTGGTCACGAGACAGGAAAAATGTAATAATATTTATTTATTATTTAGAATTAATATTAGGCAATTACCTGTATTAACTTCCGTCTTGTGACTTATTTGGTTTTTTTCTTAAAACGACGCGTTTCGAGAATAAATTCTCATCATCAGGTTTCAATACTATAAAAACATCAAATTCACCCAAAAGGGGTCGTCAACTAGTTAAAACACACAAACACAAAAACACCACACATAATTTATGCACCACACCACGATGCGCATCGGACTGTGTCGGTGTTAAATTATGTGTGGTGTTTTTTTGTTTGTGTGTTTTAACTAGTTGACGACCCCTTTTGGGTGAATTTGATGTTTTTATAGTATTGAAACCTGATGATGAGAATTTATTCTCGAAACGCGTCGTTTTAAGAAAAAAACCAAATAAGTCACAAGACGGAAGTTAATACAGGTAATTGCCTAATATTAATTCTAAATATTTAGAAATATTATGTTGTATCCTGCATCTAATACACAGAAAGAAAATTATGAACTACTAAGTGATTAAAGTGGTATTAAAATGGAAAAAGGAAAACACTTGTTACTTTTACTTTTTATAATTTTGCTTGTTTTCATAATAATATACGTCAAGATTAAAATTTTACAAACGGACAAGAGAAAAACCTTAGTTATATTTAGTATTTGTATTTTTATTTGTTATTTTATAATATGGAAAACATAAAAAGATTACTGTGAATCTAAGAAAATCTCCAAAGAACAGTAAAATAGTAAGTAAAACATTTAATTATGATTTTTTAAAAGATTTTATCTGTTATCAGTTGGAACTGAGATCAAAAAGGAAAAGATTCCACAAAGCTTACTATCATACAACAGTTTTCTTGTTAAAATTATGCTAATATTATTATTTGGGACCTTTAATTATTTTTTTATTGAGTAACTTTATAATTGGAAGTTATAAAAAAAATATAGTCACTCAATTATCTACAAAACAGTTTTTTATTGATTTTTGAAAATGATGATCCGTGGAATGTTTTCCTCCTTCTTCTCACCCATTCAATTACTTTGCACAGAGTAACTGCAAGTCTGTCCTCTTTATTAATCAGGTCTTGTACCGCATTAGTAATTTTCTAGACAAATCTTCCAGAAAACTCAAAAACAAAGGTAAACTGCGACAGGATAAGTCTAAAAAACTTTCTGAATATCTCTTCATCGTTTTTCAAATATTTTCTTATCAGTGATACGAAATATCCTTCGTATATTTCTACTCCAATAAAAGTTCATTTGAGCAAACTCTTGATAAAGTGCCTCTAATTTCTTCTTTTTCCTGAAGCACGAAGGTTGCAAATGTGTCTAAATCGATTTGAAACAATATCAGACACAGACGTAACCAGCAACGTGTTTCGCTGGAGCTGACAGCAAACTGTGGGCAGCGGCGGTAAGCAGTTTGAACGAAACAGTCCAGCAGTCGCTGCCAACCATTACTGCTGACAGTTACTGCCAACCGTAGTGGTGGGCGGTTCCAGCAAAATAGTACCTTTAGATTGCTCATATGTTGGCCATTTGTTGGTGAGACAGTCTCTAGCTTGCTGCTTGGGGATCTAGATCCTGAGTAAAGCATGCTATAATATGCATTTGGTAGGCCACGTGAGTTGGATCTCTGGACTCATTAATTGAGATCGACTATGTAATAATTTACATGCTCCAAAACTGACCCCTCCTCCTGTTGGCCCCATTGGGTGGCTAACTGAGCGTAACAGGATCAAAAGCGCAACAACAGCGTGCACGCGCACACACACACACACAATATAACAAGAGTAATAACTATTAAAAGACACTCATGACCCAAGACCCAAAATAAACACAGAAAACAAAGTCCCAAAAAAGGTATAAAATTAAATCACTCCAACGATAATGGCAGATGCGTGTACGATGGTGTCCTTATATAAGACAGATTCCCTTAAATAATACAGTCTATCGTAATCAATTCCTGTACTAACAATTGGAAGTGAAGGGGGTGAGTGGCCAGATAAAAGTCGCCTAACAAAGGATACAATGGGAGGTACTTGACCTGGGCACACATGGTGCAGAAAAAACTCCTAATGATTTGCCATTAATAAAAACCATTTACTAATGGCCCTAACATCTGATTAAACAGAATGCATCGACAAAATTGCCAGCCACTGAATTCTCAGGTGAGTTGTATGACTAGTCACAGTATCCCGGAATTCTCCAGAGAAGCAGACCCTGAACATATCAGCATATATATTTAATGACCAACCGCCTAAGGGAGAGTGGCAACAGTACAATCCTTGAATGCGACTTGACCAATTTCACAATAAATTAAACACTCCAACCAAATGACACCAGGAGGAAGCGTCTGCATAAAAGGCGGACTACACTGCAGTCATACAGTACTGATAATCAGGTTTCAAGGTCACCACTATATTTCCCCAGCAGAGTAGAAGCTGACGGCCAAATGGATTGGTCTTCAAGAAAGAATGGAGGACCAGGCCACCCCAAATTGTGATCAATAACAACTTCATCCAAAAGACAACAGGAAGTGCAGTCAGCATGATTTACATGAGAGGAAATGTGTAGCCAAGATGGCCTAGCAGAAACTTTTGCACAATGGTAAAGGATCATCATCTTGCAGAGGAATCAAAGGTGCTGTCTGTGCCACACAACTAGCCACTGGAACCTGATGGAACACCGCACAGAGTCAATGAGCACAAAATGCATCAGGTGGTATTAGCGTCAGCTAACATTCTAAGACAAAAAGTAATGGGAGGTGAAGGCAGAGCCCATAATAACAAAACCAAATTTGGTCCCAACAGAGGTTGGACGACCAGACCCTAAGGGAACAACCTGCCCTTTAAGAACAGCTGACACCAAATCTGCTCCCAACAAAACATCCATTTGCAGAACATGTGTCAAAGGTATGATTGGCAAGAACCAACCTCTTTGCAGCCTCCGTAACAACAGGTGACAGTACAAAATGAGTACTGTGGGTAAAGTACATTACAACAGAGATGTGAGTAAGGGTGATCACCTCTCCTCCTAATGCCTGAATGGCTAGCTGATAACCACCATGAGAGAGTCTCTGAGCAGTCCCAATACTGTCAACGACCAATATGCTGAACACATGCAGACATCCCAACTGCACACAGTGGTCTGAAATAAATGAGGCTTGAGACGCAGAATCCAGAATAGCTCTGGGAATGATAAGTTCTTCATTGGAGCGCTGAGATACCAGGCATGCGACCAACAACACTCCCCTATTTTCTTCTGTGGAGGTGGCAAGAGTTTGTGGAGGGTTCACAAAGACGGGGGGGGGGGACAAGGGTTTATCATCTTTTTTGGTGACTGTTCATTGGCAGCTGCCTTGTTATGAAAATGAAGAAGTGTGTTGTATGAAACGCCACTGCAAACCACAAACCTACCAGGATATTTTTCCGTATGGACAGATAAGAAGCAAACCGTGCATAATTTCAAGTGTTTGACCTGTTTATAGCAGTCAGACAAGGTCAGAAATTTCTTACATTTCACAGTAGGATGATTTGACTTACAGAGGGGATATTTTTGTCTGGAGTCATGGTTATATTTCATATTGCTTTTGTTTCATCAAATGATCCTTGTGTTGTAATTCTGAATACTTACTATAATAAGTGTTACAAAACTCTTATTTCTGTATGGTCTGTTGTTGCACTAGTCATAGTACCTTTTTATTTTTTTAAATAAATAAATAGTTATTTGTTACACTAGATGCTTCTGTATATGGCATTTAGGTAAACATATTAAATAAAACTGTACACTACATTGTGTGTGTGTGTGTCAGGGGGGGGGGTTGACACTTGTCTCATTTTCTTAGAGTCTATATTATTGTTATAGTGTAAGGGAATAAATGTTTTTACAAATAACCCAACAAAAATATACTACCTTACTTACCCTGGTTATCGCCAACTGTCCGACGCACTTACCTTAAAAAACCCCATCAGAAGATTCCACACAGCCCTCAAGGTCGCCATCATATTTTATAGACCAAATATGGAAACTATTACACTTCTCCCCAAAAGAAATAATTTATTCTCCCTTAATTCAGAACTTACCCAGATTCGTTAGACGAGTTTTTCGGCACAGAAAACTAGGATATGGTTAGCATATTTTGCAAGTTTTAGCATACTTCAAATAATTTATACTGGAGGCCTTTACTTGATGAAAATCCATTTTTATAATTTTTTAAAGAAAACTACAAACTTGTTTTCGTGACCATTTTTATAATTTTATAAAGAAAACTACAAACTTGTTAAAACTAGTAACTTGGCCTTATGGTATTTTAAATTATTGCTACGTACAAATATTACATCACAGAACATTTGGTTCTTCAAGCAGTGTCTAACAAATAGTTTAACGCCACACTATATGAAATTGAAGATGAGCAATATGAGTATTTCTGCGACGAAAGCTATTTCAGCGGGGATTAGAAGATGGATTGTACAAGATATGAAGTTAGAATATAACAAAAGAGACGTTTGTTGCATTTACCTGAAATTTACTCATACAGAATTATTAAAAAGATTAAATAATATAGAGTTTGACATTTTAGATTTTAAGGTTAGAATTGATGTACAAAAGATTGTTCATAAAAAATACTTGAATCAAGTTCAGAAATTAAACAATTTAAAGTCTTCGGTTGTTAATAATAATAAGAAAAGTTTTAGCAAAAGGAAATTTTCGAACCATACATTTTATAATCGTTTTATGAATTTAACTAATGTTAATTTTAATGAGAGAGAAACTAAATTAATTGGAAAGGGCTTCAAGTATAATATAAAGCCGTTAAATTATAAACAAGAATTTGAAATGTTGGGTGTGGATTGTGAGTTAGCATGCAATAATCACAATAAGTCACAAAAAGACTCTTCCCAACCTAACCTATTGAATAAGCATATTATAGCTGATAAATTAAATAATTTTTATGCTAAACAAAATATTAAAAAGACTTTTAATGACAAAAATAGATTAACTATTTGTTCCATCGGGAAAAAAACACGAGATCATAATATAATATTCACTCGTGCTGATAAGGGTAACACGGTTATTGCTATTGACAAAGCTGAGTATGTCAATAAAACTCTAGATTTCTTTAACGCTTACGAAGCCAGTGACATTAATCCAACGCTTAAATTTCAAAGACAGGTTAAAAAGGCTATCAAGGAGTGTTCATTTTTTAATGTTTCTGATTTACATTTTTTATCTGTAATGAACCCTCAACCTCCTAAACTTTATTCTTTAATTAATTTGCACAAAGATAACCATCCTATTAGACCAGTCGTGTCATATGTAAATGCACCTAATGTTAAATTATCCAAAAAACTAATTAAAATTATCCAGACCCAATGCAAATTTATATCCACACACAGTATTAAAAATTCATTAGATCTAGTTAATAAAATTCAGGAATTGTATATACCAGATAAAGCGATTTTATTATCTTTTGACGTTAACAATTTGTTCCCTAGTATTCCACCGGCTGATGTTGTTGACATTGTGGAAAAATTATTGGAAAAGAATTGTAACAATCCTAGGATGAGAGAGGATATTTTAAATTTATCGAAGGTTTGTTTGAATCAAAATTATTGTGAATTTGATGGGAAAATTTATGTGGGTAAAGAAGGGCTTGCTGTGGGTAACCCCCTCAGCCCCTTGGCTTCTGAAATATTTATGGATTATTTAGAAACCAAAATAAGAGCTCATCCGTATTTTAAATTGTTCATGTTTTGGTACAGATATGTGGATGATGTGTTGGCAGTCTTTCTTGGTATGCGTAGGCAATTACAGAATTTTCTTAATTTTATTAACGATTTACATAAAAACATAAGCTTTACAATAGAAATTGAAGTAAATGATAGTATTAACTTTTTAGATCTTTCAATTACAAAACAAAATAATAAACTCAATTTTAGCATTTTCCATAAACTTACGCATACGGATATGGTTATACACAACACGTCTGCACATCCATACTCACACAAGTTAGCAGCTTTTCATAGTTATATTCATAGACTTATTAGTATCCCACTTTTAGATTCAGATTTTCAAAAAGAACTTAACATTATAAAACAAATAGCAGTTAACAACGGTTATCAGTCAAATCTAATAGATCAGTTGTTGAATAAAAAACTATATTTACAAACATTAAGATTGGTGTATCCCATTCCAACACATAAGGAAAAGTTCCACACACTTAATTATATAGGTACTGTATCAGATAAAATTGGTAAATACTTTACTCAGAAGCATGTAAATATAGCTTTTAGGACGAAATCTTCTCTAGGTAGATATATTAAGAACAATAAGAGTAAAGTAGAGAAATTTCAAAAGTCAGGAGTATATGAGTTATCGTGTGGGTCTTGTGACAAAATTTATATTGGCCAGTCTGGAAGATCGTTTTCAAAAAGAATGTACGATCACAATTATAGTTTGAGATATCAGGATGGTAAATCTAATTATGCGAATCATTTGTCAGAAAATGATCATAATTTTAATGATAACTTTAAAATTTTACATGTATGGGAAAAAGGTAAAAAACTTGATTTACTTGAAGCCCTCGAAATTAATAAGCGTAAAGATTTAGGTTTGCTTTTGAATAACCAAACTGATTTAAATAGCTCTCCGCTTTTAAATTTGAAATTATATAAGTAAATGTACGTTCCTTTCTAATTTGTATATAGTTGTGTATATGTTATGTGTATTGTTTATTGTTCTAACTTAAGTCGATTATCGTTTTCATAGCACTGGCTTTATGTGATATTTTATTGTACGTAACTAGTCAGCTTTTACCATCTGAAGAAGGCACTGTGTGCCGAAACAGCTGTCGTGGTTATTATAGTTTTTAAATATATGACGAGTGAAAATCACGAAAACAAGTTTGTAGTTTTCTTTATAAAATTATAAAAATGGATTTTCATCAAGTAAAGGCCTCCAGTATAAATTATTTGAAGTATGCTAAAACTAGTAACTTGGCCTTATGGTATTTTAAATTATTGCTACGTACAAAAATTACATCACAGAACATTTGGTTCTTCAAGCAGTGTCTAACAAATAGTTTAACGCCACACTATATGAAGTTGAAGACGAGCAATAGGAGTATTTCTGCGACGAAAGCTATTTCAGCGGGGATTAGAAGATGGATTGTACAAGATATGAAGTTAGAATATAACAAAAGAGACGTTTGTTGCATTTACCTGAAATTTACTCATACAGAATTATTAAAAAGATTAAATAATATAGAGTTTGACATTTTAGATTTTAAGGTTAGAATTGATGTACAAAAGATTGTTCATAAAGAATACTTGAATCAAGTTCGGAAATTAAACAATTTAAAGTCTTCGGTTGTTAATAATAATAAGAACCTTATTCCCATCTTCCCTCGACTCGTGTTACAAAAAATTCCTATAATTTAGATTAATATAGAATGTCACAATATAGAGTTTTAAAAATACTAAACAGTAATAAAGCCATTACTACTATAGCAAAAAGTTGAAAGAAAATTGTTTGTAAAATTTAAAATATTAAAAAAACATTGTATGCTCTAAAACACACACAAATACAAAAATTACTAGTCTTTAAAAAAAATATTCAAAATTTGATGGTGCAATTGGTTGTGTGATTAGAGAACTTCTCACAAAGTTGCACTGCTTGAAAACCCAACTTGTAAAAGTTACAGACACGTCACAACCAGTATGCAGCCAAAGACAGCACTGACACAGCAACAGTCCCAAAGTCAGCTAGACAAAGAGACATCCCCACCACTTACCACCTTGCTGGACATTTCATATGAAAAAATCAGTGTGAGAGAAAATCTCATAAAGTGACCTGTGACAGGTTAAATTTTTAAATTTTAATTATTTTCCCTCTAGTGAGACTTGAGCAAATGGAAAATTGCCTTAAAATATTGAATATAAAGATAAAAACTCACCTCATCCTGTATGTCGCCATGATTAAAGAAAATTTGAAGGCACAAGCAGGTTCCTTTAGGATAAAAGGATTGACGGAATGACAGGGATTACCCATATAGTAGACTAGAAAGAGAGTAGCAATAATAAATAGAATAATAATACGGTGTTTTAAGGTACTGTTTTGCTGGAACTGCCCGCCGTAAAGGTTGACAGTTGCAGTGAGCAGTCGCCTACATGTTTACGTGTTTTTAAATAGTAGGTATTTTGTTGCAACTGCTGGGCTGTCAGTGGCTGTGACATCACAACGGCTGGCCGTCAACTGCTGCGGCTTGACAGCTCAGCAACCAGTCGAGACGGCCAACCGTGACAGTCTGTACTCTTGTTTTCCGTTTGCTTTCAGTTTGTCCTGTCAAAAAATTCAATTTTGAGACCAGCTGTGAAATGTCTGAATCTGAGTTTTACATTCTTGGTTCACATGAAATTTTGAGCACTACTCTATCACTGAACTACTAGCTGAAGGATCACAGCTTCATTTTGTTTTATTTGTCTCCAAGTCACGTTTATTAACTAATTAGAATTAATATTTTTATTTTTATTTTTTTACGCGTCGTTTTAGAAATTAAAACAGATAAGTCACAAGACGGAAAGTTAATACAGGTAATGCCTAATATTAATTCTAATTAGTTGATCACAGCTTATTGATATGAGAGGCAACCATAATAAAACTCTAAAAGATGTTTTAATCAAACTACATGCTCTTGTTGACTGATTTCCTAAAAAAATTATCATTCCTCGTCTCATCTTATAGTCCATTTATTTGTGGATTCATGGAAGAATTTCATGTGTTCAGGGAATCATGTTCTGGACAAAACTGAAACCACACATTGGTAAGGTTATTAATGAGTCTAAGTATAAATGGGGGGTTTCAAATAATACACCACTACTTTCCAATCCACGGTCATAGGTTTTTTCCTTGTGACGGGAACTTTCTAGTTGTAAAAAGAGTTATTCGCAGTCATGAAGTGGAATGTTTACACACCATTTCAGTATGATGAAATGATAAGAAGTTCTAAAACAACAGGGCCATTATTTGAAGTAAAATTAGTGGAAAGTCAACAAATATTAAATTTTATAGAGTGGTGGGCTAAATTTTTCAAAAGAAGTACTAAAAGCTTGCACAGTTGAGACATGATACGTTCAACATAAGCAAATATAAACATTTAATTTACAAGGAAGAACAAAGGGAATTGTGCTAGAACATGAGTTTATTGATATTATTCACACTGAAATGTTCAAGACTTACAAGGGGATAATGCTTTACTTCCTGTTAGCAATATCTACGATAAGAAAGTTCCTATAAATGATAAGGAGAGATCAGATGTGGCAAAAATTCTTCAGTATATATCAAATTAATATAGAGAATTTTACAGAAATATTATTCATTTTGTTTTAATTGTCTCCAAGTCACGTTACTAAATATTTAGAATTACATGTCTGTCGGCATCCAGGTCACTTATAATGACAAATAATAAATAAATATATTTACCTTTTTCCTGTCTCGTGACCACATTAAATAATAATATCATTGCGTTAATACATGTGGTCACGAGACAGGAAAAATGTAATAATATTTATTTATTATTTAGAATTAATATTAGGCAATTACCTGTATTAACTTCCGTCTTGTGACTTATTTGGTTTTTTTCTTAAAACGACGCGTTTCGAGAATAAATTCTCATCATCAGGTTTCAATACTATAAAAACATCAAATTCACCCAAAAGGGGTCGTCAACTAGTTAAAACACACAAACACAAAAACACCACACATAATTTATGCACCACACCACGATGCGCATCGGACTGTGCCGTGACTGTGTCGGTGTTAAATTATGTGTGGTGTTTTTTTGTTTGTGTGTTTTAACTAGTTGACGACCCCTTTTGGGTGAATTTGATGTTTTTATAGTATTGAAACCTGATGATGAGAATTTATTCTCGAAACGCGTCGTTTTAAGAAAAAAACCAAATAAGTCACAAGACGGAAGTTAATACAGGTAATTGCCTAATATTAATTCTAAATATTTAGAAATATTATGTTGTATCCTGCATCTAATACACAGAAAGAAAATTATGAACTACTAAGTGATTAAAGTGGTATTAAAATGGAAAAAGGAAAACACTTGTTACTTTTACTTTTTATAATTTTGCTTGTTTTCATAATAATATACGTCAAGATTAAAATTTTACAAACGGACAAGAGAAAAACCTTAGTTATATTTAGTATTTGTATTTTTATTTGTTATTTTATAATATGGAAAACATAAAAAGATTACTGTGAATCTAAGAAAATCTCCAAAGAACAGTAAAATAGTAAGTAAAACATTTAATTATGATTTTTTAAAAGATTTTATCTGTTATCAGTTGGAACTGAGATCAAAAAGGAAAAGATTCCACAAAGCTTACTATCATACAACAGTTTTCTTGTTAAAATTATGCTAATATTATTATTTGGGACCTTTAATTATTTTTTTATTGAGTAACTTTATAATTGGAGTTATAAAAAAAATATAGTCACTCAATTATCTACAAAACAGTTTTTTATTGATTTTTGAAAATGATGATCCGTGGAATGTTTTCCTCCTTCTTCTCACCCATTCAATTACTTTGCACAGAGTAACTGCAAGTCTGTCCTCTTTATTAATCAGGTCTTGTACCGCATTAGTAATTTTCTAGACAAATCTTCCAGAAAACTCAAAAACAAAGGTAAACTGCGACAGGATAAGTCTAAAAAACTTTCTGAATATCTCTTCATCGTTTTTCAAATATTTTCTTATCAGTGATACGAAATATCCTTCGTATATTTCTACTCCAATAAAAGTTCATTTGAGCAAACTCTTGATAAAGTGCCTCTAATTTCTTCTTTTTCCTGAAGCACGAAGGTTGCAAATGTGTCTAAATCGATTTGAAACAATATCAAACACAGACGTAACCAGCAACGTGTTTCGCTGGAGCTGACAGCAAACTGTGGGCAGCGGCGGTAAGCAGTTTGAACGAAACAGTCCAGCAGTCGCTGCCAGCCATTACTGCTGACAGTTACTGCCAACCGTAGTGGTGGGCGGTTCCAGCAAAATAGTACCTTTAGATTGCTCATATGTTGGCCATTTGTTGGTGAGACAGTCTCTAGCTTGCTGCTTGGGGATCTAGATCCTGAGTAAAGCATGCTATAATATGCATTTGGTAGGCCACGTGAGTTGGATCTCTGGACTCATTAATTGAGATCGACTATGTAATAATTTACATGCTCCAAAACTGACCCCTCCTCCTGTTGGCCCCATTGGGTGGCTAACTGAGCGTAACAGGATCAAAAGCGCAACAACAGCGTGCACGCGCACACACACACACACAATATAACAAGAGTAATAACTATTAAAAGACACTCATGACCCAAGACCCAAAATAAACACAGAAAACAAAGTCCCAAAAAAGGTATAAAATTAAATCACTCCAACGATAATGGCAGATGCGTGTACGATGGTGTCCTTATATAAGACAGATTCCCTTAAATAATACAGTCTATCGTAATCAATTCCTGTACTAACAATTGGAAGTGAAGGGGGTGAGTGGCCAGATAAAAGTCGCCTAACAAAGGATACAATGGGAGGTACTTGACCTGGGCACACATGGTGCAGAAAAAACTCCTAATGATTTGCCATTAATAAAAACCATTTACTAATGGCCCTAACATCTGATTAAACAGAATGCATCGACAAAATTGCCAGCCACTGAATTCTCAGGTGAGTTGTATGACTAGTCACAGTATCCCGGAATTCTCCAGAGAAGCAGACCCTGAACATATCAGCATATATATTTAATGACCAACCGCCTAAGGGAGAGTGGCAACAGTACAATCCTTGAATGCGACGTGACCAATTTCACAATAAATTAAACACTCCAACCAAATGACACCAGGAGGAAGCGTCTGCATAAAAGGCGGACTACACTGCAGTCATACAGTACTGATAATCAGGTTTCAAGGTCACCACTATATTTCCCCAGCAGAGTAGAAGCTGACGGCCAAATGGATTGGTCTTCAAGAAAGAATGGAGGACCAGGCCACCCCAAATTGTGATCAATAACAACTTCATCCAAAAGACAACAGGAAGTGCAGTCAGCATGATTTACATGAGAGGAAATGTGTAGCCAAGATGGCCTAGCAGAAACTTTTGCACAATGGTAAAGGATCATCATCTTGCAGAGGAATCAAAGGTGCTGTCTGTGCCACACAACTAGCCACTGGAACCTGATGGAACACTGCACAGAGTCAATGAGCACAAAATGCATCAGGTGGTATTAGCGTCAGCGAACATTCTAAGACAAAAAGTAATGGGAGGTGAAGGCAGAGCCCATAATAACAAAACCAAATTTGGTCCCAACAGAGGTTGGACGACCAGACCCTAAGGGAACAACCTGCCCTTTAAGAACAGCTGACACCAAATCTGCTCCCAACAAAACATCCATTTGCAGAACATGTGTCAAAGGTATGATTGGCAAGAACCAACCTTTTTGCAGCCTCCGTAACAACAGGTGACAGTACAAAATGAGTACTGTGGGTAAAGTACATTACAACAGAGATGTGAGTAAGGGTGATCACCTCTCCTCCTAATGCCTGAATGGCTAGCTGATAACCACCATGAGAGAGTCTCTGAGCAGTCCCAATACTGTCAACGACCAATATGCTGAACACATGCAGACATCCCAACTGCACACAGTGGTCTGAAATAAATGAGGCTTGAGACGCAGAATCCAGAATAGCTCTGGGAATGATAAGTTCTTCATTGGAGCGCTGAGATACCAGGCATGCAACCAACAACACTCCCCTATTTTCTTCTGTGGAGGTGGCAAGAGTTTGTGGAGGGTTCACAAAGACGGGGGGGGGACAAGGGTTTATCATCTTTTTTGGTGACTGTTCATTGGCAGCTGCCTTGTTATGAAAATGAAGAAGTGTGTTGTATGAAACGCCACTGCAAACCACAAACCTACCAGGATATTTTTCCGTATGGACAGATAAGAAGCAAACCGTGCATAATTTCAAGTGTTTGACCTGTTTATAGCAGTCAGACAAGGTCAGAAATTTCTTACATTTCACAGTAGGATGATTTGACTTACAGAGGGGATATTTTTGTCTGGAGTCATGGTTATATTTCATATTGCTTTTGTTTCATCAAATGATCCTTGTGTTGTAATTCTGAATACTTACTATAATAAGTGTTACAAAACTCTTATTTCTGTATGGTCTGTTGTTGCACTAGTCATAGTACCTTTTTATTTTTTTAAATAAATAAATAGTTATTTGTTACACTAGATGCTTCTGTATGTGGCATTTAGGTAAACATATTAAATAAAACTGTACACTACATTGTGTGTGTGTGTGTCAGGGGGGGGGTTGACACTTGTCTCATTTTCTTAGAGTCTATATTATTGTTATAGTGTAAGGGAATAAACGTTTTTACAAATAACCCAACAAAAATATACTACCTTACTTACCCTGGTTATCGCCAACTGTCCGACGCACTTACCTTAAAAAACCCCATCAGAAGATTCCACACAGCCCTCAAGGTCGCCATCATATTTTATAGACCAAATATGGAAACTATTACACTTCTCCCCAAAAGAAATAATTTATTCTCCCTTAATTCAGAACTTACCCAGATTCGTTAAGACGAGTTTTTCGGCACAGAAAACTAGGATATGGTTAGCATATTTTGCAAGTTTTAGCATACTTCAAATAATTTATACTGGAGGCCTTTACTTGATGAAAATCCATTTTTATAATTTTATAAAGAAAACTACAAACTTGTTTTCGTGACCATTTTTATAATTTTATAAAGAAAACTACAAACTTGTTAAAACTAGTAACTTGGCCTTATGGTATTTTAAATTATTGCTACGTACAAAAATTACATCACAGAACATTTGGTTCTTCAAGCAGTGTCTAACAAATAGTTTAACGCCACACTATATGAAATTGAAGATGAGCAATATGAGTATTTCTGCGACGAAAGCTATTTAAGCGGGGATTAGAAGATGGATTGTACAAGATATGAAGTTAGAGTATAACAAAAGAGACGTTTGTTGCATTTACCTGAAATTTACTCATACAGAATTATTAAAAAGATTAAATAATATAGAGTTTGACATTTTAGATTTTAAGGTTAGAATTGATGTACAAAAGATTGTTCATAAAAAATACTTGAATCAAGTTCAGAAATTAAACAATTTAAAGTCTTCGGTTGTTAATAATAATAAGAAAAGTTTTAGCAAAAGGAAATTTTCGAACCATACATTTTATAATCGTTTTATGAATTTAACTAATGTTAATTTTAATGAGAGAGAAACTAAATTAATTGGAAAGGGCTTCAAGTATAATATAAAGCCGTTAAATTATAAACAAGAATTTGAAATGTGGGTGTGGATTGTGAGTTAGCATGCAATAATCACAATAAGTCACAAAAAGACTCTTCCCAACCTAACCTATTGAATAAGCATATTATAGCTGATAAATTAAATAATTTTTATGCTAAACAAAATATTAAAAAGAGTTTTAATGACAAAAATAGATTAACTATTTGTTCCATCGGGAAAAAAACACGAGATCATAATATAATATTCACTCGTGCTGATAAGGGTAACACGGTTATTGCTATTGACAAAGCTGAGTATGTCAATAAAACTCTAGATTTCTTTAACGCTTATGAAGCCAGTGACATTAATCCAACGCTTAAATTTCAAAGACAGGGTAAAAAGGCTATCAAGGAGTGTTCATTTTTTAATGTTTCTGATTTACATTTTTTATCTGTAATGAACCCTCAACCTCCTAAACTTTATTCTTTAATTAAATTGCACAAAGATAACCATCCTATTAGACCAGTCGTGTCATATGTAAATGCACCTAATGTTAAATTATCCAAAAAACTAATTAAAATTATCCAGACCCAATGCAAATTTATATCCACACACAGTATTAAAAATTCATTAGATCTAGTTAATAAAATTCAGGAATTGTATATACCTGAGCGATTTTATTATCTTTTGACGTTAACAATTTGTTCCCTAGTATTCCACCGGCTGATGTTGTAGACATTGTGGAAAAATTATTGGAAAAGAATTGTAACAATCCTAGGATGAGAGAGGATATTTTAAATTTATCGAAGGGTTGTTTGAATCAAAATTATTGTGAATTTGATGGGAAAATTTATGTGGGTAAAGAAGGGCTTGCTGTGGGTAACCCCCTCAGCCCCTTGGCTTCTGAAATATTTATGGATTATTTAGAAACCAAAATAAGAGCTCATCCGTATTTTAAATTGTTCATGTTTTGGTACAGATATGTGGATGATGTGTTGGCAGTCTTTCTTGGTACGCGTAGGCAATTACAGAATTTTCTTAATTTTATTAACGATTTACATAAAAACATAAGCTTTACAATAGAAATTGAAGTAAATGATAGTATTAACTTTTTAGGTCTTTCAATTATAAAACAAAATAATAAACTCAATTTTAGCATTTTCCATAAACTTATGCATACGGATATGGTTATACACAACACGTCTGCACATCCATACTCACACAAGTTAGCAGCTTTTCATAGTTATATTCATAGACTTATTAGTATCCCACTTTTAGATTCAGATTTTCAAAAAGAACTTAACATTATAAAACAAATAGCAGTTAACAACGGTTATCAGTCAAATCTAATAGATCAGTTGTTGAATAAAAAACTATATTTACAAACATTAAGATTGGTGTATCCTATTCCAACACATAAGGAAAAGTTCCACACACTTAATTATATAGGTACTGTATCAGATAAAATTGGTAAATACTTTACTCAGAAGCATGTAAATATAGCTTTTAGGACGAAATCTTCTCTAGGTAGATATATTAAGAACAATAAGAGTAAAGTAGAGAAATTTCAAAAGTCAGGAGTATATGAGTTATCGTGTGGGTCTTGTGACAAAATTTATATTGGCCAGTCTGGAAGATCGTTTTCAAAAAGAATGTACGATCACAATTATAGTTTGAGATATCAGGATGGTAAATCTAATTATGCGAATCATTTGTCAGAAAATGATCATAATTTTAATGATAACTTTAAAATTTTACATGTATGGGAAAAAGGTAAAAAACTTGATTTACTTGAAGCCCTCGAAATTAATAAGCGTAAAGATTTAGGTTTGCTTTAGAATAACCAAACTGATTTAAATAGCTCTCCGCTTTTAAATTTGAAATTATATAAGTAAATGTACGTTCCTTTCTAATTTGTATATAGTTGTGTATATGTTATGTGTATTGTTTATTGTTCTAACTTAAGTCGATTATCGTTTTCATAGCACTGGCTTTATGTGATATTTTATTGTACGTAACTAGTCAGCTCTTACCATCTGAAGAAGGCACTGTGTGCTGAAACAGCTGTCGTGGTTATTATAGTTTTTAAATATATGACGAGTGAAAATCACGAAAACAAGTTTGTAGTTTTCTTTATAAAATTATAAAAATGGATTTTCATCAAGTAAAGGCCTCCAGTATAAATTATTTGAAGTATGCTAAAACTAGTAACTTGGCCTTATGGTATTTTAAATTATTGCTACGTACAAAAATTACATCACAGAACATTTGGTTCTTCAAGCAGTGTCTAACAAATAGTTTAACGCCACACTATATGAAGTTGAAGACGAGCAATAGGAGTATTTCTGCGACGAAAGCTATTTCAGCGGGGATTAGAAGATGGATTGTACAAGATATGAAGTTAGAATATAACAAAAGAGACGTTTGTTGCATTTACCTGAAATTTACTCATACAGAATTATTAAAAAGATTAAATAATATAGAGTTTGACATTTTAGATTTTAAGGTTAGAATTGATGTACAAAAGATTGTTCATAAAGAATACTTGAATCAAGTTCGGAAATTAAACAATTTAAAGTCTTCGGTTGTTAATAATAATAAGAACCTTATTCCCGTCTTCCCTCGACTCGTGTTACAAAAAATTCCTATAATTTAGATTAATATAGAATGTCACAATATAGAGTTTTAAAAATACTAAACAGTAATAAAGCCATTACTACTATAGCAAAAAGTTGAAAGAAAATAGTTTGTAAAATTTAAAATATTAAAAAAACATTGTATGCTCTAAAACACACACAAATACAAAAATTACTAGTCTTTAAAAAAAATATTCAAAATTTGATGGTGCAATTGGTTGTGTGATTAGAGAACTTCTCACAAAGCTGCACTGCTTGAAAAACCAACTTGTAAAACTTACAGACACGTCACAACCAGTATGCAGCCAAAGACAGCACTGACACAGCAACAGTCCCAAAGTCAGCTAGACAAAGAGACATCCCCACCACTTACCACCTTGCTGGACATTTCATATGAAAAAATCAGTGTGAGAGAAAATCTCATAAAGTGACCTGTGACAGGTTAAATTTTTAAATTTTAATTATTTTCCCTCTAGTGAGACTTGAGCAAATGGAAAATTGCCTTAAAATATTGAATATAAAGATAAAAACTCACCTCATCCTGTATGTCGCCATGATTAAAGAAAATTTGAAGGCACAAGCAGGTTCCTTTAGGATAAAAGGATTGACGGAATGACAGGGATTACCCATATAGTAGACTAGAAAGAGAGTAGCAATAATAAATAGAATAATAATACGGTGTTTTAAGGTACTATTTTGCTGGAACTGCCCGCCGTAAAGGTTGACAGTTGCAGTGAGCAGTCGCCTACATATTTACGTGTTTTTAAATAGTAGGTATTTTGTTGCAACTGCTGGGCTGTCAGTGGCTGTGACATCACAACGGCTGGCCGTCAACTGCTGCGGTTTGACAGCTCGGCAACCAGTCGAGACGGCCAACCGTGACAGTCTGTACTCTTGTTTTCTGTTTGCTTTCAGTTTGTCCTGTCAAAAAATTCAATTTTGAGACCAGCTGTGAAATGTCTGAATCTGAGTTTTACATTCTTATAGTCCATTTATTTGTGGATTCATGGAAGAATTTCATGTGTTCAGGGAATCATGTTCTGGACAAAACTGAAACCACACATTGGTAAGGTTATTAATGAGTCTAAGTATAAATGGGAGGTTTCAAATAATACACCACTACTTTCCAATCCATGGTCATAGCTTTTTTCCTTGTGACGGGAACTTTCTAGTTGTAAAAAGAGTTATTCGCAGTCATGAAGTGGAATGTTTACACACCATTTCAGTATGATGAAATGATAAGAAGTTCTAAAACAACAGGGCCATTATTTGAAGTAAAATTAGTGGAAAGTCAACAAATATTAAATTTTATAGAGTGGTGGGCTAAATTTTTCAAAAGAAGTACTAAAAGCTTGCACAGTTGAGACATGATACGTTCAACATATGCAAATATAAACATTTAATTTACAAGGAAGAACAAAGGGAATTGTGCTAGAACATGAGTTTATTGATATTATTCACACTGAAATGTTCAAGACTTACAAGGGGGTAATGCTTTACTTCCTGTTAGCAATATCTACGATAAGAAAGTTCCTATAAATGATAAGGAGAGATCAGATGTGGCAAAAATTTTTCAGTATATATCAAATTAATATAGAGAATTTTACAGAAATATTATTCATTTTGTTTTAATTGTCTCCAAGTCACGTTACTAAATATTTAGAATTACATGTCCTTTTGGGTGAATTTGATGTTTTTATAGTATTGAAACCTGATGATGAGAATTTATTCTCGAAACGCGTCGTTTTAAGAAAAAAACCAAATAAGTCACAAGACGGAAGTTAATACAGGTAATTGCCTAATATTAATTCTAAATATTTAGAAATATTATGTTGTATCCTGCATCTAATACACAGAAAGAAAATTATGAACTACTAAGTGATTAAAGTGGTATTAAAATTGAAAAAGGAAAACACTTGTTACTTTTACTTTTTATAATTTTGCTTGTTTTCATAATAATATACGTCAAGATTAAAATTTTACAAACTGACAAGAGAAAAACCTTAGTTATATTTAGTATTTGTATTTTTATTTGTTATTTTATAATATGGAAAACATAAAAAGATTACTGTGAATTTAAGAAAATCTCCAAAGAACAGTAAAATAGTAAGTAAAACATTTAATTATGATTTTTTAAAAGATTTTATCTGTTATCAGTTGGAACTGAGATCAAAAAGGAAAAGATTCCACAAAGCTTACTATCATACAACAGTTTTCTTGTTAAAATTATGCTAATATTATTATTTGGGACCTTTAATTATTTTTTTATTGAGTAACTTTATAATTGGAAGTTATAAAAAAAATATAGTCACTCAATTACCTACAAAACAGTTTTTTATTGATTTTTGAAAATGATGATCCGTGGAATGTTTTCCTCCTTCTTCTCACCCATTCAATTACTTTGCACAGAGTAACTGCAAGTCTGTCCTCTTTATTAATCAGGTCTTGTACCGCATTAGTAATTTTCTAGACAAATCTTCCAGAAAACTCAAAAACAAAGGTAAACTGCGACAGGATAAGTCTAAAAAACTTTCTGAATATCTCTTCATCGTTTTTCAAATATTTTCTTATCAGTGATACGAAATATCCTTCGTATATTTCTACTCCAATAAAAGTTCATTTGTGCAAACTCTTGATAAAGTGCCTCTAATTTCTTCTTTTTCCTGAAGCACGAAGGTTGCAAATGTGTCTAAATCGATTTGAAACAATATCAGACACAGACGTAACCAGCAACGTGTTTCGCTGGAGCTGACAGCAAACTGTGGGCAGCGGCGGTAAGCAGTTTGAACGAAACAGTCCAGCAGTCGCTGCCAGCCATTACTGCTGACAGTTACTGCCAACCGTAGTGGTGGGCGGTTCCAGCAAAATAGTACCTTTAGATTGCTCATATGTTGGCCATTTGTTGGTGAGACAGTCTCTAGCTTGCTGCTTGGGGATCTAGATCCTGAGTAAAGCATGCTATAATATGCATTTGGTAGGCCACGTGAGTTGGATCTCTGGACTCATTAATTGAGATCGACTATGTAATAATTTACATGCTCCAAAACTGACCCCTCCTCCTGTTGGCCCCATTGGGTGGCTAACTGAGCGTAACAGGATCAAAAGCGCAACAACAGCGTGCACGCGCGCACACACACACACACACACACACAATATAACAAGAGTAATAACTATTAAAAGACACTCATGACCCAAGACCCAAAATAAACACAGAAAACAAAGTCCCAAAAAAGGTATAAAATTAAATCACTCCAACGATAATGGCAGATGCGTGTACGATGGTGTCCTTGTAGTGATCGAAATTTAAAAAAAAGTTTTAATTCCTCGATCAAGTGGCACATTCCCACACTCGAGTCGACGGACACAAGCCCAGGTCGTAAATAATGACGAATTAGGGGCACGTCAAACCCGACGCCAGTGCGAAGACAAAGAAAAAACGTCTGAGTACAGCACACAATAAGAATTTGAGGGCGTCGCTGACAGCCCGCAGTTTGTTACAATTTACAGCACCCAGCAATCGAAACAAAGACTCGTCCAGCTGCCGAATTACGCGGAAACGAGATGGAACGCCTGCTGTGGAGGTAAAGTGTAACACAAATATGTAAGGCTTCACTCTGCTACAAAGGAGTAAAGAGCAATTTTAACGGACAAATAAACAATAGACGTAACTCAGTGAATACTGCCAGTGCACCCTGCACAGCGTGAAAACAAACCTTTGACAGTTTACTGAGATTTACGACTGGAAAGTGTAGAGATCTACGGGCAGCGACTCCAGCGAAAGGTTGATAATTGGCGGAACGAACAACGAATAACTTGAACAATTAACCAGGGCTCTCCATTCTGTTAACAAAAGATCGGTCAGAACCTTGACAAAGTCTAAACAAAAGAAGACAGACAGCCAGGAAGTCGCTCTAGTTTCTTAGAATCCGTACCACGTTCGTCACATGGAATACTCCGGGGATGACGACGACCAACCAGCGTCAGGCATCTTCTAAAAGAGCTCATGGAGAGAGTAAGAAGGGTTCGGACGACGAATCGTGAAACAGAGGATGAGATCTGCAGAAGAGTAGGAATTTGTACAACCAATCACGAATCCGAGAGGACGTAGAAATCTAGAATTTAGACTTATGGGTAAGATGTTTTAATAAAACTGTTTGCGAAGACGCGGAGAGTCAGTCAAGAGTATATAGTCAAGAGTATAGAGTCAAGAGTATATAGTCGAGAGTCGATAGTCTATAGTCTACAGTCTACAAATGAATCGGTCATAAGTTAATAAGTTAGTACGTACGACAGTCAGACGGTTTATTATAGTCGGAACGGTAATACATTCAGTGATTGAAACAGTTTGCGCTACCTACCGAACTCCCAATTCGGTGAACTCATAAGTGAACTTAGACATACGATTTAGTCTCAATACACACACAAGTCTGTTCAACAATCGTATATGTTCTGGTAAACTACAGTGCGCACGGGACTTGAAACTACAACCGACGCGAACATAATAACGCAAGTAATTAACATTCCAAGTATAACAGTGAGTGACATTTCAAACGCTCTCACATTACAATGAATCGCCACATTGAACAATTAACTGAATGAACTATATCGAACAATTACGCACACAGTACACACTACATCCAGATAGATGGAACAGTTAATCATGTACACGAACACGGCAAATTCTCAGAATAATTCAGCTTAATGACAATATTAACATCTCAATATTTGAACTCCAGACACTCGATATCAGTGGGGTACCACAACACCGTACATATAACGGGAGTGAAGATTTAGTGAAGTGAAGTGATTAGTGCTCTTCATAACAGTGATTAAAATGCTCGACGAATCCTCCAGAAGATGTCTTCTCACAACAGCGGAATATTGGATAAACACTCTCACAAGATAAGCTTTTATGTCTATTAAATCTTAGTAATATATATTACTGCTCTGTCTTCTCTTTTCAAAGAACAAACCCCCAGAGATTATATATATAAAGCATATGAATCATAAAATTTATAAAACAACATTAACGTAATTCATCATCTGAGAATAATGAACGCATTTAGGTAGGGATAAATATATTTGTTGATTGTTTATTGTTCGTATATGTTTTGTATATGTATATTATTTACTGCATTTGAATGTACCATATGTTTGTGTTTTCAGGAAACAACGTACAAATTGTATTTTATATCATGTGTTTTAATATGTATGTAATTGCAGGATATAGTCACTTACTTAATTAACAAGTGTAATAAATAAGTAATTATTTATATTTAATCTTGCGTTCATTATTGAAATTTAACCTCGATTAATAATTTATGTCATTCTAATCATCTCACAAAGAGTCTCAAAAGTATGCTAAGTATCAATGGACACAACAAACTCGACCATTGAGACGTCCGATTAACAGACTCTTAAATCATATTTATTTAACAACTGTGTTGAGTCTAATCTGACGAGTATGAACTACTTTTATATATATATTAAAATTAACGTCCATCATAACTCTTTTAATTAATATACGAAGTTAATGAGATACAGTTTACTAATTCACATTTGAATAGTCCAATATTAGCATAATTACGCTCAACATAAATGGTACGGCAACCCTAATTTACTTAATTAATTGCCACTCCCATTTATAACCTTAAATGTAAATGGCTCCCAATGACCGTAGGGCATACCAAGGTTAATTAGAGTCAAAGTACATTAAATGTAATGGCGCCCATCGCATGGCAAAAGAGAGCAGGCAGTAGTATTTAGATTAATTAAAATAATATAGTACATAAGATATTATATAAGTGTAAGGTTAGCTTGACTGGTAAATGATAACGCGAAGCAAGGCTAAAATGGCTAGCGGTAATTCTGACAGCATGGACTTTGACGTTAACAACCAGTTGGGCGCACCCGACAACGGCGAAGAGAATTCAGTCGAACCAAATATGACTGAGGAGACGTCAGAGGTCAGAGCGCGGGGACAGGAGTCACAACGACCACAGGAGTCCCAGCAATCACATGAAGAGGCATCACTACGTTCACTGTTGATGGACTTCATGCGCACACAAGCCGAAAGTCTCAAATTAATCAAAGAAAATTTAGAAGAAAACCGAAAAGAAATTAACGAAAAATTCGATCAACAGAATCAGAAATTCGATAAAGTCAACGAAAAATTCGACCAACAGAAGGAAGAAATCAATCAGAGATTCGATCAACAAAACGAGAAGTTCAACACACTAGAAGAAAAATTAGATCATCACAAAGAAGACGTCAAGCAACAGATGGCCGAACAGCTCACGCTTATACGATCGGAAATGCGTGACCATAAGACCAGTTGCGACGATAAGATAAGCGAAGTCTTGAAGGAACAGGAGGACGCTACAAGAGAAATAAAAGATGACACCACTAAGAAGTTTGAAGAAGTGTGGGAAGCCCGAGAGTCGGACCACCAAGAACTTAAAAACCTTGCACAGACCACACAATCTAGTATAAAGAAAGTTCACAGTAAGCTAGAACTACACATCAATAGTAATCAGAAGTAACAGGAAGAACTGAAGACCGAAATATATCACACACTTCGACAGCAGCAACAAGAGATAGGTGAAGCCAACCACACATTGCAACAGAAAATCGATGAAGTAGACGGCCGACAAAAGACGACCGAACAGAAGCTTGACGAAAACGTCAAAGAGAAGATGACCCACATTCAGGAACTCAGGTGTCAAGTAGAGAGACTGCGGCGACAGATCACCAATGGGGAGTCTGGGCCTCACAGGACAGTTAACGGACAAGTACAGGTGGAGCTGAAGTATGACGGAACCGACAGATTCCCAATGGAGTTCCTGAAGGAATTGTCGGAGTTTCAAGAAACATATTACCCGAACAGCGACATCAAGTGGATCGGCAAGCATCTAGAGAAGGACGCAAGTATATGGTGGCGTGTGATCCGGGACCAAATAAACACCCTCAAAGAATTCAAGGAGGCATTCACATTGAAGTATTGGGGGTTGGAACGACAGGACATTATCCGCGACAACCTGGAGTACGGAAGGTTTGAATGGCATGGACCGGTTACGGCTACACAGTACATCGAACGAATCCTTTTAGAAAGTTGGCAATTAACTCCAGCATTGACCGACCGCCAACTGATAAGAAAAATCTCAAGGCACTTTGGGAGGGACTTGCAGATCGCCGTTATAACACGCGGGATCGTCACCATACCCAGTTTTGAAGCCTTGATCACTGAATATACGAGCATTCAGTCAAACAGTGCAGGCAACAGGCTGAAACCCCTACTTCATTTTGAGTAGTTAAAACAAAAAGAATATTTCCTTTTGTAAAGAGGGGTTACAAGTTAATTAAAACTAGGCTAAGGCCTAGAGAAGCTAAAAATTGCGCTGGATCCAGTAAGACGGGACTTGCAATAAAAACTCAAGAATTAAATAATTAACAATGGTTTTATTATTCTATCTCATAATATTAATAACAAAAAACAACAGTGATTTAGAATTCCCCTTTTAAATGGTTAACTAAAGAAGTATACCCTCTCAACAAGGCCACCTGAAAAATATTAACTGAGTCCATGAAAATAATTGCTATGTCACCATCAATGAATTGAAAATGTAAAATAATCATTAACCTCAAAATAAAACTCCCATTAAACTATTTCTTAAAATATAAAATTTATATCATATGTTTCTTTTAAAATGCAGTATATAAATTGATGAAGGTAAATAATTTCATTCACAGTTACTATTAATAATTAAAATAATTATTCATCCAATTTAAATGAACTTTAAAGGTGACACTTACTATACTTGTTAAATAAAATAATTAATTTTCATAAAGAAATGATCAGCCACGATTATTGAGATAGAATACTCGTCTACTGGTGTATATAAATCCTAATAATAAATAAAATCCCTATATCCCACCAAAAGCACAGCAATGCATAATATTTATATATATAGATATATATCCCCCAAAATGTACACAGAATTATACAGACATAACACGTTCCACAAGACAAATTACATATACAATAGTATACAAATACATAAAGGTCTCTTGCCACGCCCTTTTTTTATATTACCCTTCTGGTGTATATAAATTCTAAACTTCTTCCTTATAGGAATCCCAATTAGGATTAAAGATTTATTTCTATAAATGTACCCCCATGGTGTGGGTTACTTGCACGTCATGTGTATCATAAGGTATTGCATACAAATGTCCCCAGGACATTAAAATTTAAAACCAAGTGCCTAAGTGGCTAAGTGCTAAAATACTTAATTAAGGTGAGAAATAAAAAATGTTTAAAATAATTAACGCCCCCCAGTTACCATGATTAAAATAAAGAATTTATATAGACTAAAATAGGGCCAATTAATGAAAGGGAAAAATTGCTCAATATTAGCACCTTATATAAAAAAATACATTTGTGTGTCAGAGACGGACATGTTTCTTCAATTTATAACCAGTCTCAACAACCTTGTTTCAACAACCTTGTTTCGACAAACAAGTTGAAAAGTGTTTCGACATGCACAGCTTGGTTGAAACTAATTTAAAATAACACCTACCTCCCCAGTAATCTTTTTATACAAATGACATAACCAGATTTTAAAAATAAGAGAAAATATATGTTTTTATGCATAGTAAATTAAACTTGAGAAAATTGGTAATAACAAAACTGACTTTAAATCTGTAGCGAAAGTACTATAAAGAAATGAGTGGAAATCTAAGTTGGATGCTGTGTTGTAGACATGTCAGTCTCTGAACTGACAATTTACTATACATGTATTGAAATTTACAATTAATACTTAGTGTTCACACTAAACTGTCCCATCAATTGGGGATCCAAATGAATGTATAACTGGAACGGTAAAACTGATGATTATGTATAACTGGTGCCATGTTGATTCTACGTGTGAATAATAAATGGATATTTTTCACCTGCTTATATGTGCCCAGAAGGATGATCTTTTATTTATAGCGTGGCGATCTCATGATTGGCATGTTGTTCCGGTCGTTGTTCTCTTCGGTGTCGAGTGTGGAGCTTTTAAGATGTCATTTCGTTCAGTGGCAGCAGGACTTGTCTCTGTTCAGTGAACCCTATTGTCACACATTACATTTTTAGTGAGAGACCACACACAAATGCCCCCACTGTTTGGACACCCTCCAAAATACATAAATAAAAACAACACCTAGTTGTGTTGTACATAATAAAACTTGGTAACATTATTTTGGCCAACATGCCTTACTTAAAAAAGTTCTCTAACAATGATTCTTTATAACGCTTTATAATTTGAACCTCACTGAATGTGAGTTGCTTTTGCAATACAATAATTTATCTTGGCTCTGTAACATCTTATGAACTTATTACTTTGAGTGAAATTGAGGTTACCACGTGGCGCAGAATTTATTTAAAACACATAGTTTTTTACTCCATAGAATCTGAGAATACTATTACTTTGAATGAGACATGATTTACGTTTAAAACGTGCCTGAGTAAGTTCCCATTTATATTTATATAAAGTTTTACTGTCATTGTAGCAAAACTTTATACCACTTAATGACGACACATTGTGTAACAGGTTAAGTGCTCAACCGAATCTCGTTACATCGGTGTTAATGAAAGTGTAAAATTAAATATATTGTGGTTATTGGACTTTAGGTATTAAAGCCGAGATTCTGACACTCCAATAATCAAGTTTTATTGGTTTATAAAAACTTTACGAACAATTACGTCTCACAATGCATGCTCCGACAAGTGGGCACGCTTACTCAAGCTTACCTAAAAAAACGTTTTCTCCTTTAAAAATTTAGTATATAATTAATATAATGAAATCAAAACTTACCGCAGTCATTAAGAAACTTATCTCATATTTAAAAGAAGTCGACGCTAGATTTTCACACCTCTCTCCACCGAAGAGATTTTCTACGAGGTCCTCAGCTAGGCTTCGATTTTGAGACAAGGCCTTAACAAAAATTTCCGTTCGTTGTCCGTTTGTAAGGAAATTCTCACCAGGACGCAGCACTGTTTTAAAACTGCTGCAAAATCTCAGCAGATGGCGACACGGATCAAACAGTGAAAATTCGAAAACGGTAGCCTCTCCTATCCGCGGGTAGAGAGCAGCACTCCTTATTACATTAACTTTTGTACTGTCTTTACCGTAAAAAAAAAAAAATGCCAATAAACTCGCGCTGAATCATTGACTCAGCACACCCTCACCCCAAAAGGGCAACATAGTTGCCCCAACGTTAAATGCCAGGAGGGTACCCTGCAGTGTACCTCTCCCCAAAAGATACCAGTGGACGTCGTGGTTGGGTTGGCTCAGCTGAGCTTGCTCTCAGGAGAACAGAATTCAAAAGGAAAACGAAAGAGACGAAAGAAGATATGTATTATGTAAGTGTGCGGGTGCTGCATGCTGACCTGATCAGAGTCCGCATACAGCACAAGAGAGAGAGCTAAAGACAAAAGAAAGATTCCTACGCGTAGATATTCCGATCTCCTGAGGCTCGCCCCATTCGCCTGAACACGACTTCCACATTTAACATGGACCTCCGTCCTATCTTTACGGGGACTATCCCCCTTCGAACGTTTTGGATAGCCCCCGACAACGTTTAAGTTTGGAAATGTGGCTTGTCAACAACTTTTGTTTGTCTCCCGGTACGCCCAGCCGGGCCGTCACCGGTGACGTAAATCCTATGATTCGGTATGGCCCCGACCAACGGTAGCATAGCTTCACAGCACGTTTGTCGGCGGCAGAGCTGAGTGGGTGGCTTTGGCAATAGACCCAGTCACCAATCCGGAAGGGGTTTGGAATACGCCCCTGATTATAACGCCGACGGACCCGCTCGTGCGCTCGCAGCAAATTCTTCCGAGCCATTTTCCATCTCTCCGCAGTTTTATTATTGGGCTCCCGCGGCAGAAGATCTTCGATATCCCATAGGTTGGTCAACGGGAGTGCGGGCGAGAATCCAAACAAAATTTCAAAGGGCACGGCCTGATGACTGTCGTGTCTGGCCGTGTTGAAGGCTAATTGTAACCACTTCAGATTCTGATCCCAGGTGGTTTGTTGCTCAGCGTGATAAGCAATCAAGGCGGACCGGAGATTCCGATTGAATCTCTCCGCATGGGACGGTTGTGGATAATAAGGGGAAGTGGTTACGTGTTTGATGCCACTGGCGAAACACATACGCCTGAATTCATTTGAAATAAATTGCGGGCCATTGTCCGAGACAATGATGGTCGGAAGACCGAAATGCTGAAAAACGTGGTTCTGTAAAGCGTTAATGGTCAAACGAGCGGTTGCCTGCCGTAAGGGCAGTAGCCAGGCAAACTTTGAAAAAGCATCTACACAAACAAGCAGGTAAGCATTACCTGACTTGCTACGGGGGAACGGCCCCACGTAGTCAATAAATAACTTTTCCATTGGTCTGCTCGCCACCTCAGAAGATAACAACCCTAGTTTGGTGTTCTGGGCAGGCTTGCTCAAGCCACACAGATGACAGTTTTTTACTCTCGTCGCGATGTCTCTATCCATGCCCTTCCAGATAAAATGTTTCCTAATACTGGAAATGGTCTTCGAAATTCCCTTGTGGCCTCCGATTGGGGAATCATGGTAATAACTGAAGACCATGGGCACTAATTTGCTAGGCAGCACGATTTTAGGTGCTCGTCCTTTTCTTTCTCGACAGCAAAGGACTCCCTTGGACAAGAAATAAGGGGCCTGTACGTTACCCTGCTTAATATTTTGGATGACTTGACCCAGCACTTCGTCGTTTAACTGATGGGGTAACACATCAGTGAAGGCTAATGGAAAATCGAGAAGAACGGAACAGGGTTGCTCAGCTTGGGCATCACTGGGTTGGGAAAACATACGGGATAAGGCATCTGCAACCACATTCTGGGATCCCCTGATGTGTTGCACGGTGAACTTAAAGGATGAGATTTTCACCACCCATCTACCAATTTTACCCAGTTGCCGGGGATGAGCTAGAAGCCATGAGAGAGCCTGATTGTCGGTCTCGAGCAGGAACTCAGCATGTTCCAGGAAACGCCTGAACTTATCTAGAGCGTATACAACAGCTAAACACTCTAGCTCATAAACGGATGATTTACGTTCTTGCTGGGTCAATGTGCGTGAGATAAAGCGTGCTGGGCCCATAACCCAGAGGTCCGTGGATCGAAACCACGCTCTGCTACCAAATGAAACCCCTACTTCATTTTGAGTAGTTAAAACAAAAAGAATATTTCTTTTTGTAAAGAGGGGTTACAAGTTAATTAAAACTAGGCTAAGGCCTAGAGAAGCTAAAAATGGCGCTGGATCCAGTAAGACGGGACTTGCAATAAAAACTCGAGAATTAAATAATTAACAATGGTTTTATTATTCTATCTCATAATATTAATAACAAAAAACAACAGTGATTTAGAATTCCCCTTCTAAAATTTCCTACCACGTGGCACTATTCACTATGCAAGGCGGGCAAGTACATATACATATGTTTCAAACCTTAAAACTAACAAAATATTTTCAACCTTGGGATATAGGGCCTTGAAAATTTTTCTAAGTTCTATTTAAGAACTAAACATTGTGAAAATTTTAAAATATTTCCTAAGTTTGCAAGCCCCGTCACACCCACAGGACCCTTGTCGTAAGCGCGCTCTGCTACCAAAATGTAACCACGCTCTGCTACCAAATGAAACCCCTACTTCATTTTGAGTAGTTAAAACAAAAAGAATATTTCCTTTTGTAAAGAGGGGTTACAAGTTAATTAAAACTAGGCTAAGGCCTAGAGAAGCTAAAAATTGCGCTGGATCCAGTAAGACGGGACTTGCAATAAAAACTCAAGAATTAAATAATTAACAATGGTTTTATTATTCTATCTCATAATATTAATAACAAAAAACAACAGTGATTTAGAATTCCCCTTTTAAATGGTTAACTAAAGAAGTATACCCTCTCAACAAGGCCACCTGAAAAATATTAACCGAGTCCATGAAAATAATTGCTATGTCACCATCAATGAATTGAAAATGTAAAATAATCATTAACCTCAAAATAAAACTCCCATTAAACTATTTCTTAAAATATAAAATTTATATCATGTTTCTTTTAAAATGCAGTATATAAATTGATGAAGGTAAATAATTTCATTCACAGTTACTATTAATAATTAAAATAATTATTCATCCAATTTAAATGAACTTTAAAGGTGACACTTACTATACTTGTTAAATAAAATAATTAATTTTCATAAAGAAATGATCAGCCACGATTATTGAGATAGAATACTCGTCTACTGGTGTATATAAATCCTAATAATAAATAAAATCCCTATATCCCACCAAAAGCACAGCAATGCATAATATTTATATATATAGATATATATCCCCCAAAATGTACACAGAAATATACAGACATAACACGTTCCACAAGACAAATTACATATACAATAGTATACAAATACATAAAGGTCTCTTGCCACGCCCTTTTTTTATATTACCCTTCTGGTGTATATAAATTCTAAACTTCTTCCTTATAGGAATCCCAATTAGGATTAAAGATTTATTTCTATAAATGTACACCCATGGTGTGGGTTACTTGCACGTCATGTGTATCATAAGGTATTGCATACAAATGTCCCCAGGACATTAAAATTTAAAACCAAGTGCCTAAGTGGCTAAGTGCTAAAATACTTAATTAAGGTGAGAAATAAAAAATGTTTAAAATAATTAACGCCCCCCAGTTACCATGATTAAAATAAAGAATTTATATAGACTAAAATAGGGCCAATTAATGAAAGGGAAAAATTGCACAATATTAGCACCTTATATAAAAAAATACATTTGTGTGTCAGAGACGGACATGTTTCTTCAATTTATAACCAGTCTCAACAACCTTGTTTCAACAACCTTGTTTCGACAAACAAGTTGAAAAGTGTTTCGACATGCACAGCTTGGTTGAAACTAATTTAAAATAACACCTACCTCCCCAGTAATCTTTTTATACAAATGACATAACCAGATTTTAAAAATAAGAGAAAATATATGTTTTTATGCATAGTAAATTAAACTTGAGAAAATTGGTAATAACAAAACTGACTTTAAATCTGTAGCGAAAGTACTATAAAGAAATGAGTGGAAATCTAAGTTGGATGCTGTGTTGTAGACATGTCAGTCTCTGAACTGACAATTTACTATACATGTATTGAAATTTACAATTAATACTTAGTGTTCACACTAAACTGTCCCATCAATTGGGGATCCAAATGAATGTATAACTGGAACGGTAAAACTGATGATTATGTATAACTGGTGCCATGTTGATTCTACGTGTGAATAATAAATGGATATTTTTCACCTGCTTATATGTGCCCAGAAGGATGATCTTTTATTTATAGCGTGGCGATCTCATGATTGGCATGTTGTTCCGGTCGTTGTTCTCTTCGGTGTCGAGTGTGGAGCTTTTAAGATGTCATTTCGTTCAGTGGCAGCAGGACTTGTCTCTGTTCAGTGAACCCTATTGTCACACATTACATTTTTAGTGAGAGACCACACACAAATGCCCCCACTGTTTGGACACCCTCCAAAATACATAAATAAAAACAACACCTAGTTGTGTTGTACATAATAAAACTTGGTAACATTATTTTGGCCAACATGCCTTACTTAAAAAAGTTCTCTAACAATGATTCTTTATAACGCTTTATAATTTGAACCTCACTGAATGTGAGTTGCTTTTGCAATACAATAATTTATCTTGGCTCTGTAACATCTTATGAACTTATTACTTTGAGTGAAATTGAGGTTACCACGTGGCGCAGAATTTATTTAAAACACATAGTTTTTTACTCCATAGAATCTGAGAATACTATTACTTTGAATGAGACATGATTTACGTTTAAAACGTGCCTGAGTAAGTTCCCATTTATATTTGTATAAAGTTTTACTGTCATTGTAGCAAAACTTTATACCACTTAATGACGACACATTGTGTAACAGGTTAAGTGCTCAACCGAATCTCGTTACATCGGTGTTAATGAAAGTGTAAAATTAAATATATTGTGGTTATTGGACTTTAGGTATTAAAGCCGAGATTCTGACACTCCAATAATCAAGTTTTATTGGTTTATAAAAACTTTACGAACAATTACGTCTCACAATGCATGCTCCGACAAGTGGGCACGCTTACTCAAGCTTACCTAAAAAAACGTTTTCTCCTTTAAAAATTTAGTATATAATTAATATAATGAAATCAAAACTTACCGCAGTCATTAAGAAACTTATCTCATATTTAAAAGAAGTCGACGCTAGATTTTCACACCTCTCTCCACCGAAGAGATTTTCTACGAGGTCCTCAGCTAGGCTTCGATTTTGAGACAAGGCCTTAACAAAAATTTCCGTTCGTTGTCCGTTTGTAAGGAAATTCTCACCAGGACGCAGCACTGTTTTAAAACTGCTGCAAAATCTCAGCAGATGGCGACACGGATCAAACAGTGAAAATTCGAAAACGGTAGCCTCTCCTATCCGCGGGTAGAGAGCAGCACTCCTTATTACATTAACTTTTGTACTGTCTTTACCGTCAAAAAAAAAAAATGCCAATAAACTCGCGCTGAATCATTGACTCAGCACAAGGCGTACGCAATATAGGGCAGCGAACGAAAGGGAAACCGGAAATAGCGATCGACCCAGTGGTAACTTTGTCAACAAAAGCGAGGGTGAGAGAAAACCAGCTTGGCAAGGAAGGCCGCACGGCGGTAACCGTTACGAGAATAAATCACACGGAGTGGTGAACACTGTCGAATACTTTAATGCCAAACCGAGCACAAGTCATGCCACCGACGACAACAATTCAAGGTCGAATAACGACCAGAACAGCAAAAAAAAAACAACACCCCTACACAGCGAACGACATAGTTTTGACAACAAAAACAACCCCACGAATAATGTCAATATCCTAGTACCTGACTTGAGGGATGACCTACTGCATGAATACGACGAGGACATTACTAAACAGATATTAAAATGTCCCGAAATACTCATTCAATTTAACAATAACATTAAAGTTTTGGCACTTGTCTACACCGGCTCAGTTATTAATGGGTTATCAGAAGAGTGGTTCAACGCAAACAAAAGGGACATTGAACCATATGAAATTTTACCCATGACGAATTCTCTAATCATTAGTGCTGTCGGGAACAAGTCCAAACTAATTAGAAAACAAATACTATGCGACATTGAAATTGACGGGATCAAAAATGAGTGTGTCTTTTTAATTATACCTGACCTTATTGAACTTACCCAGATTCGTTAGACGAGTTTTTCGGCACAGAAAACTAGGATATGGTTATGTCGAAATAATTATTGTAGCACATGGTTGTGATGCTAACAGCTCTTATTTTATTCTGACCAATGATTAAATTCTTTCTCTTTCTCTAACTTTCTTTTACACTATATGTTAAACAATTATTAAAACATAAAATTACTTAACCAAATAAAATATATACATTTTCATCGACAAACCAGTACTTTTCTCTTACGTACCATTCATCTCTCACACTCACTTTCTTTTTCTCTACCCCCCTCTGTTTGGGCTCATTATTTATTATTATTCATCATTTACTTTTGGCCAAAATTTATTCTTTTATTATTTCAATATCCATCATTGAATACACCTGTTGTTTTCCACTTTTTCACTTATATCATCACTCCGACCAAATTAAACTGTTATTTAATTATCACTGCAGTTTTGCTTCACTATTTAAAACTGTTGTAACATTTTGTACTCTTTGGTAGGCCTTTTATTACATTTTTCGGCCTACCAAACAAAATACTCCCAAGGCCACGCTTCACTTACGTCTGCTCGGTCTGATGAGTTGTACTGAACTGGGCGAGGTTCGCTCGCGTGGTTGTATACTATACAAGACTTTGGGCGTCGACCACGTTGCTCTAAACGGATATCCACTACACCTCCCACTTTGACTCATCGAATGTTCCAGGCAACCACGTGGTGAATTTATTACGCAGCACGGCCACATGCTTTTACTGCGACTCACGTATCCTTTGTTCTGACTCCCAATACCTCCACACAATGGGTTTTATAAAAGAAATACAGAAGTTGATTATTATTGATAATTATTAAAACAAAATGATTCAACCCATTGTGTCCCGTTACAATAGATCTATCAAGATGTGACATAATAAGACAACTAGGTTGTTACTATTAAAACTTATGCTCTGCAGTATGGTATTACTAAAGAAATGTTTTGCATTTTAGTAGCAGTTCTTTTATTTCAAATGAGTGACACACTTTTGGTTACTTTTTTGTTAAAATGTGTGTGTGTGTGTGTGTGTGTGTGTGTGTGTGTGTGTGTGTGTGTGTGTGTGTGTGTGTGTGTGTGTGTGTGTGTGTGTGTGTGTTGCAACGTATTTAATAAAGTACGAATTTAATTTCAAATACAAATAGACTTCTATTTGTGTTTGCGGAGCCCCACGATCTTGGAGCGCCAAATATATTTAACGTTGCAAATAAAAATTTATTTGTTTTTGCGGAGCCCCACGATCTTTGGGAGCCAAATATGCAACAATACATTTACATATACACAAATTTAGCGTGACCAGTCTCACGTTCAAGATTAACAAATTATGTAACAATATAACATTTAAATTGGGTTTCAGGTGTATCTGCAATAAGAACTCTATGCAACTTGTAACGGTATTTCAAATTTATTTGATATTATTAAAAATTGTGCACATGGCACTGACTTCGATTTAAAACATTCGTTATTAATTGTTATTATGCCGTAAGGCTTATACTATATACATCCTTACTGACTACATATTCTATTCTACTAATTATTGTATTACAGAAAAATCTCATTTTCAGACTACTCAGTCGATTAATGTGTTTCAAAATATCAATATTAAAATCTCTTTTTATATATTGTAATGTACTCAAAATATTAATAGTTATTGAATTTATCTTTTGTTTCTCAGTACTGTTTTATCTCAAATACTAATTGTTTTCATTTAAATGCTTTGTATTCATTTTATTTCATATTAATTTGAGCTCTTGTTACGTTAATCGTATTTCTAAAACATCTATGATTTTAATTCTACTTTACAAGAAACATGGGCTCTTACTTTTAAATAAAATAGAAATGTCTTTAATTGTCTTTGAGTTCATTGTACGATTAAGATATAAATAAGTTGTTTATCACCTTATTGTCGTCAATCATACTCGATCATTTTGATCCATCTGTAGTCGTCCTCGTCTCGCACTCCAGCGTCGGCTGTCTCTCTTCTCCTCTTGTCCAGCGTCGGCTGTCTCTCTTCTCCTCTTGTCCAGCATCGAATCACTTCTTCTTGTCCAGCGTCGTATCACTCTCTGGAACTCTCCTCTTGTCCAGCGTCGAATCACTTCTTCTTGTCCAGCGTCGTATCACTCTCTGGAACTCTCCTCGTGCTGTTTCTGACGTCAATGGATCTTCTTATGTAATTCTTCTTATTTACTGCTGTTATTATTTAAAAATGATTGTATTTACAACTTAGTTACATAGTTGTATGTAACTGGAAAATTTAAATTATTTACAAAAAAATAAATACGCCGTGCGGACGGGCATAAGCTCCCGCTGCACCGTGGATGATTTAAGAAAGAGAACCACTGTAGCTTGCGTGTCCTATTTATACCCATGTCTTGGTTGACACCTGCAGTGGTACGAAATCGACATGTCAGAAACTGTCTCTGGATTCAGTTCCCCCACTCTTTGTCAATTTCGCTATTTCTTATATTTCTGCGAATTGCAGAGTCCTGTAAGTATACTCTTATACTTATCTTATAACTATTTTTACAACACATGTTCACTGTAATTTTTGACATTGCAACTTAACCCTTTCGATTTTTACACTCGTACGGTGTGTCACTTTCGAGTGGTTTTCGTACACAGTATTTAGTAAATTTTATTACATTTTATTGTGGTTTTGGATTTTAATTCTTAAGTATAGTTTATGAATAATTACAGAAAAACCGTAATTGTGCAATTATTCATCTTGGGGTGGCAAACTCGCCTGCATAGACCTGCGTTCACACACACTAGCAAAATACTGGTGTACACACTTTCAGTTACATTTATGTGTGTGTGCACGTCGATTCAGGTCGAAACACCTGTTCATATTTTTGTCTGAGCCAAGCTTGCAATCCCTGACATGCTTATTTCTAATATATTATTAATTATTTACAGTTTATTAGGTAAATTAAAATTTTTATATTCAATGCTCAGTACATCACTTATTTGTACTGTCGCATTATCCCTCCGCTTGGTAACAAAAAAAAATTTAATAAATTTATTTATTATAATTTTTTTTTATTATTATTATTATATTTGCAAAAAAAATGTAACAAATAATAAAGAATAATATTCGTCATTTCACCCTTAATTGGAGTGTATACAAATGTCTTACCTCCCCTCTCACACGCTCACTGCTCATGACCTTGTAGTAGGGTGGCTTTAACAAACAGCTGATCTGACTGGTTTCATTGACCTTGTCGTTTTCATGTGTAGAACTTCCTAAATGACGTTGCGTGGAATTTACCAATTTCTTTCTTCTGTATCTCATCATATACGATGAAAGTGTGTTGTCCTACTCGCTGTCTTAACGTATACGGTCCATTATAAAGTCTGAAGAATTTCTTCGCTGTATTATCACTCCGTTTTCCCACTGGATTTGCTTTGAGTAGTATACTTTCTCCCACATTGAATTGTTGTAGCTTGTGAGTTAGATTAAATCTCTCTATTCTCTTGTTACCTCTTTCTCTTATCCGTTGCTTTGCGCATTCAATTTTCACACTTATTGGTACAGTTACATTTTGGTTATTAGGTTTGTTTATATACTTAGTCCAAAATCTGTTTGGCTTCTTATCTTCTTCTAATTCCATGGGAGTGTATCCTGTTGCTTCACTATAATTTTCGTTAATGGCTTTTTCAAGAAATGGTAAATATTCTGCCCATTTATTGTGTTGATCATGGCAATATATTCCTAAATATTTACCTAATTCTTTGTTAACTCTCTCAGCAAGGTTTCCTTGAGGATGTCTTATGGATGTGAGTACAGGTTGTATTCCATTTTCCCTTAACGTCCTCTCCCATTTTTTACTTTGGAATTGTACACCTTGATCACTGAGTACCTTCTTCATTTTTCCATATAACGGAATATATTTCTGCAGTAGTATCTTTAGAACAACTTTGGTTGTGGGTCGCATAATTGGGTACAGTCGGACTGCCTTGGAAAACACATCGATACATACCAATATGTGCTTCACACCTCGACTTGATCGCGGTAGTGGTCCCAGAAAATCCACTGCAATTTGCTCTCTCTTGTTCTCCTTTTGGATGCTCTTTCTTTCTACGTATGTGTAAATTCGGTCCTTAATTTTATATTATCTTACTCATACATTCTTACCTTCGCTTCTAATCTTCCTTAACTCTTTTCTTAACATGACATTACTTTATCTAATACATTACTTATACAATACATTAACATTCATTACCTTTTATTACATTTCTTTAACATTACCTTTCTGATCGCTACTACTTTCTTGAAATACACTTCCGTAACAGAATACTCTTTTAGCTTTGTAGTGTGTCGCATGATCGGTTACAGAGGAACTGTCTTGGAAAACAACGATATTTTTCTCGAAGTCCTTAATCCTAAGTATTCTCTGCCCTTTTGACTTTTCACTCTTGCTTTCTTCTGTGTCCTTGTATCTTCATTAAGTGTTCGCTTGATCAGCCGTTCTAACAATTATGGCAATTATTTCCATTCCTAACCCTTTCTTCATATTAATAACAACAATAACATCTTTTACCATTACTTTCTTAAATATTTCTCTACGCTATCATTCCTTACCATCAATAATACATTTCTTAATTAACCCTTTAAAATAATATTCCTTTTTTCTTTTTATTTGCTATCATATCCTTAATAAATAACATTTCTTAATTATACTCTCTTATATTATTACACATATTATTTCTTATTATTAATAATTAATAGTTATATTATTTTATTTTAAAAATAATTATTCATTCAATTCGGGTATTGAATTCTGAGTTCAGTGTGTAGTTCGATCTTACACCCCTCATTATAACAATTGCATTGTCCGTCGTCTACCGGACGTATATTGTTCCTTTGTAGCATAGTCGCCGTGCTTACTATTGTTCTCACCCTCGTGTAAACAACATCCGCGTTCCATTGTATTACTGCGACGTTTGTTTTTATCGTAGAAGTCACCTGTTCATAGGGCAACGTTTTCCCTCTCTTTCGTCTCTCTTTACAAACGTTTCTCTCTCTCTCTCATTAGTTTGGCTTAGTGCACCTACCTGAACAGCTGTTGACGGTTTTTTCATTCGACGTTTATGATAATACTCACCGTAGTTCTCATACTTGCAGATATAATTATCGTTACTATAATTATCGTGCGTATATCTAACATCATGCTTACCACAATTTTGGGTAGTGTTTCGTATAGATAATTTACTACGTTTATTGTTAGGCCTACAGTGATATTTATCTCCGTAAGTGTGGTGTCTTAAGTGTTTCATCTTATGTGACTTACTAGTGTGTGTGTGTCTCACATTAGGGATATCGCTATTAATAAGGTATGTTTTATTAACCTTCATTTGCTTCTCCTCCTTAATGTTAATTACTTTTTTATAATTATCGTTAGTAATTACGAACGTATTTTCTCTCTTATTTTTAATTCTTATGGTTTGTTTATATTCTACTTCCCCAATGTGCGTATTAGAATCGTCAATTCTTTCTATTAATTCCTCTTTTGCTTTCCTTTCTTCTCTTAATTTTTTGGTCTGTTTTGTAAAAAATTCTGTTAACTCTTCTATTTGCGTTCTAATATTATTTTCTTTTACTTTTTCTGTTTGTTTGTTCTCTACTTCACCAAATACGGCTTGCATCATAGCTTGAAGTGCTTCTCCCATCCTTAAACTTCCTGATATTGCCATGGTGAATTATTATTAAAATATTTATTTAGTAGTAATTCTTTAACAATTATTATTGATAACCGTTCCCTACTTATTTATTTATTTCTTTATTTTTATTAATAGTTATTATTAATACTCATAACAGTTACACCTGTTACATAGACAAATAATATTATTCGTGGGCGCCAGCTGTGTGATTACACAACAATTAACATTACATTCAATTACTGTTTAATATAAATAATAATTACATATTATACATTTTTCATTTAACACATTCTTTATATTTTAGAGCAACCATTTAGCTACATAAAAAAATTTTAATAGTTAAATGATGGGGATAGGGCCATACGTTCATGTGCTACAATTTATGTAACAATTTTTTGTACATAAATTTAGGCATGTCGTGCCCCACGTCCAGGGCGACAAATTATATGCACCAATTTTATTTTTGTTAAAATTTAATTTCAAATACAAATTCACTTCTATTTGTGTTTGCGGAGCCCCACGTCCAGGGCGACAAATTTATTTAACGTATTTAACGTTGCAAATAAAAAATTTATTTGTTTTTGTGGAGCCCCACGATCTTGGAGCGCCAAATATATGCAACGTATTTATGTGTGTGAATTTTTATATGTACTTTAATTTGTATAGCCCCATGTTCTTTGGGCGCCAAATATATGCAACGTATTTAATAAAGTACGAATTTAATTTCAAATACAAATAGACTTCTATTTGTGTTTGCGGAGCCCCACGATCTTGGAGCGCCAAATATATTTAACGTTGCAAATAAAAATTTATTTGTTTTTGCGGAGCCCCACGATCTTTGGGAGCCAAATATGCAACAATACATATACATAAATACATATACATATACACAAATTTAGCGTGACCGGTCTCACGTTCAAGATTGACAAATTATGTAACAATATAACATTTAAATTGGGTTTCAGGTGTATCTGCAATAAGAACTCTATGTAACTTGTAATGGTATTTCAAATTTATGTGATATTATTAAAAATTGTGCATATGGCACTGACTTCGATTTAAAACATTCGTTATTAATTGTTATTATGCCGTAAGGCTTATGCTATATACATCCTTACTGACTACATATTCTATTCTACTAATTATTGTATTACAGAAAATCTCATTTTCAGACTACTCAGTCGATTAATGTGTTTCAAAATATCAATATTTAAATCTCTTTTTATATATTGTAATGTACTCAAAATATTAATAGTTATTGAATTTATCTTTTGTTTCTCAGTACTGTTTTATCTCAAATACTAATTGTTTTCATTTAAATGCTTTGTATTCATTTTATTTCATATTAATTTGAGCTCATGTTACGTTAATCGTATTTCTAAAACATCTATGATTTTAATTCTACTTTACAAGAAACATTGGCTCTTACTTTTAAATAAAATAGAAATGTCTTTAATTGTCTTTGAGTTCATTGTACGATTAAGATATAAATAAGTTGTTTATCACCTTATTGTCGTCAATCGTACTCGATCATTTTGATCCATCTGTAGTCGTCCTCGTCTCGCACTCCAGCGTCGGCTGTCTCTCTTCTCCTTTTGTCCAGCGTCGGCTGTCTCTCTTCTCCTCTTGTCCAGCGTCGTATCACTCTCTGGAACTCTCCTCTTGTCCAGCGTCGAATCACTTCTTCTTGTCCAGCGTCGTATCACTCTCTGGAACTCTCCTCGTGCTGTTTCTGACGTCAATGGATCTTCTTATGTAATTCTTCTTATTTACTGCTGTTATTATTTAAAAATGATTGTATTTACAACTTAGTTACATAGTTGTATGTAACTGGAAAATTTAAATTATTTACAAAAAAATAAATACGCCGTGCGGACGGGCATAAGCTCCCGCTGCACCGTGGATGATTTAAGAAAGAGAACCACTGTAGCTTGCGTGTCCTATTTATACCCATGTCTTGGTCGACACCTGCAGTGGTACGAAATCGACATGTCAGAAACTGTCTCTGGATTCAGTTCCCCCACTCTTTGTCAATTTCGCTATTTCTTATATTTCTGCGAATTGCAGAGTCCTGTAAGTATACTCTTATACTTATCTTATAACTATTTTTACAACACATGTTCACTGTAATTTTTGACATTGCAACTTAACCCTTTCGATTTTTACACAGTTATTTCACTATTACACTCGTACGGTGTGTCACTTTCGAGTGGTTTTCGTACACAGTATTTAGTAAATTTTATTACATTTAATTGTGGTTTTGGATTTTAATTCTTAATTATAGTTTATGAATAATTACAGAAAAACAGTAATTGTGCAATTATTCATCTTGGGGTGGCAAACTCGCCTGCATAGACCTGCGTTCACACACACTAGCAAAATACTGGTGTACACCCACTTTCAGTTACATTTGTGTGTGTGTGTGCACGTCGATTCAGGTCGAAACACCTGTTCATATTTTTGTCTGAGCCAAGCTTGCAATCCCTGACATGCTTATTTCTAATATATTATTAATTATTTACAGTTTATTAGGTAAATTTAAATTTTTATATTCAATGCTCAGTACATCACTTATTTGTACTGTCGCAATATATAGCGAAGTACAAGCATATGCTGTAATGTGCATTTATTAGATAAAATAAATATTTAGATTAAATTTAGAAATATGTAATAAATAAGCAGGTGTGAGATTGAAAGCTGAGTTTATACGCAGGAATCGACCTGCACGATCACGCGATTGTCGCTGAGAGAGTGTACAGTAGTAAATAATGTGTGTGCGTGAGGCCGGTTCAAGCCTGAATTGCAATCTCACCCCAAATAGATGTTAAATTATAGTTTCTATTTAATTATAAGAAAACCATAAATGATAGAAAAATTCCAAAGACTTCTAAAGATGTATAAAAATAATACACATGTGCAGTGCTAAAACGGCATGAATAGGACGTGCACTGCGAATTCAGTGTGATTTTAAGAGCATAGTAATTACACGAATTATGCGATAACGATGGTAATTACATTGAACATGTGTAATTAAATCAGACACCGTCAGAGCACCTTGTAATCCACATTAGACATTGCAATTGGCAGAAATGAGTGAAAATATGAAATTGCACGATAGTGGGGGAACTGACGCCACCGAGCAATTCCTGACATGCTGAATTCTGTTCCAGCAGGTACAGTAAGATGCTCAAATATAAATAAGGGCACGAATGAAGCCAATTACTCTCAATCAGTCTTCAGTCGCGGCGATATGCTATGTCTGTTGGCGACACGAATTTTTAATACTCTCAATCAGTCTTCAGTCGTGGCGGTACGCTATGTCCGTTGGCGAAGCGAATTTTTTAATACTCTCAATCAGCCTTCAGAAGCGGCGGGATGCTATGCCCAGTATCGACGCGATATTTAAATTTTGTTAATTGAACTGTAAAGTTGGATGGACGATATGTTCATCTAAGTACCAAACAGTAACTCTTGGTTTGGTTACTAATACGATTATAGAACATACTCTACAATGTCTACACCCACAAACATTCGTCACTCAAGACAAGCATCAAGGTTACATCAGGCAGAGGAACGCTATGCAGAACAATAGAGGTGTCTACTAGCACACCAGCAGCAAGTGCAGAGCAACATATCACACTACACTACAGCAACCAGAGATGACCATAAAGAACGAGTAACTGGAGGACGACGAGTGGAACCAAGGAATGGACAGAGAACTCTATCAGAAGAGGGCCTACGGATCAACGGAGGACATGGGTATGAGCTACGGAATCAAGGTGACAAATAATCAATTTATAAATTTTATGTGAAAGACTAAAGACAGTTAAAAGACACTTTGAAATTTAAAAAAATAAATAAGAGATGTAAAATGTAGAAAAAAGAGGTTCAGAGAATCAAAGTTAAATTTAATAAATATTTTCTTTGATGATTAACAATTAATTGAGTCAATTTAAATTTTATCAGTAATTAATATATATGCAATGCATAAAGTAACGTAGTAAAAGTTATATAAAGAAAATAAAACAAAGCTGCAGTAAAGCACACAAATCAGACTAAGCAGTCGAAATTTTAAGATAACAAATAGAGACGTAGAATATAATTTTGTTACTGTAGGTTATAAGATTTATTTATGATAATTGTACTGCAACAATTAAACGTTAAGCAAACAATAATGAAGGTTTGCTTTTTTTTTAATAAATTGATGAAAACTTGTTAAAATTCAATCAATGACTACTATTATTACGATTACACCCAAACCCCAGTAATTGGTACATATTAACAGTAATGTTAGATACATGTTGGCACAGCACAAATTAATTTACATTAGAATTTAAAAATTATTGTTCATATATATATGTTTTAATTCCTATTATGAATGGGTTACAGTGCCAGCAGTGTAACAGCATCATTTGGAGAAATGTTACTTCTGATGGCAATCCACTTCCACAGCAACCAATTAAGTGCCATTTGTGATTTGGTATGTTCAACTCTTGGTATGAAAGTTCCAATTCGGCACAATAATATGACTAGAATGAAGCAGATATTCACACAGGAGATCTTTACAGAACAGGTAAATACAGTAGTTAATCAAATCAGTTGATACTGAAATGTAACAAGCATACTGCACAGACTCCTCCTCCAATGACATTAGAGTACATTGACCTTTTCTAGTTTCCACCTTCAATTCACACTATAATTCCTTGTTCTGATAGTTCTTGCACCTCTAGAACATCATCTTTCCATCTTTCACCGGGCCAGCCTCACGATCTCGTCCCTGTTAGGTAGTCTGTAATGCCCTTTTAGCATTTGTATGCATTCCTCTATCCAGATTGTGTGCCCAGCCGAGTGCTCTCTTTATAGGTTTACAAATTCTGAAGCTTGGACTTTTTTGTAGTTTTGCTATAATTTATTACTATACTTAAGTCTTTCTAATATGCATCTCAGAATTTTTCTTTTAGATTTTTTATAATGGCTGTTTTTTTGTGTTATACTCCACGTCTTAACCATAGCACTGGCCTAATGATGGTTTTGTATACTTTCATTTTTGTTTCTTATGTACACTTTTGAATGTCAATAATGACAGAAGAGTAAACCATGTTGGCAAGTGTGATCCTTCTTTGGATCTTGGGTTCCTCTGATCAACTTTTGATATACGAGGGCTATTTGAAAATTTCCCGGCCTACCATATAAACGAATGTGTAGTGTTTGTGTTTTTTACTTGATCGTGGCGCCAAGTTCGCTCCACGAACAGCTGTGAAGCGTCAAGTCGGGTCAAGTCATTGTTGTGGAGAAACAGCTGTATAAATAGGTTGTCTCACAACAACGCTGAAAATGGAGAAAACTGAACATCATATTTTTCATTAAGAAAGGTATAACACCAATAGAAATTTTTAGTGAGATGAAGAATGTGTTGGGTGACACTGGACCTTCATTTACTACAGTGAAAAAATGAGGTACTGAATTTACAAGTGGTCGTGCAAGTTTGGAAGATGACCTGCGTACTGGGCGTCCGAAAAGTGCCACTACACCAGAAATCATCAATAAAGTGCACGATATTTTTTGGAAGATCGCCGTTTGAAGGTGTCCGAAATTGTTAAGACTGTGGATATCTCAGATGAAAGTGTACATTACATTCCTACTGAAGAATTAGGTATGAAAAAGCTGTCTGCAAGATGGGTGCCCCGTTTGTTGACAAGTGACCAAAAACGCATGCGAATGCAAGCTTCTCACAAATGTTTGGACCCTTTTAAGAAAAATCCGAAAGACTTTGTTCATATATTTGTAACAACTGATGAAACTTAGGTCCATTACTTCCCTCTAGAAACAAAACAGTCGAAACAATGGATGCATAGTGACTCGCTGCCTCCAAAATTGGTAAATTCAATTTTGTTGGCTGGAAAGTGTATGGATCCATTTTTATGGGATGCTAAAGGGATATTGTTACTAGATTGCCTTGAAAAGGGTCAAATGATAAATGGAGAGTATTATGCTAACCTTTTGGGCCAATTATATGTAAAAATTTGAGAAAAAAGGACAGGTTTAGCAAAGATCATTTTCTATCAGGATAATGCACAACCTTACATATGCGTTGTGTCTATGGCAAGAATCGCCGAGTTGAAATATGATTTGTTGTACCATCCACCTTATTTCCCTGATTTAGTGCCATCTGACTTTAATCTATTCCCAAACCTCAAAAAATGTTTAGGGGGAAGCGATTGTCCTCAGATGATGAGCTGAAAGCGGCAGTAAATGGTTATTTTGAGGACCTAGAAGAATTGGACGTCCTCAAAGGGGTAAGTGACAGGGTAATGACTTGATGCTTCACTGCTGTTCATTGGGCGAACGTGGTGCCACGATGCGGTAAAAATCAGAAACGCTACACATTTGTTTCTATGGTAGGCCACGAACTTATCAAATCGCCCTCGTATTAACCACCCTGATACAAGAGTTCAGAATACCTGGAATAAAATATGGCTGTGGGCTGTAAAGCGGAATCTGGCTGTCTCAAAATTAAAATTTGAATTCTCTGTTTTCAACAGGAGATACATACTTAAAGGTTTCTATTCATGCCTTAGTTTACTTAAGGAAAAACTAAGATGTAACAGCATTCCAAAATTATGGCTATTATTTTCAATAAAAAAAAAATTATGGAAAGGTCACGTAATAATAATCTGTGCTGAAGAATTTAATCTATTTATTTGTTGCAAACAGGAATTAGATAGCAGACACCAAATAATTGAGGCAGCTTTACATCCAGTTCATCAGATCAAACTTACTTATAGTTATGAAGTTCAGGGTGGAGCAGCCACCACACATATTTAAAACCTCATACTTCTTCAGAACTCAGCCATATGCACCTGTCTGGGGTGCCTGAGAACTGCATCAGTCAGTGGTATCCAAATTGAACTTACAATCATGCTTTTGACTATGTTCATTGAGAAAAACATTTGCTTCAGACCTGAAGCATATGTCATTACATAAGCTTCATCCATTGAGACATTTGGGATCAATCTTTGAACAAGTGAACAATCTTTTAGGTATGGCCTACAGAAAAAAGCATACACCTGCCTCTCTCCAGGATATTTCACTAGTTAATCCTATTCCAACCCCTACTGCCATATCCTGCAGTCCCATGATTCAGAATCAGAACACTGAGCACTAGCAAACTATAAGCTAGCCTTTCATTTGTGGTATATTCATAAAATACAGAAAATATTATACAAAATTCAGAAAAAACGTTTTTATTTATTGGATACCAAGGCCACATTGGGGAATAATGGGGAATAAAATAAGTGATCAAATTACAACAATTGCGGCACAAGTGTGTCCAATGCCAGAACTGGAAATTTTGATAAACAGTTATAGGAAAGAACTTGATACAGTGTACAAACATGAGTGGATGGATTCTTGGATGGCGAGATTAATGAATAAGAAACTGTATGATTTATAGCAGAAACCAGTGTGAAACTGTATAGCAGGCTCAGTAGGAAGGAGCAATCTTTGGCTGCATGAGCCAGAATCGATCATTTAGTCACTGAGGAATATCTGCGCTGCTGGCCTTGCAGATTTTCCATACTGAAAATGCTTCACAAGGGAGGTGGAGAGTCTTGGAGTGTAGAGAAGAGAGACGCCTTCTCAGAAATAAAATAAATGACAAGAGCATCACAGAAGTGTTGCAAAGTACAACTGTGCTGGCCATTACTGATAAATTATATGAGTTGCACAGCGTTATCATCGTCGTGTGATACTGAATGCTTGTAGCAGAAAGTAAGAAATTAGAAACTGTCTACTATTTAAGTGATGTCTATTATAGTGTCATTTTGATGACCTGATTTCATCTTAAATGTCCGAGCATTTTTGTTTTATGAATTGGTAACTCTACTTCTCTAGCTTTATTTTTTAGTTCCAAAAATCGTCTTTGGTGATTTGCGATACATCATGACATAATACTGATTGATCTTGTCTGCATACACAGCTATTTCCTTAGGTATTTAGATTTTTAAAGGTTTGGAGTTGTATTCGAGATAGGATTGAATTACTGACAGATTTGTAAATATATTTTTGAGTGTTTTGTTAAATAACCTTGAGGATAAACCATCAGTTTTCTTGAGTCCTCATATAATATATATGTAGGATCAGTTGGTTGGTTCTGCCCTCTTACTTCAGACTCAGTTTGTTTCAAACGACTTGCGTTAATGTCATCCAGTTTATCTGGTATTGAAGTTATTGTGTTAATAGAATCACTTGCTTGATCAGAGTCCATAAAAATTTGGTAAATTCAATTCATTGTTCCCAGACACAGATACAGTAATCAATGACAATATTGTTCATCAGTTAACATTTCATGAAGAGACATGTTTTCAGTATGTTATAGTGGATTCTGGAATCTGCAATGCTTGTAGAAGGATTGTGAGTAACGTTTCTGAAGTAATTTGTGTTTTGTATCATATTGTTATGACTTTGCTAGTTGATGTGTAATGTAAAAATTCAAATAAAAAGATTTTGTGTACAGTTGTCATAATGACTATGTTGGGATTTTACTTTTTTTTTGTAATTTTTATAATAGCAGTGTTCGTATTACTTAATATTGGTCTTGTCAACAAACACTAGCGGTGTAGTACAGTTTACAAAATTGTTGTTGCTGGTTGTTGGCAAATTTCATAAAAACCCAGGTGTGTAACCCCCCTCCCTTAGTTTTTGAACATTCTTTGTAAGTCAGCTTAGGATTGCATAACTAAAATACTCAATAATAATTAAATTTATGTGGAATTAAAAGAATAATTACGTAGAGTGTGTGTGAATATAGAAAGTTATGTGATATATAATGTTAAAAATTTGCACTTATATATAAACCTAACTATGCACTTAAATAACAAAGAAATAACACATCTTAAAACTAGACTATGCTATTTTATAGATTAACAATATCTGGTGACTTTTTTTGAGAAAGTAAGTCTTACACTCATTCTAACAGTGTTGGAGCTCCAGAAAATTCCCATAAAAGAAGTGTGTGTGTGTGTGTGTGTGTGTGTGTGTGTGTGTGTGTGTGTGTGTGTGTGTGTGTGTGTGCTCTATTCAGTCATACAATTTTAATTACTTTCATGATGCTCAGATTCTGTTTACCATAATCTGTTGAGTTGTGAATTTGTAATACTAAATGCAGCATATTAAATATTGCGTCAGAAAACAGAATTCAAATTATGTATAGTTGCATACCACAGACGTTTGTGGCGATAGTATTGTTACGACGGTCTACTGATCATCATATGGTATAGTGGAAAACAAAATACAAGACACCAATGAAGTCACTTAAAACCAGCTTTAATTATCACAATTAACAGTTCATAATCAACAAGATAGTCTCTTAAAACAATTCAAGTAAAAATTATCCTCACGCACTATTAATGTCAACTATAAAGAATTCCGCACTGATTAGAACACAACACATTGCTACAATTACTCTATCCAAGCTAAAGAAATTGCTCAATATCACTGAACTCATAAGCCGGCTGCTATGGCTTTTTATAGCCAGTAGCGCACGCCATCCTAAAAATCTTCCATCCTCGATGTGCACGCCACTTAATGCTGATGCTAATGGTATCTCAACTGGCCTCTTGAAGAGTCTAGAACAGAGGTCCCCAAACTTTTTTGGCCCATAGACCACCTGCCTATTTTTTGTTTTGGGTAGACCCCTTGTCACCTTAATATTAAATTTTTACAAATGCATCAACTTTAAATGTGTTTTTGACAGCTGACACAGAGGTACTCACGTTAAAAGGGTTTTTAGTTATTGTAGAGTGGGAAAAAAATTAAAGGAAAAATATGTTGAGTCTTATACATTTATTAATTCAAACGACACAAAATGCGAATCTTATAATATTCTTAGTAATTTATAAATACACAGAAAAAAATCAACTTAATGGGAGGGATGAGCCTGATGCTTTGATAGTAAATTTTCAATATTGGGCTTTAATTTAGTCACGTTTAACCTTAAATTTCCTCTGCTAGTGATTTCCAACCTGTTTCGTTTTTTTACAAGAAGATTGGCAACTGTGCTGAAACCCCTTTCTACAAGGTATGAGGTTGGAAAAGCTATCAAGAACTTTCTCGCGATGGTCCATAGTGCAGGATAAGTCATAGGTATGTCTCTCTGAAGCCAGAATTGCTGATATCCTTCTTTGAACTGCACCTTAAGTTCTTTGTTAGTGCTTATTCCGATCACTTCTTCTTGTAATACGATATCCGTTTCTTCAATGTCACCGTATGGATTAATAATCCACTGTGGTATTTCCATACTCAAAACATCCTGAAACCTAGTTTCAAAGTCTGTGACAAGGACATCTGAATGTTGAACATAGGCTGAAACATCATTATCCCGGCAGTTTGTTTGTGACAAATTGGGAAACTGGGCAAATTCACGCCGTCCAATGTTCTGCTTCATTAGTTTCAATCTGGCAAGAAAAGCTGAAATGATGGACTTTGTTTTTATCAAATTTATACCGTCACCTTGTAACTGCAAGTTAACCTCATTAAATTTAGCAAACAAATCTGTTAAATAAGCAACATCTGGTTTCCATTGAATAAGATTTTCTTTTAAAATGGGATCTTTGGCATACAAAAACTCTGTAATAGTCTCAAATAGTGAAAAAAATCTTGACAAACATAAGCCTTTTGACAGCCAGGGTACTTCAGTGTGAAGGTGTAATTGATGAAAGTTCTCGTCATTTTCTTCTCACAACTGCGCAAATAACCTAGAATTCAACGCGTTGCTCTGAATTTTGTTTACTGCGTTTATGACGAATTGAAGAGATTGATGCAATCTACCACTCAGATTTTTAGCAACTAAATGCTGTCGATGAATGACGCAATGAATTGCAAACATCCTGGGTACCATTTGTTTTAATTGACTTATAAAACCACGATAGCGCCCAAACATGGCAGGTGCTCCATCTGCAGCCGCTGATATTATATTTGATAAAGGGATCGCTTTTTCCATGAAATAGTCTCTCAAAACATTAAATATTGATTCACCTTTAGTGTATGTCAAAGTTCTCGCAAAGAGCAGTTCTTCATGGATTTCTTGATCCATAATAAAACGAACATATGCCAATAATAGTGCTTCATTACCAGGTAAAGTTGTCTCGTCCAATTGTATGGAGAAATGGGTCGTTTGCAGATAATTACACAAGAAGCTTTCAATATTATCACTCATTTCATCAGTACGTCTTTGAACTGTGTTGTTGCTCAAAGGAATTCTTTTGAGTATATCATATGCAGGTTTGTGTACAACAGTTTTTAAAACCTCTTCAATGGCTGGCAAAATTAGCTGTTCCCCGATAGTATGCGGCTTTCCTGATTTTGCTATAAGTAGCGAGATATTGTAAGACGCCCGCAAACCATCATCGTCTCTTTGTGAAGTCGAAGTAAACATACTGTCCACCGTGGGTCTTTTCTGAAGTTTTTCTTTTAATGTTTGAAAGTATTTCAGATCTTTACATGTTTTATCAGGGTGACACCTTCTCAGATGATCCTGCAGCGTGGATGGTTTCATAGCATCATTACTTAAAACTTTGTTGCATAAAAGGCACATGGGCAGGTGTTTGTCCGACAATGATTCAATGAAGCCAAACTTCAAATAATCAACGCTGTACCGCCTACATTTCTTCTTAGATTCGGCCATGTTTACCAGTAGTTATCTGTGGACAAAAATTAAGGTATTTGGATATAGATAACACACAGCAATCAAACTCACGTAATAGCGATTACTACTTTGACTTTACTTTTAAACTTTGAAGAAATAAAATAAAAAATTTATAAAACCCACGACTACATTACAATACATTTATTTATTATTATTTATTGAATACAATGTAATAAATAGACACGACGATCACATCAAATTAAAAAAAACACTTAACGCAACGGCTCCAAGACAAACGCTATAATTTCGTGATTAGAAGATTGAGAGCAGAGCATTGATAGAAATGTAACAAATCTATTATTTTACACTTTTTAAAGATAAATCCATTAATTACATCGTCATAAAGTTGTGGGTTTTTAAAATTCAATTGATTATTTTTAGAACCTGCCCTGACATAATATAAAAATGAATAAATAAATCACATCAAAGTACAACAATGTATACGCAACAAACGTACAAACAAATATCATTAACCCTATAATACTAACGCGTCGTCATGTTTACGCGTATGTGCCCAACATCGTGCGATGTGCTGTGTTTTGTGCGATGTTTGAACAATCAGATAATGATAACCTATTATTGTTAAATCCTACCTTTGTACATTTTGAGACTACATGCATTATTTAAATGTATTATTTTATTTTAATTTGTAGCATCATACAGTGACAATAAAAAGAATCGTAATTTTTAGAGTGATTAGTATTTATGTAACTCCTAGGTAACGTTAGTATTCTAGTGTTAACCACTCGTTCACACACAAACTGCTTACAGGACCGTTTTACTAAAACGGCCTGTATCCTCAAGTCATGATCGGCATCTCTACGCAATCAAAGGAAATTTTATAAAGCATATAATTTACTTACCTACTTTTCTTCGGCACTTCCAAACAAGATGATATTGATTCACTTTAACTTGTATGTACCTAACTAAGTAGTTAACTAACTATATATATTTTTGCTTAACACGTATCTTCTCAAAATTCGGAACACAAATGAATAGTGTTTGGCTCTGCCTCTGACATTCGTGTTTATAATAGCCATACCAAACAGGCAGTGACAGCAAGTCCTTGAAAACCTGTCTGGATAAGTCTACTGCGCAAGTATACGCACAACACGAGTTACAAGTGCTGCGACCACACAGCCAGGGGGTACAAACTTTTCTCATTGTCGGTTCACAAAATGTTTTAGTTCCGAGGTAGGTCGACAGCAGTAGATGGCGCTGAAGTATATCGAAGAACGGCCAATGATAGGCTCTTTCAAATATTAACCCAACCTTACCCAACTGTTGAACGTTAACCAACGTTAACTGCAGTGCCTTCAACTTAACGTAATTTAACGTTTTACAACGAATTTAATATTTAAATACATAGACTTGTAATTAATAAATACATAATTTATGAAAATATGTTTGTCCAAGCTAGATTGTGTTGTTAACGCTATTGTTTGCACTATTTACAATATTTTTGTGTCAAAATAATCAAATTATTTTAATTGGTAAATTTTATGTACACAATATTGCGTATTATTGTCACTGAACATTTATTGAACAATACCATGAAATAAATAATTTTTAAAATTCATATAAAATTAATTACAGAAACTTATAGGTTCGGATATAAAAGAAGAATTTATATTTAATTCAAGTAAATTACTAATAAACACCATTCATTCAATAAGGTTATTTAAGTAATAATTTATACACATTAATTTTAATTAATTATAGTTCAGTTGCTCCACATAATTTAATTTACTTGAATTTAATTTTTTCTATATAATTATTGTTTTATTTGTATAAATGTTTCACAAATATAATAATGACCATTCACATATATGTATTTTATTATATTTATTTAAATATGTAATTGTATATGTAAATAAAAAAATTTTCAATAAATTGTATTTATCTTTTTGTTCTCCTTGTTTTCCTTTTCATATTTAGTTTTAAATTATTTTTTTATTTATTTTTGATGAGTCAGTTTTTTATGCTTCTCTATTTCAATTTTAAATTTGGTGCCATTGAAAAATTAGTTCCCTCGTAGGTCGACAGCTGCAGAGGGCACTCAAAGCAGGATAAAAAAGTGAACACATTGAGCTTATGGAAGTTTGTACCCACTGCACACAGCGAATAACCTACTTACACATTTTTATGAAATAAATTTAATATACAATTAAGTAATATAAATATATCATAGCCTATATGTCTATTATAAGAAAGTATTATCTAATTAAGTACATAGGTGCTATTGTTAGGTGGATTATTACATTTACGGAAAGCCAAGTCTTTGGTGACGACCTGCCTAAATGGGATCCACTCTCGTGGTCCCCATTTACATCTCATGCACCCCCATTTTTCCCCCACTGTCATGGACCCCTTGCATGTCGGAATCGACCCCTGGGGGTCGATATAGACCACTTTGGGAATCACTGGTCTAGAACAAACTTGAATGCAGCCTTGACTGAGGCACACCTGCCACACTAGGTGGGGGACGTGTCGGGATGCTCTCAGCTATTATACGCGATTCGATACGATTGTCGTTACACTGCCGTCTCCTTAAGCCTGTTCATCCCAAACTGGCAAATTGTCTCTGAAGTAATACTTAGCCTGGCAATCTAGGTGGATGACCTTGAAATTTCACTGTTCTTTCTGTTGAATCTGATACACAACATCGCTGATTCTCTTTTTCACAGTGCAAGGTCCTTCCCAGTTAGTCTGAAGTTCACGTGAGCGACCACGACGGCACTTTGGGTTGAACAACCGTACCTGATCTCCTTCTTGGAAACCCACACTATTGCTGCGAATGCCATACTGAGGTTTAATTTTATCACTGGCTATCTTCAGCCGTCCTCTTATCAAGCAGTTCATTTCTCGCAGTTGGTTTTCTAATTGTGAGGAATAGTTCTGTGGCTCTTGAGACTGAACCTCAGGTGATCCGAACATCAAGTCTCCCACCCAAACAGCAATTTTGCTGGAGTCATGCCAGCTCTGCCATGTACTCATGACGTATACGCCATGAGGAATAGTGGTATACGTTGGTCCCACTCTGGTTGGTTCTTGTCAACAAACATCGTAAGATGTTGCTCAAGTGTTCTTTTGAATCTCTCAACCATTCCGTCCGACTGAAGATGGAGATGCGTTGTCCTGGTCTTTCGAATTCCGAGTAGATGGCATAATTCTTTAAACACTACTGATTCGAAATTCCTCCCTTGTTCCGTATGGATTTCCATAGGTGCTTCATAACGGCAACAGAAGTTGTGAACTAATGCCTTTGCCACAGTGCTAACCTTCTGGCTTGGAATTGCGTAAGCTTCCGCCCACTTAATAAAATAGTCACCTGGAACTGTGATGTACCGGTTTCCAACGTCAGTAACTGGGAAAGGTCCAGCAATGTCTACAGATATTCTCTCGAATGGCAGTCCAACGTTATACCGTCTCATTTCCCCCCTGCTTCTGGTTTGTGGGCCCTTGCTTGCAGCACATATTTCACATGTCTGACACCACTCCTCTACGTCGTGGTAAAGGTGAAGCCAATAGAATCGCTTCCATATTTTGTCAATGGTTTTGTTAATGGCAAGATGACCCCCCAGACATTCGATCATGCACCTCCTTCAAAACAGACTGCACTTTACTTTGGGGAACTATCAGCTGCATGAACCGTATTGTCCATTTGCATTTTCCTAAGCCCTTTCAGCAATCCATTCTCTAAGGTAAGAGATTCCAATTGTGCCCCGTAGCCCTTCAGTACTTCGGACCACGCCAGATATCTTGCCTATCTGGGTAGTAACCTTCCTCTTCTGCCGTCAAGATTGGTCCAATGTCTTCATCCGTCATCTGTACTTGTTAAAAATCTTGTGTCGTCCAGGAAATCTAGAGTGATGGCTTGAACATATTCACATGGCAGGGGACGTTGGGGACGCTCTCAGTTATTCTATATAGTTCGATATGATTGTCATTACAATATGAATTATCATTATAATAAATTATTCGTGTTTTTCAATTTGCTGTTGATTAAAACAGGGCAGGGGCTTCAGTCAGGTATCTGTTTTAACTTACAGAATTCTTTTTTTTTATTTTAATAATTGCAGAAATTTTGTTTTTTCTTGAATGGAGTTTAAATATTTGATATTGTTGTTTTGATGATTGATGTGTAAAGTTTCTTTTACTTTTACTTTTCACGTGTTATGCCTTCATACTTTTATACACTCGTGTGCCCCGAACAGCTGTACTTATAATCACATTGCCGGACGCCATTTTGCCAACTTCGTTTTACTTACCACAAGGTCAAACCAAGGTCCTTTTGGGTGAACTAGAGAGAGTAAAATGAGGTTATTCGAAATAAATAATTAGTCTATCCCAGGTTTAGTTCAAAATTTCAATAATTTTATTGATTAAATTTTCAAAGTTTAGTTTTCTTTACTTTTTGCTACTTGCTATTACCATATCTGTCATTTTCTCTACCAATCTACGTTCACATCACTTAAAGTCATATACTCAGTTCTTCGACAGTTCTTTCTCTACAAATAATTATAAAAAAGAAGAATCTTACTTAACTAAATTTTCTTATATTTTATTAAACAAACCAGTACTTTTTCACACACTCTCACATCCGTTAAACAACCCTACCCTGTTTGAAATCTCATTTTTCTTTTGGATATATACTTGTTTTTTTTTTTAAATTGATTTAATTTAGACGACAGTTCCTTTATAATTTGTTTATGATTTTGAATTTCTTGTTTTACCCTCCCCGATCCAGTACTTATCTGTTCATTGTCCAGGAGACGCCAAGCCATTTAGATGCGCACTTTCCGATTTCACTGACTCTACATGTTTAAAAACTGTTATTGTTGTTGAAAAACACTGTTTGTTTTATATTATTACATATTTTAATAAAATTTTTGTTAGTGGGCCCACTTGAAATTTCGTCCGCGGACTTTGATATGGCTGTATGGCACGAGATGGAATACAGATCTGCTGCAGTAAACCGCTCGCGTAATAGTTTTATTAAATCTCGGTCACGTGATTCTCCTCCTCAGCAAAAAGTCCTCCAACTGGTGAGTTTCAAGGCTTGGCAGTTTGATACACAATGCTTGAGGGCTTGGCGTTCTAAAAATAGATGCTGACTCACTGATTTATAATGCATATCCAAACTTTGAACCCATATTTTGTCGCCAATTTATGTAAATCATATTCAAAATTAACATTATTAAAACCCTTACCCCATTTAATACTTTATGCTATGGCTGTACCGTTACAGATGTTTAACAGCTTTGGCCTCTTCCTTCTACGCACAATTTTTTGTCTTCTTTGCCAAACAAGATACATTGTAACAGTACATGTTAAGCCCCATACCATAGTGATCAAAGTATGTCTAATCTTATTTCTTATTATTGAATATTTAAAATGAATGTAGATCTATTGTATTGTAATTCATATCTTTCTGATCTTAGTTTACACAGTAGAATTAGTAAACATCAAGGTGTTCTCACATAGGCTTCCACGGCCGGTGTCCATTATGTTTTTGAAATCTTCTTCTGGTATGGACCGCATCAAAAATGTCTTGTATGACAATGTTTCATGTATGACTACAACGACATACAAGTGACTTAGACCTGAGGATACTCATTGTAATATGAGTGAAACGTTGTCATACAAGACATTTTTGACGCGGTCCATACAGGAAGAAGATTTCAGAAACATAACAAACATCAAGGTGATTTGTGCTCAAGAAATTTGGAGATTGTAAGTCATGTTTTAATGAAACTCTGCCAAAGAAACACTTACTGTATTACCAAACAGACATAATTATTTAGACATATGCATAAGAAAGTAATTATACTTATAAGCATTAAAACAGCAAACTCTACCAAAATGCACCCCAAACTACAAAAAGTGAAGTAGCACTGGACTAGACATAGCCACCAGACTGTAGTGATGTATAACATATATAACTATAATCACAACACATATAAGCATTGACTCCGCTACAGCACCAGACTCACACAGACAATGTCATACACTAGATCAGAAGTATGGCCAAGTGTGATAATTCAACTTCCATGTATAGCAGTTTTTTCCAAACTGTGCCACGAAATTTTGGAAATATAATAAGAATATAAAATAAAATGTCTAACTTGGCAAAAAAAAAAAGAAAGAAATGAAAAAGTTATTTGCTTACTTGGTTAATAGTCCTCTCTTAAAGCCAACATTGGAAATTAATTTAATAAATATCGGAAAATAAATTATGTAATCACATGGAAAAAATTGACGGCGATGGTTCAGCATCGCATCCACGGCAGTTTTGAGGTGGGGTAAGCATTCACGTCGCGACAAGTGTCTGCTCGGTAATCACACCTAGTACTGAGGTTAAGTAAATAACAGTAATTATTATTGTATATTACACTGCAGTGTGATTTTAAAGGCATCGCAGAAATGTACTGATGGTGAGAGGGTCGGTATGTAGAGGGAGATAGTGTGCCACGGCTTCTGACTATTTATTTGTAGTGTGCCGTGGGCTAAAAAGTTTGGGAAGTGCTGATGTATAGCTTACTCACCTGCTTAGGACATTATATCGTTGACATCATTTATCAACAAATCTTAGTAAACATATTGATATAGAATAATTATTATGTATCAATATTTAAAATCGTAATTATCCTAACACTTATAGAAAGAAACCTAAAAATATTATTTTAAAACTGGAAATAGTGAGTGTATGTAGGTTCTACACAACACGATGCCCCCTGACAAAAAGTTATTAGTGATGGGAGTAATCGTTCATTTTCATGAGCTGACTCACTGGGCCTTGTTTGGTTAGAGAAGCTCAATTTGCACCGGTAGTTGGAAAGGTGGGGGTATACGACAATATTGGTAGGTATACCCACTCTCCCCATGTAACGGGACAGATCAGGGGCATAAATAATTTTTAGAAGTTTCAAAGCAGTCAGTGTTCACCTTTGGTGTACCTCGTTTTAACCAACGACACATACAATCTTATTACAAAACACCCGTCTGTGATTGTCTCTGGAGTAAGCTAGTCCAGACATATTACGCAACCGCCTACAGCTTGTGCTGACCGTGAATCACAGAAAACGCCAGTTTCAACAGGCAGAAAAATTTTAAGGATTCTCGGGCTGAGCGTCTGGACCTTCCAGCCAATCAGAGAAGACGCTATAAAACACACATACGTTGGAGCGCAACCGGACCAACGCCCAACACCTTGAGTCAGTTGAATAGCAGTTGTCGGCAGCCTACCTTCATACCGCGTGGACGTAATTCAACCGTAGCCTCGGGCGTTTGCGATAGGCCGAAAATGCTATAATCGGCCTATCTAATAAAGTGTTGTAAGAAGAATGAAGCAGTAAGAAAAAATAAAAAACCGGCTAAAACAAGCATTTAGTGACAGTGGTGATAATATAACCGTTTTAACAAGATTAACTTAGTGGTTTTATTAAAAAAGCGTCTCTCAACAGGCAGTGCTACGAATCGGACCATGTGCAGTTAAGTAAAAGCGAAAGAACAGAATTAAATGGCCAAAACAAAATAAAATTTTATATCAATTTCTATTTTTTTATAAAAATGTCCAGTTAAAATGAGATCTCAAAAGAAAAAGAAGGGGGATAATTAGAGAGAGAGAGAGAGAGAGAGAGAGCGAATGATCAGAGTACTGATATGTCTTGTAATGGTTTTGGTTTAATGATTTATGTATAGTAATTTTGTGACTAGTAAATTTCATTTGATGGTTTAACTTCAATGATTGGAATTCAAAGAATTTTCGTAGTATAATTTTGTATTACAACGTTGATAACTAAGGACGAATGTGTTAAAATAAATAAGATTTGTTTAGTGGTATAACCATGCGTAGAGAGTAGTTATTATGCCCGTTTAACATAACCTGTCCTGTATGGAAAAGCTCGCCTAAACGAACCTGGTAAGTAGTATTAAGGTTTCCATATTTGTCCTTTGTTTAAAAATATTGGTGGCGACCTATAAGTAATTTTGGAATCTTCTGTTTTGGTAAGTCAGGGTAAAGGGTAATCAGGGCGAGTGCGTAAAAAGATCGCACGAGGTAAGTAAAAGTCATGTGGGGGGATTTGTTGTAAAAGTAATAAAACGTTACACCCACTACTCGAATCCGTGTTTCACTGCGCATACGCTTCTCTATCGTTGACAACCTCTAATGAGCTAGTTCTGGGAACTGGCTGAGATGACTGTCTGGATCTCTTAGTATGACTGGAACTTATTCATTTGTTCAGTTGTACTGCTGCAGGCCTTCATTAGCAACCATAGAACAGAAACTGACAGACCTGTGTACAAAAATTAAGCAGGACACCACGTATATTCCTTCCAAAGGTATATAACCTGACTTTATTTTTCTTTTTGTATATTGTATAGCACTGAAATACTAAACTTTATTTTTTTAGAACCATTTCATCATGCCAGTTTGCAGATCACCAGGATGTTACTCTAATATTCACAGAATTCTGGGAATTTCAAAGTCATGTACTTAAGGTTTTTCTCTGAAATTGAAAAACAGATAAAAAATTGTGCATTTTTAATAATATATGATACTTCAGTGATACTAATATAAAAATTACAAAAATATATATTGTAATTGTAATATAATTTTCTCAATAATTAATAATATGTACTTTTAATAATTTATGATTGTTAATATGGCATATGGAATATGTGTATATTAAATTTAGAGTAATTATTACAGCGCTCAATAGGTCTGTATGCTTAGGTTAATAAAGAAAAAAAATTCACTGTTAAAAAAACACTTATAATATTCATAAGTGTGGCACACATCAAATAATTGTCCTGCTTTATTACTTGTAAAAATTTGTTGTGGCTACATGTTAGTGACCTTTTATGAGTGACCCATTCACCAAATGAAGAGTGAACAATGTTGATTCCATGTGTCATAAAAGTTTGGTTAAAGCCTGTGTCACACCATGCTACTTCACTAGCCGCTACTAAACAGCTGCTACTGCACTTTCTGGCTATTTCTGTGTCACACTGTTTTTAGGTAGCTGCTATGAAGTAGTGGCTAGTACAGCAAAGTACATGGTTGTGTAGATTCGTTTGATGTTAAAAAGTATTATGCAAAATCTAGGTGTATGACATGAGACTTTGAGACACCTGTTGCTGATTGGTGTTGGAGAGCTTTGTAAGGAGATGCTGTGTAACATAAGGAACAAAAAGAAGCACATGTGGGTTCAGGATAAACGGGATAGGTAGCAGGGATAAACTGGGTACTTCAACACACTAATAAGAAAAGTTTGCAATTCAGGACCCCCAATCGTACCAGATAACATCATGCAGTTAGCCTTACCAAAGTTTCAGCAGTTGCTAGATTTAGTGTCACCAAACTAAATTTGGTTTGTACATGTCTTCCGTCATGGCACTACTCTTTTTTTTGATTTTTAATTTTTATTCAGTTCATTACAATAAGCACCAAGGAGTATTTTAATTTTCTTTTTTACAGCATCTTCCTTTGCTGGTAATCAGGGCAGTTGAGCTCGTCTAGCAACTGAATGAGAGCAATTTTTTTTTCATCATGTTTCAAACACTCTACTGACATAATATCCCACAGACAATCCTATGTTCTGTATATGTTAAGGAATGTAATTATTTTATCACCCGACCACTTTAATAAATGATTCATTGTAAATGTAGAAATAGAACACTCAAAAGGCACAATACAACAACAAAACCAAAACAAATGCCGAGACAAGCACGTGGTGACTGTGGAGACACTACTTCACTGCTACTGCACTGTCACAGTGGGCGACTAGGATGCAGCGGCTAGTGAGTCATGTAACCTCAAGGTTGGCTACTGGCTACTTAGTACCACCAAAAGTTAAAGAAGACATCCAACTTTTTTAGCTACTGATTCTTCACTCTCCGGCGAGTGCTAGTAGTTGCTACTAACTATGTCACACTAGGCTACTTAGTAGCTGCTATGCGAGTAGTGGCTAGTGAAGTAGCATAGTGTGACACAGGCTTTAACTGATAGCCTGTTCTTACTGGATCTTGGAACTGTCTCACAAGAACCGGTTTATTCATGATTATGTCACTATTATGTATATAAGGATATAAAATAGTAGGCCTGAATCTTTTATTAATATGAGTCAGTCATTGCAATTGTTCATAAACGTTATTTTGTGTTTCTTTTACAGGATTTTTAATTTCAGTGTGAGACACTCTTGCATAGTATAAATTCACACTAAATGTACAAGATTGTATGCTGGACATTTGCTGTTCTTACTGTGTAATTATTTTTATTATTGTATTAATATATTACAACGATACAAGTTGCGTATATCTATATGTAATTTAATTTGTATAGCCCCACGTTCTTTGGGAGCCAAATTGTAACAAGTTATATATTCTGTGCAATTTAATTTGTACATTAATTGAACTCATACACTTTATATAACATTACTAACAACTTGTTTATGTATGTGGGGTTCAGGTGTAAATATAATAAGAGTATTTTTATTATTAGTATTAAAAACTCATATTTATTATTTTTTCATTATTAAAATTATTCATAAACATCATTAATTTGTCGGTCACGATATTGCTCATTATTTAATGTTTATATCTTCGATATGCAACATTACACATATTTAAAAAAAAATTCTTATATCTAAACATGTTAATCTTATATCTAAACATGTTAAATAATTTTTATTAATTTATTATAAAATTAAAATATTCTTATATTGAAATAAATTGTCTTATCAGATCTGACCTCTACTCGCTCAGTCTATACCAATGTTTTGACTTCAATTTAACTTTATATTAATTTCTTGTAGACTGGCTTTTGTTTTAATATTGAGCTTTAAATTAATCTTTCTATACTTCAAATATCTAATCACTTTACTATTTATTTTGATCATAAACTCTACTCTCTTTACTTTAAATTCTCTTTCATTTATTACTGTTTTTATATTTATTATGCGATCGCTCATTCTTACGACTAAACATTTATTTACATTTTAACATATTATTACTAAATATAAACTTTCTTTGTTTCAATATACTGTCTTTTGACATCGTCTTTATGAGCTCTTTTGTTTTTATAAATCATTTAAAATGCATTAAGCATGTCACCTCGATTTCTGATGATCTTACGACTGTTGTCCGGGGTCCAGCGTTATCTAGAGTTAATCTTCTATTCCTCTTGTCCTGGCGTGATCCTGGATACGTCTAGGGTCCAGCGTCGATCTACGGCATGTGTTCCTGGGTACGTCTAGAGTCCAGCGTTGATCTACGGCACCATGTGTTCCTGGATACGTCTAGAGTCCAGCGTCGATCCACAGCATATTTCCTGGATATACTCTTGGTAGACTAACTATTGCTGTATTTATTATTCCCGTAATATTGTCGTGACTTTAACAAACGTCATTTCGTTTGTTACTGCGACTTGTAATAGAATAATAAAAATAAACTGTTTTGCCGACGGACAGCATGTCTGGCTGCAACTGAGTCTTGAAATGAAGAGAAGGGTTTTTGGTCGAACCCTTAATTTATACCCTGTCGAGATTCCGCGCTAGTCGGCTCCAAAATCGTCCTGTCGATACCTGCGTATCTCGTGACAGCCCCCACAACCGAAACTTTTCATCTATTTGCAATTATTAGCAAATAGCACTGTTTTGCATGGAATCAAGATAGCACAAATCGTAGCTACTTCGATTACTCACTCACTATATTAATTTGAGCGTCTTAGGGTAATTTGCATATTTTTTAGCACGTTTATTTTGCACTCTCTTCGCATAACGTGTTCTATTAACGTCATATTTTCACTGGGGATAACTATAATTTTTACCCACACTTTGGTGCCTTTGGTTTGATCATACATTAATTAGTTTTCTCACAGTGAATTAAAACAATTATTTTATTAATTACTTGGGGCGGGTTGCTGAGTTTCTTGTCTATGCCTGCTTCACTCACACACATAAGATACACGTGTAACATACATACAATTGAGCAGGTGTTCACTGCGTGTCGGAACAGGTTACTTGCTCCCCTAATCTAACAATGAAATATTTTTGCACTCTCAGACCTATCCATTTACCCGTAACTTATACAAAATTTACATTTATTTAAATTAATGCCTACTACAGCTATGGCTGTATCGTTGCATTATTCCTCTGCCTGAGAGAAAAAATTTAATAAATATTTATTTATTAAATTTTTGTCTATTTGTTCTAGACAAATACAATCATGTTATATTAACTTAACTTAAGTTTACATTGTTAAACAAACACATAATAATGAGTAAGTCAGTCTAACGTTCCCGTGGTGGTATGTAATATTCACCCCCATTATACAGCTGATCGGTGCGTTGACCTTGTCCTGCTTCAGTGGCCTTGTCCCACTTTTACTCTCTTCTCATTATTCATACGTAGAATTTCTTGAATGACGTCGCATGATATTGCCAATGTCCTTATCTTTTCTCTCATCGTATACGATGAATGTGTGTCTTCCTATGCGTTGTTTTAACGTATAAGGTCCGTTGTACAACCGGAAAAATTTCTTTGCTGTGTTGTCACTGCGTTTTCGTACAGGATTAGCTTTCAACAGAATTTGTTCTCCTACATCAAATCGTTGTAATTTATGTGTTCTCTTGTATTTTTCTATCCTCTTGTTACCTTGTTCTATGATGCGTTGTTTAGCTTACTCCACCTTTACACTTAATGGAATAGGTACGTTTTGATTCTCTGGCTTGCTTACATATTTGGTCCAGAATCTGACAGGTTTCTTGTCTTCGTCTAGCTCGATTGGTGTATAACTCGTTGTTTCGCTATAATTCTCATTTATTGCTTTCTCAAAGAAAGGTAAGTACTCTGCCCATTTGTTGTGTTGATCATGACAGTAGATTTTTAGATATTTACCTAACTCTTTATTTACCAAATACACTGTACTCACCGTCTATGGCTTTTTTCCGTGATGTTTTTTCCGCGTTTACATGTTTCAAGGCATGTCATGTATGGCAGTTACATGACATGTTACATGTCAGTATGGCGCGTGTTGTCTTGCAAGGCACACCGAACATTTTAAAGCGAATTTATGTACATAGTTTAATTGCCGTATTGTGTTTTTAATATTTTGACAAATGTCATTATTTATGACATAGATTGATTTTATAAGTTCTGATGATGAGGCAAGTGCCTTGAAACATGTAAACGCGGAAAAAACATCACGGAAAAAAGCCATAGACGGTGAGTACAGTGTATTTGGTTAACAAACACGTGGCTTGGGACTACAATAGGATTTATTCCATTTAAATCTTTATTTACTCTTTCCGCCAGATTTCCCTGTGGGTGTCGTACTGATGTGAGTACAGGTTGGCTTCCATTTTCACGAAGAGTTCTCTCCCATACTTCGCTTTGGAACTGTACTCCTTGATCGCTAAGTACCTTCTTCATTTTACCATATGCAGGGATGTATTTCTACAAGAGTATTTTTAAAACAACTTTAGTTGTGGGTCGCATAATTGGATACAGATGGACGCCTTTGGAAAATACATCTATACAAACAAGTATGTGTTTCACCCCCTGACTTGATCTCTGGAGTGGTCCAAGAAAATCCACTGCAATTAGCTCTTCTTTTTGGTCCTTTTGAATACTCTGCATTTCCACATAGGTATGCAGATTTGGTCCTTTTGCTGTTTGACACTCATAACATTTCTTACATTCATTTTTAATCTTCCTGAACATATTATTAATGGTGAAATCTTTACGTAGGCTTAAGTAACATTTATGTGCAGCAGCATGTGCTAAACTTTTGTGTGTTGGTCGAATTAATTTATGCAACATATCATTTGTTAATACTACCTTCCAATCTTGCCTCATTAGTTTATATAAGACTCCATTTTGTACCTTGTAATTGTCTGGTAGGTGATCTCGTAGCTTAAATTCCCTCGTAGCATCATCTAAGTTTTGTTGTTGAGCTAGATTCTTCAACATGTGTTTAATATCATTATCAATAGTAAATTTAATAGGTAACAGTTGTAACTCATTATGGTTCTTTTCATAGACCTCTTCACACTTTTCTGTGACATATCTACTCAAAGTATCAGCTATAATATTATCTTTCCCTTTACAATATTTTATAGTAAAGGAATACTCACCGATTGCTAGGATCCATCGTAACAATCGAGCATTGGTTACTTTACATTTTAATAGAAATGATAACGCTTGATGGTCCGTATGTATTTCGAAATGCGTTCCATAAATATAGTATCGAAACTGTTTCAGAGCGTAGACTATAGCAAGTATCTCCTTCTCAGATGTAGAGTACTGCTTCTCTGCTCCTTTGAATACTCTACTAGCATATGCAATGACACGGTGTTCTCTTGTAGCATCCTGTTGATACAGTACACTTCCACACGCGTAGTCACTAGCGTCTGCGTAGTTAACGAATCTTCCATCTCGCTGTGGATGATGAAGCATTATGTTTTCCATGAATAAATTCTTGACTTGGTCGAAGGCATCTTGATGTTTCTTCTCCCACTTCCATTTGTGATTTTTCCTTGTTAACTCCAGCAATGGTTGGGTTTTCTCTGCGTATAGTTGTGAGAATCTTCTATAATATCCTGTGAGTCCCAAAAATGCTCGTAACCCTTTAATGTTCTTAGGTATAGGAAAATCGGTAATACTGGATATTTTCATGGGATCGGGTTGAATACCTGAGGATGAAATAATATGACCTAGGAATTGGATTGAGGATTTTATGAATTCACACTTGTCTAGGTTAAGGGATATATGGGCTTCCTTAAACTTGTGGAACATAATGTTAAGATGTTCAATTTGTTCGTCAAATGTTTTTGATACTACCAGGATATCATCCACGAACACTATGGTGTACGGCTCCACTGGTCCCAATGCTTTCTCCAGACATTTTACAATTGCAGCCAAACTCGTGCTCAAACCAAATGGAACTACCTTGTGTTGGTAGCATTTATTTTTATATAGGAAGGCGGTGTATTTTCTATCTTCTCTTCTAATTGGAATTTGCGAGAAACTTTACCTTAAATCCAACTTAGTCAAATATTGTGCTCCTTCACACTTGGAAAATAACTCGTCCGCAGGTGGTGCACAATCGAATTCATGTAGAATAACGCTATTCAAACTCCTCATGTCCAGGCATAAACGTACTTCTCCACTCTTCTTCTTTACTACAACTAGAGTATTAAGAAAGTTGCTGTTCGACCCCTCAATGACGTTATTTTCTATCATCCGTCGTGTTTCCAGTTCAACTTCTCCCTCGTACTTCCTGGGTATTGGATACGTTCGTCTGACAAATTTTGTAGGGTCTGATACCATAATAGCGTGTTCATAGACTGTGGTCTGCGTCGGTACCTCGCTGAATACTTCATTATACACTTCTATTAATTTAAATAACTTCGCTTCTTCCTGAGATGACATTCCTTCTTCGGCTGAATTAGCATGCTGAGTAGGTGCATATCGTATACATGGGTTGGATATGACAATAGGATTTTCACTTACCTCACCATTTTCTTTATCTTCATTCATAATTAATTCATATAGAACATTCTTATAATTACATAACATCTTATTGTTATTGATATCAATTCTTGCACTTAAAGTATTTAATAAATCCATTCCAATAATTCCATCATAAATAAGTTTATTCATTATGATCATAGGATATATTATTTCTAAGTCCTTACAATTTAAAGTTACATAAGCTTGCTGTCTAACTTTTTCTCTCTTATTCATGGCTGTAATAACATTCATATTACTGACAGGTAAAATAGCCGTTTGTTTAAAATATTTTTTATTTTGTTGTACCCACTTATTACTTAGTACAGTTAATTGGCTAGCTGTATCGATTAACATTTTAATTTTACTTCCGTTAATTTGTACATTAATTAGTGGACATTTTATTTCTGGTTGATTTGGTGTCACCCTTCTGTCGGTGTCTAATAATTCATTTCTCACATCACACAGAAATATATTGTTCATTGTGGACTCGTACGTCCTGTTTTTCAGTCATTGTTCTGTGTCATGGGAACAGGATGTTTGCACAGAGCTGTGTCGCGGTTTCGCTGTGATTTCTCCCTCTGCACTCCCTCTCTTGCTCTGCACTGTAGACACGAAGCAATCATGTGTTTTCTTAAATCTCTGCTTCCAATTTGTATCACGCACGTTTTTCTCTGAGTGGTTCCTGCTGTACGTTTCGCGTGTTATTCACAGCTGTGTGTTGCTTTACACTGTGCGCTGGCGGTGTGAAATTTTGCCTATAATTATAACGATTTTGCGTATAATCACGTTCTCGTGCTTTATCACTACGTTCGTAATTATTGTGATAATTAATCCGTGTTTGTTGATAGTGTGGTGATGTGTTACTCATGTTAATATTTTGTGATTGAGTGACAAGTATTAAGAATTGTTCAATCGTTTTGATACCCTGCGTATATACAGCTAATTGGATATCTCTATGGAAATGGTAAGACAACTTAGACACTATCTCACATTCAGAAAATTTTGGTTTTAAATGTTTTACACGTTCGATTTGTGCAATTGCGTATTGTTCAATACTCTGTTGTCCTTGTGCATTGAATTTTCCATACTCTAGTTGATCCCTCACCTGTCGTTGGGTATGCACATTCCAGTATCTGTTTTCGAATGCCTCACGAAACTGCTGATATGTACTGACGTTATCTCTAATAATAGAATACCATTGACTGGCTGAATCTTTAAGATATCGCGTGACGAAGTCTATCTTTCCGTCGTCATGTATTGCACTGCCAATCTTCTCTATTTCCTTCTCCACTCTAGCTAGGAATTCCATACTGTTCTCCCATTTTCCACCTGAGAATTTAAGTCTTGTCCTTTCTTCCATTGGTGTAGGAAACATGGTCATTTGGTTCTGTCGTCTTCTCAACTCACTTCGTAGCTGGTTCATCTCCTCTTGGATTTCTTCTTTCATATGTGAGACGTCTCCCGAACGGTCCTTTGTAGTTTCTTCAATTCTATTTTCAATTACTACAGTACGCGTTTCTATGTCTCTAGGTTTACTGGTATTTGCTTGCGACATATTACTAACAGTTTGAATTTTATCCTCCTGCTCTCGCATCATAGTAGCTAAAGTATCATTTAAATTTTCATTTATTTGTTTATGCGATTCTTTTAGATCTTTCCTCCACTCAAGACGTAATTCATTTGTTTATTTTCAATCCGTACAACTTGCTCATGTAAGGCTTGTTTAAAATTCTTCTCTAGCGTGTCAATACGTAAGTTAGTATCAACAATTTTTTCTGTTAATTCTTCTAACTCTCCGTATTTTTATGGTGTCCTGTTTAAAATTTTCAGTCTGTTGTTCAAGTTTATTTTCTAAACTTTCTGTTTGGTTCTTATTAAATTCTTTTAATTCATCTATCTAGCATTTAAATTTTCTGCCTGTTTATTTAAATTTTCTGTCTGTTTATTTAAATTTTCTGTCTGTTTTGTGCTTAATTCATCGACCCAGGCACATGTCATTGTCTGAAATGCCTCCATGTCTAAATTTCCGGGAGTCGTCATGTTGAATTATTTTGTATTTAAATATTTATTTATAATTTATTATTATTAGTGACCCGTATGCAAGCTTTTATTTATTCATGTTACACTTACACCTGTTTATTTTGTTGAGCGCCAGTTGTGTTTGAGTACACAACAATTAACATAACATACAGTTAATGTTTACCATAAATAATTATTACATATAATATTAGTTATATAATATAACTCATCAAACATTGGTAATCATAGAGCATACATTAATTATTAAATGTAGGCGTTTCGTGCCACACGTCAGGGGCGACAAATTTTATACAACGATACAAGTTGCATATATCTATATGTAATTTAATTTGTATAGCCCCACATTCTTTGGGAGCCAAATTGTAACAAGTTATATATTCTGTGCAATTTAATTTGTTCATTAATTGAACTCATACACTTTATATAACATTACTAACAACTTGTATGTGTATTTGGGGTTCAGGTGTAAATATAATAAGAGTATTTTTATTATCAGTATTAAAAATTCATATTTATTATTTTTTCATTATTAAAATTATTCATAAACATCATTAATTTGTCGGTCACGATATTGCTCATTATTTAATGTTTATATCTTACGATATGCAGCATTACACATATTTAAAAAAAAATTCTTATATCTAAACATGTTAAATAATTTTTATTAATTTATTATAAAATTAAAATATTCTTATATTGAAATAAATTGTCTTATCTCAGATCTGACCTCTACTCGCTCAGTCTATACTAATGTTTGACTTCAATTTAACTTTATATTAATTTCTTGTAGACTGGCTTTTGTTTTAATATTCAACTTTAAATTAATCTTTCTATACTTCAAATATCTAATCACTTTACTATTTATTTTGATCATAAACTCTACTATCTTTACTTTAAATTCTCTTTCATTTATTACTGTTTTTATATTTATTATGCGATCGCTCATTCTTACGACTAAACATTTATTTACATTTTAATATATTATTACTAAATATAAACTTTCTTTGTTTCAATACTGTCTTTTGACATCATCTATATGAGCTCTTTTGTTTTTATAAATCATTTAAAATGCATTAAGCATGTCACCTCGATTTCTGATGATCTTACGACTGTTCTCCGGGGTCCAGCGTTGTCTAGAGTTAATCTTCCATTCCTCTTGTCCTGGCGTGGTCCTGGATACGTCTAGAGTCCAGCGTTGATCCACAGCATATTTCCTGGATATACTCTTGGTAGACTAACTATTGCTGTATTTATTTTTCCCGTAATATTGTCGTGACTTTAACAAATGTCATTTCGTTTGTTACTGCGACTTGTAATAGAATAATAAAAATAAACTGTTTTGCCGATGGACAGCATGTCCGGCTGCAACTGAGTCTTGAAATGAAGAGAAGGGTTTTTGGTCGAACCCTTAATTTATACCCTGTCGAGATTCCGCGCTAGTCGGCTCCAAAATTGTCCTGTCGATACCTGCGTATCTCATGACAGCCCCCACTACCAAACCTTTTAATCTATTTGCAATTATTAGCAAATAGCACTGTTTTGCACGGAATCGAGATAGCACAAATCGTAGTTACTTCAATTAATCACTCACTATATTAATTTGAGCGTCTTAGGGTAATTTGCATATTTTTTAGCACATTTATTTTGCACTGTCTTCGCATAACGTGTTCTATTAACGTCATCTTTTCACTGGGGATAACTATAATTTTTACCCACACTTTGGTGCCTTTGGTTTGATCATACATTAATTAGTTTTCTCACAGTGAATTAAAACAATTATTTTATTAATTACTTGGGGCGGGTTGCTGAGTTTCTTGTCTATGCCTGCTTCACTCACACACATAAGATACACGTGTAACACACATACAATTGAGCAGGTGTTCACTGCGTGTCGGAACAGGTTACTTGGTCCCCTAATCTAACAATGAAATATTTTTGCACTCTCAGACCTGTCCATTTACCCATAACTTATACAAATTATACAAAATGTACATTTATTTAAATTAATGCCTACTACAGCTATGGCTGTATCGTTGCAATATTCATATTGTAAAAACTGTGTACTAGAGTTTTTACATTTCTTTGTTAATTATACACTGTGTAAGATATTGTTTATTTTTGTTTGCTTTATTGTGTCCATTTTATTGTAGAATGTTTTTAAGTTATACAAATACTGGTACAACTTAAAAACTTTGTCTTTTCCCTTCACATTCCTCAAGAGCTCTTTGGGTAGTAGTTAAGAGCCCTGGCTTTCTTTTCTTTGACTTTCTTTGTATTTATTAGCTCCCTGCCTGACTCTTTGTATGTGTCATTGTTATTATTTCATCTACCATATCTTACATATTATGAATAATGGATTGTGCAATGTCTCTGTAACTGTAAACCACTGTCAGTTTCTACCCATGCACTGAACTGTACTTCCAGTATCTGCTGGCTTTTCACATTCAGCTCAATGTTCTGTTTTTGTGTGCAACATATTTTTTCAGCCTCACAAAAACAATTGAATTGCATTTTTGGAGGAAACCCTATTCTAAGCCTTGACAGTGTATTGTATATTTCATACAGTAGAACACTAAGCTAATGTTTTCCAGAGAAATTTGGGTGTGTTGTGTAGTTATCTAAAATGTAAGCAACTAGGGCGGTGCTTACAGAGCAGTGTGTCTCATTCATGAAAATGAACTTTAAATATTGATGTAGTTATCCATATATTCAAATTGTGTTTCTATCAACAATTTATTTGTCGTTTACATTCTTGAAACAAATAGACTTTTTATTTTGCCTGTCATCAGTGGTGTCATATTGTAAATAAGAGCAACTATATTCCTGGCTTTAATTTTTTTACTGGCAGAAACTATACATTTTGAAAACCATGCATTGATATGGTGTTGTTTTGTATTAAAGAAATTTATAAGGAGGATACTTGATTTGTGTGTAGTGACTTTTTCACCTTATACATTTACTAGTACAAAACTATAGTTGTTATCCTATTGCAGTAGTTATAATTTTGTAAATTTGTGCCCAACATTGAGTATAATAAGTGGTACAGTTAAAATATGTGGTATAAAAGGTATATATAATTGTGTGTTTAGAATCTGTCCTTAATTTGATCATAAGAAGGATGGGCACGAAGTCAAATGAAACGCCCTCTGTTGCTTAAATTTGTAAACATTTTCATTTGATTTGTCATTTGTTACTTAACAATGTATAAATAATTAATACCATCAAAAAGTAAACCCTTAGCAACTATGACATGGAGAGTTACATTGTGTGACTATAAAGTGCCAACCACATGATATGACAGATATATGATGTTGACGTTATTCTGTAATATAGTATGATGTAACATTGAATTTAGTTATACCAATTTTTTAAAGAAGGTAAGTAGTGTTTTGAAAAGTGTACAGAAATATTTTTGAATATTTTATAATAGCTAAAGCTAAGAACTACTTGTAGGAAATCAGTAATAAGAAATTTTTGGCTTGTGTAGGCTTCAGACTTTGTCTGGACATCGACAGCAATACTCAAACTCCACTAGTACTGTATATATGAACTGTTTGATGATGTTATTAGACCTGTTGATCACACAATTGTGGTACATGGTAATTATTGTCACTTTCTTAAAGAAATAAAAGCCTTTTGTGAATCCTTAATTCAAAACTGAATTATTATTGATGTATTCAGCTAGCAGAGCTACCCAGTTTTCACAATAATGTAATTTAAAACGTTATTGCATTAATTTTAATGACTGCAAAGAAGTATGGTTAATATTTACAACAGTATTTTTTAAATATCAGTTTGAAAGTAGCATATTTTTCTATAATAAAAATTGAAATTTCACAATAGTTATACAATTATTAAAGTTTAATAATTAAATTTAAATATTATAATTACTTGATGTCATATTGACACTAAACTTTCTTTCTCTTCTGACTTCTCACAAGTACAAAATGAACTTATGTGGTGAATTTCCACAGTGTATATTTACATTAATTTCCGTTAAAAGTTTGATGGTGCCACAAATTGAAACAGGTGTGAATTAAAGTGAATCTTGAATCTTCTTCCAATCTTGCAGCAACTCATGAACTAAAAATATTCTAATATTCCTCTTGCCATTATACACAACAGAAAGCTTAAGTGAACAAATTTTTGTCGTTTAAAGCAACAGTTCACTGTAGGGACATCATATTATGCACTTTCCTAAAAATCTAGAGATTCGAAAACCCATTTCTTTACAACTTTTACCCAGAAAGCGTTGATGTACTAATAAGTTTATTTTTGTTTGTGCTCTTGAAGACTACCTTAATATACTAATTTTCAAGTAGTGTTCAGAAAATTATTCATGTTGAAATGAAACATCTTATCATTCCATACTTAAAATCCACCTGACACACTCATAAAAATATTATGTATTAAAAAATATCGTGACTTACTTATTTTTGTATAAATGAGAGATCATCATGAAGTGATCAGGATTTATATTGTTTTTTGGTGTGAACCCTCTGTAAAACACAATTTTTAATGTTAACAGGTAGTAACATACCATGCAGTTAAAGTACCAGTCACAGCCAGTCTAAATGCTAACATTCCAGGATTTTTGCCTGTACACTGTATTCATCAGCTTCTAAAGAGTAGAGCATTCACCAAGTATAAAGTTCCCATTAAAGATTGGATTTATAGGTAAGTACCAATACAGCACAAGCATGTAATTAAAATCTGTGTTGTTAAATGCAGTGTTACACCCTATAGTGCAGTATGTTAATGAATACTAATCTTTACTCACATGTATATAAAAAAAATAATAATGATAGTAATATTATTCTGTATTTATCACACAGTTGACAAGTGATAACAGTACATTATTCTTGAATCCAAAATTTTTGCAAACTTCTTTTAACATATAGATCATGTGCTGTAATTATCTAACTGCTAGTTTAAATTCACTCGAAATGACATGGCTTGAATTTTAAATTAATTTTTGTCCATTTCAATCCATAGTTAGGAGTTATGTTATTTTATTTTATTAAAGTTTAAATTACTTTTCCATAATGCTTCTAGCCATTCTGGACACTAATATAATTGAATAGTGTGTCTATGAATGGACACAAAGTTATAATTTTTAATGCATCCTTCCAACTATATGCACACACATTAACTAATTCACTTTTTCACTAACATGACACTTCGGTACATATTATACATGTTTTAAACTTATATTACATTGAAGTTCTTAACCTAATAACAATATACCATATTTTCGCGTGTACCACGCGCCCTCGTGTAACACGCGCACCCCTTATTTTTAGGTCCTTAATATTTATTACAATTAAATACAGTAATTAGAGGCGAAGGTTACAGCAATCGTTACACAACCAGCCGTAATTGTAAATTCGGGTTTGCCAACCTAAAGAAAATTAAGTGTGAATTAGAACAGTAAGTCAATGAAAACGAACACAGTTATAAACCCAAGGGATACCGGTATGTTTGATGTAGTTTATGAAAATTTTTTTACTAGTGTCTTACCTGATTTTCATTCGTTGTTGCTACTGTCGAATGGGGAGTCTTCATCAGAAGCAGATGCTGCCTCATCTTCACTAACGAACAGTTTATCGTCTTCACTGCCATCCAAGGCGTTGGAAATGCCAGTTTTTTTGAAACTTTTCTTTATTAAGTCTTCTGGTATACTGTCCCATGCTTTGATGATCCAACTGCAGATCAGCGTCAGTGATGGCCTTCGGAGTCTTCCTGTCGGCATCAGCTCATGTGGTGCAGGCCTCATCCACTGGGTGTACATTTTTTTTAACTGGCACTTGAAGGGCTTATTTATGCACACATCAAGTGGCTGGAGCATTGAAGTCATTCCACCCTGAATAATCACTTGTTCAGTCTTTGTTTCTGATAAAACTTTCTTAACGTCGTCAGTCAGATGACCACGAAAACTATCCATAACAAGCATCCCTGGGCGTTTGAATAATGCTCCAGGTCGCCGATTCCAAACGCGCTTTATCCAATCAAGCACTAACTCATTGTCCATCCACCCTTTTTCTTGAGCTTTCATTATCAAACCTGGTGGGAAACTTTCATTTTTTGGAAGGTTTTTCCGCTTCAAGATTACATAAGGAGGCAGTTTATTTCCATCGGCTAACACAGTAACCATTACAGTGCACCGTTGTTTCTCGCAACCAGCTGTACGAATTTTTACAGTTTTGTCACCAACTTTATTTACTGTCATATCCACAGGCATCTCGAAGTAAACTGAAGTTTGATCCGCGTTGCTGATCTGGCATAGTGGATAATTGTTCAGTTTTCTTAACTGAATTATGTAACACTGAAAACACATAGAGTTTATCAGCCTCTGGTAAACATTGAGATATCGTTGTTTTCCATCGAACAGAAAGGTTACTTCTTTTAAAAAACCTTTGAAGCCATCCCGTGCTTGCTTTAAACTCTTTTATGTTAATATTCAGCTCCTATGCAATCTTAATTGCCTCTATTTGGCAGATTTCTGTGGAAACAGCATAACCATATTGACGCTTATCATCTATAAAGGCTGTAAGTTTAACTTCTAGTTGAGGATATTTTGCAGCTTTACCTCGAAAAGCTCTTTTCTTTAAAGGAGCTTCCATTAATTTTTCTTTTTTCTTACGCCAGTCTCTGATACACGATTCCGGCACGTCGTATACTCGACCCGCTGCTCTATTTCCTATTACCTCTGCTTCATTTTTAACTTCTCTCTGGCAGTAAACGAACGCAATCTTTTGCCACATTCCATTATAAAACGAAACCACCTTGATAAATTAAAAGAACACAAACGAAGATAAATTGTTTAAAATGATATGATACAGTACGAAATACCGTAGTAATTATGATTGCCGTAAATTCGATATTAAATAATGTAAATAACACAATAAACATTGGTGAATACGTAAAACACTTCAAAACACAGCTTACGTTTTTACAAACCGGTACAGAACGAACCGAATTTTAACAGTAGACTGTTAGAAACACTATGAAATGCTACCTGCTATTTTGCAGTGGGAGTTGAAAGTGTTGTCTGTGCAATGCTTTAGTCAAGGTCAATATCCACCCGATGTACGGTACATAGTAGTGACTGAAGTTTGATTAGGAATTGCAGTAGCATAAGGCCAATGACCACTGATGAAGACTGGCAAGTTAGTTTCCTTGTGTAACACTCGCACCCCATTTCTACAAAATATTTTTTGGTAAAAAAGGTGCACGGGGTACACGCGAAAATACGGTACTCTTACTGCATTCACATCTGCATAATGGAAAACTTTATTTTTGACTAATAATAAATAAGGTCCCTGTTTGTACATACTTGTTGAAATGAACTTGCCACATTGAATATACACATAAACTGATACACCCAGTCCCAGCGCCGGATGTAGAGTGTGTGGGCCCCTAGCCTGAGGTTGTGGCACGCGCCCCCTACTTTTGCATGCGAATTTTGAACAGTCGCCATATTGCCCATGGAACTTAAAACATTCGACAGCCCTGGGCGGAATGATTATCCTTTGTTAGTTAATTCACTGAATAGCTGTGAAGAGCGCAGCACTGTCCAGAAACACCGCTCCTCCCACAACTGATGTAGTCAGGGCTGATTGAAGGCTCAAAGAATATTCATTTGTTTTTGTTACAATAATTTTATTTTTTTAATTTTTATGTGGTGCAGCCTAGTCAGTCTATCCTTAAATCTGGCCCTGCCCAGTCCATAATATTAATTGGAGTCCTTTTTGGCGGTTGGTGAATCATTTATCTAAGCCTGACAGTTGTTAGAAGAGTTGCATGAATAACTGAATGCAATAAAAGTTTTTCATGTAAACTGTTAAGAGTAGGTAAATGGGAGGTGTGGAGGTAATAAGGGAATAGAAATGTTAACTAGTTGGAAAACCCCTAGGTGAAACAAAGGTACACCCTGTTTTAAATATAAACTCAAGTTACTGCTTTTTAAACACATACTAGTTCGTAACTAATATTTTTTACCACTTTGTTAATGTATAAAACTTGTCAAATTAATGATTTTTACATATAACTGAGAGGTAAAAAAAAAAAAAAAAAAAAAAAAAAAAAAAAAAAAAAAAAAAAAAAACTCATTTTGAGGCAATTCTAATCCATACTCCATATATCCCAGTCAGACAGGTAAATAATATAAATTAACAAATTATTATTCCATTTATAACAGACAAACTCAATGCCTGATTAAAAAAAAGCATGGTCATAACACGGTGTAAGTAACAAAAACATAATCTTGGCTCATTATTGGCCAATCATAAGGTGAAACCTAATGTACTAGATAAGAATGGGATTTATTAAATAAATTGTCCAGATCATGATACTATTTAAATCAGACAGTGTGGCTGTGAGCTAAACTCACTTTTCAGAACACAGTCATATATGAAAATAAATCTGATACACATTTCACTGATTATTGTATAAGACAACAGCTTTTTAGATTAAAAAAAAAATGTAAAATTAGTATATAGTTGATAAAGTGAAAAGAACAGACATATTTGAAATTTTAGAAATTAAGAAAGCTCTTGAACATAATACAAATATTACTGATGAGTGAACTACTTCTGTGTTAAAAGCCGTAATTGAGTTTAATTTTAAATGATATTGTATTTCTCTTATATTTGCATTTTTCCACTTGTTTCACCTTTCTATCCATTTACCACCTCCATTCCTTCAATGATCAGTATGGTCCTTCAACAAAAAATTTTATGGTATTCAGTTGTTCATATTGTTATGACGGTCTACTGATCGTCATATGGTACAGTGGAAAACAAAATACAAGACACCAATTACGTCACTAATCACCAGCTTTAATTACCACAATTACACAGTTTGTAATTAACAAGACAGTCTCTCACAACAAATCAATAAAATTTGTTCACACGCAATAAAAAAATGTCAACTGATATAAAACACAATTGTATTACAATCGTCCTGCACAATTATAAAACACGTAATACTTTGCCACAATATTTCGAACCACACTGTGTAAATCGCCATTTAAACGCACTGTGTAATCCCCCGACAATAACTCTGAACTATAATACTACGAACCGCATTCCAATAAATTACAACTCGAACTGACTGAGCGTCGCTGAGTAGTTGTATTTATACGCCACCGAAAATCCAGAACATTCCACATACTACGCATTAGCTCTACACTACGACATAATTGATTGCGGCCTTGACACAGTCCGTACGGCTAGCGGTGTCTAGAAAAGTCTTGTGAATGCATGTTGAAATCATGTACGCATACAACATTATAGCTGGATTCTTCTGGAACATTCGAGAAACACGTAGATTGTTCTGTAATGTCGTAACAATATAAATAGCCTTGCTGGCTGAAACAGTTGCCAGAGTTTGACAAGTAATAGCCTTGCTGGCTGAAACAGTTGCCAGAGTTTGACAAGTAATAGCCTTGCTGGCTGAAACAGTTGCCAGAGTTTGACAAGTAATAGCCTTGCTGGCTGAAACAGTTGCCAGAGTTTGACAAGTAATAGCCTTGCTGGCTGAAACAGTTGCCAGAGTTTGACAAGTAATAGCCTTGCTGGCTGAAACAGTTGCCAGAGTTTGACAAGTAATAGCCTTGCTGGCTGAAACAGTTGCCAGAGTTTGACAAGTAATAGCCTTGCTGGCTGAAACAGTTGCCAGAGTTTGACAAGTAATAGCCTTGCTGGCTGAAACAGTTGCCAGAGTTTGACAAGTAATAGCCTTGCTGGCTGAAACAGTTGCCAGAGTTTGACAAGTAATAGCCTTGCTGGCTGAAACAGTTGCCAGAGTTTGACAAGTAATAGCCTTGCTGGCTGAAACAGTTGCCAGAGTTTGACAAGTAATAGCCTTGCTGGCTGAAACAGTTGCCAGAGTTTGACAAGTAATAGCCTTGCTGGCTGAAACAGTTGCCAGAGTTTGACAAGTAATAGCCTTGCTGGCTGAAACAGTTGCCAGAGTTTGACAAGTAATAGCCTTGCTGGCTGAAACAGTTGCCAGAGTTTGACAAGTAATAGCCTTGCTGGCTGAAACAGTTGCCAGAGTTTGACAAGTAATAGCCTTGCTGGCTGAAACAGTTGCCAGAGTTTGACAAGTAATAGCCTTGCTGGCTGAAACAGTTGCCAGAGTTTGACAAGTAATAGCCTTGCTGGCTGAAACAGTTGCCAGAGTTTGACAAGTAATAGCCTTGCTGGCTGAAACAGTTGCCAGAGTTTGACAAGTAATAGCCTTGCTGGCTGAAACAGTTGCCAGAGTTTGACAAGTAATAGCCTTGCTGGCTGAAACAGTTGCCAGAGTTTGACAAGTAATAGCCTTGCTGGCTGAAACAGTTGCCAGAGTTTGACAAGTAATTTAATACCATGTGTGTTTTGTAATTCCTTTGAATTGATACACAGTTTTCAAAACCAAAATAACACCAAATGATTTAATTTGAAGTGGACACTTAATTATCAAAATAGTGGTTGGGTTCAAGTATAACACTGCCTTGAAATTATAAACAAAAGTACATATTTAAGAAAATACTTAAAAAAAAAATTAAAAGAAACATTAATCAATTAATAGATAGGTAGGTGTCCAGCAGCCTGGAATTGTGTTGGAATTTATTTTTCTGAAAAACCATGAAGGATATTTGAATTTGATTGTTCTACCAGGAATTCTTAAGGGGACCATGTACCCGCCTATCTTCCCCATGTTAAATTAATCAATTTTATGTACCTTTTTCTCAAAACCTGTTCAAGGTACAAACTTGAGGTTTGGTCAGCATATTCTGGGAAGGTATTTTAACCATCAGAACCAAAAAAATTACGTTTTATTATCTTACATTTATTTAATTAATTTTTTGAAAAATTGTCTAAATATTTTAATTTTTTTAAAGAGTTAATAATTTTTTATAATTTTTCGGTTACTTTCTTCTTCTGTTTTTGAGGTTCAGTAGATACACTGTAATTAGCCCTACAACTTAAAAAAAGAATCGTGTTTCTATCTTTTACAGAAGCTGAGAAAAAGGTACATAAATATGGTAAAAAGTCATTTTTTGAGAAAACTTACTTTATTGTCAATGTTACCATAGTTACACAACAAAGCTACATTTAAAATAGTCCTGCGCCGTACTGTGGGTCTTCCTCATTTTCTTCTGATTTCTTCTTGTTTTCTTGCCTTTTTATTTTACCTTCTACCTTACTTTGCTCTGTCATTTTCTTATCAGCTTCTTTTACTCTCCTCTCATCGATTCGTCTCAACCGTGCCCGACAAGACTCACTTACTTTCAGTCCCAGTTTCCCCATCACAGTACATTTGCTGTAAGCTCCGCTGTTGAAAGCAAGCACTGCATCATACACTCCCACTTTAATTGTATTTATCCCAACATAAATTGTCTTTGGTAACCTTTTCAAATTAGGGCATTGAACGATTCATTCGGGTTTTGTGTTTTACCAAAAAGGCACTTGCTCAGTAAAGTTTCATTGCTTAGGTCCCTAAATATGTTTTATTTTATGAAGCTCAGGTAAAGGCAGTGAATGCTCATGTTTGTATTCCTCACCTGTAATAATGACAGAGTAGCCAACCTAACCTGTAACACCAAAAATTCCCTTTTGTATGTGAAAAAAAAAAACAAATATATTAAAAGTTTCCAAGCCTGAAAATGCAAGCGCTCAACACAAAATTGTATACTTTTTAATTATTTATTTTTGTAACTTTTATTTCTCATAGGTAAACAAATTTTATATCATTTTTTTCAGAATTAACTGTAGTTTCTGAAAATTTGAAAAACAGAAAAAGTGAAATTTTTAAAAAATTTCGGGTACATGGTCTCCTTAAACTGACTTTAAAACTTATTTTCAATTATAACAAATTTTTTTGTACAGTAAAAAAAATGGATATAAATTTTGTTGAACATGTTGGTCTTGTGGTACATTTTGCTGCTAATCGTTGAAATGTGCCAAAATGTTTTTCGATATTGTATTATACATGTTAGGAAATATAGCCAATGAGATTAATTCTAAAAAATATAAAATAAAATTTTATTTCTGTAATACATTAGAATAATGTTCTTGAACACAAACCAAAAATTGTGCAAATTTCTTGATACAAAAACTCAAAGGTGTGAAGGGAAAAACTAGTGATGAAGAGAACAAAGTGACTAGCAGTGTTGCAATAAGTGGTGACAAAGTTGGTGCAAAATAAATTGTGTTACATGATAATTGCTGTATTTTCGTTTTACACCATATTTTATAGACAAACTTATATATGTTGTGAAAACATTTGTGCTACAGTTTGACAAATCACTAAAAAAAATCAGTTGAAGTTAGCAAAGTCAGTAATCAGTTTTATGCAACATGGAGCTCACATAAAAAATATGAGGGTGCTTTCAAAGTCAGAAGCCCCAGTTTCTATTGATAAAGCTAATGAAAATATACCAGTTGTTGATAAGAGAGCTGAAATAAAAATGGCAGAGAATTATTTGTAGAAGGAAATAACTGTGTTGCTGCAGTTGACCTTCAACCAATTTTAGCTCTGCTGAAGTAAAATTGCATTTAAAATAAGTTAAAAGTGACATTTAAAAAGTGTAACGAGAAGTACATCACATAAAATGGGTAATTTATATTTGATTTATTCAATTTTTAATGTTAATCTGCTTTACAAAATCTGTTTTCAAGCTTCATGCAAACAATACAATATGAAAATCTACACTACTACAAAAACATAGGTGATGACATTTCAAGGCAAGGAACCAATAAGAACAAAAGTAATAATTAATAAATTGTAGAACAGGTGAGCCATTTCAACTATTTGGGAAATGATATTGGTTATGATAAGAATTATGATATTGATGCTAAGTTAGGTAAGTTCCAGACAGTCTGTAGGACAATCGATCGTAGCTCGAGAAACAAATACCTTTTTAGAATACCTTTTTAGAAACAAGGTAGCTTGAGATACAAAATTAAAGTTTTACAAAGTTATGGCAGTCCTTGTACTGTCCTATGGGTGTGAACAGTGCCGCATTTACCAATAGGCAGACTAGGCAAGTGCCTAGAGCACAAAATTTTGAAAGAGGAAAAATATTGAGAGAAGCTAAGTTTTGAGAACTGTATAAAAAAAAATCAGAAAATTAATCGAAAAAATTAAATCACAGTTTTAAAGACAAATACGGTAGGTATTCAAAACGCTGTTGTATAAAGTTTCTAGTTGCATTTAAGAAAATGATAGAACGAAAACCCAGAGGCGCTGTCTTTCTTTCAGCAAAAGCGCCTGCTCTGTGAACCGACGCAACGCCACTACACGCCTCCGTAATAGCACTTGCGACTTGCCCTCGCCACATTATGACCAATATGGACTCGCCCAGTCTCCTGATGAGTGACGTCAAGACATAAACAGTAAGATAACCTATTAGTTACAGTTGGCGCGACGCAAGGTGCTGTTATTGCTGAATGAGTAGTTATTTGTCTGTGCAAGTGAAAGTGAAGTAGAGTATCGTAAATATATTTTACTTCATTCATGCCCCAAAACGCCATCAGAGTTTCTCATCTCTCGCCTACGGCCGCGCCTACCGCGAAATGTTCGTTTTCCCGGCCTTGTAATGTAAATAACTATAGTGAAATAAATTTTATTTTATGTTTAGTGAAGTGAGCTCAAGAGGTAATAATTATCATGTTTAAAAAACCAAGTGGAGCTGAATTCAAGAAAAGGGCAAAAGAAAAAGATGAGAAAAGGTTTTAGCAAAAGTCCCTAAAATAAGTAATTTTTTCAACCCAGCACAAGTGGAATTAAAGGGAATGTTAGTGAAGTGAAGAGTGTGGACCAATGTGTAAACAAAGACCATGATAGGCCTACAGATACTTCTGATGTTTCAGTTCACGTCGAAAATGAACCCTCAGCGACCTCTGAACTTGAAAATTCACCAAGGAAAGAAGGCCAGCAAAGTGTCTCAAACGATCCACCATTTTGGAGAAAAGATACACATGAGTACATTGCACAAAATGGTTTTAAACAAAACACTGAAAGTGGCTTTTCTGGGTCTGAGCGTGACTATGGGTACGGGGGTGTTAAAAGATATTGTAATGAAGGGTTTTTCAAAAAACTCCTTCAAAATGGAGAACTGAGGAATCGTGAATATCTCGTTTATTCACCTTCAAAAGGTTTTGTAATTTGTGCTTATTGTAAACTGTATTCAAACACATCATCCAACTTCACTGAGGGATTTAACGACTGGAAGAATGCCAGTAGCTTACTCCAATCCCATGAAAATTCTGCTATACACAGAAAGGTCATATTAGCTTATATTAGTCGAACTAATTCAGAGACCCGCATTGACAACAAAGTAATTGAAGCTCGTCAGACTGAAGATCGGTACTGGAAAGAAGTTTTCAAGCATGTAATTGCCATAGTAAAATATCTGTCAACAAGAGGGTACCCTTTTCATGGGACGGATCACCTTTTTGGTTCTTCATAAAATGGAGCTTATCTAGGAGCTTTGGAATTGATAGCTCAGTTTGACCCTTTTTTCTCTCAACACATAGCTAGATTTGGGAACAAATGGCAAGGAAATACATCATACCTTTCACACTTCACATGTGATGAGTTTATCGTGATTATGGGAGACACTGTTTTACAAAAAGTTATTGAGGAGACTAAAGAATCCAAGTACTATTCTCTAGTTATTGATTCAACTCCTGACATAGCGCATGTTGATCAGCTGACTCTAATCGTATGCTATGTAAAAAAAGACGGTGAACCTGTGGAGAGATTTTTAAAATTCCTACCAAATACAGGACATAAATCAGAAGAGTTGACAACGGCTGTCTTGAAAACGCTGGAAACTTTTGGCCTCTACATTAAAGACTGTAGAGGTCAAAGCTATGACAACGCTGCCAACATGTCTGGAGTATATTCTGGTCTTCAGGCAAGAATCAAGGAACACAATGAACTGGCAGAATATATTCCCTGTTCCGCCCACTCACTAAACCTAATTGGGGTAACAGCAGCCGAAGCCTGTGACAATGCTTTAGCATTTTTTGACCTTGTTCAGGCCATGTACAAGTTTTTTTCTGCCTCCACCCATCGTTGGGCTGTTTTGAAAGAAATTCTTAAAGATGGTTGTCCTGTGGTAAAATCACTGTCAGTTACAAGATGGTCGGCCCAAGCTGATGCTTTGAAGGCTTTGCTTAACTCTCTGCCCGAAATAATGGAATCATTGAAGAAAATATCTGAGGATGTTGATGAAAAGCCTGCCTGTCGCCAAGAGTCAAAAGGCTTAGCACGAAAACTGCAGAAACCAGAAAATGTGTTTTTGCTGGTATTCTGGGAAGAAGCTATGAATAAATTTCACAAAGTTAGTAAAGCTTTACAAAACGAAAATGTTGACATTGGGAATGTTGTTGCTCTGTTCACATCATTGAAAAATTACATGGTTTTATGTAGAGACAAGTTTTCTCTATACTTACAGAAGACTGATATTATAACAAAATCCAGTGAATGGAGTTGTGAAGCTCGAAAACGATAACCCAAACTGTTCTTTGACAAAAAACAAGAATCATCTGATTCTGACTCTAATCTTGATGAGTATTTCAGGACAGGACCTTATCTTGTAATAATTGACAGGTTACTTGCAGAGCTGCAAAGAAGAGTGGTAGCATGTGAAATGATCTTCAAGAGATTTGGTTTTATTTTAAACCTGCTAACACTTGACGATAAAAATATCCTTTCTTGCTGCAGGGAGTGTGTGAAAATATATAGCAAATATTTGCAGGATACTTTTCCTGATGAATGTGTACAGTTTAAATACTTCCTGAAGGACACATCTCATGTGACTTTTTTTGAGCCAAGTTCAGGAACTGACAACAAAGAAGAGAAAGAAAAGAAAAAAAGCTCATTCTCATATCTTCTGCGTACAGTTAGGGAAGGAAACTTACAAAACTTTTTCCTGAACGTAGAACTTATCCTTAGAATTGTTCATGATATCCGGGCTGTTTGGCCGTGGTCCATGGTTTATAACAAAACCAAACATTTCTGCAGCTCCACTGGCTGCCATCATCAGTGGTATAAAAATCCTGCACGCCGGGTGTTTACGTACAGGCCCACAGTACTATGGTATAGGCTAAAGCTGTCCAACCATGCTACCTGTACTTATAAATTCAGCAAAGTCCCACGTACAGGTAAAAATGACACCATCAGCCAATCACAATAAAGATGGTGTATGATTGGCTCGCACCAAGCTATGCCATTAGGTACTCACTTGTTTTCCGCGAAGTACTGTGGGGAAGGCTGCTGATTTCCCACGATGTCACCTTTGCTAATTGTTATTGCTAATTTCAACCCCCACACAGGTAAGAACTGCATCATCGGCCAATCAGAAACAAGAAGGTGTGTGAGAGGCTCGCATCGCGCCATGCCATAAAGTACTTAATGCGATGCTTTCGCCCCGCCGATTCATAGCTATTGCAGCATGCTTATAAATCAAGACGGACTCCATATGAAGAAGAAGGAAGTAATCACCCACCGCCGACAAGAGTTTCGTCTCATCGAAGCGGATCCGATGGTCGGCATTGGCGAGCACGTGCTCAGCTACAGCAGACTTCTCCGGCTGTCCCAATCTACAGTAATGGCTACGTTCACCTAAGCGTGTGTGGATGCTGCACTTCATGGTACCAATGTACACCTGGCCGCATGAGCAGGGAACTCCGTACACACCGCACGATGACAGCGGGTCTCGGACGTCCTTCGTCGGCCTAAAGAACTGGTGGATCTTCCTTGTCAGCTTGAATATTGGCCTCACACCGTGACGACTGAGCAGCCTACCAATGCGGTCCATCACCCCATGGATGTAGGGCAATGCCGCGAAACCGACGGTCTCCCGTGACTCCACTTCCGGCCTGGCTGCTGTTCTTGGCCGGACCGCTCGTCTCACCTCCCCGACGGAATATCCATTGGCCTGCAGTGCTAGTTCGAGGTGGCGCAGCTCCTCATCGAGGTACCGGGGCTCACATATCCTCCTAGCCCGGTCCACCAAGGTCTTCAACGCCACGCTCTTCTGGCTGGGATGGTGGTTTGATTGTTTATGGAGATAGCGGTTAGTGTGCGTCGGTTTTCTATAAACTTTATGTCCGAGGCTGCCATCGGTCCTTCTAAGGACCAACACGTCCAGAAAAGCCAGCTGATTGTCGGTCTCCCTCTCAACGGTAAACTGTATCCGTGGGTGAACCTGATAGAGATGTGACAGGAACCTGCCGAGTTCATCCTCTCCATGGCTCCAGATAACAAAGGTGTCATCAACATACCGGAACCAGCACCTCGGCTTCAACGGAAAAGATGAAATTGCCCGCTGCTCGAACCTTTCCATATAAAAGTTCGCCACCACAGGACTGAGTGGACTCCCCATGGCCACACCATCAATCATTTCAAAGAATTCACCGCCGTACTGAAAATAGGTAGTTTTTAGAACATGCCGGAAAAGCGCTGTAATGTCTGCCAGAAAAAGGTTAGCTAAGTGGCCAAGGACATCATCCACGGGCACCATGGTGAACAACGAAACCACGTCAAAGCTGACCATTATGTCTCCAGGCCGCAACGACAACCCACCGAGCCTTTCAAGAAAGTGGGTCGAATCCCTCACATATGACTCCGTACCACCTATATGTGGCCGGAGAAGCTCAGTCAAGTGTTTAGCCAGATGGTAGGTTGGAGACCCTATGGCGCTGACAGTGGGTCTGAGCGGGACGTCCGGCTTGTGGATTTTGGGGAGCCCATAAAGCCTAGGTGGAAGGGCTTCCGAACACCGGACGGCTGCCTTCACATCAGGCTCCAAGGAAGACCGCTTAACCAGAAAATCGGCCCTTTTAAGGACCACTGCAGTCGGACCTCTTCGCAGTTTCTTGTAGGTTTCTGGGTTCAGCAGTTCTCCGATCTTCCTTTGGTAGTCATCGGTGTTCATTATAACCATAGCGCTCCCCTTATCCGCCGGTAATATGATGATAGATTCATCCCACCTTAATGTTCTTAGTGCCCGCAGGTCACCCACTGGTATGTTGCATCGCCGCGGTTTCGCTCTAGCCAGGATCCTCGAAGCTTCGATCCTAACTTCATCTTCGAGGATCCTGGCTAGAGCGAAACTGATCACAGCGGAGAAAAGTGATCACAGTATAAAAATTGGAAAAGTAAAGACTTGTTACTGTGCATTAGAAACCACCAATGGACTTGTTGAATGTAAACGTTAAAAAGTAACGTAGATATTCGTGGACTTTCTACTCGATATGATTGCAATGCTGTGACTAAAAAATTTTGATAATGAATTAATAGACTTAGTAGTTTTTTTGTAGATTTTTAAACAATTAATTACTATGTATTGTAGTTTGTAATAGATCACTGTTCAAAATGTAATTGAAAACTATTATTACTCAAAGACAATTCTATTACTTATTTATAGGCCTAATCCTGATGACAGTCCTCATTTAATAGTCTAAAAAGCGCATGTAATGTGAGAATAGGCAAGAAATATTGACGACGACAATTAATTGGGAGTGGGGGGGGGCGCCAGCCCTTGAAGTGCCTAGGGGCGCCTAAATCCTAAATGCGTCCCTAGGTATGGGTTATGGATGACAACCAAGAAACAAGAAAGTAAAATTCAGGCCTCAGAAATGGGGTTCTTAAGAGGAGTTAACAGGTGTTCTAAACTTGATTGTAAAAAGAATGACACCATAAGAGAAGAATTACAAGTTTTCAAGTGGAATGAAAAATTAAAAGAGTATGAACAATTGGAGAAAGAACAAATAGTCCAGTTACTTTAGACATAAATATGGCTTCTGTTCCAAAAAAAATAGAATATAATTTTTTTTTAATCGCTTTATTTTGACGTTTTAAACGACATATTAAAAATCGAGAGAGATCGTGCCGGCGTTAAAAAATATTTAAGGTCAAAATGTGTTTACGCTGGGCGCTACGAAATATTTCATGTTTATGTTCAGTGCCGACAGTTGAATTCACCGAAAAATCGGTGGTAGCGTTAGCACATCGCTTCTTGCTTCTTACCACGAGAGGCTCACTTGTATTTACAGTGCTCCGGGTTATCCGTGTGACATCAAAAGCAACTCTGACATAACACAGAGAACAGAAAAATGTTGGTTGATCGCAGAACCGTCACCTCACTGCGATTCGTCAAAACGTTTACACCATAACAACAATAAGAATCTTTGTAGACTTTTTGTAGGTTATAGTTTGTTCAAACGATTTGGTTTTTACGCAATTTGAAAATATTCGTGGGCCGAGTGTGTCGTTATTTTGTAATACGTGCATAACGTAATAGTTATATTTATAAATTCAATGGCGGAAAATTGTTTTATATGTGATGAACCGCTCTCCAGTGGTCCCACCGCGACTGTGGAGCGTGGTATGTAAAATTTGAGAGACTCAAGTGTTAAAAGAGGTGATGAGAATATCGAACATTTAACTAATGTTAACTCTGTAACAGTGCATGTGGTGTGTTGAAGAGATTATACGAGCAAAAACAGTATTGAAGCATATAAAAAGCCTCACATCGAAGAGAGCCCGAGTACATCGCAATGCAGTTCTCCGCGGAAAAAATGATCAAAGTCAAGCTACTTCAATTTTAAAAAATTGTGTTTGTTCTGTTCCGAACCAGCCAGCGAAGAGCTTGAGAAAAAAAAAGAAATAAAATACAGATTAAGCATAAATAATGTAAGTACAGTTAAATTTAAAGACACTGTTATCAAAGCAATATTATAAAATACTCTCGTCCCTGTTCGGGCACCACTGAGACACTATAAGTTAGGTCAAATTATATACTACTCGGGTCCCTAGTTCGGGGCCAATAAGACACTATAAGTTACTTCAAATTCAAGATTTCAATATAAGTTTTTCAAGTAACTATACTCTTACCTTTGGTTGCATTTTCCCGGGTCTTACAGACGAAAATCCACTGCAGACAAGGTTATCTGGGTAGAAGTGCGAAATGATTACGCTAACGCATTTTCTACTGTCTAAAATACATACTTATTTTATTTATCGAAACTCGTACCCTTCTTTTACTTTCTACAAATGACAGTATCTTTGTTAAATTTTGTTTTAAACTACTATGATAATTGACATTACTAAGTACATATAAGAAGATTGAAAATGAACCAGTAGGTAACCTCTATATTACCACACACACACTCTTTCTTTTTTTTGTTAATATTTAAATAAACTCCCCTCTCTTAGAGATCTCTGTTTCTTATTAAGGTGTCTATAAAAGGAAATTTTATAATATAGTAATTAAAGTTTTAAAAAGTGGTACTCATCCTAATAATGGTTTCACTCCAATGAACACCCATATTGTTCACATGTAATAACCGTGACACAAGTTCACTAGTTGACCGATTTCTGAGTTCTCTCGCACTCACGCCACTGTTGGTACTGATTTTATGGTTTTTTGTTTCATAGTTCTCACTGGTCTACTGGTTCCACGTTGTAAAATATGATCAAGTCGGCCAACGTAACTTTTTGCACTTAGATGTTGTTGTAGGCTGGCCGCGCGCTACACTGTTTATACTTTTTTATACAGGTTTTATTTCTGTAGTACTATTTAGTACATTAATACTTGAATGGATAGGCCGACTAATAATTACAGCCTATCTTACACACCCGAAGCCACTGTTTTCTTTTAACGAACTTTTAACTGCTCTTTACTACTGACTGATGTTCATGCAGTGGTGACAATCTGCATACTGTGATTCACAAAGCCTGCTGCTGGGGCAGTTACGTAATACGTCTAGTCTAGTTTTCTAGACATCATTGTTTATGCTAACATTGTGTTGTACTGAGGCACCTCACAGGTGAAGGCTAACAATTGAAAATTAAAACTGATTTGATATAAAATAAAACTGAAACTGGGGTAGCACACAATTCTGTACCGTTACAATACCCCCCCCCCCCAATAAGAGATTGGATGCCGAAGCATACAAACTCTTATTGCCTAAAACCTAAGAGGATCAGTGAGGATATGGCGCCGCAACCCCCCTGAACTCTTTACTAAAATCATGGGTACTTACCCCCCTAGTCCGGCAACTGCGGCAGCACCCATCCGATCCTACTGGACTTCTCGGTTCGAGATCCCAACACCATAAGCTCGGACAGATACCCGCCACAGTATCACCTGGCTCTGTAACATTTAATTAAAAAATTAACAAACGGCCTTCCATCACTCCATATCCCACAACCGATTTGTTTCCTCTTAGTCGTACAGGTTCATTGACAAAATACTGGTTCATTTTTTAGTGTAAAATATAATGTGCATTTGACTACCTTGTAATATAGCTTCTAACTGGTCCAGCAGTTACCTGAATCAATTAAAATTTAACTATCATGTCCATCGGATCATCTTCAACAAGTTACATGTTTCAACAATATAACTTAACCCTAGAAAATACAGTGTTAATAAAACAATATAAGTTTACAGTAGTACATATGCATTCCAGTCAAATTAAATAATGTTCCCCGTACAATATTGCCTGGCGAAAATAACACATCAATTATACAAGTTATATCCTCAACTACTTTATATATATAGAACAAAACAAATTTTTTTTTCTACCCCCCTAATAGTCCCTTAATTAGTGTTGCAGTAATTAATTTATTATTAAGAATTATCTTTTCAATTAATTTAATTACCAATTTATTTTAATTTAAGTCCTCAAAACTCTAGTTTACAGTAATTACCTCATTATATCAATCTCATTTGTTCAAAACAACTTTTATTTACTTTAATTACGTCTTTCAAAATGATTTTACATTGGCAACATTAACTTTACATAAACTGTCTTATAATCAAAACATTAAGTCATTTCCTTATTATGTCAATCTTATTTATTCAAAGCAAAAATATTAATTGCATTACAATAAAAAGCTACCTCCATTTCAACACATCTTAGCTTTCTTTTGTTTCATAATAGGATTTTACTACTGGCGATGATTCAGCAGAATACAACATTTTTGTTGTTGTCAACTACAGTATGCCTGTACACATTGGTCACAACTGACATCACACCTGTTTACATCAACAGTTGTCTGCCAGACTTGTTTTATAAACACTGTTATAAACACTCATTCAGTCTAAACATTCTGCTTACCACATACTGACACCTATACTTACTTCCACTTTTAATTTCTATGAGTCTTTTAGTTAACATATTTATCAATTTCTATTTATTACAATTCAAACCAAATATGATTTTAATTCACCCTTTTAAATTACTTTAATAACCTCCAACTAGAACAGTTTAACTTTAATTACAATATTTGAAACACTTTTAATGCAAACACAATTCAAAATTAAATTCATTATTACCTCTTATTATTATTGTTAATTGGCAAAATAAAGTATTATTATTATTGTAACATACTATAAACATTGTTACATAAACTTTAATCTACATTTAGACAATATAGCCTTGACACAATACATTTGGCATTAACACAGTTATTTACAAATTTTTGTCATAATTTTCTTGTGTACCACACTTCAATACCTAAAGCAGCCAGGTCATTACCATATACTAAAGTATTTAAAATGTCCATTCATTGAGTTTATATTCAACCTCCATCGTCAAATTTAGTCTTTTGTGCACGTAACATTTTTCAATTTTATTGATACACATCATATGGCTATCATTTGTGTAATAACCCTTATCAACATAATATTTCATACCATTATTACCTATTAATTCATAAAACCAGTCTACATTTGTGATTTCAATTCTGTCTCCGTAAGTGCTTTTATACAGCATACTCATTAAAACATCAGGTAAGTTATTATTATTTATACAGGTATCCTCAAAATAATTATCAATCTCTATTTTACGAGGTAAGTCAATTTGTTCCTCTCTCTTAATGCATAAACTCTGTACCAATATTTCATAATCTCTATTCACCTTAAATATTTCTATTTCTCTCTCTCTCTCTATTTCTCTCATTACTACTCTCCAATTCCACTAAAACTGCATCTCCACTATTATTACTCATTTTGTTTTCTGACACATCTTTAACTACTGCTACTTGTGATTCTAATTCACTACTATGCTTATTTGTTTTAATATCTACCACACACACACACTCTCTTGACTCATCTGTTTCTCTTTTTGTTACACTACATACTTCATTTATTTTACTTTCAATACTACACAATGAATTATTTAATTCATCAAGCTTTACGTTTATGCTATTTTCAAATTTCATATTCTGTTCTTTGTATTGTTCAAACTTAGCATCATTCATGTCAAAACGACTATTTATGTCGCTACTTAATGTATCAAATTTTGTATTTTGTTCATTGAATTTGGTATCATTCATGTCAAAACGACTATTTATATCGTCCCTTAATTCACTCACACTTTTACGCAAAAATCGTCATTGGCATCAAATCTCTTATTATTATCATTAAACATTTGTTTTATCTCCCCCATTGTCTCACGAAACCAATTTCTCGTTTCGTTGTCAGTTTTATCACTATCCCTAGTCGGGACAGGAGTTGAATGAACTCTAACTTCTTCCATTACCGCTGATTCGGTCATTGATTGATTTCCCGACTCATTCGTAACAGTTACATTAGCTGTATTTGTTTTATTCTCCGTGTTCTCCATTATGAACTTATGTTTAATTAAATGATTATCAATTTTACTTTAGTAAATTTACTCTCTACGATCTAAAAGCGTTCTAACCACACCTTCACTTCCAAATAACCTGTTCTGCAGCTTAATTAGGTCTGATCTGCGTGATTTATATTAAATCCCGCAAATTGTCCAACTGATCGGGCGCCACTGAAACACTATATGTTTGGTCAAATTATATACTACTCGAGTCCCTAGTTCGGAGCCACTGAAACACTAAGTTAATGGAATATTATAAAATACTCTCGTCCCTGTTCAGGCGCCACTGAGACACTATAAGTTAGGTCAAATTATATACTACTTGGGTCCCTAGTTCGGGGCCAATAAGACACTATAAGTTACTTCAAATTCAAGATTTCAATATAAGTTTTTCAAGTAAATACACTCTTACCTTTGGTTGCATTTTCCTGGGTCTTACAGACGAAAATCCACTGCAGACAAGGTTATCTGGGTAGAAGTGCGAAATGATTACGCTAACGCATTTTCTACTGTCTAAAATACATACTTATTTTATTTATCGAAACTCGCACCCTTCTTTTACTTTCTACAAATGACAGTATCTTTGTTAAATTTTGTTTTAAACTACTATGATAATTGACATTACTAAGTACATATAAGAAGATTGAAAATGAACCAGTAGGTAACCTCTATATTACCACACACACACTCTTTCTTTTTTTTGTTAATATTTAAATAAACTCCCCTCTCTTAGAGATCTCTGTTTCTTATTAAGGTGTCTATAAAAGGAAATTTTATAATATAGTAATTAAAGTTTTAAAAAGTGGTACTCATCCTAATAATGGTTTCACTCCAATGAACACCCATATTGTTCACATGTAATAACCGTGACACAAGTTCACTAGTTGACCGATTTCTGAGTTCTCTCGCACTCACGCCACTGTTGGTACTGATTTTACGGTTTTTTGTTTCATAGTTCTCACTGGTCTACTGGTTCCACGTTGTAAAATATGATCAAGTCGGCCAACGTAACTTTTTGCACTTAGATGTTGTTGTAGGCTGGCTGCGCGCTACACTGTTTATACTTTTTTATACAGGTTTTATTTCTGTAGTACTATTTAGTACATTAATACTTGAATGGATAGGCCGACTAATAATTACGGCCTATCTTACACACCCCAGGCCACTGTTTTCTTTTAACGAACTTTTAACTGCTCTTTACTACTGACTGATGTTCATGCAGTGGTGACAATCTGCATACTGTGATTCACAAAGCCTGCTGCTGGGGCAGTTACGTAATATGTCTAGTCTAGTTGTCTAGACATCATTGTTTATGCTAACATTGTGTTGTACTGAGGCACCTCACAGGTGAAGGCTAACAATTGAAAATTAAAACTGATTTGATATAAAATAAAACTGAAACTGGGGTAGCACACAATTCTGTACTGTTACATGTTCAACATAATTGATCTAATCTGGATATACGGCAAGTGGAAAGGTGCATCAGGTTTACCAGGTTGGAATGGATTTATCGAATATCTGAGTAAAACACACACAAACTTTGAAACGTCTCGCATCATGTTTCTGCCATTTATTCACCATCCAGCAAGTAATTACAACACTATTTATACGACATTGAAGTGTGCTGTAGATAATGCTGCTTCATATAATCAAAAAACATGTATTGTGACTTTCGATCAGCCACTATTCATGAAGGCACGTGAAATTGTAGCTGCTAGTGAACCTGGATCGGAGATTCCAAAAGTAATTTTAAGATTAGGAGGCTGTTAACAAACGCAATTTGCTACTTATTATTTATTAATAATAATGCTTCATATTTACGTACTTACCACTATTAACTTCTCACTAGGGTCCTAAGGTTCGTTCTTAAGCGAGGCCAGAAACAGTGTGGTGGTACGAAATAAAGACTCTAACGACATGTATGGTGAAAAGAAAACTTTTGTTTTAATTTTTCTAAAATTATCATTCTCCACAGTTACACCACTACAATGGAATCTTATACCTACAACAAGACAGCGGCTGTACACTTCCGCTTAATTAATTTATTTATTAACTTTCATTTTTAAATTCTGTAAGTGTCTCGACACAAAGTCATTTTAAATATTCTGCATTTAGATTTGATTTGATTTACTACGTTTCTAAAAAAGAACACAAACATTAACCTTTATTAACAAACCACACATATTTACATGTGATTCAGTTTCGGAAACAAAGCACATTGCTATTCGCCATGAGGCGTAGTTATTGAATCAAATTAAATTTTCTTTCCCATTTATAATTTTATAAACATAATCCCACCAAAATATAAACATAATCAATCATGTCTTAAATTATAGAATTATATACAGGGTCCGCCAGTGAAGCGGGAAATTTTGAAAGTCCAATAGTTCATTTTCTGCTCACGAGAGGGCGTGGAGGTTTTCGATTGTTGTTTTACATTTAATGCCATTTGTTAAACATGGAGCAGTGGTCCGGTGCACAGCGTGCTTTCTGCGTAAAATCGTTTTATAAGAATGGTGACTGTGTGACTTCTGTACAACGATTGTTTCGTAATCATTTCAATATTCCACGACATGGAAGAGTGCCGACCGCTCATGCAATTATGTCATGGGTGAAAAAGTTTGAAGAAACTTGTTCCACATTAAACTTAAAGCATAGAGGAGCAATAAGGTCTGTAAGAACAGAGGAAAACATTGAAAGAGTTCGAGTAACATTGACGCGTAGTCCACAACGTTCTGCAATGAAATATGCATCCGCACTAAACATTAGTGACACATCGTTATGATGAATTTTGCATAAAGATTTATCTTTTCATCCTTACAATATTCAAGTAATCCAGGAGTTGAAAGATGGCGATATCCTGGCTCGCAGGATTTTCAGCGAAGAAATATTGCGACGTGTAAATGATGATAGGAAAATTTTATTCACCGCATGTTTATGTCAGATAAAGCACATTTTCATTTGAATGGATATGTAAACAAACAAAATAGTCGGTATTGGAATGATGAAAACCCAGGTGAGTTGCATGAAAAGCCATTACATAGTCCAAAAGTTACGGTGTGGTGTGCAGTTTCATCATCTGTCATTATTGGGCCATATTTTTTCCAAGACGATAGAGGAAACACCACAACTGTCAATGCAGACCGCTACACACACATGGTCAGAACATTTTTGATGCATCAGCTCCCTAAGTTTCCGGAAATTAATTTTTTCCAGCAGGATGGGGCCACAAGTCATACTGCTCGTGTGTCCATGGCTGCTTTAAGAGAACTCTTCCCAGACGGACTCATACCCCAGATATGGCGACATCTCGTGGCCTGCAAGATCCCCAGATTTGTCCGCATGCGACTTTTTTCTTTGGGGATTTCTGAAGAGCAGGGTGTACATTGATAGACCGCACACCATACCGGAATTAAAAACGAATATCAGACAAGACATTGGACGGATTCAACCTGACCTGCTTCGTCGAGTGATGGAAAATTTTTGGTCAAAATTAGAAGAGTGTTTACACAGAAATGGCTCTCACTTGAGCGGCGTTATTTTTAAAAAGTAAAATAATGGCATACTTTGATCAACTCAAATCTGTAAAAAAAAATTCTGACAATAAACGTTTCATGAAAAAATTGGGTACTTTTAATTTTCCCGCTTCTCTATATTCACGCATTCACACACTCATTCATGCAATACAATTTTATGGATGTCCCTAACTGAGCTCATTATATTGAATTTAAATAGAATATTAAAATTTTGGTTTGATAAGTTTGTTACTTAGCTGCAAATCTGTCCAGAAGACGTCGCATCGTTACACGCGCACTACGGATGTTGGTTTTTTAATGTTCACTGGTTTATGTATTTTAAAACTGCCAATGCATTCTGATAAATTTATGAGTGGTTTATTTTATATTTTATACTTGATGTGTTCACATTTTAGTTGCGGGCGCAGCCGATGGCGAGCTGAAATGCTCACATCCGCACTGTTGATATATATTGTGTAACGGTACAGAAGTGTGTGATCCCATAGTTTTAATTTTATTGTGTATCAATTCAGTTAATTTTCAAATTGGCAGTCTTCACCTGTGAGGAGCCCCAGTACAACATACACTGTTAGTCTAAACAACAGTCTAGACGCATTGCGTAACTGCCCCAGCAGCAGGCTTTTTGTGAATTACAGTGTGCAGTTTGTCATCAGAGAGGGTACAACAGACAGCCAGCAGCAGCATATAGTTCAGATAGCTAAACGGTGGCCTCGGGTGCAAGATAGGCCGTAATAATAATTAATAGTCGGCCTATCTTTTAAAGCATAAAAACAAGTATAAAACAGTGTATAAACAGTAGAGCGCGGCCAACCTAAAAGATCTAAGTGTTCGAAAAGTTACGTCGGCCGACAAAATAAAAAGAAATGTTATTCTAAAGTGGATTAAAACAATAGTGACGCATCAACATAATACGAACCAATCAACAACAGTACCGCAGTTAAACAGTGTCAAAACTAATTTATGGTGTGTTAACCAAAAAACCAGTGCATTCACAGCAAAGATGCAACACAGCGGAGGTCTTTAGTCGTTAAGTATAAAATGAGTTTTAACTAAAATCATTTTACCCTTTTTTCCAGAGTATAATTCAACATAAATAAATTGTAAATTTAAAATGTATATCAGAGATCTCAAAGTGGGGTTTAAATAGAATGTCAAAGTCAAAGAACGAATGTGTGTGAGTGTGGGGTTAAATCACGTATTGGTTCATTACAAAAAATAAATAGTTGTCATAAGCTAGTTAAGTAAGAAGTATTCATCTTGTCAATTTGTTTGATTTCTACTAACTGTTACTCCTGCAATGAGTATTTTAATATAACAGAAAAGAAAGAAGAAATTTAAGTGTCATAAAAGAGAGACGAAGTAATTATTTTGCATAATAAACCAGAAGCAATTTGTTTTAGCATAAACTGTGTAGTGATTTTTATACCATGTATCTCAAATAATCCTTTCTGCAGCAGTTTCGTCTGTACGACCCTGGGAAAACCCCTAAGGTAAGAATTAATTATTAATAAGAATTAATTGAGTAGTTTCATTGGCCCCGAACTAGGGACCCGAGTAATATATATATTTTTAAATAATTGAGTAGTTTCATTGGCCCCGAACTAGGGACCCGAGTAAAATATATATTTTTAAATAATTGAGTAGTTTCAATTGTTCTCACTGTTTTATCGAATTCACTTTTGTATACATTTTTATAAAATCTAGGCTCGTCAGCCTATATATTCACCCAGCCCGGGGAGTGGTTTTAAGTCGACTGGTTGAGTTTCCTGCACACCCTACGCGAAAGAATGCATTAATACGTGACGATAGCGTGAGAGACTTGGCCGACTGTGTGCGCGGTTGAAAGCGCGGGCGCGCCCTCTTTGCAATATGCACATACCAACGCCAATCTACACCCGTCTCGACGTTACAGTCTATTCACCGTAATTTCTTAGTTGCAAATAATATTGAAAAGATTTCACTTACAAAACCCCATCGGTCTGTACCGTTACAAAACCCCCTCAATGAGAGGTTTTATGCTGAAGCATAAAAACTCTCATTGACACTCTCATACTTTCTAAAGAGATCAGTCGAGATATGTCGCCACCACCCCTTACTGTTTATAAAAAAATTATAATAACTCACCCTTGGTCCGATGATGGTGACAGTACCTGCATGACCTTACTGGACTTCTCCTACGAGATCCCAACACCATAAGGCCAATCAGACGTTTTACGCTCCTGCTCTGACGTGCAGGCCAGCTCAGGACTGCCATCACAACATCACCAAACACTGAAACAATAAATCAAAAATATCAAAATAGTGGCCTGATATAATACCATACCCCTAACTGATCTGTTTCCCCTTAGCTATGTGCTGGTTTGTGTTAAGAAGCACTGGGTTTACTTTAACTCAACAAGAATTATACAGAAGTTCCATTCTCTTAATTCACTACCCTTACCTTTATAAAAATTTTTCGATTCCAATCGATAATAATTAATCCTTTCACATTAACAAGAAGAAATATAAATCTTTATACTAATGCAATAATACTTCCACAATATTTAAACACATCATCAAAATTTACTCAAATACAATTCATCTATATCTCCCCCTTTCTACAATTCTTACACATTTTCTCTTTTATAGAAGAAAAAAAATTACTATTATTATTATTATTAACAGTAAGTGATACGGCACTGTTAATAATACTTATCCCCTTTACTCCTCCACACACACTATTTCCCCCCCTGAACTGTTGCGTTCAGTTGCCTCCACAAGGACTGAGGCAGAAGGAGTGAGCACTTTTTTCTTTTCTCTCTCTCCCATCCTTGCTTCAGCGTTACAAAAACTTCAGGGTAAGTACCCCTACTTTTATTCTTATGATATGCCCCTAAGGTCTACCACCCCTACTGAGGTGAAATAGCCTATGCTCAAAAATAATCTTAGATTCCCTTTTTGTTCCCCATTAAATTTCTAGGTTTGACCAATTTCAAAGGCAACCAACTGTGGTCAGTTTACAATAATTCTGCCCACAGCTGATTGTCATCCAAAACGATGATCTGGGTTGGTAAGGCCGAGATCGCCCGAAATGTAGGGAATCACATTTAAAACATGTTATACATACATACAATTCATGTTTAAATTCCTACACTAATACATAATAAACATAATACCTAATAATACACTCATAATTAACATTGTGATTATTACATGAAAATAACCAATTCACATTTAACTTTGATCACAATTTACACACCTTAGATTTTTAAATTTGCATATAAAATTATAAAAATTTTACATTTTAATTTCAATTGAACTTTTATTAATTAGCCATCAATTATTTACTATTTATTTATCATTTACTACCATTTAATTCTTCACAATTTCAAATTTAATATTAACCTTCATTTTACATTACCTCTCAGTTATTATTACAAACTATGAATTTTCTTTTATTTCACTTTTTCATCCCTATTAGTTTGGGCGATTCTCCGTTATTCACAATGATTCAATTGAATAGGCATTTATATATCTAACCTTACTCACCTTTCTATTATGCCTCCCTCCATCATTCTGTCTAACTTCGCTGCATGAAAGGTGTGTGTTCCCGTACCTGCAATACACATTCATAACCCTTTGCCCTTCCCGGAATATCGGCAAACACTCCTCGAAACTGCTCAATCACCTGCCACAACGACGCACGTTGATCACTCCTTACACCGGACCCTCCACTACAAAATTTATCCTCCCTTTCTTCCCACAATTCTTCACTATCATCTCTCAACTCCCCTTCAAAACTCTCAATATACTCTACCTCTCTACATGAATTTACACCACGGTGTCCCTAAAATATGTAATACTCTCTTTGTGTGTTACTGGTATTTCAAAATTCTTATTCTCTCTAACTCCCATTAAAATTAATTCTGCTTAACTCAGCTGCCTTATATCATTATCACCCAAACCCTTTTACAACATTTTCACCTTAATATAATCATTACATTACCCTGGAAAATTCATCACTTACCTCGTAATAACCATGTAATTCCATTTTCACACATATTATATGTTTAATCATTTACAAATCATTATAGAATCTTAATTTCATAAAATCATTTAACTTCATTATCAACCTTTCTTTTGTACAACATTAATTAAGTAATTAATCTTCAATTATTTAATTCAATTATTTAAAATTTCATCACTTGTTTAGTCAAAAAAATGTTAATTGTTATTATTAAATCAATTAAACTATAACTTCCTGTTACATACATGGTTTACATAAAAATACATGTAATACACACATCAAGAATACAAAAATACATTGACATTAATACACAAAAAATATACAATCCAACTTATTATTTTATCATTTACCAAAATCAGTTCATAAACAGTCCATTTCAAAACCACTGTTCACATAGTTAAATGTTCATACACAATAAAACACTCTACCCTCCATCATTGAACAACAGTCGAATCTTAGGTCTATACAACTTATTTTTTATTAAATATATGATATTATTATTATCAATATAATATTTATTTAAATTTTTATATTCTTCCACAAGGTCATTTGAATTAATATGTTTATACCAAATCAATTTATCATGTACCAAGTCATCATAGGGTATGGTCCTGTCTCCCTTAGTATAATCTGTCATAATCGTGTAAGTCATAAAGTCATTACTCTCGTCATCATAGTTATCTACTACTACACCCTTTACTTCCCAAGGTAAGTAATTGTTATCATTATTATCATCATCTACTATTATTGCTATCTAAGTTTCACTATAAGGTAAGTATTCACTATAATTATCCACCATCTCTACTCCTAACATTTCTACAAATTCTCTATACTTTCTATTTATCTTAAAAATCTCTATTACTCTCTTTCTCTCTCTCTCTCATCACAATACCTCTCTTTCTCAATATATTTCCCACCATAACACCAAGCTACACTCTCTCTCTCTCTCTCTCTCCAAATATGCAGGGGTCACTAACTCATAATTACTGCACCACCGATGAAGTGCACAAGAAAACCAGGGAACTCTGTTTGTAGACATATCGTCTCCCAAATACTCACGTGAAGCCATTTCTTCACCCCCTACTACAACATTAAGGGAAAATTTTACCTCCTCCAATCCCCCTACAACTATACTTTCTTTACACTTTCTCTCTAACTCAACACACTCTAACATCTCACTATCACTCACAATATTCTCATCATCATTTTCTAACACCATGTTCTTAATTATATCATTATTATTACCTGTAAACTCATTATTCAAATTATCATTGTTACTCACCTTATTAATTAGCACCTTGTTTTTCGTCATATTGTCACTGCTACTTACCTTCTCATTCCTTATTGGACTTAATCTCTCATCTAACCTGTTTATTTGAGTATCAAATTTCTCGCTAACTGATTCTATGATCTGTTCTTGCATCTCATTACAACGGGTATGAATTTCATTCATTTGTTGATTAAAATTAAAATTTTGCTGTTTTATCTCCCCCCTCATCAACTTTATCTCATTATTTTGCATCTCAAATTTATCATTCATTTTAGTGTCACCAACATCAAGTCTAGCATTTATTTTATCATATTTAACATTGGAATCATTTTGTTGTTCATTGTTCTGTTCTTTCAATTCGTTAAATTTTTCATCAAATTTAGCATTCTGTATATTAAAAAGTGTTTGCATCATTTTCACTATCTCATTCTCGTCAGTCCTTTTAGTCGGGACTGGCGTTGAGTGAACACTCTCACTCATGATTTGTGATTCAGTTACACTTGTCTGGCTTTCATTTGCACTGTCAGTGATGCTGACATTTTCCTTATTGTCTGCCATTTTTGAAAAAAAAATTTGTTTAAATATATTTCTTTCAAAATTGTATCCTGTAATATTACACAACCTTATTATATATAAAAAAAATATTCTATTTAAACTATTTACCCTACCACATGTAGTCACAACATAACCTTATCTTTACTTCTTATATACCCTTTCGACACCCACTCTGTTTCTGATTTCTGGCTTATTTTATATAAAAATTTTATATAAAGTCCCTGTTCGGGCGCCATTTGTTAACAAACGCAATTTGCTACTTATTATTTATTACTAATAATGCTTCATATTTATGTACTTACCACTATTAACTTCTCACTAGGGTCCTAAGGTTCGTTCTTAAGCGAGGCCAGAAACAGTGTGGGGGTATGAAATAAAGACTCTAACGACATGTATGGTGAAAAGAAAACTTTTGTTTTAATTTTTCTAAAATTATCATTCTTCACAGTTACACCACTACAATGGAATCTTATACCTATAACAAGACAGCGGCTGTACACTTCCGCTTAATTAATTATTTATTAACTTTCATTTTTAAATTCTGTAAGTGTCTCGACACAAAGTCATTTTAAATATTCTGCATTTAGATTTGATTTGATTTACTACATTTCTAAAAAAGAACACAAACATTAACCTTTATTAACAAACCACACATAGTTAAATGCGATTCCATTTCGGAAACAAAGCACATTCCTATTCGCCATGAGGCGTAGTTATTGAATCAAATTAAATTTTCTTTCTCATTTATAATTTTATAAACATAATCCCACCAAAATATAAACATAATCAATCATGTCTTAAATTATAGAATTATATATATTTCACAACCCAGCACTGCTTAAATTTTATATTTTATATTATATTCACGCATTCACACACTCACTCATGCAATACAATTTTATGGACGTCCCTAACTGAGCTCATTATATTGAATTTAAATAGAATATTAAAATTTTGGTTTGATAAATTTGTTACTTAGCTGCAAATCTGTCCAGAAGACGTCGCATTGTTACACGCGCACTACGGATGTTGGTTTTTTAATGTTCACTGGTTTATGTATTTTAAAACTGCCAATGCATTCTGATAAAGTTATGAGTGGTTTATTTTATATTTTATACTTGATGTGTTCACATTTTAGTTGCGGGCGCAGCCGACGGCGAGCTGAAATGCTCACATCCGCACTGTTGATATATATTGTTCTCACTGTTTTATCGAATTCACTTTTGTATACATTTTTATAAAATCTAGGCTCGTCAGCCTATATATTCACCCGGCCCAGGGAGTGGTTTTAAGTCGACTGGTTGAGTTTCCTGCGCACCCTACGCGAAAGAATGCATTAATACGTGCCGATAGCATGAGAGACTTGGCCGACTGTGTGCGCGGTTGAAAGCGCGGGCGCCCTCTTTGCAATATGCACATACCAACGCCAATCCACATCCATCTCGACGTTACAGTCTATTCACCGTAATTTCTTAGTTGCAAATAATATTGAAAAGATTTCACTTACAAAACCCCATCAGTCTGTACCGTTACAAGGCTTCCATATGTTGATGTCGTTACTAGGATGCATAGGGAACATAATGGCGGGAAGTGGCATAAAAGAAGCCCTTAGCATTATATACGCTCCAAATTCTGTAGAAAAAATGTTAAATGGCCATGCTCACGCTAGAAGTGTCAGAGGCCATATACTACTCTGTAGATCATTGTCGATTAATATTTTTGAAGATATGGAAATGAATGACAGGATATATAATTTCATGGACGGTTATATTGAAGATATAATGAATGGAACAGTGTCTTATAAAAATGTTGTAGCATCTAGCAGCATTTTCGAACCATTTATTGAGCAGTTTCACAATAAGTTGAATAAATTTAAAGCTCGAGGTAGTACAGCACAATTATGGGTACAATATCTTGACATGGTTTCTATTGTACATGACTTCATACGTGCTGAGAGAATGGGAAATTGGACTGAGCACCTGAAAGCAGTGAAAAGAATGCTTCCATATTTTCATGCTGCCGGACATTTCCTGTACGCCAAGTCTAGCCATTTATATTTACAAGACATGCTCGCTATAGAAGAAAGTATAGATCAGCTGACGTTTCAAAGATTTACGGAAGGTTTTTTCACTGTAAGGCGGAGTAGTAAATTTAATAGTGGTACCTGGACCGATATGATTATCGAACAAACATTGATGAAGTCGATGAAAATGGAAGGAGGACTTTCTCGTGGAAGGAGCACACAGGAAAGTGTTTTATGCAAGTTGGGTGTACAGTATGCATTCCATGAACGCCATTTGCGATGAACTGGAAAACTTCAATGGTATTTCCTTAGATACCGGCGAGCAGCATGTTGATGCCAGAGATTCGCGTATTAAAAGAGATGACGAAGACGTACTAAAATTACTTGAGTGGTTCAAACATCACAATCCGTTTCCAGCAATGAAGCAAATAGTGTCCTTGGCAACTGGAATTATTGGTCATGATGGAATAAACTGTCATAATACACGTAATATTGGTCTTCAATCAATGAATAATATAATTGGGCAGAAATTTGATAAAATTAAATTGAAACGATCCAACAAAGTTCTTTCACTTTATGTGTAAATAGTTCTGTGAAAGTCCATGATTGTAAAGTTGCCATTGATCCATTATTACTCTTTCAGAGGATCAGTGTATTTAAAAAATTCGATGAACATCTTAGTGACTATTTGCATTACGCGTTGAGTCCATATCCTACATCACTCTTCGACAATTGTGGCATGCGTAAAACACAAAAATCAGCACTGTATCAATGCCTTCAACCTGTGGATGTTGAGATTAATTCAGAGAACGTTACATATGTCATTGATGGCGGATTTCTTCTGCACCGAGTCATATGGCAGCAAAATGATTGTACGATATTATTTTGAACGATTGAAAGTAAGACGGCTTTCTTACTGTATAATTTGATAGCCTCTGGTGAGCTCTATAGCAGCATAGCATGCAGAATTGCTAACAAGAAATAAATAATATTAAAATGACTTACCGTAATCTCACGACTGGGTTGATCCTGACACTCAGGCAGGATAGACTGGTTGGGAAGAGGAGAGGTTACATGCAAGGATTTCTACCTGCCGAGGAGTCCCGACTCGTGGATGGTGACACTAAGATGGTTGGTGTATGACAAAGGCTTCAGGTCCAGTGCATGAATGGACCCTACAAACATCATAGTGCCAACTTCAAAAAAATGAAAATAATGACCGGTTCGATCCGAAATATCAAACACCGGCCCCCGTTGACCGCAATGGGTCAACCACCAACTACACCAAAAGACATGACCAAAATACGTTACAAAAAATTTGGCTTTTGGTGAACAGGAACACTCTCTGCAAATTACCCTCCAACATAGGAGGGGGTCACACGCAAACACAAGAAAATACAAACATACAGAAAAACATGCAATTAATTAGAAAACCATGCCGAATAACTCTGCCGCGGGCGCATCGACCAGGCGAGCAATCCGAAAGGTTCGGGTAGAGCAGACAAAACCCAACAACATGCAATAAACAATGGCCCAGCCAAACACAATGTAAAACTCAGCAAATCAACTTAGTTAGTATTCCCTAGTTTTTTACATTTTTTCCTTTTTTATTTTTTTTGTTCCCTTTATTCCTTTTTTTATCATTTTTTTTTTTACTTATTTTTGTTGTTGTTGATTTGTTGAGCATCCATAACTCCCAATAAACTGGCACAACGCCATGCCAGAAACATTCCACAATGTAAACTTCACTGCGGACAACAGCTGGAAGGAATCACCTGGGAAATCCCAGAAAAGTGTCAAGTAAGTCCACAACACAATCATTGAAACTAATTCTGCTCACCTGAAAAACAAGACAAACCCAATCAAGAAGATATAGGCCACCTGTATAATTTAATAGCAAAAGAACCTGTGGAAGTTTTAACTGAAGCGCGACGAACAACCCCGTCGCTCCCTGGAAACACAGCTGAAACTCGGCCAAGAGGCCACATCAGGGGGGGAGAATTCTGTTCCTCCATAACCACCAGGTCCCCAACCATTAAGTTTCTTGATTTAGACGACCACTGCGATCTGGCATGAAGTGCCGTCAAGTATTCCAAACGCCACCTTTTCCAAAATGCTTGGAGCAAAACGGCAATTTGTTTGTAATGACGGACGGTCCCTTCATTTAACGAGACTTCAGCTTCCGGGGGCGCGGTAATGGGGCGGCCAACCAGAAAATGACCAGGCGTTAGAGCCTGGTAATCACTTGGATCTGAAGATAGGGCGGTTAAGATTAAGATCTAGTTAAAGGACGGGAATTTAAGATTGCCTCAATGCGAATGCATAACGACGAAAATTCTGCTACGGTCAATGACCTGGTCCCAATCATGCGTTTCATGTGAAACTTGGCCGACTGGACAGCCCGTTCCCACAAGCCTCCCTGATGAGGGGCAGACGGAGGGATAAATTTAAACTCAATGTTATTGTCAACAGCAAAAGCTGTTATCTGAGCTGACAGGTCAGGATTGGAAAGAACATTTTTGAGCTCCCGTTTAAGTTCGGAGCGTGACCCCACAAAATTCCCACCACAATCCGAATACAGTGTTTTCGGAGCACCACGATGACTAATAAACCGCCTCAACACATCATTAAACTGGGGCGTTGAAAGATCCATAGCTACTTCAAAGTGAACTGCTTTAGTGGCTAAGCAGATGAAAATGCATAGATAAGCTTTGACTATAGGTGCCTTCCGAACAGCGTAAGCCCGTACCAAAAAGGGGCCAGCATAATCCATGCCGGAAGAATAAAATGGAGGTGCCGGATTAACCCTAGGGATTGGCAGATCCCCCATTAACGGGTTGGTGGGACGAGGACGCGCCCTGAAACAAGGAAGACATTTCCAAATTATGTTTCTTATGACCTGACGTGCGGACAAAATCCAATAATTTTGGGCAAGCTGAAATTGAACTTGCAAGGGCCCGGCATGACCTAACCACACATGGGTGTGATGAATTAGCAACCCTACTAGGTGGTGATGCTTGGGCAGTAAAACCGGAAAACGATTTCTAGTAACCGCAGAGTTGGTCAAGCGACCGCGTACTCGAATGAGGCCAAAATCATCTATAAACGGGACCAGACACTGAATGCGGACTGGGAGCCGCTTACCTAAACGAAGAGTCGCGAGCTCCTGTCCAAACACGCTGCGCTGAATGTAGCGTAAAATATACCTAACAGCCAACTTCTTCCAACCCATGGCTGTGGAAGCTTCAATCCGCGAAGGCATAGCCCACCTTAAGATGACTGAGGTAACCCCCACCACTAAGGGCCACGAGGACAAGTGCTCAAACAATTCCACCCAGGGCTCCTGAGTGAGAAACGAAGAGACCTTGGTCTCCAAGGCAACATCTTGCACATCGTGATTCGGGCGATAATTAATAGGGGGCCAGTGCAGAGCATCAAGCTTTAACCAATCTGGCCCTGACCACCACAATGTCGACGACTGGAGGCTGGAGAGTGACGTACCTCTAGAGGCTAAATCAGCGGGGTTAGAAACACCATGAACATGACACCAAGACTTGGTATCGGTCCACTCGGTAATGGCAGCCACCCGATTAGCAATAAACGTCTTCAATTTAAAAGTAGGCATATTCAGCCAATCCAAGACATTCGCCGAGTCCGTCCATAAGAAAACTTGACTCATTTGAATGCATGAAGAGAATAAGCCAACATAATGACGAACAAGTTTGGCTAAAAGATAAGCTCCCAACAACTCCAAACATGGGATTGATAAAGTTTTGAGAGGTGCCACTTTAGTTTTAGACGACACCAACGAAACCACCGGAGGACCAGAGTCAGTATAAATGGACAGACAGAGGACGGCCGCGTAACCCAACTGGGAAGCATCACAGAAACCATGTACTAGGGCTATCCAGAAAGTAAGACGTTTTGAAATAAAAAATTTACAAAATGAAAAAACAAAATTTTATTATATACATTTGAAAGGTACACTCTTAAGCTATTTTTCTACATAATCGCCATTCAAATTAAGGCACTTATCATACCGTGGCACAAGTTTTTCAATACCGTCTCTGTAGAAATCTGCCACCTGCGATTTCAACCACTGGTTTACACCGGCATGCAGTTCGGCGTCAGTATCAAAGCGTTGTGTAGCGAGCCATGTCTTCATCGCTGGGAAGAGGTGATAGTCGCTCGGCGCCAAATCCGGGCTGTATGGTGGATGATCGAACACCTCCCATCCAAAACCATCGAAGAGCTCTCGGATACGATTGGCCATGTGTGGACGTGCGTTGTCATGAAAAAACAAAACCTTCGCACTAAGTTTTCCCCGATGCTTGTTTTGTATCACGCGCCTTAACTTTCTCAGTGTTTCACAATACCTCTCTGTGTTAATTGTTGTGCCACGTTCAAGAAAATCAACGAGAATCACTCCTCCAGAGTCCCAAAACACAGTAGCCATGATCTTTCTTGCTGACAGCGTTTGCAAACACTTCCTTGGTTTCTTGGGAGAATTTGTGTGTCCCCAGTCCATCGACTGCCTTTTTGTTTCACTATTGACATGCTTCACTTAAGTCTCATCCCCAGTTACGATACGATCGATAACTTTGTTACCATTTTTGTCGTAATCTTCGAGGAAAGTTAGTGCTGCAGCCAGTCTCTGTTTTTTGTGGTCTTCCGTTAGGATTTTCGGAATCCACCTAGCACAAAATTTGTGGTAACCAAGCTTTTCCGCCACAATTTCATGCACCAAACTCCGTGAAATTTCGGGAAAATGTTTCGAAAGTTCCGTAATCATGAAACGACGATCTTCACGAATTTTGTCGTTGATTTTCATCACCAGTTCATCAGTCACAAGGCTAGGTCTACCACTGCAGTCCTCATCGTGAACATTGGTACGGCCATTTTTAAAATCAATGCACCATTGCCTCACTCGGCTTTCACTCATTATTCCTTTTCCGTACACATCACAAAGTTGGCGATAAATTTCAATTGGTTTGTGATTTTTTGCCAACAAAAACCTAATCACAGAACGCACCTCACAAGTGGCGGGATTTTCTATTGCAGCACACATTTTAACATGTAACAGAGAGCAAAGTAAGAGGGGCACAGACCGCACGCTACCACAGCTGGATGCGTACTGAGTGTAGGAACGTTCTGACACCAAGATGGCGGCTCTATCCCCACCCACCGCCGCGGTCGGTCAAAACGTCTGTTACTTTCTGGATAGCCATCGTAATATAACCCTTACAATATGCCCACCTTTAGGGAGGAATGGCCGAGAAATAGTTATTACCGAAAGATGAGTCAAAGAGGACAGGAATTGACTCCAATAATCATTCATCACTTAGAGGAGCATCCCATTCCAAGCCCTCAGCCCAGAGTTTTTGGAAAAAAGCCTTGGCCCTGAAAATCACTGGCGAAAGCCAACCACATGGGTCAAATAATTGTGCCATCTGGGATAACACGACACGTTTGGTAAATTGAACCTGAGCATTGCCGCAACAGGCCAAAGGAGGAAATGAGAAGCAATCGGTTGAATGGTCCCAACTTAAACCCAGAATATCCTTATCCTTAGCAACGACGGAATCACTCGGAGCGGCTGATTCAGGTAGGCAGTCGGGTTGATTAGTACACCATTTTTTCAAATTGAACCCTCCTGAAGACAACAACAGAATTAGTTCCTGTTGTAATTTGCAAAGCTCTAATTTTGAATCAGCACCAGCAGCAATATCATCAACAAAAATATTACGGCTAAGTACCGCCGCTCCCGCAGGAAAATTAATTGCCTCATCCTGAGCCAGCCGCTGCAAGGTTCGCAACGCCTGAAAAGGGGCGCAAGCCAGCCCGTAAGTAACGGTACGCAAAGCGAAAACCCTTAGTGGGGCAGTAACCTCCTCACGCCATAAAATACACAGGTACGCCGAGTCATCAGGATGCATAGCAATTTGGCAATACATCTGTTCGATGTCGCACGTGAAAACATGGCTAAACCGCCGAAACAAAGTCAAAACGTCGGACAGTAACGTCTGCAACTTAGGCCCGACGCATAACACGTCATTTAAGGAAATCCCGGCGGACGTCTTCATGCTGGCGTCAAACACCACCCTTATTTTTGAAGTATCACCTCTAACTTTAAAGATACCATGATGAGGGATGAAATATTTTGGAAAATTGGGGTCAGACACCAACGACATATGCCCCTGAGCGACATAATCCGTTATAAATTGCACATACTGGCTCTTAAACTGACTGTTAGACGCAAATTTTCTTTCCGACACAAAAAACCGAGACATGGCTCCCTTAAGGGAATTTCCCAAAGTGTGAGAAGAGTTTTTGAAGAACGGCAAGCACACCTGGTAACAACCCGACGGCAACCGACTTGTCGACTCCATGTAAAACCTTTCAGCAAAGTGGTCCTCTTCAGATAATTGGTGGGGCACAGCTGGAGGCTCTTCGACCTCCCAAAACCGATGAACTTGCTCAAGTAGGTTTGTTGTACCCGTTGATAACGTTGTGACGGAAGGATAAAAGTGGTGGAAATGACAGTGAAGCTGATGTGCAGATACTAGATCCAAAGGAACGCCAGTGAGACCGCTAGCACAAGTCAACGCACAATTAAGTGAAATTGGGGCTCTACCCATAATCACAAACCCAAAACGTGTCCTAACTGCAACAGGCAAACCTGCACCCAAGGGAATAGTCTCTCCCAAAAGAATAGCCGCTACAATATCGGCTCCAAACAACGCATCAATTGGGGCTGCTACATCGAAGGTAGGGTCAGCTAACAAAAGGTCTTTTGTAGCCTGCTTAACTTCAGGCAACACCTGGAACCTAGGTGAGTCCGACGAAATCTTAGACAGAATTATGAAAGCATGGTTAGATGCCACAACCTCGCGTTTTAAAGTTTCCAAGGACAGATGGCACACCTTTTTTGCTTTGGTGGCAATATCACCTACCCCATTGACACTTACTGAAGCGTCAAAACAAGCACACTTTAAGCGAGATGCACATGCTTCAGTTATGAAAGAAGCATGGGACGCACTATCCAGGATGGCCCTAACTACAATATAACCACCATTGGGAGACGACAAGACTGCCAGACATGTGGCTAACAGAACCCCTGCAGGATGGGGCAGAGACACGGTCAGAGTAGTGCTAGACAGATCAACTTGGTCAACAAGCGATGACCCCGAAGACTTGAGTTCAGCTGTTTCAGAAATCTGTGAACGAGACGGAGACGGACGGGCATTTTTGAAATGAAGTAAAGTGTGGTGGTACTTAGAGCCACACGTTTTGCACCTATTTTTGCACCAGCCCGAATGTTTATGTTGGAGGCACAAAAGACAACATTTTTTTATTTTTAAGACTCTTTGAAATCGAGCCCTAGGGTCCTTACTCAGCCACACCGGACACTTGAGAAGCACATGGGTCCGGGATCGCAATGAAGGCAACGTGAACTAGATGCATCCTGTTGCGTAACCTCCGCAGATAACGTAGACACAGCAAGAGGAGTAGCCTTAGAAAAGGAAACCTTCTGGGTTTTCTGGTGGCTAGTGCTAGGAACAGCAGGTAAAGCCGATTCCAAAGATGCCTGTTCTTTCTGTTCCGCCATGGCGGTTAAAAATGTCATAATTTCTGTTAGGGCAGGGAGATTCTCTTTGTCCGTAACAGACACCTCGAAGCGTTCACGCAATGATAGATCCAGCCTTGACAATACAAAAGACGCATATATTGCTTGATATATATCAGCAATATTTAGAGCTGACAACGCTGAAAAGTTAGCATTGAAGCTGTCCACCAGTTTTCTAATAGACGCAGCTGATCGCATAGAAGCGGCTGGTAACTGAAGCAGATTGGTACAATAAACCCAGGCGGCCAAACGAGGATTGTGATAACGACTTTAAGAGTTGACAGTGCAAGCGAATAACTATCATCAACTATGGGAAGCGCGGCAACCTTCTCATAAGCCTCACCCTTAAGATGAGTCAGTAAATATAACAATTTCTGCTTTGGAGTGAGGGCAGGACTTTCGTCCACTAATGTGGTGAACTTTGACCAAAACTCAGACCAACATTTGGCCTAGCCATCAAAACAAGGTAAAGAAAGCTTCGGCAACTCATGAACGAGAACACCTGAGTGCCCGCCACTTGCCGATGAAAACCGACCGGAACCCACCGGTATCTCTGGTTTAGTTAGTTTTTACGCTAAAATGCTACCCCGGACATAAATATCCTTAATTTGAGCTACCACCGAAAAAATGCGGTCCTCGTCTAATCCCTGGGGCAATGACTCGGCCGATAGGTAAGGATCTACCTTACCTAGAAGGTCCTGATATTCTTCGGACAACCTGGAGGCCAAAATTCCGGCCTCATGCTGATCCACGGCTCTCAATTGCGGCAACCCTTCCAACTTATTTATTAAATGTTGCAACGCAAGTATTCCCACCGAAGTGGTCCGGTCAAAAGCTGCCAGCGACAATTTAGCAGGCATACTGAATTAAAAAATATCGCGCAACCGACAACCACCCTTAATGAGAGAATTAGAAATTGAACAATAATCACCACCAGACCTAGCCTAACAGTGATCGAGATAACTGGGCGTCTGACACAACTACTTTTCATAAACAATACTGAGCAAGATAAATACAAAAGTAAATTAGTGCAAGGCAAAATACAACTTACACAATCCAACCGGGGAATAGTACCAAACACAATGAATTACATACTCAAAAAACACGCAACAAATTGATTTACACAGTGGTAAAGCACGACTAAAAAACACAAGTTGCACAAGATTACAGCACATACGGTGCAAAATAATGGTACACAAAAGTGCACCCAAAAAACATGTATAATACCAAATAGAATAAATACACAGCACAGCAAAAACACAGCAAAGTACAATAGACCACAATTCACCAGTTACCGAACCAAACACAATAACTTGGACACATTAAATGTGAAAATTGATTATCAACGTGGCGTGTATGGACAGGATATCACATGTGCAACATATAAACCGCACCAAAAGGTAATAGTCAATGCCAAAAAATTAAATATAAGGCAGGCTATACCGAACCCCGGATAACCTAAAACCAAACCGTTCCCTTTACGCCTGACAGTCACAAACACGTAACACGCAACTTCACGTGGAAAGCAGACCTTAACAGGACGGAAACAAACTTCACCAGACTTGACCCAGTAATCAAACGATTACCCACAAAACAAGGTGCAAAATTTTGATACAATATTTGCCCACCTGGCCATGCACACGTGACGAAACTGCTGACCACAACCAACAGCATTAAACGCAAACTCGTAGTTCACATGCGTATTATACCAACGTGGTTCTGTGCGATAGCATGCAAATGACGAACATTCATGTAATTTAAAAAATTAACGACATGCAAAACAACCACGAGCAGGCACAAAAAACGAAACAGCACGGCACGTTGGTAATTAAAATAAAAATCGTGCAGCCAAAACTGGCTTATAACCCATTTACTCACTTGAACCACCAGCAGCAACATGCACAAAATTACGAAACACGTGCTCCCAGTCATGACGGCAAGAAATTTAATTGAAAAAGCTAGCAACCTCATGAACCCTCTGGTAGTAATTAGATGTACGATATTATTTTGAACGATTGAAAGTAAGACGGCTTTCTTACTGTATAATTTGATAGCCTCTGGTGAGCTCTATAGCAGCATAGCATGCAGAATTGCTAACAAGAAATAAATAATATTAAAATGACTTACCGTAATCTCACGACTGGGTTGATCCTGACACTCAGGCAGGATAGACTGGTTGGGAAGAGGAGAGGTTACATGCAAGGATTTCTACCTGCCGAGGAGTCCCGACTCGTGGATGGTGACACTAAGATGGTTGGCATACGACAAAGGCTTCAGGTCCAGTGCATGAATGGACCCTACAAACGTCATAGTGCCAACTTCGAAAAAATGAAAATAATAACCGGTTCGATCCGAAATATCGAACAATGATACTTTTCTCTGTGTTATTAACAGATACGTAGCTTACATACAAAAACATTTCGGAGCTAACGTGGTTGTTGTTTTCGATGGCTATGACGACAATAGTAAGAACATCAAGGCAATGGAGCAGTCACGAAGAACCGCCACAGTTTCCAGATCTCTCGAAGTTATTTTCAAGGAAAGTATGGAAGTGTCAGTCTCTCAAGATAAGTTCCTATCTAACAAGTGTAATAAAAAAAAATTAATTGCATTGCTCATGGAAACATTCAAAAACGTCAACATCGCATCAAAACAAGCCCGCGATGATGCAGATGTTTTAATTATTGAAACTGCAATGGAAGAATCAATTGTTAACACCACTGTCGTAGTTGGCGAAGACATTGATCTTTCGGTTCTTCTCATAGGACGTAGCCATCAACAGCAACAATTATTTTTCATGAAACCACGCAAGGGGAAGGTCAAAACACAATTCTATGATTCTTCAAGCTTAGACAAATATCCTAATTCAAAGCAACCTATTTTATTTCTACACGCTATAACCGGATGCGATACTACTTCTGCTCTGTTTAATAAAGGGAAGCGTAATACTATTAAAATGTTTGAAAAACGTCCTGATTTACATCTATCTGCAGAATTTTTCCAACAAGAAAATTGCTCTCAACAACTTATATTTGAGAACGGAGTACATATACTTTTGGCGATGTATGGAGCTCCTAAGTCAGAAAATTCACTTGACAATCATTGATACTTAAGTTTTGCGAAGTCGACTAGATTCAATAGAGCTGTAAAATTACCATCTCTTCCACCTATGACTGCAGCAGCTCAACAACATCTGTACTGTGTATATTACCAGGTCCAAACCTGGCTGGGAAAGGATATAGATCCACAACAGTGGGGGTGGATCTTAAATAACGATTTTTTGGAGCCTGTTACAACATTGTTACCACCTGCACCGGACAATATTCTTGAACCAATTTTTCGTAATTGCACAAAAGGTTGCGGTGCAAACTGCGGATGCAGAAAAATCGGATTATCTTGCTCCATTATTTGTGGCAATTGTCATGGACAATCATGTCTTAATCCCACGCCCGAAGCTTCTACCGTTGATTCTTCTGATAATTACACTGAATATGATGAAATGAATCCCATTGATCTGTTGATAGCGAATATAAGTGAAGATGAACTCCAAGAACATGACGACGAAATACAAATACATGAAATTGACGAAGACGAAGTCGAGACATAATTTTTTTTTATACTAAACATGGATTAGGCCTATTGGGGAAACCATGTAAAAAAAACGCGCCTTGTATCCTACCTCGAAGGTGATGCAGAAACGGATACGTTATACACATTCTTCGCTCTATATCTCGCAAAACGTTCGTTGTATGTAAAAAATAAATAACACATTTTTTGTCGGATATGTGATTATCTTTCATTTTGGTAATAACCTCAATTTGCCTCCGAGCCATAGGAAGTGAGATATTCGCAAAATACCGAATTTTTTGACATTTGACCTTGAATATTTTTTAACGCCGACGCGATCTCTATTTTTAATATGTTGTTTAAAACGTCAAAATAAAGCGATTAAAAAAAAATTATACATTCTATTTTTTTGGAACAGAAAACCTAATTTTACTGGACTAACAAAGAATTTAAGCATTCAAGGCTAGCCAAACAAATCTGGAAATATAGGGTGTCCCATAAAGTACGCAAGATTTAATAATGTTGTAAAAACTTTTATTTGTTGAAAAATATCAGATGTTTTAATGTTAATACAAAGTACACTTACTGCGGTTAAATGTGGAACACAATATCAGACAAATGTCCCCCGCGACTCTGCTGGCACACTGTTGTCCGTCGATCGAAATTTTCGATGACCTTCTTGCACAATTCCGGCTCAATCTTACCAATAACTCGTTGAATCTGTTCCTTGAGTTGAAAAATTGTTCATGGATTGCGGACATAGGCGCGTGATTTCACATATCCCCAAAGGAAGGAGTCGCATGGTGTTAAATCACAAGACCTCGGTGGCCAGTTCTGATCGCCGTTGCGTGAAATAAGACGTGCAGGAAACTTTTCAGATAACAAAGCAATTGTTTTGCGGGCAGTATGACTGGTTGCGCCGTCCTGCTGAAACCGCATATCTTCGAATTCCATACTTTCCAGTTGAGGCCACAAAAACTCCATTATCATGTTCCGGTAACGTTCGCCAGTCACTGTTACTGCATCTCCAGCCTCATTCTCAAAGAAATACGGCCAAATCACGCCACCAGCCCAAAACCCGCACCAAACAGTTGCTCTTTGTGTATGCAAAGGCTTCTCGTGAATGATACGAGGGTTCTCTGTACCCCAAAGCCGACTATTTTGTTTATTTATGTACCCATTGAGGTGGAAGTGTGCCTCATCGCTAAAGATGATTTTGTGGGAAAAATCACCGTCCGTTTCACGTTTACCCAATATCCAACTGACGAATTCTCGGCGCTTCAAATGGTCACACGGTTTGAGTTCTTGTGTTAGTTGGATTTTGTAGTCATTCAGATGAAGATCGTTTTTTAGAATTCGCTGCATTGTGCTTCTTGGAATGGCCAGTTGTTGTGATCAACGGCGAATTGATTTCCCTGGATTCACATCGACACTATCTCTCACTACCGCGACATTTTCAATAGAACGGGTAGCGCGAGGACGTTCAGACGATTTAACGTCTAATAATGAAGCTGTTCTTCGAATTTCTTAATCAATCTCTGCACAGTTGACAGATTAGGTGCTTTTCGTCATCCAAAAATTCCACGCAATTTACGAACGGTTTCCGCATAACATTCACCGTTCTTATAATGTGTTTTCACAATAACAACGCACTGTTCTTTCGTGTAACGCTCCATGACGACTAATGGCGAGTAAATGGCAACAACAATACAACAGTTGCAGTGCTACCAACCTAACAAGACGACAGTGGCGCGTAATTCAAATATTGCGTACATTATGGGACACCCATTATTAACCTGTAGGACACAGTGTGTGGGTAGACCCAGGAAGAGATGGCTGGAGGATCTTTGAAGGCAGAACAGACGGCACCTTCCCTATGCTGTAGTGTGAAGATGGTAATGGTAAATTCTTTGAGATAGAGAGAAAAACTTGACATATACGGAACTCAACTTTTATCTAATATGGAGTTTCACTTCCCTGCTAAGTTTAACATCCATCACATTTTGAAAGACAAGTAATTTGTTATTATCCCTGTACAATTTAATATCTTTAACCAAAATAAACTTACCTTACCTACCAACGAGTAGGCATGTTTACCTTCAAATTCCGGACACCATTTCGTGATTGCCAACTACACATATAAAATTTTGTTACACACCGGGGTTCTTATAAGCGAACAGGAGAACAGCATGGGTTATTCAAATAAGTGCTTCAAATCTACTTATTTTAAATGAATTTGTTTTATTGAACACCTTATTTAAGATTTTACATAATTAACTGAACCCATCAAATTGACTTGGTTGGTAATTATTACGAACAATATTTACTCTCCCTCTTCTACACATCTACTCTGTGAACATTAATTTATTTCGGTTTTTATTTAAAATTTTCCCTTCTTTATGAAGTTAGCAAAACCGACACTACATTAAACTCAATGAAAACAGACTTTTAAAAACATTATTCTAAAATTTACTTAATGCTAACCAGTGCCATTAATTATGTAATTTACATTCGCACATACGCTCACACACTCTCACCCAGTACATAATCTAGATTCCGCTTTGAGCTCATTTTATGTTTATTGGTTAAATTTGCATGATTTTGATTGATTTATTTATAATTTTGTGTAATTTACTTCCCTTACGTAGTCCTTGGATGTACATCCATAATAGGTCTCCTCGTGGTAGCGCACTACATTGTGATCTCCTCGTTTCACTTTTCATTTGCTAGTTAAATCTGTCATTTCACTTTAAGTCTGTCACTGCATTTATCTCATCATTCAAACTACTGGTTTCAGTGTTTAACTGTAAAATTCACATTTTTTGATGTGCGGCGTTAAGGATAATAATCGACTGCCGCGTTACATAATTTTTTACACTTTCGGCCGGTCGGTCTACATTATTCTGTATAGTTCATCACTAACCGCGCGCCAACACTAGTGCGTGGTTTCGAGTTTAGACGCCGACTGCCTTTGTTCTCTACGCACCTGGCAAGAAAAAATTTTTTAGACGTGACTTTTGCGTGTGAACATTGGCCCACACGTGCGCTCATACGCATGAATACGCACCCTTGCTGATAGTCTGCATTTTTGTACCTCACCGTACCAGTCACGGAGCTATAGTCGGTGACCAAAAATATACTCTTGTTAAATAAAAAATGAAAAGCTTTAAATTATATACCCTCATCGGTTTGTACCGTTACAATACCCCCTCAATGAGAGGTTTTATGCTGAAGCATAAAAACTCATTGACACTCTCATACTTCCTAAAGGGATCAGCCAGGATATGTCGCCACAACCCCCTTACGTTTTATTTAAAATCATGGTTAACTTTGTAAACTTACCTTCCTCTCACTCTTAAAAAATCCTAGCAGGCTTTCTTCAATTGCGATCTTACCGCCAATTCCCACCTGCAGACGTGGTACCTGTAAAATACTCACCCGCTTACCTTCGTAAGTGTCCAGGGTCGCCAGAGTGTTTTAGGCTGACACTCAACCAATTTACGCGTCTGCCTTATTAAAATATCACGTTCAGAAGTTCCCAGGGTCGTTTATGCGAAATGTAGGAAACAGTGATTGATTACGCAATAGGCGCGCGCTAGCAAACAAATTGCACAACACCTTATTAGTTCTGAAAAATCGAGTTTAATGACTTTTTCTTTATGTCATTATTTCATTCAAAATGAATAAAACTATTCTGCCCTGAGGCCTAAAACAAATTATAAAGAATTATGATATTCACATTGGATTAAACTACTCGGCCCTGAGGCGTAAAACAAGTTACTAAAGATTATATCCACATTGGATTAGACTACATCATCATTGTGTTTAACTACATACACCACAAACCCAACACTTCTTATATATATTCTTCATTCACCCAATTACACACACACTTTCATACTGTTACAATTTTTGTCCCCCTTAATTGTTACTACGTAATAATCAGTGTAGAAAAGTCAAATTAATTTTGTTCCCCTTAATTGTTACTAGAGCTCTTTTTTATTAATATGAAAACAATAAATTTTGAGGTGATTTGTTCACCAGATACCTGGCCACTGTCTCCGAAACACTTTACGCCTGATTCATTGCACGTGGTCACTACATGATGTACGCCATTTTCTTATTTCTGTTAAAACTGTCCAAAATCAGTTCGTGATGTTTCGCCTGTCGACCACGCACTGTCTACTTGATTTTATTTATAAGTTGTAGTAATTGACTACATTTTTTATACTGTGAATTGAGTCCTTTTTAGCGAACTTGTTAATATGTCACCCGGCCGGGTTGAAGGAGACTCGTGAACGGAGATGCCGGAAACCAGGCGCTTCACCTTGCCATTTACACCCTGCATGGCCCACTAGATTTCCGTCGTTCACATCATAATATAATACGACAAATTAATGGTTCCATACGTATTACTGTCTGTATACGGTTATTATTGACAGTCCCTGGATTATTTCCCCTTATTTTGATAACAAGTAGCGTCACTGCTGGAATACACGAAAATAATAATGACTCGCCATCACCACAGCTGACTCAATTCTCACACTGGGATCGATCTTATTTCGAACATTTGTTTTGCTAATTGAAAATTGATGTCCCCCTTTTTTACTCATTACAACTTACCCCTTGGTCCAGTGACTGTGACCGCACCTGAATGACCTTACTGAACTTCTCTCTCGAGATCCCAACACCGCAAGGCCAGACGGGTGCTTGACGCTCCTGCTCTGACACACCGGCCAGCACAGGACCGCCGCCACAGCATCACCAGACACTGAAACATGCAAGCAAAATATCAAATAGTGGCCTTGTATCATAACATATCCCTAACTGATCTGGTTCCCCTTAGCTGTGTGGGTTTGCGTTTAAGAAGTACTGGGTTTTGAATACTTAATCTAACAGAATGCCTTGTAAAAATTTCATACCAACATTCGGTATACCTTCTCTCTCTTTAATTTTTACACCAAAATTCAACATTATCGTGCTGATTCTTATAAACATTTAAATAAACATGTCTCATCACAACGTACAAATACCGTCTATTATATAAGTCACACTTAGAATTAATAAACTCCTTATATAGAGTAAAACACATTAAATCAACTATGGCAGAACAGATTATTTACTTAATAGTCATTAAGCATTTTCATAATACAAAGGTTTTGTAAAATATACTTCAAAACATTTTCATAATACTCCTTAATTCAATACAACATCATTTAATTTTCTCATAAGATCAACTACCTCATTGACACAAAAATTTTTTTTTTTTTCATTACTAACAATTTAGTAACCTCCTTCCACTATACATCAACTTATACTAATCCCCCCAACTTAAACTAATTTCCCTTAACCCTGTAAAGATACAAAATATATCTAAATATATTTAATAATAAATTACTACTGCCAGGACTTACCTGCTGTATAAATTTTCCTCAGAAGCCAGAGTCGCCACCTATATCTTTGAAGGACAGATATGGAGACCTTTACACTTTACCTTAAATAAAAAACGGGACAATTTCGCCATCTGACTACCCCCAAAATAATAATTCAGAAGATACCCGGAACGTTTAGACGAATCTTGCAGCACAGAAATGAGAAAGTGGTAATGACGAAATAACTTAGACTAACACATTTTATCTTATGAAATGATTACGTTTAATGTTCTTCTCTTTGAAAATTAGATAAAATAAAAATATGATCAATCGTATGGTATAAACATGGTAATTGAATAATTATATTATATTTATATCTGAAACAATTACGTTTACTGTTCTTCTCTTTGAAAATTAGATAAAATAGAAATATGATCAATCGTATAATATAAACATGTTAATTGAATTATGATATTATATTTATATAAAATTATAAGTACAGCCCAGCCTGCTCATTCTCTCATACTATTTACAATACCTTATTTTTTAGAAAACCCCATTTGTTTTAAACTTCGCACATATATCGAGGCATCGCCCGAACACGCGTTCTCGCTTCGTTATTCACGGCACTTTAAATATTTCACTCGCTGACCACTATACTTCTCTCGTTATATATCCATTACTTCCTCGGGTCCCGGTCGGTATGAAGGCGTTATCACATTTGGTTATTCATATTTAAACAGTTCAACCCGACCGGGCCCGCGTGGCACCAACTACGTCTGTAAGTTGTTGTCGTTTCTCATGGACTGGGGAGAAGCGTCTATGTATCACTGCCAACTCAATTTCGTCGTCTCTTATGTGGAAACCACAGCCTTTGGTTTCGTCGCAGTAGCTTCGTCCCATTTAATTCATGCTGTTGGTGTTGTGTTAGTTGTGTCCGGATATTGGCTAGGCACTGGCTAACGTCACGAGATGGGCGTGACTTAATTTTCATATCCGTCGCCTATGTAGACTAAGGCGACCAAAAATTGCTTCTTAGCCATCTTGGTTTCATAAGTCGGCTTGGGTCCGCGCGCCTGGATGTATAATGCGTATGGGCGCGCTGTCACACTCAAACAAAGCTCTTGGAAATGAGGCTTGGTAAATTCCTCTACCGATTGCACAACGTGATATTACTGCGCCTTTGTTAAAAACTGCTCTTACAACACGTGGTCTGTCTTTGTTGAAATTAGGTTTCACAAATATTTTTATAAATCCCCGAAAAATGCAATAAAATAAAATACCCATAAATTTGGCCCGTTACAACCCCTGATACCCCGCGTTACACATTTGTCAGTGACCTCAAGGTCTTAACCCATTTTGGTATAACACTGTTACTTCTCCCCATGAGGACTAGGTCCCCAAAGACGGAGTCGCACCCTCGCAGCACGTAATGTTGCCACCGGCCATCCATCTCTCTATGTCCCCCCATGACTGGACTATGGTGCCCAGTTGCTTCCACAAGGACTGAAGCGTTAAGGAGGAATTTTGTCATCTCCTGTCCTTGCTTCGGCGTTACAAATAAAATTCAGATAATTTGACCAGTAGGGTTTACAATCTCTTACTGATCTTATAGTTATGTGCCCTTAAGACGGTTCTATCACCCTTTTTATGTTCCCATGCGAACGAGTGATAGCCGCTGTCCCATAGTTCCAGTTTGATTTCCCCTGAATCACCCCCCTGTTAATTTCTAGGTCACACCGATTTTCAAAAAGCAACCAACCATGGTCAGTTACAATATCTGCCCACAGCTGGATGTCAGCCAAAACCACGGTCAGTGCTGGTGAGGCAGCAACCGCCCGAAAATGGGGAAATCGGTTATTATCAATCATGTTTCATGATTTACCTTATACATTGTTATATCAACGTTCAAAAGAATAATTATACACAATATATATCTCACCCTCATTCGGGTAACCCATAAATTAACATAACATTTATAGACGTTATATATTATAAGCGTTCATTTTGGATTATCCATCCCCACAGTAGCACTATAGCTTCACCATGTCTTTACCACACATTACATAATTTACTTTTGAGTTAACATTTTGTACTCTTTACCTGCACAAAACATTTGTATGTCAACGTTCATTACTAAACATTAATAATACACACCATAAAAATAGGCAAAAATTAAATACTTTTTTTTCAAAATTTCCAGGGACTACCCCCTTGTGTACCTTACCACTTAACCATCTTTCAATTTGTCCAAAAAGGCCTCAGATTTGTTGCGTTGTGAGTACCCACGATCTCCCTAGTGACTTGGGTTCTGCAATAAATAAGCGTTATTCATCTTAATTTCCACCACTTCAAAAGGCCCGTTGTATAACAAAAAGAACTTCTTTATTTCCTTGTCTTGAGCACTTGACAAATCATGCCTCTTCACCAACACTAACTGCCCTATCTCATATTTCATCCACTTACCTCTCATATCGTGCCTCTGTTTTCTCTTCTCCCTTTTGGTTAACAATATCTCATTAGCTAATCTCAACTTTACATTTTGATCAATGGTATTCGTTTCTGGTGGATTTTACCACGTCAAACAACTGCTCCAAAATCCTAGGTGGACGCGTTCCTTGTACCAACTCGTAAGGTGTGAATCCTGTCGACTCATGCGTTATGCAATTCAGCCAGTTCTCAATTTTTTGAACGTATAAGGGCCACTCGCTATGTTTGGCATGGCAGTAAGCTCGGAAAATCCTGCCTATTTCCCTCATGACCCTCTCCGCCTGGTTGGACTGTGGATGATATACTGCAGTGTGTTTTGGGATGATGCCTTCCCATCCTAGAGCCTGGCGCCATTTTCCACTGATGAACTGTGGCCCGTGGTCTGATAGTATTACTTTCGGCTTTCCAATGTTGACCATGTAGTCGCGTGTGATTTTCTCACTCAGCACCTTACTTGTTTCTCTCTTCACGCTGTATAATCTGACATATTTTGAAAAAGTATCAAGCACTACAAATATATACATAACACCGCCCCTACCCTTTGGTAATGGGTCATACAAATCCACTGCTACTAAGTCAAATGGTTTCTCAACCTTAATATAGTTCAATTCACCTTCTACCCTATAATTCACTACTTTAGATTTCTGGCATAGTTCACAAATTCTAAGTATTTTTCTCACCCGCCTTTCCATATTTTTAAATATACAAGATTCTCCCAACACACTCACACACTTCTTTGCCCCAAAATGGCCATACCTATAGTGACAGTCCCACACTATTTTTTCTATCAATCCCTCCGGTATAACTAACCTCCAATCCCTTTCTCTACCCTCTATTCTTTTAAACAAACTCCCATTATATATACTTGAAAATACTGTCTATACCCCAATTCATCTAACTCCGACTCTACGCTAGTTATGATTTTGTTTAATTTGTTATCTGCTCTCTGCATTATGTAACTCCTCACCAAAAAGTCTATCTTCCCTTGACAATCTGTAAATCTCTATTTCCTTAATATCTCTACCCGTTCTATTCCTATCTGTATCTACCCGTGATAGTGTGTCTGGCACCCGGTTCTCTACCCCCTTAATATATTCCCAAGAGAAATTATACTCTTGGAGAGCTAGCACCCACCTTGTTAGTCTACTGTGTGTGAGCTTACAGGTGTTCAAAAACGACAGAGCTTTGTGATCCGTTCTTATAATGGTATTACTTCCCAGCAGGTAGGTCCTGAACTTCTTGACTGCAAACACGATGCTGAGAAGCTCTTTCTCTGTAGTAGTGTAGTTTTTCTCGGCCGCTACCAGTGTCCGGCTGGCGAAAGCGATGGTATTGTGTTCTTTATCGTTGCCCTCCTGGTACAGTTCAGCTCCTAGAGCTACATTGCTAGCATCCGTCTGTAAGTAAAATTTGTTATTGAAATCTGGGTGGTTCATTAAAATCATGTTCGTGAACTTACTCTTAATTTCACAAAAGGCCTCCCTCTCAGTTTCTCCCCATCTCCATTGCTTATTCTTCTGCAACACAGCACTGAGTCTCGCTGTAGTCTGGGCGTAGTTGCGCTGGAATTTCCTGTAAATGTTACACAAACCTAGAAAACTTTGCAGCTGTTTTATGTTTTTTGGCTCAGGAAACGTCATGATGGATTCCACTTTGTCCGGATTAGCCCGGATTCCTGTAGGTGTTATGATAAATCCTAAAAAATGAACTTTCTTCTGTAAAAACTTCGATTTGTCCCAATTTACTGTTAAGCCTCCCCGGTATAACTTATCTAACACATACTCCAAATGTTCTACATACTCCTCGAACGTTCTAGAAGCTATCAGAATGTCATCCACATAGATGGTCAAAAAATCTAAATGGCTAGGTTGTAAAATTTTATCAAGGCACTTAATAAAACTTGCTACACTGGTGTTCAACCCAAATGGTAGACGAGTGAATTGATAATTCTTCCCATTAAATAAAAATGTGGTATACTTGCGGCTAATTGGTGCTAGTGGTACCTGCCAATACCCGGCCGTCAAGTCCAGTGACATCATATATTTTACCCCACTAAACTTCTGGAAAATCTCTTCAATTGCTTCAGGGGACTCCCTGTCCGGAATAATAATTTGGTTAATTTTTCTTGTGTCTAGACAGAACCTAACCCTCCCGTCTTTCTTTATGACTACTACTAAAGGGTTGGAATAGGTCGACACCGATCTTTCTATAATACCCCCTGCTAACATCTTATCCAATTCTAACTGTACAGCTCTCCTCTTTGAATATGGTACTGGATAGCTTCGTTGTACGTAAGGTGCATGTTCCCTCACCCTTAATTCGCATTCATAACCTTTTGCCCTTTCTGGTTCCCCAGCAAACACTCCCCTAAAACCCTCTACTACCCGCCACAACGCTTCACGTTGAGAACTCCCCATTGCGCCACCCTCACTACAAAATTTAACCACTCTATCCTCCCATATTTGCTCCTCACTCTCATCACTCACTCACTCTCTGCACGTATTTATACTAACCTCCGTGTCCCTATCTATACCCCGATTCTGTATAACCCTTATGCCCGAAATCTTCACCGTATCTAACACCTGCTCAAAATTAACCATTGTTTGTTTACTGTTGTTATTTAGTTCTAGTATTCTCTTCTTAAAATTGATTACAGCATTATTCCTGATCAGAAAATCGTTACCCAATATTACTTCTAAATTTAATCCCCTTACCACTAAGAATGTATTTTCATAACTCTCCCCATTTACTACTAAGCTCAATTGGACTTGTGTTGTCACCCTTTTACTTCTAACACCCGTAATGCCTACGATGGTTACCCCCGCAACTGGCAAAGATGGAATATGTTTATTATTCTCCCTTAACTTGTGTAATATGTGTTCGGCTATTACTGAGACTTCACTGCCCGTGTCTATTAGTGTCGTAACTGGCTTACCTTCAATCTCCAGCTTTACCTCCGTCAACCACGCCTCTGGTCTCCTTGTTCCCATTTCCTCTTCTTCCATCAGTTCTGTAGATCATGTCTGTATGAATGATGTGATTCTGGTAGATGTCTTCTTGGACCCCACAGTCATCTATTGACAATGGCCGGGCCTCCTTTTCCATTGTCTTTCTCAGTTTTCCGCCCGCTCGGCCGTACCTCCTGGTATGTACACTCTCTCCGTTCGGTTGTTTACTCCATTCCTGGGTATTGCTGCTCGATCCTCCCCAGTTTGTTGATGTGGGTTGATATCCATTTTCGGCGTCCGGTTCTGCTGACCTGGTCTCACCTTCCTGCATCTATAACAAAAATTCCGATCGGCATAATTTTCCACTTGACAATCCACACATTTCCACATCGGATGTCTTCTGTTTGGTTCTCGTCCGTTGTATATGTTTCCCGTGCGCGGTCCTCCTTGCTGCATATAACTCCCTCCGCTGTTCACATTGGGTTGGTGTGGACGTCTGCTGACTTGCTGACTTCCCGGTCTCTAATATTCTGGAAAACGTCCAACATACTCTCTAAATCATTGATATTACTCACCTCTCTCGTCACCAAAGTTATTTGTACCTCTCTACGTAGGTGTTTGCTGATATGTCGTACGAACGACTGAAATGGCAAGGCGGCTCTAAATACTTCGCCTTGTTAAAGAGTTTCATTACGTACACAGTAATATTGTTACTATGTCCCCCGAAATTCCCTGTTCCCATTATTCAGCTACGCAATATTTCCTGTTCCTCTTCGACCAATACTTGTTTCGGAATGCCGTTTCAAAATTCTCGTAGCTACCCCACTCTGTTCTATGCACTTCCGCCCATATCTCGGAATTACCTTTAAAACATTTCAAAATCTTCAAAAGCTTCACCTCCCAACTATTACTATTAAAACGATTGAATTCCTGTACTCTATTTAAAAATTGCATTGGATGTATTCTATGATTCTCATTACAAAATGTCTCAAGTTCTACTTCGTCTTTCGCGTCACGAGTATATATTATTCGCTCCGCTACATTATTTGATTTTTGGCTTCCTACCACATGTAATTCATCTTTAATCTCAAACATATTCTGTTCGATTATTTTAAATTTATTAGTATTATCACTTACATATTTGAGGTAATTTTCACTTATAACCTCCATGTTTTCTTGTACAGATTGTACGTCTTGTTTACACTTATTGTCTAGGTCAACAATTTTATTCTGAATATCATCATTATTCTTACTAATTGTATTCATGCACTTACTTTCTACTTCTACACATTGCTCTTTGATTTGTTTATCAATCTGGTCTGTTGTTTGTTTATTTACTTTAATAATTTGATCTTCTAGGTTATCTTTCAGTTCTCTAATCTGTTCGCTACACTTATCGTTTACTGACTCTAATATTTGTTCTTTCCAATTTTTAAAATTCATTTCATTTTTTATATTTTGTTCTTCGAATTTATGATCGAGCTTTTCAAATTTAACATTTAGATCGCTCTGAAAACTGTCAAACTTACTATAAGTCTCAATTTTTTGTTCTTCAAACTTACTGTATACGTTTCTGAAATTATTATTACTGTCAATTTTCTGTTCTTCTAATTTAACATTTAGATCACTCTGAAAACTGTTCTGTTGCTTTAATAGCAACTGCATCATTGCCTTTATATCTTTAATTTCATCGGTTTTACTTTCGTGTCTGATTGAGATGGGTGTTGACTGAACTGGTGGGCCATTTATATTAACTGAACTCGGTGGAACTTCCCTCGAGTTGGTTCACTGGAGTCGAGTGGACCCCCATCTCACTCATAAACGTCTCATCAGTTATGCTGACTTCATTATTTTTATCTGCCATTTTGTAATTCTTTATTTTTCAAAAGGTTTATTCTGACACACACACAAATTTTTTTTTTTTATATATATTACGTCACCTACTCTCGTTCCCCCCTGTAAGCCCCATTGAGCATATTCCACGCATTTAACCATCCGCAAAAATCCTGGCAGGGTCGCCAAATGTAAACTTACCTTCCTCTCACTCTTAAAAAGTCCTAGCAGGCTTTCTTCAATTGCGATCTTACCGCCAATTCCCACCTGCAGACATGGTACCTGTAAAATACTCACCCGCTTACCTTCGTAAGTGTCCAGGGTCGCCAGAGTGTTTTAGGCTGACACTCAACCAATTTACGCGTCTGCCTTATTAAAATATCACGTTCAGAAGTTCCCAGGGTCGTTTATGTGAAACGTAGGAAACAGCGATTGATTACACAATAGGCGCGCGCTAGCAAACAAATTGCACAACACCTTATTAGTTCTGAAAAATCGAGTTTAATGACTTTTTCTTTATGGCATTATTTCATTCAAAATGAATACAACTATTCTGCCCTGAGGCCTAATACAAATTATAAAGAATTATGATATCCACATTGGATTAAACTACTCGGCCCTGAGGCGTAAAACAAGTTACAAAAGAATATTATATCCACATTGGATTAGACTACATCATCATTGTATTTAACTACATACACCGCAAACCCAACACTTCTTATATATATTCTTCATTCACCCAATTACACACACACTTTCATACTGTTACAATTTTTGTCCCCCTTAATTGTTACTACGTAATAATCAGTGTAGAAAAGTCAAATTAATTTCATTCCCCTTAATTGTTACTAGAGCTCTTTTTTATTAATATGAAAACAATAAATTTTGAGGTGATTTGTTCACCAGGTACCTGGCCACTGTCTCTGAAACACTTTACGCCTGATTCATTGCACGTGGTCACTACATGATGTACGCCGTTTTCTTATTTCTGTTAAAACTGTCCAAAATCGGTTCGTGATGTTTCGCCTGTCGACCACGCACTGTCTACTTGATTTTATTTATAAGTTGTAGTAATTGACTACATTTTTTATACTGTGGATTGAGTCCTTTTTAGCGAACTTGTTAATATGTCACCCGGCCGGGTTGAAGGAGACTCGTGAACGGAGATGCCGGAAACCATGCGCTTCACCTTGCCGTTTACGCCCTGCACAGCCCACTAGATTTCCGTTGTTCACATCATAATATAATACGACAAATTAATGGTTCCATACGTATTACTGTCTGTATACGGTTATTATTGACAGTCCCTGGATTATTTCCCCTTATTTTGATAACAAGTAGCATCACTGCTGGAATTCACGAAAATAATAATGACTCGCCATCACCACAGCTGACTCGATTCTCACACTGGGATCGATCTTATTTCGAACATTTGTTTTGCTAATTGAAAATTTATGTCCCCCTTTTTTACTCATTACAACTTACCCCTTGGTCCAGTGACTGTGGCCGCACCTGATTGACCGTACTGGACTTCCCTTTTGAGATCCCAACACCGCAAGGCCAGACAGGCACTTGACGCCCCTGCTCTGATGCGCAGGCCAGCACAGGACCACCGCCACAGCATCACCCGACACTGAAACAACACATCAAAATATCAAATAGTGGCCTTGTTTAAATACCATATCCCTAACTGATCTGGTTCCCCTTAGCTGTGCTGGTTTGCGTTAAGAAGCACTGGTTTTTTCCTTAACTTTTAATATATATATATATATATATATATATATATATATATATATATATATATGGATACATACTTAACATGATATAAAACATTTAAATTACAAATATTTAAATTTATTATCAAAAATCTCTTAAACATCTCAATTTACCATTGTTAACGCAAATGACTACTGCTACCATTAACTAATACAGAACATAATAATTAATAAAAAATACAAGTTATTCGATACAACAGATACATGGATAATCAAAACAACCTCCTTCAATACTTCACTGTTATCGCACCATTACAATAATCATCAATTTTATATTCTTTTTATTCAATCAGAAATTATTTAGTAACAATTTAAAAACCTTCTTCCACACACACTTTGGCCCCCCCCCCCGGACTGTAGCGCCCAGTTGCCTCCACAAGAACTGAAGTTTTTAGGGTGTAGACGCTGCCTACACTGTTCTTGCTTCAGCGTTACAAAACATTCGGCATTACTGATGTCCGAGGACACCAGTAATCCTACTAAAAATTAGTTACATGCCCTTCTATGGTCTACCATCCCATTCGATGGATAGCCACTGTTCCATAGTTCTGGTGATTCCCCTGATTTACCGCCCAGTTAATTTCTAAATTCACCTCTTACAACAATAACAAGCTATGGCCAGACTTAGGCAGCACGTGATGTAATGTGCCCTGACCATAGCCAGTCAAAGCTGAGCCAATTCCACGGTCAGGGTTCGGTGAGGCCATGACCGCCCGAAAATGGGGAATCACATTTAAAATATATAACACATGTTACGCATCTATACTTAATTACATACTACTCAACTAGACACCTTATGCTTCTCATAATTAACATAATACAACATAATAAACAATCAACATGAACATTATCATTGTTACATTACCATAAACATTTCAAATTCAAATTTTACTAAAAATTACACACCTTCCCTAAGTTAAATTCTTTCAAATTCATTTACTGTCATTATAAAACTCTTTTACTTTACTTCAAAGTCATTATCAAATTTATACTTACATATGGTCAATCCCTCAATCAAATGAACACATAATCACTTGTCATAGACTCAAACTATAAACCTTTGTCACAACAAATATAGCATACATAACCATATGTACATTCTGATACATTATAACAACCATATGACTCCACAACTAAACACATTCTACCTTTACTCATTTACTATTTATTGTCAAGTTCAAATCTCAGAAAAATCATTTAAATTTATTACCAAAATCTATTTATACAACATTTCAAATTAATTCATTAACCTCCAATTATTTAATTCAATCTTTTTCAAAAACACCAAGTTACTTTAATCACTTTATTCCAAAACAAGTACAATTCATTGAATTTCATTGCAAACACAATTACTCTCGTTATTTATTTAGTCTGGTGAAATATTATTATTATTAAATCAATTCCTACTACATATATACATTGTTTACCTAAAATACAAAGTACAACATAATCTACAACACAAATACATTTAACATCAATACAAAAGTATATATAATCCACATTATTATTCGTTATTGTTTACCACAAATCATTTCACAATACAATCCATTTCAGAACCCCCTACTCACATAATTAAATGTTCATGAACACTACATGTTTAACCACCATCATCGAATAATAGTCTGGTCTTACGTGTACACAATTCATTTACAATTAAAGACATATTGTTATTATTATTATAATAACCATCACCATTAATTTCATCAATTGTATCACTATAGTAATTAAAAACATTATTGCATACTATTAATTCAAAATTCCTGTCGACATTTGGTATGATCAATTCTCCCTTAGTATTATCTGTTATGATTAAATCTTTTATCATTTCTTTAGTGTAGTAATCATCTACTACGAGTAACCCCATCTTATATACAGGTAAGTCATCAACATTGTTATCACCTCTTGCTGCACTAATTACATCACCAGGTAAGAATTCAATATAATCATCAACTCTCCCAATCTTCACTCTTACTCTTAATTCTTTGTAACTCCTACTAACCTCAAACAACTCTATCTTCCTATCAGAATACAACTCTCTCTCAAAATACCTCTCATCATAATGCCATTTCACACTTTCTCTATCATCCCATGCAGAGGGCACTAAGTCATAAAACCACCTCCTGGCTCTTCCAGGAACATCACAAAAATTCAGGGAACAACTTGAAGACACCATGTCTTCCAATAAGGGACATTCACCCTTCAACAACAACATTTGTAAACACCTTGGTTCACAATAAACCCGGGGAAAATTTACCCTCTGCCTCATATCCACAAAATAACTCTTCATACTCCCTCTCTAACTTATAAACACTTGTTTCTACCCCTTTACTTACCCCTACTCCCATTACTCTCTTACTACCCCCTACTGTCTCTATATTCTCATCACCACTATTAATTTTCACTGTATCACCTTTAAATAGCTCGTTTTCAACTATCTTACCACTCTTAATTGTTAACTCATTAGTATGACTAACACTTACCTCATTAATTGTTTCTTTGTTATAATCATCATTTATACTCAAATCATCGCTTACCTTATTTTCTGTACCATTTTCTACCCCCACTTTTCTCCTTCTACTTTCGTTCACTTCGTCTTGTACTTGTTTCACAATAACGCTAAAATGTTCACTAACTTCTTCCAAACTTTTATTAATATAGACATTTTGTTGTTTTATCTCATTTCTTATCTCATTAATTTGATCATTCATTTTTGCGTTTACCTCATCTAATTTATCATTAAAATTACTCTTTTGTTCATCAAACTTTGCCTCGAATTTATTATCGTTTACATCAAAACGACTATTGATTTTTTTGAACTTAACATCAGAATCACTCTTTTGTTCATCAAACTTTCGATTGTTTACATCAAAACGGCTATTTATTATATTAAATCTACTTTCGCTTTTCATATCTTGAGCTTTCATAAGATTGAACAGGTCGTCTAACGACACTTTACTGACTGTAGGTGTCGACTTAGCGTTTACTCCGCTCATAATCATTGATTTGGTCTCGCTTAAGTCGCTATTTATTTGACTCTCAATATTGCTCTTAGTGAAGCTGATGTTCTCGTTACTATCTTTATTCGTATTCATTTTGACTATTTAACTCTTATAGTACATACAAACAGATTATATTATAACCTTACTACTTATGTTTACACATTTTTTAGTTACCTTAAACAACCATTCTGTTCTCCCAAGTAGGCTTATATTTATATAAACGTCTACTGTTCGAGCGCCAATTGTACAATTTAATACTCTTTAACCAAAATAAACTTACCTTACCTACCAACGAGTAAGCATGTTTACCTTCAAATTCCGGACACCATTTCGTGATTGCCAACTACACATATAAAATTTTGTTACACACCGGGGTTCTTATAAGCGAACAGGAGAACAGCATGGGTTATTCAAATAAATGCTTCAAATCTACTTATTTTAAATGAACTTGTTTTATTGAACACCTTATTTAAGATTTTGCATAATTAACTGAAGCCATCAAATTGACTTGGTTGGTAATTATTACAAACAATATTTACTCTCCCTCTTCTACACATCTACTCTGTGAACATTAATTTATTTCGTTTTTTATTTAAAATTTTCCCTTCTTTATGAAGTTAACAAAACTGACACTGTATTAAACTCAATGAAACAGACTTTTAAAAACATTATTCTAAAATTTACTTAACGCTAACCAGTCCCAATAATTACGTAATTTACATTCGCACATACGCTCACACACTCTCACCCAGTATATAATCTAGATTCCCCTTTGAGCTCATTTTATGTTTATTGGTTAAATTTGCATGATTTTGATTGATTTATTTATAATTTTGTGTAATTTACTTCCCTTACGTAGTCCTTGGATGTACATCCATAATAGGTCTCCTCGTGCACGCGCACTACATTGCGATCTCCTCGTTTCACTTTTCATTTGCTAGTTAAAACTGTCACTTCACTTTAAGTCTGTCACTGCATTTATCTCGTCATTCAAACTACTGGTTTCAGCTTTTAACTGTAAAATTCACATTTTTTGATGTGCGGCATTAAGGATGATAGTCGACTGCCACGTTACATAATTTTTTACACTTTCGGCCGGTCAGTCTACATTGTTCTGTATAGTTCTTCACTAACCGCGCACCAACACTAGTGCGCGGTTTCAAGTTTAGACGCCAACTGCCTTTGTTCTCTACGCACCTGGCGAGAAGGAATTTTTTAGATGTGACTTTTGCGTGTGAACGTTGGCCCACACGTGCGCTCATACGCATGAATACGCACCCTTGCTGATAGTCTGCATTTTTGTACCTCACCGTACCAGTCACGGAGCTATAGTCGGTGACCAAAAATATACTCTTGTTAAATAAAAAATGAAAAGCTTTAAATTATATACCCTCATCGGTTTGTACCGTTACATCCCATCAGTCAACTTTCAGAAAATTGTTTGCAGTTAACAGTTATTGACAGTATTAAAATAATTTTGTGAAACTTAGAGATATTCATTTTTTTATTATGATTACAGTTATGATATCTTTGTTGAAGGACTTCCCTTTATTTGACCTGTAGTCAGGTGACCATAACATTGTCCTGCTTTTATTAATAGAGACACCATTTTAAAAACATTAAAAATTGTCATTCTGAAAGCTCATTAGACTTCACTATGATTGGTATGGATTTTGCTACAATCATTGAGGGTATGCAGTTTACAATTGAAAATTATACAAGAAAGAATAGCATTTAGCTTTGAAATTTTTAGGATTAAAAACATTATGCTTGAATTTTGTTTCATCAGTATGACTGGACACCCTTATACGTTACTTTTGTATTATGAGTCATTCAATTTTCAGGTAATTTTCTTCTGTGAGGTCTTGATTATGCTAAAATTTAAATGTTCTTTTGGAATAAGAAATTTTGTTACAAGTGTTTCAACATATAGTGCTAAGTGGTGTATGTATGTGTATATATGTGTATGAGATTTGTTTGTAGACTTCTTAGTTTGTATTGGCAGTAAGTTTCTAACATAAGTTGTTATTTTGCAGACAGTTTTGTTCGAGCATTTCACCACTGCATCCTGTTTTACCAGCATTAGTTGAAGTTTATGTCAACTCAATTTTAGTACCCAATTCCAAATCACCAAATGAAAATACTAACCAACCTATAGAGGAGGAGGATATTAGAAATGTTTTCAGAGACTTTATTTCACAAGGCTCTGTTGTGAGTGCATCACATTCCATACATTCTTTACATGCCTCAGTATATTTTTGTGACAATTTCTATTACAAATTGCATGAAAGTAGAGAAAACAAAAAGCTTGAGCTGAAGTTGGGTTACAAAATGTTTCAATTTGTTATACATAAAAAACAACCACTTCTGAAAACAAAGTTTAGTAAGTTGTTTTGAAATTTTTGAGCAAATCATAAAACTGGTTTAACCTGTAATTAAACTGTCACATAGCGATTGCTAAAAAGAGCAAAGGACCAAGCATTATTTTATAAATAAACAGAATTTATGGGGGAGGGAAACTTATTGTGTGGTTTACATTAAATATTTAATGGGACTACCAACAGATTAAAGTGCACAACTAGAAGGACTGTAATGACTTGAGTCATAAAACATTTCTAATTAAAAGCTGTTCTATGAAACCCCTTAAAAATATTATTTGTTAACTATTTTACAGTTTGTGTGCTACATTTTTGACTATTTTATAAAAGTATAGAATTTTGCAATAGTAAAATTGTGTTTGAAATCCACATGCACTGTGGACTATGATTACTTGTCAAGACTAGTACTAGTAGTCTAGTACTGGATAAATTTTAATATTTTTTCAAGTTCTTTAGTGTGTTTAATTTTTACACAGTTTTGCAGTTTCTGAGTTTATATAGATGTAGGATTCCCACTTTTTTCCAAGTGAGGTACAAATTATTTATACAGAATTACATGTATATACATTGCTTATCTTTTAGTATTCCAAACAATTGAAAAAAGTGGTAAATATAGTTAAAAACCAGTGTACATAGTAAACTGTAACTAAAAGTAAACCTGGAATTCTGTGGTCAAGGAATAGTAGCAGCACTTTGGAACACTACCAGTCCTAATCATGTTACACACTTATACACACAATGTATATGATTATATTATTAAATTTTATTAATAAAGTGTATTATAAAAATATACCTACAGGATATGGTACAGAATAAAAATGTACAGAAATGTTTACCAAACAATGCGTGTGTGGGGGGGGGGTCTGTGCCCATTTCCTGACATAAACCATTCTGTGTTTGTTTAGCCTGAAACAAAGTCTCCTGAAACAGAAATACCTCCATCGTTAACACCTCAGTTACTTCTACTATATTATGTGCTGCATTATGAGGATGTGAGACTTTCCAATTTGACATCACTGCATCACCAGGCAGGCAGTGATGGCATTAAGGTGTATTCTACTGAATTTTTGTCTGAATTACCAATCAAGTACCTGTTACGACAAGCACAGTGCCACCAGCAAAGTTATGCAGGTACATATAGCAGTTATGCAGGTTATACATGGTTGTGTCTTCATGTTGTAGCACCAAAGATATTTTATTTTATGAATCAAAACCTATATTTATGTAGTATGTTTTATTTAAGTAGATATATATGTGTGTAGGCTTGTTAAAAACTTTAAATTGCAAATAAAATTATACTATACCATACTATAATATATATATATATATATTACATTTAATATTTATAAATAAATTTACCTCAAGATATACTTTTTTCCTTATTAGGAATATGTTTCGAGAGTTCCCGTGCTCTCATCTTCAGCCTTTGCGATCTATAAATATTAAATGTATTATATGCATCAAGAAACGGACTGTAGCAGAAAGTGATTGAATATATATATATATATATATATATATAATACATTTAATATTTATAATTAAATTTACCTCAAGATGTTATTTTTATCCTTTATTGGAACATGTTTCGGTTACTATCTTGTACCCATCCTCAGCCTTCCGGTTTTTTGTCTGGTGAAGTACATATGTTTTGTTGGTTGACTATTATTATTGTGGCTTCCTGTTGGCTTCTGGTATTTCAAATTGGTTTTATTGTGTGTGTTTGTGGTGTATGTGTTAGTTTTTTGTGTATTTTCTATGTTGAGTGCTTTGAATATTGTGTCATGTTTTGTATTGATTTGTATTTGTTCAGGTAGTAGTTTGTTTTCTGTTTTATGTTTGTATATCTGTAAATTTTCCCAAATGTTCATTATGGTGCCTTTGTGTGGTATATGTTTTATTAGTGTTACATTGGTTATGTCTGGGAATTCATGTCCTGTGTTTATTGCATGTGTGGCTAAATTGGATTTATATATTTCTGGTTTTTTGTATGCATTTAGGTGTTCAAAATAACGTTTTTTCAGCTGTTTTTTTGTTTGTCCTATGTAACATTTATTGCAATCTTGGCATTCAATTTTGTATATGCCGTTAGTTGTTGTATTATCTATGTTGTGTGAGCTATTTAGATTTTGTAATTTATTTTTATTAGTTTTGTATGCTATTTTTATATCTGTGTTTTTAAATAGTTTTGTTAGTTTTGTCATTTTATTATTTATGTATGTGAATGTGGCCCATTTTTTTGTTGTTGTTATTATTTATGTGTTGTTCAGTTTGATTTATTCTTAATTGTTCAGTTTTTATTTTATATTTGATTTTATTTTCTATTTTGATCACAGTATTTTTATTGTATCCATTTTCATAACCAATTTGGTATATTATATTTCTTTCTTTGTCAGTTTCTTGTTTGTTTAGGGGAATTTTGTACATTCTGTAAAATAGCGAATAAAATGCAGCCATTTTATGTTGTGGTGGGTGGTCAGAATGGTTAGGTATAATGATGTTAGTGGATGTTGGTTTTCTATATATTGCATATTGTATGTGGTTGTTGTATCTTGTGATGGTTATGTCTAAATAGTTGATTTTGTTATGTTTTTCTTTTTCTTCTGTGAATTGTATTTTGGGATGTATGTTATTGATTTGTTTCAGTATATTCTCTGCTTTTGTGTTTTTGTTATTTGATACATATAGCCCATCATCTACATATCTTATCCATATGCCATTTGGGTCATGTGATTTTATGATATTTTGTATTTTGGTGTCTATGTGTGTAACCCCTCTTTCCTTTTAAGTATTTTTTTTTTTTTTAATATAAAACAACTTCTTTAATTTTAACCCTTTTTTTTTTTTTGAAAGAGAAGCCACAAGTCAATTAGGACTAGGCTGGAGCCTAGAGAAGCAAAAATTATGCCGGGTCCAGTATGACGGGACTTGCAATGAAACTCAGCTGTAATAGACCAATAACAATTTTATTTTATGCCCAGATTTAACAGTATTAACTTAGAACAGCATGTGTGCATAATAACAAGTGTGTATAAATATAAAGCATAACAAGTGTGTACAAGTATAAGCACAACAAGTGTATATAAACTCAGTGACTACATGTATTTACAATTATAAAATTCTCTCCCATCTCGTGGCTAGCTAGACACGGACAAACATAACAACACACACAGAACATAAGGTACACAAACTCACTATTACATTAATTCTGGCACCAATGCCCCTTGAATGCACCAGCCTAGCAGGCAGTGTAACCCCAATACTCAGAACCAGCTGTAACAAAAAAACTCACCCCTCAACGCCCCGTTTTTTGCAAACTTGCATAAAGGCCAAAACCCCCCTTTTCATTCAAATAAATTAGAGAACAGTTCACTAAAAATGTACACCCTAGTTAAGGTAATTAACCTCCAAACGGGCCGCCAACTAACTCTCAATAAAAGCACAATATTTAGTAATAAAGTTTTTGCAACCAGCTGAAAGAGCAGAGAAATCAGCCATGGAATAAATAAATTTGAATAATGAACAGACCTTATTTAATGTGGCTTGATATAAAGTGATCAGCACTAGGTCTACCTGCTTCGACATAATTCAACAGGTTATGCGCCATGTGGTAAGTGATTTGACCAAAAAATTCAACAGCAAGGCACTCACAGCATTAAGAATGTTTTAACATTAATAAAATTTCATCTGAGGAAGTTCACACAAAGAAACTCTCTACTGTACAGTTAATTAAATAAGCTCCCGACAGCCTATAGCATGCACGGACAGCTCATACCCTTGCTATGCACTAAGTTTTAGTCCTTCATATTTTAATGTTGTACACCTTTATCATTATAGTGACCTTGCAAACTTCTCACACTATTACAGAAAATAATAAAAAGAGCATGGGCTATATACTGAGCGTTACGTAAATCAGTGAATAATGAGTTTCTCTTAATATAAAACTTGTCGGGCCGCACACACATAATTACGTATTTTATACGGTTGCATATAGTTATTAATTATCCATACATGTATAATTACTTATAAAGACAAAATAATAAAATTCTTACCGGGAGTCGATTACGCTTTAGCACAGCATGAAGACGGATACAAACTGCGTCGTAAATGTACGAAGAGAAAGACAGACAGACGATGTATGTCGCCGTGGGGGCAGTAAGTTGAACTGGCCGTCAGCCGCAGAGCAAGGCGACCCTTCAGCATGCGCTGCGCGGGCAACCGTCCCTTTATCTCGTAATACAAAGGTCGCCTAGCATACTCTCATTCGCAATATAGTACAATGAAAAAACTTTAACTAAAATCTTCGATAGCCGGATTCACACCGGCACAACCGATGGATTCCTCGGTAGTATAGTGGTCAGTATCCCCGCCTGTCACGCGGGAGACCGGGGTTCGATTCCCCGCCGGGGGGGGGGGGTTTGGCCTTTATGCAAGTTTGCAAAAAACGGGGCGTTGAGGGGTGTTTTTTTGTTACAGCTGGTTCTGAGTATTGGGGTTACACTGCCTGCTAGGCTGGTGCATTCAAGGGGCATTGGTGCCAGAATTAATGTAATAGTGAGTTTGTGTACCTTATGTTCTGTGTGTGTTGTTATGTTTGTCCGTGTCTAGCTAGCCACGAGATGGGATAGAATTTTTTAATTGTAAATACATGTAGTCACTGAGTTTATATACACTTGTTGTGCTTATATTTGTACACACTTGTTATGCTTTATATTTATACACACTTGTTATTATGCACACATGCTGTTCTAAGTTAATACTGTTAAATCTGGGCATAAAATAAAATTGTTATTGGTCTATTACAGCTGAGTTTCATTGCAAGTCCCGTCATACTGGACCCGGCATAATTTTTGCTTCTCTAGGCTCCAGCCTAGTCCTAATTGACTTGTGGCTTCTCTTTCAAAAAAAAAAAAGGGTTAAGATTAAAGAAGTTGTTTTATATTCAAAAAAAAAAATACATAAAAGGAAAGAGGGGTTACAAATGGTACCGCAGAGCGTGGTTTATAAGGGCTGCTACCACAAATGGTAGCAGAGAGCGTGGTTCATTCTGGGCTTGAACCCTGGGGTCCTGGTGTGTGACGGGGCTTGCAGACTCGGAAGTACTAATGCGATTGTTGTGACATAGTTTTGATATATGTCCGTGTAGGCTAGTTGGACGTAGCATAACTTGTGAGTCGGGTCGCACCACTGAGGCGGTTATTTGTGTTTGAAAAATGTAATGGTTGTATGGCCGGGGAGTCGCAAGCGTGGTCTGGAAGATGGAATGTTGATCCGGGGTCGGAGTTTAGCGTGTTATATTGACGGGATGCGGTATGGGCCGATCGGGAAATCGGTACCGGCACAGACTTGTGTCCGGTTGATGTCGAAGTATTAATTCCCAGATTATGACTTAGTTGTTAGCTGGTTGTTGTGAGTTATGTGTTGGTACGTCGTGTGCGTCGAGTTGCTGTTTGATGTTAGGTGTGTTTAGTATTGTTGCTTGTCTCTTGTCTCCTTTCGTCGTGGATGTGCATGGTTCAGAATAGGCCAGGTTTCCGCAGCGCTAGAGAACCCGGGGGTCTTCTTGATGGAAGAACAGTACTCAAGGTTTTCCTGGTTTAGTGATTTTCATTTTGATGTTGTTTGTGGTTTGTAGGATAAGTGTTTAGAGCATTGGCGGCATGAGTGTGATAAATCCGGATTTATTTCTTAAGCACGAGTTGGAGTTCGAGATTAAGTCCCGGGGTGGGAGGCCCCAAGGGGATGTTGCCTCTTTGAGGAAGCAGTTAAGAGACGCCCTCGCGTCCGGGGGGACGACGTTGCTTGTAAAGGTCACTGATGTGACGGCCGAGCTCGAGTTGTGCCAGAAGAAGTGGGGAGAGTTGCGGGAGGTGATGGAAGATTTTGAGTCGGCCCCTTCCAACCTCAGGGCAAGACAGAGAGTGCGTCAGCGAGCGGAACACCTGCAACATCGACTGGAGAACTTGTCCGCACAAACTACAGCGCCACGCTGAAGCTGATTGCGGAACAGGTGGCTAAAGCATTGCGGAACTTCGAGCCCGTGAAGTCTCCGCTTTCCGTGAGCTCTCCCCAGCCTCCTGAAATGGACATAGCGCAGACGTCGAACCCTGCGGCCCCCTTGCCGACGCTTTCGGGAGGATCGCGCGTCTCTTATAATAACTTACATAACCCCCTGTCCTCAATTATTCAGGAGCTTCCGGTAGTAGACGGACTGGACGTGGACCAGTTGATGATCTTTTTTCGAATTTTGTTTCAGCTGTCCGACTTCCCGGGGATGTCGGATAGCACTCTACTTGAACTCGTGTATCCCTATTGTCGGGGGTCCGTGGCTGAGCGGGTCGCGCGGACTATACGAGATGGCGGCAGTGTGGCGTCTTTCCATCGGGGGGTGTTGGACGCATGCGTGCCTGGTCTTTTGCGAAAGCAGCTGCAGGACAAACATTGTTATCGGGTGCAAGCACACGGGGAGAATTTGGCGAAGTTTGTACAGAGTATCCGTGATGCTGTCCGGATTTTAGGGTTGGGACTGACCGAGAATGAGGTAGTGCAGATGATCTTCGAGGGGGTTACTCCCCAGGAGAGATCTCGTTTAACTTTTGCCGAACGACCACGGAATTATGAAGATCTCGAGAAGCTGTGCGCGTTATCCCGTGCTATACAATCCATAGATGAATCCCGTGGGCCAGTAAGGGCCAGTCTTGGCGAACCCCGAGTGGTAGAACGACGGGTCGTTCAGTCCCAACCGCGGCCAGAGAGAAATAATGGTGATCGAGGTGGACAAGGGAGAGGTGTTGTGTGCTTTCGCTGTCGCAGACAGGGGCATGTTGCCCGCGATTGTCCAGAGGGTGGTATGCGTCCTGCGCTTCCCCCGAGGGTCCGGTATCCAAAAAACTAAATTATCAGGGGGGGACAAATCGGAGGTTGTCTTCCCCTCGTTGCAAGACTTCAGAATTCCAGGGCCTCCAGGCGGAGGATAGGTCCAGACTCTTCTAATATCAAGGTCCTTACTACCGTCCCGCAAAAGGCTTCTGTATGCCCCTTCCTGTCGCTCGAGGTAAAGAAGGGTCAACTCAGAGCGCTAGTTGACTCCGGGTCAGCCCGATCTATCATCTCATCTCGAGTATGTGCGGACCTTGAGAAACAGGGCTTAATAAAAGGGTCGAGTCGGTCGTCTGTGGTATGCTGGACTGCTTCTAGGGAAATTCTGCCCATCTCCCGGGTGGTTTCCTTCAAGTTCAAGATTGATGGCTTTTCTTGGGTGTGGCCTTTTCTGGTTTCTCCGGCTCTGGGAGTTGACTGTATTGTGGGTGCCGATTTCATCGCTAAAAGTGGTCTCGTGTTGGACATCCATGGGCACCAGTGCTATTTTAAATTTAATCGGGGTGTTGTTATTCCATTTCTTGGATACCAGGGAGCTAAGGGAGGTATCCAAGAGGTTGCTTGTCCCGATTCTGCACGAGATCATCTCACTCCCACTCAGCAGAGAGCTTTAGACCGGTTGTGTGAGGAATTTCCCTCTGTCTTAACTCCTAAGTTGGGACTCACACATTTATTAGAATATAAAATTCGTTTAACAGACACTAAGATAGTGAGGTCGCACCCCATATAAGTTCGCCCCTCCGAAAATGGCCGTTCTGAGGGAGAAGGTTCAAGAGCTTTTATAGCAAGGGGTAATTGATCCTTCCAATTCCAGCTATGCCAGTCCAGCGTTCCTGGTACCCAAGCCTGGGGGTAAGCACCGTATGGTAATCGATTACCGGAAGTTAAATGCTAATATTGAGGTGGATTCGGTTCCCCTTCCGGATCTCCACTCAGCTTTTGATTGGTTTAGTGAGGCCAAGTACTTCACCGTGATTGATCTCAACGCGGCATATCACCAGATACCCTTATCCAAGGAAAGTAGACCGTACACGGCGTTTTGTGTCCCGTGGAATTTATATCAGTATACGCGGGTTCCCATGGGTCTGGCGGTGGGCGCCCAAACGTTCACGCGTCTGCTTGACCTAGTGTTTCAAGATGTGAAATTTAAGTTTATTTTCAACTATTTGGATGACTTGCTGGTCTACAGCAAAACCTATGATGAACATCTGTGCCATCTTAGGGAGGTGATGAGTAGGTTGAGAAGCGCGGGCCTCACGGTCAATCCGGAGAAAGTGCGAATCGCCCAGGAGAGCATCTCTTTTCTGGGGCATCTGGTGTCGCACCAAGGCGTCACAGTGGACCCTGAAAGGACCCAGGGTATCCGGGATTTTCCCCCGCCAAGGGATGCCAAAGGCATCGCCCGGTTCGTGGGGATGGTTAACTTTTATCGGCAGTTTATCCCCAATGCAGCGGAGATAGCTGCACCCCTGAATGAATTGAGAAAGAAGGGGGCTAAGTTTGTATGGGGCGAAAGCCAGCAGAAGGCTTTCGAAACGCTAAAGGAAGCTATTATTTCCCCGCCGGTGCTGCGGATGCCGGATTTTTCTCAACCGTTTATTTTACAGACGGACGCGAGTTCGGTGGCGCTCGGGGCGGTTCTGTCCCAAGTCGTTGATGGTGCTAGGCAGCCTGTGGCCTTTATTTCACTAACATTGACCCAGCAAGAAAAAAAGTCATCAGTCTATGAGTTAGAGTGTTTAGCCGTGGTATACGCTCTAGATAAGTTCAGGCGTTTTCTGGAACACGCTGAGTTCCTGCTCGAGACCGACAATCAGGCTCTCTCTTGGCTTCTTGCTCACCCCCGGCAACTGGGTAAAATTGGTAGATGGGTGGTTAAAATCTCATCCTTCAAGTTCAAGGTGCAACACATTAGGGGAACTCAAAATGTGGTTGCAGATGCTTTGTCACGCATGTTTTCCCAACCCAGTGAAGTCCAATCTGAGCAACCCTGTTCTGTTCTACTAGACTTTCCGTTAGCCTTCACTGATGTGTTACCCCATCAGTTGAATGATGAAGAGCTGGGTCCTGTCATCCAGAAAATAAAAGAGGGTAACGCGCAGGCCCCGTACTTCTTGTCCAAGGGCGTCCTGTGTTGTCGAGAAAGAAAGGGACGTGCCCCGAAGATCGTGCTGCCTAGCAAGTTAGTGCCCATGGTCTTCAGCTATTATCACCATTCCCCAGTAGGAGGCCACAAGGGGATTTCGAAGACCATTTCCAGTATTAGGAAGAACTTCATCTGGAAGGGCATGGATAGGGACATAGCAACTCGGGTGAAGGCATGTCATCTGTGTGGCTTAAGCAAGCCTGCTCAAAACACTAAGTTGGGGTTGTTGTCATCTGACGTGGCGAGCAGACCGATGGAGAAGCTATTCATCGACTACGTGGGACCCTTCCCGCGTAGCAAGTCAGGTAACGCTTACCTACTTGTCTGTGTGGATGCTTTTTCGAAGTTTGCCTGGCTACTGCCCTTACGGCAGGCAACAGCTCGTTTGACCATAAGCGCGCTTCAGAACCACGTTTTTCAGCATTTCGGTCTTCCGACCATCATTGTCTCCGACAATGGACCACAGTTCATTTCGAGTGAGTTCCGGCGGATGTGTTTCGCCAGCGGTATCAAGCATGTAACCACTTCCCCGTATTACCCACAGCCGTCCCATGCGGAGAGGTTCAATAGGAATCTCCGGTCCGCACTTATTGCCTATCACGCAGAGCAACAGACCACCTGGGACCAGAACTTGAAGTGGTTGCAGCTAGCTTTTAACACGGCCCTGCATGACAGTCATAAGGCCGTACCCTTTGAGATTATGTTTGGATTCTCGCCCGCACTCCCGTTGACAAACTTGTGGAATATTGACGATCTTCTACCACGGGAGCCCGATAATGGAACTGCGGAGAGATGGAGGGAGGCTCGGAAGAATTTGCTGCGAGCGCACGAGCGGGTCCGTCGACGATATAATCAGGGGCGAATTCCGAACCCCTTTCAGACCGGCGACTGGATCTACTGCCAGAGCCATCCGATCAGCTCAGCCACGGACAAAAGGGCCGCTAAATTGTGCTATCGTTGGTCGGGACCATACCGTATCCTAGGGTTTACGTCTCCGGTGACGGCGCGATTGGAAGAGCAGGGTAGTAATCCTAGGGAGATTACTGCACACGTTTCCAAATTAAAATTATTTAAAAAGGGGTAAACAGGCTGAGAGAAAAAAGGGGGGAACGGTGGCGGTCTCGGTGCGAGTGGGGGATGTTGTCGTTTTGAGAGGGTGTGCTCCGGGGGCGGTATTGAGAATGTTATGGTAGCGGGTAAATGTTTCCCACAGTCCCAGTGGGGTTTGTCTACTTCAGGGATGCGCCCCTGCCTGCGCGAGACTTGGTTTTCTCCAATTGTCCTTATGTCCGGAGGGAGCCAGGTCCTTACCTTCAGTCCTAGCCTATGACCGCTTAATCATCCTTGACCATCCACCTTCCGATGTTCCTAACCTTACCTAGAGAAAAAAAAAAAAAAACCAAGAAAAAGCAAAAAAAAAAAAGGAGTTAGCGAGAGAGGTGGAGCAGTAGGGGGGCCGGGGTCTGTTGTGCTCCTCGCCCCCCCTGCTGTTCCAGGCATGCCCTTGGAGCACACTTGTAAAACTCGTATATATATGTCGAAAAGGTGCCATAGTCACAGTTGACATGGTTTTCCGTCAGGTCCCCAGTGGGGACCACCGCATCAGGGTGACTGTCATCGTCCCTTTTCCCCTTGGCCCGCGCAGTAGTGGTATTGTGTGAAATGGGGGGGTAGTATTACAGAATTACCCCGTAGGTATATGGGGCAGATGCCCTGTTAGGTGGCTATCGTGTTCTGGCTTGGGTGGACAAGCCTCAGGAGGTCGGAACTCAGGGAGCTCCCGAACTTTTCTTTTGTCTTTCTTCTCTGTCCCTCTTTGCTGTGGGCTGGCCCTGATCAGGTCAGCGTGCAGCAACCGCACACTTACACTCTACACGTCTTCTTTCGTCTCTTTCGTTTTCCCTTCTGAGCCTCGGTTCTCCTGGGAGCAAATGCCGCCGGGCCACCTTACCCACGATGTCCACTGGAGTATTAAGAAGGGGGGGTACACTGCAGGGTACTTTCCCGAGTTTCGAAGTGGGGCAACCGAGTTGCCCTTTCGGGGTGGGGGGGTGCCGGTGTGAATCCGGCTATCGAAGATTTTAGTTAAAGTTTTTTCATTGTACTATATTGCGAACGAGAGTATGCTAGGCGACCTTTGTATTACGAGATAAAGGGACGGTTGCGCGCGCAGTGCATGCTGAAGGGTCGCCTTGCTCTGCGGCTGACGGCCAGTTCAACTTACTGCCCCCACGGCGACATACATCGTCTGTCTGTCTTTCTCTTTGTACATTTACGACGCAGTTTGTATCCGTCTTCATGCTGTGCTAAAGCGTAATCGACTCCCGGGTTCTTGAACTAAGCCGGATTCCTGGCTTGCTGATGGCCGTACACCTGCCTAAGCCGTGAACCATGAACAAGATCTTGTACGAAGAGGGAGCTGGAGACTGATTCTCAATGTAATACTTGACAGCTGTGATAAGGTGATATGCACTCTATTATTTTCTTATCAAATATCATTGCATCCATGGGCCCACGTGTGCAGACACTCTGCTAGATTGGGGAGCCGCTGTTCATGACTCAGAACTTTACTAGTTAAATTCAAGTACACCTTTTTTTTTATAATTGAATTACATAACGCTAAGTGCACTGCCTGTAAGTGGGTGATGCACTGGGGGAGCGTGCCAGAGATATTTTCACACTTGTACATTGTACAGTTTGCTCATCTTGTCATGTTAGTTTTACAAAATGTATTGAACAGGTTAGTATCTCTGTTCCGGCTGGAACAGAGATGAATATATTTTAACTTCTCTATGGGTTCACATTTAAGGGCTGGGGGTTTTCCTGGGGTTTTTTTTTTGACGTTTTCTGGGGTCTAAAAAGGGGACTTAGTTTTCTCTGACTCATGCTGGTGCAACATCAGTCAGGTTGGAGGCAGGTCAAATTTTGTCAACTGCATGCTGGCGCGCTGCCACAGATGCTAGAGCACCACCATATTATTGTATTTTTCTTTTTTTGTTATATGTATATAGCCATTCGGGGTTAATGGAAATAATTTACTATTTTTCTGGAAATATATTAGTTGATTTTGCTCCTTGCACAAGGGCTAGACTGATGGTTTTTCTTAACTGGCAAACACATATTGATTGACTTTCACTGGTAGTATCTGCTGTTTAACTTTCTGTAACTATAAAACATATACTCATTATTTTTGGTAAAACATATATTGTCAAAATTTTCTGATATTGTAAAGCCCCGAGTGATTAATTTCTGATTGTTAAAGTACATAAGGATTTTTGATTCCTTCGGAATTGGTGAAGTAAAACAACCGTTTAGAATTCTATAATCACTGTGTGAAATCAGGTGATGTAGTTCTGTCAATTTTTATTTAATACTGTGAAAGGAACTTAAGGTTCATACACTCATGATGGGTTATTGATCAGTGGAATGCTATGCAAATGGGCGGTCCGGTTTTATTTATGAGTTATGAGTTCCTCATCCTTTTCTGGGGAGGGGTTTTGGCCTTTATGCAAGTTTGCAAAAAACGGGGCGTTGAGGGGTGTTTTTTTGTTACAGCTGATTCTGAGTATTGGGGTTACACTGCCTGCTAGGCTGGTGCATTCAAGGGGCATTGGTGCCAGAATTAATGTAATAGTGAGTTTGTGTACCTTATGTTCTGTGTGTGTTGTTATGTTTGTCCCTGTCTAGCTAGCCACGAGATGGGAGAGAATTTTATAATTGTAAATACATGTAGTCACTGAGTTTATATACACTTGTTGTGCTTATATTTGTACACACTTGTTATGCTTTATATTTATACACACTTGTTATTATGCACACATGCTGTTCTAAGTTAATACTGTTAAATCTGGGCATAAAATAAAATTGTTATTGGTCTATTACAGCTGAGTTTCATTGCAAGTCCCGTCATACTGGACCTGGCATAATTTTTGCTTCTCTAGGCTCCAGCCTAGTCCTAATTGACTTGTGGCTTCTCTTTCAAAAAAAAAAGGGTTAAGATTAAAGAAGTTGTTTTATATTCAAAAAAAAAATACATAAAAAGAAAGAGGGGTTACATGTGTTGTAGGAATATTTCTGCTATTATGCTTGATAATGGTGATCCCATTGCTAAACCTTCTTTCTGTTGATAAATTTTGCTATTAAATTCAAAGTAATTTTGTTTTAGTATTAGTTGGAGACTATTTTTTATTTCGGTTATATATTGTTTGTTTTCATTTTGTTCTTTAAGTTTGTTTATTATTATGTCAATTGTTTCTTCTACTGGGATGTTGGTGTACATTTTTGTTATGTCATATGATGTGAAAAATGTATTTTCATTTATATTTATTGTTTTTAGTTTGTCTATTAATTCGTATGTATTTTTTATGTTATGATGGTTATTTGTTAGATGGTTGTTTTTTAGTTTTTGTGCTATTATTTTTGCTATTTTGTATGTAGGAGCTTTTTTGAAATTGATTAATGGACGTATTGGGTTGTTTAATTTGTGTATTTTTATTAAGCTATTCATTTTAGGTGGTTCTGGATTATTATTTATATATATGTCTGTGTTTTTATTGTTGAATATGTTTTTAGTTGTTTTTATTAGTTTTATTGTTTGTTTAAGATAGTTTTCTGTTGGGTTTTTATTTAGTTGTACGCATTTATTATTGTTGATGAAGTCTTCGGTTTTTTTTATGTAGTCTGCTTTATCAATGATTACTGTTGCTTGACTTTTGTCTGCTTTAGTTATTATTAAATTATTGTTCTTTACTTTATTTTTAATTTCTTTTATTGTTTTTCTTTTGTTTATCTTTGTTTTTCATTTCCCTAGTGATTATTTTTTTAATTATATGTGTTGCTTCTGTTCTTTTTTCTTCTTGTATATTGTCTTTTATTAGGTTAATGGCAAATTCTGTTTCTACTATTAAATTTTCTAGATTTTTGTTTGTATTTTGAGTTATGTTAGTTTTTGACATATTGTTTAAATATTCTGTTTCTTTTTTGTTAAATTCTGTATTGCTAAGGTTAATGGTTCGAGGGTAAAATGTGTGTTTATTTTTGTTTTTTTGTTCTTGATTTTTGTTTTGTTGTTTTAATGTGTTAAGTTTTTTGTTGATTGTATAAGTTTTTTTGTTTTTTTCAAAACTTATTTTATTTTCTATGTTATTGTATTTATTATTCCAAGTGATTGGATGTAATAAACTTGTTACCTCTAAGTGTAGTTTGTATATGTCTAGTGTTATGCTATTTTTCTTACTGTATAATTGATTGATTTCGTTTTGTATCCATAGCCTTTGTGCTTGTTTTTTGTGCTGTCATATTTTTGTTTAAACATTGTATTTGCCTCCAAAAGCGTTTTAAGACTATAAAACAGGTTAATTACCTACCGTCATGCTTTTTGAAATCCGAAAACAGGATTACTCGAGTTTCGACACATTAAGTGTCATCTTCAGATCCTCGATGAATATAAGTTAAAAATACATTTGTTGATGTATGCACATCCCGTCAGATAATAAAAATTGATGATGTATGCATATGATGTATGCATATCCCTCTCCACAGAAGACCATAAAAATGAAGTCGAAATTATTAAACACATAGCAATAGCCAATGGTTATAAATGTAACATAATAGATAAAATAATAAATAAGAAACAAAATAGACTAATAAATATTGACATGCCTAAAGAAAAAGTAAAATATATCGCAATAGAGTATGGCGAAATGTTACATTACACTTTAAAAAACCAATTGAAAAAACAAAATATAGTATTGGCTTCAAAAGCAAATAATAAACTTGAGAACAAACTTAAGTTTAAAAATCAAATTAAGTCTTTCGATGAATACGATGGTACAGGTGTATACAGGCTTAATTGTTCGGATTGTTCAAATTTCTACATACGACAAACGGGTCGTTCGTTCAAATTGCGTTATAAAGAACACCTCCCAAGCTCTAAATCAAATATAGGAAGATCTACATTTGCTGAACATTTAAGTTCACAAGATTATAACATAAAAAGTATTAGTGAGAATTTGGATATATTACATAAATGCAGGAAACTGGACACTCTTGAAAGGTTTGAAATATATAAGGCCACTAAAGCTAATTACAATCGCTTCTTAAATGAAAAATCGATCCATAAAAATAATATTCTATTTAATAGAGTGAATGATATCGAACGAGATACTAGCTGTGTCAGATCGATCAAATTTATCAAAGGTCAAATCGGTATCGATTGATTTTATCGCGCATAACGTGCTCCTGTGCAGGTCCACGTCGGCCGCGTGTATCGTGTTTTCGTTCTGTTTTGTCTCGTGTTTTAATATGTGTTAAATTATTTAAGTATTTTTGTTGTTATGTTTGTGTTGTTTTTATTATCTGACGGGATGTGCATACATCAACAAATGTATTTTTAACTTATATTCATCGAGGATCTGAAGATGACACTTAATGTGTCGAAACTCGAGTAATCCTGTTTTCGGATTTCAAAAAGCATGACGGTAGGTAATTAACCTGTTTTATAATATTTTTGTTGTTTGTATTTATGTTGATGTATTTAGGTGTTAATTTATGTTTTTGGCATTGTCTAATGAAGTATATGTTCATGTTTGTGTTCATTAATTGTTTTTTTCGTGTTTGAAATTTGTTTAATAATTTGGTAATGTGGTTGTATGGAATTGTGGTTATGTTGTTTGTGTACATGTTAATGTATATTTATGTGAGAGCTATTTGTTTTATATATATTTTCCGTTATTTGGTAGTTGATTTCACTTATTTTGATGTTCACTTCACTATTTTTTTCACTATACACTTTTGTTTTTGCATTTGTTTTATAACCTCACTTTTCGTTTTTTTTTTTTTCTCACTGTAGGCTTATTTACCTTGTATGGTTATATTAATTTAGTCACTTTTTGCTACAGTCCGTTTCTTGATATATATAATACATTTAATATTTATAATTAAATTTACCTCAAGATGTTATTTTTATCCTTTATTGGAACATGTTTCGGGTACTATCTTGTACACATCCTCAGCCTTCCGGTTTTTTTGTCTGGTGAAGTACATATGTTTTGTTGGTTGACTATTATTATTGTGGCTTCCTGTTGGCTTCTGGTATTTCAAATTGGTTTTATTGTGTGTGTTTGTGGTGTATGTGTTAGTTTTTTGTGTATTTTCTATGTTGAGTGCTTTGAATATTGTGCCATGTTTTGTATTGATTTGTATTTGTTCAGGTATTAGTTTGTTTTCTGTTTTATGTTTGTATATCTGTAAATTTTCCCAAATGTTCATTATGGTGCCTTTGTGTGGTATATGTTTTATTAGTGTTACATTGGTTATGTCTGGGAATTCATGTCCTGTGTTTATTGCATGTGTGGCTAAATTGGATTTATATATTTCTGGTTTTTTGTATGCATTTAGGTGTTCAAAATAACGTTTTTTCAGCTGTTTTTTTGTTTGTCCTATGTAACATTTATTGCAATCTTGGCATTCAATTTTGTATATGCCGTTAGTTGTTGTATTATCTATGTTGTGTGAGCTATTTAGATTTTGTAATTTATTTTTATTAGTTTTGTATGCTATTTTTATATCTGTGTTTTTAAATAGTTTTGTTAGTTTTGTCATTTTATTATGTATGTATGTGAATGTGGCCCATTTTGTTGTTGTTGTTATTATTTATGTGTTGTTCAGTTTGATTTATTCTTAATTGCAGTTTTTATTTTATATTTGATTTTATTTTCTATTTTGATCACAGTATTTTTATTGTATCCATTTTCATAACCAATTTGGTATATTATATTTCTTTCTTTGTCAGTTTCTTGTTTGTTTAGGGGAATTTTGTACATTCTGTAAAATAGCGAATAAAATGCAGCCATTTTATGTTGTGGTGGGTGGTCAGAATGTTTAGGTATAATGATGTTAGTGGAAGTTGGTTTTCTATATATTGCATATTGTATGTGGTTGTTGTATCTTGTGATGGTTATGTCTAAATAGTTGATTTTGTTATGTTTTTCTTTTTCTTCTGTGAATTGTATTTTGGGATGTATGTTATTGATTTGTTTCAGTATATTCTCTGCTTTTGTGTTTTTATTATTTGATACATATAGCCCATCATCTACATATCTTATCCATATGCCATTTGGGTCATGTGATTTTATGATATTTTGTATTTTGGTGTCTATGTGTTGTAGGAATATTTCTGCTATTATGCTTGATAATGGTGATCCCATTGCTAAACCTTCTTTCTGTTGATAAATTTTGCTATTAAATTCAAAGTAATTTTGTTTTAGTATTAGTTGGAGACTATTTTTTATTTCGGTTATATATTGTTTGTTTTCATTTTGTTCTTTAAGTTTGTTTATTATTATGTCAATTGTTTCTTCTACTGGGATGTTGGTGTACATTTTTGTTATGTCATATGATGTGAAAAATGTATTTTCATTTATATTTATTGTTTTTAGTTTGTCTATTAATTCGTATGTATTTTTTATGTTATGATGGTTATTTGTTAGATGGTTGTTTTTTAGTTTTTGTGCTATTATTTTTGCTATTTTGTATGTAGGAGCTTTTTTGAAATTGATTAATGGACGTATTGGGTTGTTTAATTTGTGTATTTTTATTAAGCTATTCATTTTAGGTGGTTCTGAATTATTATTTATATATATGTCTGTGTTTTTATTGTTGAATATGTTTTTAGTTGTTTTTATTAGTTTTATTGTTTGTTTAAGATAGTTTTCTGTTGGGATTTTATTTAGTTGTACGCATTTATTATTGTTGATGAAGTCTTCGGTTTTTTTTATGTAGTCTGCTTTATCAATGATTACTGTTGCTTGACTTTTGTCTGCTTTAGTTATTATTAAATTATTGTTCTTTACTTTATTTTTAATTTCTTTTATTGTTTTTCTTTTGTTTATCTTTGTTTTTCATTTCGCTAGTGATTATTTTTTTAATTATGTGTTGCTTCTGTTCTTTTTTCTTCTTGTATATTGTCTTTTATTAGGTTAATGGCAAATTCTGTTTCTACTATTAAATTTTCTAGATTTTTGTTTGTATTTTGAGTTATGTTAGTTTTTGACATATTGTTTAAATATTCTGTTTCTTTTTTGTTAAATTATGTATTGCTAAGGTTAATGGTTCGAGGGTAAAATGTGTGTTTATTTTTGTTTTTTTGTTCTTGATTTTTGTTTTGTTGTTTTAATGTGTTAAGTTTTTTGTTGATTGTATAAGTTTTTTTGTTTTTTTCAAAACTTATTTTATTTTCTATGTTATTGTATTTATTATTCCAAGTGATTGGATGTAATAAACTTGTTACCTCTAAGTGTAGTTTGTATATGTCTAGTGTTATGCTATTTTTCTTACTGTATAATTGATTGATTTCGTTTTGTATCCATAGCCTTTGTGCTTGTTTTTTGTGCTGTCATATTTTTGTTGTTTGTATTTATGTTGATGTATTTAGGTGTTAATTTATGTTTTTGGCATTGTCTATTGAAGTATATGTTCATGTTTGTGTTCATTAATTGTTTTTTCGTTTTTGAAATTTGTTTAATAATTTGGTAATGTGGTTGTATGGAATTGTGGTTATGTTGTTTGTGTACATGTTAATGTATATTTATGTGAGAGGTATTTGTTTTATATATATTTTCCGTTATTTGGTAGTTGATTTCACTTATTTTGATGTTCACTTCACTATTTTTTTCACTATACACTTTTGTTTTTGCTTTTGTTTTATAACCTCACTTTTCGTTTTTTTTTTTTTCTCACTGTAGGCTTATTTACCTTGTATGGTTATATTAATTTAGTCACTTTTTGTTACAGTCCGTTTCTTGATATATATAATACATTTAATATTTATAATTAAATTTACCTCAAGATGTTATTTTTATCCTTTATGGGAACATGTTTCGGGTACTATCTTGTACCCATCCTCAGCCTTCCGGTTTTTTTGTCTGGTGAAGTGCATATGTTTTGTTGGTTGACTATTATTATTGTGGCTTCCTGTTGGCTTCTGGTATTTCAAATTGGTTTTATTGTGTGTGTTTGTGGTGTATGTGTTAGTTTTTTGTGTATTTTCTATGTTGAGTGCTTTGAATATTGTGTCATGTTTTGTATTGATTTGTATTTGTTCAGGTATTAGTTTGTTTTTTGTTTTATGTTTGTATATCTGTAAATTTTCCCAAATGTTCATTATGGTGCCTTTGTGTGGTATATGTTTTATTAGTGTTACATTGGTTATGTCTGCGAATTCGTGTCCTGTGTTTATTGCATGTGTGGCTAAATTGGATTTATATATTTCTGGTTTTTTGTATGCATTTAGGTGTTCAAAATAACGTTTTTTCAGCTGTTTTTTTGTTTGTCCTATGTAACATTTATTGCAATCTTGGCATTCAATTTTGTATATGCCGTTAGTTGTTGTATTATCTATGTTGTGTGAGCTATTTAGATTTTGTAATTTATTTTTATTAGTTTTGTATGCTATTTTTATATCTGTTTTATCTGCTATTTTTATAAAACCAGCACAAAGGCTATGGATACAAAACAAAATCAGTCAATTATACAATAAGAAAAATAGCATAACACTAGACATATACAAACTACACTTAGAGGTAACAAGTTTATTACATCCAATCACTTGGAATAATAAATACAATAACATAGAAAATAAAATAAGTTTTGAAAAAAACAAAAAAACTTATACAATCAACAAAAAACTTAACACATTAAAACAACAAAACAAAAATCAAGAACAAAAAAACAAAAATAAACACACATTTTACCCTCGAACCATTAACCTTAGCAATACAGAATTTAACAAAAAAGAAACAGAATATTTAAACAATATGTCAAAAACTAACATAACTCAAAATACAAACAAAAATCTAGAAAATTTAATAGTAGAAACAGAATTTGCCATTAACCTAATAAAAGACAATATACAAGAAGAAAAAAGAACAGAAGCGACACATGTAATTAAAAAAATAATCACTAGCGAAATGAAAAACAAAGATAAACAAAAGAAAAACAATAAAAGAAATTAAAAATAAAGTAAAGAACAATAATTTAATAATAACTAAAGCAGACAAAAGTCAAGCAACAGTAATCATTGATAAAGCAGACTACATAAAAAAAACCGAAGACTTCATCAACAATAATAAATGCGTACAACTAAATAAAAACCCAACAGAAAACTATCTTAAAAAAACAATAAAACTAATAAAAACAACTAAAAACATATTCAACAATAAAAACACAGACATATATATAAATAATAATCCAGAACCACCTAAAATGAATAGCTTAATAAAAATACACAAATTAAACAACCCAATACGTCCATTAATCAATTTCAAAAAAGCTCCTACATACAAAATAGCAAAAATAATAGCACAAAAACTAAAAAACAACCATCTAACAAATAACCATCATAACATAAAAAATACATACGAATTAATAGACAAACTAAAAACAATAAATATAAATGAAAATACATTTTTCACATCATATGACATAACAAACATGTACACCAACATCCCAGTAGAAGAAACAATTGACATAATAATAAACAAACTTAAAGAACAAAATGAAAACAAACAATATATAACCGAAATAAAAAATAGTCTCCAACTAATACTAAAACAAAATTACTTTGAATTTAATAGCAAAATTTATCAACAGAAAGAAGGTTTAGCAATGGGATCACCATTATCAAGCATAATAGCAGAAATATTCCTACAACACATAGACACCAAAATACAAAATATCATAAAATCACATGACGCAAATGGCATATGGATAAGATATGTAGATGATGGACTATATGTATCAAATAACAAAAACACAAATGCAGAGAACATACTGAAACAAATCAATAACATACATCCCAAAATACAATTCACAGAAGAAAAAGAAAAACATAACAAAATCAACTATTTAGACATAACCATCACAAGATACAACAACCACATACAATATGCAATATATAGAAAACCAACTTCCACTAACATCATTATACCTAACCATTCTGACCACCCACCACAACATAAAATGGCTGCATTTTATTCGCTATTTTACAGAATGTACAAAATTCCCCTAAACAAACAAGAAACTGACAAAGAAAGAAATATAATATACCAAATTGGTTATGAAAATGGATACAATAAAAATACTGTGATCAAAATAGAAAATAAAATCAAATATAAAATAAAAACTGAACAATTAAGAATAAATCAAACTGAACAACACATAAATAATAACAACAACAAAAAATGGGCCACATTCACATACATAAATAATAAAATGACAAAACTAACAAAACTATTTAAAAACACAGATATAAAAATAGCATACAAAACTAATAAAAATAAATTACAAAATCTAAATAGCTCACACAACATAGATAATACAACAACTAACGGCATATACAAAATTGAATGCCAAGATTGCAATAAATGTTACATAGGACAAACAAAAAAACAGCTGAAAAAACGTTATTTTGAACACCTAAATGCATACAAAAAACCAGAAATATATAAATCCAATTTAGCCACACATGCAATAAACACAGGACATGAATTCCCAGACATAACCAATGTAACACTAATAAAACATATACCACACAAAGGCACCATAATGAACATTTGGGAAAATTTACAGATATACAAACATAAAACAGAAAACAAACTAATACCTGAACAAATACAAATCAGTACAAAACATGACACAATATTCAAAGCACTCGACATAGAAAATACACAAAAAACTAACACATACACCACAAACACACACAATAAAACCAATTTGAAATACCAGAAGCCAACAGGAAGCCACAATAATAATAGTCAACCAACAAAACATATGTACTTCACCAGACAAAAAAACCGGAAGGCTGAGGATGGGTACAAGATAGTACCCGAAACATGTTCCAATAAAGGATAAAAATAACATCTTGAGGTAAATTTAATTATAAATATTAAATGCATTATATATATCAAGAAACGGACTGTAGCAAAAAGTGACTAAATATATATATATATATATATATATATATATATATATATATTCTATAATTGACATAATACATGACGTTTGACATAACATGGAGTTATTAGTCAAGAGAAGAGAACACAATTTGGGTTGACCTGAGAAAAATTAAAAAAGCATAGGAATTTTTTTATTGTTACCTTTAAAAAATTATTGTTCTGTAGTGCCCAGACCCCCCAAGCTTAAATCCCAAACTTTTACAATTCTTTCTAAAAGCTGAGACGCAGGAGTTCTCTTACACAAATTGTTCGGTATCTTTCCACTTCAATCATTGCCAATTTTAATACGACAACTACCCAGCTGGATACAGGTGTACATCTTGTGGCTAATTAACATACCTGTGGTTGTCAGTAAAATCCAGAACCGCACCCGCTTCCTTTTTTTGACAAGCGTTAACGCTCCTAGCTGACCAACACCCATCGATAACCTCTTTTACTTATGTCAATTACTAAACTTTCCGTAAACAACTACAAGGGTGCACGTGGAGACTTTCAACCCCAGATTCCCATAAATACACGAGTTCTGCCAGCGAAAATCATCACTCAATCACACACAACAGTCACGACACTTGACCAGTGCGCTCATTCTGACGGTTCGTTCTATCATTGAGCCAGACTACCTATCTACCATCGGCTAACTCCTAGACTTCAACTTTGGCGAGTAACTTATTTGCAGACCTATTTAATTAAATACATATCTTGTAAAATTTCAAAGTTATTAAATAAACTTAGAGTCTTCTCTTAAAATGTGAACAGAGTCAATACATGGTTGTTTACCAACTCGATTGTTTACTTGATCAACTACAGTGTCAAATTACACATTTGTGAAGGAACCAAAATATAGTTGTTTAAAGTATGCTTGTTTAATCAACAGTTAATTTAAACTATTGTACAAGATTTGTTCAGGTAATTGATCACACAAATAAAATGAGTATAGAGCAATCTAATCTAAGTTAATTAACACCTAGTACCACACCTGCTCTCTATCCCGACATATTTTGGTGTCATACATCTAGGATAGTACTTAATATTAATTTTGTACTTTTGTATGTTAACTCTTTTACAGGGTTAGACGTACCTACTGTTGTCATGGTAGTAAAGCTTGCATGTGAGTCTTTGTTTGAGAATGATGTCGCTTTACAGAAATTTGTAAGTGATAAATGAATCCGAGGGAGATTTGTAGCTATTCTGGGGTTGGTTAGATATAATAGTAGTAGATTCAAAGAAGCTAGCTATATTTATTGTCAAGGATATCCGCTACAACCACATAGATCAGACAAGTTTTATCAAAATTTAGATGAGTGGTTGGCAGCAATCAATAAAGAACTAAAAGAAAAAGAGAAGGGTAAAGGTGTGGTACTGGTATTTATTTCTGGTGGACATAAACGGGACCTTTTGAATTACAAGTAGAAATTGTCAGTGATTCTACTTAATGGTACTAGTTGTTTAAGCTGAATTTTTGCAATCTGTGTATTTTTAGCTGTTTATGGGTAGTAAGAAAACTAAAATTAGTGAACAGAACGAACAGTGTAGGTATATAGACGAGGTATATGGACCTTTCGGTGCTAGCTGTAATAGCACATCAAATGTAAGTGTATGTCCTTCTTTAAGTCCAGAATTGTTTATGAAAGTAAGCACTAGAGTAGGTGTAATTACTGTCTATTACGCACACATGAAGCAAACTTTACCATGTACAGTGCCTTCAATTGCGAAAACCAAAGCACATATTTATGACGAACCTAAAAATTAATGACAAGCCTATCTGCAATTTACTACTTGCCTATTAGTGACCCTGATGATTTATTAGAAGATTGTAAAACTTTGTTAAAAAACTTATTGCAGAGAATAGTTAAAAAATATATAAACGGGTTTAGTAATTATACTAATGAACCTAATGTTGTGAAGGTTAACATAATAAAGATAGAAATTGAGTTTAAATGTAATTAAATGAGTATTTGGGAATTTCTGTGTTCTGTCGTCTTGGGAATTGTACTCGTAATAGTTGCTCTCTGTACTGTATTGTTTCACGTTGGTTACAAAAGCTTGTATTGCTATTTGAACACAACCTTGTGGAAACAGCACTATACTAAGTATAAATGTAGTAGCATAAAAATGACAGACAAAGCTAAGCAGGCTGCCGCATCTATGGCTACACCCATTGTAAAAGATTTGTCACTGGTGAATTTAATTGAAAGTTATCGGGGACATAGTCCAGTTTGGAGTAGTCGGGAATTGGAGCTAGGAGGATAAAATTATCATAGTTGCTATCAAGCTATGCGGTCCAGCCTCACTGTATTGTAACTCCAATCCAGACTTCCACAAGCCGATTTGTGATATGAGGAGCTCGTAAATTTATTCCTCGAGTGATTCAAGATCAAGAAACTTTATCAGTATAATTACTCCGCACTCCAGAATGTTAGACAGCTTCGCGATGAAGGTATCAAAGCTTTTGCCGACAGATGTCGAGTATTAGCTGAAAAAAATGATCCTACAGGTGGACAACCGAGTGAACAGCACATCCTTAATGCAGAGGGTGAACGGCATATGCTGGCTCCACTTTTATTAATGGTCTACATGGTGTACTGGGACAGCAAATCAAATGTGGATTACCGAACACACTGCAAGAGGCGATACGAATTGCTGCAGAATCTGATAAGCATCATTATGAATGGGTAACATTAATGTATTTCTAACCGCAGTGACGTGTTACAAATGTCAGGGACAGGGACTGTTGGTCGACTAATTCAAATCCGAAGACATACCGCAATAATAAGGGAGATAAAACTCTGATAAATAACTGTGACCGTGAAAACAGAGTAAATAAGAGTGATACCAGTGATTATATTAATAGAAATAATAATAATAACAGAAATACCAACAGAAGTCCCAAGTAAAATGTTACTCATGTAACGAGTTGGGGCACGTTGCACGTGAATGTCGCAATAAACGGAATCCCCCAAAAGGAAAGAGTTTGTCATGGGAAAGGATGCACTCGTTGAACTGGGTAACTCAATAATAATTAAAAATTGTTCTTGTAATGAAGCTCCGTTAACCGATTTAGTTGTCTGTATCACAGCACAAAATCAGGTATGGACGTTCTTTGTCGATACCGGATCTAACGTTTCAATACTTAAGAGAGGGCTCAGTAGACATGCCATACAGAAAACTAATTTAACGGCTCAGAGAATAACGGGGGACCAGCTATCTATTATAGGTGAGCAAGACTTTTATATACAAATTGGTAATACGGCTTGTATGACAGTTCGATATAAATTTGTACTACTAAGTGGAGAATGTTTAACCATGTACAATGGGATATTGGGACTAGATGTTATCAGACAACTCAAAATTTTGCTGAATTTAGGAGAGGGATATTTGCAGTGCCAAAGTAGGTGTTGTAAAGTTGAGTTAGGCCTTTGTGAAAATCATAAAAACTTCACCAGAATGACTCATGGGCAGCAGATTGCTCTTGCCAGCTCTGATAATCCCTAAATCACAGCCTGTTTGGAGAGTAGTTAATTCTGTCTCTCAGAGTCTGCCACCAATGAGTGAGTTTATAATAAGTCACTCAGGTGACTGGATAGGTAATACTTTACCTTCCACTGTCCTAGTAGAACCTCGTGAGCTCGACGTACTCGAGGGCATATGCGTGGCTCGAGTTTTAAGTAAAGTAAATGGTCATGACAACAGTGTCATAGTAAAAGTTGTGAATTTCACCCAAGAATGAGTAGAACTGCAGAAAGGTATATTATTAGGGTCGGCAGAAGAGTACCCACAACCTGGAGATGATGTCTCAAGACACCGCTAGTGCAGCAGATGAGCATATAGGTGAAAATAGAAAAAAATGTTAATATTGCGTTCGCGTGAAATGAAATGTTAATATTCAATTTCTTGTTGCATAGAGAACATAATTTCGTATGTTAATAAAATTACACATGATGTTAATTTAAATCTGAATAACATTTCTTACATGTGTTTTCGTTAATTACAATGCCTTGTTTTATTTACAGGACTGTTTTCTCCATTGTTACGGTTATTGGCTACTCACTTCCCACACTTGTCACTTGTTGACGACTGGTTTGTAGATGAAGATGATGGTGACATCACCTTTAGAAGTGTGATGAAAATGGATAACAGCCCCCTTACAGATTTTTCAGTTTTTGAAGGTACGTGATGCTGTGGTGAAAGTTTTTTTATTATGATGTTTGTCTTAATTTATTGGTAATATTTTGAAAATTATGTATACTTTGTGTCATATTCGTTGATATCCAGGATAAAGTTAGACTAAACAAGCTCTGGCTTTGTACTAACGTCTCAAACATAGCTTAGCGTGATTCACTAAGGAAAGAATCTCACTCTTGTTATTTTCAGTACTTTTCAGTGTCTATAATACAAGAGTATAAACCTGCATTTCAAATTATTCTTATTAATAAATTTTTTATTTTATTATCTATTTCAGTAATTAGTATATATAATTATTAGTATTAGTAATTAGTGTTATCTATATCAGTCAAAATTAGTAAAAATATGACATAGCATAATGTGTAAAGTAGAGGTGGTATTAGTTTTGGGACTGGAGTAGTACCGTCTTAAGTCCACTTTTATTTTAAACATACCTTTATATTGTTATAAAACATAAGAGGCATAAACAATAAGTGGTAATTTCTTAAACATTTGGAAGCCCACAATTTTCTGTCTATTTGGTACTTGTGTTGCATGTGATGAGTGTTTGTAAGTAAAGTTTATTTTGAAAAAAAAAAAAAAAAAATTAATCATTACAGGTACTATGATATTAAGAATATAAAACAGTAATATGGATTTGTTTTTTAAAATCCTTTTCAAGAAATGTAATTATGGTAACATGTTTGATCGCTGAAATCCTTTTCATTATATACTTGTATACATTATGTAGGTCTTCGTGTAATGGCAGCATGCCCATCACAGACAGAAGCTGTTTTGCGCAAGATGTTAGATATTCCACCTACTCTGCTATGGCCATATGCGAACACAATTATACAGCACATTGTGGAGGTCATTGATCCAAGAGTGCCACGACACATTCAAGGTAATATTCTTGAATTATCATATACATAGTTGTAATATTATGTACGTTAATCTATATATTCGTACATAATTGTATGTGGCTGATAATTTGTGAAGTTTAAAGACATTTTATTGACATGTTTATTTATTTAGTTGATAAATAACCCATGTAAAAAGAAGTAATTAGTGATATACATGATTATAAATGGACAGGAGATATCAAAATGTAAAACTGACTGTAGACATAGGTGACAGAGACCGTTTTCTCCTCCTCCTCCTCCCCCCATACCCCTCCCCACGGCAGCCTCCTTTTCCTCATTTTTTGTGATGTTCTATCAGCATGTTTGGTACTCACAATGCACAGATTCTACTAGCTTGATCTCATAACATCTCATTGACCAAACTAAAAGCAGAGGAACACTTTATGTAAATCAACTGAAACTGTATATTGGCTAAAATTACTGGGAGGAGACCAGAATAACATGCAGCAGAGTGGAACATGGTTACATGGAGATAAACCAGCCACACGAGAGGTAATGTGGGCCCAGATCTCTAGTTGCACAAATTTACAGCAGTCCGCCAAAAATTAACTATATGCACAGAGCTGTCACATGAATCCACAAAAACTTAACTCCAGATCCATGCGGATAAGTAAAATAAATTACTTATTGTGTCTCAAATGAATACTTTATAAGTGGAATTAACCGTAATTGGTAGGGTTGGTTAATGTAAGGAGGTGGCCTTCCATATACTTTGTACAAGCACTGTTTTGATTGAAAATGGTTTCACTGATTGTATAGTAAAATATTGATTCTCGGTAGCACCTGATTATGAGGCATATTCCTCAAAATGCATCATGATTGACAGAAGACAAAGTCACAGGACAGATAAAATTGGTAAACAGATTTTACGTTATCTGTACATATTGTTATGACGGTCTAACTGATCATTGTGTGGTACAGTGGAAAACAAAATACTAGATACCAATTAAGTCACTAATCACCAGCTTTAGTGATCACAATTAAACAGTTTGTTATCATCAAGATAGTCTCTTACAACAAATCAAATAAAAATTGTTCACACAATAATAATGTCAAATATAATGAATTCTGCGCTATTTTCACTTTTCACTAATACACCACTTGCGACGGACTGTGCAAATCGCCCGACGTGACACTGAACTCTAAGCGGGGCAGGTATGGGCTATTTATAGTCTGCATGGTTCCATAATATGCATCTTTAGCAAACACGTTAAAATTATAGAACACCAGCGTGGCCATGGCAGAAACACACCATTGGGGGCTATTCAAGAAGCTTCTAGAATGACACCATGAACTCAGAGACATTCTGGCGTTAAGTGTCATGTACACATTACAGCTGCAGGAATAGCCGAGAAAAAAGTAGAACAACGTTCTCCAATGTACCAGAACGTTCCGTAATGGTGTAACACTTTTTTCTGCATTACATAACAATATGATTTGGATTAGTGTTATAATGTGAATAGTGTTACTCCATTACAAAACGTTCTACATGTTTCTCAGCGAGCCCAGTTGTAATGTTTATCTGTGTACATGTCAGTTAACACGTGAGACAGTGTTACATAATAACAGTGGGTCAGTCATTGGGAAGAACCTCTCTTGTACAACATCGCATTAATATCGGGGACAAGAACCTCTTTTGTACAACATCGCATTAATACCACGGACACAACACCGATACACCAACCTCCTTGAAGGCCTCCAAGCAAGAGGAAATGCCTTCTCGATTAGTACAGCACATGTTGACATAGGGAATAATTAAACCTTCGTCAAGTACTTGGTCTTCTCCGGTAGTCCTGGTAGCGGAGAAGGATGGTGGATTGTGTTTCTGCATAGACTACCGGAGGTTGAATGACGTTACAAAGAAAGACTGCTATCCATGACCTTGCGTTGACGATACATTCGACATGCTGTCTGGAGCACAGTGGTTTTCCACATTGGACCTAAAGATTGGATATTGGCAAGTGGGTCTTCATCAAGAAGACAAGGAAAAGACCGCTTTCTCAACCCCAAGTGGCTTATTCGAATTTAACGTCATGCCATTTGGACTCTGTAATCTACCGGCAACATTCGAATGATTGATGGACCTGGTACTCCGAGGCCTGACATGGAAAACGTGCCTTGTTTATTTAGATGATATCATAGTCTAACTGTTGTTGCATGCTCAACGCTCTCGAATAATTCTAGAGTTAGTATTTGTCATGTGAAGTGCTGCTGGTATAGGAATCGGAAATGTGTTTTTTAACCCTTAATTGCCCGGGTAGGCGTATAGAGTACGCCAGCCATGCAAGTTTTGCTGTAAATGAAAACCTACCAATCATCGAGGCACGGCCCCCTCAGTACCCTCCTACCAACTCCCTCCGAGCACAATGATCCGTTTGAATTTCACCAGTCTGTTATCGCAAGCCGAAGTAGTGACGTCTTTTACTTGCCGGTCGGTTTGGCATACTCCGTACGCCACCCCTCCAACTATGTCGCGGAATGAAATTGTGCGGCCTGAAGATTTCGAACGTGTTTTACGTGAACTGTCGGATGAAGAGAAGCAAAATTCAGGCGTTGACACTGACATTCAATAATCTGATATTGACGAACGTGAGATTATCGAACAGAGTGACCACAATAGTGATTCCGAAATAGATGGTGATCTTCGTCAACCACTTCCAAGGACTTCTGACGACGAGGTGAGTGATACCGATGACAACGATTTTTTTACTAAAACTATTTACAAAAAGAAGAAAGTAAGAGGAAGGGTCGGAAAGGAAATCAGTGAAATTTATAAATGGAAGAAGGGCCCTATAAAAAGTAAATTTTCGTGTATGCCTAGTAAAAATATTGTGAAACAAGTACTTCCGGCTTCCAAAGACTGTGCCGACGTGAAAGACAAAATTTCTTCTTTCTTGAAGATTATAAACTTAGACATGATTGATTCTCTAGTGAAATACACTAACATGTACGTACAGCGTAACAGAACAATGGAGGACCCTAAGAAAATCTCAAAAAATAGTGCAAAGGACACAAGCAGATCAGAAATAATGGCTGTCATTGGGATTTTATTCTTATTAGGATACAAAAAAATGTCTAAAATACATCTTGACGAAGCATGGGCTCGGGATGGCACTGGCATTGAAATATTGCAAGGGGTGATGGGGCTGAAACGATTCAGATACCTTCTAGCTTCCATAAGATTTGATGACACATCCACAAGACTTACTCGAAAAACAGCCGATAAGTTAGCCGCAATACGGGAGTTTTACGACTCTTTCAATGACAACTGTGATAAATTTTATTCGCCTGGGGATCAGCTGACGGTTGATGAAAAGTTAGAGCCATTTCGTGGCAGGTGCTCTTTCATTCAATACATTCCTAATAAGCCGGCCAAGTATGGCCTAAAAATATTTGCAGTTGTTGATTCGCAAACTTTTTATTGCTTGAAATTGGAAATGTACTGTGGCACTCAACCTCCTGGACCATATGAAGCTTCGAATGCGAGCTTGGATATCGTCAATAGGCTGATTAGCCGCTATAAAGGTTCTAACAGAAACCTGACTACCGATAACTGGTACACTAGTTATCCTTTAGCCAAATCTCTCCTCGCCAGTGGTATTACCCTCGTGGGTACACTAAAAAAGAACAAAAAAGAAATCCCTTTTCAGTTACAGCCAACGAAAACAAGAGAAGTTGGAACTTCAATTTTTTGTTTTCAAAAAGATGTCACGATGGTTTCTTACATGACCAAAAAAAATAAATGTGTAATTCTTCTCAGCACCGCACACGACGATGATAAAATTGATTCAGAGACACAAAAACCAAAAATAATCATGGACTATAATAAGTTCAAAGGTGGAGTGGATGTAGTAGACCAACTGGGTGGCAACTACACCGTAGCCCGTAAAACAAAGAGATGGACGATGGCAACTTTTTTTGCGCTTCAAAACGTGGCAGGCATAAATGCACAAATCCTTTTGAATTTCTCTGAACCCAGTGCTTCTCCCAAGTTTAGAAGAATATTTTTGAAAAACTTAGCGACGTCTCTTATGAAGCCACACCTTCAAGATCGTGCAAACTTACGAAGCCTGCCTGTGCATTCAAAAGCAATAATTCGTAGAGTGCTTTCTTCGGACGGAATAAACGAGGAGCAGGAAATACAACCACCCGCAAAAAAGGGAAAAGGACGATGCACTTCATGCGGAAGAGCAAAAAACAACTACACTACGATTAGTTGCTCAGAATGTTCTGCTTTTACATGCAAAACTCATTTGGTGAAAACAGTTTATCTCTGCAGAACATGTGCCAATAAAAATGAACTGGATGACGAAGATTAAGTTTTTGACAATAATTACTGAAAACGTTGTTTGTGCTTTTGTTTTTATTTTTGAAATGTTGTTTGAAACTTTTTGTAAGGAAAAAAAAAATATATATATATATATATGTAGGACAGCCATTTCCTCTTTCATATTTCGTTTCAATAAACGCATATAATTACCCGCATCTTTTTTTTTATTATTTCGCTTTTTTAATGTTATCACGTTCACTTCGTTGTGCAAAAAAAACATGTTCTCTTGGTAGTGTTCTGTTTGTTGCGGCTTATCTCAACGGCTTAGTTCGTTTGTTTACAAACAATAATTACAATTTTGTTTATAACCAAGATAATTACATTGAAGGACAAAGAAATAATATTATGAAACGAAAAACGTTCTAGAGCAGAGAAAAATAAATTGTTTTATTTTCTGGAGCTGAATTACTTGGAACTGTTATCAAAATGACACACGGTGTGTCATTCACAGTCAACGTGTTAAAAAATTACAACCAGTTGATGATAATTTGGTGGGACAGACCAACAAATGGACTGGCGTACTCAGTACTCGGTACGCCGCCCGGGCAAAATTGTATCGCCAAACCGCCCGGGCAATTAAGGGTTAAATGAAGAAGTGGACTGTATGAATCTGAGTTAACTAGCCGTTTATTGAAGAATCATATAATGAAGCGCATGGCCCATGCAATTACGTATGGCGTACATTGCCAAGATTAATGCCGATAGAAGAAAGAAAAATTGTATAAAGAAGTTACATTATTAAATTTCACATCACCGCGGCTAGCAAATGGAATCGAGTACTGATCGGATGAAGGCTGAGTTTTAACTAACTAACTGTAGCAGCTCGCGGTAGCGAACTGTACTTTAAGCTGATGACATAAGTGCGTGGCTGATTGCGTGCGAGTATAAACAAATACAGAGATTTAACAATAGTCATCAGGAAGACTTTCAAAGACCATAAGCTGATGACGTAAGTGCGTGGGCTGATTGCGCGCGAGTATAAACAAATACAGAGATTTAACAATAGTCATCAGGAAGACTTTCAAAGACCATTTGGAAAACCTTAAGGAGGTTCTGACTAGAATTCACGGTGCCCAACTGAAGCTGAGCCTGAAAAAGTGTTCTCTATTCCAGAAGGAAGTACAGTATCTGGGCCATCTGGTTTCGTCAGCAGGTGTTAGCATGGATCCTGAGACGTTAATTACTGATTTAACTCTATTAAAATAATAATATAATATATCAACTCCCACCTACCTGGAAGGTTCGTTTTGTTTCGGGCCAGGATCCGTTCGTACGAACGCTTGATACAAACATGTGTTTCATGGGTTCTCGAAATAATTAACTCTACACATCGTTAAGAAGAGAATTGATAATTTTAATTTTGATTAAGTCATCTAAATTTAAATATACAAAAAAATATTATCCTGCTTTACTGCATTTTACTCATGATCATTTACAACTATGGCTTACCTTATGTTTGATACTTACACAATTTGATTTAAACAAATACAGGACACAATTAGAAAACACACACAAAAAAAACAGCCCAGCTTTGCCGCTCTCACACTCATTCATTATTTATAAAGCCCTTAACATTTTAAATGAAGCCCACCCCAGCCCTTACATAAACCGTTGCCACGTGGTGAGTATGCGCACTCATAGTTTTAAGCGAAAGTTGATTGCTATCTTGCTGTAAAATACTGAGTTCACTACTCCAGATTATCGAATTGACCGCGGTCACATAAAAATTTGCTGTATTACCACTTTTTTACTGATAGATTAAGTACTTTTCTGACGAGCCTACTTAGGCCGCCCCAGCGCCAATGGTTGCGGTTAGTCGACTGGGAACGGTAATGTAACAGGTACATCTTGCTTTCTCTGGAGGGAAACTGTGGTTCACTGCCACTATGTTTTCGTCGCTGAAGCCCCAGTTGTTGTGAGCTAACCATTTTATATATGGAATAGCAGAGTTATATTCTGGATCCCAGAGTACGATATTGGCTTTGGCTCTGCTGATGTCATTAACAGTAGGCGGGGCGTTAGCAGTATTTCCGGAAAGTCTTGGAGAAGACTATGAATATTCTCGCGCTTTGGCCATCTTGAGTTCTTTACCAGCGCGTGGGTTGGCGCCCATGCTCGAGTAGTGGCGTGTGTGCACTCCCACACATGTACAGAGTTCTGCGAATTTTGAAGGGGGTAAATTCTTCGCTCGCCGCGTTACACAATAACAACTGCGTCTTACTGCTTTGTTTCACTGTTTCTTAACATCGTTCTGTTACACGGAATATAACGTTGCACAATAATTTTCATAACTTTTGACAAACCCGCACCAAAATGAAAGAAATAAAAAATATAAATGCCCCAAACTGTTAAAAATAAAAACACCCAAAATTGACACGCTACAATACCCCCTCGATGAGAATTCTGCTGTTCACGACAGAAGAAATCTCATCGACAAACCCCGAAGAGGACCGGTGAGGAACTGGTGCCAACAACCCCTTGGTTCTTAATTTCATGGGTACACGACCCCGAGATCACTGGACTTCTCCGTAAGAGATCCCAACACCGAGAAATCGAACAGACTCGCACCACAGCCCACCTCGCCTTTTAACATGCTACCCCCAAAAATCCTCAATCCCTGGCTCAACTTGTGCCAGATCCTCCACCGATATGGATCCCCTTTTTATGCAAGCTGGGCTGCCTTTAGCAAATACTGGGCTCACACACACTCACATTACATGTTGACATACCACAGAGTAAAATTGAAGAATTATCTTTTAAGATTTATAACAAATTTAAAAATTTAAAATAATATTTTATCAAAAAAATTCTCTTCATTATTTTTTTTCTTTTAAAATGACTTAAATTAAGCGTTTCTTTTACTTTAACAAATCCTTAATCTAACATGTCTTAGTCTAACAATACAGTGCAGTACAAGAAATCAGTAAACTCAACCTGGTAAATCCACACATAATAAAACAAACACTACCTAAAATATGCATTCGCTGGCAGGCGAAAAATCAAGTTTTTTTTTTTTCCAAAAAAATTAAAGTTCCCAAAAAATTTTAAAATTCAAGAAAAAATCTAATTTTATTTAAATGTTTCCCTCATATGCAAAATTATTTAAATATTGGTTTGAATTAATTAAACAAACAAATTAAAATTGACTTCCTACTATACAAGCTTAGTAGGTATATGACCCCATCAGCTGATCGAAAGTAGGTCAAGTCTAAAACCCTTGACCTACATATGTCGTAAATAAGTTCTGAAAACACATTGAACATCTGTAATGCCCTAACTTGAAATACAAAACATAATAAACTAAAACATTTAAAACAAACAAAATATTAATATAAATAATAAACAAATTGACATTTAAATTATTTAAAATAAACAATTCTTGACTTGACATTATTTTCAGTCCTATCAATTTCTGTCACTGGTTTCGAAGAAATAAAAAGTTTATATTCTTTATCATAACTCTCTCTCTTTATTCAACAATCTTACGTTAATCTACTGTGGGTGATGTAAATTATTTATTCTCATTAACTGTATTAGATCTGTATGCATATATAAACTTTACTCTCCCTATGGCTCTAATATTAATCAACTTCCACTCCCATGACACCCATCTCTATCAAAATATCTATCCCAAAACACACTAAACCCGACTTATCATTTAACTCAAAACGCCACCTTCTCTACATATATAAAAAAATACTCTCTAACTCTTTGTACATAGGATACGTGTTTCCCCCACCCCAAAAACTCAATTCCCTTATCTGGCGGCCTGGATTCTACCTAAGGCGGCCCCTTACCCACTAAAATCGATACCAATTCCCGTCCCAACCCTTGTTGCGGACTCCTACATGACACTATCCCCTAATACAAAATTGCCATCCCCAAAAATCTCGATCGCATTACCTTACTCCAAATACAACAAAATAACCTCATTAATTATAAACATAAATATATCATTCAAAACTCCACATAAATTCTCCACAACTACTGTGTCAACATCAATATTTCACAACATTCTGTTACATTACATTAACTCAAAAACAACATTACATCATATTCATCTCTACTATTTCAAATTCAACTTTGATTTTAACTTGGACAGATCTACATGTCCCACAACATATTTATCACCCACAACTATCTTTTGTTAACTCTGACAATTGTTACTTTATTTCTCCTTTATCAAATTATTTTTATCATTACTTTAAAATATCTGTAATACATCAAACATTACATTGAACATCAATTACTTAAAACATTTATAACTAATATACCAGTGACGTATTATTGCTGATCAGCTGATATCCTAACACAATGAAAATACATCTTTTACTTGAACCACTTACATGAAATATACATATTGATTTTTATTTATTCTCACTTCTCACCTCATTGTTTCCCATTTCTCTGATTCTGGTTATTTATGTTAACCTGCCAGACGATTTAATTATTGGCTTAGAAAAAAAATACACACACATAATGAAAATACATATTCTTATCAACGCCTATATCTAACGTACAACAATAAAATAATACACTTAAAATTATAGCATGTAATGAACACCTCATATTAAATATTTGAGCAGCTAGTTAATTGAACAGAGCGCAAGCATTTTTGTTTGATCAAACTTTGAATAAAAAATGTTATGTTATAAAATTTACATTCGTGACTCCTTTGCGTCACCTCCCAGCCACACACACTGTTTCAAATTATGTAAGACTGTGGCGCCTTTTCGCTTCCACAGAGACTGTATATTTTGGAGCAGGTTTTACCTCTCCGTGTCTCTGCTTCCGCTATTAAGTTTTAAACGTGGCGAACATCATCATGTTCTTGTTATAATTATACACCCTTAAGACGGATCTACCACCTGTCTTGCTACCCCAAAGCGGGCAGAGTGGCAGCCGCTGTTCCATAGTTCCGGGAGATTTCCTCTAATTGTCACCCCCCAATGAATTTCTAATATATACCAATTTCAAGTCAGCTGTGGTCAAGGGACTTGATATGACCATAGCTGGCCGCTAGCCAAAACCACGGTTAGTGCTGGTAAGGCAGTAACCGCCCGAAAAGTCGAGGAAATCTAAACTTCATTTGACTGCCTGTTACACATCAATCTCGTTATGTGCGACACGGTCGTTTAGCAATGTGTAAACTTTAATTTACACGGAAAAGGTGTGCCGCACATTTTCGCCATTTTGGCCTCCGATGGAGGTAACACTCACTGTTACCCCCAACCCTTTTCGCTATTTACGAGAGCACAGGCCACCCCCGCAATAGCAACCTAATAGCTAACTAATAAAATTTGTATATACATTATAATATAGTATTTCCATCCATAATCATTTCTCTCATTCATAATTTTCTACCATTTAACTTTCTTAAAATCTTCAAAATTCATTATTAAAAATCATTATATATCTTTCAGTTGTGATTAACATTTTTTTAATTATCCTTTTTTATTGAACAGAATTATTTCAAACATCTCCATCACACCTATAAACATTTTTATTATACATGATTATAAAATTTTTTCTACTTACAATCCATTTAACATGATATACACCCAAAACATAATCACCACCATCTCTGAAACATTTCACAAAATTTATTAGTTTAAATTAAATAATTTATCATTCATTACCAAATTTCCCACTCTCATGACATAAATTAAATTCATTAAAAAAGTTTAATTAATTAACATTCAAATAATCAATCAAAATATTGAAGCATCTCAAATTGTTTTAATTAAATTAATTACCAAAAATATAAATTATATAGTTATCGAAACAATTCCAATTAATCAATTGCTGTTTTCGAAATTAATTCTGATATTTATTTAACTTGCAAACATTTCAATATTCTTCTCACAACAATCCTCTTACGTACACACATTATCTATTTAACATTCCACCATGCACACATATAAATTCACTATATTTTATTTACAAACTCTTATTTATTTATTATTCAGTTTTTTCCGCCCTTCATTTGTCCAAATTTGCCATGTCAAGAAACCATACAACAGAATGTTTATACTGTCTTTTATTGTTTTAATAGTTTAACCTCCATCGTTCCAAATTAACCTTGGTTCTACATAACATCGTTCAATTTTATCACCACACAAATGACTGTTTTGTGTGTTGTACCCAGAAAAACTAACTTCAATCAACTTATTCAAATACTCGTTAAACCAGTCTACGTTAGGTATTTTTGTCAAGTCTCCATCATTAAATTCATTAACTATTGGGTTAATCATTTTTATTAAATCATTGTAATCGTTATCATTCACATATATTTCTAAACTTTCCTTCCATTCATCATACTTTCTATTTAAGTTATATAATTCTGTCACTTTCTCCACATACACTTCTCTGTTCAACTCTCTCTCATCACAATACCAAATCATACTTTCAACATCATTATTACAGACAGAGGGTACAAATTCAATTAAACCTTTCCTGACTTCTCCAGGAAAAATAAAAAACTTCAAAAAACAATTATTTGTAGCACACTTGTCTACACAATATATACGTGAAGGTCTTCCTTCACCCCCCATTCTACCTCGTAAACAATTTACCCTCTGTTTCATATCTATAATATAACTCTCTCTCCACTCTCTCTCTAACTCATTAACACACATTAACATCTCATAATCACATTCTACAAACTCCTCAGTACTCTCAGATATTACCTTATTACTCTCATTATTTTCAACAACATCATTATTATTTATTAATTCTTTACCCAATACAACATTGTCATTACAACTTTCGTTTGTATTACTCGTACTTGATTCTACTTTATTCAAACTATTTCTTGTCATTTTATCGGCATTTTCAAGACATACATTCTTGTCTTGTATACTATTTATCAACTCATCAAATTTTATATTTATATTCTGTTGCAATTGAACATTCTGGTCTTTAATTTCTTTAAAATTAATCTCGTTTTGAACATTCTGCTGTTCGCATTTTATTTTCTGTTCATTAAAATCATTAGTTAATTGATCTAATTTGTTGTTAAAGTCACTTTTCATATTATTTAAAATTATTTCATTGTTATCAAAGCGTTTATCATTATCATCAAAACGACTATTTATATCGCTACTCATTCCATTAAATTTGGTCTCAAAATTACTATTCATTCTTTCGAATTGACTGAGCATAATACTCATCATATCTGTTTCCTCGGATTGTTTATTTATCTTAGTTGAAACTGGGGTCAACTGAACCCCCGAGTCAACATCTGTTTCGCTTAGTCGTGTTTGAGTCGCAAACGGAGTGGAATGAACTATTACATTACTGCCGACAGCTGTTTCTGTAACAGCACTCGACCCCCCCTCCCGTCAGCATACCACTTTCATCCAGCGATTGCGACTCAAGGTCACTTTCGCTCATAATTGAATTTATTATACTACTTTTTTCTGTATTCTCGGACATTTTTACTTTTTATACTCTATACTTGTGTACAAATATAATATAATCAATGTAATGTATTACATAACCAATTTTGCGTTAATCACGTATTTTTGTTTTATTCCGCTAACCCCAAAAACATGTTTGTATCTTTACTGTAGGTACGGTTTTTAACATTTTAATTACCAAAAACTGTCCCTGTTAACGGAAGCCATTGAGACGTTATTTACTGATTTAACTCTATTAAAATAATAATATAATATATCAACTCCCACCTACCTGGAAGGTTCGTTTTGTTTCGGGCCAGGATCCGTTCGTACGAACGCTTGATACAAACATGTGTTTCATGGGTTCTCGAAATAATTAACTCTACACATCGTTAAGAAGAGAATTGATAATTTTAATTTTGATTAAGTCATCTAAATTTAAATATACAAAAAAATATTATCCTGCTTTACTGCATTTTACTCATGATCATTTACAACTATGGCTTACCTTATGTTTGATACTTACACAATTTGATTTAAACAAATACAGGACACAATTAGAAAACACACACAAAAAAAACAGCCCAGCTTTGCTGCTCTCACACTCATTCATTATTTATAAAGCCCTTAACATTTTAAATGAAGCCCACCCCAGCCCTTACATAAACCGTTGCCACGTGGTGAGTACGCGCACTCATAGTTTTAAGCGAAAGTTGATTGCTATCTTGCTGTAAAATACTGAGTTCACTACTCCAGATTATCGAATTGACCGCGGTCACATAAAAATTTGCTGTATTACCACTTTTTTACTGATAGATTAAGTACTTTTCTGACGAGCCTACTTAGGCCGCCCCAGCGCCAATGGTTGCGGTTAGTCGACTGGGAACGGTAATGTAACAGGTACATCTTGCTTTCTCTGGAGGGAAACTGTGGTTCACTGCCACTATGTTTTCGTCGCTGAAGCCCCAGTTGTTGTGAGCTAACCATTTTATATATGGAATAGCAGAGTTATATTCTGGATCCCAGAGTACGATATTGGCTTTAGCTCTGCTGATGTCATTAACAGTAGGCGAGGCGTTAGCAGTATTTCCGGAAAGTCTTGGAGAAGACTATGAATATTCTCGCGCTTTGGCCATCTTGAGTTCTTTACCAGCGCGTGGGTTGGCGCCCATGCTCGAGTAGTGGCGTGTGTGCACTCCCACACATGTACAGAGTTCTGCGAATTTTGAAGGGGGTAAATTCTTCGCTCGCCGCGTTACACAATAACAACTGCGTCTTACTGCTTTGTTTCACTGTTTCTTAACATCGTTCTGTTACACGGAATATAACGTTGCACAATAATTTTCATAACTTTTGACAAACCCGCACCAAAATGAAAGAAATAAAAAATATAAATGCCCCAAACTGTTAAAAATAAAAACACCCAAAATTGACACGCTACAATACCCCCTTGATGAGAATTCTGCTGTTCACGACAGAAGAAATCTCATCGACAAACCCCGAAGAGGACCGGTGAGGAACTGGTGCCAACAACCCCTTGGTTCTTAATTTCATGGGTACACGACCCCCCTGGCTCAGCGACTATGGACTCATCTGAACGAGATCACTGGACTTCTCCGTAAGAGATCCCAACACCGAGAAATCGAACAGACTCGCACCACAGCCCACCTCGCCTTTTAACATGCTACCCCCAAAAATCCTCAATCCCTGGCTCAACTTGTGCCAGATCCTCCACCGATATGGATCCCCTTTTTATGCAAGCTGGGCTGCCTTTAGCAAATACTGGGCTCACACACACTCACATTACATGTTGACATACCACATAGTAAAATTGAAGAATTATCTTTTAAGATTTATAACAAATTTAAAAATTTAAAATAATATTTTATCAAAAAAATTCTCTTCATTATTTTTTTTTCTTTTAAAATGACTTAAATTAAGCGTTTCTTCTACTTTAACAAATCCTTAATCTAACATGTCTTAGTCTAACAATACAGTGCAGTACAAGAAATCAGTAAACTCAACCTGGTAAATCCACACATAATAAAACAAACACTACCTAAAATATGCATTCGCTGGCAGGCGAAAAATCAAGTTTTTTTTTCCAAAAAAATTAAAGTTCCCAAAAAATTTTAAAATTCAAGAAAAAATCTAATTTTATTTAAATGTTTCCCTCATATGCAAAATTATTTAAATATTGGTTTGAATTAATTAAACAAACAAATTAAAATTGACTTCCTACTATACAAGCTTAGTAGGTATATGACCCCATCAGCTGATCGAAAGTAGGTCAAGTCTAAAACCCTTGACCTACATATGTCGTAAATAAGTTCTGAAAACACATTGAACATCTGTAATACCCTAACTTGAAATACAAAACATAATAAACTAAAACATTTAAAACAAACAAAATATTAATATAAATAATAAACAAATTGACATTTAAATTATTTAAAATAAACAATTCTTGACTTGACATTATTTTCAGTCCTATCAATTTCTGTCACTGGTTTCGAAGAAATAAAAAGTTTATATTCTTTATCATAACTCTCTCTCTTTATTCAACAATCTTACGTTAATCTACTGTGGGTGATGTAAATTATTTATTCTCATTAACTGTATTAGATCTGTATGCATATATAAACTTTACTCTCCCTATGGCTCTAATATTAATCAACTTCCACTCCCATGACACCCATCTCTATCAAAATATCTATCCCAAAACACACTAAACCCGACTTATCATTTAACTCAAAACGCCACCTTCTCTACATATATAAAAAAATACTCTCTAACTCTTTGTACATAGGATACGTGTTTCCCCCACCCCAAAAACTCAATTCCCTTATCTGGCGGCCTGGATTCTACCTAAGGCGGCCCCTTACCCACTAAAATCGATACCAATTCCCGTCCCAACCCTTGTTGCGGACTCCTACATGACACTATCCCCTAATACAAAATTGCCATCCCCAAAAATCTCGATCGCATTACCTTACTCCAAATACAACAAAATAACCTCATTAATTATAAACATAAATATATCATTCAAAACTCCACATAAATTCTCCACAACTACTGTGTCAACATCAATATTTCACAACATTCTGTTACATTACATTAACTCAAAAACAACATTACATCATATTCATCTCTACTATTTCAAATTCAACTTTGATTTTAACTTGGACAGATCTACATGTCCCACAACATATTTATCACCCACAACTATCTTTTGTTAACTCTGACAATTGTTACTTTATTTCTCCTTTATCAAATTATTTTTATCATTACTTTAAAATATCTGTAATACATCAAACATTACATTGAACATCAATTACTTAAAACATTTATAACTAATATACCAGTGACGTATTATTGCTGATCAGCTGATATCCTAACACAATGAAAATACATCTTTTACTTGAACCACTTACATGAAATATACATATTGATTTTTATTTATTCTCACTTCTCACCTCATTGTTTCCCATTTCTCCCATTTCTCTGATTCTGGTTATTTATGTTAACCTGCCAGACGATTTAATTATTGGCTTAGAAAAAAAATACACACACATAATGAAAATACATATTCTTATCAACGCCTATATCTAACGTACAACAATAAAATAATACACTTAAAATTATAGCATGTAATGAACACCTCATATTAAATATTTGAGCAGCTAGTTAATTGAACAGAGCGCAAGCATTTTTGTTTGATCAAACTTTGAATAAAAAATGTTATGTTATAAAATTTACATTCGTGACTCCTTTGCGTCACCTCCCAGCCACACACACTGTTTCAAATTATGTAAGACTGTGGCGCCTTTTCGCTTCCACAGAGACTGTATATTTTGGAGCAGGTTTTACCTCTCCGTGTCTCTGCTTCCGCTATTAAGTTTTAAACGTGGCGAACATCATCATGTTCTTGTTATAATTATACACCCTTAAGACGGATCTACCACCTGTCTTGCTACCCCAAAGCGGGCAGAGTGGCAGCCGCTGTTCCATAGTTCCGGGAGATTTCCTCTAATTGTCACCCCCCAATGAATTTCTAATATATACCAATTCCAAGTCAGCTGTGGTCAAGGGACTTGATATGACCATAGCTGGCCGCTAGCCAAAACCACGGTTAGTGCTGGTAAGGCAGTAACCGCCCGAAAAGTCGAGGAAATCTAAACTTCATTTGACTGCCTGTTACACATCAATCTCGTTATGTGCGACACGGTCGTTTAGCAATGTGTAAACTTTAATTTACACGGAAAAGGTGTGCCGCACATTTTCGCCTCCGATGGAGGTAACACTCACTGTTACCCCCAACCCTTTTCGCTATTTACGAGAGCACAGGCCACCCCCGCAATAGCAACCTAATAGCTAACTAATAAAATTTGTATATACATTATAATATAGTATTTCCATCCATAATCATTTCTCTCATTCATAATTTTCTACCATTTAACTTTCTTAAAATCTTCAAAATTCATTATTAAAAATCATTATATATCTTTCAGTTGTGATTAACATTTTTTTAATTATCCTTTTTTATTGAACAGAATTATTTCAAACATCTCCATCACACCTATAAACATTTTTATTATACATGATTATAAAATTTTTTCTACTTACAATCCATTTAACATGATATACACCCAAAACATAATCACCACCATCTCTGAAACATTTCACAAAATTTATTAGTTTAAATTAAATAATTTATCATTCATTACCAAATTTCCCACTCTCATGACATAAATTAAATTCATTAAAAAAGTTTAATTAATTAACATTCAAATAATCAATCAAAATATTGAAGCATCTCAAATTGTTTTAATTAAATTAATTACCAAAAATATAAATTATATAGTTATCGAAACAATTCCAATTAATCAATTGCTGTTTTCGAAATTAATTCTGATATTTATTTAACTTGCAAACATTTCAATATTCTTCTCACAACAATCCTCTTACGTACACACATTATCTATTTAACATTCCACCATGCACACATATAAATTCACTATATTTTATTTACAAACTCTTATTTATTTATTATTCAGTTTTTTCCGCCCTTCATTTGTCCAAATTTGCCATGTCAAGAAACCATACAACAGAATGTTTATACTGTCTTTTATTGTTTTAATAGTTTAACCTCCATCGTTCCAAATTAACCTTGGTTCTACATAACATCGTTCAATTTTATCACCACACAAATGACTGTTTTGTGTGTTGTACCCAGAAAAACTAACTTCAATCAACTTATTCAAATACTTGTTAAACCAGTCTACGTTAGGTATTTTTGTCAAGTCTCCATCATTAAATTCATTAACTATTGGGTTAATCATTTTTATTAAATCATTGTAATCGTTATCATTCACATATATTTCTAAACTTTCCTTCCATTCATCATACTTTCTATTTAAGTTATATAATTCTGTCACTTTCTCCACATACACTTCTCTGTTCAACTCTCTCTCATCACAATACCAAATCATACTTTCAACATCATTATTACAGACAGAGGGTACAAATTCAATTAAACCTTTCCTGACTTCTCCAGGAAAAATAAAAAACTTCAAAAAACAATTATTTGTAGCACACTTGTCTACACAATATATACGTGAAGGTCTTCCTTCACCCCCCATTCTACCTCGTAAACAATTTACCCTCTGTTTCATATCTATAATATAACTCTCTCTCCACTCTCTCTCTAACTCATTAACACACATTAACATCTCATAATCACATTCTACAAACTCCTCAGTACTCTCAGATATTACCTTATTACTCTCATTATTTTCAACATCATTATTATTTATTAATTCTTTACCCAATACAACATTGTCATTACAACTTTCGTTTGTATTACTCGTACTTGATTCTACTTTATTCAAACTATTTCTTGTCATTTTATCGGCATTTTCAAGACATACATTCTTGTCTTGTATACTATTTATCAACTCATCAAATTTTATATTTATATTCTGTTGCAATTGAACATTCTGGTCTTTAATTTCTTTAAAATTAATCTCGTTTTGAACATTCTGCTGTTCGCATTTTATTTTCTGTTCATTAAAATCATTAGTTAATTGATCTAATTTGTTGTTAAAGTCACTTTTCATATTATTTAAAATTATTTCATTGTTATCAAAGCGTTTATCATTATCATCAAAACGACTATTTATATCGCTACTCATTCCATTAAATTTGGTCTCAAAATTACTATTCATTCTTTCGAATTGACTGAGCATAATACTCATCATATCTGTTTCCTCGGATTGTTTATTTATCTTAGTTGAAACTGGGGTCAACTGAACCCCCGAGTCAACATCTGTTTCGCTTAGTCGTGTTTGAGTCGCAAACGGAGTGGAATGAACTATTACATTACTGCCGACAGCTGTTTCTGTAACAGCACTCGACCCCCCCTCCCGTCAGCATACCACTTTCATCCAGCGATTGCGACTCAAGGTCACTTTCGCTCATAATTGAATTTATTATACTACTTTTTTCTGTATTCTCGGACATTTTTACTTTTTATACTCTATACTTGTGTACAAATATAATATAATCAATGTAATGTATTACATAACCAATTTTGCGTTAATCACGTATTTTTGTTTTATTCCGCTAACCCCAAAAACATGTTTGTATCTTTACTGTAGGTACGGTTTTTAACATTTTAATTACCAAAAACTGTCCCTGTTAACGAAAGCCATTGAGACGTTATTTACTGATTTAACTCTATTAAAATAATAATATAATATATCAACTCCCACCTACCTGGAAGGTTCGTTTTGTTTCGGGCCAGGATCCGTTCGTACGAACGCTTGATACAAACATGTGTTTCATGGGTTCTCGAAATAATTAACTCTACACATCGTTAAGAAGAGAATTGATAATTTTAATTTTGATTAAGTCATCTAAATTTAAATATACAAAAAAATATTATCCTGCTTTACTGCATTTTACTCATGATCATTTACAACTATGGCTTACCTTATGTTTGATACTTACACAATTTGATTTAAACAAATACAGGACACAATTAGAAAACACACACAAAAAAAACAGCCCAGCTTTGCTGCTCTCACACTCATTCATTATTTATAAAGCCCTTAACATTTTAAATGAAGCCCACCCCAGCCCTTACATAAACCGTTGCCACGTGGTGAGTACGCGCACTCATAGTTTTAAGCGAAAGTTGATTGCTATCTTGCTGTAAAATACTGAGTTCACTACTCCAGATTATCGAATTGACCGCGGTCACATAAAAATTTGCTGTATTACCACTTTTTTACTGATAGATTAAGTACTTTTCTGACGAGCCTACTTAGGCCGCCCCAGCGCCAATGGTTGCGGTTAGTCGACTGGGAACGGTAATGTAACAGGTACATCTTGCTTTCTCTGGAGGGAAACTGTGGTTCACTGCCACTATGTTTTCGTCGCTGAAGCCCCAGTTGTTGTGAGCTAACCATTTTATATATGGAATAGCAGAGTTATATTCTGGATCCCAGAGTACGATATTGGCTTTGGCTCTGCTGATGTCATTAACAGTAGGCGGGGCGTTAGCAGTATTTCCGGAAAGTCTTGGAGAAGACGATGAATATTCTCGCGCTTTGGCCATCTTGAGTTCTTTACCAGCGCGTGGGTTGGCGCCCATGCTCGAGTAGTGGCGTGTGTGCACTCCCACACATGTACAGAGTTCTGCGAATTTTGAAGGGGGTAAATTCTTCGCTCGCCGCGTTACACAATAACAACTGCGTCTTACTGCTTTGTTTCACTGTTTCTTAACATCGTTCTGTTACACGGAATATAACGTTGCACAATAATTTTCATAACTTTTGACAAACCCGCACCAAAATGAAAGAAATAAAAAATATAAATGCCCCAAACTGTTAAAAATAAAAACACCCAAAATTGACACGCTACAATACCCCCTCGATGAGAATTCTGCTGTTCACGACAGAAGAAATCTCATCGACAAACCCCGAAGAGGACCGGTGAGGAACTGGTGCCAACAACCCCTTGGTTCTTAATTTCATGGGTACACGACCCCCCTGGCTCAGCGACTATGGACTCATCTGAACGAGATCACTGGACTTCTCCGTAAGAGATCCCAACACCGAGAAATCGAACAGACTCGCACCACAGCCCACCTCGCCTTTTAACATGCTACCCCCAAAAATCCTCAATCCCTGGCTCAACTTGTGCCAGATCCTCCACCGATATGGATCCCCTTTTTATGCAAGCTGGGCTGCCTTTAGCAAATACTGGGCTCACACACACTCACATTACATGTTGACATACCACATAGTAAAATTGAAGAATTATCTTTTAAGATTTATAACAAATTTAAAAATTTAAAATAATATTTTATCAAAAAAATTCTCTTCATTATTTTTTTTCTTTTAAAATGACTTAAATTAAGCGTTTCTTCTACTTTAACAAATCCTTAATCTAACATGTCTTAGTCTAACAATACAGTGCAGTACAAGAAATCAGTAAACTCAACCTGGTAAATCCACACATAATAAAACAAACACTACCTAAAATATGCATTCGCTGGCAGGCGAAAAATCAAGTTTTTTTTTTTCCAAAAAAATTAAAGTTCCCAAAAAATTTTAAAATTCAAGAAAAAATCTAATTTTATTTAAATGTTTCCCTCATATGCAAAATTATTTAAATATTGGTTTGAATTAATTAAACAAACAAATTAAAATTGACTTCCTACTATACAAGCTTAGTAGGTATATGACCCCATCAGCTGATCGAAAGTAGGTCAAGTCTAAAACCCTTGACCTACATATGTCGTAAATAAGTTCTGAAAACACATTGAACATCTGTAATACCCTAACTTGAAATACAAAACATAATAAACTAAAACATTTAAAACAAACAAAATATTAATATAAATAATAAACAAATTGACATTTAAATTATTTAAAATAAACAATTCTTGACTTGACATTATTTTCAGTCCTATCAATTTCTGTCACTGGTTTCGAAGAAATAAAAAGTTTATATTCTTTATCATAACTCTCTCTCTTTATTCAACAATCTTACGTTAATCTACTGTGGGTGATGTAAATTATTTATTCTCATTAACTGTATTAGATCTGTATGCATATATAAACTTTACTCTCCCTATGGCTCTAATATTAATCAACTTCCACTCCCATGACACCCATCTCTATCAAAATATCTATCCCAAAACACACTAAACCCGACTTATCATTTAACTCAAAACGCCACCTTCTCTACATATATAAAAAAATACTCTCTAACTCTTTGTACATAGGATACGTGTTTCCCCCACCCCAAAAACTCAATTCCCTTATCTGGCGGCCTGGATTCTACCTAAGGCGGCCCCTTACCCACTAAAATCGATACCAATTCCCGTCCCAACCCTTGTTGCGGACTCCTACATGACACTATCCCCTAATACAAAATTGCCATCCCCAAAAATCTCGATCGCATTACCTTACTCCAAATACAACAAAATAACCTCATTAATTATAAAAATAAATATATCATTCAAAACTCCACATAAATTCTCCACAACTACTGTGTCAACATCAATATTTCACAACATTCTGTTACATTACATTAACTCAAAAACAACATTACATCATATTCATCTCTACTATTTCAAATTCAACTTTGATTTTAACTTGGACAGATCTACATGTCCCACAACATATTTATCACCCACAACTATCTTTTGTTAACTCTGACAATTGTTACTTTATTTCTCCTTTATCAAATTATTTTTATCATTACTTTAAAATATCTGTAATACATCAAACATTACATTGAACATCAATTACTTAAAACATTTATAACTAATATACCAGTGACGTATTATTGCTGATCAGCTGATATCCTAACACAATGAAAATACATCTTTTACTTAAACCACTTACATGAAATATACATATTGATTTTTATTTATTCTCACTTCTCACCTCATTGTTTCCCATTTCTCTGATTCTGGTTATTTATGTTAACCTGCCAGACGATTTAATTATTGGCTTAGAAAAAAAATACACACACATAATGAAAATACATATTCTTATCAACGCCTATATCTAACGTACAACAATAAAATAATACACTTAAAATTATAGCATGTAATGAACACCTCATATTAAATATTTGAGCAGCTAGTTAATTGAACAGAGCGCAAGCATTTTTGTTTGATCAAACTTTGAATAAAAAATGTTATGTTATAAAATTTACATTCGTGACTCCTTTGCGTCACCTCCCAGCCACACACACTGTTTCAAATTATGTAAGACTGTGGCGCCTTTTCGCTTCCACAGAGACTGTATATTTTGGAGCAGGTTTTACCTCTCCGTGTCTCTGCTTCCGCTATTAAGTTTTAAACGTGGCGAACATCATCATGTTCTTGTTATAATTATACACCCTTAAGACGGATCTACCACCTGTCTTGCTACCCCAAAGCGGGCAGAGTGGCAGCCGCTGTTCCATAGTTCCGGGAGATTTCCTCTAATTGTCACCCCCCAATGAATTTCTAATATATACCAATTTCAAGTCAGCTGTGGTCAAGGGACTTGATATGACCATAGCTGGCCGCTAGCCAAAACCACGGTTAGTGCTGGTAAGGCAGTAACCGCCCGAAAAGTCGAGGAAATCTAAACTTCATTTGACTGCCTGTTACACATCAATCTCGTTATGTGCGACACGGTCGTTTAGCAATGTGTAAACTTTAATTTACACGGAAAAGGTGTGCCGCACATTTTCACCATTTTGGCCTCCGATGGAGGTAACACTCACTGTTACCCCCAACCCTTTTCGCTATTTACGAGAGCACAGGCCACCCCCGCAATAGCAACCTAATAGCTAACTAATAAAATTTGTATATACATTATAATATAGTATTTCCATCCATAATCATTTCTCTCATTCATAATTTTCTACCATTTAACTTTCTTAAAATCTTCAAAATTCATTATTAAAAATCATTATATATCTTTCAGTTGTGATTAACATTTTTTTAATTATCCTTTTTTATTGAACAGAATTATTTCAAACATCTCCATCACACCTATAAACATTTTTATTATACATGATTATAAAATTTTTTCTACTTACAATCCATTTAACATGATATACACCCAAAACATAATCACCACCATCTCTGAAACATTTCACAAAATTTATTAGTTTAAATTAAATAATTTATCATTCATTACCAAATTTCCCACTCTCATGACATAAATTAAATTCATTAAAAAAGTTTAATTAATTAACATTCAAATAATCAATCAAAATATTGAAGCATCTCAAATTGTTTTAATTAAATTAATTACCAAAAATATAAATTATATAGTTATCGAAACAATTCCAATTAATCAATTGCTGTTTTCGAAATTAATTCTGATATTTATTTAACTTGCAAACATTTCAATATTCTTCTCACAACAATCCTCTTACGTACACACATTATCTATTTAACATTCCACCATGCACACATATAAATTCACTATATTTTATTTACAAACTCTTATTTATTTATTATTCAGTTTTTTCCGCCCTTCATTTGTCCAAATTTGCCATGTCAAGAAACCATACAACAGAATGTTTATACTGTCTTTTATTGTTTTAATAGTTTAACCTCCATCGTTCCAAATTAACCTTGGTTCTACATAACATCGTTCAATTTTATCACCACACAAATGACTGTTTTGTGTGTTGTACCCAGAAAAACTAACTTCAATCAACTTATTCAAATACTTGTTAAACCAGTCTACGTTAGGTATTTTTGTCAAGTCTCCATCATTAAATTCATTAACTATTGGGTTAATCATTTTTATTAAATCATTGTAATCGTTATCATTCACATATATTTCTAAACTTTCCTTCCATTCATCATACTTTCTATTTAAGTTATATAATTCTGTCACTTTCTCCACATACACTTCTCTGTTCAACTCTCTCTCATCACAATACCAAATCATACTTTCAACATCATTATTACAGACAGAGGGTACAAATTCAATTAAACCTTTCCTGACTTCTCCAGGAAAAATAAAAAACTTCAAAAAACAATTATTTGTAGCACACTTGTCTACACAATATATACGTGAAGGTCTTCCTTCACCCCCCATTCTACCTCGTAAACAATTTACCCTCTGTTTCATATCTATAATATAACTCTCTCTCCACTCTCTCTCTAACTCATTAACACACATTAACATCTCATAATCACATTCTACAAACTCCTCAGTACTCTCAGATATTACCTTATTACTCTCATTATTTTCAACAACATCATTATTATTTATTAATTCTTTACCCAATACAACATTGTCATTACTTACAACTTTCGTTTGTATTACTCGTACTTGATTCTACTTTATTCAAACTATTTCTTGTCATTTTATCGGCATTTTCAAGACATACATTCTTGTCTTGTATACTATTTATCAACTCATCAAATTTTATATTTATATTCTGTTGCAATTGAACATTCTGGTCTTTAATTTCTTTAAAATTAATCTCGTTTTGAACATTCTGCTGTTCGCATTTTATTTTCTGTTCATTAAAATCATTAGTTAATTGATCTAATTTGTTGTTAAAGTCACTTTTCATATTATTTAAAATTATTTCATTGTTATCAAAGCGTTTATCATTATCATCAAAACGACTATTTATATCGCTACTCATTCCATTAAATTTGGTCTCAAAATTACTATTCATTCTTTCGAATTGACTGAGCATAATACTCATCATATCTGTTTCCTCGGATTGTTTATTTATCTTAGTTGAAACTGGGGTCAACTGAACCCCCGAGTCAACATCTGTTTCGCTTAGTCGTGTTTGAGTCGCAAACGGAGTGGAATGAACTATTACATTACTGCCGACAGCTGTTTCTGTAACAGCACTCGACCCCCCCTCCCGTCAGCATACCACTTTCATCCAGCGATTGCGACTCAAGGTCACTTTCGCTCATAATTGAATTTATTATACTACTTTTTTCTGTATTCTCGGACATTTTTACTTTTTATACTCTATACTTGTGTACAAATATAATATAATCAATGTAATGTATTACATAACCAATTTTGCGTTAATCACGTATTTTTGTTTTATTCCGCTAACCCCAAAAACATGTTTGTATCTTTACTGTAGGTACGGTTTTTAACATTTTAATTACCAAAAACTGTCCCTGTTAACGGAAGCCATTGAGACGTTATTTACTGATTTAACTCTATTAAAATAATAATATAATATATCAACTCCCACCTACCTGGAAGGTTCGTTTTGTTTCGGGCCAGGATCCGTTCGTACGAACGCTTGATACAAACATGTGTTTCATGGGTTCTCGAAATAATTAACTCTACACATCGTTAAGAAGAGAATTGATAATTTTAATTTTGATTAAGTCATCTAAATTTAAATATACAAAAAAATATTATCCTGCTTTACTGCATTTTACTCATGATCATTTACAACTATGGCTTACCTTATGTTTGATACTTACACAATTTGATTTAAACAAATACAGGACACAATTAGAAAACACACACAAAAAAAACAGCCCAGCTTTGCTGCTCTCACACTCATTCATTATTTATAAAGCCCTTAACATTTTAAATGAAGCCCACCCCAGCCCTTACATAAACCGTTGCCACGTGGTGAGTACGCGCACTCATAGTTTTAAGCGAAAGTTGATTGCTATCTTGCTGTAAAATACTGAGTTCACTACTCCAGATTATCGAATTGACCGCGGTCACATAAAAATTTGCTGTATTACCACTTTTTTACTGATAGATTAAGTACTTTTCTGACGAGCCTACTTAGGCCGCCCCAGCGCCAATGGTTGCGGTTAGTCGACTGGGAACGGTAATGTAACAGGTACATCTTGCTTTCTCTGGAGGGAAACTGTGGTTCACTGCCACTATGTTTTCGTCGCTGAAGCCCCAGTTGTTGTGAGCTAACCATTTTATATATGGAATAGCAGAGTTATATTCTGGATCCCAGAGTACGATATTGGCTTTGGCTCTGCTGATGTCATTAACAGTAGGCGGGGCGTTAGCAGTATTTCCGGAAAGTCTTGGAGAAGACGATGAATATTCTCGTGCTTTGGCCATCTTGAGTTCTTTACCAGCGCGTGGGTTGGCGCCCATGCTCGAGTAGTGGCGTGTGTGCACTCCCACACATGTACAGAGTTCTGCGAATTTTGAAGGGGGTAAATTCTTCGCTCGCCGCATTACACAATAACAAATGCGTCTTACTGCTTTGTTTCACTGTTTCTTAACATCGTTCTGTTACACGGAATATAACGTTGCACAATAATTTTCATAACTTTTGACAAACCCGCACCAAAATGAAAGAAATAAAAAATATAAATGCCCCAAACTGTTAAAAATAAAAACACCCAAAATTGACACGCTACAATACCCCCTCGATGAGAATTCTGCTGTTCACGACAGAAGAAATCTCATCGACAAACCCCGAAGAGGACCGGTGAGGAACTGGTGCCAACAACCCCTTGGTTCTTAATTTCATGGGTACACGACCCCCCTGGCTCAGCGACTATGGACTCATCTGAACGAGATCACTGGACTTCTCCGTAAGAGATCCCAACACCGAGAAATCGAACAGACTCGCACCACAGCCCACCTCGCCTTTTAACATGCTACCCCCAAAAATCCTCAATCCCTGGCTCAACTTGTGCCAGATCCTCCACCGATATGGATCCCCTTTTTATGCAAGCTGGGCTGCCTTTAGCAAATACTGGGCTCACACACACTCACATTACATGTTGACATACCACATAGTAAAATTGAAGAATTATCTTTTAAGATTTATAACAAATTTAAAAATTTAAAATAATATTTTATCAAAAAAATTCTCTTCATTATTTTTTTTCTTTTAAAATGACTTAAATTCAACCTTGAGATGGCGCGTACGAAGCAAACGGCACGTAAATCTACAGGAGGCAAAGCTCCTCGCAAACAGCTGGCCACGAAAGCGGCTAGGAAGAGCGCTCCAGCCACCGGCGGCGTGAAGAAGCCTCACCGTTACAGGCCAGGCACAGTTGCTCTTAGAGAAATCAGGCGTTACCAGAAGAGTACGGAACTTCTCATCCGAAAGCTGCCGTTCCAGCGTCTGGTGCGCGAAATCGCGCAAGACTTCAAGACGGACCTTCGCTTCCAGAGCTCGGCCGTGATGGCTCTGCAAGAAGCTAGCGAAGCCTACCTGGTCGGTCTTTTCGAAGACACCAACTTGTGCGCCATCCACGCCAAGAGGGTCACCATTATGCCGAAAGACATTCAGCTGGCCAGACGTATCCGCGGTGAACGCGCTTAGGCCACACCGGTCGGTCAACCCCCCCCCCCCTTCTACTTTAACAAATCCTTAATCTAACATGTCTTAGTCTAACAATACAGTGCAGTACAAGAAATCAGTAAACTCAACCTGGTAAATCCACGCATAATAAAACAAACACTACCTAAAATATGCATTCGCTGGCAGGCGAAAAATCAAGTTTTTTTTTTCCAAAAAAATTAAAGTTCCCAAAAAATTTTAAAATTCAAGAAAAAATCTAATTTTATTTAAATGTTTCCCTCATATGCAAAATTATTTAAATATTGGTTTGAATTAATTAAACAAACAAATTAAAATTGACTTCCTACTATACAAGCTTAGTAGGTATATGACCCCATCAGCTGATCGAAAGTAGGTCAAGTCTAAAACCCTTGACCTACATATGTCGTAAATAAGTTCTGAAAACACATTGAACATCTGTAATACCCTAACTTGAAATACAAAACATAATAAACTAAAACATTTAAAACAAACAAAATATTAATATAAATAATAAACAAATTGACATTTAAATTATTTAAAATAAACAATTCTTGACTTGACATTATTTTCAGTCCTATCAATTTCAGTCACTGGTTTCGAAGAAATAAAAAGTTTATATTCTTTATCATAACTCTCTCTCTTTATTCAACAATCTTACGTTAATCTACTGTGGGTGATGTAAATTATTTATTCTCATTAACTGTATTAGATCTGTATGCATATATAAACTTTACTCTCCCTATGGCTCTAATATTAATCAACTTCCACTCCCATGACACCCATCTCTATCAAAATATCTATCCCAAAACACACTAAACCCGACTTATCATTTAACTCAAAACGCCACCTTCTCTACATATATAAAAAAATACTCTCTAACTCTTTGTACATAGGATACGTGTTTCCCCCACCCCAAAAACTCAATTACCTTATCTGGCGGCCTGGATTCTACCTAAGGCGGCCCCTTACCCACTAAAATCGATACCAATTCCCGTCCCAACCCTTGTTGCGGACTCCTACATGACACTATCCCCTAATACAAAATTGCCATCCCCAAAAATCTCGATCGCATTACCTTACTCCAAATACAACAAAATAACCTCATTAATTATAAACATAAATATATCATTCAAAACTCCACATAAATTCTCCACAACTACTGTGTCAACATCAATATTTCACAACATTCTGTTACATTACATTAACTCAAAAACAACATTACATCATATTCATCTCTACTATTTCAAATTCAACTTTGATTTTAACTTGGACAGATCTACATGTCCCACAACATATTTATCACCCACAACTATCTTTTGTTAACTCTGACAATTGTTACTTTATTTCTCCTTTATCAAATTATTTTTATCATTACTTTAAAATATCTGTAATACATCAAACATTACATTGAACATCAATTACTTAAAACATTTATAACTAATATACCAGTGACGTATTATTGCTGATCAGCTGATATCCTAACACAATGAAAATACATCTTTTACTTGAACCACTTACATGAAATATACATATTGATTTTTATTTATTCTCACTTCTCACCTCATTGTTTCCCATTTCTCTGATTCTGGTTATTTATGTTAACCTGCCAGACGATTTAATTATTGGCTTAGAAAAAAAATACACACACATAATGAAAATACATATTCTTATCAACGCCTATATCTAACGTACAACAATAAAATAATACACTTAAAATTATAGCATGTAATGAACACCTCATATTAAATATTTGAGCAGCTAGTTAATTGAACAGAGCGCAAGCATTTTTGTTTGATCAAACTTTGAATAAAAAATGTTATGTTATAAAATTTACATTCGTGACTCCTTTGCGTCACCTCCCAGCCACACACACTGTTTCAAATTATGTAAGACTGTGGCGCCTTTTCGCTTCCACAGAGACTGTATATTTTGGAGCAGGTTTTACCTCTCCGTGTCTCTGCTTCCGCTATTAAGTTTTAAACGTGGCGAACATCATCATGTTCTTGTTATAATTATACACCCTTAAGACGGATCTACCACCTGTCTTGCTACCCCAAAGCGGGCAGAGTGGCAGCCGCTGTTCCATAGTTCCGGGAGATTTCCTCTAATTGTCACCCCCCAATGAATTTCTAATATATACCAATTCCAAGTCAGCTGTGGTCAAGGGACTTGATATGACCATAGCTGGCCGCTAGCCAAAACCACGGTTAGTGCTGGTAAGGCAGTAACCGCCCGAAAAGTCGAGGAAATCTAAACTTCATTTGACTGCCTGTTACACATCAATCTCGTTATGTGCGACACGGTCGTTTAGCAATGTGTAAACTTTAATTTACACGGAAAAGGTGTGCCGCACATTTTCGCCTCCGATGGAGGTAACACTCACTGTTACCCCCAACCCTTTTCGCTATTTACGAGAGCACAGGCCACCCCCGCAATAGCAACCTAATAGCTAACTAATAAAATTTGTATATACATTATAATATAGTATTTCCATCCATAATCATTTCTCTCATTCATAATTTTCTACCATTTAACTTTCTTAAAATCTTCAAAATTCATTATTAAAAATCATTATATATCTTTCAGTTGTGATTAACATTTTTTTAATTATCCTTTTTTATTGAACAGAATTATTTCAAACATCTCCATCACACCTATAAACATTTTTATTATACATGATTATAAAATTTTTTCTACTTACAATCCATTTAACATGATATACACCCAAAACATAATCACCACCATCTCTGAAACATTTCACAAAATTTATTAGTTTAAATTAAATAATTTATCATTCATTACCAAATTTCCCACTCTCATGACATAAATTAAATTCATTAAAAAAGTTTAATTAATTAACATTCAAATAATCAATCAAAATATTGAAGCATCTCAAATTGTTTTAATTAAATTAATTACCAAAAATATAAATTATATAGTTATCGAAACAATTCCAATTAATCAATTGCTGTTTTCGAAATTAATTCTGATATTTATTTAACTTGCAAACATTTCAATATTCTTCTCACAACAATCCTCTTACGTACACACATTATCTATTTAACATTCCACCATGCACACATATAAATTCACTATATTTTATTTACAAACTCTTATTTATTTATTATTCAGTTTTTTCCGCCCTTCATTTGTCCAAATTTGCCATGTCAAGAAACCATACAACAGAATGTTTATACTGTCTTTTATTGTTTTAATAGTTTAACCTCCATCGTTCCAAATTAACCTTGGTTCTACATAACATCGTTCAATTTTATCACCACACAAATGACTGTTTTGTGTGTTGTACCCAGAAAAACTAACTTCAATCAACTTATTCAAATACTTGTTAAACCAGTCTACGTTAGGTATTTTTGTCAAGTCTCCATCATTAAATTCATTAACTATTGGGTTAATCATTTTTATTAAATCATTGTAATCGTTATCATTCACATATATTTCTAAACTTTCCTTCCATTCATCATACTTTCTATTTAAGTTATATAATTCTGTCACTTTCTCCACATACACTTCTCTGTTCAACTCTCTCTCATCACAATACCAAATCATACTTTCAACATCATTATTACAGACAGAGGGTACAAATTCAATTAAACCTTTCCTGACTTCTCCAGGAAAAATAAAAAACTTCAAAAAACAATTATTTGTAGCACACTTGTCTACACAATATATACGTGAAGGTCTTCCTTCACCCCCCATTCTACCTCGTAAACAATTTACCCTCTGTTTCATATCTATAATATAACTCTCTCTCCACTCTCTCTCTAACTCATTAACACACATTAACATCTCATAATCACATTCTACAAACTCCTCAGTACTCTCAGATATTACCTTATTACTCTCATTATTTTCAACAACATCATTATTATTTATTAATTCTTTACCCAATACAACATTGTCATTACTTACAACTTTCGTTTGTATTACTCGTACTTGATTCTACTTTATTCAAACTATTTCTTGTCATTTTATCGGCATTTTCAAGACATACATTCTTGTCTTGTATACTATTTATCAACTCATCAAATTTTATATTTATATTCTGTTGCAATTGAACATTCTGGTCTTTAATTTCTTTAAAATTAATCTCGTTTTGAACATTCTGCTGTTCGCATTTTATTTTCTGTTCATTAAAATCATTAGTTAATTGATCTAATTTGTTGTTAAAGTCACTTTTCATATTATTTAAAATTATTTCATTGTTATCAAAGCGTTTATCATTATCATCAAAACGACTATTTATATCGCTACTCATTCCATTAAATTTGGTCTCAAAATTACTATTCATTCTTTCGAATTGACTGAGCATAATACTCATCATATCTGTTTCCTCGGATTGTTTATTTATCTTAGTTGAAACTGGGGTCAACTGAACCCCCGAGTCAACATCTGTTTCGCTTAGTCGTGTTTGAGTCGCAAACGGAGTGGAATGAACTATTACATTACTGCCGACAGCTGTTTCTGTAACAGCACTCGACCCCCCCTCCCGTCAGCATACCACTTTCATCCAGCGATTGCGACTCAAGGTCACTTTCGCTCATAATTGAATTTATTATACTACTTTTTTCTGTATTCTCGGACATTTTTACTTTTTATACTCTATACTTGTGTACAAATATAATATAATCAATGTAATGTATTACATAACCAATTTTGCGTTAATCACGTATTTTTGTTTTATTCCGCTAACCCCAAAAACATGTTTGTATCTTTACTGTAGGTACGGTTTTTAACATTTTAATTACCAAAAACTGTCCCTGTTAACGGAAGCCATTGAGACGTTATTTACTGATTTAACTCTATTAAAATAATAATATAATATATCAACTCCCACCTACCTGGAAGGTTCGTTTTGTTTCGGGCCAGGATCCGTTCGTACGAACGCTTGATACAAACATGTGTTTCATGGGTTCTCGAAATAATTAACTCTACACATCGTTAAGAAGAGAATTGATAATTTTAATTTTGATTAAGTCATCTAAATTTAAATATACAAAAAAATATTATCCTGCTTTACTGCATTTTACTCATGATCATTTACAACTATGGCTTACCTTATGTTTGATACTTACACAATTTGATTTAAACAAATACAGGACACAATTAGAAAACACACACAAAAAAAACAGCCCAGCTTTGCTGCTCTCACACTCATTCATTATTTATAAAGCCCTTAACATTTTAAATGAAGCCCACCCCAGCCCTTACATAAACCGTTGCCACGTGGTGAGTACGCGCACTCATAGTTTTAAGCGAAAGTTGATTGCTATCTTGCTGTAAAATACTGAGTTCACTACTCCAGATTATCGAATTGACCGCGGTCACATAAAAATTTGCTGTATTACCACTTTTTTACTGATAGATTAAGTACTTTTCTGACGAGCCTACTTAGGCCGCCCCAGCGCCAATGGTTGCGGTTAGTCGACTGGGAACGGTAATGTAACAGGTACATCTTGCTTTCTCTGGAGGGAAACTGTGGTTCACTGCCACTATGTTTTCGTCGCTGAAGCCCCAGTTGTTGTGAGCTAACCATTTTATATATGGAATAGCAGAGTTATATTCTGGATCCCAGAGTACGATATTGGCTTTGGCTCTGCTGATGTCATTAACAGTAGGCGGGGCGTTAGCAGTATTTCCGGAAAGTCTTGGAGAAGACGATGAATATTCTCGTGCTTTGGCCATCTTGAGTTCTTTACCAGCGCGTGGGTTGGCGCCCATGCTCGAGTAGTGGCGTGTGTGCACTCCCACACATGTACAGAGTTCTGCGAATTTTGAAGGGGGTAAATTCTTCGCTCGCCGCGTTACACAATAACAAATGCGTCTTACTGCTTTGTTTCACTGTTTCTTAACATCGTTCTGTTACACGGAATATAACGTTGCACAATAATTTTCATAACTTTTGACAAACCCGCACCAAAATGAAAGAAATAAAAAATATAAATGCCCCAAACTGTTAAAAATAAAAACACCCAAAATTGACACGCTACAATACCCCCTCGATGAGAATTCTGCTGTTCACGACAGAAGAAATCTCATCGACAAACCCCGAAGAGGACCGGTGAGGAACTGGTGCCAACAACCCCTTGGTTCTTAATTTCATGGGTACACGACCCCCCTGGCTCAGCGACTATGGACTCATCTGAACGAGATCACTGGACTTCTCCCTAAGAGATCCCAACACCGAGAAATCGAACAGACTCGCACCACAGCCCACCTCGCCTTTTAACATGCTACCCCCAAAAATCCTCAATCCCTGGCTCAACTTGTGCCAGATCCTCCACCGATATGGATCCCCTTTTTATGCAAGCTGGGCTGCCTTTAGCAAATACTGGGCTCACACACACTCACATTACATGTTGACATACCACATAGTAAAATTGAAGAATTATCTTTTAAGATTTATAACAAATTTAAAAATTTAAAATAATATTTTATCAAAAAAATTCTCTTCATTATTTTTTTTCTTTTAAAATGACTTAAATTAAGCGTTTCTTCTACTTTAACAAATCCTTAATCTAACATGTCTTAGTCTAACAATACAGTGCAGTACAAGAAATCAGTAAACTCAACCTGGTAAATCCACGCATAATAAAACAAACACTACCTAAAATATGCATTCGCTGGCAGGCGAAAAATCAAGTTTTTTTTTTCCAAAAAAATTAAAGTTCCCAAAAAATTTTAAAATTCAAGAAAAAATCTAATTTTATTTAAATGTTTCCCTCATATGCAAAATTATTTAAATATTGGTTTGAATTAATTAAACAAACAAATTAAAATTGACTTCCTACTATACAAGCTTAGTAGGTATATGACCCCATCAGCTGATCGAAAGTAGGTCAAGTCTAAAACCCTTGACCTACATATGTCGTAAATAAGTTCTGAAAACACATTGAACATCTGTAATACCCTAACTTGAAATACAAAACATAATAAACTAAAACATTTAAAACAAACAAAATATTAATATAAATAATAAACAAATTGACATTTAAATTATTTAAAATAAACAATTCTTGACTTGACATTATTTTCAGTCCTATCAATTTCTGTCACTGGTTTCGAAGAAATAAAAAGTTTATATTCTTTATCATAACTCTCTCTCTTTATTCAACAATCTTACGTTAATCTACTGTGGGTGATGTAAATTATTTATTCTCATTAACTGTATTAGATCTGTATGCATATATAAACTTTACTCTCCCTATGGCTCTAATATTAATCAACTTCCACTCCCATGACACCCATCTCTATCAAAATATCTATCCCAAAACACACTAAACCCGACTTATCATTTAACTCAAAACGCCACCTTCTCTACATATATAAAAAAATACTCTCTAACTCTTTGTACATAGGATACGTGTTTCCCCCACCCCAAAAACTCAATTCCCTTATCTGGCGGCCTGGATTCTACCTAAGGCGGCCCCTTACCCACTAAAATCGATACCAATTCCCGTCCCAACCCTTGTTGCGGACTCCTACATGACACTATCCCCTAATACAAAATTGCCATCCCCAAAAATCTCGATCGCATTACCTTACTCCAAATACAACAAAATAACCTCATTAATTATAAACATAAATATATCATTCAAAACTCCACATAAATTCTCCACAACTACTGTGTCAACATCAATATTTCACAACATTCTGTTACATTACATTAACTCAAAAACAACATTACATCATATTCATCTCTACTATTTCAAATTCAACTTTGATTTTAACTTGGACAGATCTACATGTCCCACAACATATTTATCACCCACAACTATCTTTTGTTAACTCTGACAATTGTTACTTTATTTCTCCTTTATCAAATTATTTTTATCATTACTTTAAAATATCTGTAATACATCAAACATTACATTGAACATCAATTACTTAAAACATTTATAACTAATATACCAGTGACGTATTATTGCTGATCAGCTGATATCCTAACACAATGAAAATACATCTTTTACTTGAACCACTTACATGAAATATACATATTGATTTTTATTTATTCTCACTTCTCACCTCATTGTTTCCCATTTCTCTGATTCTGGTTATTTATGTTAACCTGCCAGACGATTTAATTATTGGCTTAGAAAAAAAATACACACACATAATGAAAATACATATTCTTATCAACGCCTATATCTAACGTACAACAATAAAATAATACACTTAAAATTATAGCATGTAATGAACACCTCATATTAAATATTTGAGCAGCTAGTTAATTGAACAGAGCGCAAGCATTTTTGTTTGATCAAACTTTGAATAAAAAATGTTATGTTATAAAATTTACATTCGTGACTCCTTTGCGTCACCTCCCAGCCACACACACTGTTTCAAATTATGTAAGACTGTGGCGCCTTTTCGCTTCCACAGAGACTGTATATTTTGGAGCAGGTTTTACCTCTCCGTGTCTCTGCTTCCGCTATTAAGTTTTAAACGTGGCGAACATCATCATGTTCTTGTTATAATTATACACCCTTAAGACGGATCTACCACCTGTCTTGCTACCCCAAAGCGGGCAGAGTGGCAGCCGCTGTTCCATAGTTCCGGGAGATTTCCTCTAATTGTCACCCCCCAATGAATTTCTAATATATACCAATTCCAAGTCAGCTGTGGTCAAGGGACTTGATATGACCATAGCTGGCCGCTAGCCAAAACCACGGTTAGTGCTGGTAAGGCAGTAACCGCCCGAAAAGTCGAGGAAATCTAAACTTCATTTGACTGCCTGTTACACATCAATCTCGTTATGTGCGACACGGTCGTTTAGCAATGTGTAAACTTTAATTTACACGGAAAAGGTGTGCCGCACATTTTCGCCTCCGATGGAGGTAACACTCACTGTTACCCCCAACCCTTTTCGCTATTTACGAGAGCACAGGCCACCCCCGCAATAGCAACCTAATAGCTAACTAATAAAATTTGTATATACATTATAATATAGTATTTCCATCCATAATCATTTCTCTCATTCATAATTTTCTACCATTTAACTTTCTTAAAATCTTCAAAATTCATTATTAAAAATCATTATATATCTTTCAGTTGTGATTAACATTTTTTTAATTATCCTTTTTTATTGAACAGAATTATTTCAAACATCTCCATCACACCTATAAACATTTTTATTATACATGATTATAAAATTTTTTCTACTTACAATCCATTTAACATGATATACACCCAAAACATAATCACCACCATCTCTGAAACATTTCACAAAATTTATTAGTTTAAATTAAATAATTTATCATTCATTACCAAATTTCCCACTCTCATGACATAAATTAAATTCATTAAAAAAGTTTAATTAATTAACATTCAAATAATCAATCAAAATATTGAAGCATCTCAAATTGTTTTAATTAAATTAATTACCAAAAATATAAATTATATAGTTATCGAAACAATTCCAATTAATCAATTGCTGTTTTCGAAATTAATTCTGATATTTATTTAACTTGCAAACATTTCAATATTCTTCTCACAACAATCCTCTTACGTACACACATTATCTATTTAACATTCCACCATGCACACATATAAATTCACTATATTTTATTTACAAACTCTTATTTATTTATTATTCAGTTTTTTCCGCCCTTCATTTGTCCAAATTTGCCATGTCAAGAAACCATACAACAGAATGTTTATACTGTCTTTTATTGTTTTAATAGTTTAACCTCCATCGTTCCAAATTAACCTTGGTTCTACATAACATCGTTCAATTTTATCACCACACAAATGACTGTTTTGTGTGTTGTACCCAGAAAAACTAACTTCAATCAACTTATTCAAATACTTGTTAAACCAGTCTACGTTAGGTATTTTTGTCAAGTCTCCATCATTAAATTCATTAACTATTGGGTTAATCATTTTTATTAAATCATTGTAATCGTTATCATTCACATATATTTCTAAACTTTCCTTCCATTCATCATACTTTCTATTTAAGTTATATAATTCTGTCACTTTCTCCACATACACTTCTCTGTTCAACTCTCTCTCATCACAATACCAAATCATACTTTCAACATCATTATTACAGACAGAGGGTACAAATTCAATTAAACCTTTCCTGACTTCTCCAGGAAAAATAAAAAACTTCAAAAAACAATTATTTGTAGCACACTTGTCTACACAATATATACGTGAAGGTCTTCCTTCACCCCCCATTCTACCTCGTAAACAATTTACCCTCTGTTTCATATCTATAATATAACTCTCTCTCCACTCTCTCTCTAACTCATTAACACACATTAACATCTCATAATCACATTCTACAAACTCCTCAGTACTCTCAGATATTACCTTATTACTCTCATTATTTTCAACAACATCATTATTATTTATTAATTCTTTACCCAATACAACATTGTCATTACTTACAACTTTCGTTTGTATTACTCGTACTTGATTCTACTTTATTCAAACTATTTCTTGTCATTTTATCGGCATTTTCAAGACATACATTCTTGTCTTGTATACTATTTATCAACTCATCAAATTTTATATTTATATTCTGTTGCAATTGAACATTCTGGTCTTTAATTTCTTTAAAATTAATCTCGTTTTGAACATTCTGCTGTTCGCATTTTATTTTCTGTTCATTAAAATCATTAGTTAATTGATCTAATTTGTTGTTAAAGTCACTTTTCATATTATTTAAAATTATTTCATTGTTATCAAAGCGTTTATCATTATCATCAAAACGACTATTTATATCGCTACTCATTCCATTAAATTTGGTCTCAAAATTACTATTCATTCTTTCGAATTGACTGAGCATAATACTCATCATATCTGTTTCCTCGGATTGTTTATTTATCTTAGTTGAAACTGGGGTCAACTGAACCCCCGAGTCAACATCTGTTTCGCTTAGTCGTGTTTGAGTCGCAAACGGAGTGGAATGAACTATTACATTACTGCCGACAGCTGTTTCTGTAACAGCACTCGACCCCCCCTCCCGTCAGCATACCACTTTCATCCAGCGATTGCGACTCAAGGTCACTTTCGCTCATAATTGAATTTATTATACTACTTTTTTCTGTATTCTCGGACATTTTTACTTTTTATACTCTATACTTGTGTACAAATATAATATAATCAATGTAATGTATTACATAACCAATTTTGCGTTAATCACGTATTTTTGTTTTATTCCGCTAACCCCAAAAACATGTTTGTATCTTTACTGTAGGTACGGTTTTTAACATTTTAATTACCAAAAACTGTCCCTGTTAACGGAAGCCATTGAGACGTTATTTACTGATTTAACTCTATTAAAATAATAATATAATATATCAACTCCCACCTACCTGGAAGGTTCGTTTTGTTTCGGGCCAGGATCCGTTCGTACGAACGCTTGATACAAACATGTGTTTCATGGGTTCTCGAAATAATTAACTCTACACATCGTTAAGAAGAGAATTGATAATTTTAATTTTGATTAAGTCATCTAAATTTAAATATACAAAAAAATATTATCCTGCTTTACTGCATTTTACTCATGATCATTTACAACTATGGCTTACCTTATGTTTGATACTTACACAATTTGATTTAAACAAATACAGGACACAATTAGAAAACACACACAAAAAAAACAGCCCAGCTTTGCTGCTCTCACACTCATTCATTATTTATAAAGCCCTTAACATATTAAATGAAGCCCACCCCAGCCCTTACATAAACCGTTGCCACGTGGTGAGTACGCGCACTCATAGTTTTAAGCGAAAGTTGATTGCTATCTTGCTGTAAAATACTGAGTTCACTACTCCAGATTATCGAATTGACCGCGGTCACATAAAAATTTGCTGTATTACCACTTTTTTACTGATAGATTAAGTACTTTTCTGACGAGCCTACTTAGGCCGCCCCAGCGCCAATGGTTGCGGTTAGTCGACTGGGAACGGTAATGTAACAGGTACATCTTGCTTTCTCTGGAGGGAAACTGTGGTTCACTGCCACTATGTTTTCGTCGCTGAAGCCCCAGTTGTTGTGAGCTAACCATTTTATATATGGAATAGCAGAGTTATATTCTGGATCCCAGAGTACGATATTGGCTTTGGCTCTGCTGATGTCATTAACAGTAGGCGGGGCGTTAGCAGTATTTCCGGAAAGTCTTGGAGAAGACGATGAATATTCTCGTGCTTTGGCCATCTTGAGTTCTTTACCAGCGCGTGGGTTGGCGCCCATGCTCGAGTAGTGGCGTGTGTGCACTCCCACACATGTACAGAGTTCTGCGAATTTTGAAGGGGGTAAATTCTTCGCTCGCCGCGTTACACAATAACAAATGCGTCTTACTGCTTTGTTTCACTGTTTCTTAACATCGTTCTGTTACACGGAATATAACGTTGCACAATAATTTTCATAACTTTTGACAAACCCGCACCAAAATGAAAGAAATAAAAAATATAAATGCCCCAAACTGTTAAAAATAAAAACACCCAAAATTGACACGCTACAATACCCCCTCGATGAGAATTCTGCTGTTCACGACAGAAGAAATCTCATCGACAAACCCCGAAGAGGACCGGTGAGGAACTGGTGCCAACAACCCCTTGGTTCTTAATTTCATGGGTACACGACCCCCCTGGCTCAGCGACTATGGACTCATCTGAACGAGATCACTGGACTTCTCCCTAAGAGATCCCAACACCGAGAAATCGAACAGACTCGCACCACAGCCCACCTCGCCTTTTAACATGCTACCCCCAAAAATCCTCAATCCCTGGCTCAACTTGTGCCAGATCCTCCACCGATATGGATCCCCTTTTTATGCAAGCTGGGCTGCCTTTAGCAAATACTGGGCTCACACACACTCACATTACATGTTGACATACCACATAGTAAAATTGAAGAATTATCTTTTAAGATTTATAACAAATTTAAAAATTTAAAATAATATTTTATCAAAAAAATTCTCTTTATTATTTTTTTTCTTTTAAAATGACTTAAATTCAACCTTGAGATGGCGCGTACGAAGCAAACGGCACGTAAATCTACAGGAGGCAAAGCTCCTCGCAAACAGCTGGCCACGAAAGCGGCTAGGAAGAGCGCTCCAGCCACCGGCGGCGTGAAGAAGCCTCACCGTTACAGGCCAGGCACAGTTGCTCTTAGAGAAATCAGGCGTTACCAGAAGAGTACGGAACTTCTCATCCGAAAGCTGCCGTTCCAGCGTCTGGTGCGCGAAATCGTGCAAGACTTCAAGACGGACCTTCGCTTCCAGAGCTCGGCCGTGATGGCTCTGCAAGAAGCTAGCGAAGCCTACCTGGTCGGTCTTTTCGAAGACACCAACTTGTGCGCCATCCACGCCAAGAGGGTCACCATTATGCCGAAAGACATTCAGCTGGCCAGACGTATCCGCGGTGAACGCGCTTAGGCCACACCGGTCGGTCAACCCCCCCCCCTTCTACTTTAACAAATCCTTAATCTAACATGTCTTAGTCTAACAATACAGTGCAGTACAAGAAATCAGTAAACTCAACCTGGTAAATCCACGCATAATAAAACAAACACTACCTAAAATATGCATTCGCTGGCAGGCGAAAAATCAAGTTTTTTTTTCCAAAAAAATTAAAGTTCCCAAAAAATTTTAAAATTCAAGAAAAAATCTAATTTTATTTAAATGTTTCCCTCATATGCAAAATTATTTAAATATTGGTTTGAATTAATTAAACAAACAAATTAAAATTGACTTCCTACTATACAAGCTTAGTAGGTATATGACCCCATCAGCTGATCGAAAGTAGGTCAAGTCTAAAACCTACATACGTCGTAAATAAGTTCTGAAAACACATTGAACATCTGTAATACCCTAACTTGAAATACAAAACATAATAAACTAAAACATTTAAAACAAACAAAATATTAATATAAATAATAAACAAATTGACATTTAAATTATTTAAAATAAACAATTCTTGACTTGACATTATTTTCAGTCCTATCAATTTCAGTCACTGGTTTCGAAGAAATAAAAAGTTTATATTCTTTATCATAACTCTCTCTCTTTATTCAACAATCTTACGTTAATCTACTGTGGGTGATGTAAATTATTTATTCTCATTAACTGTATTAGATCTGTATGCATATATAAACTTTACTCTCCCTATGGCTCTAATATTAATCAACTTCCACTCCCATGACACCCATCTCTATCAAAATATCTATCCCAAAACACACTAAACCCGACTTATCATTTAACTCAAAACGCCACCTTCTCTACATATATAAAAAAATACTCTCTAACTCTTTGTACATAGGATACGTGTTTCCCCCACCCCAAAAACTCAATTCCCTTATCTGGCGGCCTGGATTCTACCTAAGGCGGCCCCTTACCCACTAAAATCGATACCAATTCCCGTCCCAACCCTTGTTGCGGACTCCTACATGACACTATCCCCTAATACAAAATTGCCATCCCCAAAAATCTCGATCGCATTACCTTACTCCAAATACAACAAAATAACATCATTAATTATAAACATAAATATATCATTCAAAACTCCACATAAATTCTCCACAACTACTGTGTCAACATCAATATTTCACAACATTCTGTTACATTACATTAACTCAAAAACAACATTACATCATATTCATCTCTACTATTTCAAATTCAACTTTGATTTTAACTTGGACAGATCTACATGTCCCACAACATATTTATCACCCACAACTATCTTTTGTTAACTCTGACAATTGTTACTTTATTTCTCCTTTATCAAATTATTTTTATCATTACTTTAAAATATCTGTAATACATCAAACATTACATTGAACATCAATTACTTAAAACATTTATAACTAATATACCAGTGACGTATTATTGCTGATCAGCTGATATCCTAACACAATGAAAATACATCTTTTACTTGAACCACTTACATGAAATATACATATTGATTTTTATTTATTCTCACTTCTCACCTCATTGTTTCCCATTTCTCTGATTCTGGTTATTTATGTTAACCTGCCAGACGATTTAATTATTGGCTTAGAAAAAAATACACACACATAATGAAAATACATATTCTTATCAACGCCTATATCTAACGTACAACAATAAAATAATACACTTAAAATTATAGCATGTAATGAACACCTCATATTAAATATTTGAGCAGCTAGTTAATTGAACAGAGCGCAAGCATTTTTGTTTGATCAAACTTTGAATAAAAAATGTTATGTTATAAAATTTACATTCGTGACTCCTTTGCGTCACCTCCCAGCCACACACACTGTTTCAAATTATGTAAGACTGTGGCGCCTTTTCGCTTCCACAGAGACTGTATATTTTGGAGCAGGTTTTACCTCTCCGTGTCTCTGCTTCCGCTATTAAGTTTTAAACGTGGCGAACATCATCATGTTCTTGTTATAATTATACACCCTTAAGACGGATCTACCACCTGTCTTGCTACCCCAAAGCGGGCAGAGTGGCAGCCGCTGTTCCATAGTTCCGGGAGATTTCCTCTAATTGTCACCCCCCAATGAATTTCTAATATATACCAATTTCAAGTCAGCTGTGGTCAAGGGACTTGATATGACCATAGCTGGCCGCTAGCCAAAACCACGGTTAGTGCTGGTAAGGCAGTAACCGCCCGAAAAGTCGAGGAAATCTAAACTTCATTTGACTGCCTGTTACACATCAATCTCGTTATGTGCGACACGGTCGTTTAGCAATGTGTAAACTTTAATTTACACGGAAAAGGTGTGCCGCACATTTTCACCATTTTGGCCTCCGATGGAGGTAACACTCACTGTTACCCCCAACCCTTTTCGCTATTTACGAGAGCACAGGCCACCCCCGCAATAGCAACCTAATAGCTAACTAATAAAATTTGTATATACATTATAATATAGTATTTCCATCCATAATCATTTCTCTCATTCATAATTTTCTACCATTTAACTTTCTTAAAATCTTCAAAATTCATTATTAAAAATCATTATATATCTTTCAGTTGTGATTAACATTTTTTTAATTATCCTTTTTTATTGAACAGAATTATTTCAAACATCTCCATCACACCTATAAACATTTTTATTATACATGATTATAAAATTTTTTCTACTTACAATCCATTTAACATGATATACACCCAAAACATAATCACCACCATCTCTGACCACCATCTCTGAAACATTTCACAAAATTTATTAGTTTAAATTAAATAATTTATCATTCATTACCAAATTTCCCACTCTCATGACATAAATTAAATTCATTAAAAAAGTTTAATTAATTAACATTCAAATAATCAATCAAAATATTGAAGCATCTCAAATTGTTTTAATTAAATTAATTACCAAAAATATAAATTATATAGTTATCGAAACAATTCCAATTAATCAATTGCTGTTTTCGAAATTAATTCTGATATTTATTTAACTTGCAAACATTTCAATATTCTTCTCACAACAATCCTCTTACGTACACACATTATCTATTTAACATTCCACCATGCACACATATAAATTCACTATATTTTATTTACAAACTCTTATTTATTTATTTATTATTCAGTTTTTTCCGCCCTTCATTTGTCCAAATTTGCCATGTCAAGAAACCATACAACAGAATGTTTATACTGTCTTTTATTGTTTTAATAGTTTAACCTCCATCGTTCCAAATTAACCTTGGTTCTACATAACATCGTTCAATTTTATCACCACACAAATGACTGTTTTGTGTGTTGTACCCAGAAAAACTAACTTCAATCAACTTATTCAAATACTCGTTAAACCAGTCTACGTTAGGTATTTTTGTCAAGTCTCCATCATTAAATTCATTAACTATTGGGTTAATCATTTTTATTAAATCATTGTAATCGTTATCATTCACATATATTTCTAAACTTTCCTTCCATTCATCATACTTTCTATTTAAGTTATATAATTCTGTCACTTTCTCCACATACACTTCTCTGTTCAACTCTCTCTCATCACAATACCAAATCATACTTTCAACATCATTATTACAGACAGAGGGTACAAATTCAATTAAACCTTTCCTGACTTCTCCAGGAAAAATAAAAAACTTCAAAAAACAATTATTTGTAGCACACTTGTCTACACAATATATACGTGAAGGTCTTCCTTCACCCCCCATTCTACCTCGTAAACAATTTACCCTCTGTTTCATATCTATAATATAACTCTCTCTCCACTCTCTCTCTAACTCATTAACACACATTAACATCTCATAATCACATTCTACAAACTCCTCAGTACTCTCAGATATTACCTTATTACTCTCATTATTTTCAACAACATCATTATTATTTATTAATTCTTTACCCAATACAACATTGTCATTACAACTTTCGTTTGTATTACTCGTACTTGATTCTACTTTATTCAAACTATTTCTTGTCATTTTATCGGCATTTTCAAGACATACATTCTTGTCTTGTATAATATTTATCAACTCATCAAATTTTATATTTATATTCTGTTGCAATTGAACATTCTGGTCTTTAATGTCTTTAAAATTAATCTCATTTTGAACATTCTGCTGTTCGCATTTTATTTTCTGTTCATTAAAATCATTAGTTAATTGATCTAATTTGTTGTTAAAGTCACTTTTCATATTATTTAAAATTATTTCATTGTTATCAAAGCGTTTATCATTATCATCAAAACGACTATTTATATCGCTACTCATTCCATTAAATTTGGTCTCAAAATTACTATTCATTCTTTCGAATTGACTGAGCATAATACTCATCATATCTGTTTCCTCGGATTGTTTATTTATCTTAGTTGAAACTGGGGTCAACTGAACCCCCGAGTCAACATCTGTTTCGCTTAGTCGTGTTTGAGTCGCAAACGGAGTGGAATGAACTATTACATTACTGCCGACAGCTGTTTCTGTAACAGCACTCGACCCCCCCTCCCGTCAGCATACCACTTTCATCCAGCGATTGCGACTCAAGGTCACTTTCGCTCTATACTACTTTTTTCTGTATTCTCGGACATTTTTACTTTTTATACTCTATACTTGTGTACAAATATAATATAATCAATGTAATGTATTACATAACCAATTTTGCGTTAATCACGTATTTTTGTTTTATTCCGCTAACCCCAAAAACATGTTTGTATCTTTACTGTAGGTACGGTTTTTAACATTTTAATTACCAAAAACTGTCCCTGTTAACGGAAGCCATTGAGACGTTATTTACTGATTTAACTCTATTAAAATAATAATATAATATATCAACTCCCACCTACCTGGAAGGTTCGTTTTGTTTCGGGCCAGGATCCGTTCGTACGAACGCTTGATACAAACATGTGTTTCATGGGTTCTCGAAATAATTAACTCTACACATCGTTAAGAAGAGAATTGATAATTTTAATTTTGATTAAGTCATCTAAATTTAAATATACAAAAAAATATTATCCTGCTTTACTGCATTTTACTCATGATCATTTACAACTATGGCTTACCTTATGTTTGATACTTACACAATTTGATTTAAACAAATACAGGACACAATTAGAAAACACACACAAAAAAAACAGCCCAGCTTTGCTGCTCTCACACTCATTCATTATTTATAAAGCCCTTAACATTTTAAATGAAGCCCACCCCAGCCCTTACATAAACCGTTGCCACGTGGTGAGTACGCGCACTCATAGTTTTAAGCGAAAGTTGATTGCTATCTTGCTGTAAAATACTGAGTTCACTACTCCAGATTATCGAATTGACCGCGGTCACATAAAAATTTGCTGTATTACCACTTTTTTACTGATAGATTAAGTACTTTTCTGACGAGCCTACTTAGGCCGCCCCAGCGCCAATGGTTGCGGTTAGTCGACTGGGAACGGTAATGTAACAGGTACATCTTGCTTTCTCTGGAGGGAAACTGTGGTTCACTGCCACTATGTTTTCGTCGCTGAAGCCCCAGTTGTTGTGAGCTAACCATTTTATATATGGAATAGCAGAGTTATATTCTGGATCCCAGAGTACGATATTGGCTTTGGCTCTGCTGATGTCATTAACAGTAGGCGGGGCGTTAGCAGTATTTCCGGAAAGTCTTGGAGAAGACGATGAATATTCTCGTGCTTTGGCCATCTTGAGTTCTTTACCAGCGCGTGGGTTGGCGCCCATGCTCGAGTAGTGGCGTGTGTGCACTCCCACACATGTACAGAGTTCTGCGAATTTTGAAGGGGGTAAATTCTTCGCTCGCCGCGTTACACAATAACAAATGCGTCTTACTGCTTTGTTTCACTGTTTCTTAACATCGTTCTGTTACACGGAATATAACGTTGCACAATAATTTTCATAACTTTTGACAAACCCGCACCAAAATGAAAGAAATAAAAAATATAAATGCCCCAAACTGTTAAAAATAAAAACACCCAAAATTGACACGCTACAATACCCCCTCGATGAGAATTCTGCTGTTCACGACAGAAGAAATCTCATCGACAAACCCCGAAGAGGACCGGTGAGGAACTGGTGCCAACAACCCCTTGGTTCTTAATTTCATGGGTACACGACCCCCCTGGCTCAGCGACTATGGACTCATCTGAACGAGATCACTGGACTTCTCCCTAAGAGATCCCAACACCGAGAAATCGAACAGACTCGCACCACAGCCCACCACCTCGCCTTTTAACATGCTACCCCCAAAAATCCTCAATCCCTGGCTCAACTTGTGCCAGATCCTCCACCGATATGGATCCCCTTTTTATGCAAGCTGGGCTGCCTTTAGCAAATACTGGGCTCACACACACTCACATTACATGTTGACATACCACATAGTAAAATTGAAGAATTATCTTTTAAGATTTATAACAAATTTAAAAATTTAAAATAATATTTTATCAAAAAAATTCTCTTCATTATTTTTTTTCTTTTAAAATGACTTAAATTAAGCGTTTCTTCTACTTTAACAAATCCTTAATCTAACATGTCTTAGTCTAACAATACAGTGCAGTACAAGAAATCAGTAAACTCAACCTGGTAAATCCACGCATAATAAAACAAACACTACCTAAAATATGCATTCGCTGGCAGGCGAAAAATCAAGTTTTTTTTTTCCAAAAAAATTAAAGTTCCCAAAAAATTTTAAAATTCAAGAAAAAATCTAATTTTATTTAAATGTTTCCCTCATATGCAAAATTATTTAAATATTGGTTTGAATTAATTAAACAAACAAATTAAAATTGACTTCCTACTATACAAGCTTAGTAGGTATATGACCCCATCAGCTGATCGAAAGTAGGTCAAGTCTAAAACCTACATATGTCGTAAATAAGTTCTGAAAACACATTGAACATCTGTAATACCCTAACTTGAAATACAAAACATAATAAACTAAAACATTTAAAACAAACAAAATATTAATATAAATAATAAACAAATTGACATTTAAATTATTTAAAATAAACAATTCTTGACTTGACATTATTTTCAGTCCTATCAATTTCTGTCACTGGTTTCGAAGAAATAAAAAGTTTATATTCTTTATCATAACTCTCTCTCTTTATTCAACAATCTTACGTTAATCTACTGTGGGTGATGTAAATTATTTATTCTCATTAACTGTATTAGATCTGTATGCATATATAAACTTTACTCTCCCTATGGCTCTAATATTAATCAACTTCCACTCCCATGACACCCATCTCTATCAAAATATCTATCCCAAAACACACTAAACCCGACTTATCATTTAACTCAAAACGCCACCTTCTCTACATATATAAAAAAATACTCTCTAACTCTTTGTACATAGGATACGTGTTTCCCCCACCCCAAAAACTCAATTCCCTTATCTGGCGGCCTGGATTCTACCTAAGGCGGCCCCTTACCCACTAAAATCGATACCAATTCCCGTCCCAACCCTTGTTGCGGACTCCTACATGACACTATCCCCTAATACAAAATTGCCATCCCCAAAAATCTCGATCGCATTACCTTACTCCAAATACAACAAAATAACCTCATTAATTATAAACATAAATATATCATTCAAAACTCCACATAAATTCTCCACAACTACTGTGTCAACATCAATATTTCACAACATTCTGTTACATTACATTAACTCAAAAACAACATTACATCATATTCATCTCTACTATTTCAAATTCAACTTTGATTTTAACTTGGACAGATCTACATGTCCCACAACATATTTATCACCCACAACTATCTTTTGTTAACTCTGACAATTGTTACTTTATTTCTCCTTTATCAAATTATTTTTATCATTACTTTAAAATATCTGTAATACATCAAACATTACATTGAACATCAATTACTTAAAACATTTATAACTAATATACCAGTGACGTATTATTGCTGATCAGCTGATATCCTAACACAATGAAAATACATCTTTTACTTGAACCACTTACATGAAATATACATATTGATTTTTATTTATTCTCACTTCTCACCTCATTGTTTCCCATTTCTCTGATTCTGGTTATTTATGTTAACCTGCCAGACGATTTAATTATTGGCTTAGAAAAAAATACACACACATAATGAAAATACATATTCTTATCAACGCCTATATCTAACGTACAACAATAAAATAATACACTTAAAATTATAGCATGTAATGAACACCTCATATTAAATATTTGAGCAGCTAGTTAATTGAACAGAGCGCAAGCATTTTTGTTTGATCAAACTTTGAATAAAAAATGTTATGTTATAAAATTTACATTCGTGACTCCTTTGCGTCACCTCCCAGCCACACACACTGTTTCAAATTATGTAAGACTGTGGCGCCTTTTCGCTTCCACAGAGACTGTATATTTTGGAGCAGGTTTTACCTCTCCGTGTCTCTGCTTCCGCTATTAAGTTTTAAACGTGGCGAACATCATCATGTTCTTGTTATAATTATACACCCTTAAGACGGATCTACCACCTGTCTTGCTACCCCAAAGCGGGCAGAGTGGCAGCCGCTGTTCCATAGTTCCGGGAGATTTCCTCTAATTGTCACCCCCCAATGAATTTCTAATATATACCAATTCCAAGTCAGCTGTGGTCAAGGGACTTGATATGACCATAGCTGGCCGCTAGCCAAAACCACGGTTAGTGCTGGTAAGGCAGTAACCGCCCGAAAAGTCGAGGAAATCTAAACTTCATTTGACTGCCTGTTACACATCAATCTCGTTATGTGCGACACGGTCGTTTAGCAATGTGTAAACTTTAATTTACACGGAAAAGGTGTGCCGCACATTTTCGCCTCCGATGGAGGTAACACTCACTGTTACCCCCAACCCTTTTCGCTATTTACGAGAGCACAGGCCACCCCCGCAATAGCAACCTAATAGCTAACTAATAAAATTTGTATATACATTATAATATAGTATTTCCATCCATAATCATTTCTCTCATTCATAATTTTCTACCATTTAACTTTCTTAAAATCTTCAAAATTCATTATTAAAAATCATTATATATCTTTCAGTTGTGATTAACATTTTTTTAATTATCCTTTTTTATTGAACAGAATTATTTCAAACATCTCCATCACACCTATAAACATTTTTATTATACATGATTATAAAATTTTTTCTACTTACAATCCATTTAACATGATATACACCCAAAACATAATCACCACCATCTCTGAAACATTTCACAAAATTTATTAGTTTAAATTAAATAATTTATCATTCATTACCAAATTTCCCACTCTCATGACATAAATTAAATTCATTAAAAAAGTTTAATTAATTAACATTCAAATAATCAATCAAAATATTGAAGCATCTCAAATTGTTTTAATTAAATTAATTACCAAAAATATAAATTATATAGTTATCGAAACAATTCCAATTAATCAATTGCTGTTTTCGAAATTAATTCTGATATTTATTTAACTTGCAAACATTTCAATATTCTTCTCACAACAATCCTCTTACGTACACACATTATCTATTTAACATTCCACCATGCACACATATAAATTCACTATATTTTATTTACAAACTCTTATTTATTTATTTATTATTCAGTTTTTTCCGCCCTTCATTTGTCCAAATTTGCCATGTCAAGAAACCATACAACAGAATGTTTATACTGTCTTTTATTGTTTTAATAGTTTAACCTCCATCGTTCCAAATTAACCTTGGTTCTACATAACATCGTTCAATTTTATCACCACACAAATGACTGTTTTGTGTGTTGTACCCAGAAAAACTAACTTCAATCAACTTATTCAAATACTCGTTAAACCAGTCTACGTTAGGTATTTTTGTCAAGTCTCCATCATTAAATTCATTAACTATTGGGTTAATCATTTTTATTAAATCATTGTAATCGTTATCATTCACATATATTTCTAAACTTTCCTTCCATTCATCATACTTTCTATTTAAGTTATATAATTCTGTCACTTTCTCCACATACACTTCTCTGTTCAACTCTCTCTCATCACAATACCAAATCATACTTTCAACATCATTATTACAGACAGAGGGTACAAATTCAATTAAACCTTTCCTGACTTCTCCAGGAAAAATAAAAAACTTCAAAAAACAATTATTTGTAGCACACTTGTCTACACAATATATACGTGAAGGTCTTCCTTCACCCCCCATTCTACCTCGTAAACAATTTACCCTCTGTTTCATATCTATAATATAACTCTCTCTCCACTCTCTCTCTAACTCATTAACACACATTAACATCTCATAATCACATTCTACAAACTCCTCAGTACTCTCAGATATTACCTTATTACTCTCATTATTTTCAACAACATCATTATTATTTATTAATTCTTTACCCAATACAACATTGTCATTACAACTTTCGTTTGTATTACTCGTACTTGATTCTACTTTATTCAAACTATTTCTTGTCATTTTATCGGCATTTTCAAGACATACATTCTTGTCTTGTATAATATTTATCAACTCATCAAATTTTATATTTATATTCTGTTGCAATTGAACATTCTGGTCTTTAATGTCTTTAAAATTAATCTCATTTTGAACATTCTGCTGTTCGCATTTTATTTTCTGTTCATTAAAATCATTAGTTAATTGATCTAATTTGTTGTTAAAGTCACTTTTCATATTATTTAAAATTATTTCATTGTTATCAAAGCGTTTATCATTATCATCAAAACGACTATTTATATCGCTACTCATTCCATTAAATTTGGTCTCAAAATTACTATTCATTCTTTCGAATTGACTGAGCATAATACTCATCATATCTGTTTCCTCGGATTGTTTATTTATCTTAGTTGAAACTGGGGTCAACTGAACCCCCGAGTCAACATCTGTTTCGCTTAGTCGTGTTTGAGTCGCAAACGGAGTGGAATGAACTATTACATTACTGCCGACAGCTGTTTCTGTAACAGCACTCGACCCCCCCTCCCGTCAGCATACCACTTTCATCCAGCGATTGCGACTCAAGGTCACTTTCGCTCTATACTACTTTTTTCTGTATTCTCGGACATTTTTACTTTTTATACTCTATACTTGTGTACAAATATAATATAATCAATGTAATGTATTACATAACCAATTTTGCGTTAATCACGTATTTTTGTTTTATTCCGCTAACCCCAAAAACATGTTTGTATCTTTACTGTAGGTACGGTTTTTAACATTTTAATTACCAAAAACTGTCCCTGTTAACGGAAGCCATTGAGACGTTATTTACTGATTTAACTCTATTAAAATAATAATATAATATATCAACTCCCACCTACCTGGAAGGTTCGTTTTGTTTCGGGCCAGGATCCGTTCGTACGAACGCTTGATACAAACATGTGTTTCATGGGTTCTCGAAATAATTAACTCTACACATCGTTAAGAAGAGAATTGATAATTTTAATTTTGATTAAGTCATCTAAATTTAAATATACAAAAAAATATTATCCTGCTTTACTGCATTTTACTCATGATCATTTACAACTATGGCTTACCTTATGTTTGATACTTACACAATTTGATTTAAACAAATACAGGACACAATTAGAAAACACACACAAAAAAAACAGCCCAGCTTTGCTGCTCTCACACTCATTCATTATTTATAAAGCCCTTAACATATTAAATGAAGCCCACCCCAGCCCTTACATAAACCGTTGCCACGTGGTGAGTACGCGCACTCATAGTTTTAAGCGAAAGTTGATTGCTATCTTGCTGTAAAATACTGAGTTCACTACTCCAGATTATCGAATTGACCGCGGTCACATAAAAATTTGCTGTATTACCACTTTTTTACTGATAGATTAAGTACTTTTCTGACGAGCCTACTTAGGCCGCCCCAGCGCCAATGGTTGCGGTTAGTCGACTGGGAACGGTAATGTAACAGGTACATCTTGCTTTCTCTGGAGGGAAACTGTGGTTCACTGCCACTATGTTTTCGTCGCTGAAGCCCCAGTTGTTGTGAGCTAACCATTTTATATATGGAATAGCAGAGTTATATTCTGGATCCCAGAGTACGATATTGGCTTTGGCTCTGCTGATGTCATTAACAGTAGGCGGGGCGTTAGCAGTATTTCCGGAAAGTCTTGGAGAAGACGATGAATATTCTCGCGCTTTGGCCATCTTGAGTTCTTTACCAGCGCGTGGGTTGGCGCCCATGCTCGAGTAGTGGCGTGTGTGCACTCCCACACATGTACAGAGTTCTGCGAATTTTGAAGGGGGTAAATTCTTCGCTCGCCGCGTTACACAATAACAAATGTGTCTTACTGCTTTGTTTCACTGTTTCTTAACATCGTTCTGTTACACGGAATATAACGTTGCACAATAATTTTCATAACTTTTGACAAACCCGCACCAAAATGAAAGAAATAAAAAATATAAATGCCCCAAACTGTTAAAAATAAAAACACCCAAAATTGACAAGCTACAATACCCCCTCGATGAGAATTCTGCTGTTCACGACAGAAGAAATCTCATCGACAAACCCCGAAGAGGACCGGTGAGGAACTGGTGCCAACAACCCCTTGGTTCTTAATTTCATGGGTACACGACCCCCCTGGCTCAGCGACTATGGACTCATCTGAACGAGATCACTGGACTTCTCCCTAAGAGATCCCAACACCGAGAAATCGAACAGACTCGCACCACAGCCCACCTCGCCTTTTAACATGCTACCCCCAAAAATCCTCAATCCCTGGCTCAACTTGTGCCAGATCCTCCACCGATATGGATCCCCTTTTTATGCAAGCTGGGCTGCCTTTAGCAAATACTGGGCTCACACACACTCACATTACATGTTGACATACCACATAGTAAAATTGAAGAATTTCTTTTAAGATTTATAACAAATTTAAAAATTTAAAATAATATTTTATCAAAAAAATTCTCTTCATTATTTTTTTTCTTTTAAAATGACTTAAATTAAGCGTTTCTTCTACTTTAACAAATCCTTAATCTAACATGTCTTAGTCTAACAATACAGTGCAGTACAAGAAATCAGTAAACTCAACCTGGTAAATCCACACATAATAAAACAAACACTACCTAAAATATGCATTCGCTGGCAGGCGAAAAATCAAGTTTTTTTTTCCAAAAAAATTAAAGTTCCCAAAAAATTTTAAAATTCAAGAAAAAATCTAATTTTATTTAAATGTTTCCCTCATATGCAAAATTATTTAAATATTGGTTTGAATTAATTAAACAAACAAATTAAAATTGACTTCCTACTATACAAGCTTAGTAGGTATATGACCCCATCAGCTGATCGAAAGTAGGTCAAGTCTAAAACCCTTGACCTACATATGTCGTAAATAAGTTCTGAAAACACATTGAACATCTGTAATACCCTAACTTGAAATACAAAACATAATAAACTAAAACATTTAAAACAAACAAAATATTAATATAAATAATAAACAAATTTACATTTAAATTATTTAAAATAAACAATTCTTGACTTGACATTATTTTCAGTCCTATCAATTTCTGTCACTGGTTTCGAAGAAATAAAAAGTTTATATTCTTTATCATAACTCTCTCTCTTTATTCAACAATCTTACGTTAATCTACTGTGGGTGATGTAAATTATTTATTCTCATTAACTGTATTAGATCTGTATGCATATATAAACTTTACTCTCCCTATGGCTCTAATATTAATCAACTTCCACTCCCATGACACCCATCTCTATCAAAATATCTATCCCAAAACACACTAAACCCGACTTATCATTTAACTCAAAACGCCACCTTCTCTACATATATAAAAAAATACTCTCTAACTCTTTGTACATAGGATACGTGTTTCCCCCACCCCAAAAACTCAATTCCCTTATCTGGCGGCCTGGATTCTACCTAAGGCGGCCCCTTACCCACTAAAATCGATACCAATTCCCGTCCCAACCCTTGTTGCGGACTCCTACATGACACTATCCCCTAATACAAAATTGCCATCCCCAAAAATCTCGATCGCATTACCTTACTCCAAATACAACAAAATAACCTCATTAATTATAAACATAAATATATCATTCAAAACTCCACATAAATTCTCCACAACTACTGTGTCAACATCAATATTTCACAACATTCTGTTACATTACATTAACTCAAAAACAACATTACATCATATTCATCTCTACTATTTCAAATTCAACTTTGATTTTAACTTGGACAGATCTACATGTCCCACAACATATTTATCACCCACAACTATCTTTTGTTAACTCTGACAATTGTTACTTTATTTCTCCTTTATCAAATTATTTTTATCATTACTTTAAAATATCTGTAATACATCAAACATTACATTGAACATCAATTACTTAAAACATTTATAACTAATATACCAGTGACGTATTATTGCTGATCAGCTGATATCCTAACACAATGAAAATACATCTTTTACTTGAACCACTTACATGAAATATACATATTGATTTTTATTTATTCTCACTTCTCACCTCATTGTTTCCCATTTCTCTGATTCTGGTTATTTATGTTAACCTGCCAGACGATTTAATTATTGGCTTAGAAAAAAAATACACACACATAATGAAAATACATATTCTTATCAACGCCTATATCTAACGTACAACAATAAAATAATACACTTAAAATTATAGCATGTAATGAACACCTCATATTAAATATTTGAGCAGCTAGTTAATTGAACAGAGCGCAAGCATTTTTGTTTGATCAAACTTTGAATAAAAAATGTTATGTTATAAAATTTACATTCGTGACTCCTTTGCGTCACCTCCCAGCCACACACACTGTTTCAAATTATGTAAGACTGTGGCGCCTTTTCGCTTCCACAGAGACTGTATATTTTGGAGCAGGTTTTACCTCTCCGTGTCTCTGCTTCCGCTATTAAGTTTTAAACGTGGCGAACATCATCATGTTCTTGTTATAATTATACACCCTTAAGACGGATCTACCACCTGTCTTGCTACCCCAAAGCGGGCAGAGTGGCAGCCGCTGTTCCATAGTTCCGGGAGATTTCCTCTAATTGTCACCCCCCAATGAATTTCTAATATATACCAATTTCAAGTCAGCTGTGGTCAAGGGACTTGATATGACCATAGCTGGCCGCTAGCCAAAACCACGGTTAGTGCTGGTAAGGCAGTAACCGCCCGAAAAGTCGAGGAAATCTAAACTTCATTTGACTGCCTGTTACACATCAATCTCGTTATGTGCGACACGGTCGTTTAGCAATGTGTAAACTTTAATTTACACGGAAAAGGTGTGCCGCACATTTTCGCCATTTTCGCCTCCGATGGAGGTAACACTCACTGTTACCCCCAACCCTTTTCGCTATTTACGAGAGCACAGGCCACCCCCGCAATAGCAACCTAATAGCTAACTAATAAAATTTGTATATACATTATAATATAGTATTTCCATCCATAATCATTTCTCTCATTCATAATTTTCTACCATTTAACTTTCTTAAAATCTTCAAAATTCATTATTAAAAATCATTATATATCTTTCAGTTGTGATTAACATTTTTTTAATTATCCTTTTTTATTGAACAGAATTATTTCAAACATCTCCATCACACCTATAAACATTTTTATTATACATGATTATAAAATTTTTTCTACTTACAATCCATTTAACATGATATACACCCAAAACATAATCACCACCATCTCTGAAACATTTCACAAAATTTATTAGTTTAAATTAAATAATTTATCATTCATTACCAAATTTCCCACTCTCATGACATAAATTAAATTCATTAAAAAAGTTTAATTAATTAACATTCAAATAATCAATCAAAATATTGAAGCATCTCAAATTGTTTTAATTAAATTAATTACCAAAAATATAAATTATATAGTTATCGAAACAATTCCAATTAATCAATTGCTGTTTTCGAAATTAATTCTGATATTTATTTAACTTGCAAACATTTCAATATTCTTCTCACAACAATCCTCTTACGTACACACATTATCTATTTAACATTCCACCATGCACACATATAAATTCACTATATTTTATTTACAAACTCTTATTTATTTATTTATTATTCAGTTTTTTCCGCACTTCATTTGTCCAAATTTGCCATGTCAAGAAACCATACAACAGAATGTTTATACTGTCTTTTATTGTTTTAATAGTTTAACCTCCATCGTTCCAAATTAACCTTGGTTCTACATAACATCGTTCAATTTTATCACCACACAAATGACTGTTTTGTGTGTTGTACCCAGAAAAACTAACTTCAATCAACTTATTCAAATACTCGTTAAACCAGTCTACGTTAGGTATTTTTGTCAAGTCTCCATCATTAAATTCGTTAACTATTGGGTTAATCATTTTTATTAAATCATTGTAATCGTTATCATTCACATATATTTCTAAACTTTCCTTCCATTCATCATACTTTCTATTTAAGTTATATAATTCTGTCACTTTCTCCACATACACTTCTCTGTTCAACTCTCTCTCATCACAATACCAAATCATACTTTCAACATCATTATTACAGACAGAGGGTACAAATTCAATTAAACCTTTCCTGACTTCTCCAGGAAAAATAAAAAACTTCAAAAAACAATTATTTGTAGCACACTTGTCTACACAATATATACGTGAAGGTCTTCCTTCACCCCCCATTCTACCTCGTAAACAATTTACCCTCTGTTTCATATCTATAATATAACTCTCTCTCCACTCTCTCTCTAACTCATTAACACACATTAACATCTCATAATCACATTCTACAAACTCCTCAGTACTCTCAGATATTACCTTATTACTCTCATTATTTTCAACAACATCATTATTATTTATTAATTCTTTACCCAATACAACATTGTCATTACAACTTTCGTTTGTATTACTCGTACTTGATTCTACTTTATTCAAACTATTTCTTGTCATTTTATCGGCATTTTCAAGACATACATTCTTGTCTTGTATAATATTTATCAACTCATCAAATTTTATATTTATATTCTGTTGCAATTGAACATTCTGGTCTTTAATGTCTTTAAAATTAATCTCGTTTTGAACATTCTGCTGTTCGCATTTTATTTTCTGTTCATTAAAATCATTAGTTAATTGATCTAATTTGTTGTTAAAGTCACTTTTCATATTATTTAAAATTATTTCATTGTTATCAAAGCGTTTATCATTATCATCAAAACGACTATTTATATCGCTACTCATTCCATTAAATTTGGTCTCAAAATTACTATTCATTCTTTCGAATTGACTGAGCATAATACTCATCATATCTGTTTCCTCGGATTGTTTATTTATCTTAGTTGAAACTGGGGTCAACTGAACCCCCGAGTCAACATCTGTTTCGCTTGGTCGTGTTTGAGTCGCAAACGGAGTGGAATGAACTATTACATTACTGCCGACAGCTGTTTCTGTAACAGCACTCGACCCCCCCTCCCGTCAGCATACCACTTTCATCCAGCGATTGCGACTCAAGGTCACTTTCGCTCTATACTACTTTTTTCTGTATTCTCGGACATTTTTACTTTTTATACTCTATACTTGTGTACAAATATAATATAATCAATGTAATGTATTACATAACCAATTTTGCGTTAATCACGTATTTTTGTTTTATTCCGCTAACCCCAAAAACATGTTTGTATCTTTACTGTAGGTACGGTTTTTAACATTTTAATTACCAAAAACTGTCCCTGTTAACGGAAGCCATTGAGACGTTATTTACTGATTTAACTCTATTAAAATAATAATATAATATATCAACTCCCACCTACCTGGAAGGTTCGTTTTGTTTCGGGCCAGGATCCGTTCGTACGAACGCTTGATACAAACATGTGTTTCATGGGTTCTCGAAATAATTAACTCTACACATCGTTAAGAAGAGAATTGATAATTTTAATTTTGATTAAGTCATCTAAATTTAAATATACAAAAAAATATTATCCTGCTTTACTGCATTTTACTCATGATCATTTACAACTATGGCTTACCTTATGTTTGATACTTACACAATTTGATTTAAACAAATACAGGACACAATTAGAAAACACACACAAAAAAAACAGCCCAGCTTTGCTGCTCTCACACTCATTCATTATTTATAAAGCCCTTAACATATTAAATGAAGCCCACCCCAGCCCTTACATAAACCGTTGCCACGTGGTGAGTACGCGCACTCATAGTTTTAAGCGAAAGTTGATTGCTATCTTGCTGTAAAATACTGAGTTCACTACTCCAGATTATCGAATTGACCGCGGTCACATAAAAATTTGCTGTATTACCACTTTTTTACTGATAGATTAAGTACTTTTCTGACGAGCCTACTTAGGCCGCCCCAGCGCCAATGGTTGCGGTTAGTCGACTGGGAACGGTAATGTAACAGGTACATCTTGCTTTCTCTGGAGGGAAACTGTGGTTCACTGCCACTATGTTTTCGTCGCTGAAGCCCCAGTTGTTGTGAGCTAACCATTTTATATATGGAATAGCAGAGTTATATTCTGGATCCCAGAGTACGATATTGGCTTTGGCTCTGCTGATGTCATTAACAGTAGGCGGGGCGTTAGCAGTATTTCCGGAAAGTCTTGGAGAAGACGATGAATATTCTCGTGCTTTGGCCATCTTGAGTTCTTTACCAGCGCGTGGGTTGGCGCCCATGCTCGAGTAGTGGCGTGTGTGCACTCCCACACATGTACAGAGTTCTGCGAATTTTGAAGGGGGTAAATTCTTCGCTCGCCGCGTTACACAATAACAAATGCGTCTTACTGCTTTGTTTCACTGTTTCTTAACATCGTTCTGTTACACGGAATATAACGTTGCACAATAATTTTCATAACTTTTGACAAACCCGCACCAAAATGAAAGAAATAAAAAATATAAATGCCCCAAACTGTTAAAAATAAAAACACCCAAAATTGACACGCTACAATACCCCCTCGATGAGAATTCTGCTGTTCACGACAGAAGAAATCTCATCGACAAACCCCGAAGAGGACCGGTGAGGAACTGGTGCCAACAACCCCTTGGTTCTTAATTTCATGGGTACACGACCCCCCTGGCTCAGCGACTATGGACTCATCTGAACGAGATCACTGGACTTCTCCCTAAGAGATCCCAACACCGAGAAATCGAACAGACTCGCACCACAGCCCACCTCGCCTTTTAACATGCTACCCCCAAAAATCCTCAATCCCTGGCTCAACTTGTGCCAGATCCTCCACCGATATGGATCCCCTTTTTATGCAAGCTGGGCTGCCTTTAGCAAATACTGGGCTCACACACACTCACATTACATGTTGACATACCACATAGTAAAATTGAAGAATTTCTTTTAAGATTTATAACAAATTTAAAAATTTAAAATAATATTTTATCAAAAAAATTCTCTTCATTATTTTTTTTCTTTTAAAATGACTTAAATTAAGCGTTTCTTCTACTTTAACAAATCCTTAATCTAACATGTCTTAGTCTAACAATACAGTGCAGTACAAGAAATCAGTAAACTCAACCTGGTAAATCCACACATAATAAAACAAACACTACCTAAAATATGCATTCGCTGGCAGGCGAAAAATCAAGTTTTTTTTTTCCAAAAAAATTAAAGTTCCCAAAAAATTTTAAAATTCAAGAAAAAATCTAATTTTATTTCAATGTTTCCCTCATATGCAAAATTATTTAAATATTGGTTTGAATTAATTAAACAAACAAATTAAAATTGACTTCCTACTATACAAGCTTAGTAGGTATATGACCCCATCAGCTGATCGAAAGTAGGTCAAGTCTAAAACCCTTGACCTACATATGTCGTAAATAAGTTCTGAAAACACATTGAACATCTGTAATACCCTAACTTGAAATACAAAACATAATAAACTAAAACATTTAAAACAAACAAAATATTAATATAAATAATAAACAAATTGACATTTAAATTATTTAAAATAAACAATTCTTGACTTGACATTATTTTCAGTCCTATCAATTTCTGTCACTGGTTTCGAAGAAATAAAAAGTTTATATTCTTTATCATAACTCTCTCTCTTTATTCAACAATCTTACGTTAATCTACTGTGGGTGATGTAAATTATTTATTCTCATTAACTGTATTAGATCTGTATGCATATATAAACTTTACTCTCCCTATGGCTCTAATATTAATCAACTTCCACTCCCATGACACCCATCTCTATCAAAATATCTATCCCAAAACACACTAAACCCGACTTATCATTTAACTCAAAACGCCACCTTCTCTACATATATAAAAAAATACTCTCTAACTCTTTGTACATAGGATACGTGTTTCCCCCACCCCAAAAACTCAATTCCCTTATCTGGCGGCCTGGATTCTACCTAAGGCGGCCCCTTACCCACTAAAATCGATACCAATTCCCGTCCCAACCCTTGTTGCGGACTCCTACATGACACTATCCCCTAATACAAAATTGCCATCCCCAAAAATCTCGATCGCATTACCTTACTCCAAATACAACAAAATAACCTCATTAATTATAAACATAAATATATCATTCAAAACTCCACATAAATTCTCCACAACTACTGTGTCAACATCAATATTTCACAACATTCTGTTACATTACATTAACTCAAAAACAACATTACATCATATTCATCTCTACTATTTCAAATTCAACTTTGATTTTAACTTGGACAGATCTACATGTCCCACAACATATTTATCACCCACAACTATCTTTTGTTAACTCTGACAATTGTTACTTTATTTCTCCTTTATCAAATTATTTTTATCATTACTTTAAAATATCTGTAATACATCAAACATTACATTGAACATCAATTACTTAAAACATTTATAACTAATATACCAGTGACGTATTATTGCTGATCAGCTGATATCCTAACACAATGAAAATACATCTTTTACTTGAACCACTTACATGAAATATACATATTGATTTTTATTTATTCTCACTTCTTACCTCATTGTTTCCCATTTCTCTGATTCTGGTTATTTATGTTAACCTGCCAGACGATTTAATTATTGGCTTAGAAAAAAAATACACACACATAATGAAAATACATATTCTTATCAACGCCTATATCTAACGTACAACAATAAAATAATACACTTAAAATTATAGCATGTAATGAACACCTCATATTAAATATTTGAGCAGCTAGTTAATTGAACAGAGCGCAAGCATTTTTGTTTGATCAAACTTTGAATAAAAAATGTTATGTTATAAAATTTACATTCGTGACTCCTTTGCGTCACCTCCCAGCCACACACACTGTTTCAAATTATGTAAGACTGTGGCGCCTTTTCGCTTCCACAGAGACTGTATATTTTGGAGCAGGTTTTACCTCTCCGTGTCTCTGCTTCCGCTATTAAGTTTTAAACGTGGCGAACATCATCATGTTCTTGTTATAATTATACACCCTTAAGACGGATCTACCACCTGTCTTGCTACCCCAAAGCGGGCAGAGTGGCAGCCGCTGTTCCATAGTTCCGGGAGATTTCCTCTAATTGTCACCCCCCAATGAATTTCTAATATATACCAATTTCAAGTCAGCTGTGGTCAAGGGACTTGATATGACCATAGCTGGCCGCTAGCCAAAACCACGGTTAGTGCTGGTAAGGCAGTAACCGCCCGAAAAGTCGAGGAAATCTAAACTTCATTTGACTGCCTGTTACACATCAATCTCGTTATGTGCGACACGGTCGTTTAGCAATGTGTAAACTTTAATTTACACGGAAAAGGTGTGCCGCACATTTTCGCCATTTTCGCCTCCGATGGAGGTAACACTCACTGTTACCCCCAACCCTTTTCGCTATTTACGAGAGCACAGGCCACCCCCGCAATAGCAACCTAATAGCTAACTAATAAAATTTGTATATACATTATAATATAGTATTTCCATCCATAATCATTTCTCTCATTCATAATTTTCTACCATTTAACTTTCTTAAAATCTTCAAAATTCATTATTAAAAATCATTATATATCTTTCAGTTGTGATTAACATTTTTTTAATTATCCTTTTTTATTGAACAGAATTATTTCAAACATCTCCATCACACCTATAAACATTTTTATTATACATGATTATAAAATTTTTTCTACTTACAATCCATTTAACATGATATACACCCAAAACATAATCACCACCATCTCTGAAACATTTCACAAAATTTATTAGTTTAAATTAAATAATTTATCATTCATTACCAAATTTCCCACTCTCATGACATAAATTAAATTCATTAAAAAAGTTTAATTAATTAACATTCAAATAATCAATCAAAATATTGAAGCATCTCAAATTGTTTTAATTAAATTAATTACCAAAAATATAAATTATATAGTTATCGAAACAATTCCAATTAATCAATTGCTGTTTTCGAAATTAATTCTGATATTTATTTAACTTGCAAACATTTCAGTATTCTTCTCACAACAATCCTCTTACGTACACACATTATCTATTTAACATTCCACCATGCACACATATAAATTCACTATATTTTATTTACAAACTCTTATTTATTTATTTATTATTCAGTTTTTTCCGCCCTTCATTTGTCCAAATTTGCCATGTCAAGAAACCATACAACAGAATGTTTATACTGTCTTTTATTGTTTTAATAGTTTAACCTCCATCGTTCCAAATTAACCTTGGTTCTACATAACATCGTTCAATTTTATCACCACACAAATGACTGTTTTGTGTGTTGTACCCAGAAAAACTAACTTCAATCAACTTATTCAAATACTCGTTAAACCAGTCTACGTTAGGTATTTTTGTCAAGTCTCCATCATTAAATTCGTTAACTATTGGGTTAATCATTTTTATTAAATCATTGTAATCGTTATCATTCACATATATTTCTAAACTTTCCTTCCATTCATCATACTTTCTATTTAAGTTATATAATTCTGTCACTTTCTCCACATACACTTCTCTGTTCAACTCTCTCTCATCACAATACCAAATCATACTTTCAACATCATTATTACAGACAGAGGGTACAAATTCAATTAAACCTTTCCTGACTTCTCCAGGAAAAATAAAAAACTTCAAAAAACAATTATTTGTAGCACACTTGTCTACACAATATATACGTGAAGGTCTTCCTTCACCCCCCATTCTACCTCGTAAACAATTTACCCTCTGTTTCATATCTATAATATAACTCTCTCTCCACTCTCTCTCTAACTCATTAACACACATTAACATCTCATAATCACATTCTACAAACTCCTCAGTACTCTCAGATATTACCTTATTACTCTCATTATTTTCAACAACATCATTATTATTTATTAATTCTTTACCCAATACAACATTGTCATTACAACTTTCGTTTGTATTACTCGTACTTGATTCTACTTTATTCAAACTATTTCTTGTCATTTTATCGGCATTTTCAAGACATACATTCTTGTCTTGTATAATATTTATCAACTCATCAAATTTTATATTTATATTCTGTTGCAATTGAACATTCTGGTCTTTAATGTCTTTAAAATTAATCTCGTTTTGAACATTCTGCTGTTCGCATTTTATTTTCTGTTCATTAAAATCATTAGTTAATTGATCTAATTTGTTGTTAAAGTCACTTTTCATATTATTTAAAATTATTTCATTGTTATCAAAGCGTTTATCATTATCATCAAAACGACTATTTATATCGCTACTCATTCCATTAAATTTGGTCTCAAAATTACTATTCATTCTTTCGAATTGACTGAGCATAATACTCATCATATCTGTTTCCTCGGATTGTTTATTTATCTTAGTTGAAACTGGGGTCAACTGAACCCCCGAGTCAACATCTGTTTCGCTTAGTCGTGTTTGAGTCGCAAACGGAGTGGAATGAACTATTACATTACTGCTGACAGCTGTTTCTGTAACAGCACTCGACCCCCCCTCCCGTCAGCATACCACTTTCATCCAGCGATTGCGACTCAAGGTCACTTTCGCTCTATACTACTTTTTTCTGTATTCTCGGACATTTTTACTTTTTATACTCTATACTTGTGTACAAATATAATATAATCAATGTAATGTATTACATAACCAATTTTGCGTTAATCACGTATTTTTGTTTTATTCCGCTAACCCCAAAAACATGTTTGTATCTTTACTGTAGGTACGGTTTTTAACATTTTAATTACCAAAAACTGTCCCTGTTAACGGAAGCCATTGAGACGTTATTTACTGATTTAACTCTATTAAAATAATAATATAATATATCAACTCCCACCTACCTGGAAGGTTCGTTTTGTTTCGGGCCAGGATCCGTTCGTACGAACGCTTGATACAAACATGTGTTTCATGGGTTCTCGAAATAATTAACTCTACACATCGTTAAGAAGAGAATTGATAATTTTAATTTTGATTAAGTCATCTAAATTTAAATATACAAAAAAATATTATCCTGCTTTACTGCATTTTACTCATGATCATTTACAACTATGGCTTACCTTATGTTTGATACTTACACAATTTGATTTAAACAAATACAGGACACAATTAGAAAACACACACAAAAAAAACAGCCCAGCTTTGCTGCTCTCACACTCATTCATTATTTATAAAGCCCTTAACATATTAAATGAAGCCCACCCCAGCCCTTACATAAACCGTTGCCACGTGGTGAGTACGCGCACTCATAGTTTTAAGCGAAAGTTGATTGCTATCTTGCTGTAAAATACTGAGTTCACTACTCCAGATTATCGAATTGACCGCGGTCACATAAAAATTTGCTGTATTACCACTTTTTTACTGATAGATTAAGTACTTTTCTGACGAGCCTACTTAGGCCGCCCCAGCGCCAATGGTTGCGGTTAGTCGACTGGGAACGGTAATGTAACAGGTACATCTTGCTTTCTCTGGAGGGAAACTGTGGTTCACTGCCACTATGTTTTCGTCGCTGAAGCCCCAGTTGTTGTGAGCTAACCATTTTATATATGGAATAGCAGAGTTATATTCTGGATCCCAGAGTACGATATTGGCTTTGGCTCTGCTGATGTCATTAACAGTAGGCGGGGCGTTAGCAGTATTTCCGGAAAGTCTTGGAGAAGACGAATATTCTCGTGCTTTGGCCATCTTGAGTTCTTTACCAGCGCGTGGGTTGGCGCCCATGCTCGAGTAGTGGCGTGTGTGCACTCCCACACATGTACAGAGTTCTGCGAATTTTGAAGGGGGTAAATTCTTCGCTCGCCGCGTTACACAATAACAAATGCGTCTTACTGCTTTGTTTCACTGTTTCTTAACATCGTTCTGTTACACGGAATATAACGTTGCACAATAATTTTCATAACTTTTGACAAACCCGCACCAAAATGAAAGAAATAAAAAATATAAATGCCCCAAACTGTTAAAAATAAAAACACCCAAAATTGACACGCTACAATACCCCCTCGATGAGAATTCTGCTGTTCACGACAGAAGAAATCTCATCGACAAACCCCGAAGAGGACCGGTGAGGAACTGGTGCCAACAACCCCTTGGTTCTTAATTTCATGGGTACACGACCCCCCTGGCTCAGCGACTATGGACTCATCTGAACGAGATCACTGGACTTCTCCCTAAGAGATCCCAACACCGAGAAATCGAACAGACTCGCACCACAGCCCACCTCGCCTTTTAACATGCTACCCCCAAAAATCCTCAATCCCTGGCTCAACTTGTGCCAGATCCTCCACCGATATGGATCCCCTTTTTATGCAAGCTGGGCTGCCTTTAGCAAATACTGGGCTCACACACACTCACATTACATGTTGACATACCACATAGTAAAATTGAAGAATTTCTTTTAAGATTTATAACAAATTTAAAAATTTAAAATAATATTTTATCAAAAAAATTCTCTTCATTATTTTTTTTCTTTTAAAATGACTTAAATTAAGCGTTTCTTCTACTTTAACAAATCCTTAATCTAACATGTCTTAGTCTAACAATACAGTGCAGTACAAGAAATCAGTAAACTCAACCTGGTAAATCCACACATAATAAAACAAACACTACCTAAAATATGCATTCGCTGGCAGGCGAAAAATCAAGTTTTTTTTTTCCAAAAAAATTAAAGTTCCCAAAAAATTTTAAAATTCAAGAAAAAATCTAATTTTATTTCAATGTTTCCCTCATATGCAAAATTATTTAAATATTGGTTTGAATTAATTAAACAAACAAATTAAAATTGACTTCCTACTATACAAGCTTAGTAGGTATATGACCCCATCAGCTGATCGAAAGTAGGTCAAGTCTAAAACCCTTGACCTACATATGTCGTAAATAAGTTCTGAAAACACATTGAACATCTGTAATACCCTAACTTGAAATACAAAACATAATAAACTAAAACATTTAAAACAAACAAAATATTAATATAAATAATAAACAAATTGACATTTAAATTATTTAAAATAAACAATTCTTGACTTGACATTATTTTCAGTCCTATCAATTTCTGTCACTGGTTTCGAAGAAATAAAAAGTTTATATTCTTTATCATAACTCTCTCTCTTTATTCAACAATCTTACGTTAATCTACTGTGGGTGATGTAAATTATTTATTCTCATTAACTGTATTAGATCTGTATGCATATATAAACTTTACTCTCCCTATGGCTCTAATATTAATCAACTTCCACTCCCATGACACCCATCTCTATCAAAATATCTATCCCAAAACACACTAAACCCGACTTATCATTTAACTCAAAACGCCACCTTCTCTACATATATAAAAAAATACTCTCTAACTCTTTGTACATAGGATACGTGTTTCCCCCACCCCAAAAACTCAATTCCCTTATCTGGCGGCCTGGATTCTACCTAAGGCGGCCCCTTACCCACTAAAATCGATACCAATTCCCGTCCCAACCCTTGTTGCGGACTCCTACATGACACTATCCCCTAATACAAAATTGCCATCCCCAAAAATCTCGATCGCATTACCTTACTCCAAATACAACAAAATAACCTCATTAATTATAAACATAAATATATCATTCAAAACTCCACATAAATTCTCCACAACTACTGTGTCAACATCAATATTTCACAACATTCTGTTACATTACATTAACTCAAAAACAACATTACATCATATTCATCTCTACTATTTCAAATTCAACTTTGATTTTAACTTGGACAGATCTACATGTCCCACAACATATTTATCACCCACAACTATCTTTTGTTAACTCTGACAATTGTTACTTTATTTCTCCTTTATCAAATTATTTTTATCATTACTTTAAAATATCTGTAATACATCAAACATTACATTGAACATCAATTACTTAAAACATTTATAACTAATATACCAGTGACGTATTATTGCTGATCAGCTGATATCCTAACACAATGAAAATACATCTTTTACTTGAACCACTTACATGAAATATACATATTGATTTTTATTTATTCTCACTTCTTACCTCATTGTTTCCCATTTCTCTGATTCTGGTTATTTATGTTAACCTGCCAGACGATTTAATTATTGGCTTAGAAAAAAAATACACACACATAATGAAAATACATATTCTTATCAACGCCTATATCTAACGTACAACAATAAAATAATACACTTAAAATTATAGCATGTAATGAACACCTCATATTAAATATTTGAGCAGCTAGTTAATTGAACAGAGCGCAAGCATTTTTGTTTGATCAAACTTTGAATAAAAAATGTTATGTTATAAAATTTACATTCGTGACTCCTTTGCGTCACCTCCCAGCCACACACACTGTTTCAAATTATGTAAGACTGTGGCGCCTTTTCGCTTCCACAGAGACTGTATATTTTGGAGCAGGTTTTACCTCTCCGTGTCTCTGCTTCCGCTATTAAGTTTTAAACGTGGCGAACATCATCATGTTCTTGTTATAATTATACACCCTTAAGACGGATCTACCACCTGTCTTGCTACCCCAAAGCGGGCAGAGTGGCAGCCGCTGTTCCATAGTTCCGGGAGATTTCCTCTAATTGTCACCCCCCAATGAATTTCTAATATATACCAATTTCAAGTCAGCTGTGGTCAAGGGACTTGATATGACCATAGCTGGCCGCTAGCCAAAACCACGGTTAGTGCTGGTAAGGCAGTAACCGCCCGAAAAGTCGAGGAAATCTAAACTTCATTTGACTGCCTGTTACACATCAATCTCGTTATGTGCGACACGGTCGTTTAGCAATGTGTAAACTTTAATTTACACGGAAAAGGTGTGCCGCACATTTTCGCCATTTTCGCCTCCGATGGAGGTAACACTCACTGTTACCCCCAACCCTTTTCGCTATTTACGAGAGCACAGGCCACCCCCGCAATAGCAACCTAATAGCTAACTAATAAAATTTGTATATACATTATAATATAGTATTTCCATCCATAATCATTTCTCTCATTCATAATTTTCTACCATTTAACTTTCTTAAAATCTTCAAAATTCATTATTAAAAATCATTATATATCTTTCAGTTGTGATTAACATTTTTTTAATTATCCTTTTTTATTGAACAGAATTATTTCAAACATCTCCATCACACCTATAAACATTTTTATTATACATGATTATAAAATTTTTTCTACTTACAATCCATTTAACATGATATACACCCAAAACATAATCACCACCATCTCTGAAACATTTCACAAAATTTATTAGTTTAAATTAAATAATTTATCATTCATTACCAAATTTCCCACTCTCATGACATAAATTAAATTCATTAAAAAAGTTTAATTAATTAACATTCAAATAATCAATCAAAATATTGAAGCATCTCAAATTGTTTTAATTAAATTAATTACCAAAAATATAAATTATATAGTTATCGAAACAATTCCAATTAATCAATTGCTGTTTTCGAAATTAATTCTGATATTTATTTAACTTGCAAACATTTCAGTATTCTTCTCACAACAATCCTCTTACGTACACACATTATCTATTTAACATTCCACCATGCACACATATAAATTCACTATATTTTATTTACAAACTCTTATTTATTTATTTATTATTCAGTTTTTTCCGCCCTTCATTTGTCCAAATTTGCCATGTCAAGAAACCATACAACAGAATGTTTATACTGTCTTTTATTGTTTTAATAGTTTAACCTCCATCGTTCCAAATTAACCTTGGTTCTACATAACATCGTTCAATTTTATCACCACACAAATGACTGTTTTGTGTGTTGTACCCAGAAAAACTAACTTCAATCAACTTATTCAAATACTCGTTAAACCAGTCTACGTTAGGTATTTTTGTCAAGTCTCCATCATTAAATTCGTTAACTATTGGGTTAATCATTTTTATTAAATCATTGTAATCGTTATCATTCACATATATTTCTAAACTTTCCTTCCATTCATCATACTTTCTATTTAAGTTATATAATTCTGTCACTTTCTCCACATACACTTCTCTGTTCAACTCTCTCTCATCACAATACCAAATCATACTTTCAACATCATTATTACAGACAGAGGGTACAAATTCAATTAAACCTTTCCTGACTTCTCCAGGAAAAATAAAAAACTTCAAAAAACAATTATTTGTAGCACACTTGTCTACACAATATATACGTGAAGGTCTTCCTTCACCCCCCATTCTACCTCGTAAACAATTTACCCTCTGTTTCATATCTATAATATAACTCTCTCTCCACTCTCTCTCTAACTCATTAACACACATTAACATCTCATAATCACATTCTACAAACTCCTCAGTACTCTCAGATATTACCTTATTACTCTCATTATTTTCAACAACATCATTATTATTTATTAATTCTTTACCCAATACAACATTGTCATTACAACTTTCGTTTGTATTACTCGTACTTGATTCTACTTTATTCAAACTATTTCTTGTCATTTTATCGGCATTTTCAAGACATACATTCTTGTCTTGTATAATATTTATCAACTCATCAAATTTTATATTTATATTCTGTTGCAATTGAACATTCTGGTCTTTAATGTCTTTAAAATTAATCTCGTTTTGAACATTCTGCTGTTCGCATTTTATTTTCTGTTCATTAAAATCATTAGTTAATTGATCTAATTTGTTGTTAAAGTCACTTTTCATATTATTTAAAATTATTTCATTGTTATCAAAGCGTTTATCATTATCATCAAAACGACTATTTATATCGCTACTCATTCCATTAAATTTGGTCTCAAAATTACTATTCATTCTTTCGAATTGACTGAGCATAATACTCATCATATCTGTTTCCTCGGATTGTTTATTTATCTTAGTTGAAACTGGGGTCAACTGAACCCCCGAGTCAACATCTGTTTCGCTTAGTCGTGTTTGAGTCGCAAACGGAGTGGAATGAACTATTACATTACTGCTGACAGCTGTTTCTGTAACAGCACTCGACCCCCCCTCCCGTCAGCATACCACTTTCATCCAGCGATTGCGACTCAAGGTCACTTTCGCTCTATACTACTTTTTTCTGTATTCTCGGACATTTTTACTTTTTATACTCTATACTTGTGTACAAATATAATATAATCAATGTAATGTATTACATAACCAATTTTGCGTTAATCACGTATTTTTGTTTTATTCCGCTAACCCCAAAAACATGTTTGTATCTTTACTGTAGGTACGGTTTTTAACATTTTAATTACCAAAAACTGTCCCTGTTAACGGAAGCCATTGAGACGTTATTTACTGATTTAACTCTATTAAAATAATAATATAATATATCAACTCCCACCTACCTGGAAGGTTCGTTTTGTTTCGGGCCAGGATCCGTTCGTACGAACGCTTGATACAAACATGTGTTTCATGGGTTCTCGAAATAATTAACTCTACACATCGTTAAGAAGAGAATTGATAATTTTAATTTTGATTAAGTCATCTAAATTTAAATATACAAAAAAATATTATCCTGCTTTACTGCATTTTACTCATGATCATTTACAACTATGGCTTACCTTATGTTTGATACTTACACAATTTGATTTAAACAAATACAGGACACAATTAGAAAACACACACAAAAAAAACAGCCCAGCTTTGCTGCTCTCACACTCATTCATTATTTATAAAGCCCTTAACATATTAAATGAAGCCCACCCCAGCCCTTACATAAACCGTTGCCACGTGGTGAGTACGCGCACTCATAGTTTTAAGCGAAAGTTGATTGCTATCTTGCTGTAAAATACTGAGTTCACTACTCCAGATTATCGAATTGACCGCGGTCACATAAAAATTTGCTGTATTACCACTTTTTTACTGATAGATTAAGTACTTTTCTGACGAGCCTACTTAGGCCGCCCCAGCGCCAATGGTTGCGGTTAGTCGACTGGGAACGGTAATGTAACAGGTACATCTTGCTTTCTCTGGAGGGAAACTGTGGTTCACTGCCACTATGTTTTCGTCGCTGAAGCCCCAGTTGTTGTGAGCTAACCATTTTATATATGGAATAGCAGAGTTATATTCTGGATCCCAGAGTACGATATTGGCTTTGGCTCTGCTGATGTCATTAACAGTAGGCGGGGCGTTAGCAGTATTTCCGGAAAGTCTTGGAGAAGACGATGAATATTCTCGTGCTTTGGCCATCTTGAGTTCTTTACCAGCGCGTGGGTTGGCGCCCATGCTCGAGTAGTGGCGTGTGTGCACTCCCACACATGTACAGAGTTCTGCGAATTTTGAAGGGGGTAAATTCTTCGCTCGCCGCGTTACACAATAACAAATGCGTCTTACTGCTTTGTTTCACTGTTTCTTAACATCGTTCTGTTACACGGAATATAACGTTGCACAATAATTTTCATAACTTTTGACAAACCCGCACCAAAATGAAAGAAATAAAAAATATAAATGCCCCAAACTGTTAAAAATAAAAACACCCAAAATTGACACGCTACAATACCCCCTCGATGAGAATTCTGCTGTTCACGACAGAAGAAATCTCATCGACAAACCCCGAAGAGGACCGGTGAGGAACTGGTGCCAACAACCCCTTGGTTCTTAATTTCATGGGTACACGACCCCCCTGGCTCAGCGACTATGGACTCATCTAAACGAGATCACTGGACTTCTCCCTAAGAGATCCCAACACCGAGAAATCGAACAGACTCGCACCACAGCCCACCTCGCCTTTTAACATGCTACCCCCAAAAATCCTCAATCCCTGGCTCAACTTGTGCCAGATCCTCCACCGATATGGATCCCCTTTTTATGCAAGCTGGGCTGCCTTTAGCAAATACTGGGCTCACACACACTCACATTACATGTTGACATACCACATAGTAAAATTGAAGAATTTCTTTTAAGATTTATAACAAATTTAAAAATTTAAAATAATATTTTATCAAAAAAATTCTCTTCATTATTTTTTTTCTTTTAAAATGACTTAAATTAAGCGTTTCTTCTACTTTAACAAATCCTTAATCTAACATGTCTTAGTCTAACAATACAGTGCAGTACAAGAAATCAGTAAACTCAACCTGGTAAATCCACACATAATAAAACAAACACTACCTAAAATATGCATTCGCTGGCAGGCGAAAAATCAAGTTTTTTTTTCCAAAAAAATTAAAGTTCCCAAAAAATTTTAAAATTCAAGAAAAAATCTAATTTTATTTAAATGTTTCCCTCATATGCAAAATTATTTAAATATTGGTTTGAATTAATTAAACAAACAAATTAAAATTGACTTCCTACTATACAAGCTTAGTAGGTATATGACCCCATCAGCTGATCGAAAGTAGGTCAAGTCTAAAACCCTTGACCTACATATGTCGTAAATAAGTTCTGAAAACACATTGAACATCTGTAATACCCTAACTTGAAATACAAAACATAAAACTAAAACATTTAAAACAAACAAAATATTAATATAAATAATAAACAAATTGACATTTAAATTATTTAAAATAAACAATTCTTGACTTGACATTATTTTCAGTCCTATCAATTTCTGTCACTGGTTTCGAAGAAATAAAAAGTTTATATTCTTTATCATAACTCTCTCTCTTTATTCAACAATCTTACGTTAATCTACTGTGGGTGATGTAAATTATTTATTCTCATTAACTGTATTAGATCTGTATGCATATATAAACTTTACTCTCCCTATGGCTCTAATATTAATCAACTTCCACTCCCATGACACCCATCTCTATCAAAATATCTATCCCAAAACACACTAAACCCGACTTATCATTTAACTCAAAACGCCACCTTCTCTACATATATAAAAAAATACTCTCTAACTCTTTGTACATAGGATACGTGTTTCCCCCACCCCAAAAACTCAATTCCCTTATCTGGCGGCCTGGATTCTACCTAAGGCGGCCCCTTACCCACTAAAATCGATACCAATTCCCGTCCCAACCCTTGTTGCGGACTCCTACATGACACTATCCCCTAATACAAAATTGCCATCCCCAAAAATCTCGATCGCATTACCTTACTCCAAATACAACAAAATAACCTCATTAATTATAAACATAAATATATCATTCAAAACTCCACATAAATTCTCCACAACTACTGTGTCAACATCAATATTTCACAACATTCTGTTACATTACATTAACTCAAAAACAACATTACATCATATTCATCTCTACTATTTCAAATTCCTACATGTCCCACAACATATTTATCACCCACAACTATCTTTTGTTAACTCTGACAATTGTTACTTTATTTCTCCTTTATCAAATTATTTTTATCATTACTTTAAAATATCTGTAATACATCAAACATTACATTGAACATCAATTACTTAAAACATTTATAACTAATATACCAGTGACGTATTATTGCTGATCAGCTGATATCCTAACACAATGAAAATACATCTTTTACTTGATCCACTTACATGAAATATACATATTGATTTTTATTTATTCTCACTTCTCACCTCATTGTTTCCCATTTCTCTGATTCTGGTTATTTATGTTAACCTGCCAGACGATTTAATTATTGGCTTAGAAAAAAAATACACACACATAATGAAAATACATATTCTTATCAACGCCTATATCTAACGTACAACAATAAAATAATACACTTAAAATTATAGCATGTAATGAACACCTCATATTAAATATTTGAGCAGCTAGTTAATTGAACAGAGCGCAAGCATTTTTGTTTGATCAAACTTTGAATAAAAAATGTTATGTTATAAAATTTACATTCGTGACTCCTTTGCGTCACCTCCCAGCCACACACACTGTTTCAAATTATGTAAGACTGTGGCGCCTTTTCGCTTCCACAGAGACTGTATATTTTGGAGCAGGTTTTACCTCTCCGTGTCTCTGCTTCCGCTATTAAGTTTTAAACGTGGCGAACATCATCATGTTCTTGTTATAATTATACACCCTTAAGACGGATCTACCACCTGTCTTGCTACCCCAAAGCGGGCAGAGTGGCAGCCGCTGTTCCATAGTTCCGGGAGATTTCCTCTAATTGTCACCCCCCAATGAATTTCTAATATATACCAATTTCAAGTCAGCTGTGGTCAAGGGACTTGATATGACCATAGCTGGCCGCTAGCCAAAACCACGGTTAGTGCTGGTAAGGCAGTAACCGCCCGAAAAGTCGAGGAAATCTAAACTTCATTTGACTGCCTGTTACACATCAATCTCGTTATGTGCGACACGGTCGTTTAGCAATGTGTAACTTTAATTTACACGGAAAAGGTGTGCCGCACATTTTCGCCTCCGATGGAGGTAACACTCACTGTTACCCCCAACCCTTTTCGCTATTTACGAGAGCACAGGCCACCCCCGCAATAGCAACCTAATAGCTAACTAATAAAATTTGTATATACATTATAATATAGTATTTCCATCCATAATCATTTCTCTCATTCATAATTTTCTACCATTTAACTTTCTTAAAATCTTCAAAATTCATTATTAAAAATCATTATATATCTTTCAGTTGTGATTAACATTTTTTTAATTATCCTTTTTTATTGAACAGAATTATTTCAAACATCTCCATCACACCTATAAACATTTTTATTATACATGATTATAAAATTTTTTCTACTTACAATCCATTTAACATGATATACACCCAAAACATAATCACCACCATCTCTGAAACATTTCACAAAATTTATTAGTTTAAATTAAATAATTTATCATTCATTACCAAATTTCCCACTCTCATGACATAAATTAAATTCATTAAAAAAGTTTAATTAATTAACATTCAAATAATCAATCAAAATATTGAAGCATCTCAAATTGTTTTAATTAAATTAATTACCAAAAATATAAATTATATAGTTATCGAAACAATTCCAATTAATCAATTGCTGTTTTCGAAATTAATTCTGATATTTATTTAACTTGCAAACATTTCAATATTCTTCTCACAACAATCCTCTTACGTACACACATTATCTATTTAACATTCCACCATGCACACATATAAATTCACTATATTTTATTTACAAACTCTTATTTATTTATTTATTATTCAGTTTTTTCCGCACTTCATTTGTCCAAATTTGCCATGTCAAGAAACCATACAACAGAATGTTTATACTGTCTTTTATTGTTTTAATAGTTTAACCTCCATCGTTCCAAATTAACCTTGGTTCTACATAACATCGTTCAATTTTATCACCACACAAATGACTGTTTTGTGTGTTGTACCCAGAAAAACTAACTTCAATCAACTTATTCAAATACTCGTTAAACCAGTCTACGTTAGGTATTTTTGTCAAGTCTCCATCATTAAATTCATTAACTATTGGGTTAATCATTTTTATTAAATCATTGTAATCGTTATCATTCACATATATTTCTAAACTTTCCTTCCATTCATCATACTTTCTATTTAAGTTATATAATTCTGTCACTTTCTCCACATACACTTCTCTGTTCAACTCTCTCTCATCACAATACCAAATCATACTTTCAACATCATTATTACAGACAGAGGGTACAAATTCAATTAAACCTTTCCTGACTTCTCCAGGAAAAATAAAAAACTTCAAAAAACAATTATTTGTAGCACACTTGTCTACACAATATATACGTGAAGGTCTTCACCCCCCCATTCTACCTCGTAAACAATTTACCCTCTGTTTCATATCTATAATATAACTCTCTCTCCACTCTCTCTCTAACTCATTAACACACATTAACATCTCATAATCACATTCTACAAACTCCTCAGTACTCTCAGATATTACCTTATTACTCTCATTATTTTCAACAACATCATTATTATTTATTAATTCTTTACCCAATACAACATTGTCATTACAACTTTCGTTTGTATTACTCGTACTTGATTCTACTTTATTCAAACTATTTCTTGTCATTTTATCGGCATTTTCAAGACATACATTCTTGTCTTGTATACTATTTATCAACTCATCAAATTTTATATTTATATTCTGTTGCAATTGAACATTCTGGTCTTTAATTTATTTAAAATTAATCTCGTTTTGAACATTCTGCTGTTCGCATTTTATTTTCTGTTCATTAAAATCATTAGTTAATTGATCTAATTTGTTGTTAAAGTCACTTTTCATATTATTTAAAATTATTTCATTGTTATCAAAGCGTTTATCATTATCATCAAAACGACTATTTATATCGCTACTCATTCCATTAAATTTGGTCTCAAAATTACTATTCATTCTTTCGAATTCACTGAGCATAATACTCATCATATCTGTTTCCTCGGATTGTTTATTTATCTTAGTTGAAACTGGGGTCAACTGAACCCCCGAGTCAACATCTGTTTCGCTTAGTCGTGTTTGAGTCGCAAACGGAGTGGAATGAACTATTACATTACTGCCGACAGCTGTTTCTGTAACAGCACTCGACCCCCCCTCCCGTCAGCATACCACTTTCATCCAGCGATTGCGACTCAAGGTCATTTTCGCTCATAATTGAATTTATTATACTACTTTTTTCTGTATTCTCGGACATTTTTACTTTTTATACTCTATACTTGTGTACAAATATAATATAATCAATGTAATGTATTACATAACCAATTTTGCGTTAATCACGTATTTTTGTTTTATTCCGCTAACCCCAAAAACATGTTTGTATCTTTACTGTAGGTACGGTTTTTAACATTTTAATTACCAAAAACTGTCCCTGTTAACGGAAGCCATTGAGACGTTATTTACTGATTTAACTCTATTAAAATTATAATATAATATATCAACTCCCACCTACCTGGAAGGTTCGTTTTGTTTCGGGCCAGGATCCGTTCGTACGAACGCTTGATACAAACATGTGTTTCATGGGTTCTCGAAATAATTAACTCTACACATCGTTAAGAAGAGAATTGATAATTTTAATTTTGATTAAGTCATCTAAATTTAAATATACAAAAAAATATTATCCTGCTTTACTGCATTTTACTCATGATCATTTACAACTATGGCTTACCTTATGTTTGATACTTACACAATTTGATTTAAACAAATACAGGACACAATTAGAAAACACACACAAAAAAAACAGCCCAGCTTTGCCGCTCTCACACTCATTCATTATTTATAAAGCCCTTAACATTTTAAATGAAGCCCACCCCAGCCCTTACATAAACCGTTGCCACGTGGTGAGTACGCGCACTCATAGTTTTAAGCGAAAGTTGATTGCTATCTTGCTGTAAAATACTGAGTTCACTACTCCAGATTATCGAATTGACCGCGGTCACATAAAAATTTGCTGTATTACCACTTTTTTACTGATAGATTAAGTACTTTTCTGACGAGCCTACTTAGGCCGCCCCAGCGCCAATGGTTGCGGTTAGTCGACTGGGAACGGTAATGTAACAGGTACATCTTGCTTTCTCTGGAGGGAAACTGTGGTTCACTGCCACTATGTTTTCGTCGCTGAAGCCCCAGTTGTTGTGAGCTAACCATTTTATATATGGAATAGCAGAGTTATATTCTGGATCCCAGAGTACGATATTGGCTTTGGCTCTGCTGATGTCATTAACAGTAGGCGGGGCGTTAGCAGTATTACCGGAAAGTCTTGGAGAAGACGATGAATATTCTCGCGCTTTGGCCATCTTGAGTTCTTTACCAGCGCGTGGGTTGGCGCCCATGCTCGAGTAGTGGCGTGTGTGCACTCCCACACATGTACAGAGTTCTGCGAATTTTGAAGGGGGTAAATTCTTCGCTCGCCGCGTTACACAATAACAAATGCGTCTTACTGCTTTGTTTCACTGTTTCTTAACATCGTTCTGTTACACGGAATATAACGTTGCACAATAATTTTCATAACTTTTGACAAACCCGCACCAAAATGAAAGAAATAAAAAATATAAATGCCCCAAACTGTTAAAAATAAAAACACCCAAAATTGACACGCTACAATACCCCCTCGATGAGAATTCTGCTGTTCACGACAGAAGAAATCTCATCGACAAACCCCGAAGAGGACCGGTGAGGAACTGGTGCCAACAACCCCTTGGTTCTTAATTTCATGGGTACACGACCCCCCTGGCTCAGCGACTATGGACTCATCTGAACGAGATCACTGGACTTCTCCCTAAGAGATCCCAACACCGAGAAATCGAACAGACTCGCACCACAGCCCACCTCGCCTTTTAACATGCTACCCCCAAAAATCCTCAATCCCTGGCTCAACTTGTGCCAGATCCTCCACCGATATGGATCCCCTTTTTATGCAAGCTGGGCTGCCTTTAGCAAATACTGGGCTCACACACACTCACATTACATGTTGACATACCACATAGTAAAATTGAAGAATTTCTTTTAAGATTTATAACAAATTTAAAAATTTAAAATAATATTTTATCAAAAAAATTCTCTTCATTATTTTTTTTCTTTTAAAATGACTTAAATTAAGCGTTTCTTCTACTTTAACAAATCCTTAATCTAACATGTCTTAGTCTAACAATACAGTGCAGTACAAGAAATCAGTAAACTCAACCTGGTAAATCCACACATAATAAAACAAACACTACCTAAAATATGCATTCGCTGGCAGGCGAAAAATCAAGTTTTTTTTTTCCAAAAAAATTAAAGTTCCCAAAAAATTTTAAAATTCAAGAAAAAATCTAATTTTATTTCAATGTTTCCCTCATATGCAAAATTATTTAAATATTGGTTTGAATTAATTAAACAAACAAATTAAAATTGACTTCCTACTATACAAGCTTAGTAGGTATATGACCCCATCAGCTGATCGAAAGTAGGTCAAGTCTAAAACCCTTGACCTACATATGTCGTAAATAAGTTCTGAAAACACATTGAACATCTGTAATACCCTAACTTGAAATACAAAACATAAAACTAAAACATTTAAAACAAACAAAATATTAATATAAATAATAAACAAATTGACATTTAAATTATTTAAAATAAACAATTCTTGACTTGACATTATTTTCAGTCCTATCAATTTCTGTCACTGGTTTCGAAGAAATAAAAAGTTTATATTCTTTATCATAACTCTCTCTCTTTATTCAACAATCTTACGTTAATCTACTGTGGGTGATGTAAATTATTTATTCTCATTAACTGTATTAGATCTGTATGCATATATAAACTTTACTCTCCCTATGGCTCTAATATTAATCAACTTCCACTCCCATGACACCCATCTCTATCAAAATATCTATCCCAAAACACACTAAACCCGACTTATCATTTAACTCAAAATGCCACCTTCTCTACATATATAAAAAAATACTCTCTAACTCTTTGTACATAGGATACGTGTTTCCCCCACCCCAAAAACTCAATTCCCTTATCTGGCGGCCTGGATTCTACCTAAGGCGGCCCCTTACCCACTAAAATCGATACCAATTCCCGTCCCAACCCTTGTTGCGGACTCCTACATGACACTATCCCCTAATACAAAATTGCCATCCCCAAAAATCTCGATCGCATTACCTTACTCCAAATACAACAAAATAACCTCATTAATTATAAACATAAATATATCATTCAAAACTCCACATAAATTCTCCACAACTACTGTGTCAACATCAATATTTCACAACATTCTGTTACATTACATTAACTCAAAAACAACATTACATCATATTCATCTCTACTATTTCAAATTCCTACATGTCCCACAACATATTTATCACCCACAACTATCTTTTGTTAACTCTGACAATTGTTACTTTATTTCTCCTTTATCAAATTATTTTTATCATTACTTTAAAATATCTGTAATACATCAAACATTACATTGAACATCAATTACTTAAAACATTTATAACTAATATACCAGTGACGTATTATTGCTGATCAGCTGATATCCTAACACAATGAAAATACATCTTTTACTTGATCCACTTACATGAAATATACATATTGATTTTTATTTATTCTCACTTCTCACCTCATTGTTTCCCATTTCTCTGATTCTGGTTATTTATGTTAACCTGCCAGACGATTTAATTATTGGCTTAGAAAAAAAATACACACACATAATGAAAATACATATTCTTATCAACGCCTATATCTAACGTACAACAATAAAATAATACACTTAAAATTATAGCATGTAATGAACACCTCATATTAAATATTTGAGCAGCTAGTTAATTGAACAGAGCGCAAGCATTTTTGTTTGATCAAACTTTGAATAAAAAATGTTATGTTATAAAATTTACATTCGTGACTCCTTTGCGTCACCTCCCAGCCACACACACTGTTTCAAATTATGTAAGACTGTGGCGCCTTTTCGCTTCCACAGAGACTGTATATTTTGGAGCAGGTTTTACCTCTCCGTGTCTCTGCTTCCGCTATTAAGTTTTAAACGTGGCGAACATCATCATGTTCTTGTTATAATTATACACCCTTAAGACGGATCTACCACCTGTCTTGCTACCCCAAAGCGGGCAGAGTGGCAGCCGCTGTTCCATAGTTCCGGGAGATTTCCTCTAATTGTCACCCCCCAATGAATTTCTAATATATACCAATTTCAAGTCAGCTGTGGTCAAGGGACTTGATATGACCATAGCTGGCCGCTAGCCAAAACCACGGTTAGTGCTGGTAAGGCAGTAACCGCCCGAAAAGTCGAGGAAATCTAAACTTCATTTGACTGCCTGTTACACATCAATCTCGTTATGTGCGACACGGTCGTTTAGCAATGTGTAACTTTAATTTACACGGAAAAGGTGTGCCGCACATTTTCGCCATTTTCGCCTCCGATGGAGGTAACACTCACTGTTACCCCCAACCCTTTTCGCTATTTACGAGAGCACAGGCCACCCCCGCAATAGCAACCTAATAGCTAACTAATAAAATTTGTATATACATTATAATATAGTATTTCCATCCATAATCATTTCTCTCATTCATAATTTTCTACCATTTAACTTTCTTAAAATCTTCAAAATTCATTATTAAAAATCATTATATATCTTTCAGTTGTGATTAACATTTTTTTAATTATCCTTTTTTATTGAACAGAATTATTTCAAACATCTCCATCACACCTATAAACATTTTTATTATACATGATTATAAAATTTTTTCTACTTACAATCCATTTAACATGATATACACCCAAAACATAATCACCACCATCTCTGAAACATTTCACAAAATTTATTAGTTTAAATTAAATAATTTATCATTCATTACCAAATTTCCCACTCTCATGACATAAATTAAATTCATTAAAAAAGTTTAATTAATTAACATTCAAATAATCAATCAAAATATTGAAGCATCTCAAATTGTTTTAATTAAATTAATTACCAAAAATATAAATTATATAGTTATCGAAACAATTCCAATTAATCAATTGCTGTTTTCGAAATTAATTCTGATATTTATTTAACTTGCAAACATTTCAATATTCTTCTCACAACAATCCTCTTACGTACACACATTATCTATTTAACATTCCACCATGCACACATATAAATTCACTATATTTTATTTACAAACTCTTATTTATTTATTTATTATTCAGTTTTTTCCGCACTTCATTTGTCCAAATTTGCCATGTCAAGAAACCATACAACAGAATGTTTATACTGTCTTTTATTGTTTTAATAGTTTAACCTCCATCGTTCCAAATTAACCTTGGTTCTACATAACATCGTTCAATTTTATCACCACACAAATGACTGTTTTGTGTGTTGTACCCAGAAAAACTAACTTCAATCAACTTATTCAAATACTCGTTAAACCAGTCTACGTTAGGTATTTTTGTCAAGTCTCCATCATTAAATTCATTAACTATTGGGTTAATCATTTTTATTAAATCATTGTAATCGTTATCATTCACATATATTTCTAAACTTTCCTTCCATTCATCATACTTTCTATTTAAGTTATATAATTCTGTCACTTTCTCCACATACACTTCTCTGTTCAACTCTCTCTCATCACAATACCAAATCATACTTTCAACATCATTATTACAGACAGAGGGTACAAATTCAATTAAACCTTTCCTGACTTCTCCAGGAAAAATAAAAAACTTCAAAAAACAATTATTTGTAGCACACTTGTCTACACAATATATACGTGAAGGTCTTCACCCCCCCATTCTACCTCGTAAACAATTTACCCTCTGTTTCATATCTATAATATAACTCTCTCTCCACTCTCTCTCTAACTCATTAACACACATTAACATCTCATAATCACATTCTACAAACTCCTCAGTACTCTCAGATATTACCTTATTACTCTCATTATTTTCAACAACATCATTATTATTTATTAATTCTTTACCCAATACAACATTGTCATTACAACTTTCGTTTGTATTACTCGTACTTGATTCTACTTTATTCAAACTATTTCTTGTCATTTTATCGGCATTTTCAAGACATACATTCTTGTCTTGTATACTATTTATCAACTCATCAAATTTTATATTTATATTCTGTTGCAATTGAACATTCTGGTCTTTAATTTATTTAAAATTAATCTCGTTTTGAACATTCTGCTGTTCGCATTTTATTTTCTGTTCATTAAAATCATTAGTTAATTGATCTAATTTGTTGTTAAAGTCACTTTTCATATTATTTAAAATTATTTCATTGTTATCAAAGCGTTTATCATTATCATCAAAACGACTATTTATATCGCTACTCATTCCATTAAATTTGGTCTCAAAATTACTATTCATTCTTTCGAATTCACTGAGCATAATACTCATCATATCTGTTTCCTCGGATTGTTTATTTATCTTAGTTGAAACTGGGGTCAACTGAACCCCCGAGTCAACATCTGTTTCGCTTAGTCGTGTTTGAGTCGCAAACGGAGTGGAATGAACTATTACATTACTGCCGACAGCTGTTTCTGTAACAGCACTCGACCCCCCCTCCCGTCAGCATACCACTTTCATCCAGCGATTGCGACTCAAGGTCATTTTCGCTCATAATTGAATTTATTATACTACTTTTTTCTGTATTCTCGGACATTTTTACTTTTTATACTCTATACTTGTGTACAAATATAATATAATCAATGTAATGTATTACATAACCAATTTTGCGTTAATCACGTATTTTTGTTTTATTCCGCTAACCCCAAAAACATGTTTGTATCTTTACTGTAGGTACGGTTTTTAACATTTTAATTACCAAAAACTGTCCCTGTTAACGGAAGCCATTGAGACGTTATTTACTGATTTAACTCTATTAAAATTATAATATAATATATCAACTCCCACCTACCTGGAAGGTTCGTTTTGTTTCGGGCCAGGATCCGTTCGTACGAACGCTTGATACAAACATGTGTTTCATGGGTTCTCGAAATAATTATCTCTACACATCGTTAAGAAGAGAATTGATAATTTTAATTTTGATTAAGTCATCTAAATTTAAATATACAAAAAAATATTATCCTGCTTTACTGCATTTTACTCATGATCATTTACAACTATGGCTTACCTTATGTTTGATACTTACACAATTTGATTTAAACAAATACAGGACACAATTAGAAAACACACACAAAAAAAACAGCCCAGCTTTGCCGCTCTCACACTCATTCATTATTTATAAAGCCCTTAACATTTTAAATGAAGCCCACCCCAGCCCTTACATAAACCGTTGCCACGTGGTGAGTACGCGCACTCATAGTTTTAAGCGAAAGTTGATTGCTATCTTGCTGTAAAATACTGAGTTCACTACTCCAGATTATCGAATTGACCGCGGTCACATAAAAATTTGCTGTATTACCACTTTTTTACTGATAGATTAAGTACTTTTCTGACGAGCCTACTTAGGCCGCCCCAGCGCCAATGGTTGCGGTTAGTCGACTGGGAACGGTAATGTAACAGGTACATCTTGCTTTCTCTGGAGGGAAACTGTGGTTCACTGCCACTATGTTTTCGTCGCTGAAGCCCCAGTTGTTGTGAGCTAACCATTTTATATATGGAATAGCAGAGTTATATTCTGGATCCCAGAGTACGATATTGGCTTTGGCTCTGCTGATGTCATTAACAGTAGGCGGGGCGTTAGCAGTATTACCGGAAAGTCTTGGAGAAGACGATGAATATTCTCGCGCTTTGGCCATCTTGAGTTCTTTACCAGCGCGTGGGTTGGCGCCCATGCTCGAGTAGTGGCGTGTGTGCACTCCCACACATGTACAGAGTTCTGCGAATTTTGAAGGGGGTAAATTCTTCGCTCGCCGCGTTACACAATAACAAATGCGTCTTACTGCTTTGTTTCACTGTTTCTTAACATCGTTCTGTTACACGGAATATAACGTTGCACAATAATTTTCATAACTTTTGACAAACCCGCACCAAAATGAAAGAAATAAAAAATATAAATGCCCCAAACTGTTAAAAATAAAAACACCCAAAATTGACACGCTACAATACCCCCTCGATGAGAATTCTGCTGTTCACGACAGAAGAAATCTCATCGACAAACCCCGAAGAGGACCGGTGAGGAACTGGTGCCAACAACCCCTTGGTTCTTAATTTCATGGGTACACGACCCCCCTGGCTCAGCGACTATGGACTCATCTGAACGAGATCACTGGACTTCTCCCTAAGAGATCCCAACACCGAGAAATCGAACAGACTCGCACCACAGCCCACCTCGCCTTTTAACATGCTACCCCCAAAAATCCTCAATCCCTGGCTCAACTTGTGCCAGATCCTCCACCGATATGGATCCCCTTTTTATGCAAGCTGGGCTGCCTTTAGCAAATACTGGGCTCACACACACTCACATTACATGTTGACATACCACATAGTAAAACTGAAGAATTATCTTTTAAGATTTATAACAAATTTAAAAATTTAAAATAATATTTTATCAAAAAAATTCTCTTCATTATTTTTTTTCTTTTAAAATGACTTAAATTAAGCGTTTCTTCTACTTTAACAAATCCTTAATCTAACATGTCTTAGTCTAACAATACAGTGCAGTACAAGAAATCAGTAAACTCAACCTGGTAAATCCACACATAATAAAACAAACACTACCTAAAATATGCATTCGCTGGCAGGCGAAAAATCAAGTTTTTTTTTCCAAAAAAATTAAAGTTCCCAAAAAATTTTAAAATTCAAGAAAAAATCTAATTTTATTTAAATGTTTCCCTCATATGCAAAATTATTTAAATATTGGTTTGAATTAATTAAACAAACAAATTAAAATTGACTTCCTACTATACAAGCTTAGTAGGTATATGACCCCATCAGCTGATCGAAAGTAGGTCAAGTCTAAAACCCTTGACCTACATATGTCGTAAATAAGTTCTGAAAACACATTGAACATCTGTAATACCCTAACTTGAAATACAAAACATAATAAACTAAAACATTTAAAACAAACAAAATATTAATATAAATAATAAACAAATTGACATTTAAATTATTTAAAATAAACAATTCTTGACTTGACATTATTTTCAGTCCTATCGATTTCTGTCACTGGTTTCGAAGAAATAAAAAGTTTATATTCTTTATCATAACTCTCTCTCTTTATTCAACAATCTTACGTTAATCTACTGTGGGTGATGTAAATTATTTATTCTCATTAACTGTATTAGATCTGTATGCATATATAAACTTTACTCTCCCTATGGCTCTAATATTAATCAACTTCCACTCCCATGACACCCATCTCTATCAAAATATCTATCCCAAAACACACTAAACCCGACTTATCATTTAACTCAAAACGCCACCTTCTCTACATATATAAAAAAATACTCTCTAACTCTTTGTACATAGGATACGTGTTTCCCCCACCCCAAAAACTCAATTCCCTTATCTGGCGGCCTGGATTCTACCTAAGGCGGCCCCTTACCCACTAAAATCGATACCAATTCCCGTCCCAACCCTTGTTGCGGACTCCTACATGACACTATCCCCTAATACAAAATTGCCATCCCCAAAAATCTCGATCGCATTACCTTACTCCAAATACAACAAAATAACCTCATTAATTATAAACATAAATATATCATTCAAAACTCCACATAAATTCTCCACAACTACTGTGTCAACATCAATATTTCACAACATTCTGTTACATTACATTAACTCAAAAACAACATTACATCATATTCATCTCTACTATTTCAAATTCCTACATGTCCCACAACATATTTATCACCCACAACTATCTTTTGTTAACTCTGACAATTGTTACTTTATTTCTCCTTTATCAAATTATTTTTATCATTACTTTAAAATATCTGTAATACATCAAACATTACATTGAACATCAATTACTTAAAACATTTATAACTAATATACCAGTGACGTATTATTGCTGATCAGCTGATATCCTAACACAATGAAAATACATCTTTTACTTGAACCACTTACATGAAATATACATATTGATTTTTATTTATTCTCACTTCTCACCTCATTGTTTCCCATTTCTCTGATTCTGGTTATTTATGTTAACCTGCCAGACGATTTAATTATTGGCTTAGAAAAAAAATACACACACATAATGAAAATACATATTCTTATCAACGCCTATATCTAACGTACAACAATAAAATAATACACTTAAAATTATAGCATGTAATGAACACCTCATATTAAATATTTGAGCAGCTAGTTAATTGAACAGAGCGCAAGCATTTTTGTTTGATCAAACTTTGAATAAAAAATGTTATGTTATAAAATTTACATTCGTGACTCCTTTGCGTCACCTCCCAGCCACACACACTGTTTCAAATTATGTAAGACTGTGGCGCCTTTTCGCTTCCACAGAGACTGTATATTTTGGAGCAGGTTTTACCTCTCCGTGTCTCTGCTTCCGCTATTAAGTTTTAAACGTGGCGAACATCATCATGTTCTTGTTATAATTATACACCCTTAAGACGGATCTACCACCTGTCTTGCTACCCCAAAGCGGGCAGAGTGGCAGCCGCTGTTCCATAGTTCCGGGAGATTTCCTCTAATTGTCACCCCCCAATGAATTTCTAATATATACCAATTTCAAGTCAGCTGTGGTCAAGGGACTTGATATGACCATAGCTGGCCGCTAGCCAAAACCACGGTTAGTGCTGGTAAGGCAGTAACCGCCCGAAAAGTCGAGGAAATCTAAACTTCATTTGACTGCCTGTTACACATCAATCTCGTTATGTGCGACACGGTCGTTTAGCAATGTGTAAACTTTAATTTACACGGAAAAGGTGTGCCGCACATTTTGGCCTCCGATGGAGGTAACACTCACTGTTACCCCCAACCCTTTTCGCTATTTACGAGAGCACAGGCCACCCCCGCAATAGCAACCTAATAGCTAACTAATAAAATTTGTATATACATTATAATATAGTATTTCCATCCATAATCATTTCTCTCATTCATAATTTTCTACCATTTAACTTTCTTAAAATCTTCAAAATTCATTATTAAAAATCATTATATATCTTTCAGTTGTGATTAACATTTTTTTAATTATCCTTTTTTGTTGAACAGAATTATTTCAAATAATCTCATTATTGAATTAACATCTCCATCACACCTATAAACATTTTTATTATACATGATTATAAAATTTTTTCTACTTACAATCCATTTAACATGATATACACCCAAAACATAATCACCACCATCTCTGAAACATTTCACAAAATTTATTAGTTTAAATTAAATAATTTATCATTCATTACCAAATTTCCCACTCTCATGACATAAATTAAATTCATTAAAAAAGTTTAATTAATTAACATTCAAATAATCAATCAAAATATTGAAGCATCTCAAATTGTTTTAATTAAATTAATTACCAAAAATATAAATTATATAGTTATCGAAACAATTCCAATTAATCAATTGCTGTTTTCGAAATTAATTCTGATATTTATTTAACTTGCAAACATTTCAATATTCTTCTCACAACAATCCTCTTACGTACACACATTATCTATTTAACATTCCACCATGCACACATATAAATTCACTATATTTTATTTACAAACTCTTATTTATTTATTTATTATTCAGTTTTTTCCGCACTTCATTTGTCCAAATTTGCCATGTCAAGAAACCATACAACAGAATGTTTATACTGTCTTTTATTGTTTTAATAGTTTAACCTCCATCGTTCCAAATTAACCTTGGTTCTACATAACATCGTTCAATTTTATCACCACACAAATGACTGTTTTGTGTGTTGTACCCAGAAAAACTAACTTCAATCAACTTATTCAAATACTCGTTAAACCAGTCTACGTTAGGTATTTTTGTCAAGTCTCCATCATTAAATTCATTAACTATTGGGTTAATCATTTTTATTAAATCATTGTAATCGTTATCATTCACATATATTTCTAAACTTTCCTTCCATTCATCATACTTTCTATTTAAGTTATATAATTCTGTCACTTTCTCCACATACACTTCTCTGTTCAACTCTCTCTCATCACAATACCAAATCATACTTTCAACATCATTATTACAGACAGAGGGTACAAATTCAATTAAACCTTTCCTGACTTCTCCAGGAAAAATAAAAAACTTCAAAAAACAATTATTTGTAGCACACTTGTCTACACAATATATACGTGAAGGTCTTCCTTCACCCCCCCATTCTACCTCGTAAACAATTTACCCTCTGTTTCATATCTATAATATAACTCTCTCTCCACTCTCTCTCTAACTCATTAACACACATTAACATCTCATAATCACATTCTACAAACTCCTCAGTACTCTCAGATATTACCTTATTACTCTCATTATTTTCAACAACATCATTATTATTTATTAATTCTTTACCCAATACAACATTGTCATTACAACTTTCGTTTGTATTACTCGTACTTGATTCTACTTTATTCAAACTATTTCTTGTCATTTTATCGGCATTTTCAAGACATACATTCTTGTCTTGTATACTATTTATCAACTCATCAAATTTTATATTTATATTCTGTTGCAATTGAACATTCTGGTCTTTAATTTCTTTAAAATTAATCTCGTTTTGAACATTCTGCTGTTCGCATTTTATTTTCTGTTCATTAAAATCATTAGTTAATTGATCTAATTTGTTGTTAAAGTCACTTTTCATATTATTTAAAATTATTTCATTGTTATCAAAGCGTTTATCATTATCATCAAAACGACTATTTATATCGCTACTCATTCCATTAAATTTGGTCTCAAAATTACTATTCATTCTTTCGAATTCACTGAGCATAATACTCATCATATCTGTTTCCTCGGATTGTTTATTTATCTTAGTTGAGACTGGGGTCAACTGAACCCCCGAGTCAACATCTGTTTCGCTTAGTCGTGTTTGAGTCGCAAACGGAGTGGAATGAACTATTACATTACTGCCGACAGCTGTTTCTGTAACAGCACTCGACCCCCCCTCCCCTCAGCATACCACTTTCATCCAGCGATTGCGACTCAAGGTCACTTTCGCTCATAATTGAATTTATTATACTACTTTTTTCTGTATTCTCGGACATTTTTACTTTTTATACTCTATACTTGTGTACAAATATAATATAATCAATGTAATGTATTACATAACCAATTTTGCGTTAATCACGTATTTTTGTTTTATTCCGCTAACCCCAAAAACATGTTTGTATCTTTACTGTAGGTACGGTTTTTAACATTTTAATTACCAAAAACTGTCCCTGTTAACGGAAGCCATTGAGACGTTATTTACTGATTTAACTCTATTAAAATAATAATATAATATATCAACTCCCACCTACCTGGAAGGTTCGTTTTGTTTCGGGCCAGGATCCGTTCGTACGAACGCTTGATACAAACATGTGTTTCATGGGTTCTCGAAATAATTAACTCTACACATCGTTAAGAAGAGAATTGATAATTTTAATTTTGATTAAGTCATCTAAATTTAAATATACAAAAAAATATTATCCTGCTTTACTGCATTTTACTCATGATCATTTACAACTATGGCTTACCTTATGTTTGATACTTACACAATTTGATTTAAACAAATACAGGACACAATTAGAAAACACACACAAAAAAAACAGCCCAGCTTTGCCGCTCTCACACTCATTCATTATTTATAAAGCCCTTAACATTTTAAATGAAGCCCACCCCAGCCCTTACATAAACCGTTGCCACGTGGTGAGTACGCGCACTCATAGTTTTAAGCGAAAGTTGATTGCTATCTTGCTGTAAAATACTGAGTTCACTACTCCAGATTATCGAATTGACCGCGGTCACATAAAAATTTGCTGTATTACCACTTTTTTACTGATAGATTAAGTACTTTTCTGACGAGCCTACTTAGGCCGCCCCAGCGCCAATGGTTGCGGTTAGTCGACTGGGAACGGTAATGTAACAGGTACATCTTGCTTTCTCTGGAGGGAAACTGTGGTTCACTGCCACTATGTTTTCGTCGCTGAAGCCCCAGTTGTTGTGAGCTAACCATTTTATATATGGAATAGCAGAGTTATATTCTGGATCCCAGAGTACGATATTGGCTTTGGCTCTGCTGATGTCATTAACAGTAGGCGGGGCGTTAGCAGTATTTCCGGAAAGTCTTGGAGAAGACGATGAATATTCTCGCGCTTTGGCCATCTTGAGTTCTTTACCAGCGCGTGGGTTGGCGCCCATGCTCGAGTAGTGGCGTGTGTGCACTTCCACACATGTACAGAGTTCTGCGAATTTTGAAGGGGGTAAATTCTTCGCTCGCCGCGTTACACAATAACAAATGCGTCTTACTGCTTTGTTTCACTGTTTCTTAACATCGTTCTGTTACACGGAATATAACGTTGCACAATAATTTTCATAACTTTTGACAAACCCGCACCAAAATGAAAGAAATAAAAACTATAAATGCCCCAAACTGTTAAAAATAAAAACACCCAAAATTGACACGCTACAATACCCCCTCGATGAGAATTCTGCTGTTCACGACAGAAGAAATCTCATCGACAAACCCCGAAGAGGACCGGTGAGGAACTGGTGCCAACAACCCCTTGGTTCTTAATTTCATGGGTACACGACCCCCCTGGCTCAGCGACTATGGACTCATCTGAACGAGATCACTGGACTTCTCCCTAAGAGATCCCAACACCGGGAAATCGAACAGACTCGCACCACAGCCCACCTCGCCTTTTAACATGCTACCCCCAAAAATCCTCAATCCCTGGCTCAACTTGTGCCAGATCCTCCACCGATATGGATCCCCTTTTTATGCAAGCTGGGCTGCCTTTAGCAAATACTGGGCTCACACACACTCACATTACATGTTGACATACCACATAGTAAAATTGAAGAATTATCTTTTAAGATTTATAACAAATTTAAAAATTTAAAATAATATTTTATCAAAAAAATTCTCTTCATTATTTTTTTTCTTTTAAAATGACTTAAATTAAGCGTTTCTTCTACTTTAACAAATCCTTAATCTAACATGTCTTAGTCTAACAATACAGTGCAGTACAAGAAATCAGTAAACTCAACCTGGTAAATCCACACATAATAAAACAAACACTACCTAAAATATGCATTCGCTGGCAGGCGAAAAATCAAGTTTTTTTTTCCAAAAAAATTAAAGTTCCCAAAAAATTTTAAAATTCAAGAAAAAATCTAATTTTATTTAAATGTTTCCCTCATATGCAAAATTATTTAAATATTGGTTTGAATTAATTAAACAAACAAATTAAAATTGACTTCCTACTATACAAGCTTAGTAGGTATATGACCCCATCAGCTGATCGAAAGTAGGTCAAGTCTAAAACCCTTGACCTACATATGTCGTAAATAAGTTCTGAAAACACATTGAACATCTGTAATACCCTAACTTGAAATACAAAACATAATAAACTAAAACATTTAAAACAAACAAAATTTTAATATAAATAATAAACAAATTGACATTTAAATTATTTAAAATAAACAATTCTTGACTTGACATTATTTTCAGTCCTATCGATTTCTGTCACTGGTTTCGAAGAAATAAAAAGTTTATATTCTTTATCATAACTCTCTCTCTTTATTCAACAATCTTACGTTAATCTACTGTGGGTGATGTAAATTATTTATTCTCATTAACTGTATTAGATCTGTATGCATATATAAACTTTACTCTCCCTATGGCTCTAATATTAATCAACTTCCACTCCCATGACACCCATCTCTATCAAAATATCTATCCCAAAACACACTAAACCCGACTTATCATTTAACTCAAAACGCCACCTTCTCTACATATATAAAAAAATACTCTCTAACTCTTTGTACATAGGATACGTGTTTCCCCCACCCCAAAAACTCAATTCCCTTATCTGGCGGCCTGGATTCTACCTAAGGCGGCCCCTTACCCACTAAAATCGATACCAATTCCCGTCCCAACCCTTGTTGCGGACTCCTACATGACACTATCCCCTAATACAAAATTGCCATCCCCAAAAATCTCGATCGCATTACCTTACTCCAAATACAACAAAATAACCTCATTAATTATAAACATAAATATATCATTCAAAACTCCACATAAATTCTCCACAACTACTGTGTCAACATCAATATTTCACAACATTCTGTTACATTACATTAACTCAAAAACAACATTACATCATATTCATCTCTACTATTTCAAATTCCTACATGTCCCACAACATATTTATCACCCACAACTATCTTTTGTTAACTCTGACAATTGTTACTTTATTTCTCCTTTATCAAATTATTTTTATCATTACTTTAAAATATCTGTAATACATCAAACATTACATTGAACATCAATTACTTAAAACATTTATAACTAATATACCAGTGACGTATTATTGCTGATCAGCTGATATCCTAACACAATGAAAATACATCTTTTACTTGAACCACTTACATGAAATATACATATTGATTTTTATTTATTCTCACTTCTCACCTCATTGTTTCCCATTTCTCTGATTCTGGTTATTTATGTTAACCTGCCAGACGATTTAATTATTGGCTTAGAAAAAAAATACACACACATAATGAAAATACATATTCTTATCAACGCCTATATCTAACGTACAACAATAAAATAATACACTTAAAATTATAGCATGTAATGAACACCTCATATTAAATATTTGAGCAGCTAGTTAATTGAACAGAGCGCAAGCATTTTTGTTTGATCAAACTTTGAATAAAAAATGTTATGTTATAAAATTTACATTCGTGACTCCTTTGCGTCACCTCCCAGCCACACACACTGTTTCAAATTATGTAAGACTGTGGCGCCTTTTCGCTTCCACAGAGACTGTATATTTTGGAGCAGGTTTTACCTCTCCGTGTCTCTGCTTCCGCTATTAAGTTTTAAACGTGGCGAACATCATCATGTTCTTGTTATAATTATACACCCTTAAGACGGATCTACCACCTGTCTTGCTACCCCAAAGCGGGCAGAGTGGCAGCCGCTGTTCCATAGTTCCGGGAGATTTCCTCTAATTGTCACCCCCCAATGAATTTCTAATATATACCAATTTCAAGTCAGCTGTGGTCAAGGGACTTGATATGACCATAGCTGGCCGCTAGCCAAAACCACGGTTAGTGCTGGTAAGGCAGTAACCGCCCGAAAAGTCGAGGAAATCTAAACTTCATTTGACTGCCTGTTACACATCAATCTCGTTATGTGCGACACGGTCGTTTAGCAATGTGTAAACTTTAATTTACACGGAAAAGGTGTGCCGCACATTTTCGCCATTTTCGCCTCCGATGGAGGTAACACTCACTGTTACCCCCAACCCTTTTCGCTATTTACGAGAGCACAGGCCACCCCCGCAATAGCAACCTAATAGCTAACTAATAAAATTTGTATATACATTATAATATAGTATTTCCATCCATAATCATTTCTCTCATTCATAATTTTCTACCATTTAACTTTCTTAAAATCTTCAAAATTCATTATTAAAAATCATTATATATCTTTCAGTTGTGATTAACATTTTTTTAATTATCCTTTTTTATTGAACAGAATTATTTCAAATAATCTCATTATTGAATTAACATCTCCATCACACCTATAAACATTTTTATTATACATGATTATAAAATTTTTTCTACTTACAATCCATTTAACATGATATACACCCAAAACATAATCACCACCATCTCTGAAACATTTCACAAAATTTATTAGTTTAAATTAAATAATTTATCATTCATTACCAAATTTCCCACTCTCATGACATAAATTAAATTCATTAAAAAAGTTTAATTAATTAACATTCAAATAATCAATCAAAATATTGAAGCATCTCAAATTGTTTTAATTAAATTAATTACCAAAAATATAAATTATATAGTTATCGAAACAATTCCAATTAATCAATTGCTGTTTTCGAAATTAATTCTGATATTTATTTAACTTGCAAACATTTCAATATTCTTCTCACAACAATCCTCTTACGTACACACATTATCTATTTAACATTCCACCATGCACACATATAAATTCACTATATTTTATTTACAAACTCTTATTTATTTATTTATTATTCAGTTTTTTCCGCCCTTCATTTGTCCAAATTTGCCATGTCAAGAAACCATACAACAGAATGTTTATACTGTCTTTTATTGTTTTAATAGTTTAACCTCCATCGTTCCAAATTAACCTTGGTTCTACATAACATCGTTCAATTTTATCACCACACAAATGACTGTTTTGTGTGTTGTACCCAGAAAAACTAACTTCAATCAACTTATTCAAATACTCGTTAAACCAGTCTACGTTAGGTATTTTTGTCAAGTCTCCATCATTAAATTCATTAACTATTGGGTTAATCATTTTTATTAAATCATTGTAATCGTTATCATTCACATATATTTCTAAACTTTCCTTCCATTCATCATACTTTCTATTTAAGTTATATAATTCTGTCACTTTCTCCACATACACTTCTCTGTTCAACTCTCTCTCATCACAATACCAAATCATACTTTCAACATCATTATTACAGACAGAGGGTACAAATTCAATTAAACCTTTCCTGACTTCTCCAGGAGAAATAAAAAACTTCAAAAAACAATTATTTGTAGCACACTTGTCTACACAATATATACGTGAAGGTCTTCCTTCACCCCCCCATTCTACCTCGTAAACAATTTACCCTCTGTTTCATATCTATAATATAACTCTCTCTCCACTCTCTCTCTAACTCATTAACACACATTAACATCTCATAATCACATTCTACAAACTCCTCAGTACTCTCAGATATTACCTTATTACTCTCATTATTTTCAACAACATCATTATTATTTATTAATTCTTTACCCAATACAACATTGTCATTACAACTTTCGTTTGTATTACTCGTACTTGATTCTACTTTATTCAAACTATTTCTTGTCATTTTATCGGCATTTTCAAGACATACATTCTTGTCTTGTATACTATTTATCAACTCATCAAATTTTATATTTATATTCTGTTGCAATTGAACATTCTGGTCTTTAATTTCTTTAAAATTAATCTCGTTTTGAACATTCTGCTGTTCGCATTTTATTTTCTGTTCATTAAAATCATTAGTTAATTGATCTAATTTGTTGTTAAAGTCACTTTTCATATTATTTAAAATTATTTCATTGTTATCAAAGCGTTTATCATTATCATCAAAACGACTATTTATATCGCTACTCATTCCATTAAATTTGGTCTCAAAATTACTATTCATTCTTTCGAATTGACTGAGCATAATACTCATCATATCTGTTTCCTCGGATTGTTTATTTATCTTAGTTGAAACTGGGGTCAACTGAACCCCCGAGTCAACATCTGTTTCGCTTAGTCGTGTTTGAGTCGCAAACGGAGTGGAATGAACTATTACATTACTGCCGACAGCTGTTTCTGTAACAGCACTCGACCCCCCCTCCCGTCAGCATACCACTTTCATCCAGCGATTGCGACTCAAGGTCACTTTCGCTCATAATTGAATTTATTATACTACTTTTTTCTGTATTCTCGGACATTTTTACTTTTTATACTCTATACTTGTGTACAAATATAATATAATCAATGTAATGTATTACATAACCAATTTTGCGTTAATCACGTATTTTTGTTTTATTCCGCTAACCCCAAAAACATGTTTGTATCTTTACTGTAGGTACGGTTTTTAACATTTTAATTACCAAAAACTGTCCCTGTTAACGGAAGCCATTGAGACGTTATTTACTGATTTAACTCTATTAAAATAATAATATAATATATCAACTCCCACCTACCTGGAAGGTTCGTTTTGTTTCGGGCCAGGATCCGTTCGTACGAACGCTTGATACAAACATGTGTTTCATGGGTTCTCGAAATAATTAACTCTACACATCGTTAAGAAGAGAATTGATAATTTTAATTTTGATTAAGTCATCTAAATTTAAATATACAAAAAAATATTATCCTGCTTTACTACATTTTACTCATGATCATTTACAACTATGGCTTACCTTATGTTTGATACTTACACAATTTGATTTAAACAAATACAGGACACAATTAGAAAACACACAAAAAAAACAGCCCAGCTTTGCCGCTCTCACACTCATTCATTATTTATAAAGCCCTTAACATTTTAAATGAAGCCCACCCCAGCCCTTACATAAACCGTTGCCACGTGGTGAGTACGCGCACTCATAGTTTTAAGCGAAAGTTGATTGCTATCTTGCTGTAAAATACTGAGTTCACTACTCCAGATTATCGAATTGACCGCGGTCACATAAAAATTTGCTGTATTACCACTTTTTTACTGATAGATTAAGTACTTTTCTGACGAGCCTACTTAGGCCGCCCCAGCGCCAATGGTTGCGGTTAGTCGACTGGGAACGGTAATGTAACAGGTACATCTTGCTTTCTCTGGAGGGAAACTGTGGTTCACTGCCACTATGTTTTCGTCGCTGAAGCCCCAGTTGTTGTGAGCTAACCATTTTATATATGGAATAGCAGAGTTATATTCTGGATCCCAGAGTACGATATTGGCTTTGGCTCTGCTGATGTCATTAACAGTAGGCGGGGCGTTAGCAGTATTTCCGGAAAGTCTTGGAGAAGACGATGAATATTCTCGCGCTTTGGCCATCTTGAGTTCTTTACCAGCGCGTGGGTTGGCGCCCATGCTCGAGTAGTGGCGTGTGTGCACTCCCACACATGTACAGAGTTCTGCGAATTTTGAAGGGGGTAAATTCTTCGCTCGCCGCGTTACACAATAACAACTGCGTCTTACTGCTTTGTTTCACTGTTTCTTAACATCGTTCTGTTACACGGAATATAACGTTGCACAATAATTTTCATAGCTTTTGACAAACCCGCACCAAAATGAAAGAAATAAAAAATATAAATGCCCCAAACTGTTAAAAATAAAAACACCCAAAATTGACACGCTACAATCCTAATAAAGTAGACACCATAAGAGACTGGCCAGTTCCAAAGAGTAAACTTGAAGTTCAGAGTTTGCTGAGGTTATGGTCATATTACAGACGTTTTGTGAAAGGCTTTGCTACTATTGCTAAACCACTACATGAGCTAACAGAAAATAAACAAAACTTCCAGTGGACGAGAGAGTGTGACCAAGCATTTAGGACTTTGAAAATTGCATTATGTTCACAGCAAATTCTCGTAGAATGTCTGAGAGTTCATTTATAATACTTGGTGCGTACTGGAAGCTCTTAAAGTCTTCTTGAGTTATTTCAGGAAACGCTGAATGATGAGGGCTGGTTTGAAGTAAATAGAAGTGGACTGTATGACTTTTAGATGATAATCTTTTATTGAATAATTTTGAATTTGAATACTGTTGCTGACACGCACAGACGTTTAAGCGACATGACACCCGTTAGGTGATTAATAATAGAAGTCGAAAGACATGATAATAAGCAAGATCGTTGAGTACAATTAGTGCATACTGCACATATTAATAGTTAAAAAAGAATAATGAAAGCCAGTAGCCGCAGCCTGTAATATTACGAGTTAACGACTCGGAGCCTTTTGTAGAACTAACGAAAATATCGCTGCAGACAGCTGAGCTGCGCCGGCTGCAGGCGATAGATAAGAAAAACTTGACGTCATCCGTGCGTGTCGCAGTGCAGTAATTACAATACATAGTTTAACAGTTCAAAGTCTGAACATACTGCCCGCACAAAATCGGGGCGATTTTGTATCAACAACATAACAATTGGCGTGCTCAACACAGAGCAATGAGACCTGGATAATTAATAATAATAATGTGGATAACATAAATTCATGAGATAAGTACAAAATATATAATAATTCAAATTTTGTAGTCATTAAAAACTAACAATAGAATTACCCAACACATAATAACATGGCGTAATGCACAATAAGAAAGTAATTAAGTAAACACATCAATTTATCCCACACAAAACCCAATAATGATCACAAAGAGTTCAATAAGTAACAAGCAATAATGCAATAAAACAATGTAATAATTTGCATGCATGATATTGAAACAACAATCCCCTGATAAATTCAACAGTACATAACCATTGGAGCATAGAATGACAATACATAATAATTAATACAATAATATTACAATAATCATTCCCAAAAGTTTAAAAAATACACAATCATATAATAATACAATGACAAATACATAGTGATTGATACAACAATGGTGTAGTAACTATTGTAATAATAGTTGCTCGACAATAATAATAATAGTTACAATAATAATAAATTGAATCGTATAATTGGCCCGGGAGTGACACAAGGCAATGTGACAAATTTACAATCCTATTAAGTGCCATATGACGCTCATGCGGCTAGTCTGATGCCGCCGGAAGGGGGCATAATTTATGGATTGGTCGACGTAGGATACCCTGTGCGGTGCGAACTTCGGCAACGCGCACTATCAAATCCTGACCTGTAAAAACATTAGTAATTACCCCACGCTTCCATTGAGGGGGGGAATTGTCGTCTAAAATGAGGACGAGCTGTCCTACATTTAAATTCCTTGACGCGGTGCGCCATTTGTTGTGCTGCTGCAACTGTTGCAAATAATCTTTGGACCATCGTTTCGAGATGGATTGTGTAAATCTTTGGAGTAGCTGCCACCTGCCCAAACGACTAATACTGACCTGGGTATAGTCGGGCTCCGGCAGTGCAGTCAGTGGAGAACCGACCAGGAAATGAGCGGGAGTTAAGGGTTCAGGGTCCCTAAAATCATTAGAAATAGAGAATAAAGGGCGTGAATTAAGGCAGGACTCTATTTAAGTTAAAATGGTAGAGTACTCCTCGAAATTCAAAACGGTAGAGCCAATCACTCGACGTAAATGAAATTTGACACTTTTTACTCCGCTTTCCCACAAACCACCGAAATGAGGGGCAGAGGGAGAAATAAAGGACCACTTGATGCCCTGGGAACTGATAAACTCCTGAGTTGTTTGCTCAAATCCTTTCGATTTAAAAAGCCTGTACAAATCGTGTAATGTGCTACTAGCACGACGAAAGTTTGTGCCATTGTCTGAAAATAACTGAGTGGGAATACCTCTATGCGCGATGAACCGTTTTAAGGCCGCTATGAAGGCATCTGAAGTAAGATCTGATACAAGTTCCAAATGAATGGCTTTAGTGCACATGCATATGAATAACGCAATATACGCCTTTGCCGTCGATTTTGAGCGCTGCCCGCCATGACGTATAAGTACAGGTCCGGCATAGTCCACCGCGGATTGGGAAAATGGTTTAGCAGGCGTGACCCTGGAAGAGGGTAACTGTTCTAATAACTGGTTCGCGCCTCTAGCACGATAACGGAAACAAGTAATGCACTTATGTATTACCGAGCGTATATAGGACTTATCGTGAACAATCCAATATTTCTGTCTCAGGGAAAACTGGGTTAATTGAACACCAGAGTGCAATGAACGAAGATGTTCGTATTCTATGATTAACTTGGTGAGATGGGAATGCGGGTGCAAAATTATTTGATGTTTGCTAGCGTAATTATGCTGGGAGAGCTGCAGACGTCCACCCACTCTCAATATACCTGACTCATCAAGGAAGGGGTTGAGAGAGAATTTTACTGCTGATGGGGATGCAGCGATGTTCCTCAAGCTCCTTAACTTCAATGCCGAAATGCAATTGCTGAGACTGGCGAATAAAAACTAAAAGAGTATCAGTGAGTATCGGGCGAATGAATATCGAAGGCACTAATGGTGACTCATGGGATAACCAGGACGGACCATGCCACCACTGAGGGTTGTTGTGTAAAATGCGAGGGAGGCAACTCCGCGACAAAATGTCGGCAGGGTTGTCCAGTGAAGTTACATGGTGCCAAGTTCCCCGGGTAGCGAGACGCTGTATTTCAGGGACACGGTTGGTGACCAACACCTTACAACGGGAAGATTGCTGATGAATCCAATGCAAGGCTATCATTGAGTCCGAATAAAAATGCAATTTGTCGAATTTGTAGTTAACAGCATTTATTACCTTGTAAGCTACCTGTGCCAGCAATAAGCAAGCGCAAAGTTCAAGCCTGGGTAGCGTTATCTGTTTCAGCGGAGCGACCCTAGACTTTGCACATAACAGGTTTGACGATATGGCGCCGTTTGAATAGACCGCCCGCACATAGATACAGCACGCGTAACCCTTAGCTGACGCGTCGGCGAAACCATGAAGCTGTAATGACGTGATTCGGCAATTGTTTAGACTCTTGACAGACCTCAAAATTTTGAAATGAGTGTCCGAGACCAATTGAGAATAGAGTTCTGACCATTGATCAGACAATGAACCTGATAAGGGTTCGTCCCAACTCGTACCCGTTAACCACAATCGTTGTACAAAATGCTTGCACCAAAATGTAATCGGGCCAAGGAGGCCCAAAGGGTTGTAGATCCCTGCGATGACCTATAACACACTTCTTTTGTTGACCACCGCCACGCTAACATTCCTCTGGACGTTATATAAAAAACTGTCTTCGTTGACGTTCCATTGGATGCCCAATGTACGCACATTTTGGCTTTTGCTAAAGTCATGGGATACGTGGGCGCGAGAGGCCATAATGGTCTGGTCATTTGAAAACCATTTATGTAGGGTGAAACCATATCGGCCAAGCAAATTTATGATGTCAGATTTCATCTTAGTTCGGGTTGTCTGAGCCTGTCATTAGATCATCCACATAAAAGTCATTGGCTATGGCTAAGCAAGCTATAGGGTATTCAGATTTGTTTTCTTGGGCTACTTGAGCCAGACATCTTGTAACAAGAAAGGAGGCACTTGCAGTCCCATACGTGACTGTTCTCAAGGCGTAATGTTGGAGCTCCTTATGCGGGGCGTCGCGCCAAACAATACGCTGCAAATTGGAATCCTTCGGATTAACTAGAATTTGCCGATACATTTTTTCAATGTCAGCGATGAGGACATAACGATGAGTTCGGAAACGAGTCATAATGGAGAACAGATCCTGTTGGATCGTGGGACCGACCATCAGAGTATCGTTCTAAGACAAATTATTTGTCGTCTTAGCGGAGCCGTCGAAAACAACTCGTAGCTTGGTAGTTACGTTGGAACCTTTAAAGACTGAGTGGTGAGGCAAATAAAAGGTGTCTGAATTGTCAAGCGATAAATCGTACTCATTAAGTAAAGACATGTGACCAAGATTTACATATTCACGCATGAACTCGCTATAGCCCTTGTGAAGGGCAGGGTTCTGCTTGAACTTAAGTTCTAATGACTGAAACCTGCGGATAGCCCCGTGCAGTGAATCACACAAATGAGACTTGTCCGTCTTCCGAGGTAGGGATACCACAAATCTACCATTGTCATTACGGACAGTGTTGGACACAAAATGATTCTCGCATATCGAGTCCTCAGCAGAGGTATCACGAATCGAAACTTCCTCCAACTTACAAAATTCCTTTAGTTGCGAGGAAATTTCACTGTCATTGTTACATACCATAAAGGATGAAACCGGTTTCGTCATGTCGACATTAAACGGCAAATTCGCTGCGAGAATAAAGCCTAGTTTTGTCTCCTGAATTATGGGAAAATGTGGGCCACGTATAAATTTAGTAGGTTCAATCAACTGCAAATAATATTAAGCACCGAGCAGTAAATCGATTTGCGAAGAGAAGTTGAGTTGTGGGTCGGCTAAAAATATGCCCTTGGGTAAATTTAAAGATGCGACATCAAATGATTCTGCAGGGAGATTATTGGTGATGCTGGGAAGCACAGCGCAATGTATGTTTAAACCAAATTTTTTGTAGCAAGACTGTAACCTGACTCAGGTACTGAAGTCAGCTTGTGATAACGAATTGTTTATACCCGTTATGGGCAATTGAGATTTGATTAGTTTCAGACCCATACGGCGTGCGAAATCCATTGTACAAAAGTTAGCCTGCGAACCAGAATCTAGCAAACTTCTGACAGGGTGCTTTCTACCTGCACGGTCAGTAGTCATGCAGACTGCTGTAGATAATAATATGGATTTGTTTGTTTGCAACTTCAGCGAACACAGGTTGTTACTGGACAATTCGGGTTTGTTAGACATATGAATCATGGTATGATGACGTTTCGCACACGTTCTACAAGAAAATTTAGATAGGCAATGGGCGCTATCGCAATTAGACAGAGTTTGTTTTTGAGTATAATGTTTTTTCTCTCGTGAATATTAACCGTTATAAATTGTGGACAAGCAATAATTCTGTGTTTACCCTTACACAGTTGACATAGATTATCTCCGAGATGGGAGTGAAATGTGGCCTTGGCCGCATTTACCGTTTTTATTGACTTGCGATAAGGGGACTTATCGCAAACGTTTATCTTGTTCATTGAAGTGGTTTCACTATCCAGATTTTGCAATAGCTGCCTACGTGCATTTAAGAATTTTATGAAATTATTAAAGTTGGGAAATCGTTCTTCTGACAAACTTTCTTTCCACAATCGACGTGTGTACTTAACGAGTTTTTGGGCCAAATAATGAATAAGAATAATTTCAATGGTATTCACTAGCAAGTTTAAGGTGTTTAACGCATTGATATTAGCGGTTATCTCGTCAATAAATCTGGCAATGCTAATTTTGGACTCTTTTGAACGGCTTGCACACCCAGGACATTTCCCACATGATGGGCTGAGACAATCAACTTACTGTCATATCTGTTTTTTAGCAGATCAATAGCTACAGCGTAGTTTTCATGAGTAATTGGCAGCGATTTTATCACATTAAGCGCCTCGTCACTTAATGACGAGTGCAAGTAGTGTAGCTTTTGAATATTCGTCAGATCAGTTCTGGCATGCACCAATTCGAGAAATAAGTTATAATAGTGTTGCCACTCAATTACGATACCCGAAAACCGAGGTAATTTGATCGGTTCCAATTGTATAGGGGGGGTTTTAAGAGGCGTAATTTCGGCACTAATCAGCGGTTTTTGATTCACCTGTTCCACCTGCTCCAACAAGTGTTGCAACTTACATTCGATGCTGCAAAGATCGTCCTCAGTCTGGACTCTATCACTTGCCAATGCGAAATCAGCGTCATTGGATTCAATTTGAGACTGAATGTCATCGTATTTAGTGGATAATTCCATTAAATGTCGTAATTTTATTTTTAATGCGTGATGATCACTGGTTTCCGGATCGAAATTATCCGCGAACGTGTTCACGCGGGATATAGAAGCTTTAATCGTGCCACGTTTCTTTATCAGAGCTTTTACATAGGTCATGATTGCGATTAAAAAATGTAATTTAACAGAATTTATACACAGAGCAGATGAATAATTGTCGTAATTTTGACAAAGTTTGATATGACGCGGGAGCTATTGATCGTACTATAACTTAACACCCTACTTACTATAACATACTTATTGCTTCCATTAAAAAACAGCCATCAGCGTAATTGAAATTATGAATTTGAATAATAATACATATGGCCTTATCTCGGCACTTGAACTCTCAATGAGTTATTAAGAAGTTATGAAAATATGCTCATACTATAATTATATATGTGTACACAAAAAAATCAATAATAGTATATTGAATATAAAATATTGTTCAGATTGCATATTCATGTGTTGTATGAACGATTATATTAACAAATGAAAGTTTGTAGTCACGTGGAATCCTGGCGTGTTCAGAACTGCTTCGGTCCTGTTTATTCCGCTCTGATCCCGTCCGTGAATCCTGCTATGTTGGTACTTCGCCTGTTTGTGCTGGTTGGATGAAGGTTGTCATCATATCTCAGCGTGATTTACCGTTGTGGAATTTGTTGCTGTAGAGTAACTGTCTTGCCGTTTCCTGTTGTGTCAGATCTGACGCTCGGTTGAATCTTGTATGTCAGTCCTGTAGGTTGTCTTTTGCGGCAACAAAGGACATGACACGGCCAGCAATCTCAACTTGAAAATGTTTTAAATTTCGAAAATTGTTTAAGACCCAGGCCCCAGGCTTTTGTGCCCATTAAATAACATGTTTTGAAATAGTGGACCAGAAATGTTGTCGCTTGTGGACGAAAATGCGGTCTCTTGTGGACCAAGAAATGCCCATAATGCAAAAATAAAATCCGTCCCGTGGGGACCAAAAATGGTGCGTACTGGAAGCTCTTGAAGTCTTCTTGAGTTATTCCAGGAAACGCTGAATGATGAGGGCTGGTTTGAAGTAAATAGAAGTTGACTGTATGACTTTTAGATGATAATCTTTTATTGAATAATTTTGAATTTGAATACTGTTGCTGACACGCACAGACGTTTAAGCGACATGATGCCAGTTAGGTGATTAATAATAGAAGTCGAAAGACATGATAATAAGCAAGATCGTTGAGTACAATTAGTGCATACTGCATATATTAATAGTTAAAAAAGAATAATGAAAGCCAGTAGCCGCGGCCTGGAATATAACGAGTGAACGACTCGGACAGCTGAGCTGTGCCGGCTGCAGGCGATCGATAAGAAAAACGTGACGTCATCCGTGCGTGTCGCAGTGCAGTAATTACAATACATAGTTTAACAGTTCAAAGTCTGAACAATACTTATTATGAATGGTCAGTGTAATGGTAGTTTTATGTAGGGGACATAAGTGTATTGCAGAAGTGAAAACAGTTCACAAGTGGAATAGAATGCAGTTTGAATATGTAACATAGAACATGGACAAAGGCATTTCGGATAGCACAGGTATGTTTCATAATTCCTTATGTTTGTGGGCAGTGTTTCTATGAATTGGCCCTGCATGCATCCTGGTAAACTGGAAGAAAACGAGTGTAAGCCAGTTGTGGTTACAAGGAAAAAAGATACAAGAAATGCAATACATGCTAAGAGTCAGAGAGTCGCCATTCAGTGTGGACACTGTGAACATGTAGGTCTGTACTTTTGAACTGTTAGCAGCTGACCTGCATGCTACAGCTGTTGAATATGGTGTCGTTGATAAGTAAAGTAAACAATAAACAGTGTTAATTGTGAATGAGAAAAAATTAAAACAAAACTTAACTTGTAATATAAAAAAGTGAGTGGTTTGTTCTGTAGCATGCAGATGTTGGCTATACTTGTGGCAGCCAATGCTACATATGTGCATCGTGGGGTGAAAACCCTCTCCAATAGGTACGTACAAAATAAGTTTGTTACAATGTTAATAAACATCAGATCGGTGATGATAAAATTGAAAGAGTTCACTAAGAACATAAAACATGCGTAAAAAATGATGTAATGAGTATAAGGTACTAAAGTGTGAGAACATAGAAGGAAAAGGGCGGAGAAGAAGAGGGCACTGATTTGTCTTGATGTATAGTTTATATAATTTTGTAAAATTGTATTCTTGTTACATGAGTGTGCAATATTATAACTTTGTATACAGTTACTGGTAAATTTAAGGACAAATGAAAAAACAAAAGTGAGATTAGTTGGGTTATATATACTGCATGCATTGTATAGGGAATCATGAATTATCTATGTAAAGAAAATATTCAAATTAAAATATAAAATGATTCAGATTCAAAGTAAATATTATTGTTCATTGTGTGTATGGTCACCAAGTTGCAATGGTTAATTTTAAAATAGGTTAGATACCTGATATTCCTTCATGCAACTTACTTTGGTCGCTATGCACGACGCGTTTCAGGATCAAGGTCCCATCTTCAGGTGCTCACTCGGGTCGAGCTCGTCAGTTCATAAAAACACACACATCAAACATAAAAAACACTGAATTCAAACACTCATACTGTGCGAGAGGGGACGATGCACATCGTCAAGAAAGTAAACGTGCACTGGCCGTATAAAGTCCAATGCAGAGATAAGTTGGTCGTACTCGTTATGTCTGTGCCAGTTTTTGTATCACAGTATCGAAGAGCGCGTTGGATTTGAATGACACCATATCGTTCAACAGGCACTCTTTTTGTGACTTGGCCGCTTTATATATCTCATACTCTTCTAATGCATTCATATATCGGCCCTTCTTACAAAAGTGTATGGGTTTAAGATTAACAGAGAAGTTAGTGTAACTGTGATCACAATCAATCAGGTGTTGCGCGTAAGTCGATTTACTGTTTATCACATTCTTCATGGGCAGGTGTTCCTTGAACCTCTCTTCAAAATGTCTCCCGGTCTGGCCGATGTAAAACATGTCGCAATCATCACACACAATTTTGTAAACGCCAGAGCATGTCTCTACGCTTCTGTGTATCTTGGGGTGCAGTGCATTTTCAATGTTATTTTTTGTCCTAAAGATAACTGCGATATTGTATTTCTTAAATTGGTTTTTTTATAATGTTAGGCAACAAAGGTGTGTACTCTACCGATATATATATCTGTCAGTATTATGCACCACGCTGTTCGGAATTTGAGTTTTGTTCTTGCGCCTGGAGATAAGTTTATCTATTATACTAGCGTTATAACCCTTGGATATGGCGATGTGTTTTAAAGTGTTTACTTCGTCAATGAAGCAATCTTGCTCTAAGGGTACAGTAACATGTCTATGGACAAATGCATTGTACAATTGGTGATAATCATATATCAAGGTGTATATCAAAACTAATGAAGTTATAATGTTTAATGTGACAATAAATCTCCATGTGTAATTTGGTTCTTATTAAGGGTGTATCTTATATTAAATATGTCATCTCAGACACAAACACAGGGAGGACGTTCGCTTCAAAATGACTTTAAACTACTATTTTAATTATTATTTATGTGTTAATTTACATATCATGGTGTAACATTGTTAACAAACTCTTCTTACTACACATATATAAATACATACATATGTAAAACAATATGTACTTATGGTACTTACCACGTGTTGATCACACTTCCGTAGACGCATGCTACACACACATATCTGTTTTATACCCAGGGTCCAAAGTTCTTTAAGTGAAAGTGCAGAAAACAATCGGGTTGTGTGAAATGATAAATCAGTTGTCATTTAGAGGTATAAAATTTATTTGATAACTGCATTTTGATGATGTTCAGACTACACATGGTGGCTTATACCACACCCAAATATGGCGGCCCCTTCTTCCGCTCTTTACATACAAGCTGTTCTACAATATTTATTTTCTCTCTATTTTATTTGTCACCTATACAAATGGGTTTATTACTGCAGTATTTGATTTTTATTTAACATTACATACTAAAATACCCTTTAAAACACAAACCAACGGCTGTTATAAAAACGTGGCCGGCCCATACAATCACACGCTCTATCACTCTCTCTCTCTCTCATCATACAATTGATAATTTTGATTAGTTGTGGTTTATAATTCAAATTTTATTAATGAGCTCATTCTTTTACTAAACTGATTGACAAAGTGCACTTCCCTGACTGTAGAGGTTTCCAGATTATGGCCGTTCCATGTCTCGTTGTTGTTCGAAGTTACATTGTTAGACTGTTAGTTAGTTGAGTTATATTTTGCTGACTTTTACATTTTTTAATTACTGATAAACACTATTTCTGGCCTATTTGGCACCAGTACACTTTAATACATGTTTACTTCATGACGACTTGTAGTTGACTGGGGGGATGCAAAGCACATATTTTGCGTATGTGTTAGCGCATCCACGTCATTATCTTTTGTTTCAATTTGGCTCACGCCCTGTTGTCATGTCATTGTTGTTAGGTCATCTTTATATTTTAATGACGTCCCGCCTTATGGACCAATGAGAATGGATATTGAAAGTCTGTTTTCACTTATACCACCATCGTGTATGCTCGGCTTCACACGTCCGCTCCTGACCTTGGAATCGTTTTGCTCTGCTGAAATCTGCGTCGTCTTTTTACAAAGGGAAATAGTCCTACCCATGTATGTGTGTGCAAAACAATAAAATACAATAATTTGCTACCACTCATACCATAATTCCGACATCAGGATTTTCGTACTGTCACAAAACCCCCTCAATGAAAGGTTTTATGTCGAAACATAAAAACTTTCATTGACTCATTCACACTTTTCTAAAAGGATCAGCCAAGATATGTTGCCACAACCCCCTGTAGTTAATATAAAAGAAATATAATCACTTACCCTTGGTCCAATGATGATGATCACACCCTTTGACCTTACTGGACTTCTCAGGAGAGATCCCAACACCATAAGGCCATGAGGCACTTAACGCTCCTGTTCTGACGCACTGGCCAGCTCAGGACCGCTGTCACAACACCACCAAACTCTGAAACATGCAATACAAATTTTAATATAGTGGCCTTATCTATTCGCATATCCACAACTGATATGTCTCTCCTTAGATGCATTGGTTTGTGTTTTGGGACATTGGTTTGCTCCATTAATAAATTTTCAAATAACAAAGACAAGATTTAAGACAGAAAACCCCTCTCCATTTTTCAAACATTCCTGCATTTATAAAACTCTCTGACTCCAGTCAACCATAATTACTCTCTTTACCACATGAAAATATATTCTTATCCTAAGCAGAAAACAGATTTTAACTTTTCTAAGCAACAACCACTAACTCTACTATTTTACTTCATTTAACATTGAAACGTATACCTATCGTGGCAAACAACATCAATCTCTTTATTTTTTTTTCTTTACTCATTTTTCTTTATTCTTATTTTCTTTGCAACAGAACTAATTCATTTTTCTTTGTTCAAAAACACTGTTATCTTTATATTTTTAACACATTAGTATTTTTACCGTCGCTACCCCCGTAACGACCTCCTAACCACACACACTATTGTACCATCAACATAATAAAAACAGAATAAAACATTGTACATTACATATTAACATTGTTACATTTACATTAAACAATTTATATTTACACAACTTGTACCCAAAACTTTATACCATCACTACTTCAACTCTCTATTAACTTTTAATTATTTAACATTCATTTATATCAGATTCTATACAAAAAAATTTCAAATTTATCATTACCCTTCCAGTTACATTACCTTCCTACCATGAATTTTCTTTTTCTAACCCTTTCCTCAATCCTTATTAGTTTGGGTGACTCTCTATTATTCACTATTCTCTATCTTATTTTGGCATTTGTCAATCTAACCTTACTACCCCTTTTTTCTACTAACAACCGCTTCTAACCATTAACATATTATGACACCAATATCTCAATAATAACCCCCTTCACTAATCCCATTTAAATCCTCTGGCACCGCTCATCTTTGTACTAGGATGTGTGTTCCCTACCTGGCCATATCCATCCCTAACCATTTGCCCTCCACCAAATATCGGCAAACACTCTAACCCAAATTGCTCCGCCTGCCACAACGCTGCACGCTGATCACTCCTTACACCGGATCCTTACTACAAAATATCATCATCAACAAATATAATTATATATACCATTCACATTACTCTCACTAACTCCCAATAACTCTGTTTAACTAACTCCAGTGCCCTTATTTATCACTATCCCCAAACCTCTTTACAACATTTCACCTTAATATACCACTAGAAAATTCATCACTCACCTACTAACAACAATACCTCTCAATATTCAAATATATTACATGTTTCATCATCTATTATCCCTTAGAATCTAAATCTCATAATTATTTAAAATCATCCTCATAATTAATTATTCTTGAATATTTAAAATTCTACAGTACATGGTTTACACAAAAATACATAAAATACACACATCAAGAATACACAAATACATTGACATTAATATACACAAAAATATACAATCCACATTATCATTTAACCATTTATCAAAAATCAGTCAGAAAGCAGTCCATTTCAAAACACTGTCCACATAATTAAATGTTCATAAACACAATAAAATATTTACCCTCCATTGTCAAACACTAGTCGAATCTTATATCTACATACATTGCTTAATATTGACTCTCTTATACTAACATCATAAATACATATACCATTCAACCTTTTATCATTATCCTCAAACTCATATAATTCATGATCGGGTATGGTTCTGTCACCTTCAGTATAATCAGTCATAATTAGGTAATTTGCAAAGTCATTATTTTCATTATCTCCTACTACTTCAGTTTCATTACAAGGTAAGTTCTTATTTCTATTATATATCATCTCTACTCCTAACCTTTCCATAAATTCTTCATAGTCTCTACTTATCTTAAAAATTTCTATCTCCCTCTTTCTCTCAATATATCTCTCTCTTTCAAAACATCTCTCTCTTTTAATATATCTCTCTCTAAGACACCAGGCTACATTCTCTCTTTCCACATTTGCAGGGGACAGTAATTCACAACTATTGCACCACCTGTGAAGTGCACTAAAAAAACCAAGGACAACTTTATTTGTAGACCATATGTCTCCCAAATATACATCGAAGGCACTCTCGTCCTTCCTCAACACATGTACATCACCCCCAAATACACCATTAAGGGAAGAATCTACCCCCTGCAACTCTTTTACAATTATACTCTCTCTCCACTTTCTATCTAACTCATCATACACAAACATCTCATTATCTCTACCCCTGTTTACACAATCATTTTCTAATATCATACTTTTATTTATATTGTTACAATTCTCTCCCCTACTTACGTTGTCATCTTTGTTCAATTCTAATTTGTCTATTCCTCTCTTATTTTCTAATTCTATCTCGTCTAACCGTGTCTCTATTTCATTTAATCTTTTATCATAATTACAATTTTGTTTTTTAATTTCTTTCTTGATATCATTAAATTGTTCATCAAACTGGTTTAATTTATCATTAAAATTATCTAATTTTGTATCGAACTTAATGCTCTGCTCTTTTAACTCATTATTCTGTATCTTCATCAACTGAAAAAGGTCTTCTAATGACACTTTATTATTTATAATAGGTGTTGAATTAGCTTGTGGTTCATTTAATAACAGCAACTCTGTTGCTGTATTATTTATACTAATGCTTTCGTTATTGTTTGCCATTTTGCTTATAATAATAATAACTTTTTAATAATAAATGATCGTTTATTTTCAGTTGTTTTGTATTTTACTCAAATACTAACATAACCTCTCTTTGCACTGTTACGTGCTGTTTTATCATTTTGGCACCCGCTTGTCTCTGCTCTTTGACTTATTTATATAAATTTTTTTTTTTATATAAAGTCCCGTTCGGTCCCCATTTGTTAACAAATTGCTCTTTACTACACGTATATAAATACATACATATATAAAACAATATGTACTTATGGTACTTACCACGTGTTGATCACACTTCCGTAGACGCATGCTACCCACACATATCTGTTTTATACCCAGGGTCCAAAGTTCTTTAAGTGAAAGTGCAGAAAACAATCGGGTTGTGTGAAATGATAAATCAGTTGTCATTTAGAGGTATAAAATTTATTTGATAACTGCATTTTGATGATGTTATTACTGCAGTATTTGATTTTTATTTAACATTACATACCAAAATACCCTTTAAAACACAAACCAAAGGCTGTTATAAAAACGTGGCCGGCCCATACAATCACACGCTCTATCACTCTCTCTCTCTCATCATACAATTGATAAATTTGATTAGTTGCGGTTTATAATTCAAATTTTATTAATGAGCTCATTCTTTTACTAAACTGATTGACAAAGTGCACTTCCCTGACTGTAGAGGTTTCCAGATTATGGCCGTTCCATGTCTCGTTGTTGTTCGAAGTGTTGATAAACTGATTGTTTTTTGTTGTCACTGAAGCTACATTGTTAGACTGTTAGTTAGTTGAGTTATATTTTGCTGACTTTTACATTTTTTAATTACTGATAAACACTATTTCTGGCCTATTTGGCACCAGTACAATTTAATACATGTTTACTTCATGACGACTTGTAGTTGACTGGGAGGATGCAAAGCACATATTTTGCGTATGTGTTAGCGCATCCACGTCATTGTCTTTTGTTTCAATTTGGCTCACGCCCTGTTGTCATGTCATTGTTGTTAGGTCATCTTTATATTTTAATGACGTCCCGCCTTATGGACCAATGAGAATGGATATTGAAAGTCTGTTTTCACTTATACCACCATTGTGTATGCTCGGCTTCACACGTCCGCTCCTGACCTTGGAATCATTTTGCTCTGCTGAAATCTGCGTCGTCTTTTTACAAAGGGAAATAGTCCTACCCATGTATGTGTGTGCAAAACAATAAAATACAGTAATTTGCTACCACTCATACCATAATTCCGACATCAGGATTTTCGTACTGTCACAACATTTACCTATGTCAGCATAATCTAGGTAATGAAATTTAAGTATTGATGTACTTGATATATAATGAATGTTAAGTACTGATGTGAAATTATGCTTGTAGTTAACAATTTGAAATATAATGTTTGAATTACAGTTTATAATAATACAGTTTGAAGAATGTAGAAGTTGAGTCGAGGTTAGAAAGTTCATGAAAATAAATATAATTAATTCACTACTGACTCGGAACACAAAGTTTTTTATGGGTAAAAACGTAAAAGTTTTACCTTATAGCCTGAACCGGTTTTCGCTTTTAAAAAACGTCTTCAGAGGCTGCCATTGGGAGCACTATCCGTCTTGTTGTTGGCGATGGTATCGACTTTTGAAAGATCAATATTGTTACGGCATCACAGAACAATCTACATGTTTGTCGAACGTTCCAGAGACATCCAGAATGTAAGCGTGTGGGCAGTTACATATTTTTCTAGCAAATTCCTTGTGTGTGTGTGTGTGTGTGTGTGTGTGTGTGTGTGTGTGTGTGTGTGTGTGTGTGTGTGTGTGTGTGTGTGTGTGTGTGTGTGTGTGTGTGTGTGTGTGTGTGTGTGCATTCCTTTTAAACCTAGTATTTCTCTACACACATGTGGGCCAGTCACACACCCTTATTTTAAAAACAACTAATTAGTCCTATGCTATTTAATTCTTAATCTTATCTGTCTGTCCTTTATCATTTACTTCTTAATTATGTTAGAAAATATTTCTTCATTATCAAATTTAATTTTAGTATTAATTAAATTGTCTAACCCTTTTTCTCTTTCTTTCAATATTTCTAACTCCTCCCTAAGCTTCCTTTCAACTGTGTTATTTACTGCTTTTACAATTTCATAGTCTTCCAAAGGATTAACAAACTTATGGTTGTCTTCTATGAAATGTCTTGCATATAACGAATTCATTGTTCTGTTACCTTCTCCACGTTTGTGCTCAGCCAACCTGCATACGAATTTTCGTCCTGTCTCACCTAGGTACACTTTGTTGCAGTCTTTACATTTTAATTTATAAATTCCGCTTTTGTGTAATACTGGGATTTTTTCTATATTTTTATTCCTTATCTTATCAAATACCGTTTCACATTTTTTAATAGCTATATCTACCCCGTATTTATTAAAACATTTTATAATTTTTCTAGTATGTGAACCTATGTATGTCAATGACCCTGCAAAATTCTTTTGTTCTGGTTCTAGTTTAGCTTTTTGTATGTTAACCCTATTCATAACTTTATCCACTATGTTGGTGTTATAGTTATTATTCCTTACAATTCCCTTTATCGTTTTTAACTCCCTATCTTTTGATTCGGACTCTTTTAAATGCTTCTGAGCTCTATAACAAAATGAATTGATTGCTGGCATTTTATATCTATAAGGGTGGTAAGACTCTCTTGGTATAATTATATCCGAATACGATTCTTTCCTAAATATCCCAAACTGTAGTTTCTCATTATCTTTAATTTCTATGTTTAAATCTAAGTAATTTATTTTCTTACCTCCTATCTCTTCTTTAAATTGTAAGTTTTTATCCTTATTATTTACCTCATTTATAAACTCATGCACTTCTTCTATGCTTCCTTCCCAAATTACTAATACATCGTCAACGTATCTAGTCCATAATTTTATATTGTCTTTATACTTAGTGGAACTTATTAATTGCTTTTCAAAATCATTCATGTATATTTCTGCAAGAATAGGGGATAATGAAGACCCCATAGGTAATCCTTTTTTCTGTATATAAAACTTGTTATTAAACCTAAAATAGTTCTGATTTACACATTCTTTAATTACTTTAATCAGTTGCTTTGTATACCTGTATTCTCCCATATTATTATCGTTTATTAACTTAATAACTATTACTGTGATATTGGTAAACATGTCCTTAACATCATGACATGTCATGTCATCATGAGTGATATCAATTTTGTATTTTCATTAATTCTAATATTTTCTAATTTTTCTATCAATTTTACATTATTCTCTATGTTGTATTTTGTCCCAAGTTCATATTTCTCTTTCAGTACTCTGCTAACTTCCTTTGATAATTTATAAATAGGTGCATTAATAAAAGAAACAATCGGTCTAATTGGTTTTCCTTCTTTATGTATCTTAACGTGACTTTTAAAAGTTGGTGCTGTTGGATTACTTTCCAATAAATGCTTTTTCTTATTTTCTTCTATAAATGTTATCTGTTTCATCATTTGTTTTATCCTTGACTGGTATGTACTTGTATAATCATACTTTATTTTTTCATATGGTCCTTCACTTATAAATTCTTCCATTTTCTTTATGTATTCGTCCTTTCTCAGTAGTACCATTGTATTTCCTTTGTCTGCCTTCGTAACTATAATATCATTCTTTTTTATTTTATTCTTTAGTTTAGTTACAGTTGATTTGATTTTTTGTTCATTTTTTGAATTATACAAATTTTTCTTAAATATTTTATCTACTACATTCCCTACTTCCCACCTTATTCTTTTTTTATCATTTTCATTACCTAGTTTTTGTATTATGCTTTCCCATTCAATTATCGTTTTTTCTTGATTTAATTCTGGTGGTGGCGCGCATTTTAAGCCTTTTGCTAACATTTCTTTTTCTTCTGTATTGAAAGTTACCTCTGTAAGGTTTATTACTCTTTTTTCATAGTTATTCTTAGAGAGGTGTTCCTTTTTTACTTCGTTCTTTCTTATTAATTTATTTAACTTATCTACCATTTTTTTATTTTTATTTTCCAACTTCTTTTCTACGTACCCTAAACCAAAATTATATAATATTTCTTCTAACTCTACATACGAGTATATTCTTAACAATTCTATATGTCTACCGTATAATTCCCTATTATATCTATTGATTAATCCGTAAAGTGACCTTATTTCTAATTTTATCCACAACTTCTCGCTTTGTTCTTTTACTTTTTTAGCTACTGTATTCTTATTTTTAATTTTAACTTGTGCGTATTTTGGGATGACATTATTATCCAGACATTGTTTATTAAACCATATTTTACTTAAAACCCTCTTCAATTTAACTTTTAACTTAAGATATTTTAGTTAACTAAAGATATTTTTAACTAAGACTACGAAATTGTAAAAGTAGTAAATAACACAGATGAAAGGAAGCTTAGGGAGGAGTTAGAACTATTGAAAGAAAGAGAAAAAGGGTTAGACAATTTAATTAATACTAAAATTAAATTTGATAATGAAGAAATATTTTATAACATAATTAAGAAGTAAATGATCAAGGACAGATAGATAAGATTAAGAATTAAATAGCATAGGACTAATTAGTTGTTTTTAAAATAAGGGTGTGTGACTGGCCCACATGTGTGGAGAGAAATACTAGGTTTAAAAGGAATGCACACACACACACACACACACACACACACACACAAGGAATTTGCTAGACAAATTCTAGCAAAATTTAACTGTCCAGATGGTGGGACAGGGCTGAGGGTGGGGAAGGGACATTGAATTATAGCTTGTTGTGTGTGAGCAGGGTGGAGTGGAGTGAGGGTGAAAGGGTTTGTTTTCAGGTTATTTGTTTCATATCCGATCTGACAATGAGCTGTGAAGCTTGAAAGCGCTAATCGGAATATATTTTTATATGGTGGTGTGCAACAGTGATAATTCTGCTTGTGATTTTAACCACTAACACAACTTTCTTCATTAAATTAAAGGTGTGATTAGTGACTTAATTGGTGTCTTGTACTTATTTTGTTTCCACTGTATCTACGACGATCAAGTAGACCGTCGTAACAGTGGTGTCAGAAGTGTGATAGAATGATTAACAGTGGAAACAGTGGACACTTTGTACAAGACAAGTGTAATTCGTAATTAATCGGAAAACAATGGATGCCAGTCAGATGATGGAAAATTTACAGGCGCTGCTGTTACAGATGGAGAAATGACAGGATGAGAAATGTAGGCAGCAGGCGGAAGAAGCAGAAAGACGACAAAAAGAAGAACGAAGACAGGAAAGAGAAGAGGCTAAGGAACGTCAGAAAGCACTAATGCTAGAAACAGAAGAAAGACAACAAGAGGAACGTAAACGTGAAGCAGGTGACATCAAAGCGTTAATTCAAGAGCAAAAGCAGATGCAAGAACATACTACAGCAGAATTGGGTCTCCTACGTGGTGACGTAGGTGAATTATGAGGTGAGCTTAACAATCAAATTACCAGAATATCTGACGTAGAAGGATCCATGTCAAATAAAATAGCTGAAGTAGAAAAATCTGTCTTGAGTGTGGAAAAAGTTATGTCAACAAAAATAGAAGACTCGATTACAAATATAAAAGAGCAGATTAAAAACGAAGTCGGGCAGTGCCTGAAGTTACAACCAAAACAACTTTGTGAACACACGGTACCAATGATAAAGACAGAGAAAGACACAGAAAATAAGTCAATAAAGAAGGTCACCTCGCCTGCGGTTGGGACAGTTCATGTTAAGGCCCCAACCTTTGATTGAAGAATGCACTGGACGACGTATTTACGCCAATTCGAAGCTGCTGCATGCGCAAATAATTGGACGGAGAAAGACGAGGCAGTTTCACTCGTTCTCTCATTAAAAGGACCTGCAGCAGAATTACTACAGAATGTGCCACCTGACAGCCAGAACACCTATGCCGAGCTGATAAAAGTTCTAGAATTATGCTACGGTGATAAACATTTGCGAGAGGTGTACAATGCTCAGTTGAGAACAAGACGACAACGTTCCGGGGAGCGTCTTCAAGAGTTTGAAGCAAGTGTTCGACAGACTGATTAGATTGGCCTATCCTGAAGCACCAGAAGACTTCCGAATAAGGTTTGCGGTGCAGTCATTTATTGATGGCATCGGAGATTGTGAACTTCAGCAAGTGTTACGAATGGCAAGACATCGAAATAGCTCAGAAGCTCTTGTTCACGCCCTAGAGTTTGAAGCTGCCAAGTCAGCATCCCGTTACATTAATGGGTTTGTGCCATCACATAGCCGTTACGATGGGTGCAGAAAAACAATGTTGTCGGACAAACAATTCAAAAGTTCAAGAGAGTCGCAACGATTTGAAAAAGACAGAAGACTGAAATGTTACAACTGTGGAAAATGTGGTCATCTACAGGTAGACTGTTGGGAGAAGAAGATACCGAGAGAAGAGAGTGATCGCACCAATTGGAGAAGTAAAGCCCCAGAACAGCACACAGTTTCTATGCTACATAAGATCAGTGGAAACTTGATTGTTAATGGATTTGCAGATGGTAAACCAACATCATTTACAGTTGACACGGGTGCAACAGTGTCCATTGTGCGCCCTGACTTAGTCAGTAACCGCCATCCTCTAATTAGCTCTTGTACAATACAGACTGTGACTGGAAGCCCCGTCAAGGTGCTAGGAAAGGTAGACGTACGTGTACGCCTGGGTCCTCTTGAGTTTAGCCACCAAATGCTCGTTGCAGACATTGTCGATGAAGTGATTCTTGGCACGGACATTATGAATGCCTACGCATTCGTTGTGGACTTAGGAGAGAATGTCCTGAAGGTTGGCCAAGAAAAGATAAAGCTTTGAATGGCTAAAATGACAGGGTCTACCAACCATTCAGTTAAGCGAGTGGCATTAGTCGAAAAAAAGTCAACAAGTCTGGTCAAGAGGAACCCTCACTGTTGCAAGCGGAAATGGAGGAAGAACTAGCAGAGGAAGTACAAATAAGTATAACGACAAAAGAAGTGATTGGAAAGCCAACTATGGGTGTCGAGACAAAACTCTTGCTTATTCCTGAGCTGATAGAAGCGCCCGAGGGTAAAGTGGCTGAAGATGAGGTTACGCAAGAGGTTGTTGACAAGAACCAGACAAACTTGGATCAGCCAGTGGTATTTAGGTCATCAGTAGATGACATAACGGGAGTGATTCCAGCGAAACTAGTGGTTGCCGAAAGACTCACATTCCTGGGAACATGATGTTCGGATCACACGAGACTGAATTCGAAGAACGGGAAAATTATCCTTTGCAAGGACGTCCACCTAGATCGCCTGGTCGAGTATTACTTCAGAGACGGGTTGCCAGTTCGGGATGAACAGGCTTAAGGAGGGGCAGTGTTACGGCATCACAGAACAATCTACGTGTTCGTCGAACGTTACAGAGAGGTCCAGAATCTAAGCGTGTGGCGTACGTGCTGCTAGACGCATTTTACGAGAATCTTCTCGACTGTGGCGAGCTTCGCTCGGGAGTTTGGACTGTGCCAAGGCCGTAGTTAATTATGTAGTTCACACGAGAGATAAGACGCAGTTTGGAAGCTTCTGGTGTGTGAGCGGGACTATAAATACATGGGGTAGCGGCCTTAGTTTCCAGTACAGCTGCGATATATTTCCAGAGCGGTTCGAGTTATTACTGTGTACGTTCAAGTAGTTATTAGTGAAATGTCGCGTTTTATAATCGGACGGTATAATTGTAATACAATTGAGTTTTATAATTAGTGGACATTTTATCGCGTGTGAACAATTTTCATTTGATTTGTTGTAGAGACTGTGTTGTTAATTACGAACTGTTTTACTGTAACAATTAAAGGTGTGATTAGTGACTTAATTGGTGTCTTGTACTTATTTTGTTTCCCACTGTACCTACGACGATCGAGTAGAAAGTCGTAACAATATTGTGTGTGTGGGGTGTGATATGTTCGAATAATGCATGTGATTTTAATTGTGTCTGTTCATTTAGGATGTTGTTTTTTTGTGTTTTCGTGTGTTTGTATATTTCCAATTGTCCTAGAATGTCTAGTTTTTGGCCTTTTGTGTGTACGTGTAGAATGTCCATGTTATTGTCGGTGTTTTTGTATGTGTGGTTTGCTTCAATGAGGTGGTTTGCGAAGGTGGATTCTTTAGTGTAGTGTAGTGCCTTTGTGTGTTCAGTGTATCTTTGTTTGAAGCTGTGTGGCCTATGTAGAATTTGTTGCAATCTGAGCAATTTAGTTTGTAAACACCAGGTAGATCGAATTTGTTTTGTGCTTTGTGTGTGTGTTTTGATAGTGTGTGTTCTGTTTTGTTAGTAGTTTTGTATGCGATTCTGTATCCTGCTTTTTTGAATTTGTGGGCTATTTTTCCAGTTTGGTTGTTGATGTAAATGTTATGTAATTGTTGTTTTCTGTCTTTGTCTGTTGTTTGTTTTGTGTAGGAGTTTATTGACTATTGTTAAGTCGTATCCGTTGGATTCTGGTAGATATTTTATTGTGTTTAGTTCGTCTTTGTAGTCTTTTTCATCTAGTGGGATGTTGTTAAGTCTATGTATCATAATTCTGAAGGCAGCTAATTTGTGTTGTATTGGGTGATTGAAGGAGTTGTGTATTAGTGTGTCAATTGTAGTCGGTTTTCTGTATATACTGAATTTGTGCCTGTGTTCAAATTTTGTGATGGAGAGTTCTAAGAAGTTTATGCTATTGTTGTGTTCGTATTCGGCAGTGAAGGTTATGTTTTTGTGTATTCACCCTACACACACAATATCGATCTTTCAAAAGTCGATGCCATCGCCAACAACAAGACGGATAGTGCTCCCAACGGCAGCCTCTGAAGAAGCTTTTTAAAAGCGAAAGCTGGTTCAGGCTATAAGGTAAAACTTTTACGTTTTTACCCATAAAAAACTTTGTGTTCCGAGTCGGTAGTGAATTAATTATATTTAGTTAAGTAACGTCATGAGACGTTCATTATTAAATGACATCATAATAATATAAAATCAACGTTAATAAACCTCTACTCACCATCACGTGGCTTCAGGGTTGCGTCATACGTACTACAGGATACAGGTGTAATTGCTTAAGGTTGTGTGAATAATTTGCACAACACATTTGTATGAAGAGAATTGAGATTTTACTTTTGATTAAGTCAGTCAAATTTACATATAGAAACAAATGTTATACTGCTTTTTGCATTTTTCTCGTAATAAGACTTACGGCTATAGCTTACCTTATGTATCTCCTAATCACACAAAACATAATTATAAACACATACATAAACAGAAACAGCCCAGCTTTGCCACACTCGCCACTCACACAGAATATTATTTAAACCCTCAACATTTTAAAAACCTCTCCCTGCCGGCACGCGTTTATAACTTGAGCACTTAATTTTTTCATTTTGTATTTAGTCGTGTCCGAAAATAGTTTATATGGGTTCTTGTTGTTGTTGTTCTTTGTTGTATCAGATTAGTCGCACTTCATTTTATGTACTGCACTGAATTTTAATTTAGAAAAGTTTTATTTTTTTGAGCCCCGTTTAATGGACTGCCTGCGCAGTCGAAAGTCGGCAAAGGACTGCCAGCGTCTCTCAGTTCCCCACTCCTTGATGATTTTAGTTGAGACGACGGACATCAATGCCTTACAGTTAGTCGTCACAGTTTCGTCCTATGCCATGCCTGTAGTTGTTGGAGTGACGATAGCAGACGAATTCAACTAGGCACTGGCTAATGTCACAAAAGGGCCATGATTTCCTACCGCCCAAACGCACGTTGCTGAATTAAATCTGCTCAGGCCATCTTGAGTTTCAGACTGAAAGCGTTACTTGGAGCGCGTGCGGGTGTAGTTGCGCTCGTGCGTCGACATACATGTACAAAGTTCTAAGAAGCATTAGGGTGGTAAATTCTTTGCTCGTTACGTTGCACAATGACAACTGCGTCTAAGCCTTTGTCTCACTGTTTCTCAACACCGTTCTGTTACACGGAGTAGCAGTTGCACAATAATTTTCATAACTTCTTTTTTACAAGCCCGCCCAAAATGAAAGAAATAAAAATATAATTATCCCATACTGTGGAAAATAAAAATACCCAAAAATTGACCCGCTACAATACCCCCTCGATGAGAATTCTGCTGTTCACAACAGAATAAATCTCATCGATAACCCCGAAGAGGACCGGTGAGGAACTGGTGCCAACAACCCCCTGGTTCTTAATCTCATGGGTACACGACCCCCCTGGCTCAGCGACTATGGACTCATCTGAACGAGATCACTGGACTTCTCCGTAAGAGATCCCAACACCGAGAAATCAAACAGACTCGTACCACAGCGCACCTCGCCTTTTAAAATGCTACCCCCAAAAATCCTCGATCCCTGGCTAAAATTATTCCAGTTCCTCCGCCGATATGTTTCCCCTTTTTTGCAAGCTGGGCTGCCTTTAGCAAATACTGGGCTCACACATACTAACATTACATGTTACCATAACACATTAAAAAAAATAAAAATTTCTTTTAAAATTTATTAAAAATTTAAAAAATTCAAAATTCAAAAAAAAAAATCTTTTAGCAAAAAATTCTCTTCCTCTTTTTTCTTTTTTTTTTTCTTTTAAAATGACTTAAATTAAGCGTTTCTTCTACTTGAACAAATCCTTAACCTAACATGTCTTAGTCTAACAATACAGTGCAGCACAATAAATCAGTAAACTAAACGTGGTAAATACACACATAAATAAAAGAATCATTATCTAAAATATTCATATGCTGGCAGGCGAAAAAGCACGTTTTTTTTTTTTTTTTTTCAAAAAATTAAAGTTTTCAAAAATTTTGAAATTCAAAAAAAATTTAAATTTGTTCATTAAATATTTATTAAATTTATTTATTAAATAACATATTTATTAAAATTATTCAAATATTGGTTTGAATTAATTAAACAAACAAATTAAAATTGGCTTCCTACTATACAAGCTTATTAGGTGTATGACCCCATCAGCTGATCGAAACTAGGCCAAGTCCAAAACCCTTGACCCACACATGTTGTGCATGCTTTCTGAAAATACACTGAACATCTGTAATATCCTAACTTGAAATACAAACATATTAAAACAAAATATTTAAAATAAACAAAATATTAATATAAATAATCAAGTTGACACTTAAATTATTTGCAATAAACAATTCTTAACTTTACATTATTTTCAACTCTATCAAGATTCTGTCACTGGTTTGAAAAATGAAAATTTTTATATCTTTATTATAAATCACTCTCTTTATTCAACAATCTTACTTCAATCTACGGTGGGTGATGTAAATTATTTAGTCTCATTTATTCTGTCTACATATATAATCTTTACCCCTTTTTGGCTCTAATATTAATCAACTTCAATTACCATGACACCCATCTCTACCAGAATATCTACTAATCCCAAAACACTCTAAACCTCAACTTATCATTTAACACAAATCGCTACCTTCTCTACATATAAAAAAATACACTCTAACCCTTTGTACATAGGATATGTGTTTCCCCTACCCAAAAACTCAATTCCCTTATTTGGCGGCCCGGATTCTACCTAAGGCGGCCCCTTCCCCACTAAAATCTATTCTAATCCTGTCCCAACCCTTGTTGCGAACTCCTACCTGACACTACCCCCTAATACAAAATTGCCATCCCCAAAAATCTCAATCTCATTACCTTACTACAAATACACAAAATAACCTCATTAATTATAAACATAAATATATCACTCAAAATCTACAATTATTCTCCGTAACTACTGTGTCAACATTAATACTTCTCAAACTTCTATTACTTCAAAACAATCATATTCATCTCTACTATTTCAAATTCAACTTTGAATTCAATTTGGACAGGTCTACATGTCCCACAACATATTTATCACCCACGAATTATCTTTTATTAATTTGCATCAATTATTACTTTATTTCTTATTATCATTAGTGTTATCACTACTCCACAACATCGGTAATACATCAAAACATTACATTGAACTGTAATTACTTGTAACAATTATAACTAATATACCAGTGACGTATTATTGCTGATCAGCTGATACCTAACATAATGAAAATACCATGAATACCTTTCAAATTTGAACAATTACATGTAATATATTATCAATACTTACTTCTATTGTGTTGATTGCCTGCCAGGCGTCTACTTATTGGCTTACTTTGAAGCATACACATATCATGAAAACACATATTCTTATCAATGCCTATACCTAACATACAACAATAAAATAATACCTTTAAAATTATAGTATGAACCTTATATTACGAGTCTGAGCATATAATTATGTGGACAGAGCACAAGCATTTTTGGTTGGATTAAACCTTGAATAAGCAAAAACTTTTATGTCATAAAATTTTAAATTCGTGACTCCTTTGCGTCACCTCCCAGCCACACACACTATTTCAGATTATGGTGGACTGTGGCGCCCATTCGCTTCCACAGAGACTGTATATTTTGGAGCAGGTTTTTTACCTCTCACTGTCTCTGCTTCCGCTATTAAGTTTTAAAATAGTGAACATCAACATGTTCTTGTTCTATAATCATACACCCTTAAAACGGTTCTACCACCGGTCTTGCTACCCCCAGGTGGGTAGAGTGGCAGCCGCTGTTCCATAGTACCGGAGATTTCCTCTAATGTCACCCCCCAATGAATTTCCAATATATACCAATTTCAAGTCAGCTATGGTCAAGGGACTTGGTATGACCATAGCTGGCCGCTAGCCAAAACCACGGTTAGTGCTGGTAAGACAGTAACCGCCCGAAAAGTCGGGGAAATCTAAACTTTCATTTCACTGCCTGTTATACATCAATACTATTATATGCGACACGGTCATTTAGTAATGTGTGTAAAATTTTTACTTTACACGGATAAGGTGTGCCGCACATTTATCGCCATTTTGGCCTCCGATGGAGGTAACACTCACCGTTACCCCCAACCCATTTCGCTATCTAAGAGAGCACAGGCCACCCCCTCAATAGCCACTTAAGCTAATTAATAGAATTTGTATATACAACATTCTAATGTGACATCTTCATCCATCATCAATCATTAATCATCCTTCATAACTTTCTACAATTAGATTACTTAAAATTTTCAAATTCATTATTAATATTTATTTTTCATCATATCTCAGTTATTATTACCCTTTAAATCATTATCTCAAGTTATTTTCATTATTGAAGTTAAAATTCGTTCCATTAAGTTAAACATTTGTGTACATTTTATTATATTTGACTTGTATCATAAAAATTTTATACTTACAGTCCATAATTCATATACTGACATACACAACTATATACACCATACACCACTACTCCGAGTAACCTCTGAAACATTTAACAAAAAGTTATTTCAAATCAACAATTCATCATTTAATTACCAACTTCACTTCTCGTTAAACCATTTAAATTCATCATAAAATTCAATTATATAATCTTTGAATTAATCAAAACATTTAAAACATTTCAAATTATTTTAATTAAATTAATTAAACATTTACAATTAGCCAATTACTGTTTTCAAAATTAATTCGGTTATTTATTTAAATGGCAAATATTGATATTATTATTACAACAATCATCTACACACACATTGTTTACTTAATATTCTACAATACACACAAATAAATTTACTAAACATTTATTTACAAATCTGCATCCTTATTTATTTAGTCATATCACACTTCAATGTTCAAGGTTGCGAGGTCAAAAAACCATAAAACAATATATTTAAAATTGTCCATTGATTGTTTATAGTTTAGCCTCCATCGTCAAAGGTCAATCTTTGTTTTAAATAACACCTTTCGATTTTATTGACACACAGATTGCTATTTTGTGTGTCATAACCACAAAAATCAAATTCATCCATTTTATCACAATAATCATGAAACAAGTCAACATTAAGTATTTCTGTTAAGTCTCCAGTAGTAATTACATTCATTATCGGGTCGGTTACTTTTTCATCAATTAAATTATTCTTGTTTAAATACACTTCTAATATTTCTTTCAACTCACCATAATCTCTCTTTAATTCATATAATTCTATCTCTCTCTCATCATAACACCATCTCATACTTATACAATCATTCCACACAGAGGGTATAATATTATACAAATAAAATAAACAACTCCAATCTTCTACTAATACGGGACTCTTGCCCTTCAAAAACACTTGTGACCACATTAAATCATAAATAATAAAGGGAAAATTTGCCCTCTGTCCCCACTCTACTACAACATTATTTTTCCTCTCTCTCTCTAACTCACTAACACACATTAACATCTCATAATCACATTCCACAAACTCATCAGTACTCTCTGATATGACATTTTCAATTACATTATCATTATTCTCATTATTTTCAACACTACTGTTATCATTTGTCAACTCTTTCTCGGGTATCATATTTTTACATTTGTCACTACAATTTTCATTGGTTTTATTTTTCTCTGTACTCATCACATGTACTCCCATTCGCTCCACACTCTGTTCTAATTTATTCAAACTAGATCTTATTATTTCGTTATTCTTTTCTAAACATTTATTTAATTCTTGAATCTCGTTTTTTAATTCATTAATATCTCTACTTTGTCTGTCAAATTTATCGTTCTTTTTATTGTCAATAATATCAATTCTAGCATTTATCATGTTATATAATCGTGTTAACATCTCATCAGTATCAGATTTTTTACTTTGGACTGGCGTTAACTGACTTTCTGTTTTATCGTCAGTGAAACTGATTTCGTTACTATTACTTTTATTTTCTCTATTTGATTTTGGGGTCGTTTGGATCCCCGAATCATCTGTATTATTTGATTCATTTATACTACTTGTGTTCAGAGTTTTGTCGCCTTGACTTACATTCGGCGTTGAATGTAATTCAAAACTATTCATAACAGCTGATTTATTTAATTCAGCTATTTCACTTATCACAGTCGAGTCGGACAAATCGACTCCGTTCTCTGCTGTATTTTCCATTATTATTATTTTTAGATATTTACTCTGTTTCTTATGTGAACAAATATTCTTTACTTATTTTGCGTAACTTTACGTAAGTATCTTTTGCGTATTTTCACTCAACCTCTAAATCACGCCTGTATCCTATTTGTAGGTATGGAATTTATATTATTAAATTCGTTCCGGTTCGTGGCGCCACTGAGACGTTCATTATTAAATGACATCATAATAATATAAAATCAACGTTAATAAACCTCTACTTACCATCACGTGGCTTCAGGGTTGCGTCATACGTACTACAGGATACAGGTGTAATTGCTTAAGGTTGTGTGAATAATTTGCACAACACATTTGTATGAAGAGAATTGAGATTTTACTTTTGATTAAGTCAGTCAAATTTACATATAGAAACAAATGTTATACTGCTTTTTGCATTTTTCTCGTAATAAGACTTACGGCTATAGCTTACCTTATGTATCTCCTAATCACACAAAACATAATTATAAACACATACATAAACAGAAACAGCCCAGCTTTGCCACACTCGCCACTCACACAGAATATTATTTAAACCCTTAACATTTTAAAAACCTCTCCCTGCCGGCACGCGTTTATAACTTGAGCACTTAATTTTTTCATTTTGTATTTAGTCGTGTCCGAAAATAGTTTATATGGGTTCTTGTTGTTGTTGTTCTTTGTTGTATCAGATTAGCCCCACTTCATTTTATGTACTGCACTGAATTTTAATTTAGAAAAGTTTTATTTTTTTGAGCCCCGTTTAACGGACTGCCTGCGCAGTCGAAAGTCGGCAAAGGACTGCCAGCGTCTCTCAGTTCCCCACTCCTTGATGATTTTAGTTGAGACGACGGACATCAATGCCTTACAGTTAGTCGTCACAGTTTCGTCCTATGCCATGCCTGTAGTTGTTGGAGTGACGATAGCAGACGAATTCAACTAGGCACTGGCTAATGTCACAAAAGGGCCATGATTTCCTACCGCCCAAACGCACGTTGCTGAATTAAATCTGCTCAGGCCATCTTGAGTTTCAGACTGAAAGCGTTACTTGGAGCGCGTGCGGGTGTAGTTGCGCTCGTGCGTCGACATACATGTACAAAGTTCTAAGAAGCATTAGGGTGGTAAATTCTTTGCTCGTTACGTTGCACAATGACAACTGCGTCTAAGCCTTTGTCTCACTGTTTCTTAACACCGTTCTGTTACACGGAGTAGCAGTTGCACAATAATTTTCATAACTTCTTTTTTACAAGCCTGCCCAAAATGAAAGAAATAAAAATATAATTATCCCATACTGTGGAAAATAAAAATACCCAAAAATTGACCCGCTACAGTCATGAACAACAAAATCCAAGAATTCATGAAAATAATACAGTTATTTGATTTTGGTACAGAATTTATTTAAGGATTTTGCTTCATAATTAATTTGAATAACATTCAGGCTGATTTTCTGTATTAAGTTGCTGGTAATAATTATCTCACTATTGTACTATGTAACTTTGTGACTTTGTGATTGCTTCTTGGTGTTGTTTTATTTGCTGGTTATCTAAAACAAGCTAATAGAATCTATTTAATTTTATCATATACTGTACAATATTTTTAGCCATTAATATAAATATGAATGTCCCTATTAACATGAAAGATATAATTCATAAGTAAAAATGTGTGGTGATATAGTAATGAGTTAATGTATTTTAATGTCACCAATTGTAAAGAATTAAACTTTTTACCTTTTTACACGCCATAATTTTACTTACCCTGATTCCGTTACACTTACCTTTTTAATAAAAACCCCCAGAACATTCCAAACTCGCTCAAAGGGTCGCCACGATGTTTTGAGGATATACATCGAAACCATAATACTTACTCTTAATTAATTTAGATCATTTAATGCGATCAGAAAATTCACAGGTTTCGTTTAGACGAATTCTCGATGCAGAACTCAAGTTATGGGAGTGACAAAAAAAATTAACGTAACACATATTTATGTTGATAATAAATCTTATTTTTATTATACTCAAAAATTCAACTTCACTCTGTTTCTATGATTTTACAGAATATTATAAAAAGTACAACATAAAAATTCACCGTGCTAACCTCTTGTCTACAAACCAGTACTTTGAATTACGATTATTTATTCTTTCTCCCCTTTTTCCACACACACTCTCTCACGCTCTTTATATTTTGAATACCCCCCCCCCGTTATATTAATTGAGCTCTTGTATTATTTATTTACATTACTTCGCCCCCAAAATAGTTACTCTTTTGGTTTCACTTATCTGCACATGTGCTAGCCGCCATTGTTCGTCCTCATTTTCACTTTCAATGGCACTCACTGTTCTAATTTTGTACTCTTACCCCGAACGTCTTAAAATTTCATTTAATCATTATTTTCTCGCACTGCCACATTGTTAATGTTGATTTACCACTTCATTATACTTTTTATTTAACTTCGGGGAGGCCGTGCGTACTTGGACGCGCTGGCCTCCCGACACTTTTCCACTGCCCTGTACTGCCTGATCCAATGTGTCTAACTGCTGGAGACGACTGTGTGAACCTCGTGCGCGTGGTTGCCTACCTGCCAGGCGTTAGGCGTAAGCCGCATGGCGTTAACTCGTTCTGTGATTGGTTCTTTCCATCGCATGTTCGGCTATAGAATTTCTTTTACCTTCCCACGTGGTCGATCTCATAATTTCTAACACACACTCCGCTGATAATTCACATTCCGGTAACAAGTCATACTTTGGTCGGCTCAAGGCACAGCCATAGGGTGTTACAAAAAGTTACATACAAATAGTTAAAATCTAAATTATAAAATTAAAAACCCTCTTACTTTGTCCCGTTACAATAACCCCCCAATTAGAGGTTTTATGCCGAAGCTTAAAACTCATTGCTAAAACCTAAGAGGACCAGCAAGGATATGGAGCCACGATCCCCCATAATTCCTTATTAAAATCAAGGGTATTTTACCCCCCTAGTCCGGTGATTGTGGCCACTGTATCACCAGACTCTGAAACAATTCATAAAAACATCAATAACTGGCCTTTCACAATACCATATCCTCAACTGATTTGGTTCCCCTTAGTCGTACTGGTTTGTCTTTTGCAAAGTATTGGTTTCTTATTTTGAATATACATTACATGGTTTGCCTACATATATCCTTAACATAAACATATTACATCTGATATCTTTATCTCCGTAACATACACAACACACATTGATCATTTATGTTAGAAACAACAAACAGATTTAGAAAAATTTGAATTCCAAAATGTAGGTTATATAACATTTAAAACCTAGAGATATTTTATATCTAATCACAATCATAGCATACTCCATTACACCTTATGCTTCTCATAATCAACATAATACAACATAACAAACACTCAAAATGAACCTTTACCATTGTTACATTAACATAAACATTTCAACTCTGACTTTCTATTAAACAGTTGAATCATTTAATTTTAATTGTCTACCATTTATTGTCCATTTCAAATCAAAATAAATTATTCGAATTTATTACCCATATTTCCATCTTTTAAATTAATTAGACCATCTCTTTTAATTAACTACTTTAATTGCATTATATAAAACCTTTCCAATTAATTTAATCTTCTTACATTGATTTAATTTCATAACAACATTCATTTACCATTTATTATAACCCTCAAATCAAAAACTTTCAAATTGATTACCAAGATTTCTATCTTTTAAATGAATTTAATTTGCATGAATTTAATTTTCATTATAAACATTCATAATTACATACTGACAATTATTCAAATAAAAAATGTATTACTATCATAAAATCAGTTGCAACTATAAATTGATTACACAAAATATAATATACACATAACACCATGTATCAGCTGATATCTTATCATAACAGCATAACCTTATACAGAGAACATGAAAACATAATACAACTTTAATTTCAATTTCTTAATTACATTTTCCAACTGTTCCATTATAATTTCTACTCAGATTTTTTTTTATTTCATATTCTCATTTATCAATAAACGAGTGACTACCTGTCAGAAGTAATAACCTGGTTTACTTTACGGGCATTTAAACCTAACCCCACTCTCACCTCCTTCTTTATATCAACAACTAGCGGATTTGAAATAGGGTGACACCGTCTCTCAATAATATTTCCCTCCACCATTTCTCTAACTCTACTTGAACCTCTTCTTTTAGAATAGGGCTCCGAATAATTTCTTTGTACAAAAGGTGTGTGTTCCCGTGCTTTCCGGTACACTCCTAGTTCCTGGCCCTTCCAGGTAACTCCGCCAACACCTCTTTAAAACGGTCAAAATCTGCCCTCAACTCCTCACATTGGGGTCCCCCAAAAGGTCCACCCTCATTTTTTTTAAAATTATGTGCTCTATTCTCCCCTATTCGGTGTTTACTTTCATTACTCCCTTTTCCTCTACATATATTCACTCTCACATCTGTGTCCCCCCTACTGACCCGTGTTTATCTCTCTTTACCTCCAGAAATTCTTATGATGTCTAATACAATACCCGTGCAAAACTAACTCTGACTGGTTTAATTTCATTGTCTAACTCTAACACCCGTTTACTGAAATCAATTACTGTTTTATTAAAAAATCGTTACCAAAAATCCAACTTTTACCACATTTTAAATTCATTTAAATCCATCTTTTCAATTAATTTAAATTAATTACCTCAAATTAATTTAATTACGTTATTTGCAATAATTTAAATTACTTACATTATAAAATTTCAATAATGCCAATTACTTTATCAAAATAAAATATTATTGTTGTTATCAATGCACTCAAAACTAAACATTGCTTACCCAAACTGCCATGTATGCACACAACACTGTAATTATTTTGATTGTAATATTTTTACCATTACATTATAAAATATTAATAATTACATACTGTTAATCATTTCATCAATTATCATTATTATCATGTACTCAATAAGAATTATCAATGTTAAGTACCCAAAATACAATGTACATACACATAATATAATCTATTATACAATCCATACTGCCTGTAATCTCAGTACATAAACACCTTTTACGTTTAATTATTTATCATTTATTATACAATTCAATTCAAAATAAATTTCTCAAATTAATTTAATTCCATCATTTTTCATTTTTGTTTACATTTATCATATTATCTTTTTTTTATATATAATACCCATTTATACCCAGGTAAGTGCTTATTCTCAAAATACTCATCATTTGCTACTGTGCTGTTTACTTTATAAGGTAAGTCTTTATTTTATTAACTCTCTCTCTCTCTCTATTTATACTCTGTCTTAACCCTTCATAATCTCTATTCACCTCTCTCTCTCTCTCTCTCTCTCTCTCTCTCTCTCTCTCTCTCTCTCTCTCTCTCTCTCTCTCTCTCTCTCTCGCTCATAATACCTATTCCAACCCCCTTCACATTTTCATTCCCTGCAGAGGGCAATACAACAACATTAAAATATGATCTGGCCTTACCAGATACACAAAAACAACTTATTGGACTATTTGCCGACACATTGTCACCCAAATATCCGAAAATACCATCTGGCCTTACCAGATACACAAAAACAACTTATTGGACTATTTGCCGACACATTGTCACCCAAATATCCTATTCCCTAACAACACTTGTGAAGTATTTTCTTCACATATAACCCTAGAAAAATTTGCCCCCTGTACCCACTCTACATTTAAACTCTCTTCATACTCCCTCACTAATACTCCTCTAACCTCAACTCTCAATATATTCTCGTTATCACTACCATTACTTACTGTATCATTCTTAGATACCCCATTTTCAACTATATTATCATTATTACTTGTTTAACATTATTTCACCATCATTATTATAATTAACACTATTACTCACCTTGTCTACTGTCACCTGTTTTGCGCTTAAACTAACACCATTGTTTCCAAAAGTATTGTCATCATTATTACCTCCACTATCAGAACCACTTACCTGGTTTAGTTCGCTTTCTTTATTTTCTTTTAATTTATCTGTCTATAGTTTCCACCTTTCATTTCGTTCCTCATATTGTTAGATAGTTTTGTCATATTATTAATTATTTGTTTTTGTATATTAATTAACCTATTAAAACCCTATATATATTATATCCCATGATGGACCTACTTCCTTTTCCCAAAATACCCCACACATAAAATCGTTATCAATACGTAAAAGCAAACACACAATAATTTCACAGGCACGTTACACTACCCAAACAACCATAAAATATACGTTTAACGTATACAATAATTTCAAAAATACGCCATTACCCAAAACCTATGTTCTGCATCTCAAATAGGTCTACCTCGTATAAAATTTATACCAGGATCCTGGCAGGGGTTGCCGATTGTAAAGAATTAAACTTTTTACCTTTTTACATCCCATAAATTTACTTACCCTGATTCCGTTACACTTACCTTTTTAATAAAAACCCCCAGAAGATTCCAAACTCGCGCAAAGGGTCGCCACGATGTTTTGAGGATATACATCGAAACCATAATACTTACCCTTAAGTAATTTAGATAATTTAATGCCCTTAGATCAGAAAATTCACAGGTTTCGTTTAGACAAATTCTCGATGCAGAACTCAAGTTATGGGAGTGACAAAAAAAATTAACGTAACACAAATTTATGTTGATAATAAATCTTATTTTTATTATACTCAAAAATTTAACTTCACTCTGTTTCTATGATTTTACAGAATATTATAAAAAGTACAACATATAAAAATTCACCATGCTAATCTCTTGTCTACAAACCAGTACTTTGAATTACGATTATTTATTCTTTCTCCCCTTTTTCCACACACACTCTCTCACGCTCTTTATATTTTGAATACCCCCCCCCCCCCGTTTTATTAATTGAGCTCTTGTATTATTTATTTACATTACTTTGCCCCCAAAATAGTTACTCTTTTGGTTTCACTTAGGTGACTGTGTGAACCTCATGCACGTGGTTGCCTACCTGGCAGGCGTTAGGCGTAGGCCGCATGGCGTTAACTCGTTCTGTGATTGGTTCTTTCCATCGCATGTTCTTTTACTTTCCCACGTGGTCGATTCTCAGAATTTCTAACACACTCCGCTGATAATTCACATTCCAGTACCAAGTCATACTTCGGTCGGCTCAAGGCGCAGCCATAGGGTGTTACAAAAAGTTACATACAAATAGTTAAAATCTAAATTATAAAATTAAAAACAGTCTTGCTTTGTCCCGTTGCACAAGATCATACTTCATTTTTATTGTTCAGTTGGGTTTGCCTAACTGGTGTGGATGATTCATATTTAGTGTTATGTATTAGACCACTGGACAGTTTGATGTAGGTGCTATGTTCTTGACTATCCAAATATAACATGATTATTTAATTCTGTCATAATTTTTTGTTTCACATTCACATTAATAAAATGGGTGTTATTCTAATATGAACAAATTTGTTCCTGTATAATCTGCTCCGAAATCCATTCTCTTAGTTCAGTGCTGTTCATTAACACAGGTTGAAGGGATTACAAGTAAGCTTGAAACCACTAGGGAATTTGATACAGGTGCTGTGTTCAAGTGCATTAGGCAGTTTACTTTATTGTTTTTGTAGGTGTTTTATGGTCATTATTACAGTTACAATCTCAAATTCACCAGTTATTAGGAATTTATATGGTAATAATTTTGAACTTAAACAGCATACTAGCACAAAATCTAAAAAATTGTAACAACCCTAGTATATAACAGCCTATCTTCAAAGTTATGATTTGATATCCCCTCCAGTTGGTGGAGTTGTATTTTTTTAACCAAGGAGTCATATGTATATATGGATTTATGAAAAGTGTATTCATGACATATTTGGGAACACAATTTCCATAATATAATTTTTTTATTTTAGAGCTTTACAAACGTGTATGGTTGCGACTGAATTCAGTTCTGCCAAGGTGCTTAAGAGCGAAGACGCTAATGCATATGACCAATGGTGAAGTACCTGTACCGCACCCTATGCCAGAGCATGTAGTATCGGATCCATTGATTGCATTACGCTGTGACAGCCGCATTTTTAGGTAGGAAAGTTATGTAACAATTAATTGATACTATATAGATACCACGCTTTGTCATTACACATATTGTAAAAGAGTTAACACATACTGTTACACCAGATTTTGTACACACATTTTTCTGCATGTTAGTTTCTTTTGTGTAACCCTTGAAAGAATCTAAATGGGCACCTTTCATCCTTCCCTTGTAAAACTACAGAATTACATGACCTGACAGAAACACTGTAATAATTATATGCTTTCATTTTAGAAGAAACCATAATTATGTTTTGGAAAATAACTAACTAAAAAATAATATTGACCTCAGTAATGTGAATTAGTAATAAGTATGTGTATGTGTTTTATGAATTTCTATAGATTTAAGTATAATTCAAGTTCGTGATACTTTTTGTATGCAAAAAGCTGTTGAAAGACAATTACTTAAAATTTTATAATCTTTACAGATGTCCACCCATACTTGACGTTTTACTACGTGTACTGCAAGCTTCTCTTGCTGCATCTAGAAGTCAGCTGTCACGGCATAAAGCACACCATCACCTCGGAGAAAGAGGACTATCAGAGTCGGACATGGAAGAATTAAGAACTGCTGTTGTAGCAACACAAGAAAGCATAGCTGCACAAATACTGCTTGAAGCGTGTTGCGAGTTACCTGAGGATAGAGTGAGTCAATTAATCAAACATGTTCAGTATAAAAGCAGAATAATTAAGATCAATACAACCAAAAATCTTAAAATTTACTGATCGTAAATAATTCTTTATATGTGCAATTTAAGTTTGACAACTTGAAAACTAGTGAATTTGTTGTTTTTGGAAGCTGCAGCATCATATGTGTGCTGTACATATAAATTATTTGTGATTGTTTCTCTATATATAATGCTGTCATTGTGTCTATTTCAGTTTAGCTTTATATAAACATTCTACTAGGCAAATTATGGTAAAACATTGATACATCATTTCTTCATCATTTCATGTTTTCTTACAAATATCATTAGACCTGTTTGGTTTTAGAATTAGCCCCATGTAAATAATAGGTACTATTTTTTCCACCTCTAGCAGTCTGTAAACAGTTTTGTATCATATTGCTCATTTTGAAAGAATTAAACAATTAGTAGCTTATGGGGAATGAACACAATGTGTCTTGTAATTAGTTTTTTGCTATCCCAGTACTTCCATATCTATATATACTTCTTACTGATTGTATGCATAGATCCTGCCTCCATATTTTCCACATGGATGTAACAATCAGCCACTGTTCTGCATTTAACATTTCTTCTACTCTTATATTTTTTCCATATATCAAACAGTCACATAGTAATTTGTGTTGATGGGGTTGTTCTTCTATCCTGTTTCATTGCAAGTTGATAAATAAATCATATCTGTTACATAGATTCTTTTTAGTATTGATATTTTAGTATGGTGTTATCCTGATTAACTTATGTTTATTTTGTTATTCCTTTATTGTGTGTATTGTACCATAAAACTTCAGTATGCTAGGTGTATGTATGAACTCTGTGTAAAGCAGGTCAGAATTGTGTTTTGCTTGTTATTCTGCATAATGAAGTGGTTTGAAATGAAATTCCTGTTGTTTCATTAAATACATATCATAGCATTCATTAAATAAAATATTGTATGCAACAGCTGTAGTTTTATTTTTGAATACATTTGCTTACACCTGGCTTAATCAGCTGTGAAGATCTGTACGTTTGTAACAGAACTGCAACCATGTTTCTTTTTAACTTCTGTATTGATAACAAACTTCATCCCTCCTCCATATTTAATATACATTTGCAGACAAAACCACACGTTCCCATGCAAGTTGCTTGTCAACAATATATGAACATATATTGTATTTATAAATGAACATATATTTTATATATATTACGACAAAACATATATTAGGCATAGTAATAATTGAACAATATAGTCAGTTATCTGGAGCAAGGTTGTATATTTTGAAACAAAATTTTTAAATGGTCTTTAATTCACAAAAATATTTATTTTACTTTACTACATGTGTAGTAGTGTGGGTGTTTTGAAATGTCTCCGTATGTCTCTTTATCAGCTGGTTTAATTTGTTCCGTTGACTCGAGGTTAATTGCTCTGTAACATTAATATTATCTTTGTTATTGTGTACAACTAGCTTAGCCATCGGCTTGGTTATGTGAATGTACTTCGCCTCAGATTGCTTATCAGCGTCATTATTTCCTAATACTATATTATATTGATTATTATTAACCATACATACTAATTCATTTTTACTAAAATCAATGATGGCATTTATTTTTTTTTAAGTGTCTGTTCCTATGATGACATCGTAAATTAAGTCCTTAACAACTAATACTGGTGTTTCAAGCTCCATACCTTGCGATGAAATGGTTATGTATGCTTGTGCAAATTTACTTTCTGAACTTCGTTTGTGGCTGTCATAATATTTGTATTATTAATCGGTAATATTGGTACTTTCTTAAACTCTACTATGTTCTTATTGATAAAATTTTCACTGATCAATGAGATCTGAGCATCACTGTCTATTAACACATTTCCCTTACAGTTATTTATCCTAATAACAGTCGAAAACATAAAAATGTCTGTTTTTTGGTACTATTTTCTCCATCTAGCGGAAACTATAGGACAGCAAAATACTTTTTACTAGACAGTATTTTACTTTTTGTAACAGGAAACTACAAGTATAAATAAAAATCGTGAATATCGAGCCTAAAACATACCGTTAAAGAATTTAAATATTCCATAACTAGCCTATTAGTCAACTTGTATATTACGGCATAAACAGTAAAGGTTTTTATTAGAACACGAGTTATCAAGTTTTAAAGACACAATTATTGATGTTCAGTGCACCCAGACGCACACAGTTCATTTTTGTTATAATTGATAAATTTTTTGCTGCATTACAGAGTATTGTCGTTTGTGAAAGAATGGGATGTCGTTATAATTCTACAACGTTAGAACTGTTCTGATAGATTTAATGGTACTGCCGTACATTTTTATTTTTGTTTTTTCCATTCATGCCCGTTTTTGGTTTTCATGAGTCATTCTATTTTACTTTTTTTAATAGCCTACTAGACGTCCAGTAATAAAATATTATTTGTCTACATCAACAGGTTAATAATTGTCTTTTTTAGTGCTATATGTGATATTTTTCCGTACTTAGTTACATGAAGTAGGTCTGGTGAATTTCTAGCTCTGTTTTATTAAAACACACAACATTTAACAAAACGACTAACACAGTTTTCTATATAGCCGTCACTTCTTTACAGCAGACAAATATTTTGTCTGCGTGACTGACCGGTATTCAGAAGTTTCACTGTTTATAAATTTATGCTAATAGTAAATAATTTTATTAGTAACAATACTAAAGTAAGTACAGTTGTAACAATAAAGTAATTAATTACACTAGTAACAATAATAATAATAATACAGTATTATATTATTTAATAATACAATAGTGAAAACTATAATCAAACAAATTATTTACAGCAACATGGTTCGCTTTGTTTAAGTAGCAAGTGTAGGCCTATTATTTAAGCCTATTCTTTTCCTAGCTACATCAGTTTTTTTTTTTGTGTAAACATTTTGCACAAATACTTTTATTGAGCTCCATTTTTCTGGTAACTTTAGTTGTGGATATAATTCGTACAGCTGTTCTACTTCATGTCTCTTTGGAGGAATTTTTTCTTTAGTGTGAGTTTTAAAGAACTCTCTAACTACCTTGCGCTGTTCGTTCGTCCATTTGTGAACATCTTTTTTAGTTACCTTGTTTTTGGTACCGTTTTTTTGTCTTTATATGGCTGCAGTACATCCTCACTGAGTTCTGGCATCGTAATTACGTTGTCCTCTGCCGTCTGCATTTCTTGAAGTACCTGATAAAATGTCATGAAGTGGATTATCTTCCGGATATTCATTTTCGCTGTCACTGAAGTTTGTTGCATTTCTACAGTTTGTAATAAGGTTATTTTCCAGAGGAATATCTATTTCATCCAGCGGCCTACCCTTGTATTGTGCCCCTTCACCTTTCTCCATCATTAGCAACAGCTTTGTAACTTTTGTCGTTTGGAATATGTCATCAGATAATCTGTAGTTGCTTCGGTGTATCCTTGTCGAAATAGCATCAGGTCTTTGACCTGCAAGAAGTGCATATTTTCGAAGTAATCTGTATCCGATAATTGTGTTTATCACTTCCTGGGAGTGCAAAAATATACTTGTTTTCGTCGTTTACAAAATTTTGTCTTACCTTCAGAATTAAGTCTATGTGCTTTTGAACATCCAAACTGAATAATACTGGTGTTGCCTTTCTCTTTCCTTTTATTACCATGCGTGTTCACGTCTAGAAAAATGGATCAATGTAAACAAAATGATTCATTTTTAAGAGAAAATATGGACACTCAATGATAATTGTAAAATTAATCATTTCATTGTAAAATGTACCTATATTCCAAGACCTTGCAAGAAAATTTCTGGGTCAGGATAACAGATCTAGATATATGAATAATTCAGCTTTGGTTTTACTGTAATCCGGCGTGAAGAATTCATTATATCATAGATAACCACTTGTAGTCGGAAATAACTCTTGCGTCAGCATTCACCATAACTCGATGATAACACAAACACAACTGAAAATATGTGCATACAGACTTTCGAATGCCGCAGCGTTGCCAGTTTTCGGCCGCGAAATGTCGTAAAACATGCCGTAACATATACATGTCGAGATATACACAGGCGATTGTCACGCTGCCAATGGTTGTACCGTGAACGTACAAAATATACAAATTACAAGTTCTACATAAAATTTGGCGGCCAACATTTTTTCGAAAAATTAATTTTTTTGTGTTCTTGGGAGGTTAAGAAAATGAAATAACTAGACATGATCATTCAGCTGCCGTATATGGCCGCCAAATACACCCGGCCGCCGAATGTTGAGATGTTATTAATTAATGACATAATAAAAATACAAAATAAAAGTGAAGAAACTTCCACTTACCATCACTCAGTAACCTCGGCTTCAGGGTTGCGTCATACGTACGTTAGGATACAGGCGTAATTTCTTAAGGTTGTGTGAATGATTTGCACAACACATTTTTGAAGAAGAGAATTAAGATTTTAATTTTGTCAAGTCATTTAAATTCAAATTAGAAAACAAATTTTATCATGCTTTTGCATCTTACATAACTTCCTACTAATTTCTTCTTTTGTTTGATTCGGTACATGAATACTACTTGTACTTATGCTATGGTCTTACCTTAATTAGATCACACAAACACAAACACAAACAGCCCAGCTTTGCTCACTCACGCATACTCACAGAAAATTTATTTAACCCTTAACATTTTATAATAAGCCCCCCCAGCCCTTACACTTAAACCGCCGGCACGTGGTTCGCGCGCGCACTCATCGTCTGTTACTTTCTTGTGGTTTATTTTCCGAAAATCATACAGTTACCTTCTTTAATCTTTTTTAAACTCGACCGCGGTCACCTAAAATTTTCTCCTGGCACTTTTGGCTATTAAAATAGAAAGTTTTATGATGAGCCTACTTTGCTCGTTCCGGCGCCGGAGAGTTAGTTAGCAGACTGGGGACGATAATGTAGCAGGTGTTGCTGATGTGATCTCATACTTTTAACGGAAAGCACTGCCTTGGGCTTCGTCGCAGATGCTTCGTCCCATTCTATGTATGTAGTTTTTTGGAGTGACGATAGCAGACGATTTCAGCTAGGCACTGGCTGACGTCACAAAAGGGCCGGACTTAGCCATGATTTCCTGCCGCTCAAACGCACATTGCTGAATTAAATTTGCTCAAGCCATCTTGCTTTAAACCAACTCGGCATCCTGGCAGAGCGCGTACTTGAGTAGTGGCGTGCGTGCATCGCCACACATATACAGAGTTCTGAGAAATTCGAAGGTGGTACGAATTCCTTGACGATTTACACAATAGCAACTGCGTCTTACTGCTTTGTTTCAACACTTCTACTTGCCATGTGTTCTGTTGTAATGGAAATAACGTTCGCCGGGAAATAAAACTTTCACAATAAATTTATAAAATCCCACACAAAATGAAATAAATAAAAATCCAAAATACCCCACACCCGCATTAAATATAGGGACCCAAATTTGACACGTTACAATACCCCCTCAATGAGAATTCTGCTGTCCAAAACAGAAGAAATCTCATTGATAAACCCCGAAGAGGACCGGTGAGGAACTGGTGCCAACAACCCCCTTGTTCTTACTCTACATGGGTACACGACCCCCCTGGCTCAGCGACTATGGACACATCTGAACGAGATCACTGGACTTCTCCGTAAGTGATCCCAACACCGTGAAATCGAACAGACAAGTACCACAGCGCACCTCACCTTCTAACATGCTACCCCCAAAAAATCCTCCACCGATATGTTTCCCCTTTTATGCAAGCTGGGCTGCCTTTAGTAGATACTGGGCTCACACACACTCACATTACCTATTATACATTGAAGAATTCTTTAAAATTCACTATTTCATCTAAGAAAAAAAATTCAAAATTCAAAATGAAATACTTTATCAAAAAATTCTCTTCCTTATTTTCTGTTTTATTTAAAATGAGTTAATTTAAACATTTCTCCTAATTAAACATATCCTTAACCTAACATGTAATCACTTATAGTCTAACAGTACAAGGCAATACAATCAATCAATAAAATAAACATGGGTAGCACACAAATAATAAAATAATCAATACTTAAAATATTCGTTAGCTGGCAGGCGAAAAATCAAGATTTTTTTTTTCAAAAAATTTTCAAAAAAAAATATTTCCCAAAAAATTTTAAAATTCCAAAAAAATTTAAATCTATTAAAATGTTTCCTTTATATTTAGACATTAATTAAAACTTGGTTAAATTGATTAAAAAACACAAGCTGAATTGACTTCCATACTATGAAATTATATGACCTTATCAGCTGATCGAAACTAGGTCAAGTTCACAACCTTGACACACATGTGTTAAGTATAAGTTCAATCTGAAAGTACATTTAACATCTGTAATATCCTAACTTGAAACACAAAACATAATAAAATAAAATATTTAAAATTAACAAAATATTATTATAAACAATAAGCCAATTGCCATTTAAATTATTCAAAATAAACAATTCTTAATTTTACATTACCAAATTCTATCAAAATTCTGTCACTGGTTTCACAAATGAAAATTTTACATTCTTTATCATAAATCTCTCTCTTTATTTAACAATCTGATTCTCCCTTACGGTGGGTGATGTAAATATTTATTCTCATTTAATTTACTACTTGATAACATACTCTGTTTATACATATATCAACTTTCTCCCGCTGACTCTAACTTCTAACCACTGTAACTAATCTGACACCCATCTCTATCAAAATATCTATCCCAAAACACTCTCTAACCCCAACTTATCATGGAACTCAATTCGCCACCTTCTCTCTACATATAAAAAAAAATACTCTCTAACCCTTTGTACATAGGATACGTGTTTCCCCCCAAAAAAACTCAATTCCCTTATTTGGCCCCTGGATTCTACCTAAGGCGGCCCCTCCTGACTAAAATCGATCCCTATCCCGTCCCAACTTATCATTATGTTGCGGACTCCCACATTACACTACCCCCTACTACAAAATTGCCATCCCCAAAATCTCAATCTCATTACCTTACTACAACTACAACAAAATAACATCATTAATTATAAACATCAATATATCACTCAAAACTCTACCATATATTCTCCATTACTACTGTGTCGACATCAATACTTCTCAAAATTCTATAACATTACATTAACTCAAAACAACATTACATTATTCTCATCTCTACTATTTCAACTTTAACTTTGACTTCAACTTGGACTGGTCTATACGTCCCATAAAATATTTATCACCCAAAAACTATCTCTTGTTAACTTGCATAAATTATTACTTTACTTCTCACTTTATCAAATTATTTTTTATCATTACTTTAAAACATCTGTAACACATTAAAACATTACATTGAACATTAATTACTTGGAACATTTATAAACCATTTCACCAGTGACATTTTATTGCTGATCACCTGGTCTCCTAACACAATGAAAACACATCTCAAAATTGAACAAATTACATGAAATATATATTTATCAATACTCACTTCTATTACGTTAACTGCCTGCCAGTCAGTTTAATTATCTGCTTAGTTTAAAATACACACATAATGAAGACACATATTTTAATCAATACCTATATCTTACGTACAACAATAAAATAATACATTTAAAATTATAGCATGAACACCTTATATTGAGTGTCTGGAGCATCTAAATACTTAAACAGAGCACAAGCAGTTTTATTGGATCAAACTTTGAATTAGCAAAAAAATTTTTTATGTGGTAAAATTTAAATTCGTGGCTCATCTGAGTCACCTCCTGTCCACACACTCTATTGCAAATTATGGAGGACTGTATCGCCCTTTTCGCCTCCACAAAGACGGCATATTTTGGAGTAGTTTGACCTCTCCATGTCTTTGCTTCGGCTGTTACATTTCAAAAGGTTCAGATATCAACATACCTTTGTTATATAGTTACATGCCCTTAATGCGGGTCTACCACCTGGCTTTGCTGCCCCCAAGCGGGCAGAGTGGTAGCCGCTGTTCCATAGTGCTTGGATTTCCCCTAATTGTCACCCCCCATTTAATTTCTACTATATACCAATTTCAAGTCGGCTATGGTCAAGGGACTTGGTATGACCATAGCTGGCCGCTAGCCAAATCCACGATTAGTGCTGGTAAGGCAGTAATCGCCCGAAAAGTCGGGGAAATCTAACTTGCATTTCAGTGCCTGTTCTACATCGTTTTATTATGTGCGACACGATCGTCTATCAGTGTGTAAATTTAGTTTACACGAAAAAGGTGTCGCACATTTTCGCCATTTTGGCCTCCGATGGAGGTAACACTCTCTGTTACCCCCAACCCATTTCGCTATCTATGGGAGCACAGGCCACCCCCGCAATAGCAACTTAATAACTAACTAAGAAATCAAATATACAACATTATAGTATGAGACCTTCATTCATCACTAATCCTTTAACTCACTTACATCATTCATAATTTTCAACAATTATCTTCCTTAAAATTTTCAAAATTTATTCTTAACAATTAGTATATATCATTTTTCATTTATTATTAAATTTTTTAATTATCATTTTTATTAAACACAATTATTTCAAACAATCTCACTATTGAATTAAAATCTTAGTTACATCTGGAAACACTTTTGTTATACATGATTCATATTGTAAACGTTCTATACTTACAATCCATTTAACACGATATACACAAAACATAATCACCATACCACAATACTTTCACCTCACCTCTGAAACATTTCACAAAAATTAGTTTACATCAAACAATTTATCCTTTAATCACCACATTTCCAAATCTCGTAAAATAAATTGAATTCATTTAAAAAAAAATTTAATTAATTAACATTCAAATAATCAATCAAAATATTTAACATGTATCAAATTGTTTTAATCAAATTAATTATTAACAATACAAAATTAATTCCCATCAACAACTATTATTATTCAATTCCTGTTTTCAAAATTAATTCTGATGTGTATTACATTGCAAAATATTAATATTATTACTATCACTTACCTACATACATACATTGTTTAGCTGACCTTCTACAATACACATAAATAAATTCACTACATTTTTATTTACAAATTTTTTGTTATTTACTGTTCAGTTTTTCCGCACCTCATTGTCCAAATCTGCCATGTCAAAGACCATAAAACAAAATGTTTATCACTGTCTTTTATTGTTTTATAGTTTAACCTCCATCGTCCCAGATAAGTCTTGGTGTTATATAACATTTCTCAATCTCATTAACATACAAATCACTGTTTTGTGTGTTATAACCATAAAGACTAAATTCATTCATCTTACTCAAATACTCATTAAACCAGTCAACATTAGGTATTTTTGTTAAGTCTCCGTCATTAAATTCATTCACTATCGGGTTAATTACTTTAGTCAAATCATTATAGTCATAATTATTCAAATATACTTGTAAACTTTCTTTCCATTCGTCATACTTTCTATTCAAACTATACAATTCTGTTACATACCATTCTCTATTTACCTCTCTCTCCTCATAACATCACATCACACTCTCACAATTATTCCGGACAGAGGGTACACAATTACTCAACAAAAATAAACACCTCAATTCATCTACCAATACGGGACTCTTGCCCTTCCACAACAACACTTGTGAACACAATAAATCATCATAAACATCATAAATAATACAGGGAAAATTTGCCCTCTGTCCCCACTCTACCACAACATTATTTTTCCACTCTCTCTCTAACTCATTAACACACATTAACATCTCATAATCACTACCTTCCACCAACTCATCAGTACTCTGTAGCCTGTCAATTTTTGGGTGTTTTTAATTTTTTAGTAAAGGGTATTAAATTTTATTTCTTTCATTTTTGGGGAAGTCTTATAAAATATGGTGAAATTTTATTATTGTGCCACGCATTTTTCCGTGTAACAGAACGATGTTGAGAAACAGTCTGAAACAAAGCAGTGAGACGCAGTTGTTATTGTGTAGAGCGGCGAGCGAAGAATTTGCCCCCTTCAAAATTCGCAGAACTCTGTACATGTGTGTCAACGCTCAAGCGCAACTACACCCGCACGCGCTCAAAAGGACGCTCTGGACTAAAAACTAAGATGGCCAGAGCGTAAAACTATTCGTCGTCTTCTCCAAGACCTCCCGGAAACACTGCTAACGCCCCGCCTACTATTAATGACATCAGCAGAGCCAAAGCCAACATTGTACTTTGGTACCCGGAATATAGCTTCCATATTCCATATATAAAATGGTTACCTCACAACAACTGAGTATGAGCAACGAAAACATAGTGGCAGTGAACAACCATTACCGCCAGAGAAAGGAAGATGTACCTGTTACGTTCTCGGTGCCAGTCGATCTTCATCAGAAACGCCACACAGTCCACGAGCTAAAGAGTACATATACGCACGTAGTTACAAGTCGCGGGCCCCGGTCGGTTCGAACTTTTAAATATGGATAAATCAAGGGTAATAACGTTTTAACACCGACCGGGACCCAAGAAGTTAATCAATCCACCACAGTGAAAAAATTGTGACGTTATAGACAGTAAAACAATTCAGTACAGACATTTTGTAAGCGCGGAACAATGCCACGTGTTTGGTCAGCCTCGCTATAGTGCGGTTCCCCGAGTGAAAACGAAAATTTCTGAAATGTTAAGGGTTTTTTATAAATTATGAATGAATGTGAGAGTGGCAAAGCTGGGCTGTTTTTTGTGTGTGTTTTTTAATTGTGTCCTGTATTTGGTTAAATCAAATTGTAAGTATCAAACATAAGGTAAGCCTTAGTTGTAGATGATCATGAGTAAAATGCAATAAGCAGTATAATATTTGTTTCTATATGTAAATTTAACTGACATAATTAAAAGAAAAATCTCAATTCTCTTCAAACATGAGTTGTGTCATTGCTTTGCGTAACCCATAGACCATGTTTGTATCCAGCTACATGCGATCGAACCCTGGGACCTTGAAGAAGTAATCGTGCTGGTAAGTACAAGTTAAATTTAGATTGGGATAAATTGATGTGATTGATAAAGTAGTACATCACAACTCTCATTCTTTATTTTTACCGTATCCATCTCGGATACTAATTCTTCAAATACATTATTATTATTCTCATTATTTTCAATATTATTGTTATCATTTACTAACTCTTTCTCTGGTATCATATTTTTACATTTGTCACTATAATTTTCATTGGTTTTATTTTTCTCTGTACTCATCACATGTACTCCCATTCGCTCAACACCCTGCTCTAATTTACGCAAACTAGATCTTATTATTTCGTGATTATTTTCAACATGTTTATTCATTTCTTGAATCTCATTTTTCAACTCATCAAATTTGTTATTCTGGATATTAAATTTAGCGTCAGAATCACTTTGTACTTCATTAAATTTAATACTTTGTTGTTCCAAAATTAACTGCAACATATTCATAACTTTCTCCTCTTTATCTATCTCTTGTTTACTTTGGACAGGTGTCGCTAGACTTTCTATTTTATCGTCAGTGAAGCTGACTCCATTGTCATTATTTTTATTTTCTCTATTTGATTTTGGGGTCGTTTGGATCCCCGAATCATCTGTATTATTTGATTTATTTGTGTTACTTACATTCATAGTTTTGTCGTCTTGACCTACATTCGGTGTTGAATGTATTTCAAGACTATTCATCACAGCTGATTCGTCAAATTCAGCTGTTTCGCTTATCACAGTCGAGTCGGACAAATCGACTCCGTTCTCTGTATTTTCCATTATTATATTTTTAAATATGTACTCTGTTTCTTATGTGAACAAATGGATGGTCTTATGCCAGAGTGAACTATGTGATTTTTTTTTAATTTTGACTTTTTTATGTTGGTATAATCTACATGTTGTGTTTTGTCTTATGCCAAAGAGAACTGTGTGAGCAAACAATAAAAACTGTGTGTACGATAATATTTTGTTTTGGTGTAAGGTTGGTAGTACCATTAGTCTTATGCCATAGTGAACTATACACCAGTCCAAGATGGCTTCCGGTGGACATAGTTCAAGTCACTTTAACATTAACATGTATGATATGTTAAGTGAAAACAGTGAAGACGGATTGACTGACTTCAGCAGTGGTTCCTCAGATAATTACCGTTCTAGCAATGAATCAGAACATTCAGAATCAGGTAAGTTAAAACTTTTTATCATCAAAAACTTCATGGACCAAAAGGGTTATGTTTGACAAAATTTGTCTTTTGCCAGAGTGAACCATGTACAAAAGTAGTTCTTGCTTTGCCCACTAAGAGCAGTAGTGGAATTAAAGTAGAGATACCAACTTAAAAACACATATTGTACCTTTGCTTATGAAATCAAAACAAAATATTTCAATATTTTGGTAATAGACAAGAAAAAAATCACATGGTTCACTCTGGCAAAAGTAAAGCCTACAAATTTTTCTTTTGGATGCTAATTTTGAAAACATGAGTAAAGATGTGGATTTATTGGTTATGTAGTAAAAAGGGATTGCTAAGCCTGAATTTTGGTACTCTAATTTCAGCAATATGACATTAATGGGCATGATAGTAATTTTGTTTTCTTTTACAGCTGAAGAAGATGAAGAAGCTGAAGAGCCCCTTAAGAAACGGAGAAAGGCTGACCCAAAAAAATGGAAGAAAAATATTCGAAAGCTAAACAGAGTGTCTGGTAAAGAATATATAAATAAGTTTTGTACAATGATTCCAGCTAGAGTTTTTAAAGACTACTCCTGTAATTACAAAATAAAATGTCAAAATGAAGTTACATCTGAAGAAAAGGAGAATTTTTTTAGTTTGTTTTATAATGAATCACAGTCCTGGGAAACACAAACAAGCATTATAGCTGGTGCTGTAAAATGCAATACCGTCAAAAGAAGATGTAATGGAAATGATGCATCTAAAAAGCAAGTTAGTCGAACATTTTATATGAATACTAAACACGGGGATATAAAAGTGTGTAAAAAAATGTTTATGGAGACATTACAAATCAATAGTAGTAGGGTACATCGTGCATTACTAAAAAAAAAATCTGGAATTTTAAGTGACCTTAGAGGAAAGAAAGTTCCCCATAACAAAGCCCCAGAATCCACAGTGGATCTAATTAAAAACCATGTACAGTTTTCCTACAGTTGTTAGCCACTATTGTAGAAATCAATCCAAAAAACAGTATTTGGATACAAATCTAAATCTCTCACTAATGTATAGACTCTTTGTTGATAGTATGAAAGAAAAAAATATAGATAAAATCCCAAGTCAATCATTGTATGAAAAAGTGTTTAGAAGGGATTTTAACCTTAGTTTTAAGCATCCCAGAAAAGATATCTGTCACACATGTGACAGGCTGAAAGTTCAGTTGAAAGCAGCGGAAGAAACTAAAAATGAAGAACAACTTAAAGTTAAAAAGTTAAATCAAGAGTTACACCACAGAAAAGTAGAGCTAGCTCGTTCTGAAATGAAAAAGGATATAGAAAGTAGCAAAGAAGAAAGGGCAACAATAATTTCATTTGACCTGCAGAAAGTTATGCTTCTTCCTAGACTTACTACAGGTGTTGTTTATTATAAACGGCAGCTGTCATGCTACAATCTGGGCATTCATAGTTTTCAAAATGACATTGGTACAATGCATGTTTGGGATGAAAGCATTGCTTCAAGAGGGTCACAGGAGATAGGATCCTGTATATTAAAATATATCAATACACATAACCATAAAGATATATTAATTGCTTTGTCTGACTCATGTGGTGGTCAGAATCGCAACATAAACATGGCTGTGTTATGGATGTATTTAGTCCAGTGCCCATCCTTAAACATAAAAGAGGTAGTTCATAAGTTTGCTGAGCCAGGACATTCGTATTTACAAAATGATAGTGACTTTGGTGATATTGAAAAAAAATTGAAGTACCATCCTGAAATATATATCCCCACACAATGGTATGACATAATTTTAAATGCCAGAGTAAAAAAGAATAAATTTGAAGTAGTACACATGAAAAGAGAAGATTTTAAAAGTATGGATATGTTAAAACAAAATTTGGTAAATCGAAAAAAAGATGTAAATAGACAAAAGATAGAATGGATGAAAATAAAACAAATGAAATTTAGAAAAGAAACTCCAGGAGTTATGGAATATAAGTATACCCATAACAATGATGTTCAGTTTTCTTCAGTGAACATGAACAAAAAGGCTTAAAGGAAGGCCTGTGAACTTGGGTTCTTTGAACTTAGATATTCTGTATCCAGATGGGAGAAAACTAACTCAAGCGAAACTAAATGATATCAAATCCCTTTTGCAGTTTGTACCACCATGTCACCACCAGTTTTACAATCAACTCCAACAGGGTGACGTGTTGGATGATAGGTGTGATGAAGTTGACATGGAAACAAGCTGTGATGACAAAGAAGATTGACCTAATACCATGAAATTCCAAGCTTGTATGTGTTTTATTTACTAAACAATATTCTTAGATTTGATTTTAACCATCTTCAGTTTAAATAAAATATGTAAAAAAGAAACCGTATGTTCATTATTCTTATGCCAGAGGGAACTACCAGCCAAACCTTTTGCTAAAGTGAACTATGTACTGCTATCACTGATAAAAAAAGTTAAAAAACGGTTATAAACAAGTGCTGCTACTTTTATTTAATAATAAATAACTTTAGCATTATTTGCTACACCTTTCCTAATTTATTACAGAAAAAAATATTTAACGTGGATTTTTTAATATGATTCTAACTTTAAACATTGATAGTGAAAAAAATGCATTTTGGCAGTTGGTTCACTCTGGCATAACACCATCCAAATATTCTTTACTTATTTTGCGTAACTTTACATAAGTACCTTTTGCGTATTTTCACTTAACCTCTAAATTACGCTTGTATCTTATTTGTAGGTATGGAATTTCATATTATTAAATTCGAGTCCCTGTTCGGGCGCCATTGAGATGTTATTAATTAATGACATAATAAAAATACAAAATAAAAGTGAAGAAACTTCCACTTACCATCACTCAGTAACCTCGGCTTCAGGGTTGCGTCATACGTACGTTAGGATACAGGCGTAATTTCTTAAGGTTGTGTGAATGATTTGCACAACACATTTTTGAAGAAGAGAATTAAGATTTTAATTTTGTCAAGTCATTTAAATTCAAATTAGAAAACAAATTTTATCATGCTTTTGCATCTTACATAACTTCCTACTAATTTCTTCTTTTGTTTGATTCGGTACATGAATACTACTTGTACTTACTTATGCTATGGTCTTACCTTAATTAGATCACACAAACACAAACACAAACAGCCCAGCTTTGCTCACTCACGCATACTCACAGAAAATTTATTTAACCCTTAACATTTTATAATAAGCCCCCCCCCCAGCCCTTACACTTAAACCGCCGGCACGTGGTTCGCGCGCGCACTCATCGTCTGTTACTTTCTTGTGGTTTATTTTCCGAAAATCATACAGTTACCTTCTTTAATCTTTTTTAAACTCGACCGCGGTCACCTAAAATTTTCTCCTGGCACTTTTGGCTGTTAAAATAGAAAGTTTTATGACGAGCCTACTTTGCTCGTTCCGGCGCCGGAGAGTTCAGTTAGCAGACTGGGGACGATAATGTAGCAGGTGTTGCTGATGTGATCTCATACTTTTAACGGAAAGCACTGCCTTGGGCTTCGTCGCAGAAGCTTCGTCCCATTCTATGCATGTAGTTTTTTGGAGTGACGATAGCAGACGATTTCAGCTAGGCACTGGCTGACGTCACAAAAGGGCCGGACTTAGCCATGATTTCCTGCCGCTCAAACGCACATTGCTGAATTAAATTTGCTCAAGCCATCTTGCTTTAAACCAACTCGGCGTCCTGGCAGAGCGCGTACTTGAGTAGTGGCGTGCGTGCATCGCCACACATATACAGAGTTCTGAGAAATTCGAAGGTGGTACGAATTCCTTGACGATTTATACAATAGCAACTGCGTCTTACTGCTTTGTTTCAACACTTCTACTTGCCATGTGTTCTGTTGTAATGGAAATAACGTTCGCCGGAAAATAAAACTTTCACAATAAATTTATAAAATCCCACACAAAATGAAATAAATAAAAATGCAAAATACCCCACACCCGCATTAAATATAGGGACCCAAATTTGACACGTTACAATGTTATGCAATCAGTGCAATGTACGGCCGCCGAATAACTGCAAAAATATGCATATTTATTATAACATAACAAATTTCAATGTAATAAAATTTGTGGAGCCCCACGCTTTTGGAGCGCCAATTTATATAACAAAACAAACATTGATATATTGAATTCATGGCTGTAATCGTAATAAGATGATGTGTTATTTAAGTTTAAAATTGTTCCATTATTTATTTTTTTATTAAAATCTTTCATTTCACATATTGAAATAGTACTCATTATTAAATCGTTTGTACGACTCTTTCGCACACAACTTATGCTAACAAATTACATACAACAGGTTATACATAAATCTTATTACCTAATTTTAATTAAGTAAATATTTTTGCTATCGGCTTACTCATTGTGTGGTCATCTTTTTGCAATTGCTGATTAATTTACTTCAATAATGAGTTTACTTGTATTCCAATTTTTTAATATTAATTGGTTTTCAAACTTTCTCCTGCATATGCATTCTCCTTTATCAACAAAGACTTTATTAATTACGTTAACTTAAAAATCAAATATTTCTCTTATCATTTACATTACTCTCAATTACTAAATTTTATACAAGAGATATTATTCTATTTCACTCTGCTTTTACATTTATGTACAATTTAGTTATTTTAATACTGGTTGAATGTCTTTCATTCTAACTTTAATTAGTGTCTTTTAAATGTCTGTAATTACAATGTTTTTTTTATCTCCTCGTTTGACGTGGTTAATCATCCGTACGTCCTCCTTTGGTCCTCAGTCCGTGTCCTCCTGGTCCTCTTCCCAGATTCCACTGCATGTACTGTTTAATAGTCGTCTCGCCTCACATCATATGCTGCAGGTGTATACATAGACCTCCTCATATGTGCTCTGCTGCTCTGGTTGGACTTCCAGTTTGTCCTGTGACTCTTACTATAGATTTAAAATAGCGTCGTCGACTGACATAGCCTCTTGTGGCAACGGTTGAATCGAGAAGTATTAACTTTATTAGCGCAACCTGGTATTTATAGCCAGGTCGTGCAAAAGCTCAGGTCTGAACAATTTTCAACTTGTCAGATTTTGTCGAAGTGTCTTTTCCCCCACTCTGGTTCAATTCACTATTTTCGCCTATCTTCGTGACTTATGAAGTCTGTTTCACACCACTCGATGCTCAATCGATCACTAATTTTTATATGTTTACTATTCGTAAATTACACTTCTTTATTGTAATTACAAAAAGAGCTATTCACCTTTTATGTATAGTAATTGCACTTTTCATCACATTGGCACGGTCTTTTAACCATTTGTTCACCTTTAATTTCTATACACTTTAGTGTCTTTTGTTTTACCATATCGTACATATTTTTCTTATAATTAAAATAAAACATAAAAACTATTCTACTTGAAAAGGGTTGGTTACATTTCAGGAACGGACAGGCTTCACACACACAAACAAAATACGTGTGTACACAACGCTAGCGAAAGGTGTGCCAGGAATGCGTGTCCGTGCATGAATCGTGTGTTCCCTATTTAGCTACGATACAGCTTGCAATCTGAATCATGTTTATTAATCCATATTTATTTATTTTTATTATTTATTTAAATTATTTTGGCAATGCACAGTACCGTTAATGGTTGCACTGTTGCATTATATATTGCTACGACAGCACAGAACAATCTACGCGTTTATCGAATGCGCCAGAAAGATCTCGACGTAAGCGTGTGGTGTACGTGCTACTAAACGCATTTTGCGAGAATTTTCTCGACTATGCCAGGCCTTCGCTCGGGCGCTCGGACTGTGTCAAGGCCGTACAATTACGTAGTTCGCGAGAGATAAGACGCAGTTTGGAAGCTTCTGGTGTGTGAGCGTAACTATAAATACATCGCGTCGCGGCCTTAGTTTTTCAGTTCAATGCGAGATTTTTGACTGTGCGGTTCGAGTTATTACGGTGTACGTTCAAGTAGTTATTAGTGAAGTGTTGCGTTTTATATTCGGACGGTATAATTGTAATACAGTTGAGTTTTAATATTAGTGGACATTTTATGGCGTATGAACAATTTCAATTGATTTGTTGTAGACACTGTGTTGTTAATTACGAACTGTTTTACTATAACAATTAAAGGTGTGATTAGTGACTTAATTGGTGTCCTGTAATTATTTAGTTTCCACTGTACCTACGACGATCGAGTAGATCGTCGTGACAGTGGTGTCAGAACTGGGATAGAACGGTTAACAGTGGAAACAGTGGACGCTTTGTACAAGACGAGTGTGATTCGTAATTAATCAGTAAACATGGAGCCCAGTCAGATGATGGAAGCTTTACAAACACTGCTGCGGCAGACACAGGGAGAAGCAGAAAGACGACAAAAAGAAGAACGAATACAAGAAAGAGAAGAGGCTGAGGAACGTCAGAAAGCACTAATGCTAGAAACAGAAGAAAGACAAAAAGAGGAACGCAGACAGGAGGCGGAAGAAGCAGAAAGACGACAAAAAGAAGAACGAAGACAGGAAAGAGAAGAGACAGAGGAACGGCGACGACAGGAAACGGAAGATATCAAAGCATTAATACAGGAGCAGAAACAGATTCAAGAACACAGTACAGCAGAATTGGGTCTCCTACGAGGTGAGCTTAATAAACAAGTTACTAAAATATCGGAGGTACAAGAATCAATGACATTAAAAATAGCTGAAGTAGAAAAATCTGTCTTGATGGTTGAAGAATCGATGTCTACAAAAATATCTGTTATAGAAGAATCTGTGTCAAATAAAATATCTGCAGTAGAAAACTCAATGGCAAACATAAGAGAACAAATTAAAAGTGAAGTCGAACAGTGCATGAAGATTCAACCAAAACAAATTTCTGAACAGACTGTACCAGTGATCAAGACAGAAAAAGACACAGAAAATAAGTTAACAGAGAAAGTCACTTTGCCTGCAGTAGGGACAGTTCATGTCAAAGCTCCAACCTTTGACGGAAGCACTCACTGGGCAACGTACCTCCGCCAATTTGAAGCTGCTGCATGCGCAAATAATTGGACAGAAAAAGACAAGGCTGTTTCACTTGTTCTTGCATTAAAAGGACCTGTGGCAGAACTACTACAGAAAGTGCCACCTGACAGCCAGAACACCTATGCCGAGTTGATAAAAGCTCTGGAATTACGGTATGGTGATAAACATTTGCGAGATGTGTACTGCACCCAGTTGAGAGCAAGGCGACAGCATTCCGGGGAAAGTCTTCAAGAGTTTGAAGCAAGTATCGACAGACTAATTAGACTGGCCTATCCTGAAGCGCCAGAAGATTTTCGAACGCGTTTTGCGATGCAGACATTTACTGCCGGTGTCCGAGATAACGAACTACAGCAAGTGTTACGAATGGCAAGACACCAGAACAGTGCGGACGCCCTGGTACATGCTTTGCAATTTGAGGTCGCCAAATCAGCGTCTGGTTGGACATGTCATAAAGTGCGCGAGCTAAAAGATCGAGACGGCACAGACGATGAGGAAGAAGAACAAGGAACAGAGACTCGACGGTCGGCGCCACAGAATAAAATAAGAAAGGATGGAAGACCGAAGTGTTATCGATGTGGGAAACCTGGACATCTACAACGAGATTGTCGGGTTAGAATTCAGCAGCAGGGAAACGAGCAATAGTCGGTGCAACGGGGCGTGTGCTGACTAACTGGAGGAACGAAGCCCCTAGACAATACGCAATTTCTACGCTTCAGAAAAACACCGGGAGCTTGGTAGTTACCGGATTTGTTCAAGAAAGGCCAACCTCGATTACAGTTGACACAGGCGCAACAGTTTCTATTGTGCGCCCCGACGTGGTGAAAGATCTCAAGCCAATCTGGTGCTCTTGCAGCTTGCGAACAGCTTGCTGTAAAAGTGTATGGAAAAGTGGAGATACACCTACGCCTCGGTAGACTTGAGTTTAATCATCAAGTACTTGTTGCAGATTTTGTGGATGAAGCAATTCTTGGTGTGGACGTTATGAACGCCTACGGATTTATAGTCGACTTCAAAAACAATGTCTTGAGAATCGGAGGCGAAGAGGTAATGCTATCAACAATGACGACAGCAGAAAAATCGTTGGACGTCATAAACCAAGTGGCCGTAACTTTTCCGCCAAACTCCGAAAAGATCATCATGGTTAGAACTGCGGTAGATACTAGGGGCAATCAGTGCTCTATATTCGAACCCCAGGTAGTCAGCACACTGGGCATACTAATTGCCAGAAGTTTAGTAAAACCTGACGAAACCGGAAATGTACCTATTAGAGTGGCGAATATTTTGGATCAAGCTATCACTTTACAAAGCAATACGCTCCTAGGCAAATTGACTCCTGTGGCCTCGGTAGCCGGAATAATGCAACAAAGACCCAGTTCTTCGGATACTTCTAAATTACCAGAGGAACTGCAAGAATTATTGAACAGATCTTCTAACGACCTTTTAAGTGGTGAGGTAAAAGAACTCGGACAGTTTTTACACGAATTCAAAGATTGTTTTGCAGTTCAGGGACAGTCGCTGGGAGAACCTCTCTTGTGCAACATCGCATCAATACCGGGGACACAACACCGATACGCCAACCTCCTCGAAGGCCTCCATTATCTAAACAAGAGGAGATGTCTCGGTTAGTACAGGACATGTTGACAGAGGGAGTAATTGAACCTTCGTCAAGTGCTTGGTCTTCCCCTGTAGTGCTGGTAGCGAAGAAGGATGGTGGATTGCGTTTCTGCGTAGAGTACCGGAGGTTAAATGACGTTACAAAGAAAGACTGCTATCCATTACCTCGCGTTGACGATACACTCGACACGTTGTCCGGAGCACAGTGGTTTTCCACATTGGACCTGAAGAGTGGATATTGGCAAGTGGGTCTTCATCAAGAAGACAAGGAAAAGACCGCTTTCTCGACCCCAAGTGGCTTATTCCAATTTAACGTCATGCCATTTGGACTCTGTAATGCACCGGCAACATTTGAGAGATTGATGGACCTGATACTCCGAGGCCTGACGTGGAAAACTTGCCTTGTTTACTTAGACGATGTCATAGTGATCGGGAAGACTTTCAAAGATCATTTGGAAAACCTTAAGGAAGTTCTAACTAGAATTCATGGTGCACAACTGAAGCTGAGCCCGAAGAAGTGTTCTCTATTCCAGAAGGAAGTACAGTATTTGGGCCATCTGGTTTCGGCAGCGGGCGTTAGCATGGATCCTAATAAAGTATACACCGTAAGAGACTGGCCAGTTCCGAAGAATAAACACGAAGTTCGGAGTTTCCTGGGGTTATGCTCATATTACCGACGTTTTGTGAAAGGCTTCGCTACTATTGCTAAACCACTACATGAGCTAACGGAAAATAAACGAAACTTCCAATGGTCGAGAGAGTGTGAACAAGCATTTAGAATGTTGAAGATTGCATTATGTTCGCAGCCAATTCTCGCTTTTCCAGCTTCCGAAGGGAAGTACATCGTAGACACAGACGCAAGCAATACTGGTCTAGGAGCAGTTTTGTCTCAAGTGCAGAACGGTGAAGAACGAGTAATAGCGTATTACAGCAAGACGCTTTCTAAACCAGAGAGAAATTATTGTGTTACAAGAAGAGAGTTGTTGGCAATTGTCAGAGCTTTGGAGCACTTGCATAAATACCTCTATGGAAGAGAGTTTTCACTACGTACCGACCATGCTGCACTTGCATGGCTCTTGAGATTTAAAAATCCGGAAGGACAGTTGGCAAGGTGGCTCGAACGTCTGCAAGAGTACAACTTCAAGGTACAACATCGGCGGGGGCGCCTGCACGGTAATGCAGATGGCTTATCACGAAGACCATGCCCGGAAGACTGCCGACATTGCCACAGAAAGGAAGAACAAAACTCCAGCGAACATGTTCAAGCCATCACTGTAGATTTCCTGGCTGATGGCTGGACAACACAAGACTATCGACAAGAACAGATGACTGATGAAGACATTGGACCGATCTTGACAGCAAAAGAGGAAGGTCGCCGCCCGGATTGGCAAGATATCTGCCATGGTTCCGAAGTGCTGAAGGGCTACTGGGCACAATGGGAATCTCTCACCTTAGAAAACGGATTGCTGAAAAGGGCTTGGGAAAGTGCAGATGGACGAGACGTGGTCATGCAGTTGATAGTTCCCCGAAGTAAAGTGCAGTCTGTTTTGAAGGAGATGCATGATGGAACATCTGGAGGCCATCTTGGCGTTAACAAAACCCTTGACAAAATACGGAAGCGATTCTATTGGCTTCATCTTCGCCACGACGTAGAGGAATGGGTTCGGACGTGTGAAATATGTGCTGCAAGCAAGGGCCCACAAACCAGAAGCAGGGGAAAATGAGACAGTATAACGTTGGATAACCTTTCGAGAGAATTGCCATAGACATTGCTGGACCATTCCCAGTTACTGACGATGGCAACCGGTACATCATGGTTGTAGGTGACTACTTTACTAAGTGGGTGGAAGCATACGCAATTCCAAATCAGGAGGTTACCACTGTGGCAAAGCAGTTAGTTCACAACTTCTGTTGCCGTTATGGAGCCCCTATGGAAATCCATACGGATCAAGGGAGAAATTTCGAATCTGGAGTGTTTAAAGAATTATGAGAATTATGCCGTCTACTGGGAATTCGAAAGACCAGGACAACGCCTCTGCATCCTCAGTCGGACGGGATGGTTGAGAGATTCAACAGGACACTTGAGCAGCATCTTTCGAAAGTTGTTGACGAGAACCAAACAGACTGGGACCAACGTATACCACTATTCTTTATGGCTAATAGGTCATCAGTACATGACACAACCGGCATGACTCCAGCAAAATTGGTGTTTGGGCGGGAGATTCGTCTTCCTGGGGACTTGATGTTTGGATCACCTGAGACTCAGTCCCAAGAGCCAAAGAACTATTCCTCGCAATTAGAAAACCAACTGCGAGAAATGAATCGCTTGGTAAGAGGACGGCTCAAGATTGCCAGTGATAAAATGAAAACTCGGTATGACATTCGCAGCAATAGTGTGGGTTTCCAAGAAGGAGATCAGGTCTGGTTGTTCAATCCAAAGCGCCGTCGTGGTCGCTCACCTAAGCTTCAGTCTAACTGGGAAGGACCCTACACTGTAAAAAAAAGGATTAACGATGTTGTTTATCGGATTCAACAGGAAGGACAGCGAAAGTTCAAGGTCGTCCACCTAGATCGCCTGGCTAAATAGAAAATTTAGAGACGCTTTGCCAGTTCGGGACGAACAGGCTTAAGGAGGGGACAGTGCTACGACAGCACAGAACAATCTACGCGTTTATCGAATGCGCCAGAAAGATCTCGACGTAAGCGTGTGGTGTACGTGCTACTAACGCATTTTGCGAGAATTTTCTCGACTGTGCCAGGCCTTCGCTCGGGCGCTCGGACTGTGTCAAGGCCGTACAATTACGTAGTTCACGAGAGATAAGACGCAGTTTGGAAGCTTCTGGTGTGTGAGCGTAACTATAAATACATCGCGTCGCGGCCTTAGTTTTTCAGTTCAATGCGAGATTTTTGACTGTGCGGTTCGAGTTATTATGGTGTACGTTCAAGTAGTTATTAGTGAAGTGTTGCGTTTTATATTCGGTCGGTATAATTGTAATACAGTTGAGTTTTAATATTAGTGGACATTTTATGGCGTATGAACAATTTCATTTGATTTGTTGTAGACACTGTGTTGTTAATTACGAACTGTTTTACTATAACAATTAAAGGTGTGATTAGTGACTTAATTGGTGTCTTGTAATTATTTTGTTTCCACTGTACCTACGACGATCGAGTAGACCGTCGTGACAATATGTATATATGAACATATATATATTTTGTCTGACAGATTTATTTACAGTAGAAGTTGTAAAGAACCGAAGCTGAAGTATTTTTTCGCCTTTCAACATTTTTCATTTAAACTTTGATTAATTTCATAATTTAATAATTAAAAAATGATGTGTGGGTATTTATTTTAAACACCCATTGAAAATAGAGGTGTGTTTGGTCATTTGAACTGGTTTGGTGACATTCATCTGTTCCTATGTATACAAAATAATACAATACTGGTAATAATAATTTATCTCATATAATGTAGCTATACAAAACACAAAAGTCTCAAACATTTTGAAATTTTGTTAGCATGAACTTTGACATTAACCCAAAACAACATATAACTTACACAATGTATGACCGTCAAACAAAACAAATCAAATTTATGTGTTTCCAAGGTCAAAGGAGGCTACACCTTTGTAGTCTAATTATCTAATCCCACCCCTTGTAATGGAAGTGTCTGTTACCAGTCTTCAAATACGTACACTTGAAATTCAAAAGTATTTAGCATGACTATTCCAAAAAAGGGCATTTTGGTATTGAAAAATTCTTTTCCATCAGCCAGCAAACACAGGAAAAACAGCATTACATCAAGTGTCCCGTACTAAACCAGAGAATAAATATAAGGTATATGTTACACTGTTTGTATGGGAAATTATTTAGAACCATGAAAAATGAGGGTTATGACAAGGGTCATGTTACATCGAAACAAGGTTTCACTGCATGTATGTATGTATATTTGTTTACATGTACACAATTATAGTAATACGTAATTAGATAGTTATTGAACGTATATAATTAACAGAAGGTGTAGCTGCAAGTAATTTTATCTTTTATGTTTGCATTATTGAATTTCCATAAGTAATATTTTTGTGTACAGATAAATCCAGGCCAGTTATGGGCACTCAGAGAGGTACGGAGTATAATTTGTTCATACCTCCACCAAGTATTTATAGCAGATCCATCCCTTGCAAAGCTAGTCCATTTCCAGGTAATTGAATTTATCTCTGTGTGTGTGTGTGTGTGTGTGTGTGTGTGTGTGTGTGTGTGTGTGTGTGTGTGTGTGTGTGTGTGTGTGTGTGTGTGTGTGTGTGTGTGTGTGTGTGTGTGTGTGTGTGTGTGTGTGTGTGTGTGTGTGTGTGTGTGTGTGTGTGTGTGTGTGTGTGTGTGTGTGTTCTAATTTTCTGCATTATTTATTGGCTTAATCATAAAGTATTGGATATAATATAGTTGTAGTCAGTAGGTTTAAAATTGTTCAGTTTTTTGTGCTGATATGCAGAGCATTGATCCCTGATCTCTTTTTGACTTATGTACAGCTAAGTAAAATTTAACCTATTAAATTGAAACAACATTGCAATTTTGTTTCTTCATTTCATCTAAACAAATGTTCATTGGCTGTGGAAACACTTGTTTGATATAATACTTTTGAAAATTTGGCAGACTAGAGAAGTTGAGGAAATTACTAGTGCTTTTTAGTGCATTAAGACCCAGTTTGCTTATATGAAAGCACCAAATAAATAAGTTTAAGATATTTTTCAAATTTATCATAAATTTTGTTTTAGAGAAATATTATCCAGATCTTGGAATCCCTAAGTGAGTCATATTGGTGTTAAAATTCCATAATTTATTGTAATTTCATATATTTAATGGCAGTTTTAATTTGTATTACTTGATAATATTTTCAGGGTTACAGTAGAGAATTACTACCAGTGACAGTACCTGGTATTCCATCAATGCACATATGTCTGGATTTTATACCAGAGCTTCTGTCTCAAGCAAATATTGCCAAACAAGTATTCGCAGTTGACCTGGTCTCACTTCTGTCTTTACAGTACGCATTACCAAAGTCTATGAGTATTGCCCGTCTTGCAATTAACACACTTTCAACATTAATTACAGGTAAAATTGATTTTTATATGTATTCTAGTACAGCTTGTAATGTAACCAGACATTACTTTACACTGCTTTTTTATTGATAAGTCTAAGGTGTAATAGGAGCTGATTTTGTTCAAACATTTTATTTGCAATTTAGGTGCATGTGCGCTCGTGCACACAATGCGCACTCACACACACACAGAGGAAACATGGTTATGCTGATGACTGCTAAAACAAATTCCAACTTAAAAGAACTAATTTTTTATATGGTTTATTAAGAAATTTTCTTTTATGCATTTAAGCCAATATTTATGAAGATTCAAATGTTAATTTTTGTGCCTTTAACCATTATATTCAAACGTCATGTGAATGTCCTTCTGGCATTTATGTATTGTAACTATATAATTTAATTTGATATAATAAAAAATTTTTATATACTTCCACCTACCTTAAATTCTTACATGTGTTGGCCGGATCTCTGGTGGTGAACTAACCCCGTTCGTACGACGAACCGATCAGTGCAGCAAATGAAATGAGGTGTTTGCAAATAACTTGTTTAACAAATTATTTAATATAGTAGATAACATTTTATTTAGTACTAACATGACATTTAGTATTCAAACTTCTTTCTATGCATGAAAAATATAAAAAAATGTAAACCCTTTCACCTTATTATTTTTAACATATGAAATATATCATTATCCTTCTTATCTACATAAAAACCTTAACTATCTAACATATATCATTATAAGAGAACCAATACCTTTTATTTTTTCTTATATACACACACGACTCACATACAAAATTATTTGAGATCTCATTTTATTTTTATTTTTAGTTTATGCCCAAAATGAATCTAATGTTTAACTGTTATTTTCTTTGCCCATTTATAAAAAAACTGTTGCGTATTCCAAACGGCGGTCCCACGCCGTTGCGTCACTGCGTGTTTACGCACTTTTACTGAATATCGTTAAATTTTGTTCCTTGTTATGTTATTAGTAACTATTAGTTAATTCTTCTATCACATCTGATGAAATTTAACACATTTTATTACAATTAGACTCGGTTTTTTATGAGTCGAGTCTAATACCACCAGCCGGTGTGGTGACTGGGCTAAAAGTGAGAACAAGACTCCCCACTATACCTTGTTGATGAACGGGAAGGCGCTGCCATCAGACTGCTACTTTTTCGTCACCGTACACGGAAGTATGGACTGTCCATGTGCCAAGTTCACCAGCGACGTTAGGCGGTGACGATATTAGAGGCTTAGGTGGGTGGAGCCTCTTCGTTGATTTCCTCCATCTCCAAAGCACATGGCAAGAAAATCTTTCTGCTTAGCCATTTTTGTAGCGTTGGTTCCAACTGTTGTGCGTAGAAGCTGTGCCCGGGCTCGTGTATGCCGCACACAGTACGTGACAATTATTCGGTTCACAACCAAGTATTGCGTTCTCCGATAACACCCAGCCCAAAAAGTTATGTTACCGTTCATTGTTTGAATCCAACACTATTTCACATGGGACTTGCAATGATGATATTAAAGAAATTTAAATAAATTTAATAAAAAATAAAAGCCCCCATTTCGACACATTACAGTACCCCCCCCCCATGAGAGGTTTTATGCCCAAGAGCATAAAAACTCTCATTGCCTAACCTAAAGGGATCACTGCGGATATGGAGCCATAACCCCCTTTTATCCTTTACCACAAACACTATGGGTTTAACTACCCCCCTAGTCAAGTGGCTGTGGAAACATCTATCCGACTTTGCTGGACTTTCTTCGAGAGAATCCCAACACCACAAAGTCAAACAGACCCGAGACTTCGCTGCTCCGACATGTCGGTCAGAACAGGTAAGCCCCACAGTATCACTTGGCTTTTAAACATTCCATAAAACTATCTAATAACTGTCCTTTCATTCTTCCATATCCTTCACTGATGCGTTTCCCTTTAATTGTAAATAATTGTATTGGTTCGCTGAAAATAAAGCATTGGTTCTTGTTTATACTTAATCATACATATATATTCTTAACAGTAATGTAAACATTTGTTATTTTTTATACATGTTGACCTGTCCGGTCTGAAACATAAAAAAAAATTCAAAATTCAAAATTCTTCAGATTTGCTTCAAAATTAATCAAATACAGTTACCAATTCAAATGAAAAAATTCCTCCTAACCTGTCAACTATCATATTCAATTACCAAATTTCAATTTTTTTTTTTTTTTTTTTTAATAATTATTAAAAGCATCAACTATTTTTTAATTAATTTAACTGGTCTAAATTTTAATTAATTATGTCATTCAAAAATTTTCATTTCCATTAACTCATCTAAAATTATTTAACTGCTTCTCAAAGTACACTAAGTTCCATCTCAAATTTCATTATCAACGTTAAATCCAAATAATTTTCAAACTAATTTTCAAATATGGTGTACATACATAAATTCATCTTAATACATTTGGTTCAAAGTAAATTACATAAAACACCAAAATTAAACAAAATTGTAGGTACATATTATACATATAAAACACAATAAAAAAATACAACTTAATCTAACATACATTAATTTCAAAATAATTACATATCAATTCCCCATGTCATGAGCATATAATACAATCATGTTGACCTACTATACCTACTCTGAATAAAAAAGAAAAACTCATCATGAAATATTAATTACTAGAAATACTATGTACATAAAAACAAATTACATAAAATATTAATTACTTGAACTGGCCAAGTACATAAAAACAAATACATACACATTACTACATTTAAAATCTCCAAGTCATGAAATTAGTTATTTCTGTTAAGTGAATACAATGTACATCATAAGCCATACAGAACAGCAATTGTAGCAATAATCAGACCATCAATACAATTTGGGACAACAATACCGACTGAACAGTATCTGTGATGTTCATTGCGATGAGCACAATAATCATTTAGTTATTTCATCAGCTCATCAACATACTTCAGTTTAAGATTTTAATGAGTTACTTCCCTGAGTAACCTCCTTTCCACACACACTATGACCCCCCTGGACTGTAGCGTCCAGTTGCTTCCACAAGGACTGAAGTTAAGGAGGAATTTTGGCATCTCCTGTCCTTGCTTCGGCCTTACATTTTAAACTGCCAGATATCATAATATCTGATTTTATATAGTTATAACCTTAAAACGGGTCTATCACCTTCTTTGCTGTTCCTACTCGAACAAGGTGATAGCCGCTGTTCCATAGTTCCGGGGATTTCCCCTAAGCTGCCCCCTGTTAATTTCAATTTTCACCAATTTCAAGGGCAACCAACCATGGTCAGTTTTACAATTTCTGCCCACAGCTGGTTGTTGTCCAAAACCACGATTAGTGCTCGTAAAACAGTAATCGCCCGAAAAGGCGGGGAAATCTTCTCTCATTCGCATGTTTTCACTTCATCAATATTAATACACTGGACGTTTAAAATCATATATAATATAATATTATATTAAGGTTGTACAGTGTATATACACCCTCTTGAGGCCTCCGTTGATGGTAACATTCTTTGACGTTACTCATCAACCCGTACTGCTATCTGCAGTGGCACATGCCGCCACTGCAATAGCCTAACTATTACTAAAAACTTATGCCGTTCTACAATTACTATTACTACATTCCACAATTGCTTTTCTCTTCTAAAGACACCAAACAACCCCCCAAATTTACCCCTTAATCTTGCATAATCACAAGTTCTCCTTTTTTTTTTTTTACCATTTCAATAATATTTTAACTAAGTTAACTTCTTTCAAACTCATTTAGTGCCATTGTAAAACTCTTTTACTTTACTTCAGTCATTATCAGATTCATACTTACATATGGTCAATCACTCCATCTAATAAATACATGATTACTGTCATTAATTCCAAATATAAACAATTCATTGCAACAAATATAGCGTACATAACTCCATGTATCTTCTGAAACATTATAACAATCATATGACTCCACAACTAAACACATTTTACATTTATTCATTTACTATTTATTTTAAAGTTCAAATCTCAGAAACATCATTTAAAATCATTATCAAAATTTATTTCTGCCACATTTAAATCAAGTAATTCATCTACAATTTATTTTAATTCAATCAGTTATTTAAAACACAACCTTACTTTAACTACCTTCTTCCAAAACAATTACAATTCATCGTATTATTTGAATTAGCAGCCATCCTTACTATTTCTTTTATTAAGTTGCTAAACTGCTACAATTTTTTGTTCAGACAAAGCTTTTCGTCATCTCTGACATCATCAGGTCTTGAACAACGAAGGTCTTGTTGTGTTGTTCAAGACCTGATGATGTCAGAGATGACGAAAAGCTTTGTCTGAAAAAAAAATTGTAGCAGTTTAGCAACTTAATAAAAGAAATAATTACAATTCATTTATTACAGACTCTCATTACTTATTTAGTCTGAGAAAAAGAAAATGTTATAAGTATTATTAAAGCAATTCCTATTACCTACATACATAGTTTACATAAAATACATTTCACAACACAAACACAATTAATTTCACTATAAATTTATTTACAATTCTTCGCCATTGATTTTCTGTTTACCACACCTCATTTCATAAGTTAGCTAGGTCATCACCATAAACTAAGATATTTAAAATGTCCATTCACTTATTATTTATTTAACCCCATCATCATATATGAGTCTTACTTTTACACAACAATTCTCATTTTTACTCACACTCATTTCATTATTATTATTTATATAATAATTCTCTAATATTTCAAATTGTTCCGTAAAACCCACATAATAATCTACTGGATTATCCCACATTATTATTAAATCATATAGCCTGTCTACCTCATTAGTTTTGGTCTTGTCACCATCTGTATTATTAGCCATCACCCCTAAGTATTTTAACCTCTCAATTTCAGAATCATCTATTATTAATACTCCACGTCTATGCACAGGTAAGCATTCAATATAATTATCAACGTTATTATTACTTATTTCTGCACTATCTTCATAACAAGGTAAGTCAACAATATTACTAATTCTCTCTCTCTTTATTTTCTCTAGTAGCTCTTCGTAACTTCTAACAACATCAAATGATATTCTCTCTCTCTCTCTCTCTCTCTCTCTCTCTCTCTCTCTCTCTCTCTCTCTCTCTCTCTCTCTCTCTCAGTGTGAATAATTCTACCACTCTCTCACAGTACCTCTCATCATGACACCATCTCACTTTGTCTCTATCACTCCACACAAAAGCCAACATAACGTTATCATAACCCATCCTGATTCTTTCAGGGAACTCATGATACACAAAAGGGGACCTACTTAGAGACACCTTGTCTCTATAACCACGGGAAAAAGTCTGTCCTCATAACTCACTATTGGAGTCTTAACTCCATTTAAATCGCGGGAAAAATTTGCCCTTTGTAAACCCAACCTCTCTTCAACCACTATCTTATTACTACTCTCTATTTCCACTAAAACTTCCTCTCCATTATTATTATTCACTTTATTTTCTAACACATTTTTAATTATCTCGTTATCACTTTTTATTTTGCTATTACTTGTTAACTCATTACTATAATTATCATGATTACTCACCTTGTTCTCAGTTACTTCATTAATTACATTCCCACTATAACGTCTCGTCGTTATAATATTGGGAACCTGGTTAATTGGCTCAGGTCAATTAAACAGGCTGCCATAATCTTAACAAACTCATAATTAACTGCAATGTAAACAAATGTTAAATAGGATCCTGTGAATTGAGGGATATTGACAGGGGTTTGTAAATTTATTCACACCTTTTTGGACCATGATTCTCTTTATTACATAATGTTTTAACATCTCCGAAGAAATTTAGCAATGAGTATATTAAAAGTAAAAACATTTCCACCTCTTGTACAAATAGAATTAGAGTAATTAATGAGTTAACATAGCTTTTACTGCCCTCGGATCCGAGTATTTTGTTTCAGTATATGATACTAAAATTATAATCTTTATTTTGTGCCATCTGAAGAATGGGCTTATTTAACTTTAACGTGTTATATTCATAAAAGCCTTAAACTTAACACATATTAGTACTAAGCATGAAATTACAATTTTATGGTAATTAAGTCAGTCTTTCGTGTTTTACTTTACTTTCATTTGTTAATTGTCTACCATGTATTATTTTAAGTTAAGTTCTGAACCACGGAAGTTGAACTTCCGTGTCACCTGTGAGTAACATCGTCGGCGAATCGGTGCTTCTATCGGTTGTGCAGGGTGTCTTGGAGATCTTCTGGCTATCGTGTTTTAGTAAAATCTGCTGTCATTCCTAAAGATGAGTCGTCTGTCGGGTCTGTAGATTCTTGTGGTAGGTTTTGGGTTGTAACTTTCACTGGTGTTCACATTGTTGTACCGCACATATTACTTACGGTTAACAGTTACATGTTAAAAGTTTAACTCACATTTAGGTGATGTTAGTTCATTACAGAGATGTCATTGTCATAACCTCACGTCATTTACGACATTTTTATATCATCCGGCTATCTCACACAAGCTTCTCCTCGTTTACAGGTTTTATATCGACTACATACTTTTGTACGCTGTATCAGCAGCAGAGTCTGAGATACAACTGAACTAATTTCCTATAGGGGTGAAGAGGATGTCCGCGCGCGGGTAGTTTATCAGCGCGAAAAGTAGTTCACTTATTATTAATTATATTGCTTTGATTCGCTTACAACTTAATGACATCGCTCTTTACTTTTATTACTCTTTTATGTGACGAGGGGTAGTTACGAATTTATTTAGTTTCTCAAATCTAATTTTATTAACTGCTACATTGGCAAATCGGCAGGTTACTACCGGTTTGGGGCATGGAGAAGGGTTCATTCGTACCTTATTAAAGCCAATATTAGTATAATAAATTTTTTTTTTATTCTTGTGGGATTTAGGCTTATTAAATCGTCACATACTCCTCCACTTAAAGAAGACACAGGGTCAGGGACCAATGTGTTTTCAACGGGGAAATAGATCAGAATTGCACTGGTAGTATGCTCAGAATTTCTGTGTGAAATTCCTTTCTCTCTTTTAACAATTTCCTCATGAGGTACATGAATCACTCTCAATTCACTATTTACTATTAGCAAGAGATACAATACCTTATTAACTAATACTTAAAATACATAAAATTCAAAGTTCATAAAATATATAAAATTTATCTTAATTCTACTACTTAAGACTACTACTGGTTTTTTCTTTAGCTTTTTCTTACTCTTGGTATGGAGTTACTTTTCACAGACTAAGTTTTACATCCTTACTGTGTCTCCTTTTCTCTTTCAAGGGTTTCGTTGAATCGTGGTTGATGAATCATTTTATTAAAATACTAGTAAAGTAATTGTAAAGTAACGTTACTTATATTCAGTGTCAGCTGACTTCTCACTTTTCTTATTCTCGATGAACAGGATCTAAGGTTGATCAGGCCTCATTCCTATTTATACGATTTGGTAATTAAGTATTGACTCAATTACAATATAGCAAATATACGTGTTAATACATCTATCCTTTTCTACTTCATTTATTTTCTTGCTCACTAGCTTTTTCCTTTCCGTGATAATATTTTATCTGGGAAACATGACTTCTACGTACATATTTAATCGTAGTGGGTTCATACAGTGCTACAGTTACGGGAGTTAAGTATCTGTAAATTTTGTAAGGGCCACATCATCGGTAAGATAGTTTGGAGGTGGTCTTATCAACTGCACTACTCGTCGGGTGAGTTTTGTACATCACTAAGTCTCCGACTTGATACTTTACTTCTTTACTATCCCGCTCGTGATACTTTCGCGATTTTCTCAAGTTCACTCTTAAGTTAGCGCGAGCTTGACTTAAGAGTTCCATATCTTTTTTATATTTTTACCACTAATTTCGTGGGGTAGTAATTCATGTATTTTCCACTTTGTGGATAATGGGTGATTCGGTTTATATTTATACAACAAATCAAAGGGTGTCGATTTATGTCCTTCATGATATGCTGAGTTGAAGGCAAATTGTATCCAGGATAGGTTCTGGTCCCAAGAGGTATGGTCGTTTGCATGGTAGGCTATTAAAGCAGATTTTAGGTTTCGCAAATACCTCTCAGCTATATTACCTTGTGGACGATACTCTGTAACGGTAATGTGGTCTATGCCTAGTCTGAAACATGTCCTTGAATTCTTTGGACTTAAACTGGGGTCCGTTATCTGACACTAGATGTACTGGTGTACTGAAGTCTTTAAATAATCTATCTGCAAAATCTTCACAGTGGTAGATGCTAACGCTCGTCACATGGGATATATCTAGACGAATTTGGTAAATTAGGCTATACAAATGAGTAGCATGGTATTAGCTGATTTTGAACGTGGGTAGGGGCCAGAAAAGTCCAAGTAAATTTTTGAAAAGGGTGTCGTGGGAGTCTCCGAGATTAATTTACCTATGTGGCTGTTTCTCGCTGGCTTGCTCAGAGCACACAACTTACACTGTTTTACGAATTTAGCTATCTCGCTGTTCATATTTTCCCAATGGTATTCTTTTCGAATGCGATGTATCGTTTTATTTATTCCCATATGTGCTCCAATGGTGGATGAGTGGTAGTATTCCATAAGCATAGGTTTAATAATATCCGGGGCAATTATTCTCAAGGATTTTCCATTAGCTACTCTATAACGTAATACTCTCTTACTCAATATATATTTTTCTGAATTATTTCCTTTATCTAGCTGTTCTATTATTGTATTTAAATACGGGTCTTGTTGTTGATACTGAGCTATATCAGTAAATGCAAGGGGAATTCAGTAATTAGTGTATTGATAATCGATGTTTCACCACTTTCCTTATTTTCGGATATTTTATTAGGCGGCTTGAACATACGGGACAGTGTATCGGCAACTACATTTTGGGTGCCACGAATGTGTTGTACCTTAAATTTGTAACAATTTAATCTCAATACCCATCGTCCGATACGACCTAACTGTTTAGGGTGATTTAATAACCAAGATAAGGCTTGATTATCCGTTTCTAACAGAAATTCTTTATGTTCTAAAAAGGGTTTGAATTTCTCAAATGCGAATACTACAGCTAAACATTCTAATTCGTATGCGGAGAATTTCTTTTCCTGGTCGGTTAGAGTTCGTGAGGCATAACTGATCGGTAATCTAGAATTATCTACTTCCTGATATATTACTGCTCCTAGTGCTACACTTGAACTGTCTGTCTGTACTACAAATGGTTTAGTAAAATCAGCTAATTGTAATACCGGGGGTGATATTATGCTTTCTTTCAGTTTTTCAAATGCAGATTGGTGTTGTGGAGTCCATTCAAATTTCGCTCCTTTTTTTCTTAATGCGTTTAACGGAGCTGCTATATCAGCTAGGTGAGGGATATACTTGTGGAAGTAATTTATCATTCCCAAAAATCGGGCTATTCCTTTCGTATCCCGTGGTGGTAAAAATTCTCTGATAGCACGGGTGCGTTCTGGGTCTATACTTACCTTTCCGTCGGCCTTTACTATGTGACCTAAAAATGAAAATTGTTTAACAGCAAAATTTACTTTACTTGGGTTTACTGTTAATCCGGCTTTCTTTAATCGTGATTTTTTTTCACGTAAATGATGAAGATGTTGATCCATAGATTCGCTGTAGATTACTATGTCATCTAGGTAACGATATACAAATTTAAATTTTATGTCGTGGAATATTTTCTCTAACAATTGGCTACATACAGAACTTCCTTGGGATATTCCAAAGGGTACTCTAGTAAATTGGTACAGGTTGAATGGGACGGCGAAGGCGGTTAGGTGTTTGGATTCTTCTGATAGTGGTATTTGATGAAATGCCTGATTGAGATCCATTATGGTGAAAACTTTAGCTTTTGTAAAGTAATGGAAGGCGCTGTGGATGTCGGGGAGTGGTATGGACTCGAATTCTATCCTTTTATTTAATTGTCTATAGTCCACAACTAATCTATGTTTATCGGTGCCTTTAGGTACTAAAAACGCAGGTGATGAATACGGTGAAGTGGAAGGTTCTATGACTTGTTGTTCCAACAATTTATTGATTTGATTTCTCATTATTTCCATTTTTGGTGGTGATAATCTGTATGGGTGCAGTCGTATTATTTTATTGTCACTCAGGTTGATCTTGTACTCTATAAGATTCGTTAATCCTAACTTTGGGGTGAGGACGGTGGAAAATTCTTTTATTAGTTTCTGTATTTTCAGTCTATCTTTACTTTCTAAATGATCTAATTCGGACTCGCGGTGTTCTAGGTGGGTTGCAGAAGTTTCCGTTTTTTTACTGTTATTTATTTCATAATCAAAATTATATTTTTGACTGCGTTTGAATCTAAAATAATACTTCTTATCGTACATGTCAAGCATTATACCTATTTTACTGATAAAGTCCGCTCCCAATATTAAGTCTGGTCCTAATTTGTCGTATACTAACACTGGAAAATACCACGTTAAATTTTTAATTTTTAGTTTAATCGTAACGCTGAGTTTTATGATTAAGTTTTGTTTGTTAGCGGTAGCGCATTTAATGTTAACCAGTTGACTACGTTTAACAAAATTGTGTTTAGCTAAAGTATCTGCTAGCTGTTGGCTGATTAAGCTGCATGTTGATCCAGAATCAATTAATCCAAGTGTGGTAGTAACACCAAGGTCAACTTATATGTATGGTAATTGACACATACTGGACTTGCATGTAGTAATTGAGTTGCATTTATCGATAAATCTCTCTACGTAGGGGTCTAATTTTTTTTTTTATTATTTTTTTTTTCCAATTTGGTACTCTCGGGTTTTACCTATTTTCACGATGCGGCGGAAGACACAGGATTTCAGATCTCCCTGCCTTACATGTTTTTTGAATAAGAGGGTTTTTGGTAGTGCTGTTTCTGTTTACAGTATCTACTGGTGTGTCCTAATTTCCCGCAGTTATAACATCTTTTTTCTCTGCTTACGGTATCACTTGTATTCTGTTGAGGTTGTTGATTATTCGATTTAGTTTGGTAGTGAGAAGTTGCAGGAATTCGAAATGGTCGTCTATCACGGTGTGTTGTTGTATCTGATACCAGAGGTTGTGTTTCATTTCTACGTTGTACCTGGGGGAGTAACGAACATCGGTTCTGATCCGAATACCATAGGCTGGATGAGTGGATACTGCATTATTCTAATTCTGCGAACATGTTGGGCTTATTTATAAGTGCTAAGCGAGATCTCTCTTCCGGGGATAATCCTACCAAGATTTTTTCTACTAACTGCTTTTCGCTCCAGTTTACTTGCAGTAATAGTGAAGCTTCTCTTATGTCAGCGATATAGTGGGCGAGTCTCTCGTGAGCTCTTTGTACTCGAAGTACTGTGTTTCGTTTCAGCTCTTCGTAAATTCCCGTTGGAATAAAATGTCTTATCAGCATGAAAATAACAGTTTCTTAAGATCATCTGCTGTAAATGTTGAAAAAAATTATGTAGACATTAAAAATTCGTATGCTGATGCTGTGCTAAATTTACCTAAAAAGCAAGAATGTGCTCGTTTGACAATAAAGCCAAAGGAAAATTTCAAAGGCGATGCCCTAAATATTATCAAAGTGCAAATTTCAACCAAAACTAATGCCAAAGTTTTAAAAATTAACAAAGTCAATAATGGTACAGTTTTTCTAAAGTGTATAAATGAGCAAGATTCTGAAAAAATACTAAAGGTTATAAACAGTGAAAACAGTGAAATATTGACAGCTGAAGCATGTGTTAAAAAAAATCCGCAAATAAAAATAACAAACATATCAGAAGATGTCGATAAAGTAGAACTCGAGAACGATATCATACATAGAAATGAATTACCATCAAATAGTGTAAACATTGTACACAAATACAAACAGAGAAACAATAATCATGCTGCGCTAGCAGAAGTAACCTCTGATGCATATGCCAAGATAATGAAGAATAAATCTGTTTTTATTGGATATGAAAACTGCAGAGTGTATGACAATTTTAATATCAAATGTTGTAAAAACTGTTGTGGGTATAACCATTCATTGAGAAAGTGCAAAGACACTTTTAAAAGACAACAATCATGCTACAAATGTTCAGGTAACCATGATGCTACAGTATGTACCTCTGATATAAATAAATGTATTAATTGTATTAATGCTAACAAATACTTAACTAAAAAAAGATCCATAGATCATTCTGCAAATGATATTCAAAACTGTGAAAGTCATAAAGTAAGATGGGAGCAGTATATTTGTGATACAAACTACCCCTGGAAACCAGAACCTCCATTTAATTACGTTAGGCCTACAACTAGTTGATTAGATAAAATTTTGTATTTAAAAGGAAAAATCAAAAATCAAAACTAACCTATAAATAATTTTTTTATGGAAATACAAGAATATAACCTTAATGATGAATTAATTTTTAATAGTACAGAAGAGATAAATCTCAACCCCATTTTTTGTGACTCTGAGCTTCTGACCCTACATGTCAACATCAGAAGTATACAGAAAAATATATTAAAACTTGAAACTATGTTAAGTTCTTTTAAACATAAACCAGATGTGATAATATGCACTGAAGCTTGGCTCATGGATAATATTAAGCTTATAAATATAACAGGTTATACACATTTTAAAAATAACAGCAGAATAAATAAAGCAGATGGAGTGATTATTTATGTAAAAAGTAACCTACAGTATGAAACCATTAATGAACAATTTAATGATTTAAAAATCACTAGTCTGCTCATAGAATTAACAAATAAAAGTATTTTCAAAATTTCTGGACTATATCGTTGTCATGATTATCAGATTGACAAATTCATTAAAGATCATGAAAAATTTATCTTAAGTAACAAAACTGTTGCAAACCACATGATTTTGGGTGATGTTAACTTAGATCTCATTGAGTTTAATGAAAAAACTGAGGATTATTTCTACCAATTACTGCAAAATGGTTATGAATCGATGATAAATACTTGTACTCATCCTATAAAGAATTATAAAGATGGAACTTGCATTGACCATATTTTCATGAAAGGAATATACACAGCAAAATCTGGTAAATTAATTGACTCAATCACAGACCACTACCCCGTTTTAATATCACTACATGGAAACAACATAAAATGCAAACTTACAGTATCTTTTGAAATAAACAAAAAAAGATTTTTGGAGCTGTGTGCTTCAGAACAATGGCAACAAGTCTGTAATACACCAAATAACAATGAAGCATTAGAATTGTTAATAAACAAGATTCAAACTATCAATGAACTTTCACATAAAACTAAGCCAAAAATTCAAAAACCAAGAAAGACCTGGATTACCCCTGCTCTCATTAATTCAGTTAATAACAAAAACAAATTATATAAAGCCTGGAGGAATAGTCAAGATGACTTGCTAAAGAAAGAGCTGTACTTAAATTACGAAAAACGACTTTGTTATCTTTCAAATTATATCATATGTATGTAACTGTATTTTACAAATACACGATAACAGTAATTATTGTGTTTAATAATGGGCGCCATGTTGGCAACTACCAACAGCTGATATTTCATTACTTTACGGGCCAGTTTTCGTGTTAAGCGAACGAGGTTGTTGAACAGGAAGTGTTATCTGAAATAAATACTCTGAAATGGTTATAAAAACAAAACTTATTATTAACATAAGTTTTACATATATCTTGGACTCGACCATGCGCCAAACACGCCTCGGGGCGTAGTCCTACGTATCATGAAATACACAGACATATTTAATATTGAACCTTGTAATTAATCTACACATATAATAAACATATAGTCAACAAATTTAAGATATATATATATATATATGTATATATGCACAACCCAGGCACTTAGTAATTATACACTCGCCCTCTCACTCTCTCTCTCTCTCATTCTGGTACAATTCTTTTTGTTTTATTGAGCTCATTGTAATTAAAGTATTGAAATATAAATTGGTCATTTAATTGAATGATAAGTTTTGAATGAATTTATTGAATGTACTTTGAAATTTTTATGTTGGTCATTTCTTTAAAATTAAGTTTGATTTGAAAATAAAATATATATATGATGCTGGAACGTTCTCACCAAATAGTCGTATAAGTCTCCTCGCACATCTAGGATCGTCACTATCCGCACAATCGGTAATGTTTTACTCCGATTTATGGTCACACCGTCGTGTCGACCCACGAAAACTCCTCGGACCGATTCTACACGCTAGATTTTTTGTGTACGATCCATCGGCCGATGACACCTATACGAGGACAGTCCATTAACGTCCGTCACAACATTTTCGATATTTTATATCGTGTATTAACCACTTCTAGTGGTACAAAAGTTAAAATTCACTATTTGTGAACGATTTGCCGTGAAAGAGTTGCCGGCCGGCTGCGATCACGTCCCCTGTTGAAATGACACAGAGTCTTTGTTTCATATTTCTGAGGTGGGGTGAATCTACGTCACTCGTCTATTGTCTGTTTGTTGACAGCATCGTGTTGTTTACAAAAACAAATTCCTGGCCGCTGATGTCATAAAGGCTTGTCACTTTTATCGCATTATTCGACATACTGTTTTTTGTGAGGCTTCACGTTTTTTGGTCTGAAACCGTCCGAATCCTGGCAAATATTATATAGTCCACTCACGATATATTCATAAAGGTTATTAAATGTTTGTCTAATTTTGACCAAATGAAGGAATACAATATTTCTGGTTTTTTATACCATATTTAGGGTGATTAAAATTTTGTACCATAATTGTACCATTACAACTTAAATCATTACTTAGGACTGCTAAAAATAGGCATGAAGAAAAACAACTACAGAACGCTGATTCTAAAAAAATGTGGAGATATGTTCATCTAAAATTGGATCGTAATTCAAAAAATAGACAAATAAATGATATTTTGATTAATAATAAACTTAACAGCAATGACTGGACAAAGGCTAATTATTTTAATGAATTTTTCAGCACAATAGTATCTAGGCTGAATGAAAGTGCGACTCCTCCTATTCTGCAGCATGAAATACCAGATATATCAATTAATCAGCATACTATGTTTCTAACACCAACAAATGAGTCTGAAGCTTACCAAACTATTCGTGAACTCAAAAATAAACCTGGTGGGTGTGATGAAATTCATGCCTATACAGTTAAGCTAGCTGCTCCGTTCATAACTCCTGCTTTGACTCACATTATTAATATTGCTATGATACAAGGTACATGTCCATATCAATTTAAGAAAGCTGTAATTTGTCCTATATATAAGGAAGGTGTAAAAAGTTCGGTTAACAATTATCGACCGATCGCACTGATATCAAATTTAGCTAAGATTTTTGAAAAAATTATTTTTACCAGATTATTTAAATTTGTAAAGAAACATAAACTGTTAAGTGCTAAACAATTTGGCTTTCTCAAGAAGAAAGGTACAGATGATGCTATAGCCCTACTTAGCAAATTTATTTATGAAAATCTAAGTATTAGCATACCAACTGTTGTAACTTTTTTGGACTACTCCAAAGCTTTTGACACTGTCGATCATGGCATACTTATATCCAAATTACAGAATATGGGAATAAGAGGTGTAAGCTTATCCCTGATAGCCAGTTATTTACATGACAGGATGTAGCGGGTCAATTTTTGGGTGTTTTTATTTTAACCGTTTGGGGCATTTATATATTTTTACTTATTTCATTTTCGGGCGGGCTTGTATAAAATATTGCGAAATAACTGCATTATTGTGCAACGTATTTGTCCGTATAACAGAACAGTGAAACAAAGCAATAAGACGCAGGTTGTTGTTGAGTAATGCGGCGAAGAATTTACCACCCCAATTTTTCGCAGAACTTTGCGTATGTATGATCACGCCCGTATGCAACATTGATGGGCGGCGCGCCTGAGGGACGCTTGGAAAACACCAAAGTTGAGGCAAACATGGCGATTGAACGAAAAGTTAGAAGCTCCAAGTGACCGGCTACCGGAAAACAGCGTTAAACTCCGCCTACTGTTGGTGACATCAGCAGAGCCAAGTCCAATATTAAGCTCTGGTCATACACATATATCAGCTCCATTCCATATATAAAATGGTTACACAACAGCATATGAGCAAGGAGCGACGAAAACATAGTGGCAGTAAAGAACCAGCTTCCCTCCAAAGAAACCAAGCGGTACCTGTTACGTTCTCGGTGACAGTCAACATTAAGCAGCGACGCCAGATAGTCCACGAACAACCAACTTCAGCTACAGACACAGACATTTTGTTCGGACCCGGTCGGTGTAGTTTATAAACTGTAACTGAGCCAACAATGGAGTTAATACCGACCGGGACCCGAGGAATTACGAACTCACCAATAATACAATTTGTGCGGTGGTGTTGTGGATCAGACCAATAAATAGCGGACACTCGAATCGGTAGGCAAACACGTGTTTTTCACGAAATCGCGGCAGTGACAATAAAGACAAACAAAAGGATTGGTATCGTAAAATAAAAGGGGTTTTTTTTTAAATAGCGTGAATGTGTGTGCGAGCAGCTGGGCTACCTTATAAGCGTAAGAATTGTATTTTCAATGTAAGAGCTATTTCCTAACAAAATGTGTTTTGTTCTTTTGTGTGTTGTATTAAGGACTTCAGTATTTCCGTAAGTAAAATATTCATTTCATATCATAAAAATGTGTTAGTCTAAGTTATTTCGTCATTACCACTGTCTTATTTCTGTGTTGAAAAAATTCGTCTAAACGTTCCGGAATCTTTCTGAATTATTAATTAGGTGGGGTCAGATTGCTAAATTGTCCGTTTTATTAAGGTAAAGTGTAAAGGTCTCCATATCTGTCCTTCAAAGATATAGGTGGCGACTCTGGGCTTCTGAGGAAATTTCTGCAACAGGTAAGTCCTGGTAGTGGTTTTATTTATTTTATATATTTAGGCTTTCTCTTGTTTATTGTTACAAATGGCTCTCGCTGCCAGGATTTTCATTTAATTGTAATTTTATACGAGATAGACCTATTTTAATACACAGAAAATAGGATGTGGTAATGACGAATGTATAAAAATTATATCGCATATATTTACGTAGGTTAGGTTTGTGATAGTAAGGCATACAGTTGTGTTAGATATTCTGATTTTACAATAATAGTGGTTTCTTATACATAAAAAGTGGTATAGAAATAAATTTTAAATATGGGGGAAGTACGAGATAACGAAATAATAAGAATGATGCAAATGCTTTTTAACCAACAATTTAGTAAACTGGATGAGAAATTTAGCGAACAGAAAAACGAAATTAGAAACATCCAAAATAATCTTAACGTGCAATTTGATGAAGTGAAAAAAGAAATTCTGGAACAAGGCTGTATTTATGATAAAAGATTAAGTGAAATAGAGACGCGGTTAGGCGAAATAGCATTAGAAAATGAGAAAGTCATAGACAAATTAAAATCAAACAAAGATAACGGGGTAAGTAGTAGTGGAAATGATAATTTAAATAATGAGTTGACAAGTAATAACAATGATAAGACAAATAAAAATGTGGTGTTAGAAAATGATGGTGTAGATGTTGAGAGTGATAACGTAATTGTAGAAAGAGTAGAAGTTGATAATGAAATGTTAATGTGTGTGTATGAATTAGAGAGAGAGAGGAGAAATAATGTTGTAGTAGAGTGGGGACAGAGGGCAAATTTTCCCTTTATTATTTATGATGATTTAATGTGGCCACAAGTGGTAGTGAAGGGCAAGGGTCCCGTATTAGTAGAAGATTGGAGTTGTTTATTTTATTTGTATGATATTATACCCTCTGTGTGGAATGATTTTATAAGTATGAGATGGTGTTATGATGAGAGAGAGATAGAAGTATATAATTTAAAGAGAGATTATGGTGAGTTGGAAGAAGTATTAGAAGTGTATTTAAACAAGAATAATTTAATTGATGAAAAAGTAACTGACCCGATAATGAATGTAATTACTACTGGAGACCTAACAGAAATACTTAATGTTGACTTGTTGCAAGATTATTTTGGTAAGACGGATGACTTTGATTTTTGGGTCTATGACACACAAAGTATCAGTATGTGTGTTAACGAAATCGAAAAGTGTTATGTAGAACCAAGGTTAATTTGGAACAATGGAGGCTAAACTATAAACAATCAATGGACAATTTTATATATATTGTTTTATGGTTTTGTGACTTCGCAACCTTTGAACATTGAAGTGTGATATGACTAAATAAATAAGGACGCAGATTTGTAAATAAATGTTTAATAAGTTTATTTGTGTGTATTGTAGAATGTTAAGTAAACAATATGTGTGTAGATGATTGTTGTAATACTAATATTAATATTTGCAATTTAAATAAATAACCGAATTAATTTTGAAAAGTAATTGGCTAATTGTAAATGTTTAATTAATTTAATTAAAATAATTGGAAATGTTTTAAATATTTTGATTAATTCAAAGATTATATAATTGAATTTTCTGATGAATTTAAATGGTTTAACGAGGAGTGAAGTTGGTAATTAAATGATAAATTGTTGATTTGAAATAACTTTTTGGTTAAATGTTTCAGAGGTTACTTGGAGTAGTGGTGTATGGTGTATATAGTTATGTATGTCAGTATATGAATTATGGACTGTAAGTATGAAATTTTTATGATACAAGTCAAATATAATAAAATGTACACAAATGTTTAACTTAATGGAACGAATTTTAACTTCAGTAATGAAAATAATTTGAGATAATGATTTAAAGGGTAATAATAACTGAGATATGATGAAAAATAAATATTAATAATGAATTTGAAAATTTTAAGTAATCTAATTGTAGAAAGTTATGAAGGATGATTAATGATTGATGAGGGATGAAGATGTCACATTAGAATGTTGTATATAAAAATTCTATTAGTTAGCTAGTAAGTGGCTATTAAGGGGGTGGCCTGTGCTCTCTTAGATAGCGAAATGGGTTGGGGGTAACAGTGAATGTTACCTCCATCGGAGGCCAAACTGGCGATAAATGTGCGGCACACCTTATCCGTGTAAATAAAAAATTTTACACACAATACTAAATAACGTGTCGCACATAATAGTATTGAAGTGAAACAGGCAGTGAAATGAAAGTTTAGATTTCCTCGACTTTTCGGGCGGTTACTGCCTTACCAGCACTAACCGTGGTTTTGGCTAGCGGCCAGCTATGATCATACCAAGTCCCTTGACCATAGCTGACTTGAAATTGGTATATATTTGAAATTCAATGGGGGGACAATTAGAGGAAATCCTTCCGGCACTATGGAACAGCGGCTGCCACTCTGCCCGCTTGGGGGTAGCAAGACCGGTGGCAGATCCGTTTTAAGGGTGTGATTATAGAACAAGAACATAATGATGTTCACTACTTTAAAACTTAATAGCGGAAGCAGAGACACGGAGAGGTAAACCCTGCTCCAAAATATACAGTCTCTGTGGAAGCGAATGGGCGCCACAGTCCACCATAATCTGAAATAGTGTGTGTGGCTGGGAGGTGACGCAAAGGAGTCACGAATGTAAAGTTTAATAACATAACATTTTTTTTTTATTTAAGGTTGGATTCAATAAAACTGCTTATGCTCTGTTTAATTAACTAGCTGATCAGATATGTAATATAAGGTGTTCATTACATGCTATGATTTTAAATGTATTATTTTATTGTTGTATGTTAGGTATAGGCATTGATAAGAATATGTGTTTTCATGATACATGTATGCTTTAAATTAAGCCAATAATTAAACGCCTGGCAGGCAATTAATATAATAGGAGTGAGTATTGATAAATAAATATATATTTCATATAAGGTGTTCAATTACGAGATGTGTTTTAATTGTATTAGGAGATCAGCTGATCAGTAATAAGATGTCACTGGTATATTAGTGATAAATGTTTTAAGTAATTGATGTTCAATGTAATGTTTGATGTATTACAGACGTTTTAATGTAACGATAAAAAATAATTTGATAATGAGAAATGAAGTAACGAGTTGTGAAAGCAAATAAAAGAGAGTTTTTGGGTGATAAATATTTTAGGTGACATATAGATCTGTCAAAGTTAAAGTTGAATTATTAGAGATGATATAAGGTAATGTTGTTTTGAGCTTATACATGGTATAGTATTTTGAGAAGTATTGATGTTGACACAGTAGTAGTGAGTATATGTAGAGATGAGTAATGTGAATGAGATATAAACATATTTGTTGATGATATTTTGTAGTAAGGGTGAGGTGGTAAGGTGTGAGCAACGTATGGCGTTGTGGCGAGAATAGAGTAGTTCACGTGAGTGTTTGCCGATATTTTGGAGGGGCATTGGCTCGTATGGTTATAGCCAGGTAGGGAACACACATCCTAGTACAAAGATGAGCGGTGCCAGAGGTAAATTGAATTTAGAGGGTTTTGATAGATATTTTTATAGAGATGGGTGTCATGGGAGTTGAAGTTGATTAATATTAGAGTCAGAGAATAAAGGTATCCAGCTCAAGTAGTATATTCAATGAGATAAATAGTTGACATCACCCACAGTAATGCAGAGTTAAACTGTTAAATAAAGAGAAGAGATTTATGATAAAGAATATAAAATTTTATTTTTTTTGCCAGTGACAAAAATTTGGATAGAATTGAAAATAATGTAAAGTTAAGAATTGTTTATTTTATTATTATGTAAAAGTCAATTTGATTATTATATTAATATTTTGTTCATTTTAAATATTTATTTTATTATGTTTTGTGCTTTGAGTTAGATTGTTACAGATGTTTAATGTAGGTGCAGAGAGTATAGGTAACATATGTAGGTCAAGGGTTTTGGACTTGACCTAGTTTTGATCAGCTGATGAGGTCATACACCTACTAAGCTTGTATAGTAGGAAGTCAATTTTAATCTGTTTGTTTCAGTAATTCGAACCAATATTTAAATAATTTTGCATATGAAGAAAACATTTAAATAAATTTAAATTTTTTTTGAATTTTAAAATTTTTGAAAATTTTAATTTTTTTTTTGAAAGAAAAAAAAACTTGATTTTTCGCCTGCCAGCGAATGAATATTTTAGATAATGATTATTTTATTATGTGTGCATTAACCATGTTTATTTTATTGTATTGCATTGTATTGGTAGACTATAAGTGGTTCTCATGTTAGAGTAAGGATGTGTTTAGATTAGTAGAAATGTCTAGGTTAAGTCATGTGAAACAAAAATTTAGAAAACAAGGAAGAGAATTTTTTGATAAAATATTTTTTTTTTTTGAATTTTGAATTTTTTTTAAATTTTTAATAAATTTTAAGAGAAAATTTTTATTTTTAGTGTGTTACGGCAATATGTAATGTTAGTGTGTGTGAGCCCAGTATCTGCTAAAGGCAGCCCAGCTTGCAAAAAAGGGGAACCATATCGGCGGAGGAGCTGGGATAATTTTAGCCAGGGATTGAGGATTTTTGGGGGTAGCATGTTAGAAGGCGAGGCGCGCTGTGGTGCGAGTCTGTTCGATTTCTCGGTGTTGGGATCTCTTACGGAGAAGTCCAGTGATCTCGTTCAGATGAGTCCATAGTCGCTGAGCCAGGGGGGTCGTGTACCCATGAGATTAAGAACCAGGTGGTTGTTGGCCCCAGTTCCTCACCGGTCCTCTTCGGGGTTATCGATGAGATTTCTTCTGTCGTGAACAGCAGAATTCTCATCGAGGGGGTATTGTAGCGGGTCAATTTTTGGGTGTTTTTATTTTAACCGTTTGGGGCATTTATATATTTTTACTTATTTCATTTTCGGGCGGGCTTGTATAAAATATTGCGAAATAACTGCATTATTGTGCAACGTATTTGTCCGTATAACAGAACAGTGAAACAAAGCAATAAGACGCAGGTTGTTGTTGAGTAATGCGGCGAAGAATTTACCACCCCAATTTTTCGCAGAACTTTGCGTATGTATGATCATGCCCGTATGCAACATTGATGGGCGGCGCGCCTGAGGGACGCTTGGAAAACACCAAAGTTGAGGCAAACATGGCGATTGAACGAAAAGTTAGTAGCTCCAAGTGACCGGCTACCGGAAAACAGCGTTAAACTCCGCCTACTGTTGGTGACATCAGCAGAACCAAGTCCAATATTAAGCTCTGGTCATACACATATATCAGCTCCATTCCATATATAAAATGGTTACACAACAGCATATGAGCAAGGAGTGACGAAAACATAGTGGCAGTAAAGAACCAGCTTCCCTCCAAAGAAAGCAAGCGGTACCTGTTACGTTCTCGGTGACAGTCAACATTAAGCAGCGACGCCAGATAGTCCACGAACAACCAACTTCAGCTACAGACACAGACATTTTGTTCGGACCCGGTCGGTGTAGTTTATAAACTGTAACTGAGCCAACAATGGAGTTAATACCGACCGGGACCCGAGGAATTACGAACTCACCAATAATACAATTTGTGCGGTGGTGTTGTGGATCAGACCAATAAATAGCGGACACTCGAATCGGTAGGCAAACACGTGTTTTTCACGAAATCGCGGCAGTGACAATAAAGACAAACAAAAGGATTGGTATCGTAAAATAAAAGGGGTTTTTTTTTTAAATAGCGTGAATGTGTGTGCGAGCAGCTGGGCTACCTTATAAGTGTAAGAATTGTATTTTCAATGTAAGAGCTATTTCGTAACAAAATGTGTTTTGTTCTTTTGTGTGTTGTATTAAGGACTTCAGTATTTCCGTAAGTAAAATATTCATTTCATATCATAAAAATGTGTTAGTCTAAGTTATTTCGTCATTACCACTGTCTTATTTCTGTGTTGAAAAAATTCGTCTAAACGTTCCGGAATCTTTCTGAATTATTAATTAGGTGGGGTCAGATTGCTAAATTGTCCGTTTTATTAAGGTAAAGTGTAAAGGTCTCCATATCTGTCCTTCAAAGATATAGGTGGCGACTCTGGGCTTCTGAGGAAATTTCTGCAACAGGTAAGTCCTGGTAGTGGTTTTATTTATTTTATATATTTAGGCTTTCTCTTTTTTATTGTTACAAGGACACAAGTTGTAAAGGTGAATGGGACTAGAAGTCAACCTATTAAAACAAATGTTGGAGTGCCCCAGGGCTCTATATTAGGACCTTTATTGTTTATTTTATATATCAATGACTTACTAGTGTTACAAGATGTATTAATAGCATATGCTGATGATACAGCAGTACCAATGAAAGCAAAGACATGGCCTGAACTTGCAACAGATATGTCAACTAAATTAGATATTATATACTCTTGGCTCTATCACAATAATCTAGTACTCAACATAAGCAAGTCTGTTTTTATCACCTTTGGAAATTATAGAGACTCTGTTCTGCATGACTTTGAAATTAAGATAAATGGTCAAAAATTGAAAAGAGTTAAAACTAGTAAATATCTAGGAATAACATATGACTTTAACATGAAGTGGGATGTACATGTGGCTAACATTGTAAAAAAAACCAAATACTTAGTCTACGTTTTTTACAGACTTAAACAAATTTTATCAAAAAAGCAACTACTACAAATATACTATGGACTATTCCATAGTGTGGCAGGGTATGCTATCATAGGCTGGGGGGGTCTATATAAATCATCTCTAGACGCGTTGGATCGGCTGCAAAAGTGTATTCTTAAAATTATAGGAGTCAATGAACAAGATTCGAATAAACCATTAAATATTAAACAGGTGTTTGTAGTGAATTCTATAGTTTATCAATACAATGATCTAAAAAGTGAGTTTTTACAAAATCGAATCAACACACGGTATAAAAATATTATATTGACGCGACACCTATTAAGTATTGGGCAAAGAAGCTATGTGTATTATGCCATAAAATATTTTAATGAATTACCTAATGAACTGAAAAATCTAAGTGTAAATATAAAAGTGCTTAAAGAAAAAATCAAAGAAAAAATTAGGAACATTGTTATTGAATAATCAAAAAAACAGTCTATTATGATATGGACCTTTTTTTCTCTTTTTTTTCATTTATTTATTGAATTGTATTATAGTACAAACTAAAATTTTGTTAAAATTTAAAAATAATTTATTTTTAATATATTACTATGATCGGTGAGGTAAAACTCACAATTAGTATTAAGTATATAAATATTAATTCTAAGGACCAACCTATGTACGGGCATTTATGCCCCCTATAGGTCCTTTATTGTATAATTTTTTTATATGTAAAGGAAAATTGGTAATAAATATTATTATTATTATTATTATTATTATTATTATTATTATAGTTGTAAGGAGTTCTTCTACTGGATGTTGTGAGCTTAATGACTCCAGTACACGATCTTTTATTGGTGGTCTACATTTGGGCAGAAGGACTTGTAATATTTGGCAATCGCTTAGTTGCTGTAAGTCTTTTATTTGTAGCAGATATTTTATGAAGGCTAATAGTTTGGTGATACTCAATCCATCGGTGTATGGGATTTCTGATAAAATTTTTTCTACGGGGTGAGTTATCTTTCCGTAGAGGTCCGCACTAAAGTTTACGTGAGGTGTTATTCTAGGAGGTCCCGATGCTTGATTTGTCATCGCTGAGGGTGGTAATGCATACTTATTGATTGATGAGATTGTGGAGGGCATTGGGACGTGATGCTTCAGCTATCGGTAGGGTATTCACGTTCTTATTCAGTAACTGATCATTACTCGGTTCTATCCTTGATACCGGGGGGGATTCAAAATTCACGGTAGTGGGTCGCTGTTCTAGGGTAGGTGATTGAAATGGGGAGATATATAATTTCGTCAGAGCTTCTTCAATTTCCTCCATTTTAAATGAGTCGGACTTTCTACGTAATTCTCTTATTATTGTAGGTAATTGCTGTAATGCTTCATCAGCAAATTTTTGCACATCTGGGGGAATACAGTAACTTTGGGCCAGTTTAATAAATTATTTATCCGACGGGTTAAATGCTTTATTCTCTGTGTGGTACGTAAGATTATAGCAGGTGATTTTTCATCATGGAGGGTTTGCGATATTGACGTCAATTCCCTATACTTCGCATAACATGTTTCTCTTTCGCTATCAAGATCTATTTCGCTTAATCGACCTAACTGTGCGGGTGTATCTGGCCTACTTTCGCGTAACGTTTTGCGTAGTTCCGTGACCGTTACGTTCGCGTAAGGGAGTCCGCGCAACAGTGCTTCATAGCATAATTCGTCTTTTAACAACAATTCTGGATTGAATTGAGCCATGTTCTTAAGATGCTAATTCTTATACACTCCTTATTCTACTTATACTAAACACTCTATTTTACTATCTTTAGGTTTAGTAAAAATTTAAATACATGAGAGATATTTACAAATAGGTGATACGAGAGAATCGAATCTCGCCTCAGAGAGAGAGAGGAGAGAAATCTCACACAGTCATATTTTAATTTTCAACGTATGGTTAAAATATGTTGTTACTGGGCAAAGGGGGTCAAACACTTTGTATCAGACAATAGAGGGAGGTGGTGTATTGTCTAACTCGACTTTGCAGCTTGTAACAATGGGATTGTTTCGTACAGGCGGTAACAGGTTATTTTCCTGTCTGAGATTGTCGTCAAACCGACAAGTTGGGGAAGGAATTTTTGAACAGGCCAGAACCTGGGCTTACAACATTTAAATATTTAAATATCCTTACATATATTATGTTGCGTAATAATGATTATAAAACTCTCTATCCTAATTTATGAGTTTACTTATTGGAATACGAGTTCTCATTTTAATTTTTTTTTTTTTTTAATGTTAAGGCCAATTATTAACCCTTAATAATAAAGACTTCTTATTTCACTACACGCAAAATGGTGAGTTGCGTATTTTAAATTAACACGGTAGTTAAACTAACAGAGTGAATAATTCTACAAAATATTAAATGACAACAGCAGAGTAACGTATTTTATTTTGCTATTGTCACTGGCGCATTAAAACAAAAGTAGCAGAGTGGCGCATTTTATAACGTCTCGTCGTTATAATATCGGGAACCTGGTTAATTGGCTCAGGTCAATTAAACAGGCTGCCATAATCTTAACAAACTCATAATTAACTGGAATGTAAACAAATGTTAAATAGGATCCCGTGAATTGAGGGATATTGACAGGGGTTTGTAAATTTATTCACTCACCTTTTTGGACCATGACATCTCTTTATTACATAATGTTTTAACATCTCCGAAGAAATTTAGCAATGAGTATATTAAAAGTAAAAACATTTGCACCTCTTGTACAAATAGAATTAGAGTAATTAATGAGTTAACATAGCTTTTACTGCCCTCGGATCCGAATATTTTGTTTCAGTATATGATATTAAAATTATAATCTTTATTTTGTGCCATCTGAAGAATGGGCTTATTTAACTTTAACGTGTTATATTCATAAAAGCCTTAAACTTAACACATATTAATACTAAGCATGAAATTACAATTTTATGGTAATTAAGTCAGTCTTTCGTGTTTTACTTTACTTTCATTTGTTAAGTGTCTATCATGTATTATTTTAAGTTAAGTTCTGAACCACGGAAGTTGAACTTCCGTGTCACCTGTGAGTAACATCGTCGGCGAATCGGTGCTTCTATCGGTTGTGCAGGGTGTCTTGGAGATCTTCTGGCTATCGTGTTTTAGTAAAATCTGCTGTCATTCCTAAAGATGAGTCGTCTGTCGGGTCTGTAGATTCTTGTGGTAGGTTTTGGGTTGTAACTTTCACTGGTGTTCACATTGTTGTACCGCACATATTACTTACGGTTAACAGTTACATGTTAAAAGTTTAACTCACATTTAGGTGATGTTAGTTCGTTACAGAGATGTCATTGTCATAACCTCACGTCATTTACGACATTTTTATATCATCCGGCTATCTCACACAAGCTTCTCCTCGTTTACAGGTTTTATATTGACTACATACTTTTGTACGCTGTATCAGCAGCAGAGTCTGAGATACAACTGAACTAATTTACTATAGGGGTGAAGAGGCTGTCCGCGCGCGGGTAGTGTATCAGCGCGAAAAGTAGTTCACTTATTATTAATTATATTGCTTTGATTCGCTTACAACTTAATGACATCGCTCTTTACTTTTATTACTCTTTTATGTGACGAGGGGTAGTTACGGATTTATTTAGTTTCTCAAATCTAATTTTATTAACTGCTACATTGGCAAATCGGCAGGTTACTACCGGTTTGGGGCATGGAGAAGGGTTCATTCGTACCTTATTAAAGCCAATATTAGTATAATAAATTTTTTTTTTTATTCTTGTGGGATTTAGGCTTATTAAATCGTCACATAGTCCTCCACTTAAAGAAGACACAGGGTCAGGGACCAATGTGTTTTCAACGGGGAAATAGATCAGAATTTCACTGGGAGTATGCTCAGAATTTCTGTGTGAAATTCCTTTTTCTCTTTTAACAATTTCCTCATGAGGTACATGAATCACTCTCAATTCACTATTTACTATTAGCAAGAGATACAATACCTTATTAACTAATACTTAAAATACATAAAATTCAAAGTTCATAAAATATATAAAATTTATCTTAATTCTACTACTTAAGACGACTACCGGTTTTTTCTTTAGCTTTTTCTTACTCTTGTTATGGAGTTACTCTTCACAGAGTAAGTTTTACATCCTTACTGTGTTTCCTTTTCTCTTTCAAGGGTTTTGTTGAATCGTGGTTGATGAATCATTTTATTAAAATACTAGTAAAGTCTTTGTAAAGTAACGTTACTTATATTCAGTGTCAGCTGACTTCTCACTTTTCTTATTCTCGATGAACAGGATCTAAGGTTGATCAGGCCTCACTCCTATTTATACGATTTGGTAATTAAGTATTGACTCAATTACAATATAGCAAATATACGTGTTAATACATCTATCCTTTTCTACTTCATTTATTTTCTTGCTCACTAGCTTTTTCCTTTCCGTGATAATATTTTATCTGGGAAACATGACTTCTACGTACATATTTAATCGTAGTGGGTTCATACAGTGCTACGGTTACGGGAGTTAAGTATCTGTAAATTTTGTAAGGGCCACACCATCGGTAAGATAGTTTGGAGGTGGTCTTATCAACTGCACAACTCGTCAGGTGAGTTTTGTACATCACTAAGTCTCCGACTTGATACTTTACTTCTTTACTATCCCGCTCATGATATTTTCGCGATTTTCTCAAGTTCACTCTTAAGTTAGCGCGAGCTTCGTTCCATATCTTTTTTATATTTTTACCACTAATTTCGTGGTGTAGTAATTCATGTCTTTTCCACTTTGTGGATAATGGGTGATTCGGTTTATATTTATACAACAAATCAAAGGGTGTCGATTTATGTCCTTCATGATATACTGAGTTGAAGGCAAATTGTATCCAGGATAGGTTCTGGTCCCAAGAGGTATGGTCGTTTGCATGGTAGGCTATTAAAGCAGATTTTAGGTTTCGCAAATACCTCTCAGCTATATTACCTTGTGGACGATACTCTGTAACGGTAATGTGGTCTATGCCTAGTCTGAAACATGTCCTTGAATTCTTTGGACTTAAACTGGGGTCCGTTATCTGACACTAGATGTACTGGTGTACCGAAGTCTTTAAATAATCTATCTTGCAAAATCTTCACAGTGGTAGATGCTAACGCTCGTCGCATGGGATACATTCAGACGAATTTGGTAAATTAGTCTATACAAATGAGTAGCATGGTATTACCTGATTTTGAACGTGGGTAGGGGCCAGAAAAGTCCAAGTAAATTTTTGAAAAGGGTGTCGTGGGAGTCTCCGAGATTAATTTACCTATGTGGCTGTTTCTCGCTGGCTTGCTCAGAGCACACAACTTACACTGTTTTACGAATTTAGCTATCTCGCTGTTCATATTTTCCCAATGGTATTCTTTTCGAATGCGATGTATCGTTTTATTTATTCCCATAAGTGCTCCAATGGTGGATGAGTGGTAGTATTCCATAAGCATAGGTTTAATAATATCCGGGGCAATTATTCTCAAGGATTTTCCATTAGCTACTCTATAACGTAATACTCTCTTACTCAATATATATTTTTTTGAATTATTTCCTGTATCTAGCTGTTCTATTATTGTATTTAAATACGGGTCTTGTTGTTGATACTGAGCTATATCAGTAAATGCAAGGGGAATTCAGTAATTAGCGTATTGATAATCGATGTTTCACCACTTTCCTTATTTTCGGATATTTTATTAGGCGGCTTGAACATACAGGACAGTGTATCGGCAACTACATTTTGGGTGCCACGAATGTGTTGTACCTTAAATTTGTAACAATTTAATCTCAATACCCATCGTCCGATACGACCTAACTGTTTAGGGTGATTTAATAACCAAGATAAGGCTTGATTATCCGTTTCTAACAGAAATTCTTTATGTTCTAAAAAGGGTTTGAATTTCTCAAATGCGAATACTACAGCTAAACATTCTAATTCGTATGCGGAGAATTTCTTTTCCTGGTCGGTTAGAGTTCGTGAGGCATAACTGATCGGTAATCTAGAATTATCTACTTCCTGATATATTACTGCTCCTAGTACTACACTTGAACTGTCTGTCTGTACTACAAATGGTTTAGTAAAATCAGCTAATTGTAATACCGGGGGTGATATTATGCTTTCTTTCAGTTTTTCAAATGCAGATGTGGAGTCCATTCAAATTTCGCTCCTTTTTTTCTTAATGCGTTTAACGGAGCTGCTATATCAGCTAGGTGAGGGATATACTTGTGGAAGTAATTTATCATTCCCAAAAATCGGGCTATTCCTTTCGTATCCCGTGGTGGTAAAAATTCTCTGATAGCACGGGTGCGTTCTGGGTCTATACTTACCTTTCCGTCGGCCTTTACTATGTGACCTAAAAATGAAAATTGTTTAACAGCAAAATTTACTTTACTTGGGTTTACTGTTAATCCGGCTTTCTTTAATCGTGATAATACTTCACGTAAATGATGAAGATGTTGATCCATAGATTCGCTGTAGATTACTATGTCATCTAGGTAACGATGTACAAATTTAAATTTTATGTCGTGGAATATTTTCTCTAACAATTGGCTACATATAGAACTTCCTTGGGATATTCCAAAGGGCACTCTAGTAAATTGGTACAGGTTGAATGGGACGGCGAAGGCGGTTAGGTGTTTGGATTCTTCTGATAGTGGTATTTGATGAAATGCCTGATTGAGATCCATTATGGTGAAAACTTTAGCTTTTGTAAAGTAATGGAAGGCGCTGTGGATGTCGGGGAGTGGTATGGACTCGAATTCTATCCTTTTATTTAATTGTCTATAGTCCACAACTAATCTATGTTTATCGGTGCCTTTAGGTACTAAAAACGCAGGTGATGAATACGGTGAAGTGGAAGGTTCTATGACTTGTTGTTCCAACAATTTATTGATTTGATTTCTCATTATTTCCATTTTTGGTGGTGATAATTTGTATGGGTGCAGTCGTATTACTTTATTGTCACTCAGGTTGATCTTGTACTCTATAAGATTCATTAATCCTAACTTTGGGGTGAGGACGGTGGAAAATTCTTTTATTAGTTTCTGTATTTTCAGTCTATCTTTACTTTCTAAATGATCTAATTCGGACTCGCGGTGTTCTAGGTGCGTTGCAGAAGTTTCCGTTTTTTTACTGTTATTTATTTCATAATCAAAATTATATTTTTGACTGCGGTCGAATCTAAAATAATACTTCTTATCGTACATGTCAAGCATTATACCTGTTTTACTGATAAAGTCCGCTCCCAATATTAAGTCTGGTCCTAATTTGTTGTATACTAACACTGGAAAATACGTTAAATTTTTAATTTTTAGTTTAATCGTAACGCTGAGTTTTATGATTAAGTTTTGTTTGTTAGCGGTAGCGCATTTAATGTTCACCGGTTGACTATGTTTAACAAGATTGTGTTTAGCTAAAGTATCTGCTAGCTGTTGGCTGATTAAGCTGCGTGTTGATCCAGAATCAATTAATCCAAGTGTGGTAGTAACGCCAAGGTCAACTTGTATGTATGGTAATTGACACATACTGGACTTGCATGTAGTAATTGAGTTGCATTTATCGATAAATCTCTCTACGTAGGGGTCTAATTTTTTTTTTTTTTCCCAATTTGGTACTCTCGGGTTTTACCTATTTTCACGATGCGGCGGAAGACACAGGATTTCAGATCTCCCTGCCTTACATGTTTTTTGAATAAGAGGGTTTTTGGTAGTGCTGTTTATGTTTACAGTATCTACTGATGTGTCCTAATTTCCCGCAGTTATAACATCTTTTTTCTCTGCTTACGGTATCACTTGTATTCTGTTGAGGTTGTTCATTATTCGATTTAGTTTGGTAGTGAGAAGTTGCAGGAATTCGAAATGGTCGTCTATCACGGTGTGTTGTTGTATCTGATACCAGAGGTTGTGTTTCATTTCTACGTTGTACCTGGGGGAGTAACGAACATCGGTTCTGATCCGAATACCATAGGCTGGATGAGTGGATACTGCATTGTTCTAATTCTGCGAACATGTTGGGCTTATTTATAAGTGCTAAGCGAGATCTCTCTTCCGGGGATAATCCTACCAAGATTTTTTTCTACTAACTGCTTTTCGCTCGAGTTTACTTGCAGTAATAGTGAAGCTTCTCTTATGTCAGCGATATAGTGGGCGAGTCTCTCGTGAGCTCTTTGTACTCGAAGTACTCTGTTTCGTTTCAGCTCTTCGTAAATTCCCGTTGGAATAAAATGTCTTATCAGAGTTGTATGGAGTTCTTCTACTGGATGTTGTGAGCTTAATGACTCCAGTACACGATCTTTTATTGGTGGTCTACATTTGGGCAGAAGGATTTGTAATATTTGGCAATCGCTTAGTTGCTGTAAGTCTTTTATTTGTAGCAGATATTTTATGAAGGCTAATAGTTTGGTGATACTCAATCCATCGGTGTATGGGATTTCTGATAAAATTTTTTCTACGGGGTGAGTTATCTTTCCGTAGAGGTCCGCACTAAAGTTTACGTGAGGTGTTATTCTAGGAGGTCCCGATGCTTGATTTGTCATCGCTGAGGGTGGTAATGCATACTTATTGATTGATGAGATTGTGGAGGGCATTGGGACGTGATGCTTCAGCTATCGGTAGGGTATTCACGTTCTTATTCAGTAACTGATCATTACTCGGTTCTATCCTTGATACCGGGGGGATTCGAAATTCACGGTAGTGGGTCGCTGTTCTAGGGTAGGTGATTGAAATGGGGAGAGTATCCTTGAAAAGTAGTTCACTTATTATTAATTATATTGCTTTGATTTGCTTACAACTTAATGACATCGCTCTTTACTTTTATTACTCTTTTATGTGACGAGGGGTAGTTACGGATTTATTTAGTTTCTCAAATCTAATTTTATTAACTGCTACATTGGCAAATCGGCAGGTTACTACCGGTTTGGGGCATGGAGAAGGGTTCATTCGTACCTTATTAAAGCCAATATTAGTATAATCAATTTTTTTTTATTTTTGTGGGATTTAGGCTTATTAAATCGTCACACCACTACACTTACTGGTATTTCTTGTAACGTTATCTACATCATCTTGTATTCGTTTTATAGCTGACTGGAAACGTTCATCAATACGTTTACATAGATCATCAAACTTTAATATCATTACTCAATTTATCAAATTTGGTATCATTAACATCGAAACGACTATTTATTCTATCGAATTTTTCATCATTGGCATCAAAACGTTTATTCATAACATACATTATATCGGCCAATGACAGTTCTCTTATTTTTGCAACAACAGGAGTTGACTTGCTTCTGCGTTATTTATTATAATGTCCTCGGTTACATTATTTTCAGTTACTGATTGACTGCTTGAATCAGCTGTTTGGATTGCTTGACCCTCCAATTCGCTAATGCTCAGTGATGGGTTCATTGATCCAAGGCCACTTTCACTCATTGCTGAGTCTACTAAATTAATTTCTTTTTCATTATCAGACATTTTTAACTGATTTATAACTTATTTTTACTTATGATATAACTACAGTTGGTTAATCCTACCTTGAAAACATTATACTATAACATAAATCTTACACCATAATTGCGTAAATTTTACGTAAATTAAATTTTGCTGCTTTCACAACCTGGTTTCACTTCCTGCACTGTCAAAATAGGCCGGTGTAATACAATTTATTATTATATTACATCCTTGTCATGCCGCACCATTGTAACTATATAATTTAATTTGATATAATAAAAATTTTTATATACTTCCACCTACCTTAAATTCTTACATGTGTTGGCCGGATCTCTGGTGGTGAACTAACCCTGTTCGTACGACGAACCGATCAGTGCAGCAAATGAACGTGTTTGCAAATAACGTGTTTAACAAATTATTTAATATAGTAGATAACATTTTATTTAGTACTAATGTGACATTTAGTATTCAAACTTCTTTCTATGCATGAAAAATATAAAAAAATGTAAACCCTTTCACCTTATTATTTTTAACATATGAAATATATCATTATCCTTCTTATCTACATAAAAACCTTAACTATCTAACATATATCATTATAAGAGAACCAATACCTTTTATTTTTTCTTATATACACACACGACTCACATACAAAATTATTTGAGATCTCATTTTATTTTTATTTTTAGTTTATGCCCAAAATGAATCTAATGTTTAACTGTTATTTTCTTCGCCCATTTATAAAAAAAAACTGTTGCGTATTCCAAACTTACGTGGTCCCACGCCGTTGCGTCACCGCGTGTTTACGCACTTTCACTGAATATGGTTAAATTTTGTTCCTTGTTATGTTATTAGTAACTACTAATTAATTCTTCTATCACATCTGATGAAATTTAACACATTTTATTACAATTAGACTCGGTTTTTTATGAGTCTAGTCTAATACCACCGGCCGGTGTGGTGACTGGGCTAAAAGTGAGAACAAGACTCCCCACTATACCTTGTTGATGAACGGGAAGGCACTGCCGTCAGACTGCTACTTTTTCATCGCCGTACACGGAAGTATGGACTGTCCATGTGCCAAGTTCACCAGCGACGTTAGGCGGTGACGATATTAGAGGATTAGGTGGATGGAGCCTCTTCGTTGATTTTCTCCATCTCCAAAGGACATGGCAAGAAAATCTTTCTGCTTAGCCATTTTTGTAGCATTGGTTCCAACTGTTGTGCGTAGAAGCTGCGCCCGGGCTCGTGTATGCGCACACAGTACATGACAATTATTCGGTTCACAACCAAGTATTGCGTTCTCCGACAACACCCAGCCCAAAAAGGTATGTTACCGTTCATTGTTTGAATCCAACACTATTTCACATGGGACTTGCAATGATGATATTAAATAAATTTAATAAAAAATAAAAGCCCCCATTTTGAACACATTACAGTATTTTATATGTGTTTAAATGATTCTGTATATGAACTGCATATTAATGTGATTCTTTTCAGTTGTCAGTCAGTGTCACAGTTCAGTGTGTTGTTGCTCATTATAAAACCTCCAAGCAGTGGGTGCATCTCCTGCAAAATTTCATTAAGCTGTAAAAATCATACTATTTTATATGTTCTTTCAGTGTTAGTTATACATAAATACAGGTTTTGCATGGTCAAGTTACCAACATCTTGTATAGATATATGGAATATATACCTTCAGCAATGTAGTTACAACATATGGAAAACCAATTGTTAATGGCCATTGGAATTGACTCTAATGTTTTTGAAGGTGAAAGATATAAATACAGTAGAAATAGTTTCTAACGATCTCCAGTGAAGTGCCCAAAATCAGGCATGGAACACCAAGAATAGAGGGGGTGTCTAAAAGATGGTATCGGTTTTGACTTATAGATTATATGTTTGTGTATATGTGTAAGCACCCTGTTGAAATTAATTGACCAACAGAGGAATCAAAATGAAATAAAAGGGAAAATCTGGAAGGAGAATTTGACGTGAGTGTGTGAGAGCAGATAAGTTATTTGCGATTTCAGAAATCTATGTTCATGCTGCAAGTGTGCTTTCAGTCATGTTTAAGAAGTGTCCTGTAGTTATGGAGTTATCTGTATCTACAAAATCGTTGAAGTAAAACTGTCAAGTTACAGTACCAGATACAGAGGGTGTAGTAATACAGCCAGATTATTTTTCCAAATTATATTAAAACTTGTTCAAATCTGAACGTGAATAAAGTGAAACAAGTTCACCGTTATCCGGCCTATTGGCTGATATATATCTTGATTTTTATGAAAACAACTACATCCTTAATAATAACATCTTTGCCAATAATATTATCTTCTATGGCCGATATGTTGATGACACTTTCCTGATTTTTAATGGTACTCTACGCCAAATCAGTAATCTTAAAAACCATATGAATACTGTTACTCACAGTATTCAGTTTACTATGGAAACTGAAACCAACAATGAACTCAACTTTCTCGATCTTACCGTCACTAGCCGACTTAACAACTTAAATTATAAAATTTACAGAAAGCCTACCACCACAGACGTGACCATACATGCAGACTCACACCACCCTTTCTCTCAAAAATTAGCGGCCTACAACAGTTTCATTCACAGGCTTTTGATGATCCCCTAAATAATGATGATTTTGATAGTGAACTCAACATAATTAAACACATAGCTATGGCCAACGGCTATGAGTGCCAAATGATTGACAACATCCTTAAAAAACACAAAGCCCGTCGTTCAAGACAGACACAAGATAATACACCTAATAACAAATTCATCTCAACAACATACACCGAGCTGATGCCTAAGATCCTAACATCCACCTTAAGTAAAATAGGTTACACCGTTACCTTTAAAACAAATAACCGTCTACGGAACTTGGTTCGTCCAGTCGTTCAGACCAACATTGAATCCAAAACCGGTGTTTATAAGCTTATATGCGACGTTGTGACCGTTTTTATATCGGCCAAACGGGTAGACCTTTTATCAAACGATTCCGTGAACACACAGCCACTTTAACAGGGGTGATTTTTCCCTAGAAAATATTAAATCTAATTTTACACGGCATCTAATTTCAAGCAATCATTCATATACTAATTTCAACACTAACCTTATACCTCTACATTATTGTAGTAAGGGCCGTTACATGGATGCACTCGAAGAATTCGAGATATATAGAGGTCATAATAACCCCGATATATGTGACGACATACTCAATGATAAACTCATAGCTATAATTACGCTAGAAGTCACCTGACGGAAATTATAAGGTAAATTATATTGTGATTTAGAAGTTGAGTAGCAATACATATGAATTACGTACAAAAAATGTTAGGTTAAGTGAGTGATAAAATGATTTTGAGTTAAGTGTAAGATGTTTTATATGTAAGTTAAGAGAATCATTTAAACGAAAGTCAGTAAATTTATAAAAATGGCAGGAAATAACGAAAATGATATAAATGAAATTGACGTAATTGTAGGCGACGAAGCCGAAAATAAATCGATGTTGGAAAGTATGTCAACTGAATCGGCTGATTAAAGCGATTCAGGAATTCAAACAGAGGTAATGTTAATAAGTGAAAGCAATTTTGACTAATCAAAAATAATGCATGAAGTTGAAATTCATTCAACACCTATTTCAATTAATCAAAACAAAAAAGCTGATGACAGTAGTATGTTAAAAGACTTGTATAGTTTAATATGTAGTATGAAAGAAAGTTCAGAAAAGCGACACAATGAAGTAAATAGTAACTTTAACAAATTGGAAGAGCAAAATAATGAGTTAAAAAGCAAAATACATGAACAAAAATTAAAATGTGAAGGGAATTTCAATGAATTAAAAAAGCAAAATAATGAATTAAAAAACGATATTAATGAAATTAATAAGCGTTTAGAAAATACAAATGAGATATTCTAAAGTAACGTTAACAAATTAGAACGGAATATTGAGAGAATGGGATAGTGGAGAACAGATATATGTAAGTGTACAATAAATGAGAATAACGGAGATATAAGTGATAAGAATAATGGTGTTAATTTAAATGCAAAACAGGTGGTGGTAGACAAGGTGAGTAATAACGATAATTCGAATAATGAGTTAACAAGTAGTAGCAAAATAAAGAGTGATAGCAGTGATATAAGTAAAAACGTGGTGTTAGAAAGTGGAGTAGAATTTAATAACAAAGTGTTAGTGAGTGGTGATGAGGTTGTGAGAGAGTGTGAAGAGAGGTTAGGTGGACAAAGGGCAGATTTTCCCCAAGTATATAGTGAAACAGGGATTTCACTGTGGTGTTATGAGGACAGGGTTTCCTCCGGTTGTTGTGTGGAAGACGGAGGTGTCTTCAAATAGTCCCTTAATTTTTTGTGGAAGAACCAAGAAGTATAGTAAGTTTGTTGTGCCCTTTGCGTGGTATGAAATAGGTCAGTGGGTTTGTGACAGGTGTTATGATGATGAGAGATATTTTGAGAGAGAGAGATGCGTAGATGAGGAAATAGAGTTATTTACGTTGAGTAGGAGTTATAAAAAGTTGAAAGAGAGGTTCGAATTGAAGGAAATAGACGATATAAAATACTTACCTTGTGAAATAGAGATGGAGGATTATTTTGATGATACGGTTGTAAATGATGAAAACCTACCTGATGTTGGATGGATATAGTGGAGGAATATGCTGATAGAATGTACCTTATGTTAAACAAAAATACTGATGGAGGCAGAACTATAATCACCAATGTAGACGGGTTCTATGAAATAATGGGAGACAAATATGTAGTTAATTACTGTGTTAATATAATTAATGAAAGTAGTCATTACAATAATAATTATAATATAATGTGTGTTGATAAGAATGAGTTGTGTTATAAATACATCAGGTTAATATACGATGATGGGGGTTAAATAAAAAATCAGTGAATGGACATTTTAAATGTTTTAGTTTATGGTTATGACCTGGCTAACTTATGAAATGAGGTGTGGTAAACAGAAAAATAATGTCAAAGAATTGTAAATAAATTTATAGTGAAATTAATTGTGTTTGTGTTGTAAAATGTGTTTTATGTAAACAGTGTGTATGTAGTAGAAATTGATTTCATAATAATAATAATAATAATTTCTTAGACTAAATAAATAATGAGAGTTTGTAATAAATGAATAGTAATTGTTTTGGAGTAAGGTAATTAAAATAAGTTGTGTTTTAAATAACTGATGGAATTAAAATAATTTGAGATGAAGTAATTGATTAATTTAAAATGTTGTATAAAGAGATTTTGATGATGAATTTTAAGTATTTTTATGAGATTTGAACTTGATAATAAATGGTAATTGAATAAATGTAAAATGTATTTAGTTGTGGAATCATATGATTGTTATAATGTTTCAGAAGGTACATATGGTTGTACGTGATATTGGTGGTGATGAATTGTTTATAATTTTGTGTCAATAACAGGAATCATGTGTTTTGAGTGATGTACTGTAAGTATGAAGTTTATAATGCAGTTTAAATCAAATAAAATGTTTTAATGTTCGAATAATAAATTTTAAATGAGTTCAAAGGTTTGAATTAAAGGATGAAATTAATTTGATGTAGTAATTAATGAAAAATGTTGTAAAAAATAGATTTTGGGTGATAATTATTATAATAAGGCATTTAAGTTGGTCAAAGTTAATTTTAAATGGGTGTTGGAGAAGATAAAAATTTTTGAATATAAATAATACAGAAACAGGGTAGTAATAGGGACACAGTAGCGATAGTGCATATATCTAGAGTAATGAGAGTGATGTAATTGGAGAGTAATGAGATGATGGTGAAATTTTGTAAAGAGGGTGGTGTGATAAGGAGTCCTCAACGAAAGGCGTTGTGGCGGGAGGTGAACCGTATGTGCGTTGGCGGAGTTACCTGGGGGAGACCAGGAACTAATAAGGGATTATTTTACATTAATCCGTCACTGTGACCGCTTGGTTTCTGTCTTCTTACGCGTTTCGGATTAAACTTAATCCATCATCAGAGTAAAAAATCCGTCAGTTATGACTTCGTTAAAACATTAAAAGGAGACACTAAAGTACATCTATGTATATATTATACAAACACAGCAACGTACGCGGATGTGAGTGCGCACTCGACACCGGTTGAAGACGTACTGCCCTTATGTACGTCTTACAATATATACATAGATGTACTTTAGTGTCTCCTTTTAATGTTTTAACGAAGTCATAACTGACGGATTTTTTACTCTGATGATGGATTAAGTTTAATCCGAAACGCGTAAGAAGACAGAAACCAAGCGGTCACAGTGACGGATTAAGGTAAAATAATTTAATTATAATAATTGTGACGCGGATACCAGTACAATGACTTTAAAACTAATAAGGGAATGAGTATAAGGAGGGAACACACATCCTAAGTACAAAAGGGGTAGCGGGTATTTTGTTATAAGAGTAGAATGATTCATGGTGAGTTAGAGTAGAGAAGTTAATGGAGGTAAATATTTTGAGAGATTGGTGTCACCTTATGTAAATCTGTTAGTGAGTAATAGAAGGGAAGAAGGGGGGTAAGGTTATATTGTAATTCCATTTTAATAAATCGAATTATTATGAATAACTAAGAATCACCCAAACCCATTAATGACCAAAATGTTAAATAAAAGAAAATTCATAGTTAAAATGTAATAATAAAGGAAATGTGATGTAACATAAAGGTTGATAATAGATTTGAATGTGTTTTTGGAGACTTAAATGATTATATATCCATGTTTAAAAGGAATAAATCCCAAATGTTTAGTACCAAGCCACGTGTTGTTCAATCAAATATATTGCAACTTACCTTCTGCGGCATTTAGAAACAACGTCTTCACAAAGTTGACATGTTTCGGGACACTTGTCCCATCATCAAACTTAAAATAATCGTGTATCATTTAAAGTTGATACATTTGTCAATTAATTAAAATATTAAAATCCAACATGAAACAAATAACTTAAAACAATATGAATACTTAAATATTTAAAGCGAGCGCGAAGGTTTAACGATGTACATCGTACGGAGATTGACCGCGCACTGAATTACGTTTTGCTCCCACCACGACAATAGCGCAAGGCAGTGTCGTACAATACATTTGACTTGAAAAGCAGTTTATCATTTAAAACACGCGGCTTGGTATCAGTATTGTTATATGCTTTATAAATTTCGTACTCTTCAAGAGCGTTCAAATATCGCCCTTTCTTACATATGTGAAGGGGTATTAAATTAGTTTTCAAATTAGTGTAATTATGATTCTCGGAAATGAGGTGTTCTGCAAATTTTGACTTGATATTGTCCAAACTGTGAAGGTGTGTAGGCGGCATATGTTCTGTAAATCTTTTTAAAAAAACTACGTCCTGTCTGGCCCACATAAAAGGCGTCACAATCGTCACATATCAATTTGTAAACACTAGTTTAGTGTTCAAGGCTGGTAGTTCTGCAGACACGAAGATTATTCATAATATTATTAGTGGTTTTGTAAGTGACCTTTATATTGCTGGTTTTATTAAAAATTGACCCAAAAATCTTAGGCATAAGGTATGTGTACGGTGTTGCAATGTATTTGTGTGTTGTATTCTCGCGTGTTTTATGTCCGTTAATGTTTCTATGCTTTTTCTTATGTTTTCGAAGGATGTTGTTCACCATATCGACATCATAACCATTAGTAACTGCAATGTGTTTAATGGTGTCAAATTCCTCACGGTATTCTTTATCACCGAGGGGCAAAGATAAAAGTCTATAAATTAAGGATGTGTCGGTTCTCGGTACCACCGGTTCTTGAGGTTAGGTACCGGTATCGAGAACCAGTACTTTTACATGTTTTATCCTTCGTTTTTGTATTAGGCCATTTTCATAGTCATTAGATTGTCGGTACTTTTAAAACTTTCACACTGTACACAGAAAGCGGTTTGGTGATTCGGAAGTACCACGGTGGCGTTATTTAAACACCACAGGTCGTGGTCGGATTTAGCCCAGTCGATGTAAATTTCAAGGAAATCGCAACGCGATGGCTGGAAACACGAAAAAATGCAAAAAACCGAAGCCAAGATTCGTAGGTTAGAGCATCGCCAACGGAGCACGAGGTGCGTGTCTGACACGGACAGGAAGTTATACAGTGTTTGTATAATGTATGTGTGTGAAAGCAAACAAAGTCAGGTAGGCAAAAGCATTGCCACAAATAGAACTGCCACAACAATTCTAATCCCCTATTCTGCGAATTGGCAAGCCACATGCTACAATAGCCTCGTGTCTAGACTTCGTGGTAGGAGCAGCAGTTCAGTTGCTTATCTGCTTTGTGAGAAGTACACATTAGTTTGTTTTGTGCGAAAAATATTTTACCAGGGACTTTTCAACTCTGTCTAACTTTAAGCTATATATCCATCTTAATTACTGTATTCTGTTAAGTATCTGTAAGGCTATATTCCGCTGTACTACAACATTGTTTATCGTATAATACAAATAAGGAATTTACACGGAAAAAAACTACTTAAATTAACCAACAACTTACATAGTTAAAACTGTAGACTAAATATCGGCGAAAACAATATAAATATAAGCTTATTTTAACCGAAAATATCTGTAAATTTTAAAAATGATTTTCTTTTCTTTTGACCTTTTGACATGTAATGGTTATGTTTGTATACAAATGGTAGATTTAGGAATATCGAATTAGTAAATTCTAGTCACCGTTTGCAGATTTTAGTTCCTACTCCTAGATTTAAGGAACGTCTATAGTAAACTTTGGTTTTGCTAGTATCTACAGAATTAAGGAGTCAAAATTCACTAATTTAAGCAGAAATTTTGTAGAATTAAGTAGTTTTATTTTTCCGTATAGGTTATGAAGAAAACTCGTGACGTGTCCTAAATTGGGGAGGTCTCGGATTCTCAAATTGGGGAGGTCTCGAGTTCTCAAATTGGGGAGAAAACGTTGCCCTATTAGTGGTTTCAGTTTATATAAGTTTAATATTTATAATTATTTGTTTATTATTTCGAATTTTAGAATATTTTTAAGAGATGTCATCCCAGGTTTGGAAGTATTTTAAAATTGACGCTGCCGATAATCGGTTTGCCAAATGCAATATCTGCAGTAAATTAATTTCGAGAGGAGGTGGAAGTAAGAGTACTTCAAATTTAATGAAACATTTTAAAACGCATTCTAAAAGTAGGCCGAATGCTCCTACTAATAGAGAGCCAGCCAAAACTCTGAATATACCCAGTGGATCCACTTTAAGCAATTATTTTAGTAAAAATACAAATTTAGGCCGTAAAACTTCCAGCCCAGATATGGCCTTAAATGTAGAAGGAATAAGTGATGATAATTTAAGCCTAAGTGTTGATGTTTCGGATACAGATGATCCAAACCCTCTGATGACTTCTCCAAATTTATCTGCTGTGTCACCAGCATCAACAACAGACCTAGGTGATAGTTCTGAGATTCACACCATTCGTGTCAGTTTTTTTATTTTTCTGTCGTGTTTTGTCTGTATGTTATGTATTTGTTTTTTTGTCCATTCATTTGTGTGATGTATTAGTTCAGTCATGTAATTGACACCAATCAAAACAGATATAATTCCCTCGCACAAATTCTACCCACGTACAGTAAACCTCATGAACGTCACACTCACAAAAAACGAACAAACACTCCTTGATAAAGGCCTAAAACATAACATACATTACAAACATAACAACCCAACACTAACAAAGCTCATAATTGACACAGAAACAAATATACAAAACACAGCACCAGAACATCAAGACACATTAAGACATAATATAAACAACACAATAGGAGTACATAAGACACCAGACAACAACAACCACAACTCAGAAATACACACAGCCATCAAACTGAGGGAAAAGGCACACAAACACAACATCACATTTGTAAAAGCTGACAAAGGCAACACGACTGTAATTATCCCCACAGACAACCTACACAAAAAAGTACAAGACTTCATAGAACAGAACAACATCACAGAACTAAAACACGACCCCACCGACAGATACCAAAACTCAGTAAAACAAATAGTCAACAAAGCCAAACACATTATGACACATAAACAAAAGCCCTACATGAAACAAATCCGACCATCAGCACCTACACTCCAAGCGCTTCCCAAAATCCATAAAGAAGACATTCCGATCCGCCCCATTATCAACTACCGTAATGCCCCTGCACACAAACTGGCAAAATATCTAGACAAAATTATTAGACAACACACACAAATAGACAACAACATTGCAGTAAAAAACAACACTGACCTAGTAACAAAAATAAAAGACATACACATCCCCCATAACGCCACATTAGCCTCCTTTGACATTAAAAACCTGTACACAAACATCCCCATCTCTGAAACAATCACCATCCTACAAAACAAACTCAAACAGAACAACACACCAAACGAACTTATCAATGAAATAACAGAAACTCTGAACATTATCACAAAACAAAACTACTTTACTTATAACAATAAATACTACACACAGAACGATGGCCTACCCATGGGCTCCCCCATATCCAGCATTCTAGCAGAAGTCTTCCTCCAACACTTAGAAAAAACAAAAATACTCACAAACAATGACAGACACTCACATAAAATACTATATTGGCACAGATACGTTGATGACATTCTAATACTATACAGGGGAAACAAAAGACAATGTGAACAGTTACTAACGCACATAAACAAAATACATAAAAACATAACCTTCACTGCCGAATATGAACACAACAATACCATAAACTTCTTAGACCTCTCCATCACAAAACTAGAACACAGGCACAAATTCAGTATATACAGAAAACCAACTACAACTGACACACTAATACACAACACCTCAAATCACCCAATACAACACAAACTAGCTGCTTTTAGAACCATGATACATAGACTTAACAACATCCCCTTAGATGAAATAGACTACAAAGACGAACTAAACACGATAAAATATCTAGCAGAATCTAACGGTTATGACAGAACAATAGTCAGTAAACTCCTACACAAAACAAACAACAGACAAAGACAGAAAACAACAAATTCATAACACTAACATACATCAACAAACAAACAGAAAAAATTGCCCACAAATTCAAAAAAGCAGGATACAGAATCGCTTACAAAACTACTAACAAAACAGAACACACACTATCAAAACGCATGCCCAAAGCACAAAACAAATTCGATCTACCCGGTGTATATAAACTAAATTGTTCAAATTGCAATAAATTCTACATAGGCCAGACAGGACGTAGCTTCAAACAGAGATACATTGAACACACAAAAGCACTCCACACCACTACAGAATCTACCTTCGCAAACCACCTCATTGAAGCAAACCACACATATAAAAACATCGACAATAACATGAACATACTACACGTACACACAAAAGGCCGAAAACTAGACACTCTAGAACAATTAGAAATATACAAACACACAAAAACAAATAAAAACGACATCCTAAACGAACAGACACAATTCAAATCGCACGCATTATTCGAACACATCTCACCACACACACACAGCTTTGATCTTTCGAAACACTATCTCGTTGCCAACAACAAGATGAACAGCGCTACTAACGACAGCCTCTGATGAAGCCTTCTATAGGTGAAAGCCGGTTTAGGCTGTAAGGTAAAACTTTACGTTTTTACTTATAAAAAACTTAGTGTTCCGAGTCGTCAATATTATAGTGATATTTAGTTAAGTAACGGACACGTCATGGACAACGAAATCCAAGAATTATTTATTATAATTATAAAATTATTATTATAATTATAAATTTATTATTATTATTCATATTACATTATTATTATATTATTATTATTTCATCATTCATTTTTCATTACCTCTCTACTCTGAATATTTTCTACCTACCTGACTACCTAACCTTTCACCTTCTAATCATTGTTTAGTCTGGGTGACTCCTGTATCCACTATACTTTGATTTATTATAATCTTACTCACCTTTCTTCTAACTAACAATCAAATTTACCTATCATGACACCAATATCTCAATTATAAACACCTTTACTAATTTCATTCCGACGATAAATCCTATAGCACCGCGCGTCTTTGTACAGAGATGGGTGTTCCCTAACTGGCTATATACATTCATAATATTTTGCCCTTCCAAAAAATTCGGCAAACACTCCCTTAAACTACGCTATTACCTGCCACAATGCTATACGTTGGCTACTCCTTATCACCTCACCCCCACTACAAAATATCATCAACAACAAATATATGTTTAACCTTGACTTTACTCACCTCTACAAATAATCACTAACTACTGTGTCCCTAAATATCTAATACTCTCTTTGTATTATTTTCTTTAAAAATTCTTAACTATCTAACTCCATTTACTTTAATTAAACTCACCTGCCTTTATCTATACCCAGGCTCTATCCCTGTTTAAACACTCTACCTTACTATACTCATTGACAATTGTCTTATAAAATTCATCTCTCACCTACTCATAACAGTACATCTCACTTTTCAAATATATATTCTTACTTAAACATTTATTATTATTCATAAGGAATTACCTTCATTACAAATTAATTAATTATTTAACATCATTAGAAACTTTTATGACAATTAATAATTTACAACTTCTGTTAGCATAACTTCCTTTTGTACCATTTTAATTCAGTAATAAAAAATAATTACTCTTTAATTATTATTCAATTATTTTAAAAAATTTTACTTGTTTAGGTAAACAAAACATGTTAATTATTAAAACATAATAACTGGTGTATACAAAATATACCTGTAATACAACCTCAAAAATACATAAATACATTCATATATAAAACATATGAAACAATGAAAAATATACACTCCAAACACATTATTTTGTTATTTATCAAACTCAGTCCATATGCAGTCCAATTCAATACCACTTTTCACATATATTTAATGTTCATTACACAATTGAAACACTCTATCCTCCATCGTTGAATAACATCCTAATCTTATGTCTATTTATCTTATTTATTAATGAAAAGATTTTATGATTAGAAACATTATATTCATATTCATATATCAAACAATTATCAAACAAATATATCAAGTCACGATCGAGTAGGGTTCTGTCTATATCAGTAAGATCATATGTTATAATCTTGTTATTCATCTTGTAATTATCATCATAATTTTCTACCACAGGTAAGTACTTGATACTATTATTATCATCACCTATTATTATTTCAATTTTACTGTTACTACAAGGTAAGTATTCATTATTTTCCTCCACCATATCTACCCCTAACCTTTCTACCAATTCTCTGTACTTTCTACTTACTGTAAAAATTTCTATTACTTTCTTTTTCTCACTATACCTCTCTACACTTTCTCTCTCAATATATTTCTCTCCATAACACCAAGTTACACTCTCTCTCTCCAAATATGCAGGGGTCCCTAGCTCGAAATTACTGCACCACCTATGAGGTACACAAAAACACCAAGGAACTTTATTTGTAGACCTATCGTCTCCCAAATATAAATTTAAGGAACTCTTGTCCTTGTAAAAAATACGTGAAGACTTTTCTTCACCCCCTAACACAACATCAAAAGAAAATTCTAACCCCTGCACCCCTTGTACAAAAATACTTTCTCCAAACTCTCTTTCTGACTCAATATACTCAAACACCTCATTATCATTCATATTACTTTCATCATTTTCTAATATCATATTCTTACTACCTGTAAATTCATTATTCACATTGTCACTGTTATTCACTTTATTAATCAGTACTTCGTTTTTCGTACTATGTTCACTACTATTCGCCTTCTGTTTTTCTAGTTGGATTAAACTCTCATCCAATTTTTTAATCACTTTATCGCACTGCTTAATAAGATTATCATTACGAATTTTAATTTAATTCTTTAATTCATTAAATTTGATATCAAAACTATTTCTGATTTCATTTTTCTGCTCATTAAATTGCTTATCAAAATTATCAAATTTGTCATTTAGATTAGTAAATTTTTCATCAAATTTTACACACTGTTCATCAAATTTATTTAATAACAGCTGCATCAAAACAGCAGTACCATCTGGTTTACTTTCTGAACTAGTTGAAACGGATGTAGCGACTTTCTCTGTCTCTACAGATACAACAGATACGGGCGTATTTGCCTCGTCAGTCTGACTAGTTTGAGTTGGTTGAATATCCATCTCACTAGTCAAATCTACCTCACCTGTACTGATTTCTAATGTAATATTGTCATTAGTACTCATATTTACTATTTTATGTTGCTAAAACATATATGTTTATAAACTAAAAAATTTAACCTTACCTTGCGCATGTGTTACGTACTTTCGCACTCTTACCCTAGGTAGTTATTTCACATTCAGGTAAGTATACTCCACATAAAATTAGGTTTTATGTCGAGTCCCTGTTCGGGCGCCATTTGTAACTAATGTCCCTGTTATTACGGGCGCAATTTGTAACTAATGTCTTTTATTGTTTTATTAGTTACAATAATCTTGTGTGTACTAGTAAATTAATTTCAATTTTGAAACCGGACGCCATGTTGTCAGATTGGGCAACATCATACAAATTTACATTTAGGGCCATAATTCGTGTAACACGAACCCGATTTGTGAAACATACTACCTGAAATAATTGTACTCAAGATAACATATACAAGTTACTTTTTATTTTTTTAAATTGAATCTAAATACATACTGGAAATTGACTCGAATATGTACCCCACATATTACGCCATGGGCGTTAGCAAAACAATTTTAACCCTCCAAAATAAACATTAAATATGAGACATTGAATATGCAATTATGTAACATTAAACAAATACATTTATATACCTCGCACAACCCAGCACTCAGAGAATTTAAAGCACTCTCTCTCTCTCACGCTCTGGTACAATTGATTGATTTATTTGAGCTCATTTTAAAATTTTAAATAAATTTTAGTTTCATTTTAACATTGAGTGACTTTTGAGTTGGTCATTATTTTGAATTATGTTTTTTTATTTATGTGAAAATAAAAATGATGTTGGAACGTTCTCACCCAAATTTTTGTACAGGTCTCACCACACTTCTAGGGTCGTCCGTTTCGTGCACAAACTGTAGATTTTACATCGTTTTAAGGCCCACACCGTCGTGTCTGCCCACGAAAACGCCTTGGACAGATTCTATACGCACAACTTACTTAACGACCCATCGGCCGATGACACCTGTCCAAGTTCTTTACCGCTCCAACATTTCCGATATTTTATTTAGTTAATTTACCACTTTTAGTGGTGTAAAAGTTAAAATTCACTCTCGGTGAACTGTTTGCCGGCCGGCTGCGTTCACGCTCTAGTAGAAAATGACCCAGATTCTTTGTTTCATATTGCGTAGGTGGGGCGAAAACTACATCATCAAGCTATTGTCCATCTGTTTACAGCATCGACTTGTTTACGGAAAAACATTCCTCACCGCTGACGTCAACAGGGCTCGTCTCGTTATCTCGGTATGCGACATATGTTTTTTGCTGTGTTTCTTGTTTTTTGCGATGAAAACAGTTAGAATCCTGTCAATTCACTTTTGCGTTTACAAAATATTTATATAGTTCACTCACTGAAACTTTACAGGGATTATTAAAGGTTTAATTAATTATGACCAAATTGTTAAAAAATGAAGGAATACAATACTTATGGTCTTTTATACCATGTTTTTGTTAATTTAATATTGTACCAGAATTGTACCATCACACAGTGAGAACATCATTCGGACAATCAGTGTAGCAGGAGGTCGACCAGAGCAGCCAATCAAGTAACCGTAAATTATATAACTTTTATCATCTTGAAAATTATAATTATAAAGAGATCTCTATAAATGGGTTGGTAATTAAACTGAATAAATGCGTGGATGAGCAAATGGTGGGTGGCCTTTATGTATATAATCTGTATAGTGGTTAAGACATAATGAATTAATTCCTGTAGTTTATAAAGTCATAAGCCAGACTTTAGGTAAAATCAAAATTCAAGTCAACCAATTGTTATTCAATTACGTTAAAGAAATGTATCAGTGATAGAGCCAAACAGAAAATTTTTTATATAAAGAGATTAAAAACAAAATGAGAGTGAACAAATGTTAAATATAAAGGGAGAGATTGAAACAGTTTATGAGAGAGTAATTATTATCAAGTAAACCTAAATCACGTTTATAGGCCTAGAGTTCGTGTGAGGGACCCAGGACCGCATAAAGGTAAGAGTATAAAGAGTACTTTATTTTATTAATAAATGGTTTATTGATTTTAATATAATTAGAGCATAACAATACATATTGCTATTATAATTATAATAGTCATCATTATTACTTTTTTCCATTGTATCAATACTATTGATAATACAAATATCATTGCATACTATCAATTCAAAATTCCTGTCGACATTGGGTATAGTAATTTCTCCTTTTATATTTTCCGTTAAAGTCAGGTAAGTTATATTATCAACATTATCATCAACTACTGCTGCATCAGTTTCAACACAAGGTAAGATTTGAATATAATTATTCACTCTTTCTATACCTAACCTTTCTACTAACTCTTTATAACTCCTATCAACCTTAAATAACTTTATCTCCCTATTAGCACACAACTCTCTTTCAAAATATCTCCCATCACAATGCCATTTCTCATTTTCTCTACCATCCCACACAGAGGGTACTGAATCATCACAAAAAATCAGGGAACAATTTGAAGACCTCATGTCTTCTAATAATAAGGGACCCTTGCCCTTCAACAACAACATTTGTAAACACCTTGGTTCACAATAAACCTGTGGAAAATTTACCCTCTGCAACCCCTCTACCTGTAAACTCTCTTCATACTCTCTCTCTCTAACTGATTAACACTCACTAACATTTCATTATTACACTCTACTCCAACTAAAACTTCATCATCACTCTCAATATTCACAACCTTATTCTCTAACACCACATTTTTAATTATATCATTGTTATCACTTGTTAACTCATTATTAGAATCATCATTATTACTCACCTTGTCTACCGTCACCTGTTTTGCATTTAAACTGACACCATTACTATTAACACATATATCTCCGTTATTTTCATTTATTTTGCACTTACCTATATCTGTTCTCCACTCTCCCGTTTTCTCAATATTTCGTTCTAATTTGTTACAGTTATACATGGTTCAACGAGTGTTTGCAGAAAATGTTGGCCTATTACGACACTGGCGAATGGTAGAGGCCGGTTCACAGGTGGACGTGCGGGGGGCGCACGGGCTACCGAGCATCTAATAAATTGATGTTTTGTGATCGGTGGACGTTAGTATTAATAAGCCTCCGAGGGAAACGTCAACCCCTCCACCTTGTCGGAGGTCACTCTTTTTATGCTAGGGGAAAGAGGCTTCCACAGGCCTAGATCACATAAACCTGTGGTACAGAGAACCCCGGACTAAAATTATAACATAGGCAGGCCCATTTGCTATCACAATACTAAAATCTACAATGAAATTAATTATAAAATAAGCCTATTTGCTATGATAATACTAACATGCCATTTACTACATATAACGCTATATTTTATAATTACTGTTATATTTTCTTTGCTTTTCATCCCTCTCTTCATTCTGTCTTATCATTTCTTCATTATGCTTTCTTTGTTCTTCCTCTTGTTGTCTTATTAGTGTCATCAACATTTGAAAATTTGCTTCAGATGACTGCGACTGTGATTGCGGTCCCCCGGCCCTAGTTCCTGCACCGGTTGTGGAGCTTTCTTCATTCATTGCGTTTCCGTCCTCAGGCTGCTCATAGCCCATCTGGTTATTGACATCAAACTCATTTGAATTCTCTCCACTAGATGCCATTTTAGCTTGACTTCGGGGTATCATTCAGAGACTTAGAGACCGATATACGACAACAATAATATAGCTTAAGCTACTTACATGTACTTATTTTAAACTTATTGCTAGCCACTGTCTGTCACTGCCCTAGCTTACTATTTTATCAAGCCCCACGTTGGGCGCCAATTTAACATTATTTTTTTTGTTATGATCTATTTAATGCCCCACGTTGGGCGCCAATTTAACATTAAATGTATATGTTTATTCTCTTTATCTCAGGGTTAAAAATAATAAATGCTCATTTCTACTGATAACTCTTAAATTTATTCACATTAGTTTGCTATTACTTGTAAATATTAAGATAGCACAAAATTCTACGTACTCATTAGTACTTGTAAATATATAAAATTAACACATTACCAAAATTTAATACTCATGGCTGAATCGTAAATATCAAACAATAATACATTAATAAAATTGAATACTCATTAAATTGTAACTATCAAATACTCATTAAATTGTAAATATCAAAATAATACATTAATAAAATTAGTTATCCAAACTCAATCTAATGGTTGCATATTAATGATCATTCATCAATTGCGTTTAGTACTTAAGTAACTTATAATGTTTAGCTTCATCTTATAAATTCTTAATATGAATATCTCTTAAGTTGTTACTATATTTTGTAATTACGGATTCATTTAGAACTTGGAAATAAACATTACTCCAAACTGATAAACAATGATAATTTTACTTCTACACAAACTTTAGAATCGATTTCTTTAATTCCTTTGCGATTACTTTATTGAATTTTTATTGTGTGTGGATTCTTTGAGATGACAGACAGTGGATCTAAATTAATTAAGACATGTTTTACTATACTTGGTATTCGAATATCCAATCACTCGGTGGTTGCGGTGATGTTGATGATGGTCTCATGTCGCTCGTTCCAGAATCGTGCAGATAACTCCTCCAGATGATAGATGGCACTGGATGAATTCCACGATGTCACTCACAGACACTTCACTCACCACCTCCACGCATTCGGATTATAATTTATGAATAAAAGTTAGCATTCTTTGTTGTACATCGACATCGTAAATTATTTCAAATCTGAATTAATATCACGCACCTTTGTTGCGGTATGTCTGGTTATTAAGTGTTCATGAATGTAGTTTGTGTTGTTAATCGTTCTTAAAAGTTATTGTTGTAAGTGTTCTTATACAATGAAATTACATTATTGTCTGGTTACTATCTGTTTCAGTTAATGTTCACTGGTAGGCTAATAGTGTGACTCTACTTCATAGTTCGTTCGCTTGTAATGACTGTATTAATTTTTGTTATAAGTTCCAAAACTACCTTCTCACACTGTGTATCAAATTATTCTAAGTTCGATAAAATGCTAATTTCTCCCGTCACCGACTTCACTCCGATCGCGTCTGAAATTTTGTTAGAACTCCTTGAGCGCGTTCCTGTCTCCTTCCTATATTTTCCTTACCAAATCTCCCACCAGACTCCTGATTCCAACGACGCCGTGTCCTTATTGGTTTCATATTTTTCCCTCCAAGTCCAAATACCACCTATTTTTTCAAAGGCGTTCTCTGATAGGGCTTCTGGTTCCCCACCAGATTCTTCCCTTGCTTCATATTTTGAGGTCGTTGTCATTTCCAGACAACGCAGCAATAAATTGTATCTGTCGTTTTTTCTAAAGTCTTCAGTGACAACTCTGAGTTTCTCTTCCATTTCATTGTTTCTCAACTTCGTCGCTCTGCCGTTATTATCTATTGTTGTTCAAGGGCCTCGCCTACCCTTCTTTGAAAGTTGGTTTTTTCTTTTAGTTGCCAGGCAACACCCCATCCTTGAGTTTGGACGTACTCTCTGCGCTTTCGTTTCCAAGTAAGGTCAAAACCCTGTCATCGACCGCTGGAGTCCTTCAAATCAATCCACCCTTCGTCGCTTTCTCCTGACAGCTGGCGTACACATGTATGCTTGACCATTGTTAAGCCTTTTCTCCTTTAATGGCTCTGTACACATTGTATGTAGTTTTCTATGGAATCAATGTGTTTTCACAAAAAACTGGTGTTCTACGTACCGGGAGCAGTGAACTCTGTTCACAGGGTAGGCGTTGCAGCTGCCTACAAAATTTATGACCTGTCCGTCACTACAGCGTGCTTGCTCGTTCCCCTTTTGTCCCTTACAAAATATGTTTTCCACACATACACCCTTCGTTATTGCTTTCAGCGACATTCCTTACTGCTGATTATAAAATAAAACTTTTCAAAATTTTTTGTGTTATATACAATATTTACATCAGCCTATCTACTACAGTATGTACGTACATTGGGCTATTTACAACAATGGAAACTACGTTTATTCCAATTCCATAGCTAAGTCGGAGTCACTGCTACTGTCATCATTACCAACATTTATAATCAAAGGGCCACTCTCCTCCATTTCTTCTATTAAGTTGTCCAATTCCCACAGTTTCGCCTCTTCTTTCTTTACGTGCTCTATACACTTCTTCCAGTCTTCTTCAGTTACTTTTTCCACCCCTTCTTCCAACAGCCGTTTTACATCTGCAAGCTTACATGTTGTGTTGTTAGCCGTAACATGATTTTTCACTTGAGCCCAGATCAACTCGATGGGATTTAACTCACAGTGATAGGGGGTAATCTCAATACTGTCTTGTTTTCCTTCTTGGCCATCTCATCAATAACATATTTGTCGTAATTTCCTTTTTCTTGTTCTACTATATAAAGAAGTTCTTTCTTTAGATAACTACTATCAGCATTAAAACCTTTTTGTTTTAACCAATTTGCTATTTCATTTTTTTTCCACGACATGTTCGGAATTTTTTCACACTTTACTGAATGATATGGTGCGTTATCTAACACCACAACAGTTATCTTCCAGGGAAGGTAGGAGTTCTCGAAAAATACATTCCTGGTCATTTCTTCGTGATAGTCAGCAGTAGACTTTGATTGGAACACCATTAATCCATCTTTCAAAAAGCCCTCTTCACAGCCCATATGCACAACTATCAGGCGGCTCCCTTTCCCCTTCGGACTTTGTAGTCCTGTCGACAGACCTTTCAAAAACGCATCTTTCGGCGACTTAATAGTTTTATCTTGCCAAACCTTATTTTTGACATGGCCTGCATTTACCCAAGTTTCGTCTTGATAGTAAATTTTACGGCCTTCTTCACGAAACTGTTTAATTTTGCGTAGGTAATTCCGTCGCCATACAACTATATCATCCCTGTCACAGATAAACATGTTACGTCTTCTTTCATGAAATTTAAAATTCAATGATTTTAACAGTTTATATAGCGTAGACCGTTTGAAATCCGGTAAGTCTTTATCGTTGTTAACTGCACTCAAAATTTTATTTATTGTCGGTTGTTCATTTTTGAAAAAAATTCGTGAACTTTTCTCCTAATAGCACATTTTGTAAATTCGTCCAATTTATCTACTGCTGCTACTCTAGATTTTTTATTTTTTGGTGAACTCAAGCCTAACGTTTTGTTTTTCAAATATACATTAATAACACTATAAACACTCCGCATGCTAACACCGGTTATTTCAGCAACTTTTTCCTTGGCCTTGTCCTTTTTTATGGTAGGATTCTCTGTACTTAAATGTTTAAAATTATTCACTATACACAATCTCTTAGCACTATGTATAACTTTGCCACGTTTGTTCCTTGCTATTGGGGAAAGAGTCTCCATATTGTACAGTTTTAGTCCAAGCTATTAATAATAACTAAACAGACCCAAATGACATGTTATTCAACGGTGAAAACAAGGAAGGAACTGAACTCAGTAGATTACACACAGTACCTACAGAACGTGACGAACAGGAAATATGAGTTGGCAGACTGCTGTGAAACGGGCGTTGGAATGTTACCGATAACAATAGAATCCGACCCTCGTCAATGTCATTCGCTTGAAATATTTTCTGCAAACACTCGGTGAACAAATTATAGTTTCAAATATCTCATTCATATTTTCCAAATGCTTATTTATTTCATTAATATCGTTTTTTAATTCATTATTTTGCTTTTTTAATTCATTGAAATTCCCTTCACATTTTAATTTTTGTTCATGTATTTCGCTTTTTAACTCATGGAATTTAACATTCTGTTCATTGAATCTAGCGACAAAACTACTCTTTTGTTCATCAAATTGACAATTTATTCTATCGAACTTTTCATCATTAGCATCAAAACGACTCTTTATTTCATTAAATTTAGTGTCCAAACGATCATTTAATGCATCAAATTTCTTATTATTATCACTAGACATCAGTTTAATCTCCCCCATTATCTCACGCAACCAATCTCTCGTTTTGTCATCATTTTTATTACTTTCCCTAGTTAATTTTGGGGTTATTTGAATCCCCGAATCATCTGTGACGTTTAATTAGTCTGTAATACTTAATTCTTTTATTTTATTTTCTTGACCCACATTCGGAGTTGAATGAACTCCCAGGTCACTCATGACAGCTGATTCATTAAAATTAATTATTTCATTTATATCATTTTCGTTATTTCCTGCCGTTTTTTAAATTATGAAATTATCATCTAGTTTAACCATCCTTATTTTACATTCATTAAGTATTATTCACAAGTATAGGTATTACTTATGTATAACCTACTCTAACATGACATCGTTTTTCGTAATTTTTTACGCACTCTGCCTTAACCACTAAATCACTTATTCACGAGTAGACATGGTCTGTACAAACTGTGCCTGTTTGGTCGCGCCATTGAGAACCTACAGATTTATTAGAAAATAATATTTAATAAATAATATACATACACAAGTCCCTTACCTTTTATCGGGTCTCAGAGTCTTCATGTGACCTATAACATGTAACCTATAAGTGATTTAGGGTTACTTTGTAATAATTACTCTCATAGCATGTTTAACTATCTCAGTTTTATTTAACATTTCTTTGTATACTCTTTTTCATTTTTTTTAATTTCTTTACTGATTCTTACGTAACAAAAAAAAACTAATATATTTACTTATTATAATTAAATGAAATATTTCTCTTATTTTATATGACAACCCAGTATTTGCTCACTCTCACTTTCACACATTTTACCCCCTTTTTTCAATTAAGAGATCTCTTCATTTTTTATTACTTTTATTTTGAGTTATTTTAATAGCAATTGTTGATTTATAGAATTTTTTACTTTCCTGTGGTCGCCTCAGGCACGTGTCGAACTCAGTCCAGGTTTTTGTTCACATTTGTTCCAAAATATGTTTTCACTGATTCTAATTTTTCTCACTGTTCGTAGTTTACACTGTACTACATTTTAATTGTAGTTTGCACTCCTTCTTACTACTTTTTACAATATTTAATACATATTTTTAAAATTTTAATAAAGATTGGCTCGCAAACCTTTATACTGAACCGCACGGTTCTATCGCTGTAGTCAGACAGACGCTGTTCTCTGCGCACACAGCGCTAAGGAATTTATTCGAACGTGCCATTTTTGTGGGAACGTTGGCCGACGGTGTGCGCTCTTGTGTGTGAAATCGCACCCTAGTTGCTAACTTCACATTCCTGTGCCGGGCCGCGACAGTCTCGACGCTATAGTTGGTTCACAACATATACTTGGGTGGAATAATATTGAAAAGATTTAATGTACAAATCCCGATCGGTTTGTACCGTTACAACATGGGAACCACATCTAACGAATCTAATAACCAGAGCTAAAGAAACTGCATCTTTTGATTCTTTGTAAGATTCCTCAGAAAAATATAAAATGTATTGACATCGTGAGGGGAAGAGTTGGGGTACTATTTCCCATTCTCTTAGCCCAGGATCCCGTGGTCACCAGTCCACGTACTCGCCCTGTATGATTAAACAAAAGAGAGATGAATTAAGATGGGTGTGCCCCTGGGGAATATCGCAGCACTATACAGCCATAGTGACAGCAGGTTCCATGGTGCTGATCATAATATGAGAATGCTGTGTTAAAGTGAGAATTACAGCAAAGTGTTACGTATTGTTGTCGCTTAGTGATAAGGTAAAAGTTATCAAAGGTAACAGTAAATACAAGCTCTCTATGTGTGAAATTATGACAGGTTTTAATAGAGGAAAGACTCGGCTTTATAAGTTGTAAATGTAGTTACAATATTTCATCTGTATTTTATTTGGGTAGTTATTTTATGGATGTCCCAGGTGTTCTTCATTTGTCACCAAATTTGTGTAAATTCTTAAAGATGGTAAGTATGATTTAAACCTTGCATAAAATGCAGACAAAACAGGCCTTTTTTGGGGAATTTCCTACCATCTGAAACGTTGGCGTCTAAATGTGAACATTGAGCACAAGGGTATAAAGTGTGTAAATATCAGGTCACTCTGATGGTGTGTGGTGATGCCAGCAGAAAACAAAATCGCAATGTTCCTAATTAATAAGTCGAGAAAATCTCGGTGTTTCATAAATGCAAAAAATCCCTTTAATTTACAAAAATCTGAAAAGTGTGAATGAATACCAAAGTGTTTGCCAATTGGTATGAAACACCTTTATATGAAGTGAAGAAATTTTGCAACATTGTTGGCAAAGAAAAAGGAAAAGTGTATTAGTAGGTAATGCACTGGAACATCCTTCCACAGAACTATTGGAGCAAGAAAATGGTTTATTCACTGTTGAATTCTTGCCACCTAACATAATGCCCTTCCTTCAGCCAGTGGTTCAAAGTATTATTGCAACTGTAAAGAAACTTTACAGAAAGCGCTTTTTACATAGACTTCTGTCAACTCAGAACGTTGATAACTGAGTTGGAAATTAAATTGGAAAGATTGTTGCAATATCATTGTGGACACTTGGATGCAGTTGAGACTTCCAACTTAAAACGAGCTTGGAATAAATTGTTGAAGGAGGAAAAAAGAAGAAAAACAAAATGTCAAAGTGGGGTGTAACTGGTACACAAGAAGTGTAAGCAAGAATGTAGTGACATTTCAAAGTTGCTGGTTGCTCTGAATGAGCGTGACGATAATGACATCATTGAGTGGTCAAATAGTGATGCCAATGGTGATGGTTTTCAAATGATGAATCTAACATACTGGACCAGACCACGGACCATCTCATGCAGAAGCCTTTGAAGCCTTGAGGTAGCACTTAAATGGTTTGAAAGACAAAAGGAATCTGATGGCATCAAATTTTCGCAGCCCAAGACAATTCAAGATTTAGCAGTAAAAAAAACTATGGGAATTCTTTATGCCAAACAATTGTAAATTTTTGTACAATTCCAAATATATAATGACACGTGCAGGTACTGTAAAAACATATTTTTTACATATATTTTTTGTGATGTGTATGTTCTATAAATAATTATGCAAGTAGTTTACAGCATAGCGTTTTTTCATTTCTCTGGGACTGTTCTTGGTCCCAATTGATGTGGATAAGGGAGTTTCCATTGTGTTAGCATTACATCTCCATAATGTTTATATCTGGATTGGTTCTCAAATAAAATTGCATCAGACATAATCTGATGTCTATTACTAAACAAAGTTATCAAATTTTATACGCACATTTAACAAACCAATGATCTGGTAATCTGAATTTGTTACTTCTGTGTCCCTTTAAAAGCAGGATATAATATTTTTATATTCTGCTGCTTTTGAACACTGCAGATTTTTAATGAGCATAATCATCCGTTCACAAAACTACACAATAAATTCTTATAATACTTTTACAAATTTTGTATTAATCCTTTCAGTACTGTTGATAAGTCACTGACAATTGGTGGCCACCATGCTTGTGAGAAGATAACATGTAACAGAATTTGTCCGTTAATATGTAACTCTACTGGTGCATTATTTGTTCAATGTTTTGAACAATCTGGTGGCCAGTTTTGGCTCAAAAATGTATTGATAGTATATTAATATTGGTATTTTCACATTTATGAAAGGGAAATTTTTTAACAGCTGTAACTAACTCTAAGCAATGTGTGAAGTTACATAAACAGTGTGCTTGTTTGTTAGTATTGCAACTACTTGCAAGTGCTGTTGGGTTTATTTATTAAATATTTTAGTGTTGTTACTGTAAAAATGGAAGAGTTACCAGACCTGAGTTGTGAAATCAATATGAATTCTGTAATTTGTTATTTTGAATATTGTCAGTGAAATTGAAGTCAAAAATTGGTTGTTGAGTTATCTTGAAGATATTGCAGTACTTGATTGTTTATTGTTGTTCCATTCGTAAATAAAGGATTTCAGTAGAAAAATGAACCACATAACATATTATGTTTGTAGCCAAACACTCAAGGCATTGAATTGGCTTATTTTACATAAGCCCAGCTCCTCTGCTGTCGTTATCGTATAATTTTTACTTGATTCGCCATCATTGAATACACTGTCTGCTTTGACAATTTCATACAATATTCTGTAACTCGGTTTCAGTACAGCTTCATTTTCGTGATCATCATTCTCAAAAATACTCAGTTGATTGTACAAACTAATTTAATTTATTAAATTCATCCTCATGAACCTTCCTAGTTAATTTATAACAATTTCTTGCTTACTTCATTTTATAGTGAGAAGAAATACTATACTTTTTAAGTGTAGCTTCAAGCTCATTGGAGATAATACATTGACCTTTTTCAGTAAAAATAATGGAAACTCCATTTTTCCACTGAAAATACAATGCTCAATGTCCGTGTTTTATTTCTTATGTAACAGCATTTTAGTCTAACAATACTTGTTCAACAACTACAGTTTCAGCAGTACTTCACAGTCAAACAGGTTCATGGATTTACCCAAATCTAAACAAAACCTGTGAAGAATTTAAGTGATTTCTAGGCATCTGTATTTGTATAGTTGGTTATATACAAAAGGCATGAAATGCACTGCTTTAAAACCATGTCTTTGTGCTTTACATTTCTTACTAAATCAGTCGGTGGGCCATATGGGCTCCAAGGTAAGTAGGTAGCCGCCAACTCTGGTGTAAGGGAAAGATATGGGCATACATACTCCTGGTGACCCAACCCAAATTGTTTTACAGTTGGTTGGTTGCCCTTTCATGGTAGTTTTGCAAACTTATATGCTTAGTTATCGAGTATAAAAAACGCATTTATCTGTGCAATATATTAATGACACCACATTGTGAAATTGGAAATAAAGATTATTATTACATATTAAAACTTTTTATTAAACAAAGAGATTCCATGGTCAGCATATTTTATGTGTAAATTGTATAACATAGGTAAATCTCATTTAAAATACTGAGTGTTAGCAAAGAGCAAACATTTAGCAACTCTTTCAACACACATGGCATATAATATATTGGGCAGTGATCACTGTTGTTATATATTATTTTTAATGTATCCACAAATCAAATGACAATGACTAATTAATTCTTAGTAAAACCATAGTAAGTCTTATTTATTTGTGTCTACACTTTTAATGTTATTTTATGTGTGTGCAGTGCTGTCTGCAGAGTTTCGTACAGAATTGTTCATCCCATGTTTGCCTGCACTAGTGAGAATCTGTGAAGCATTTCCACTACTTGTCGATGATGTTGTAGCGCTCCTTGTTCACTTAGGACGTGTCTGCTTATCATTTGCTTGTGCCGAGGGGAACAGACCAGCAAAATTAACTTGTTTTTCTAAAATATGTTATGACCCGCTGGGTGATATCACTACACAAAATGACTACCTAGTTGGTGAAATTCATAGAGTGTTTGAAAATATTATGAAGCATGCAGTTCTTAAAACTAAAATGTACTATAGGGAATGTAATACAACAAAAATATAGTACATATTAAATTATTTACATATACTATATGAGTAAACAAACCACCTCAGTATTGTCATAATTTTTGTAAGACGATAATTATTCTTTATAAATTTTGTGACTAAGATTGCTTCTGAGTGTCTTGATCACTTCAGGCTTTGATACTAAAGCATTCTCCAACCCACGTATTAGTGCTTCCTCCTGTAACAAAAATCCTGTTGACACTAAAGATTGTGGAATCTGTTTGGGAAATATGTTTTTAGATATTACAAGTGTTTGCTTATTTAAGAATAACTTAGGCTTATGGCCTCACAGGTAATTCAGGTAAACTGAAATTGAGAATCGTCATCAGAGAACAATAATCTCTTTAGCAGAGCTCACTATGAACAAACGAGGAAGCAAACTCCTGTTATATCCAGTAAAGGGTAGTGTGCATACTGCAGGCCATTTTTTTCCTCTGAAAATTTGATTACTGGAAAGCCCTTTTCCCAGACCTTAGACTTTGTACAGAATCGGGTTATGTGGCTAACAACAGGAACTGTTGAATTCACACCCATTATAGGTTTACAAATTATTATTGCAAAAAACTTTCCACTCAGAAAAGAGAAATGTAGACTTCCATTAATAAATGTGGAAACCATGCCTACCCTCAAACACGTAGTGTGTGTAAGTTCTGATAGAAACTGAAAACACAAAGAAAAATACCTCATACACTATGTAGACAAACTAAAAGAGCACTCTATTCTATACTCCACATAAGGAAATATTGTTAATGGAATAAACAATATTATTTATATTCCTTATGGGGACATAAGGAAACCATAGTCAACAAAAATAGTTAACAGATATAGAAATAACAAAGGCAACCTGTGGAAATCGGTGCAGTCTGGGATAAATTGAATTCGTAAAAGAGATGAGAAAGTATAAACGTTACTGTATTGTTACAACGGTCGTATAGATTGTCATGGGTATGGTGGAAACAATAACATATGATGTCACTAATTACCTAGTTTAATTAGACAAACAACAATTAAAAATCAACAGACGACACTCTTATACAATAATAATTCTTCAAGTTGAATTTTTCCAACACATGACAATAAATGTCACCTTATTTCAGCACTAATTAACAACTTATCACTTCCCACTAAACCATCACAATAACCCGAATCTCAGTCTAATATCACCAGTTGTAAACTGATCTTTTGCTGGCCACTGGATGCTTATATTTATATCATGCAAAGATTCCATGCTAATCCTCCATTTTCCTAGCCACCCACTGAGAATAATTTGCGTACTACACGTGCTTGATCAATCTGGAGGCTATGTCAAACTCTGACCTTGAACACAACACACCGTGCATGCGGTAGGCTAGTCAAGAAAAGTATGGGAAGATAAATCTCAAATTATGTAGAACTTTATATAATTACCTTTCATCTCAGTGTAGCTCTGCCCCCTCCTTCAGCCTGTGTGTCCTGAATTGGGAAACTATCTCTGCAGTAATACTTGGCCAGGCAATCAAGACCTTCTTTTTGTATCCGACAAACAATATTGTTGATTCTTGTTTTCGCAGTATAAGGCCCTTCCCAGTTAGTTTTAAGTTTCAGGGTATGACCACAATGCCTCTGTGGGTTGTACAACCAAACCTGGTCTCCTTCTTTGAAACCCACAGTATTGCTGCGAATGTCTACCGTGTTTTCATTTTGTCACTGGCAATCTTCAGCCGTCCTCTTATAAAACGATTCATTTCTTGCAGTTGGTTTTCTAATTGCAAAGAATACATATGTGGCTCTTGGAACTGAGTCTCAGGTGATCCGAACATTTAGTCCCCATGAAGACAAATCTCCCACCCCAACACCAGTTTTGTGGGAGTCATGCTGGTTGTGTCATATACTGATGACCTATACACCATTAAGAATAGTTGTATACAGTGGCGCCAGTCTGTATGGTTCTCATCAACAGGCATATATCTGCTCAAGTGTCCTATTGAATCTTTGAACTATTCAGTTGGACTGAGGATGGAGAGGCATTCACCAGGTCTTTTAAATACCAAGTAGGAGACATAATTCTTTAAAAACTCCTGACTCAAAATGCCTCCCTTCCATATGGATTTCCAAAGGAACTCCATAACAGCAACATAAGTTGTGAACCAACGCCTTTGTCACAATGGTAACCTGATTTGGAATTTCATGAGTTCCCCCCACTTAGTAAAATAGTCACCTATAACGATCACGTACCGGTTTCCATTGTCAATAACTGGGAAAGGTCCAGCAATGTATATGGGAATTCTCTCAAATAGGAGACGAACGTTTTACTGTCTCATTTTCCCCCTGTTTCTGGTTTATAGGCCCTTGCATACAGCACATATTTCACAGATCCAACACAATTCCTCTCCATTGTGGCAAAGATGAAGCCAGTAGAATCTTTTCTGTATTTTGTCAATTGTTTTATTGACATCAAGATGATTCATCATGTATCTCCTACAAAATAGAGTGCACTTTAATTTGGGGAACTATCAGCTGTATGACCACTTCTCGTTCATCTGTACTTTCCCACGACCTTCTTGAGCAATCATGGCAGAATCTTGCCAGTCAGGGTGACAACCCACCTCTTTTGCTGTCAAGTTCGGTCCAATGTCTTCATCAGCCATCTGTTCTTGTCAGAACATCCATCCATTCTTGTGGTGTCATTTGTGTTCTGTTCTTCCTTTCCGTGGCAATGTAGGCAGTCTTCCAAGCACAATCTTTGGGATAAGCCTTCTGTAAGTTATGGCCACTTGATTTATCATGGCCATTTTTCTGAAGTATTTGTTGTGGAGAGCATTAGTTCTTCTTGCCCAATTCTCAAGACATTGTTTTTGAAGTCAACTACAAAACCTTACAAGTTCATAATGTCCATACCAAGAATTGCTTCATCCACAATGTCTGCTAAAAGTACTTAGTGATCAAACTCAAGTTGACCAAGGTGTAGGTGTATCTACACTTTCCCAAACAGTTTTACATACCTTCCAGTAGCTGTTTGCAAACTACAAGAGCACCAAATTGGCTTGAGATATTTCACCAGGCCAGAGCACACAATGGAAACTTTGGTACCTGTGTCAACCGTAATTGACTTTGCCGGCTGCTGGATGCTTATATTTATACTGCACTGAGATTCGAGAATAATCGTCTATTTTCCTGTCCACACACCAAGAATAATTTGCACAGATACAGGCACTAGAACAATCTAGAGACTAAATCAAAGCCCGACCTTGAACACAACATGCTGATCCCACGTAGTAGGCTAGTCGAGAAAAGTGTGAAAAGGCAATCTCGACTTATCTAGAGCTTTACATAATTGTCTTTCAACTATGATAAACTATGTGTAGAGGAACTACAAATATAATAAATAGATAAAAATATCTAAAGAATGGTTAAAAATGGAAAAATTATATTCAGCAAAAGACATTTAAAGCTTATATATAATTTAAGACTACTTTGAAGAAATATACCAACTACTTTATTGGTAGGATATAAAAAATGAGAAGGGAAAATTACTGACTAGAAAAGAAAGCTAGTAAATTAGTAACAATATTGTTACGACATCACAGAACAATCTACGTGTTTGTTGAATGTGCTAGAAGAATCTCGATGTAACGCGTGTGGCGTACGTTACGTACTTGTCGACGCATTTTCGAGAGGTTTCTCGAAGACGCCAGCCGCGCGGACTGTGTCAAGGCACAGTTAATTACGTAGTTCATACAAGCGCTAAAACGCAATTAGGAACATTCTGGTCTGTGAGCGCAGGTATAAATACATGGCGGCAGCGGCCTTAAGTTCCAGTATTAGTGCGATCTATTGACAGTGCGGTTCGAGAGTTATAGTAGCGATATTACTGTGTGCATTCAAGTGGTTATTAGTTAAGAGTGGTGTTTTATAATCGGACGGTATAATTGTAATACAATTGTGTTTAATTTAGTGGACATTTTATTTGCGTGTAAACAATTTTTATTTGATTTGTTATAAGAGACAACAGTTAATTACGAACTGTTAACTGTGAAAATTAAAGCTGGTGATTAGTGACTTAATTGGTGTATTGTACTTATTTTGTTTCCACTGTACCTACAACGATTGAGTAGACCATTGTAACAGTGGTGTCAGAACTGGGATAGAACGGTTAACAGTGGAAACAGTGAAAACTTGTACAAGACTGTGTAATTTCTAATTAATCGGTAAACATGGATGCCAGTCAGATGATGGAAGCTTTCCAAACCCTGCTCCGGCAGACACAGAAAGAAGCAGAAAAGCAACAGGATGAGAAACGCAGACAGGAGGCGGAACAGACAAAAGAAGAACGCCGACAGGAAAGAGAAGAACGTAAGCTGGAAACAGAGGAATGGAAGCGTGAAACAGAAGACATCAAAGCATTAATACAGGAGCAGAAACAGATGCAAGAACATAGTACCACAGAATTGGGTCTCCTACGAGGTGAGCTTAATTTACAGTTACTAAAATATCAGAGGTGCAAGAATCAATGACATTAAAAATAGCTGAAATAGAAAAATCTGTGTCGAGTGTTGAAGAATCGATGTCTAATAAAATAGCTGAAGTAGAAAAGTCAGTCACGAGTGTGGAAAAAGCTACATGTCAACAAAAATAGAAGACTCAATTACAAATATAAAAGAGCAGATTGAAAATGAAGTCGAGCAGTGCCTGAAGTTACAACCAAAACAACTTTGTGAACAAACTGTACCAATGATAAAAACAGAAAAAGACGCAGAAAATAAGTCAACAGAGAAAGTCACTTTACCTGCAGTAGGGACAGTTCATTTCAAAGCTCCAACCTTTGACGGAAGCAGTCACTGGGCAACGTACCTCCGCCAATTTGAAGCTGCTGCATTCGCAATTAATTGGACAGAGAAAGACAAGGCTGTTTCACTCGTTCTTGCATTAAAAGGTCCTGTGACAGAATTACTACAGAAAGTGCCACCTTACAGCCAGAACACCTGTGCCGAGTTGATAAAAGCTCTGGAATTACGGTATGGTGATAAACATTTGCGAGATGTGTACTGCACCCAGTTGAGAGCAAGGCGACAGCATTCCGGGGAGAGTCTTCAAGAGTTTGAAGCAAGTATCAACAGACTAATTCGACTGGCCTATCCTGAAGCGCCAGAAGATTTTCGAACAAGTTTTGCGATGCAGACATTTACTGCTGGTGTCCCAGATAACGAAGCAAGTGTTACGAATGGTAAGACACCAGAACAGTGTGGACGCCCTGGTACATGCTTTGCAATTTGAGGCCACCAAATCTGCGTCTGGTTGGACAAGTCATAAAGTGCGCACGCTAAAAGATCACGTTGGCACAGACGATGAGGAAGAAGAACAAGGAACAAAGACTTGACAGTCTGCGCCACAGAATAAAATAAGAAAAGATGGAAGACCAAAGTGTTATAGATGTGGGAAACCTGGACATCTACAATGAGATTGTCGGGTTAGAATTCAGCAGCAAGGAAACGAGCAATAGTCGGTACAATGGGGTGTGTGCTGACTAACTGGAGGAACGAAGACCCTAGGCAATATGCAATTTCTACACTTCAGAAAAACAGCAGGAGCTTGGTGGTTACCGGATTCGTTCAAGAAAGGCCAACCTCGATTACAGTTGACACAAGTGCAACAGTTTCCATTGTGCGGCCTGACGTGGTGAAAGATCTCAAGCCAATCTGGTGCTCTCACGCCTTGCGAACAGCTACTGGGCGGCCTGTAAAAGTGGAGATACACCTACGCCTCGGTCGACTTGAGTTTAATCATCAAGTACTGGTTGCAGACATTGTGGATGAAGCAATTCTTGGTGTGGACGTTATGAACGCGTACGGATTTATAGTCGACTTCAAAAACAATGTCTTTGAGAATCGGAGGCGAAGAAGTAATGCTATCAACAATGACGACAACAGAAAAATCGATGGACATCATAAATCAAGTGACCGTAACTGTTCCGCCAAACTCCGAAAAGATCATCATGGTTAGAACCGAGGTAGATACTAGGAGCAACCAGTGCTCTATATTCGAACCCCAGGTAGTCAGCACACCGGGCATACTAATAGCCAGAAGTTTACTAAAACCTGACAAAACAGAAATGTACCTATTACAGTAGCGAATATTTTGGATCAAGCTATCACTTTACAAAGCAATACGCTCCTAGGCAAATTGACTCCTGTGGCCTGGGTAGCCGGAATGACGCAACGAAGATCCAGTGCTTCGGATAATTCCAAATTACCAGAGGAACTGCAAGAATTATTGAACAGATCTTCTAACGACCTCTCAAGTGGTGAGGTAAAAGAACTCGAGACAGTTTTTACATGAATTCAAAGATTGTTTTGCAGTTTGGAGACAGTCACTGGGTGTGCAACATCGCATCAATACCGGGGACACAACACCGATACGCCAACCTCCTCAAAGGCCTCCATTATCTAAACAAGAGGAAATGTCTCGGTTAGTACAGGACATGTTGACAGAGGGAGTAATCAAACCTTTGTCAAGTGCTTGGTTTTCTCCTGTAGTGCTGGTAGCAAAGAAGGATGGTGGATTGCATTTCTGTGTAGACTACCGGAGGTTAAACGACGTTACAAAGAAAGACTGCTATCCATTACCTCGCGTTGACGATACACTCGACACGTTGTCCGGAGCACAGTGGTTTTCCACATTGGGCCTGAAGAGTGGATATTGGCAAGTGGGTCTTCATCAAGAAGACAAGGAAAAAACTGCTTTCTCGACCCCAAGTGGCTTATTCCAATTTAACGTCATGCCATTTGGACTCTGTAATGCACTGGCAACATTTGAAAGACTTATGGACTTGGTACTCCAAGGCCTGACATGGAAAACTTGCCTTGTTTATTTAGACGATGTCATAGTCATCGGGAAGACTTTCAAAGGCCATTTGGAAAACCTCAAGGAGGTTCTAACTAGAATTCACGGTGCCTAACTGAAGCTGAGCCCGAAGAAGTGTTCTCTGTTCCAGAAGGAAGTACAGTATCTGGGCCATCTGGTTTCGGCAGCGGGTGTTACCATGGATCCTAATAAAGTAGACACCGTAAAAGACTGGCCAGTGCCGAAGAGAAAACATGAAGTTAGGAGTTTCCTGGGGTTGTGCTCATATTACAGACGTTTTTTGAAAGGCTTCGCTACTATTGCTAAACCACTACATGAGCTACTGGAAAATAAACGAAACTTCCAGTGGTCGAGGGAGAGTGTGATCAAGCATTTAGGATTTTGAAAATTGCATTATGTTCGCAGCCAATTCTCGCTTTCCCAGCTTCCGAAGGGAAGTACATTGTGGATACAGACGTGAGCAATACTGGTCTAGGAGCAGTTTTGTCTTAAGTGCAAAACGGTGAAGAACGAGTAATAGCATATTACAGCAAGACACTTTCTAAACCAGAGAGAAATTATTGCGTTACAAGGAGAGGTGCTGGCAATCGTCCGAGCATTGGAGCACTTCCATAAATACCTCTATGGAAGAGAGTTTTCACTACGTACCGACCATGCCGCGCTTGCATGGCTCTTGAGATTTAAAAATCCGGAAGGACAGTTGGCAAGATAGCTTGAACGTCTGCAAGAGTACAACTTCAAGGTACAACATCAACGGGGGCCCCTGCATGGTATGCAGATGGCTTATCACGAAGACCATGCCCGGAATACTGCCGACATTGCCACAGAAAGGAAGAACAAAACTCAAGCGAACATGTTCAAGCCATCACTGTAGATTTCTTGGCAGACGGCTGGACAACACAAGACTGTCGACAAGAACAGATGACTGATGAAGACATTGGACCAATCTTGACAGCAAAAGGGGAAGGTCGCCGCCCGGATTGGCAAGATATCTGCCATGGTTCCAAAGTGCTTAAGGGCTACTGGGCACAATGGGAATATCTCGCCTTAGAAAACGGATTGCTGAAAAGGCCTTGGGAAAGTGCAGATGGATAAGATGTGGTCATGCAGTTGATAGTTCCCCAAAGTAAAGTGCAGTCTGTTTTGAAGGAGATGCATGATGGAACATCTGGAGGCCATCTTGGCGTTAACCCTTGAAAAAATACGGAAGCGATTCTATTGGCTTCATCTTCGCCATGACGTAGAGTAATGGGTTCGGACGTGTGAAATATGTGCTGCGAGCAAGGTCCCACAAACCAGAAGCAGGGGTAAAATGAGACAGTATAACGTTGGACTGCCTTTCGAGAGAATTGCCATAGACATTGCTGGACCATTCCCAGTTACTGACGGTGGAAACCGGTACATCATGGTTGTAGGTGACTACTTTACTAAGTGGGTGGAAGCCTATGCAATTCCAAATCAGGAGGTTACCACTGTGGCAAAGCAGTTAGTTCACAACTTCTGTTGCCGTTATGGAGCCCCTATGGAAATCCATACGAATCAAGGGAGAAATTTCGAATCAGGAGTGTTTAAAGAACTATGCCGTCTACTCAGAATTCAAAACACCAGGACAACGCCTCTGCATCCTCAGTCGGACGGGATGGTTGAGAGACTCAATAGGACACTTGAGCAGCAACCTTCGCAGGTTGCTGCCGAGAACCAAACAGACTAGGACCAACATATACCACTATTCCTCATGGCATATAGATCATCAGTACACGACACAACCGGCATGACTCCAGCAAAATTGGTGTTTGGGCGGGAAATTCGTCTTCCTGGGGACTTAATGTTTGGATCACCTGAGACTCAGTCCCAAGAGCTGCAGAATTATTCCTCGCAATTAAAAAACCAACTGCGAGAAATGAATCGCTTGGTAAGAGGATGGCTGAAGATTGCCAGTGATAAAATGAAAACTCGGTATGACATGACATTCGCAGCAATAGTGTGGGTTTCCAAGATCAGGTCTGGTTGTTCAATCCAAAGCGCCGTCGTGGTCGCTCACCTAAGCTTCCGTCTAACTGGGAAGGGCCCTACACTGTGAAAAAAAGAATCAACGCTGTTGTTTATCGGATTCAACAGGAAGGACAGCGAAAGTTCAAGTTCGTCCACCTAGATCGCCTGGCTATGTACTACTTCAGAGACGGTTTGCCAGTTCGGGACAAACAGGCTTAAGGAGGGGGCAGTGTTACGACATCACAGAACAATCTACGTGTTTGTCGAATGTGCCAGAAGAATCTAGATGTAATGCATGTGGCGTACGTGCTTCTCCACACATTTTCGAGAGGTTTCTCGAAGGCGCTAGCCGCGCAGACTGTTTCAAGGCCACAGTTAATTATGTAGTTCACACAAGCGCTAAAACGCAATTAGGAACATCCTGGTGTGTGAGCGCAGGTATAAATACATGGCGGCAGTGGCCTTAAGTTCCAGTATTAGTGTGATCTATTGACAGTGCGGTTCGAGAGTTATAGTAGCGATATTATTGTGCGCGTTCAAGTGGTTATTAGTTAAGAGTGGTGTTTTATAATCGGACGGTATAATTGTAATACAATTGTGTCTAATTTAGTGGACATTTTATTTGCGTGTGAACAATTTTTATTTGATGTGTTATAAGAGACAACAGTTAATTACGAACTGTTAACTGTGAAAATTAAAGCTGGTGATTAGTGACTTAATTGGTGTCTTGTACTTATTTTGTTTCCACTGTACCAACGACGATCGAGTAGACTGTCGTAACAATATGTAGAGAATGTCTATAGTGGTGAGGAATTGTAACCTCCAAGCAATGAAGGAGAGTGGCCTGGAACGTTGGAGGCAAGGCATGAATTTGAAAACGTTTTAAATGGTGTGAAGCATGAAAACTCCTGGAGTGTGATAGAATTTTCTTGTGTTCATCAAAATTTGAAAAGTTTAAATACATGGTGTGACAATTAAGTTCACTACATACCTTATTGCTGAATACCACTGTGGTCACCTTCAAAGTACTCCCCTTTTGGAAGCTATACACCGATGCCAGCAGCTACTCCACCCTTTGAAGCAATTTCAGAACTCTTGGAATGGTTTTCTAGCTGCGGTCATATTAGCCTTAATGTCCACAATGTCATCAAAATGTCTTCCTTTCAAAACTTCTTTGATCTTCAGGTAAAGAAAGAAGTCATTGGGGGGGGGGCAAGGTCAGGTGAGTATGGTGGGTGGTCTACCAAAGTTATTTGTTTCCTGGACAAGAACTCCCATACAGACAGTGGTGTATGCACAGGTGCATTGTCATGATCCACGAGCCATAAGTTGTTGGCGAAAAGTTCCAGTCGTTTGTGTCTCCCTTTTTCACACAATTTTGCAGCACTCCCAAATAGTACACTTGGTTAACTGTTTGTCCTGGTGATAAAATTCATAGTGAACAATCCCTCATTTGTTTATCAACAACGTTTTGATTTTGATTGACAGAACTTTTTTGGTCATGGAGAATCAGGTAACTTTCATTGGGCACTTTGTTGCTTTGTTTCAGGGTCATACACAAAGATTCGGGTTTCATCACCTGTGATTATTCGGCCCAAAACATTGTCTTGTCTCTCCAACAGGTCTGTGAACAGTTCAACCCTTCTTTACTTTTGTTCAGTGATGAGCTCCTTGGAACCATTTTGGCACACACCTTGCACATGGCATTCTCACCATACACCTGCACTAATATTTCCCATATTTCACTCCCACTCTTGCCCAGTTTCACCAGAAATTTGATGTTTGTTCGTTGCTCTAATTCCAGCTCAGCCATTCTCATGATAGTACGCGTGCACACACACACACACACACACAAGCACAAACAACAGTGCACATCACTCAGTACAAATCCGCCACATGTCAACACGAACACTGCTCTGATACACTGAAATACCAAGGTTGTGAAACCTTACAGAGTTGTTTGTATAGTGCTGCCCTCAGCACTAAATGGTGGCGAGTTCACGAAATTGTAAGACCTCGTATTCAATAATAATAACGATTTGAAAATATACCAGAATGCTAATTATTAAATCAAATAATGATGTACAAATTAATTGTGTCCATTATACAAAATTTACATTTACTCTGTTACAAACCTGTAAGAAAGGCAGATATGGCATGTCAGTGAGATTGAAAACGAGAACTTTTCCATGAGAGTCTCCAACAAGTATATTCTGAAAAATGAAATTGTGCTATAGGTTTTGCTAAAATGCAAACAAAATTTTCATAATTTTTATTTTTCTTATAAAGAACAGCTTTTCAAAATTAGTACATAGTTCAAACAATTTTGAAGTTCTAGAAAACAAGACACCTCTACCAGAAGATCACTAACAATACAGAATGGGCACTGCCCTCTGAAGCCTACGTGAGAATATTAACATCTACTAATTTAATGTTCATAATTTATAACCAAAATAGTAAAGATTGGACTCTTTAATGAAAACTCAATAATAGTTAAATGTTAACTAAAATTATTATATTGCATGATTAGACTAGTACATATCATAAGTACATAAAATATAAATAAAATCTTTACAAAAGCAGTCTTTGTATTTTTTTTATTTGTTTACAGAACAGTGAGAGGTATTAACATATTTTTGTCTCGTATGATGCACATCTTTTTTTTTTCAAGAAAAATACTTGAAATATTAATATAAAATTATTTGTTTTTATTTGGTAGCCAAAAGAGTAATACATAGCTTAACACTGCCCCGTTTTAGCATTAAATCATTATAGTGCTCTTTAACACATTGACTGCTTATGATATATAGTCCACTTACCACAAGAGCTGAGCTCAGGCTAAACAAAAACAAAAGGTACTCACAAGTGAGTTGTGTGTTCCTGTTGGGAGACCCTAGCTACTCGGATTCAAGTAGTTAGTAGTTAATGTGTTAAAGCACAAGTTCAAGGCTACTGAATATCATAGTACGCATACTACATTGTTTATGTCTACACAGTAATTTGTTAATACTGTATTGTACAAAGTCGGTATTGTATACTGAACACAACTGGTGATTCATCAGTTTGTGAACATTGATTACTCACAAGACTACTGTAGCCTGTACTGTATAAGTATTTCCAATACAGTGTTTATTTTGTGTTTTAACAAAATCATCCCAAGGTCAAAGCCAGACACCAAAAGCATCTGCTTAGATGAAAAGCTACATGTGTTGAGATAATTAGAAGCTTGTGAGTTTCCTTATAGTTGGTGTCTTGTATACTTAGAACAATTTTATAAAAATCTTACAACATAAAAAAATCTGCATCAACACCAGTAAAATTATCTGCTATAAAATAACTCAGTCAAGAAGCAGCATGCTTAAATAAATTGGAAAAGATTAAGTACTTAGGTTGACAGTTAAACACAATAAAACAGGCCATTCAAAGTCAGCTTATTATAAAGGAGTAAAGTCAAAAACATTTTCAGCTAGGAGGAGTTCTATGACAGATTTAAGAATTGCACAAACATTCATAACATTTTAATCACAGGTGAAGTGAGAATAGATAATCAGGCTGGTTTGCAGTTTCCTGCAATATTACAAATTATTATTGAGCATGGTAATTATTCTCCTGAACTTGTTTTTATGTGGATGAAATGGGCCTATATTGGAAAAGGATGATGTCTCAAACTTTCATTTCCTGTGAAGAAAAATGCTTAAAAAAACTGAAAACCAACTCCATATAGTGCTTAGTGCTCCGTGATCATTAAACATATCTTGAGGGCTAAGCAGAGTATTACTGTAACACACTGTTTAAGCTGAAAGTAGTATTCATTTAAAATATCATAATAAATAATAGATATAAGGGGTTATTCTACTGTTTTAAGTGTGACAGATGTCTGGTATATTTGACATAAGTTTAAGAGTGCCAATTCTGGGGGAGGCCATTTTATTAAGTGGGCATAATGATAACAATTAAATCGGTTCTGGATTTAAGAATAGGCTGCAGCCTAGGGGCCCACACCACAAACGAAAAAAAAGAACAGTCAACTTGCACAAAAATTATTTGGGTCATGTTTCAGAGAACAGTAGAAGTTATTAGAGGAAAAGGTGGTATTGTGAGCCATATATAGCGTAGAGTGGAGCAAGAGTGCACACTTAAATTTTAAATTCATCTCAAACAGCACTCATTGCATAGAGACTCATTACATTTTGACAGAAGTATCGTGAATCCCTTGAGGTTCGATTAATACCACCTTTTTATAATTTCAGCTGCTGCAACACATGTAAATAAATATATTTCTAAATTGTGTCAAATGCGAACTTTTGCCCCAATAGGTGGGGCAAATTTTTCATTTAAATTAATTTGAATGAATTAACTTTAAACAACTTTATTAACGATTTTTTTACTTTATTAATGTATGTGACCAATTTTTTAATTTATTAACTTCATTAACAAATTATAATTAAAAAGTTGAAAGAATTATAGTCATTCTGACACAATTTAAAGTTTTAACAATGTCGCAATGACATATTGCAGTTGAACTAATGTATGGCAATAGAAAATATGTAAGAAACTAATGCTCACTTCAAATAGTAGTGAGAGTATGATTTATAATGTGAACTTTCGCCCGCAGACTGCTATATAATCTGCAGCAATTCAGATAAGAACTTCGCCTCTTCAACATCAGCAGCAAACTACACTTTCAAGATTCCAGCTGCAGAACCAGGGTCTGGGGGCAAATAGCCCCTAATGACAACAGTCTCTGAAACACAGCAGCGGATAACCCTGCAGACATCGCACTCAAATATGACCCCAATAAAACAGGACAACAAAATGAAAAAAACAACAGTGTCTCAGGGGGTGACTGGACATAATCCCCAAAGGGGAAATAATTCAAATTACAATATAATATATTCATATAGAGTAGCACACAAAAGTTAAAAGACAAAAATCCAATATAAGGGCAAATAGCAAACCAATATTCAGATTACAAAATATATAATCTGTATACAAAATATAATAACACCCAGAAATACACAGTTAATCATAACTCAAAGTCGACTTTCACAAAAGAACATGTTGGCAAAAAAGGCAAATTTAAACACTTACAATATACAAGTTACACAATGCACAATTGTAACCAAAATCAATGACAAAATCCCATATGTGGGCAAACTTGCAAATAGTAAATCATTGTTCAAATTATATAATCTATTAATATACAGAGCAGCATACAAAAATGAAATTACGAGGGGTATCCAAAAAATAAGTTTCCCTAATTTTTATATCCAAGTATGAGCGACTCAGGCATTTCCTGCACACAGGGAATTTTAATTTAGGTGTAGTGGCAGTGCTTGCAGCCGGTCTGGTGGCCGTGAACTGCTCAAGCAGCGGCAGTAGCGAGCCAAGCGCCATGGAGACTCCACTTCGTTTTGCCGCCAGTTGTGAAACATAGTGTTATTCGTTTTTTGACTCCAAAAAATGAATCAGCCCCTGGAAATTAATCATCAGTTATGCAGTGTTTATGGTGAAGAAGTCATGTCTGTACAAATGGTTCATCATTGGCGAATAATGTTTATTGAAGGCAGAGAAAATGTTCACGATGATAAGCACAGCGGCTGACCAGCAACTTCGTGCCAACCCGACGCCATTGCTGCTGTGCGTGACATCATTGACTCCAACAAGCGGCTCACGCTCAACGAGATCATGACTCTACTGCCACCAAATATTGAAATTAGCCGATCCTCTTCGCAACATATTGGTTGAGGACCTTCAACTTTCAAAAATGTGTGCAAGATGGGTGCCGCGCTTATTGTATGACGCCGATAAGCAGCATGCTTCACTGCACAATCTTTCTTGCAGTTGTTTAAGATGAGGGTGAAGCCCTGTTTACAAGAATAGTCACTGGTGATGAAACATGGATTCACCTTTCAACTCCCGAAAGCAAGCACCAGAGTATGGTGTAGCAAAAAAAAAAGAGAGAAGCTCCCCAAAAAGCCAAAGTGATTGAGTCGGCAGGAAAGGCCACAAGTATTTTGGGACTGCCGTGGAATATTGCTGATTGATTATCTGCCATGTGGAACGACAATAAATGCAGCGCGGTACCGTGACGTGCTGACCAGACTTCGTCGCGGTATTCAGAACAAATGGCGGGGGCTTTTGTCACACAAAGTTTTGCTCCTTGACGTCAACGCCCTACCACATGCTGCTCGTGCAACAGGCAATAGAACCTTACAGTGGAAACATGGTTACACAGATCATTGTGTTGTACAGTAGTAACAGAATAACTGACACCAATGAAATCACTAATTACAGACTTTAATTAAACACAAACAACAATCATAATTCAACAGATCACTCTTGTACAATAATTCAAGTTAATTTTGTCCAACAGCCAGTGTCACCTTATTACAGTTTTGCACTAATTAACAGAGTAGGTACTTCTTAATAAACAACAATCACTGTAAAATCACCAGGTGTGTAATGAACTAAGCTGGCACTGGGTGCTTATATTTACATCCCACTGGGATTACAGAATTATATTCCATTTTCCTAGTGGCGTATTGAGAATAATTACACAGTTACAGGCAGCAGAACAATCTGGAGACTAGGTCAAAGTCCGACCTTGAATGCAGTGCACCTCTGACTAGTTACAAAACGTGTGGAAAGGTAATTTCAAATTATCTGTAACATTATGTAATTCTCTTTCACCTCAATGAATGTAGCAATATACAATCTAAATACAGAGTATAATAATACCTAAAATTACACAATTAGATACTATTAATAACCAAACTTTCATAAAAGAACAGCCAAAAAATACAAATTTCTGCTGAAACACTAGTGTCTAGCAAACTGAGATTGACAAGGATGTGGAACACACAGCTTTGTACATGGTGGGGTGAGACAACACAATCTCTCTATCAAGGAGCCCAACAACTACTTCATCAACATCGAGGTATTTTGTAAACTTAACCTATACACCATAACGTATTTTTGGTTTGCATAGCATTGTTTCTAGGAGCATTCTTTCATATTTTTTAACAATATAAATATATAATAATATTTCATTCAATCATAAAATACTGAGTACAGATACAGCATTCCCAATTACATGGGAATTGTGGTACCTGTAAATTTGTGGCAATTAGAGGCGACACCACAGTATCTAAAGAATTAATGTGACTTCATCCATCACAGCAGTTCAAGATAAACAGTGTGCTTAATTATATTGTAATGCTATTTTACAAAGTGAAATTATTTAGCAGTTGATTCTTTCTTTGACGAAAAATTCAAACTTCAGTGAACTATATAAAACAACAATGATAAATAACCAAAGTGTGTATTAGAACTACTTATTTTTTTCGTTTACGTACATTAGGTAATGAGACATTACATTAATAGTAATTTTTTCCATCAATGTGCAAATCATTGCCTCACAGATATTTGCAATTCAGCTTAGCTTTTCATATTGCTTCCATCAGTGCTGGTATATAAAATAAGGACTAACCCAAACAAAATTTTAAATATAGCCTTTTGTCTGTAGAATTTAATTGTAAAAATGTTGCATAGTTTTCAGATTGGTTAAGATACAGCCATACCATAGATAATGGTGGTAAAAAGTGTGAGAAATTCTATATTACACGAATAACAACATAAATGCATTACATGAATGGTACCACATATTAGTAGTGCATATTATACTTTCTTAAATGTCATAACTTATTTTAAAACTCTGCCTTTAAAAGATCACAGGATAGGCCTAAAGGATTAGGGTAATTATATAGCCCCCACATTCGAAATACACCTATAATCTTGATGTGCATTTTCTAGTTCAATCAAAATAATTAGAGCAATATTTGAGTAAACATGATTTTTCCAATTTCTTGAGAGTTTTAAGGAGAAACAACATTCATAATGAAACAATTTTAACAATCCTGGAAATGCTCATAAACCAAACCTGCATAACTGCTTTTATCACAATCAGGTAACCAATTTAGTTTCTACATCTGTGCATAGACAACATTGCAGATATCATACTTTTCCAGGAGGCATCAAAACAAATATTTCCACAAAATCAATTTTTGGGGCCAATACAACGCTTTGTCTTTAAATATTCTTATATGGGACAGGAAATTAGGTAAATCTCAGTAGCAAAAAATATCTCACTGTGCAAATTTTCATAAGAATTGCTTTTTAATATTACTAAAAAGTAAAAATTACTTCTTCCCTTGTTACCAGAAAAGAAAAAGTCAATTGAGTGCTTATCATTAAGATAAGCTACATTATTAATATTCGAGTGGTGGGCCGGATCACAATTAATACTTGTAATTATTTGGTTAACATTAACAATTAATAAGGAGTTTGATTCCTTACAACTCACCACTATAGAAGAGAGTGGTATAAAGATACACCACATGTTAAGTTTTGAAGTTTATTAACTTGCATTCTTTTATAATTTTCCCTTAAACTTTCATTATTTACCTTTGCTCTACTGATTAAGAAAATGTGTGTGCAGTAATCTGTTCAGTTGTATTATTTTTCTCCAATAGAAAAGGTGAAAACAAAATCACAAACACATACTGAAATGGAGTTTAAAAGAAACAGAAAAATTTAAGCATAGAAATTTTAATGAAAAATGTCTAATTTTATTTTCAAGTTGGACGATACACATTTTTTTTGTAAACAAATTATATGAGCAGAAACCAGTTCCCAAGAGAAACAGGCGATTCACCTTTTATAGAATTTACTAAACCGCCTCATAACTGTATAAGTATTTATATTTATTACTCAACTATATATTAGTAATAGTTTATTACACCGTATTCACATTAACTTTGACTAGTCAAAACATATTTTTTATACATCTACTCCTAACTCTTCGTTAATGAATATACTCCACAATAAATTTTGATTTTCACTAAACTTAGTGTCAGTTCTAGCCTGAGGTCTTAGCCTCCCAGAATTCTTATAAACTTGTAAGTACGCTAAAAACTCATTTATCCGAAAATCTGGATTATCCAAAACAATTTTTAGTAAATTTTAAAAATACACAAAAGCATTTTCTTGCTGCTATAATCTATATTTAATAGTGTAGACAAGCGGGTTCCACGTGATATAAAGTAGAAAGTCAATATTCAGAACTAATTGGGATAAGGGGTATTCCGAATTATCAATTTGTTCGGATTTTCGAATATAAAGTATTATGTTCATATATTGTAAACATAAAGTAACAAATATAAATGTAAACATTTAAACTTCCTCTGCAGAACTTCTAACTGTGAAATGACTTCAAGATTGGGCAGCCAGCAAAAGAGCTTCAAAGCTTTGGCAAAAAACTATGATTGATTACTGTACGAACAAGCAATAGGATTGTTCCAGTACTGTAGAAACTATAATTTACAGTGGGGTGCCGTTTTATAGTTTACTGTGTCATATTCACTCTAAGTAACTTTTAAATTATTATTATTATTATTAAATAAAGTTACTGTACTTACATATGTATTATATTTAAATAGAAGTTTTGGTTTATCCGAAATGAGCATGGTCCCATCAAATTCGGATAAACGAGTCTTTACTGTATGTACCATTTGTTACTACGCATAATTGCAATTTACTTTTTTATGTTTAATTAGTATTGATTATCACATACTACAACGCATTTAAACATTTCGATACATGTTCTGGGTGTGAAAAATTAGTTGACTATGAAATTTCAACCATTTTTTTTTTAACCATCTGACGTTGAAATGATATCAAATTAAGTCACACATTTTTCTGAACGTAATAACAAAAACAAGTAGGTTTTTTGTGTGTAGACAGTGGCACTTTATGTAGTAATGGGCTTTCTGTAGCCAAAAAACATTGGAAGTAGAATGACTGTAATACACAATTTCTAATACAGTTTCTCAAACAAAAGAATTGTTCCCTTTTTTAAATAATCAAATGAAAGTATGTCATTTTGTCACAGTGTTACAATCAGTGATAACTTAATGTATCACTGCCAACAGTAATCACATTAGATTGAAAAAATATATTAGATTCTATTTCAAGGTGCACTGTGGAAATTATTACTGAATCAAGGTGGAAATAACACAGTAAGTAATATTGTTGGAGTTGTGAAACTGGGTAACAATAAATTAGATATTAGCCACAACAGTTTCACAAAACTATATCTTCTATTTTAAAATGCTGTTACCTTGCAATATATATATATATATATAAAACACAATGTAGAAATACAGTAGAGCATCGATTATCCAAACATCCATTAACCAAATGACCTATTATCCGAACTCAATAAAATGTACAATTATGTACAGTAATGTACTGGACACATGTAGGCATATTGGATATTTATTGAACATAAAAAATTGTATACTATAAATTATTCCAGTACTGTACAGTATACAGTGGTGCAACCAGGGTGGCGGGTTTGGGGGTTAGAATCCCCCCAAAAATCTGGAAAAAATGTTGTAATCAACGTATGTACAAACAGTAAGAACATAATAAATAAAGTATTTTCTTTATATGTTAATTACTATATTCTTAAAAAGTAACCTTTTTACTATTACTAAGTGATAAACTAAAATTCAGCATAGGTAAGTTTACCGTGAATAAATTGTTCTTTTGCCAACAGCGCATGATATGTAAAATTGTGTTCGTACTTTTCAAAAAACGACAGTTTTCATCAAAAGCGTAGCGTTTAGTTTATTGCTATATTTTCCAGTTTTGGAGAGTGAACTAGATCAATCTGGGTGGCCTGTCAATTTCAGTGCAAAGGAAAGTCATGCATAGTTAGAGTCGGAAAATAATGTATAACGTGTACAAGTTTATTAAATCGGAAGATAAGGGAATATAAGAAAGTAAGTTGCAGGAAAGGGTAGCTCAGGCATGCGGTGTGTCTCCAAGTAGTGTTTTTAGAATTATTAAAGAAGCATCCATGTATACGACTGACAAAATCTTTCAGTACTTCCTATAAAAAATGCTCAACAAAGGAAATAAAAACTGATTTAGACGATTTTGACAAGTGTACTATTCAATTAATTATTTACGAATATCAATTCATAGAAGGGGAAACAAAAAAATTCAAAGTAATTTAAACAATTTTTAAGAGATAAATTAATTAATTATAATCGTAGTGCATCTAGTCTGTGCCACATTATTCGTCAAATGAGATTTCGATGAAAACATGCAAAAAGCAATAGGAAACTTTTAATAGAATAACTCATTAGAAAGTTAAGAGAAAATATATAAGAAAATTATGACAATTCAGAGAAGAACGGCGGCCTATAGTTTACACAGACGAAACTGAATTCAACGTCAGTTTAAAAAAAATGTGGATAGACGCCGTTCTTCTCTGAATTGCCATAATTTCCTTATATATTTTCTCTTAACTTTCTATTGTTCAGTTCAGTTCATAGTCCTTCAGTCTTTCGACTGGTTTGTACCCTCCCCACATATACCCGTTGTAAAGGTACTGCTTTTTACCATTTATTTAATATTACCATCAGAAGAGTCCAGTATTATAATAATACTTACTGCTCACTGCTGCCAGAATTTCACATACCGTCATATTCCCCTTTTACAAAACTTACCTTATTATTGCCCAGGTCGCCAACATATTTTTTAGATGAATATGTAAACTTAAACACTCTTGCCCTTATAAAAATCCCGCTATCTAACTACCCTTAAATATCAGAAAAATCCCAAAGAACGTTAGGCGAGGTTTTCAGCACAGAATAGGAAATGGTTATGGCGTAATAACTTAATCTACCACATGTTTTCTATTGAGACAAATCTTATTTTATTCACAATATCATACTCCCTTCTTCTCAACAACTAGAAACAAACGTATTTAATCAAGATTCTTTAAACAACTACTTTTAGCTAGGAACCAGTACTTTGATTGATTAATGCTCCCCTTATCCCTCACACACACTCTCTCACTCTTAACACTTACTACATATAGTTTTTATACCCCTCTTACTAAGCGCTTTACTGTTTTAAAATTCAAAAACTTACTGGCCAATGTATTCACTGTGCTTCTTTTCTCGCTATTCCACTTATTTGACGCACTCTCACAACTGTTTATAATTATTTTACTGTATTTACTTAACTTTCACTGATTTAATTTAATGTTTCCACATGTGGTAATATAAAGTCGGCCGACGTAACTTTGTTCGAACACTTGAATGGTTAATTTTCTGACCGCAGAACTTTTACATGTTTTATTAGATAGGCCGTTTTTACTTTCAGCCTATCTTACACACCCGAGGCCACCGGTTAAAAATGTTAATACACTGTATGCTGCTTCTTACTGCTGTCTGGTGTTAATACTGTGGTGACAATTGGCTGAGCCATTGTTTATTGGATGTTATTGGGTTTTGTCTGCTCTACCCGAACCTTTCGGATTGCTCGCCTGGTCGATGTGCCCGCGGCGGAGTTATTCGGCATGGTTTTCTAATTCATCGCATGTTTTCTGTATGTGTGTATTTTCTTGTGTTTGCGTGTGACCCCCTCCTATGTTGGAGGGTAATTTTCAGAGAGTGTTCCTGTTCACCAAAAGCCAAATTTTTGTAATGCATTTTGGGCCATGTCTTTTGGTGTAGTTGGTGGTTGACCCATTGCGGTCAACGGGGGCCGGTGTTCGATATTTCGGATTGAACCGGTCATTATTTTCATTTTCCGAAGTTGGCACTATGGGTTTTGCAGGGTCTATGCATGCATGTGAACTTGCAGCTTTTGTCGTACGCCAGCCATCCTAGTGTCATCATCCATGAGTCGGGCCTCCTCGGCAGGTAGAAATCCGTGCATTTAACCCATCCTTTTCCCAACCAGTCTATCCTGCCTTGAGTGTCAGGATCAACCCAGTCGTGAGATACGGTAAGTCATTTTTATATTATTTATGTCTTATTAGCAATTCTGCATGCTGCTGCTTTAGAGCTCACCAGAGGCTATTAAATTATCAAGTATGAAAGCCGTCTTACTTTCAATCTTTTAAAAGATTATCGTACATCTATTTACTACCAGAGGGTTCATGAGGTTGCTAGCTTTTCAATTAAATTGCTTGCCGTCACGACTGGGAGCACGTGTTTCGTAATTTTGTGCATGTTGCTGCTGGTGGGTCGAGTTTCAGTAATTGGGTTATAAGTCAGTTTTGGCTGCGTGATTTTTATTTTAATTATCAACGTGCCATGCCGTTTCGTTTTTTGTGCCTGCTCATGGTTGGTTTTGCATGCCGTTAATTTTTCCAATTTTATGAATGTTCGTCATTTGCATGCTATTGCACGAAAGCACGTTGGTATAATACGTACGCATGTGAACTACGAGTTTGCGTTTCAATGCTGTTGCTTGGTGTCAGCAGTGAACGTCGTGTGTGCATGGCCAGGTGGGCAAATTTTGTGTAAAAATTTTGCACCTTGTTTTTTGGGGTAGTCGTTTAATTACTGGGTCAAGTCTGGTGAAGTTTGTTTCCGTCCTGTTACGGTTTGCGTCCCACGTGAAATTGTGCGCTACGTGTTTGCGACTGTCAGGCGTAAAGGGAACGGTTTTAGGTTATCCGGATTTCGGAATAGCCTGCCTTTGTATTTAATTTTTTTGGCATGACTATTACCTTTAGGTGCAGTTTATATTTTGCATATGCGATATCCTGTCCATACACGACGCGTTGACCATCAGTTTTGGCATTTAATGTGTCCCAGTTGTTTGTGTTTGGTTCGGTAACTGGTGAATTGTTGTACATTGTACTTTGCTGTGTTTTGTGTGTATTTATTCTATTTGGTATTATACATGTTTGTTTTTGGGTGCACTTTTGTGTACCACTATTTTGCACCGTATGTGCTGTACTCTTGTGCAACTTGTGTTTTTTGTCGTGCTTTTGCCCTGTGTAAATCAATTTGTTGCGTGTTTAATTTATTGTGTTTAGTATTATTTGCCTGTTGGATTGTGTAAGTTGTATTTTGCCGTGCACTAATTTACTGTTGTATTTACCTTGCTCGGTGTATGAAAAGTAGTTGTGTGAGACGCCTAGTTATCTCGATCACTGTTAGGCTAAGTCGGGTCGTGATTATTGTTCAGTTTCTAATTCTCTTATTAAGGGTGGTTGTGGGTTGGGCGATATTTTTTAATTCAGTATGCCTGCTAAATTGTCGCTGGCAGCTTTTGACCGGACCACTTCGGTGGGAATACTTGCGTTGCAGCATTTAATAAATAAGTTGGAAGGGTTGCCGCAATTGAGAGCCGTGGATCAACATGAAGCTGGTATTTTGGCCTCCAGGTTGTCCGAAGAATATCAGGACCTTCTAGGTAAGGTCGATCCTTACCTATCGGCCGAGTCATTGCCCCAGGGATTGGACGAGGACCACGTTTTTTCGGTGGTAGCTCAAATTAAGGATATTTATGTCCGGGGTAGCATTTTAGCGTCCAAACTAACAAAACCAGAGATACCGGTTGGTTCCGGTCGATTTTCATCGGCAAGTGGCGGGCACTCAGGTGTTCTCGTTCATGAGTTGCCGAAGCTTTCTTTACCTTGTTTTGATGGCCAGGCCAAATGTTGGTCTGAGTTTTGGTCAAAGTTCACCACATTAGTAGACGAAAGTCCTGCCCTCACTCCAAAGCAGAAATTGTTATATTTACTGACTCACCTTAAGGGTGAGGCTTATGAGAAGGTTGCCGCGCTTCCCATAGTTGATGATAGTTATTCACTTGCACTGTCAACTCTTAAAAGTCGTTATCACAATCCTCGTTTGGTCGCTCGGGTTTATTGTACCAATCTGCTTCAGTTACCAGCCGCTTCTATGTGATCAGCTGCGTCTATTAGAAAGTTGGTGGACAGCTTCAATGCTAACTTTTCAGCGTTGTCAGCTCTAAACATTGCTGATATATATCAAGCGATATATGCGTCTTTTGTATTGTCTAGGCTGGATCTATCATTGCGTGAACGCTTTGAGGCGTCTGTTACGGACAAAGAGAATCTCCCTGCCCTAACAGAAATTATGACATTTTAACCGCTATGGTGGAACAGAAAGAACAGGCATCTTTGGAATCGGCTTTACCTGCTCTTCCTAGCACTAGCCACCAGAAAACCCAGAAGGTTTCTTTTTCTAAGGCTACTCCTCTTGCAGTGTCTACGTTATCTGCGGAGGTTACGCAACGGGATGCATCTGGTTCACGTTGCCTTCATTGCGATTCCCGGACCCATTTGCTTCTCAAGTGTCCAGCGTGGCTGAGTAAGGACCCTAGGGCTCATTTTCAAAGTCTTAAAAATAAAAAATGTTGTCTTTCGTGCCTCCAACATAAACATTCGGGCTGGTGCAAAACGTGTGGCTCTAAGTACCACCACATTTTACTTCATTTCAAAAATGCCCGTCCGTCTCCGTCTCGTTCAAAGATTTCTGACCCAGTTGAACACACGGCTTCGGGGTCATCGCTTGTAGACCAAGTTGATCTGTCGAGCACTACTCTGACCGTGTCTCTGCCCCATCCTGCAGGGGTTCTGTTAGCCACCTGTCTAGCAGTCTTGTCGTCTCCGAATGGTGGTTATATTGTAGTTAGGGCTATCCTGGATAGCGCGTCCCATGCTTCTTTCATAACTGAAGCATGTGCGTCTCGCGTAAAGTGTGCTTGTTTTGACGCTTCAGTAAGTGTCAATGGGGTAGGTGATATTGCCACCAAAGCAAAAAAGGTGTGCCATCTGTCCTTGGAAACTTTAAAACGCGAGGTTGTGGCATCTAACCATGCCTTTATAATTCTTTCTAAGATCTCGTCAGACTCACCTAGGTTCCAGGTGTTGCCTGAAGTTAAGCAGGCTACAAAAGATCTTTTGTTAGCTGACCCTTCCTTCGATGTACCAGCCCCAATTGATGCGTTGTTTGGAGCCGATATTGTAGCGGCTATTCTTATGGGAGAGACTATTCCTTTGGGTGCAGGTTTGCCTGTTGCAGTTAGGACACGTTTTGGGTTTGTGATTATGGGTAGAGCCCCAATTTCACTTAATTGTGCATTGACTTGTGCTAGCGGTCTCACTGGCCTGCCTTTGGATCTAGTATCTGCACATCAGCTTCACTGTCATTTCCACCACTTGTATCCTTCCGTCACAACGTTATCTACGGATACAACAAACCTAATTGAGCAAGTTCATCGTTTTTGGGAGGTCGAAGAGCCTCCAGCTGTACCCCACCAATTATCTGAAGAGGATCACTTTGCTGAAAGGTTTTACATGGAGTCAACAAGTCGGTTGCCGTCGGGTCGTTACCAGGTGCGCTTGCCGTTCTTCAAAAACTCTTCTCACATTTTGGGAAATTCCCGTAAGGGAGCCATGTCTCGGTTTTTTGCGTTAGAAAGGAAATTTGCGGCGAACAGTCAGTTTAAGAGCCAGTATGTACAATTTATAACGGATTATGTCGCTCAGGGGCATATGTCATTGGTGTCTGACCCCAATTTTCCAAAATATTTCATCCCTCATCATGGTATCTTTAAAGTTAGAGGTGATACTTCAAAAATAAGGGTGGTGTTTGACGCCAGCATGAAGACGTCCTCTGGGATTTCCTTAAATGACGTGTTATGTGTCGGCCCTAAGTTGCAGACCTTACTGTCCGACGTTTTGACTTTGTTTCGGCGGTTTAGCCATGTGTTCACGTGCGACACCGAACAGATGTATCGCCAAATTGCTATGCATCCTGATGACTCGGCGTACCTGTGTATTTTGTGGCGTGAGGAGGTTACCGCCCCACTAAGGGTTTTCACTTTGCGTACTGTTACTTACGGGCTGGCTTGCGCCCCTTTTCAGGCGTTGCGAACCTTGCAGCGGCTGGCTCAGAATGAGGCAGTTAATTTTCCTGCGGGAGCGGCGGTACTTAGCCTTAATATTTTGTGGATGATATTGCTGCTGGCGCTGATTCAAAATCAGAGCTTTGCAAATTACAACGGGAATTAATTCTGTTGTTGTCTTCAGGTTCAATTTGAAAAAATGGTGCACTAATCAACCCGACTGCCTACCTGAATCAGCCGCTCCGAGTGATTCCGTTGTTGCTAAGGATAAGGATATTCTGGGTTTAAGTTGGGACCATTCAACCGATTGCTTCTCATTTCCTCCTTTGGCCAGTTGCAGCAATGCTCAGGTTCAATTTACTAAACGTGTCGTGTTATCTCAGATGGCACAATTATTTGACCCATGTGGTTGGCTTTCGCCAGTGATTTTCAGGGCCAAGGCTGTTTTCCAAAAACTCTGGGCTGAGGGCTTGGACTGGGATGCTCCTCTAAGTGATGACTTAAATCACTTAAAGTGATTGGAGTCAATTCCTGTCCTCTTTGAATCATCTTTCGGTCATTACTATTTCCCGGCCATTCTTCCCTAAAGGTGGGCATATTGAAAGGGTAATATTGCATGGTTTCTGTGATGCTTCCCAGTTGGGTTACGCGGCTGTCCTCTATCTGTCCATTTATACTGACTCTGGTCCTCCGGTGGTTTCGTTGGTGTCATCTAAAACTAAAGTGGCACCTCTTAAAACTTTATCAATCCCACGTTTGGAGTTGTTGGGAGCTTATCTGTTAGCCAAACTTGTTCGTCATTATGTTGGCTTATTCTCGTCATGTATTCAATTGAGTCAAGTTTTCTTATGGACGGACTCGACGATTGACTTGGATTGACTGAATATGCCTACTTTTAAATTGAAGACGTTTATTGCTAATCGGGTGGCTGCCATTACCGAGTGGACCGATACTAAATCTTGGCGTCATGTGCATGGTGTTTCTAACCCCGCTGATTTAGCCTCTAGAGGCACGTCACTCTCCAGCCTCCAGTCGTCGACATTGTGGTGGTCAGGGCCAGATTGGTTAAAGCTTGATGCTCTAGGCTGGCCCCCTATTAATTATCGCCCGAATCACGACGTTCAAGATGTTGCCTTGGAGACCAAGGTCTCTTCGTTTCTCACTCAGGAGCCCCGGGTGGAATTGTTTGAGCACTTGTCTTCGTGGCCCTTAGTGGTAGGGGTTACCTTAGTCATCTTAAGGTGGGCTATGCCTTCGCGGATTGAAGCTTCCACAGCCATGGATTGGAAGAAGTTGGCTGTTAAGTATATTTTACGCTACATTCAGCGCAGCGTGTTTGGACAGGAGCTCGCGGCTCTTCGTTTAGGTAAGCGGCTCCCGGTCCGCATTCAGCGCCTGGTCCCGTTTATAGATGATTTTGGCCTCATTCGAGTACGCGGTCGCTTGACCAACTCTGCGGTTACCAGAAATCGTTTTCCGATTTTACTGCCCAAGCATCACCACCTAGTAGGGTTGCTAATTCATCACACTCATGTGTGGTTAGGCCCTTGCAAGTTCAATTTCAGCTTGCCCAAAATTATTGGATTTTGTCCGCACGTCAGGCAATAAGAACTATAATTTGGAAATGTCTTCCTTGTTTCAGGGCGCGTCCTCGCCCCACTAACCCGTTAATGGGGGATCTGCCAGTTCCTAGGGTTAATCCGGCACCTCCATTTTATTCTTCCGGCATGGATTATGCTGGCCTCTTTTTGGTACGGGCCTACGCTGTTCGGAAGGCACCTATAGTCAAAGCGTATCTCTGCATTTTCATCTGCTTAGCCACTAAAGCAGTTCACTTTGAAGTGGCTATGGATCTTTCAACGCCCCAGTTTATTGATGTGTTGAGATGGTTTATTAGTCGCCGTAGGGCTCCGAAAACACTGTATTCGGATTGTGGTAGGAATTTTGTGGGGTCGCGCTCCGAACTTAAACGGGAGCTCAAAAATGTTCTTTCCAATCCTGACCTGTCAGCTCAGATAACAGCTTTTGCTGTCGACAATAACATTGAATTTAAATTTATCCCTCCGTCTGCCCCTCATCAGGGTGGCTTGTGGGAACGGGCTGTCCAGTCGGCCAAGTTTCACATGAAACGCATGATTGGTACCAGGTCGCTGACCATAGCAGAATTTTCGTCGTTATGCATTCGCATTGAGGGAATCTTAAATTCCCGTCCTTTGACTGCCCTATCCTCAGATCCTAGTGATTACCAGGCTCTAACGCCTGGTCATTTTTTGGTTGGCCGCCCCATTACCGCGCCCCCGGTAGCTGAAGTCTCATTAAATTAAGGGACCGTCCGTCATTACAAACAAATTGCCGCCTTGCTCCAAGCCTTTTGGAAAAGGTGGCGTTTGGAATACTTGACGGCACTTCATGCCAGATCGAAGTGGTCGTCTAAGTCAAGAAATTTAATGGTTGGGGACCTGGTGGTTATGGAGGAACAGAATTCTCCCCCCTGATGTGGCCTCTTGGCCGAGTTTCAGCTGTGTTTCCGGGGAGCGACGGGGTTGTTCGTCGCGCTTCAGTTAAAACCTCCACAGGTTCTTTTGAACGACCGGCTATTAAATTGTACCGGTTGCCTATATCTTCTTGATTGGGTTTATCTTGTTTTTTCGGGTGAGCAGAATTAGTTTCAATGATTGTTGTGGACTTACTTGACACTTTGCTGGGATTTCCCAGGTGATTCCTTCCAGCTGTTGTCCGCAGTGAATTTTACATTGTGGAATGTTTCTGGCATGGCGTTGTGCCAGTTCATTGGGAGTTATGGATGCTCAACAAATCAACAACAACAAAATAAGTAAAAAAAAAAGGGGGGAGAATAAAGGGAACAAAAAAAAAGTAAAAAAACCTAGGGAACTAACTAAGTTGATTTGCTGAGTTTTACATTGTGTTTGGCTGAGCCATTGTTTATTGGATGTTATTGGGTTTTGTCTGCTCTACCCGAACCTTTCGGATTGCTCGCCTGGTCGATGTGCCCGCGGCGGAGTTATTCGGCATGGTTTTCTAATTCATCGCATGTTTTCTGTATGTGTGTATTTTCTTGTGTTTGCGTGTGACCCCCTCCTATGTTGGAGGGTAATTTTCAGAGAGTGTTCCTGTTCACCAAAAGCCAAATTTTTGTAATGCATTTTGGGCCATGTCTTTTGGTGTAGTTGGTGGTTGACCCATTGCGGTCAACGGGGGCCGGTGTTCGATATTTCGGATTGAACCGGTCATTATTTTCATTTTCCGAAGTTGGCACTATGGGTTTTGCAGGGTCTATGCATGCATGTGAACTTGCAGCTTTTGTCGTACGCCAGCCATCCTAGTGTCATCATCCATGAGTCGGGCCTCCTCGGCAGGTAGAAATCCGTGCATTTAACCCATCCTTTTCCCAACCAGTCTATCCTGCCTTGAGTGTCAGGATCAACCCAGTCGTGAGATACGGTAAGTCATTTTTATATTATTTATGTCTTATTAGCAATTCTGCATGCTGCTGCTTTAGAGCTCACCAGAGGCTATTAAATTATCAAGTATGAAAGCCGTCTTACTTTCAATCTTTTAAAAGATTATCGTACATCTATTTACTACCAGAGGGTTCATGAGGTTGCTAGCTTTTCAATTAAATTGCTTGCCGTCACGACTGGGAGCACGTGTTTCGTAATTTTGTGCATGTTGCTGCTGGTGGGTCGAGTTTCAGTAATTGGGTTATAAGTCAGTTTTGGCTGCGTGATTTTTATTTTAATTATCAACGTGCCATGCCGTTTCGTTTTTTGTGCCTGCTCATGGTTGGTTTTGCATGCCGTTAATTTTTCCAATTTTATGAATGTTCGTCATTTGCATGCTATTGCACGAAAGCACGTTGGTATAATACGTACGCATGTGAACTACGAGTTTGCGTTTCAATGCTGTTGCTTGGTGTCAGCAGTGAACGTCGTGTGTGCATGGCCAGGTGGGCAAATTTTGTGTAAAAATTTTGCACCTTGTTTTTTGGGGTAGTCGTTTAATTACTGGGTCAAGTCTGGTGAAGTTTGTTTCCGTCCTGTTACGGTTTGCGTCCCACGTGAAATTGTGCGCTACGTGTTTGCGACTGTCAGGCGTAAAGGGAACGGTTTTAGGTTATCCGGATTTCGGAATAGCCTGCCTTTGTATTTAATTTTTTTGGCATGACTATTACCTTTAGGTGCAGTTTATATTTTGCATATGCGATATCCTGTCCATACACGACGCGTTGACCATCAGTTTTGGCATTTAATGTGTCCCAGTTGTTTGTGTTTGGTTCGGTAACTGGTGAATTGTTGTACATTGTACTTTGCTGTGTTTTGTGTGTATTTATTCTATTTGGTATTATACATGTTTGTTTTTGGGTGCACTTTTGTGTACCACTATTTTGCACCGTATGTGCTGTACTCTTGTGCAACTTGTGTTTTTTGTCGTGCTTTTGCCCTGTGTAAATCAATTTGTTGCGTGTTTAATTTATTGTGTTTAGTATTATTTGCCTGTTGGATTGTGTAAGTTGTATTTTGCCGTGCACTAATTTACTGTTGTATTTACCTTGCTCGGTGTATGAAAAGTAGTTGTGTGAGACGCCTAGTTATCTCGATCACTGTTAGGCTAAGTCGGGTCGTGATTATTGTTCAGTTTCTAATTCTCTTATTAAGGGTGGTTGTGGGTTGGGCGATATTTTTTAATTCAGTATGCCTGCTAAATTGTCGCTGGCAGCTTTTGACCGGACCACTTCGGTGGGAATACTTGCGTTGCAGCATTTAATAAATAAGTTGGAAGGGTTGCCGCAATTGAGAGCCGTGGATCAACATGAAGCTGGTATTTTGGCCTCCAGGTTGTCCGAAGAATATCAGGACCTTCTAGGTAAGGTCGATCCTTACCTATCGGCCGAGTCATTGCCCCAGGGATTGGACGAGGACCACGTTTTTTCGGTGGTAGCTCAAATTAAGGATATTTATGTCCGGGGTAGCATTTTAGCGTCCAAACTAACAAAACCAGAGATACCGGTTGGTTCCGGTCGATTTTCATCGGCAAGTGGCGGGCACTCAGGTGTTCTCGTTCATGAGTTGCCGAAGCTTTCTTTACCTTGTTTTGATGGCCAGGCCAAATGTTGGTCTGAGTTTTGGTCAAAGTTCACCACATTAGTAGACGAAAGTCCTGCCCTCACTCCAAAGCAGAAATTGTTATATTTACTGACTCACCTTAAGGGTGAGGCTTATGAGAAGGTTGCCGCGCTTCCCATAGTTGATGATAGTTATTCACTTGCACTGTCAACTCTTAAAAGTCGTTATCACAATCCTCGTTTGGTCGCTCGGGTTTATTGTACCAATCTGCTTCAGTTACCAGCCGCTTCTATGTGATCAGCTGCGTCTATTAGAAAGTTGGTGGACAGCTTCAATGCTAACTTTTCAGCGTTGTCAGCTCTAAACATTGCTGATATATATCAAGCGATATATGCGTCTTTTGTATTGTCTAGGCTGGATCTATCATTGCGTGAACGCTTTGAGGCGTCTGTTACGGACAAAGAGAATCTCCCTGCCCTAACAGAAATTATGACATTTTAACCGCTATGGCGGAACAGAAAGAACAGGCATCTTTGGAATCGGCTTTACCTGCTCTTCCTAGCACTAGCCACCAGAAAACCCAGAAGGTTTCTTTTTCTAAGGCTACTCCTCTTGCTGTGTCTACGTTATCTGCGGAGGTTACGCAACGGGATGCATCTGGTTCACGTTGCCTTCATTGCGATTCCCGGACCCATTTGCTTCTCAAGTGTCCGGCGTGGCTGAGTAAGGACCCTAGGGCTCATTTTCAAAGTCTTAAAAATAAAAAATGTTGTCTTTCGTGCCTCCAACATAAACATTCGGGCTGGTGCAAAACGTGTGGCTCTAAGTACCACCACATTTTACTTCATTTCAAAAATGCCCGTCCGTCTCCGTCTCGTTCACAGATTTCTGACCCAGCTGAACTCAAGGCTTCGGGGTCATCGCTTGTAGACCAAGTTGATCTGTCGAGCACTACTCTGACCGTGTCTCTGCCCCATCCTGCAGGGGTTCTGTTAGCCACCTGTCTAGCAGTCTTGTCGTCTCCGAATGGTGGTTATATTGTAGTTAGGGCTATCCTGGATAGCGCGTCCCATGCTTCTTTCATAACTGAAGCATGTGCGTCTCGCTTAAAGTGTGCTTGTTTTGACGCTTCAGTAAGTGTCAATGGGGTAGGTGATATTGCCACCAAAGCAAAAAAGGTGTGCCATCTGTCCTTGGAAACTTTAAAACGCGAGGTTGTGGCATCTAACCATGCCTTTATAATTCTTTTTAAGATCTCGTCAGACTCACCTAGGTTCCAGGTGTTGCCTGAAGTTAAGCAGGCTACAAAAGATCTTTTGTTAGCTGACCCTACCTTCGATGTACCAGCCCCAATTGATGCGTTGTTTGGAGCCGATATTGTAGCGGCTATTCTTATGGGAGAGACTATTCCTTTGGGTGCAGGTTTGCCTGTTGCAGTTAGGACACGTTTTGGGTTTGTGATTATGGGTAGAGCCCCAATTTCACTTAATTGTGCATTGACTTGTGCTAGCGGTCTCACTGGCCTTCCTTTGGATCTAGTATCTGCACATCAGCTTCGCTGTCATTTCCACCACTTGTATCCTTCCGTCACAACGTTATCTACGGATACAACAAACCTAATTGAGCAAGTTCATCGTTTTTGGTAGGTCGAAGAGCCTCCAGCTGTACCCCACCAATTATCTGAAGAGGATCACTTTGCTGAAAGGTTTTACATGGAGTCAACAAGTCGGTTGCCGTCGGGTCGTTACCAGGTGCGCTTGCCGTTCTTCAAAAACTCTTCTCACATTTTGGGAAATTCCCTTAAGGGAGCCATGTCTCGGATTTTTGCGTTAGAAAGGAAATTTGCGGCGAACAGTCAGTTTAAGAGCCAGTATGTACAATTTATAACGGATTATGTCGCTCAGGGGCATATGTCATTGGTGTCTGACCCCAATTTTCCAAAATATTTCATCCCTCATCATGGTATCTTTAAAGTTAGAGGTGATACTTCAAAAATAAGGGTGGTGTTTGACGCCAGCATAAAGACGTCCTCTGGGATTTCCTTAAATGACGTGTTATGTGTCGGCCCTAAGTTGCAGACCTTACTGTCCGACGTTTTGACTTTGTTTCGGCGGTTTAGCCATGTGTTCACGTGCGACATCGAACAGATGTATCGCCAAATTGCTATGCATCCTGATGACTCGGCGTACCTGTGTATTTTGTGGCGTGAGGAGGTTACCGCCCCACTAAGGGTTTTCGCTTTGCGTACCGTTACTTACGGGCTGGCTTGCGCCCCTTTTCAGGCGTTGCGAACCTTGCAGCGGCTGGCTCAGAATGAGGCAGTTAATTTTCCTGCGGGAGCGGCGGTACTTAGCCGTAATATTTTTGTGGATGATATTGCTGCTGGCGCTGATTCAAAATCAGAGCTTTGCAAATTACAACGGGAATTAATTCTGTTGTTGTCTTCAGGTTCAATTTGAAAAAATGGTGCACTAATCAACCCGACTGCCTACCTGAATCAGCCGCTCCGAGTGATTCCGTTGTTGCTAAGGATAAGGATATTCTGGGTTTAAGTTGGGACCATTCAACCGATTGCTTCTCATTTCCTCCTTTGGCCTGTTGCAGCAATGCTCAGGTTCAATTTACTAAACGTGTCGTGTTATCTCAGATGGCACAATTATTTGACCCATGTGGTTGGCTTTCGCCAGTGATTTTCAGGGCCAAGGCTTTTTTCCAAAAACTCTGGGCTGAGGGCTTGGACTGGGATGCTCCTCTAAGTGATGACTTAAATGATTATTGGAGTCAATTCCTGTCCTCTTTGAATCATCTTTCGGTCATTACTATTTCCCGGCCATTCTTCCCTAAAGGTGGGCATATTGAAAGGGTAATATTGCATGGTTTCTGTGATGCTTCCCAGTTGGGTTACGCGGCTGTCCTCTATCTGTCCATTTATACTGACTCTGGTCCTCCGGTGGTTTCGTTGGTGTCATCTAAAACTAAAGTGGCACCTCTTAAAACTTTATCAATCCCACGTTTGGAGTTGTTGGGATCTTATCTGTTAGCCAAACTTGTTCGTCATTATGTTGGCTTATTCTCGTCATGTATTCAATTGAGTCAAGTTTTCTTATGGACGGACTCGACGATTGTCTTGGATTGACTGAATATGCCTACTTTTAAATTGAAGACGTTTATTGCTAATCGGGTGGCTGCCATTACCGAGTGGACCGATACTAAATCTTGGCGTCATGTGCATGGTGTTTCTAACCCCGCTGATTTAGCCTCTAGAGGCACGTCACTCTCCAGCCTCCAGTCGTCGACATTGTGGTGGTCAGGGCCAGATTGGTTAAAGCTTGATGCTCTAGGCTGGCCCCCTATTAATTATCGCCCGAATCACGACGTTCAAGATGTTGCCTTGGAGACCAAGGTCTCTTCGTTTCTCACTCAGGAGCCCCAGGTGGAATTGTTTGAGCACTTGTCTTCGTGGCCCTTAGTGGTAGGGGTTACCTCAGTCATCTTAAGGTGGGCTATGCCTTCGCGGATTGAAGCTTCCACAGCCATGGATTGGAAGAAGTTGGCTGTTAAGTATATTTTACGCTACATTCAGCGCAGCGTGTTTGGACAGGAGCTCGCGGCTCTTCGTTTAGGTAAGCGGCTCCCGGTCCGCATTCAGCGCCTGGTCCCGTTTATAGATGATTTTGGCCTCATTCGAGTACGCGGTCGCTTGACCAACTCTGCGGTTACCAGAAATCGTTTTCCGATTTTACTGCCCAAGCATCACCACCTAGTAGGGTTGCTAATTCATCACACTCATGTGTGGTTAGGCCGTTGCAAGTTCAATTTCAGCTTGCCCAAAATTATTGGATTTTGTCCGCAAGTCAGGCAATAAGAACTATAATTTGGAAATGTCTTCCTTGTTTCAGGGCGCGTCCTCGCCCCACTAACCCGTTAATGGGGGATCTGCCAGTTCCTAGGGTTAATCCGGCACCTCCATTTTATTCTTCCGGCATGGATTATGCTGGCCTCTTTTTGGTACGGGCCTACGCTGTTCGGAAGGCACCTATAGTCAAAGCGTATCTCTGCATTTTCATCTGCTTAGCCACTAAAGCAGTTCACTTTGAAGTGGCTATGGATCTTTCAACGCCCCAGTTTATTGATGTGTTGAGATGGTTTATTAGTCGCCGTAGGGCTCCGAAAACACTGTATTCGGATTGTGGTAGGAATTTTGTGGGGTCGCGCTCCGAACTTAAACGGGAGCTCAAAAATGTTCTTTCCAATCCTGACCTGTCAGCTCAGATAACAGCTTTTGCTGTCGACAATAACATTGAATTTAAATTTATCCCTCCGTCTGCCCCTCATCAGGGTGGCTTGTGGGAACGGGCTGTCCAGTCGGCCAAGTTTCACATGAAACGCATGATTGGGACCAGGTCGCTGACCATAGCAGAATTTTCGTCGTTATGCATTCGCATTGAAGGAATCTTAAATTCCCGTCCTTTGACTGCCCTATCCTCAGATCCTAGTGATTACCAGGCTCTAACGCCTGGTCATTTTGTGGTTGGCCGCCCCATTACCGCGCCCCCGGTAGCTGAAGTCTCATTAAATTAAGGGACCGTCCGTCATTACAAACAAATTGCCGCCTTGCTCCAAGCCTTTTGGAAAAGGTGGCGTTTGGAATACTTGACGGCACTTCATGCCAGATCGAAGTGGTCGTCTAAGTCAAGAAATTTAATGGTTGGGGACCTGGTGGTTATGGAGGAACAGAATTCTCCCCCCTGATGTGGCCTCTTGGCCGAGTTTCAGCTGTGTTTCCGGGGAGCGACGGGGTTGTTCGTCGCGCTTCAGTTAAAACCTCCACAGGTTCTTTTGAACGACCGGCTATTAAATTGTACCGGTTGCCTATATCTTCTTGATTGGGTTTATCTTGTTTTTTCGGGTGAGCAGAATTAGTTTCAATGATTGTTGTGGACTTACTTGACACTTTGCTGGGATTTCCCAGGTGATTCCTTCCAGCTGTTGTCCGCAGTGAATTTTACATTGTGGAATGTTTCTGGCATGGCGTTGTGCCAGTTCATTGGGAGTTATGGATGCTCTACAAATCAACAACAACAAAATAAGTAAAAAAAAGAGGGGGAATAAAGGGAACAAAAAAAAAGTAAAAAAACCTAGGGAACTAACTAAGTTGATTTGCTGAGTTTTACATTGTGTTTGGCTGGGCCATTGTTTATTGGATGTTATTGGGTTTTGTCTGCTCTACCCGAACCTTTCGGATTGCTCGCCTGGTCGATGCGCCCGCGGCGGAGTTATTCGGCATGGTTTTCTAATTCATCGCATGTTTTCTGTATGTGTGTATTTTCTTGTGTTTGCGTGTGACCCCCTCCTATGTTGGAGGGTAATTTTCAGAGAGTGTTCCTGTTCACCAAAAGCCAAATTTTTGTAATGCATTTTGGGCCATGTCTTTTGGTGTAGTTGGTGGTTGACCCATTGCGGTCAACGGGGGCCGGTGTTCGATATTTCGGATTGAACCGGTCATTATTTTCATTTTCCGAAGTTGGCACTATGGGTTTTGCAGGGTCTATGCATGCATGTGAACTTGTAGCTTTTGTCGTACGCCAGCCATCCTAGTGTCATCATCCACGAGTCGGGCCTCCTCGGCAGGTAGAAATCCGTGCATTTAACCCATCCTTTTCCCAACCAGTCTATCCTGCCTTGAGTGTCAGGATCAACCCAGTCGTGAGATACGGTAAGTCATTTTTATATTATTTATGTCTTATTAGCAATTCTGCATGCTGCTGCTTTAGAGCTCACCAGAGGCTATTAAATTATCAAGTATGAAAGCCGTCTTACTTTCAATCTTTTAAAAGATTATCGTACAAATCCTTATTAAAATCATGGGTACTTACCCCCCTAGTCTGGTGACTGTGGCCGCATCCATCCGACCTTACTGGACTTCTCTGTTCGAGATCCCAACACCATAAAATCAGATAGGCGCCCGCCACAGTAACGCCCGACTCTATAACATTCAATTAAAAATTTAACAAACAGGCCTTCCATTATACCATACCCACAACTGATTGGTTTCCTCTTAGCCGTACTGGTTCGTTATTGGCAAAGTACTGGTTGCATAATTTTGGTTATATAAACTTCTGTATACTTACAGCTAGTACACATAAATCCCCTACAAATAATATACATATTGTTTTCTCCTACCAAGATACCATCGCCCACCAAAAATCACAAATGGATTACATAAAATACAATAATAGCACCTTACTATATGATACATACTACAAACAAAATGCATTATTACCTTTGAATTTTAAATAAAATTTATGAACCTTATGATTTTAATCTCAAATTTCCAATTAAATAAAACTTTATTCATTAATCAGTTCGCATTTCTTTCATCATTCCAATCAAAATTAAGTTAAATTCATTATTAAAATTCACCAAAAAGAAACAGTCTCAACATTCTGATTACAACACTACTGACACATGTACTTCTTTCTAATTTTTTGGTTTCTATAAATCTTGTAGTGTTGATATATTAATCACTTACTACTTATTACAATTCAAATCAAAATTAATTTGCCTTCATTAATAAAATTAACCTTTATAAATTTTATTACTTTAATTCCACCTCCACTCAAGACAATTTAGCTTTAGTTACATTATTTAAAACATTTTTGATTTAAATACACGATGCAAAATAAAATGTTATTATTTATTATTATACCTTTCCTTCTTTTTACAAACATGTGTTACGCATAAGTTATAATATACATTACAACAAGATAATATTGACACAATACATTTAACACTAACACATTTATTTACAAATTTCCGTCATATCCAATTATTAGTTATCACACTTCATTGCATTAAATCAGCCAGGTCATTCTACCTATTATACTCAAATAATTAAATGTTCTTGGATTTCGTTGTCCATGACATGTCCGTTACTTAACTAAATATCACTATAGTATTGACGACTCGGAACACTAGGTTTTTTTATAAGTACAAACGTAAAGTTTTACCTTACAGGCTAAACCGGCTTTCGCCTATAGAAGGCTTCATCAGAGGCTGTCGTAGGTAGCGCTGTTCGTCTTGTTGAAAGACTACAACTGACACACTAATACACAACACCTCCAATCACCCAATACAACACAAACTAGCTGCTTTTAGAACCATGATACATAGACTTAACAACATCCCCTTAGATGAAATAGACTACAAAGACGAACTAAACACGATAAAATATCTAGCAGAATCTAACGGTTATGACAGAACAATAGTCAGTAAACTCCTACACAAAACAAACAACAGACAAAGACAGAAAACAACAAATTCATAACACTAACATACATCAACAAACAAACAGAAAAAATTGCCCACAAATTCAAAAAAGCAGGATACAGAATCGCTTACAAAACTACTAACAAAACAGAACACACACTATCAAAACGCATGCCCAAAGCACAAAACAAATTCGATCTTAGGTGTATATAAGCTAAATTGTTCAAATTGCAATAAATTCTACATAGGCCAGACAGGACGTAGCTTCAAACAGAGATACATTGAACATACAAAAGCACTCCACACCACTACAGAATCTACCTTTGCAAACCACCTCATTGAAGCAAACCACACATATAAAAACATCGATAATAACATGAACATACTACACGTACACACAAAAGGCCGAAAACTAGACACTCTAGAACAATTAGAAATATACAAACACACAAAAACAAATAAAAACGACATCCTAAATGAACAGACACAATTCAAATCGCACGCATTATTCGAACACATCTCACCACACACACACACACACAGCTTCGATCTTTCAAAAAACTATCTCGTCGCCAACAACAAGACGAACAGCGCTACCTACGACAGCCTCTGATGAAGCCTTCTATAGGCGAAAGCCGGTTTAGGCTGTAAGGTAAAACTTTACGTTTTTACTTATAAAAACCCTAGTGTTCCGAGTCGTCAATACTATAGTGATATTTAATTAAATGTTCATTCAATATTTCTCAACCCCCATCATCAAAAATTAGTCTTATCTTCACATAACACATTTCAATCTTATGTACATTCATCATATGGCTATTTTTTGTGTTGTAACCATAAAGTTTTGTTTTTTCCAGTGTACAATCATAATAATTTTTTGGGTAACCCCCCATTATTACCTTATCATAAATCATGTCTACATTAGTATTATTTGTCAAGTCTCCGTCAGTATTTATTGTTACAATTACATCCTTGAATTTTTTATCACTATAGACGTCAGCTGTTACTAATATGCTGACTCTCACTACAGGTAAATGTATATTATTATCATCAATATAATCATTGTTTATCAAACAAAGTAAGTCTCTAATATTTTTAATATCATCATTTCTTTCAATATTTATTCCCACTACTAAACTTTCACAATCTCTACTCACCTTAAATATTTCTACCACTCTATCTCTCTCTTCGTACATTTCCCAACCCCTTTTTACTCTCTCATTCCACGCAGAGGGCAACACAACATTATTACAACACATCCTGGCCTTACCAGGGAAACCATAATACATAAAGGGACTATTATTTGCAGACCTTTTGTCTCCCAAATAAACTAATAAGGAACCTTTGTCCTCATACAACACTTGTGAAGCCTTTACTTCACATATACCACAAGGGAAATTTGCCCTCTGCCCCCCATATCCCATGAAACTCTCTTCGTACCCTCTCTCAAGCTCATCAATACTCACTAGTACCCCATCATTAACCTCAACTGACTTTAAACTCTCATTATCACTGCTGTCACTTACCGTATCATTCTTAGATACCCCATTTTCAACTATATAACCATTATTCTTGTTTAACATTATTTCACCATTATAATTACTTATATTAATACCACCACTTACCTTGTCTACTATTCCTTCATTATTTTTCGTTATATTACTACCACCACAAACACTTACCTGTTTTAATTCAACTTCTGTATTCTCCGTTAATTGATCTGTCTCTGGTTTCCGCAATAATTTATCCCACTTTTTGTCCATCTCGTCAAAACGTTTATTCATCATCTCAAAACCCTTAACCATCTCTGTTTTTATAAGATTCAACATATACGTCTCATAATCAGATTCACACATATTATCATTACTTACCTTATTATCTGTCACCTGATCAACTTTATTCTTGTTAGATTGGTCTGTATCTCTACCATTTCCTACCCCCATTACACTATCATCCGTATTGTTAGTCCTATTCACTGTCTTATTTTCTACCACTATCACTTCAACTATTTTACCTTTATTATTTGTCATCTCACTATGTTTTTTAATTTCCGCGAATATTCCCTCTTCTTGTTCTTCCATCTGTCTAAAATTATCGTCCAAATTACCCCACTCCTCGTCCGTCATTTTATCTACAATCCCTCTGAATTCGCGTTCCCATTCATTCCACGCGAAAACCTTATCTTGTACTTCGCCCATGTTCAAAATTATTTATATAATACCCTTTATACAAAACAATTACAATTCTCCCAATGCACGATAATTGTACACATTAATTCAAAATACTCAACACATAAAATCGTAATCAATCTGTAAACGTACACTACCCAAACATAACCTAGTCACACATACGTAACGTAACTATATATACGATAAATTTTACAAATACGCCGTTACCAATTCCTATTTTCTGTGCCTCAAAACAGGTCTAGTTCATATAATATTTATACGAACCTCCTGGCAGCGAGTCGCCAATGTTAAGGTATTGCTTTTTACCATTTATTTAATATTACCATCAGAAGATTCCAGTATTATAATAATACTTACTGCTCACTGCTGCCAGAATTTCACTTACCATCATATTCCCCTTTTACAAAACTTACCTTATTATTTCCCAGGTCGCCAACATATTTTTTAGATGAATATGTAAACTTAAACACTCTTGCCCTTATAAAAATCCCGCTATCTAACTACCCTTAAATATCAGAAAAATCCCAAAGAACATTAGGCGAGGTTTTCAGCACAGAATAGGAAGTGGTAATGACAAAATAACTACTCTAACACATATTTATATCCCTAAACAAACTTGATTTTATTTTATTAAGTACGGCTAAAAAACATGAATTTGTTCAAACACTAGTTTTATCAACTAATTATTTTCTATTAACCAGTACTTTGATTCATGCTTCTCCCCTTGACTATATAACTTTTACCCCCTTTATCGTATTCTCATTAATTCTTTTATAAATCTAAATTTGTATAGCTTTTTACTGATATCAGATTGTTAAGGAGTCACTTTTGTATGTATTTGTTACTTAACTGACATGTGGTCCAGTTGTTACCCTATCACTTGTAGTTCACTTTCACATTCGCCACATCACAAAGAACTGTTCTAACTGCACCATTTAACGTACTTTAAACGTATTTAACGTTTTTGTCCTGATCTCTTTCTTCATTTTACTCTTTTTACACACTTTTTAATAAGGTTCGGTAGGCCTAGGCTACTGTAATCGCTTTGACCTACCGTAACTGCCCGAGGCTGCTGTTCTTATTAATGCACTGTTAGTTGTTTTTACTGGATAGGCCAACTATTATTTACGGCCTATCCTACACGTCCGAGGCCACTGTTTTTAAGTAAACTGCAGATGACTGTAATTTGTTGCTGCCCGATACTAACACTATGGTGACAAGGTTCTTGCTGTGATTCACAAAGACTGCTGCTGGCACGGTATTACGTAATACGTCTGAGCTGAGCTGTCTCCAGACATCAACAATAACACTGTATGTTGCTGGTTACAAGGGGCACCTCACAGGTGAATACTGACAATTGAAAAATTTACTGATTTAACTTGAAACTATGGTAGCACACAATTCTGTACCGTTACACCGTGGTGCGTGTTATTCTATTGTGGGGAGGGTAAAATCTATTGTGCGTGTTATTATTTCTATTGTGTTATTCTATTAAAAATTTCCTATTGCTTTTGGCACATTTTCATCGACAATTGTGGCTGAAAATTTCAATGAATAAATAAATCCATCTGCAACATCATTAACAAAAAGGTTGTTGTAGGAAGAACTTGATAATGGTTGTGAAACCGAAAGGCCTCGTTTGAGGGAAAATTCTTCGTAGCAGAGAAGCAACAAAATACAACAAAGTTATTAACAAAAAGACAAACATGATTAACTGGTTAGTGAATAATGGGATTTCTTTAGTCCATTTATCTTAACCTGAGTTCTATTCATTAATTAAACAAAGTAAACAAACATACAGAACTCTTATAATAACCACTGTTTTGGCAAACCATGGACATTACATTTTATGACTTCCACTCTATTATCCCGACTCCTGATCTTAATCCTAGAACTGATTTAGACAGTCGTGAAAAAGCGTGCTAAAAAAACGTGCATTTTCTATAGACAGTGTTAGAAACTTAGCAAAAAAGGAATTTGAGTGTATTTCTTTCATAGATTGCACATCAAGATGTGACCATGTCATGAAAATTGAAAAGATTACGTGAGATCACACCAAAGAGTGTATAATGTAACAGTTCGTTTCAAAATTAATAAATAACAGAATAGCACCAGTGAATACGATTTGAGTTATAATAATAGCGAAGAAAACAGTGGGATGGAAGAATTGAGCTAAATATTTGTAATTGGTTTTAAGTAATTAAATGCTATATTACTTAAACAGTTTTGGTATAATTTTTTCATTAATATTGTCTCTCCTGTTCTTTATGGACAATTTACATATTTTTTTTTAAACACAGTCATTTCACATTCAAGCCTGTTATTGATGTTACTTATTCAAACAGATTAAGTTGCCAGGCTAATGTTGACTATATTCCTGGATTTTGTTGTCCATGACGTGTCCGTTGATTAACTAATTATAAATATATAACTACTGACTCGGAACACTAATTTTTTATTGGTAAAAATATTAAACTTTCACCTTATAGCTTGAACTAGTTTTTGTCAGCTTTGTCAGAGGCTCATTTTTACCGATATTACTACGTTTTTTCCTGAATCGTAACATGTACACGAACTATTATGTACTTCAAAATATACAATGTTTGTTAATGTATAGGCTCGACTAGGAGATCTGGAGAAAGACTGGAATAGACATAACATGCCAAATCACTGTTTACAAAATAATTGCAGTAAGCCTACTAAATGTTAAACATTTTCTAACTTGGTGAAATCTTTGTATAGTACCTCTGTTGTATCTATTGCTTGTTTTGTCTTACAAAACGTCCATATGTACTGTTTAGTAGTGTCGAAATAGAAATCGAAATCAAAATCTCCGTACGTAAACTCGTAATTCAGGGAAAAGGCTAATATTTTCAAAAGGCCTTTTTCTACTCACGTGTATAACATTCTTCCCCCCTTATCACCACTACAAATTGCACAACTGCTTTGTCTGATTATTTTAACTATATTATTGTATTATTGTTTCAATAAAGTTGGCGTCTACTGATTAAGTAATTTAAATTATTCAATAAGCATATGCAAATTACTAAGCCTGTGCTTAACATGATTTTAACTCATAATTCTTACAAACATTGTGTGTATGATTCTTACACATGCAGTATGCCTTTGCAGCATTATAGGTGGAACATACATGAGTGAAATTCTATGAAGCAAAGTTAATTTTTACCTGTTCTTGCAACATTGGCTCCTTATAAGTTGCATATTTTCGTTTCTCCAGGAAAAAGCCCTCCTTGTAAAGAAAAGAATGAGGAAAACCAAAATTGTGGACCTTGTTTCTAAATTTTCAAAACACCCCCCGAAAAAAAATCCTGGGTGCGCCACTGACAGTATAAATAAGTGTAGCTACAAATAAACACTGTAGCTGTACAGCCTTACAATCGATAAACACATTTACAATTGATAAACAGACTGTCTCAACGGAAGTCTCTGTCACCGAATGTGTGAGTCACCGATGACATCAGTCTACCACACCAGCTTTTGTTCAGTTTGCAAACGTTAGTAAGCCGAGTTACGTTAGTGCATTGGTTCATTGCTGTTTTTTTTTTTTTTTTACTTTAACTGCTTTACAATGTCTGCAAAAAGAAAGAGTAGTGCTGTCAATAAACGATAAACTTAAAATAATTGATCATCTGAAGAAAGGAGAAACAGCTAGCACATTGGCTTCCGAATTAAACATTGGTAAATCAACGATTACTGACTTTAAAAAAGTGAACTTACACTAATGTCTTACAGTGGTAAACTAGAATCTTTGTAAGGTCCTACTTCCAGAAAAACTATGAAAACAGCTGAAAGTGACAACTTAGACTGTGCAGTGTACACATAGTTTGTGCAACAAAGAAGCAAGAGTGACCTATTATAGGGCCTATCATCTGTGAGAAGGCACTTATAATAAACGAAAAACATAGTGGTGATCCACACTTTAGAGCTACGGCAGGCTGGTTCAAATCGAGACATGGTATACGACAGCTAGATAGATCAGGTGATAAACTTTCTGCTAATTTTGAAAGTGCTGATAATTTTAAGAAATAATTTTTGCTTATAAAAGAAATAGGGTACAATGCTGAAAACATCTGCAATGCTGATGAGACCGGACTTAAATAGAAAGCTCTTCCAAAAAAGACGTTAGTGTTAAGAAATGAAAAATCTGCTTCTGGGTTCAAAGTTAATAAAGAATGCATTACAACTATATGTGTGTGCAAATGCAAGGGGTTCCCACAGATTAAAATTTACTGTTATAGGGAAATCTAAGAAACCTAGACGTTTCAAAGATGTTAATGTGAATAATTTTCCGGTTAATTACTTACAACAACAAAATGCTTGAATGAACGTTGAAAATTTTTACTAAATGGTTTAATGATATGTAGTTTATTTACCATGTGCAGGGTTTAATTTGTCCCTGCAGTAAAAAAAAGATAAGCAGAAAATAAAATTAGTGGCCACTATTGTACAACACCCCTGCACATCCTTCAGTTGATTCTTTACCTCAGCATGGGGATATTAATGTGACGTCCATCCCACCGAACGTGACAAGTATATTACAACCCATGGACCAAAGTGTTATAGAAATATTTAAACAGCTTTACGGCAAATCTTTTCTCTGGTACCTGTTAGTACTTGGTGAAAATGAAGAAGGATCCAAACAGTTAATAAAAGAATTTAACTTAAAGGAAAGTGCGTATATGATTGCAGATGCCTGGGATAGCGTAATAACTGAAACTCTAAAACGAGCTTGGGGAAAACTTCTAAATCAAACATTAAATGAGGAACATAAATCTGATACTGATCATAAAGACACAGATATTGAAATCATGCATCAAATGGTATAGAATATTCCTCAGTTTAAAAACTGTAACAAAGAAGTTAACGATTGGCTAAAGGTTGATGAAGCCGATCACTGTTTTCAGTTATTAACTGATGAAGAGATAGTTGAGTCATTAAATGAATAATAAAAACAAAACAGATTCAGATGAAGACAGCGAGAATGCTCCTAATACAAAACCACCGACAGTAACAAAAGCTTTTGACGCACTTGAGACTGTTCTAAAGTGGGCCAGAACAGAAGACAAGATAGATTGTATTCAGCTTATGAATCTTAAATGACTTCAGTTTTTAGCAGTGAGGAAACGGGGTATCAGTTTGTTGAAGAAGACAGGGATAGAACAATTCTTCAAAAAAGTGTAAATCCATGGTACTGTATGTTTTGTTTTGTTTTTTAATTTTTAATTGATTTTATAGTACAGTGTTTGTCATTAAACTCTAATTTTGTTTAAATTAATTTTTGGTTTTTATTAATTACACTCATTTTTAATGTAATGATTGTTGGCCTTAGTAATACATTACAGTATAGTATACAGGTTTCTGTAATGATATAACAGTATGTTAGAAATGATTTTGTAATAAAAACCTTTGTTTTTGTAAAGAGAAATAATGTTTTCAATTTACAATCTATTATCCGAATGGGCCCTCGTCCTGAGATGTTTGGATAATCAATGCTCTATTGTATTAAGGAAAAATTATAATCGGAAACACTGGGTGTTTTAATAACTAATGGACAGCTCCTTGTTATTGGTCATAACATTTTGTGTAGAAAATAAATGAACATGAAATTTTAATTCAATATTTGTGAAATATTTATATTTTTGACTAGCTGACTTACTAAGTTAAATATATATTATACATGATCTGACAGGCAGAGAAACCTGATGTTTTCATCAAGCAGTCATTTAGCAGCTATGGAGTAGTAGAATGCATAATATTGTGCTTTTCTAATACAGATATATTTAAGTGTACACTCAAAAGTTTCTACTGGGTAGGATTTGGTAGAATATGACAGTGTTATGGACAGAAAATTTCAAGTCAACAGATTCAGTACTAGGAAGAGTGAGAACTGCCCATACACTAGACTGTTAGTAAGCAAGCAGACAAAAATATTCCTTGTTATCCCTAATATCAAACAAGTTACAAATTTATAATACTGTTTGGATTAGAAAAGTACAGGAATTTTGCTTAGATGTGGCAGGTCAGATGCATGAAAAGTGTTAGGAAGAAGTATGTAGTTGACAACTGCGCATCTATTTGTCAGCAAACCATCCATTTTGCCTGAGCAAAATTCCTGTTCAGTGTTTGTTGTTCTGCCTCTTAGCAACTAAAATACCATTATAGGCTATATAATGTACAACAACAATGAGCAATAATCTCTCCATCAGTCTTGGCAAACTACATTTTAAAAACATCAGCTTCTCTGCCACAACCTATGTATGATGTTTCCTGAATTCAGTTTACTGGAACTTCTGTGCTGATAGGCTTTACACCTTTCAGCTTCATTATAACCAGCACTGTATGACTATCCCATGAATAAAACATTTTTGCAACACCATAAGAAGTCAGTACTACTTTTAAAATATATATTAAAATTAGAGGGAAAATGGGGGAAACACTGTAAACTTCTTTACCTTTCCGCTGGGTGAAAACACAACAGTTGTAAAACGAACAGCAGCAGGAGCCTTTATGACAGACATTGGTACTATAGTTTTTCGAGCTAGATCCCACAGTGCTAACTGATTACCACTAACACTGGCAAGAACTGTAGAATGTGTGGGAGACCAAGCCACATCTTCAACAGCTTCCTAAGCAAAATTGGCGATAAGCTTAGTACTATATGTTATGTTGTTTTAGCCACTTATGATTGTTTAAACTACTGAAAGTTTATTTAAAGTTATGAAAGCATATTTCATAATTATAGTTATACTGTGGCTTTTCGTGATTCATGAACGTGCTACAATAACAAAATGATTGTCTGGAGCATTTTATATATGTTCACTATTGTTGTACACATCTTTGAAACATGAGTATACCTTAACAAACTAATTTAATAAAATATATAGCTAAGCCTTGTTTATGTGGTAAACATTGCCCCAGAATTATAGCAAGTCTACTGGACTTTGAAACAGGAGTAGAAGCAGAAATAACTCTGTAGCGTAATTATGGTGTGATTGAACTTGGAGAGATCTAGCAAAGACATCATTTGCAAATTTAATCTCATTCTTTTTAATGAATTATCATTCATGGAAGGAAACATCAAACTCTAACTATATAATGCCATTTGAAGTAAGGTTTGAAGTTGCAAAAAACAACATAAATCAAGTGTTACCAATAAATAAATACAATTTTCAGTTTATTAACAGTTTCCTTACTCCTTTCTTGGAAACCAGGCCACAGACTTTGAATATAGTAGCCTGCAAGGAAAATTAAGTTAATTTAGGTTCAACATATTGCTAAAAAAAGTATTTGTTAAAGTAGTATTACACTGTAATGACGGTCTCACTGTTTAAATTGCAGACACCAATGAAGTCACTAATAACCAGCTTTAATTAATCACAAAATAACAATTTGTAATCAACTCGTACAATAATTCCAGTTACATTTATCCACACCCAATAATAATGTCAAATAATAGAGTTCCACATTAATTATAACAGAATAACACTTATCACAATTTTTCGACAAACACTTGATCTGTGCTAAGGAAATTGCTCACTGTAAACTCATCCACAAAGCCAGCTTCTGTCCCCTATACATGTAGTGTATGTTGTGGCAACAGCGATTCATTACGTCTGCTCTCCGGTACCAGCGACACGGCGCAACACCTGAAGAATACGAGGCGAGCCAATCTGGCATCAGCATCCGGAGCGAGTCAATCAGCGATCCCGGTTAGTTTATAAAACCCGGCCCGGCAGACAATTTTGGGCACTCTTCATCGCCACGCCATTGGACGCCCTTCATCTCCTCTCCTCTCTCGGACAACATCGGCGCGGAGTCAACTGGAAGGAACGGCCGAAGAATAGAACCGGCGTTCTTGCGTCTTAGCCCTCCAGTTCCGCGCCAGCGATAGGACGTCGCTGGGCCGGCAACCGACTCTACACCCAATGCCGAAAGAAGAGGAGGACTGCAGTACGCAACGAACAGCGGGCGCAGCCACCGAACATCTCAGCGCGGCACGACCAACCTCAGCTTTCTCGCCACACGGTCCTTTTTACAGCCACCAAAAACACTAGAGTGTACGATTCACCCCATTTGTCATGTGGCAAGCCTTTTGTCCATTGACAAGTGGCGCCCAACGTGGGGCAACGATCATCTTGCGGATGCAAGATCCAGCAAGCTACCAGCCGGCACACCAGTCAACATGGCGCCCAACAGACACCTCTACAAGATCCGGAGAAGAGCAGTAGGCTGGCTACCGGAGAGCATTCAAGACCCGGGGGAGTTCTGGCAACAGCGATTCATTACGTCTGCTCTCCGGTATAACGTCTCTTCGTTATAACATCAGGAACCTGGTTAATTGGCTCAGGTCAATTAAACAGGCTGCCATACTCTTAACAAAATCATAATTAACAGAAAGTAAACAAATGTAAAATAGGATCTCGAAAATTAAGGAGACGTGGCAGGGGTTTGTAGACTTATTCACTCATCTTTGTTGGACCATGACATCTCTTTATTATATAATGATATTAGCATCTTTACTTATGGATATCAACATTAGTGTATCAATAGTTTACAAAATGATTTTATGTTTTGTTCAATTACAAGGGCCCTCAAAATATAGATGTACATCTGTTTAACTTTTCCACGGATCCGGGACTTAAAAGTTATATTAAGAATGGTCACATATCCATATATTATCTTGAAGTGGTGCCATTAGAAGAATGGACTTATTTCCCTTTTTAAACAATAAGGCTTTACAGTCTAGAGCTTTAACTCTTTTACTAAGAATAAAAAATACAATTACTGTTAGTAATTAAAATGTCTTAAAGGTGTTAATTTAATTGTCTTTTGTTGTATATAGTATTTAGTATTTCATAACCACGGAAGGCATGCCTCCATGTCACCTGTGATATCCTTCAGCTCCTCGTTATTCCAGTCCTCGGTCCTCGGTTGCAGCATGTTTCATGTGGTCAGGTATCTCTCGTTATCTTCGTATCCGGTGATGGTGTACTCCTGAAGTCTTTTAGATCATTGTGGGTCCTGGTTCTCTGCTCTTTGCTAATTGGTAGTAATAGCTCGTTGATTTGAATGATTAACACAAAAGTTTTATTCATCTGTATCCACTTCACATGATTGTTTATTTGTTGCACTTCACATCATGTTCTTACCACAGTTTTAATTACATAAGTTTTATATTTTAAGTTTTTGTAGAGATGTCATAGGCGCTCAATTTTCATTATTCTTTCTTACTCGTTTACTACATATTTATACGAATCGCGGTTCAACTATATTAACGCTACACATTTTTTTTATAGTGTAAAGAAATGCCTCTATGTCTTAACTGATGCGATTAATCACTTTTGGAAACAAACTATTTTTAACGTTCCACATTACTGCTGTGCGCAGCTTACGGCTTGACCGCTCCATTTTAAGTGGGCTTGGTTTAGGGGCAGATTTGTAACCTCGCATAGATTACTTTTTATCATAAAAGTAGTTCCACATTTATTTGATATTTATGGTACTACTGTTTTACATTATAATTATCCAAAGCTACATTTACTTCAGAATTAATTATAGTATACTATTATGTTGTTGTTTAATTATTTATTTAATTTCAAATTTACAAATATTTTTAGTTTAGTATATGGGCCGGTATGCAAGTTGATTCCGGTACTCCCATGTCGATGCATGGTAAATTATTAAAGGGTTTCTTTACTTTGCACTCGCATTCCTTTTTGTCTTGTTATTCTATTTATTAAATATTATTTTAAGTAATTAAGGGATTTAAAATTAGTTTAAATGTGCGATTAAAAATATTTAAATTTCTCTCCTTTTTACATTTCCTATTTTAAAATCGTCACATACTCCCCCGCTTAAAGAAGACACCGGGTGGGGAAACAGTGTTATCTATGGGTTATTAGGTCAGTAATGTACTGGGAGTATGCTTGGCATTACTGTGTGAAATTTTCTTAGTACTCATTTTCTTTCTTTCGTGAAGTTCCCTTTCTCTTGTTTCTTAACTGCTAACTTAATCTTATTTATTACTCCTAATTTTCGTAACTTCACAATATCGTGGCCCGACTGATTTCATTAGCATACTCTAACTCAAGTAGTTAGTTTTCTGCTCTTTCATTACCCTTTTCCAGTGCGGCGCCATTGTGACTTTGTTACGTACTTATCTCTATATCTCTTAATTATACTATTGTAATCTAAAGTTGATCCCATACTCAACCTTATATTATTTCTAATTCTAATATCTTATACTACTGAGACAAGCGGAATTTCATGAATAGGTACATTTATTTTATTTTCAACTATCAGCTGTAACAATGCAAGAGGGGTCAAACACTTTACACAAGGTGCATTGTATTACACAAGGGGTGGTTGCTATCGTTTACCTAGGCAGCAGTTCATAACAATAGGGGTGGCTTACTACAATACTAAACACGATTATTTCCTGCACGAATGAGTTTGTCGTATACTGACAAGCTTGGGAATTATTTTTCAAAACAGGCCACATGCTGGTGGTTTACGCCATTTAAATAATTTTGTGATTATTATTTTGCTTTTTACTTATATTACTACTACACCTTAGTTTAATTTAAGATACTATTCAGTTTTTTATTTAAATGACTTATTATTTATTTCTTTTTTTATTTTGGTCAGATTTAAGAAACGGTTTCTTATTTGTTTAGGACTCGTTTATTTACTTCGTGATGGATCATTCCATAAAATTAATTAGTACACTTGTTTTATTTAACTCGATTTTATTTTACTTTGTTTAAATGTTATTGTTACTGGGCACAAAACGACACACACTTGTTATAACAATAAACAATAGAGGGGGTGGGGTATTGTCTAACTCAACGTGGCAGAGGGTGACCAGGACAGTTCCGAACAGGCGAGAACAGGAAATTTACCGGTTTGAGATTGTTGTCAAAACCGACACGTTGGTGACTGAAAATTTTGACAGTCACAGACATGGGCTTATTACATTTAAATAATTATTATATTATATTTAAGTATCCTTAACTTATATATTATTGTTATTGTATTATATTATTACGCCGCATAATGATTATGAAACACTCTATACTAATTTTGATTTTACTTACTTCAATTCTTTCTTTTGCGTATTTTAAATTAACATGGTATTTAAACTGACAGAGTGAATAATTCTACAAAATATTATTTTATTTTTGCTACAAAACAAAGTAGCAGAGTGGCACATTTTATATGTGCCACGACGTACACAATTATCTTATAAGAAAGCAGAGTTGCGCATTTTATTACGTCTCTTCGTTATAACATCGGGAACCTGGTTAATTGGCTCAGGTCAATTAAACAGGCTGCCATACCCTTAACAAAATCATAATTAACAGAAAGTAAACAAATGTAAAATAGGATCTCGAAAATTAAGGAGACTTAACAGGGGTTTGTAGACTTATTCACTCATCTTTGTTGGACTATGACATCTCTTTATTATATAATGATATTAGCATCTTTACTTATGGATATCAACATTAGTGTATCAATAGTTTACAAAATGATTTTATGTTTTGTTCAATTACAAGGGCCCTCAAAATATAGATGTACATCTGTTTAACTGTTCCACGGATCCGGGACTTAAAAGTTATATTAAGAATGGTCACATATCCATATATTATCTTGAAGTGGTGCCATTAGAAGAATGGAATTATTTCCCTTTTTAAACAATAAGGCTTTACAGTCTAGAGCTTTAACTCTTTTACTAAGAATAAAAAATACAATTACTGTTAGTAATTAAAATGTCTTAAAGGTGTTAATTTAATTGTCTTTTGTTGTATATAGTATTTAGTATTTCATAACCACGGAAGGCATGCCTCCATGTCACCTGTGATATCCTTCAGCTCCTCGTTATCCCAGTCCTCGGTCCTCGGTTGCAGCATGTTTCATGTAGGTCAGGTATCTCTCGTTATCTTCGTATCCAGTTATGGTGTACTCCTGAAGTCTTTTAGAGCATTGTGGGTCCTGGTTCTCTGCTCTTTGCTAATTGGTAGTAATAGCTCGTTGATTTGAATGATTAACACAAAAGTTTTATTCACCTGTATCCACTTCACATGATTGTTTATTTGTTGCACTTCACATCATGTTCTTACCACAGTTTTAATTACATAAGTTTTATATTTTAAGTTTTTGTAGAGATGTCATAGGCGCTCAATTTTCATTATTCTTTCTTACTCGTTTACTACATATTTATACGAATCGCGGTTCAACTATATTAACGCTACACATTTTTTTTATAGTGTAAAGAAATGCCTCTATGTCTTAACTGATGCGATTAATCACTTTTGGAAACAAACTACTTTAACGTTCCACATTACTGCTGTGCGCAGCTTACGGCTTGACCGCTCCATTTCAAGTGGGCTTGGTTTAGGGGCAGATTTGTAACCTCGCGTAGATTACTTTTCATCATAAAAGTAGTTCCACATTTATTTGATATTTACGGTACTACTGTTTTACATTATAATTATCCAAAGCTACACTTTACTTCAGAATTAATTATAGTATACTACTATGTTGTTGTTTAATTATTTATTTAATTTCAAATTTACAAATATTTTTAGTTTAGTATATGGGCCGGTATGCAAGTTGATTCCGGTACTCCCATGTCGATGCATGGTAAATTATTAAAGGGTTTCTTTACTTTGCACTCGCATTCCTTTTTGTCTTGTTATTCTATTTATTAAATATTATTTTAAGTAATTAAGGGATTTAAAATTAGTTTAAATGTGCGATTAAAAATATTTAAATTTCTCTCCTTTTTACATTTCCTATTTTAAAATCGTCACACCGGTACCAGCAACACCTGAAGAATACGAGGCGAGCCAATCCGTCATCAGCATTCGGAGCGAGCCAATCAGCGATCCCGGTTAGTTAATAAAACCCGGGCCGGCAGACAATTTTGGGCACTCTTCATCGCCACGCCATCGGACGCACTTCATCTCCTCTCCTCTCTCGGACAACATCGGCGTGGAGTCAGCCGGAAGGAATGGCCGAAGAATAGAACCGGCGTTCTTGCATCTTCGCCCTCCAGTTCCGTGCCAGCGATAGGACGTCGCTGGGCCGGCAACCGACTCTACACCCGATGCCGAAAGAAGAGGAGGACTGCAGTACGCCACGAACAGCGGGCGCAGCTGCCGAACATCTCAGCGCGGCACGACCAACATCAGCTTTCTCACCACATGGTCCTTTGTAGGGCCACCAAAAAACACTAGAGTGTACGATTGGCATGATTTGTCATGCGGCAAGCCTTTTGTCCGGTGACAATGTGTTCTAGAATCTTTCCATCCTTACTATGGCATATCGCATAATGCATATTTCAAGTTCTCTCCATAGAACTCTGGAACGTACTTGTGTGAGACTAAACCTGCTCCACTAGGTGGAGGACACTCTCGACTGTTTGATAGGGTTCTCATTATACTTCTCCCTCTTTAAGCCTGTTTGTCCCGAACTGGTAAACTGTCTCTGAAGTAATACTTGGCCAGCTGATCTAAGCACCTGGCCTATTTGCAAACAATAATCCTCCAGCTCTTCGAATTCATTTCATTTCTGTGTGATCCAAACATCAAGTTCCCAGGAAGACGAATCTTCTGCTCAACCACTAGTTTTGTTGGAATCTCTCCCATTGGGCCGTGTACTGATGACCTATAACCCATTAGCTGGTCCAAGTCTGTTTGATTCTCATCAACAATCTCTTGTGTAAATTCATCTTCACCAACTTTTCCCCCGGGTGCTTTGATCAACTCAGGAACAAGCCAGGGCCTTTCCTTGACACCCATTTTTGGCTTTCCAATCACTTCTTTTGTTGTTACACATATTGGTACTTCCTCTGTTAACTCTTCTTCTTAACCACACCTGTTGACTTGTTCTTCTGTCAATGTCACTTGCTTGATCGAATTGTTGGCGGACACAAAGAATCCGTGGGCATTCATAATATCTGTGCCAAGAATCACTTCATCGACAATGTCTGCAGTGAGTATTTGGTGGCAAACTCGAGGAGACCCAGGCATACACATCGTCTACTTGACCTAATACTTTGAACGGTATTTCAGTCACAGTCTGTATTGTACAAGAGTTAAATTAAGGCTGTCGGTTGCTGATTAAGTCAGGGCACACAATGGATACTATTGCGCCCATGTCAACTGTAAATGATATTTACCTTCCACAAAGCCATTAACAATCAAGTTTCCACTGGTCTTATGTAGCGCTCTGGAGCTTTAATTCTCAAATTGGTGCAAATCACTCCCTTCTCTCAGCATTTTATTCTTACAATAGTCTACCTGTAGATGACCACGTTTCCCACAGTTATAACACTTCGGTCTTCTGTCTTTTTCGCATCATTCAAATTGTTGTGGCGCTCTTGAACTTTTGAATTGTATGTCTGGCCACATTGTTTTTCTGCACCCATTGTAACGGCAATGTGATACTGGGGTCTTCTGACTACAGTGTGATGACATAACCCATTAATGTAACGGGACGCTGACTTGGCAGCTTCAAACTTGATGGTGTGAACAAGAGTTTCTGAGCTATTTCGGTGTCTTACCATTCATAACACTTGATGAAGTTCACAATCTCCGATGCCATCAATAAATGTCTGCACCACAAACCTCATTCAAAAATCTTCTGGTGCTTCAGGATAGGCCAGTATAATCAGTCTATAAACTTGCTTCAAACTCTTGAAGACTCATCATCGGAATGTTGTTGCCTTGCTCTCAACTGAGTGCAGTACACATCTCACAAATGTTTATCACCATACCATAATTCTAGAGCTTTTATCAATTCTGCATAGGTGTTCTGGCTGTCAGGTGGCACTTTCTGTAGTAGTTCTGCCGCAGGTCCTTTTAATGTGAGAACGAGTGACACTGCCTTGTCTTTCTCTGTTCAATTATTTGCACTTGCAGCAGCTTCATATTGGTGTAGATACGTTATCCAGTGACTGCTTCCATCAAAGGTTGGAGCCTTGACATGAACTGTGCCAACCGCAGGCAAGTTGACTTTCTCTATTGTCTTTTCTGTCTTTATCATTGGTACAGTCTGTTTAGAAATTTGTTTTGGTTGTATTGTCATGAACTGCTCAAATTCACTTATAAATTGTCCTCTTATGTTTGTAATTGAGTTTTCTACTTCAGATATTTTATCTGACTTGGATTCTTCTACGACAGATATTTTTGTAGACATAGCTTCTTGCACACTTGAGACAGATTTTTCTACTTCAGCTATTTTTAATGTCACTAATTCTTGTACCTCTGATATTCTAGTAATTTGGTTATTAAGCTCACCTCCCAATAGACCCAACTCTGCAGCGGCATATTCGTGCGTGTGCTTTTGCTCCTGTATTAACGCTTTGATGTCACCTGCTTCCTGCTTATGTTTCTCATCTTCTCGATCTTCCGACTCGAGCAACAGTGCTTTTTGCCTTACTTCTGTCTCATCTCTTTCTTGTCTTCATTCTTTTTATCATCTTTCTGCTTATTCCGCCTCTCTTTGTCGTTTTAACTTTTGTTGTTCCTGTGTCTATAGCAGCAGCACTTTGAAAGCTTCCATCATCTGACTGGTATCCATATTTACAGATTAATTACAAATAACACTAGTCTTGTACAAAGTATTCACTGTTTCCACTGTTAACATTTCTGTTGCACTTCTGACCCACTGTTACGACAGTCTCACTGATCATTGTATGGTACAGTGGAAACAAATTACAAATACCAATGAAGTCACTAATAACCAGCTTTAATTATCACAATTAATAATTCATAATCAACTTGTACAATAATTCCAATTAGATTTGTCCACATGCAACAATATTGTCAAATAAAAGAGTTCCACACGACTAACACTTGATCTGCCCTAAGGAAAATCACTCATGTAACTTTCTTGACAATGCCAGATGGTCTTGTTTTTATAGGTCACGCAGTATAGCTTTCCCTCCTTACTGCGCGCTGGCTCAATGAGTATCTCAAGTGTTCTTGAACACACTAGAACCTACTTGTGGCAAGATAGAACAACATATAACAGTATTGCACTTTTGTTTGCAACAACTTTGGTTCAGAACATTAGACAGTAAACACAAAACCAGAAAGAATATTGTGGAAAGGACCGTACTAGGAATAATAAGGCAAGATAGGAAAACAACTGAATGGGTACACTGAACTTGGATAGATAAACAGTTCCATTTACAGAATTATAGGACATGACAGGTGAGAAGACAGTGGATGCACAAACAAGGTTGCAGAGGCAAAAGAATGTATAGAGACCACAACAGCATTCAATGGCTCAGTTAAGTACTGTGGTACAGAAAATGTGACAAAACTTGTGCCAGAAAAATATGTTGGGCTAGTTGCACTTGCCCATATTGTTTTTTTCTAAAAGAGATAGGCCTATTTTGTTGAAAGTTGTTGTCAACACTGGTTAACCTCATTTCCATCAGCTGTAATAACATTTCCCTCTTGGTAGTAAAGGTTAGTCTGCTGTTTGCTACAAAACATATCATGTTATTTGTAAATAGCATCCAATTTAGAAATCTGTGAAGTAACTCATTTTGCTATGGGCAAGGACATTAACCCTATTAAAAGTCACTGCCAGTTGAGGTAGTATATAGTGGCATTGCATTTTTATGCTGCCCATTGCAAAATGGTGTGAGTTGTTTGAAAATGGTCTCATGAATATTGATGATGATTACCAGCATGGAAGACCATCACCTTCGATAACATTGAATGGGTTCACCAATTGCTGCTTGCAAATAGATGAATCACAGTGGATGAAATTCCTGCTGAATTGGGTATTGTGTATGGAAATGTGCATTACATCATCTCTGAGCATCTGCAATATAAAAAAACTTGTTGTGCACCATTTGGCACACTCACAAAGGAATTCCTCGAAAAATTTGGGTGGGAATATCCTCCTTAAGGTCCTGCCCTTGCTCCACATCCCCGATTCTACAAAAGAGGCCCTTGCAAACAGTGATATCACACTGATCAAGAAGTCCAAAATGCTTAGAAGGAATGGTCAGGATCATGAGCGAGATGGTTGACAGGAATTTTTCATCAATGGAATCAAAAAACTCATGTCACATTACAGTAAATGTTTAAATAAACTTAGCAGTTTTGTAGAAAGGTAAAGGTTTTTTATTTGTACTTTGAGAAAAATATTTTTAAAAATCATAAATATTAGTGTAGGCCTATTGTTTTTTACACTAGTACAACTAACTTTCCAACTGTCCTTTGTATGACTGTAAAATCGCTGAGGATGTAAAAACCAGTCACATGATAACACAGTGGTAATGACACGTTTATCAACACTAATAAACATAGATATTGATACATTCAGTTCTAACAGAATATTTAATAGATATTTTTAACTATATTATTACAATAAACAGTTTTGGTATGCCATTAGCTATAACAGAATATTTTTTTAAATTGCTTTAGCTGTATGAAATAGTACCAAAAAATTGTGTTACGCTCCAGTCATAATATTCAAAGAACATAAAATACTGGTACACATGGTGCTAGTATATGCTGACACAATGAAGTCTGAACTAACCAGGAGACTTACACTTAGGAGTCTGACCAGGAAATTAGATTAATGTTTTCTGCATGTTTAAACAGAGACATCAAGAATGGCAAATACATTCTATCCACTAGACATGAATGGGAACCTCAGGTGCAAACAAGTTGAAACATGACAGAGAAATAAGGTCCAGTGGTATTTTTATTTTACATTTGTTGTCTATTTTATTTCTATCTATTTTATATATTACATTGTCACAGGTGATGCCTTATAAGTATTCAGTTAAACAGTATTTAGCCAGCAGTCAGGCATTGAAGTGCTGTCCAGTAAAATGTAACTATCACATTCAGAAGATATTCCATTTAATATAGTAATGTCTGGAGTGTCTAGACAACATTACAGGCGACTTTGGTTGGCCTATATAAATATAGTTCAAATGCTTTTCAGCTAGTTGAGTTCCAAAATTGTTATCAGTGATTACTGTACATAGGAATGGAGTATGCAAAGGCTTGGAAAAATGCAGATGGACAAGACACTGTCTCACAGCTGGTAGTACCCAGAAGTAAAGTGTCCTATATCTTCAAGGAAATGTATGACGGATGACCTGGAGGTCAATAAAAAATTGACAAAGTTTGTAACCACTTCTATTACATCTTCACCATGATATGGAGAAATAGTGTCCAACCTTGACATAGTGTTACACGCAAGTGTCCACGAACCAGGAACAGGGCAAAATGTTCATACAGTGTATTGTTTTAGGACAATTTGAGAGAATTGTTATAAACACTGTGGATGTCTTCACAGTTACAGATGATGCAAACCAGTACAGTATGGTTGTAGATGACTGACTATGGGTGGGAGCATATTTCATCGCAAAATCATGTTTTGTCGACAAGAGCCAAACAGACTGGTATCAGCAAATACCATTATTCTTAATGGTTTACAGGCTGTCAGTACATAACACAACAAGCATGACTCCAAAAACTAATGTTTGGGCAATAAATTAATGCTTCTTGGGATAAAATGTTCAGATCACCTGAGGCTCATCTCCAAGAACAGAATTCTTGAAATAGAAATTAGATAACTAAATCCTAGAAATGAATCACTTGACAAGAAAAATGGCTGAAGTTGGCCAGTGACAGAACAGAAACACAGTTGACATTTACGGTAACTGTGGGGTTTTAAAAAGGAGACCAGGTACAGTTGTATAACAAAATGTGCAAGCTAACTGGGAAGGCCCTTACATTTCAAAGGACAGGATAAATTGTATAATTTACAAAGAGAGACAACAGAAATTCAAGACCATCATCTATACTGCATGGCAAACTCTTTCTGCAGAGACAATTTGCCGATCTAGGTCAAATAGTGTTGAATGAGTGGGCAGTGTCACTAGAAATATGTGCAGTCTGTCATGTAGCACTGAGATAGTGTTTAGGCTTGGTGATCCAGTGATGTCTTATAAGATACAGTAGACATTGCACAATAAAACCCAAATTAATATTAAAGAATTGCTATTTCCTCATCAACATTACATGCTAAAAGTGACTTTGGCTGGGTATAAATCAATATTTAGTAACTGCAAACAGTACAGTGTGTTTGTTGTTACTGGTCTATTATCAGTCTGAATACTGTAATTATTTGACAGTGTGACTTTTATTACAGTAAAACCTCTCTAGTCCGACCCCCGGCTGGTCCGACGCTCCGGTTGGTCCGACCGCGGCTCAGGCACCGACTTGTTGATGACTCACCAGCTTGTTTACATACTTGTCAGTTGTTTTGCTGCCTCAGTGAGCCGGCATCTAGTGTCTAGTGCGTGCTAATTACTCGTCCTGTGTGAATTGGTGTGCGTAGTAATTGGTGACAGTTTTAGTGTTTACAAATTTTTTTACACTTTTAATACTGTGTGTGCATACTGTTGTAGTTTTTGCATTATGTCAGGAGCAAAACGTAAACATGTTACTGTTCCTTTAAGTGAAAAATTAAAAGTGCTACAGAGACTGGACAAAGGGGAAACACTCCAAAAAATTGCTAAGTAACTCAATGTGGGAGTTACTACAATAAAGGACTGGAGGAAAAATGGAAAGGATATTGAATCTTGTACGGTGACGGTAGAGGGCGAGAAAGTACTAAAATGTCGCAAAACACTAAACAAGCCAAAATTGGAACTGATACGCGTTGTCGTTACGATATGGTTTTGCCAAGAAAGGAGGAAAGGAACCCCGCTATCTGGGCCTATTGTCAAAGAAAAGGCACTAATTCTGCACAAAAAATTGGAAGTTGAAGGTGAGTTCACAGCTAGTGAAGGTTGGTTAGATCGGTGGAAAACCCGTCATGGCATTAGATATGTCACAATATCAGGTGAAAAACTATCAGCTGATGACGAGGCAGCAAAAGATTTTTCTTTGAAATTTAAAAAAATTGTTGAAGAAAATGAATTAGCACCTGAGCAAGTCTATAATATAGATGAAACTGGCCTAAAAAAATAGAATGTTACCGACAAAAACACTTGCTGCATCAAATGAGACCGTGATACTAGGATCAAAACTTGCCAAAGACAGGCTAACCATTGCTACTTGCAGCAATGCTATTGGTACACACAAGCTTCCGCTTTTTGTCATTGGCAAGTCCAAAACACCAAGGGCATTCAAGAATTTATCATCGCTACCAGTTTATTACCGCAAACAAAAATCAGCTTGGATGGACTGTACACTTTTTAAGTCATGGTTTTTTGACAAATTTGTGCCTGCTTTTGAAAAAAACTTAAAGGCCCAAAAACTTCCTGTTCGTGCTTTGTTGTTGTTAGATAACGCACCATCACACCCTTCTGAAGAAGAATTGATAAAAGGAGAAATAAAAGCTGCATTCCTTCCACCCAATGTAACTTCCCTTATCCAACCAATGGTTCAAGGAGTGATCGAGTGGCTGAAAAAGCGTTATCGCCGAAAGTACATCACCTCGATTTTGGAAAAGACGGGAGAAGGCTGTAACCTTTTTGAAGGTATGAAATCCCTTAGTATCAAAGATGCAATTTACACAATAGCCGAGTCATGGGATGAAATGAAGCCTGACACACTGCAAAAATCTTGGCGTAAACTTTGGCCGGAAGTGATGATCGAGAGTGAACAAACTGGGAATGAGCAAGACACAGACACGCCAGAAATTGTCAATGACTTACAAACTTTGCAACATGATATCCAAGCAAATGACGTTGATGAGTGGATTGCTAAATGTGATGAAGATTGTGAAACAAATGAAGAACTAAATGACGATCAGATCGTTGCCGCTATTTCACAAGTTGATGAAGAAACCGTAAATGAAGACCCTGATGATGTTGACGAACTGCCTGCCCATGTATGCATATGGAAGCCAAGAAAGCTTTTGATGTTGCTCTTCAGTACATCGAACAGAACTCGTCCTCTACACCTATGGATATCTTGTGGATCAAGAAATGCAGGAACATTGCAGCTAAGTCTAGACAGTCGTCTGCCAAACAAAAGAACATTACCGATTTTTTTCACCAATAAAATGTGTTTCTTGTTTTTTATTACACTATTGCTGGACTGTACATATTATCATTTATTGTACATAACCAATCATATACCCTGGTAGCCTACTGTATAAGTTTTATTTTATTTTAGACTGTCTCATTTAATGAAATAATAAACATTTTGTATTCTTCTAATAATCCGACCTTTTTTGCGTTCCGACCATACCCCCAGTCCCACAGGTGACGGATTAGCGAGGTTCTACTATATTGGATGTGTACAGTCCATATTTGATAACTGTATATCTAGAAGAACCATTGCAATATGGGGTTAATTATTTCATAGACGTGTTAATAAAAATTTTATCAATTTCTCTGCAATTCAGTAATTTCCTCCACTATTTTAAATCACAATACATGCAGAACAATATGTATGTACATTGTGTATGTACTTTATTGTTGTTAAATATTTTATATACATGAGAAAACACAAACACACATGCATACATATATAATTTATTTATTTTAATTATATTAAATAAGAAGTATTATAATAGAAGCAACATTTTCAAGACACCAACCTTAGTGCAGAAAAGTTTTAGTAACGGTTCATGCATATTTTCAGCCCACAAACATATTAACCAGTCAGCTCCATAAGTTAGAAATATATATGAGCAAAAAGGAGAATGTACTATCCCACAAGCTGACCCTGAATGTGCTGGAAAAATATCTTCAAATCTATCCTCACGATTTATAGCACACTGTAAAATTTTTTTAAACGTTATGTAAGAAAATAAAATTTAAATCCTTTGTACATACAAATTACTATAACATATATGGTAATAGTAATGGTAATCACTAATTGCAAAGTACCATATTTTTGTAAATACCCTGCACAATTTTGGGGAAAAATAGGTTAAAATTGGGATGCACATGGGTTACATACACAAAAATTGTTACCATTTTTTTTCTATCCCTGTGCATTGCATGCAACTCTCCTGCCCCACCATAGAAGTGGCTGAAATCTATAAAAAACTTAAAATTCTTAGACTAATCACATTCTAGCAACTTTCAAATGTTGATTTATAGGAATGGTACACAACAGCCAAATCTTATTTTGGCAAGTCATAGAAGGCACACTTTTCCATGATTTTTACAGCTTTCTAGATGAAGCATCTCTTCTAAATAGAAGAGCTGTCTTCTTATTGACTCATAGCAATGGGCTACAAAAAGCAAAGACTCCCTGAGGAGATCTGAGGAAGGAGAGCATATGATCTTTTTTTTTAAGTTACTTAACCTGGAGTATAGGTAGAGTGGCAGAAATGTAGGTATAAAGCATCTGAAGCTTATTAGAGAGAGGATGAAAGACATGTGTAGAATTTAAAATTGTAAATTCTTCTCTAAATGTATTTCTACAGGCTAATAGTAACAGTTAACAGTTAAAATGTATTAAAATATATATTAAAGTGGACTGTTTTGTTAAATACATACAACTACCTATACAATGTAAGTTCTTTCTGTGATTAACATGGATTATACAGGCTTTAACATTTAAATTTGAATTTAAGTAATGAGTGTTACAAGTTATGGTCAAATTGGAGATCGTTCTGCAACTAAAATCAAATTCTTTTGGTTCACTCACTTGTGAGGAAAAACAATGAATTATCAAAAGTGGATAGCCTTACCACCTTTGAAAAGTCTGACATCAAAAATTACAGAAAAATTAATATTTTTGTATTAATCAACAATTAATGTACTGTTTGTAATTAAAGTAAATCAAATCAGCTCAGTTTAACATTACATATTATGATATAAATAATAATCTGCTCAACAACAAAATTATCAAGTTAACAACATTTCCTGATTTGTATATAATATGCTAAACTATTTTTATATACATGCAGGAGACATTATAAAATTTACACTTGGTGAAAGGGGATTTTGAGCACTTTCAGTAAAATGAGTGACGAGTACAGAAAAAAGTCATGTCCCACCACTGTCTTTTACTAAACCATGTGTCCTCTAGTGAATGTTTACAACATCTAAATTTATGTAATTATTAGGCACTTTATTTTGTATGGACATGAATATTGTTGAATCACCATCCCTAGTTTCAGAAACTATGTTATGAGGCTGGAAATCATTTGTAGAAAGTACAATTTGTCGTTCAAGTTTGATAACTAAAAACAATTATTATTTGATGTAATTAACAATTTTCAACTAATTTAGGAATAAAGATATAACACTCACTTTAACAATACAACCTTCTTTAGTACTAATGTAATACACCATGCGTTTCTTTGGATGCATGGATATACACAGCCCTGTGAGGTGTCTGACAGTTATTCGTTGTGACTTCACATTCTTCAGCAAAGGTGGTGAATACTTCAGTTTCATGAGTTCTGGAAAAAATTAAGAGTTTTAAAAACAATTAATTATTAACTTTGATTAGTTGAGTACATTATAATTCAATAAACTTGGCATCTTCTCTATGATTTGTGTGTGTGTGGGGGGAGATGTTTTTTTATTAGTTTTCATACAATGTTCCTGGGCATAAAGCTGATTCACATTATGTAGGTTAAGTATCTATTTTAAATGCAACATTAATCTCTAAATCATTTTAAATTAAAAAAAAAACATGCTAAGCATTTTATTATATTGTAACAAGAATGGTGTCAAACCACATAGAACAGATGAGAGCTTCGTTCCACTCCCCCCTGCAAAGATCGATCTTGTGTGTGTGTGTGGGGGAGGCACGAGCGGTGTAATATGTTTGAATAATATGTGTGATCTGAATTGTGTCTGTTCGTTTAGGATGTCATTTTTATGTGTTTTTGTGTGTTTGTATATTTCTAGTTTTTCAAGAGTGTTTAGTTTTTGGCCTTTTGTGTGTAAGTGTAGAACATCCATGTTGCTGTTTATGTTTATCCATATCACACTGCGTACACACATCATCGATCTTTCAAACAACGGCACCGTCACGAAGAACAAAATGAACAGTGCTCCTAGTGGCAGTCTCTGTTGAAGCTTATAATAAGCGAAAACTGGTTCAGTCTATAAGGTAAATAGTTTACATGTTTACCAATAAAAATCTTAGTGTTCCGAGTCAGTAGTATTATACTTATAATTAAATTCTTAGATTTCGTTGTCCATGACGTGTCTGTTTCTTAACTAAATATAATTATTTCACTACGACTCGGAACACAAAACTTTTTATGGGTAAAAACGTAAAAGCTTTACCTTACAACCTGAACCAGTTTTCACTTTTAAAAAGCCATCAACATGACGAACAGTGCTACCAGCGGCAACCTCTGAAGAAGCTTTTTAAAGTGAAAACCGGTTCAGGTTGTAAGGTAAAGCTTTTACGTTTTTACCCATAAAATGTTTTGTGTTCCGAGTCGTAGTGAAATAATTATATTTAGTTATAATTAAAATATATAGTTAAGCAAGGAAAAATTGAGTCTTGTTACAACTAATAGAATATGTAGATATAACTATGTTAATATTATAAGTAATTTTAAGTAAATTACTCTTCAGAACTATATATTGAGATAGCAGGTGACAGAGACCATCAATATTCACTTCTTCATTACAAAATATTTTATTACAGATTATCATTTCACAGAATCTTTAATATATAAAAGAAACTATGACTGAATACTGTATATTTTCTTAATGTGAAACACCTACATAAAATTAATAAATAACGTTACACAACTTTTGAAAATATTAAAGTATTACTTATTATTACTGTTACTGATATTAAGTTTTTGGGGTACTGGGCATTGTGTGTGTTTACTGTGTTCAGGTGGCACTGAACATTGTGTGTGTCCAAGTGATATTCAAGCAAATTTTGTCAGTTTATAACAATATATTTATATTATTTGTGTTCAAACAAATCTTCTAATTTCTTTTAGGAGCTTAAAGCAAAACAAAAGAGAAAAATGTCATTTTATCAAAAAACTCGTTCCTAATTGGGAACCATATTTGCAATTTAAGTGCTGTTACAGTATAATATGCTAGACATTTAAGTTTTATGCCTGATTCTTAAAGTTATACATATATATCACATATACATACATATACACATATATACATATACATTATACAATATACATAAATTACTGTGTGGAAAATACCCCATGTGAATATGTGATAGCACTGTATTATATTCACACAAAACTATAATTTATTTTATTAGGTACATGTACATATGTTTCTGTGCAATGTAAGGTTACATATTTACTTTGAATTTACTAAGCAATGATATATTAACATGACAATTAACCATAGTAGGGAAAACTCAACAGGGAAAATTCAAAATACTCACCAATTCCCACCAGCTTTGAGAAAAATGCCCTTTTGTCCCTAATGCTTAATTTTACTTGAAATATACTCCTACTATAGGAAATATGCTGCATTTTGGCAGTACTGCTAACTGTATCGAGCTCTCCATATAAATTCTGTTTGTGTGTATAGTGAATAATAGTCTACTAAATGGCGTTATCCTTTTTAGTTTCCCATATAAGCTTTAAAGTGAATTCTATGTAAGTTTCAAATATTTATTATGTAGGAGCCTAGTTCATGTTTTCTTCTGTAATTATTAAACAACACAGAATGATTATATGTGTACTGCTCATATAACTAAAGCATGAAGATATTTTGTCCCTAAATGTTTATACCAGAAAAAAGAATTTAATTTCATGGTCTTACTTAGATTTTAAATGAATTAAGCCATTTGCCTTTCTCCTGTGACATCACACATTAGCCCAGCTTAAGGGAAGCCAGAAGCCTTTTCTTTGTTGTACTTAGTAATTCTTAGTAGATGGTGGAGTGGGTCCAACTAATGCGTTGGTGGCTAAGTTTTGCTAATGACACAGTCAGAGAAGATAGCACTGCCACCTGTCCAGGCATACATGCAGAAACCACATGTGAAGGTTGATAAGGTGTACTTCAGTACAATGGATCTGGATCTGGTGGAAGTTGCAAACTACCGGGATATAGTTATACAATATAGCCTTATAGCCGGGATATAGCCTTACAATTAGGAGTTGGGTCACCAGATCCAAAGGGAGAGGACCCCTACAGAAAATCAAGCAGGATACTGGACCCTAAGGTGGTAGCCTCATTAGGTAACCTACCCTGCAACAGACATTCTGGAGACATTTTTAAAATATTCAAAACTTCGAATGGTTAGCAGTGCAAGCAAGAAATTTGGGGTAGAGGATAAAATTAAGGCAGTACATTGAATTTCAGGGGCTTTTCACAAAATAAGGAGGAACTGCTCTATGAATTGTATAAAGAGAGCACAGGGTTTGCAGTGATTACAGAAACAAAGAATAAGGTAAAGGATACAAAAGAAACTGATACTTATGTCATGACACATTATAGGGTACCGCAGGTAGCAAGAGCAGCTGCTGGAGTGGCGATTTTTATTAGCAAGAAATGGTGATCAAAAATAATAATTGTGCATTTATAAATGAATGCTGCTTATTCTACCACCATTCGGTCTGGACAATGTGTACCAAGTTTGGACATTGATGTAGTTTTACGAGTGTTCCAGCGCGTGTAACTACACAGTTACTTCTTGACGCATCATCTGGAAAACGACATATTTCTCGATCCTCAACTGGGTATAAATAAGCATCTATTTCAGACCAACTTAAGTTTGGGGACCTGTGATATTACAGTGTGTTTCAGAATGACTGTTCTTGTGACTTGCAGTTTAGTGATTATTTCGTATTAGTGCAACACTGGTAATAAGGTGACATTTTTTGTCTATTACATTCCTTTGTGTTGAACAATCTTTAACTTCAAGAATTGTAGATGACCATCTTTGTTTATTTCTAAGTGTAATTACAGTTGTAGTTATTGACTTCATCTGGTGGCAGTTATTATGGGTCCACTGTACAATACAACGATCCATGCAACCTTTGTAACAATATATATTGATGACAGAATATAGCATATAAATTTATGAGCCAAACAAATAATGTAGAAAGACATAAGATCAGACTAGACATACCAAACATAAATTGCAGACAGTTATGGTATAATGGAAAGTAGCAAGAAGTAATACGTGGCTGACACAGTACACCAAACAGCACTGTGGATTTAATAATATTTGAAGAGATAAAAGAAGCCTTATCATAAAGCAGAAACAGAAAGACATGTGAACAAGACAAAAATTAATTTAGAATTCATATATATGGTGGACATCTGTTGGAGATGCTGTTGGTGCACTTATATAACAGGTGTTAGGCAAGATATGAAACATGGAAGGAAGAACAAGTCGTATTCTTGTTGTAACGGTACGTTATGCAACAAATTCTATTTTTGGCCAGTGAATCATACAAAAAGCATTTTGTAGACAAAGACGAAGTAAGGCAGAGTTGAGGTGCGGTCGACGGCCCGGCGCCGTGATGAACCAGTGAAAAACAAATGACATCAATCCAAAGGAGGGACAGGGGAGGTAACCGGAATGAACTGGTTTCAAATGCATCTTTGTACGGAATTGTGGTGCAGGAACGGAAACGAAACGCCCCAGTCTCCAGCCAGATGCCGAACAGTACAGATGTAGTTTACAGTGTGTGCAAACAGTTACGGTAGGCCTACCGAGTTTCTGGCACAAAAAAAAAGTTTTAAAAATGGTGTTTAACATGTGAGTTAAATCTAAACAAAATGCAAACGTAAATTTGAACGTTCGGAACATTTCTCATCGGGAAAGCAAATTGCGACTGGTGGTGCAACAAACAGGAGACTCCTCGACGAAAGAGCTAAGTAAACATAAAGGCGTAGTAAATTTTGTGAAGTATATTGACTTTTTAAAACAATATCATGAAAAACAGTAAAATTACCTTTTAAAAATAATGAGATCTCAACAGGTGGTGTGAAAGAGAGAGAGAGAGTGAAAGAACAAAGGGTGCGCTAAAGATAAAAACAAAGTACTGATTTGCACTTAAAGATTTTCTATTGATTTATTCTTGTTTTGGAATTATATTTTCTTTTTAACATCAATAAATTAAAGTACAATGTGTTTTGATAAAATAAAATAAGATTTTTCAATATAATGTGTTAGCTTAGTTACTTACGCACTATACCTGTAACCTATTCTCTGTGTCAATAAGTTTGCCTAGTCAGCCCTGGAAATTTTTCTGTAAGGGAGGTTTTGTTTAATTATTTATCAAAATTGTTTTCTTCGGGAAAGTGAAATGGTTTCCACATTTCCTCCAAAAAATGTGGTGGCGACCTTGGGACTTTGGGGATCTTCTGACTTTGTAAAGGTAAGTCGAAAAGAGTTATAATCAGGGTTAATTTCTTCTTATTATTATTTTAACAGTTACATTGTGTAAGGAAGGTGTAACGGGACAGAATTGGGTGATGGATTTTAATTTAGTTGTGAATGTGACTCAGAGGAGTTACCCACATTGGGCCTCAATCTTTAACACTAGACATTCCTGTAGGGAACGCCCATTTGCACGTTTGTCCAGAAAGTCTGTCAACATGCACAGTTTTCAGGTGCTCTGGAATGTGAACAATTGCGCGGATGCTTGCTTCCACATGTGAATCGGCACGTACAAGGCTCGCTGGTCAGTTAGCGTGAATGTACTATACATAGTGTTAACTAATTATTGTGTCACGTGGTTCCCTTTTGCACCTATCACAAACAAGCTGGTGCACATGAAAACGCTTTTGGCCATCTTGAAAACGTGGGTTTTGGCGTCTGTCGTTCTACAGCCGCGGCTTCGGCTGGTTGAACATAAAAGGCTCGCGAGCTGAAAAGTTATCAAAAGTATAAAAATATAATGTAAACGAGGGACTAAAGCGATCTAAAACAGTGTAAACTCAACTAAATTCAGTGGTAATGAAATTGAACAGTGCAAGAGTAATTCGGACAACTAGTGACCAAAAAATTGTGGAGATCAACAAGTGACCTGCAGGGACGCTGATAAGACGTAGCCGTATACCAAATAAATTAATTATGAGAATTTAAAATCAAAAAGCTCTTAATTAAATGGGGTAGGTGTGTGAATGAAAGAATGAGCAGATGCTGGGTTGCCTTTGTTATAAGTTAATTTAAGTAATTATTTGTGTTCAGTATAATAAAAGAGAATATTAAATTTTGTTTGTAATTGTTAAAATGAGGATATAGCCTCAATATTGAAATTTGTTTGGAATTAAATTCTGAAGGAAGTAATTCACGAAAAGAGAATACTAAAAAATATGTTTAATAAAATTTGAATGAGTTAACCAGTGATATGGGAGTAATTATTATAGCAAAACCACAGACATAAGAGCCTGCGCGGAATCAAGTGTTCTGAGCATCGTACTTGGCGCATAACACTGTACAGTGGAGGGGTACCCCTCCACAGCAGTGTGTGACTGAATACGCGATATAGCGAGCAAGTGAGTGAGTGAGTCTACAAATGTCAGTCAGGTGGTGGGGGAGTGAGTGTTTGAACGGACGGAGAGGAAGATGCGCGAAGCTTTCTGACCGAAGGTTCTTATGTGCGTGGTCTACCTATACAACATATAACCCTAAATCACGTTTATATATCATGAGTTAGTGTGACGAACCCTAGACGACCCAAGGTAAGCAAAGATGAGTTTGTATTAATTATTATGTGGTAAGTAAAAGTAATATTACATTGGCCCCCGAACTTGGACTGTTTTATAAAATCAATTTTATGTAAACCACACCTACAAGTGAATATAAGCGTGATTTGGGAGTACGTATAAATTATGTAAAGGTTATGTGATGTGTATACTATAGTTAAGTAATACGTATAACAATAAATTAATGCTGAGTAAATATAAGATTAAAATTTTGTGAGATTAGAATCTAGTAAATAATATAAAAAATGAATACAAATGAAAATAGTAACAATCAAGTCAGCTTCACTGACAGCCAAACTGAAAGTCAAATAAATGTTGAATTAAGCGAGACTGAATCGAGAATAATGGAAGGTGTAACGAGTCAATCGACGCCAACCCCAGTTAAGAAAGAGAATGTGATGTGTAATGATATGATGAGTATGATGCAGTTACTGTTAAATAAATTGGATGAACAAAAGAATGAAATTAATAGTAATTTTAATGATAAATTTAATGAACAAAATAATAAGTTTGATGTAAAGTTTGATGAACAAAAAAGTAATTTAAATGTTAGATTTGATGAAGTGAACACTAAAATGAATGACCAAATTAACGAAATCAGAGAGGAAATAAAACAACAAAATTTTAATTTTAGTAAGCAAGTGAATGAAATTAATACACGTTGTGATGGTATGAAAGAGCAGATATTAGAATCAATAAGTAACAATTGCAAGGAGAAGATTAACGAAATGAATAAAAGGTTAGACAGTAAAACAAATCAGATAATGAATAAGAAGGTAAGTGACAGTGGTAGTAATATGATGACAAAAAATAGTGAAGAAATAATTAACAAGGTAAGTTACAGTTGTAAAAATGAATTAATAAGTAATAGTGATAAAATAGTTGAAAACGAGCTATTTAAGGATAATGAAGATTTTGTTGAAGTAGAATTTAATAACGAAGTGTTAGCGAGTGTTGATGAAATTGTGAGAGAGTGTGAAGAGAGGTTAGGTGGGCAAAGGGCAGATATTCCCCAAGTATATGGTGAAACAGAGTTTTCACAAATGTTTTATGAGGACAGAGTTTCCTCCCGTGGTTATAGAGACGAGGTGTCTCTAAGTAGGTCCCCTTTTGTGTATCATGAGTTCCTTGGAAAAGCCAAGATGTGTCATGATAAAGTTGTGTTACCCTTTGCGTGGAGTGAAGTAGATCAGAGGTGTTGTGACCGATGTTATGATGAGAAATATGTTGAGAGAGATAGAATGTTAGAGGTATTTAAGTCAAATAGATGTTATGAGGGGTTAGTTAAGAGATTAGAATTTGAGGGAATAAACTATATGAAATGCTTACCTTGTGCAATAGATATTGATGATTATTTTGAAGATACCGTTGTAGATGATAAACACTTACCTTATGATGTGATGGATATTGTGGAGAAATATGATGATATCACTTACCTTATGTTAACCAAAAATACTGACGGAGACAGGACGGAAATTACCAATGCAGACGGGTTTTATGAATTAATAAAGGGGAGTAATCCGGGGAATTATTCTTGCAATATGGGGGATGAATCAACAGAAAAAAGTTATTATCTAAATAACAATAATGTAATGTGTGTAGATAAAGATAAGTTGTGTTGTAAATACATCAGGCTAATTTACGATGATGGGGGTTAGAAACAGTTATAAACATTTTATTATTTTAGTTCATGGTAACTACTTGGCTAAATTAGGTAATGAGGTATGGTAAACAATAAATTAATATGACGGAAAATTTGTAAATAAGTTTATAGTGAGATTAACTGTGTTTGTATAATAGGTTATGTGGTACTTTGTAATTCATGTAAACAATGTGTGTATGAAGTAGAAATTGATTTAATAATAATAATAATAATAATACTTTATCAGACTAAATAAATAATGAGAGTTTGTAATAAATGAATTGTAAATGTTTTGGAGTAAGGTAAATAAAATAACTGGTGTTTTAAATAATTGATTGAATTAAAGAATTCGAGATTAATTAATTAATTAATGTGGTAGAGATAAATTTTGATAATGAATTTAAATGATGTTTCTGAGATTTGAACTTGATAATAAATAGTAAATGAATAAATGTAAAATGTGTTTAGTTGTGGGGTTATATGATTGTTATAATGTTTCAGAAGGTACATATGGATGTACGCTATATTTGTGGTGATGAATGTTTATATTTTTGAGATTATGACAGTGATCATGTGTTCATTTGATGGAGTGATTGACCATATGTAAGTATAAATGTTACAATGAACTGAGGTAAAGTAAAATGTGTTAATGTTTTAAAAATGAAATTAAAGGAATTTAAAAGGTTTTAAATTAGGTGATTAAATTAATTTGAGGTAATTATGAATTTCTAGTATAATTTTCAATGATTAACTTAATGTAAAATGTTGTAAAAGATGGAGTTTGGGTGATAATTATTTCGATAAGGCACTGAGTCAGTCAGAGTTAATTTTAAATAGGTGTTAGACAAAATAAGAATTTTTGGAATATAAATAATACAGAAACGGGGTAGTAATAGGGACACAGTAGCGGGAGTGCATGTATGTAGAGAAAGTGAGAGTAATGTAATTGGAGAGTGAACAGGTGGTGGTGAAATTTTGTAAAGAGGGTGGTGTGGTAAGCAGTCCTCAACGACAGGCGTTGTGGCGGGAGGTGAATAGTTTTAAATGGGGTTTGGTGGTGTTACCTGGGAAAGGGCCAGGAACTAATAAGGGAATGAGTATAAGGTAAGGGAACACACATCCTAGGTACAAAGAGGGTATCAGGTATTTTGTTATAAGAGGAGAATGATTTAAGGTGAGTTAGAGAATTTAATGGAGGTAAATATTTTTGAGAGAGTGGTGTCACCCTATATAAATCTGTTAGTGTCTGTTAGAAGGAAGAAGAGGGGTAAGGTTATATTTAAATACCCATTCGATAAATCAAATCATTGTGGATAACTGAGAATCACCCAAACAAGTTAATGATGAAAATACTTAATAGAAGTTCATAATTGAAATGTAATAATAAATGTAACAAGTGAAAGAGTTAATAGCATTTGAAACTAAACTTGAAGTTGAATGTTGGTAAATTTTATTCAGATGCAAATGAGATGTTTATTTTAATGAAATGAGTTGTGAGTTAAATTGAATAATGTTGTGTATTTGTGCTATTTGTATTTAGTGTGCCTAGGATAAAGTCATTCACCTGACAATGAGGTATCAGCTGATGACTGGTGTGGACTGTATAATGTTTAATACAAGCAATTCATATGTTCTTTGAGTAATTAATTAAATTTAATAATTTGTTTCTTTTTATTAATTATCAAAATATATATTTCAGGAAATTAAATTCATTTAATTATTGAAAAAACAAAATTTATTTTTGGTGAAGTACAGATTGTGTTATGTTTTCAGGTTCACGATATACTGATGGTTGTGTGTATTGATAATGTATTAACTGATTCATAGTGTTCATATTATATGTTTTGTAACCAAATGTAATGAAATGGAATTTATAACAGAAATAAGTTGTTTATTTTATTTTGTTTATTATGATTGTTAGCATCTAGAGAAGAGGAGTTATAAAGTGAATTCATTTAAAAGATTTTGGAATTTTGAAAATTGTGATTAAATTAATTAATGGAAGAGATGATGTAAATTAACTGAAATGTGAATCTTTGGTAAGGGACTTAGATTTATTTCACTATTTGAACAAAATTTAAATAATTTGATTTGAAATAGTAATATCAAGCGAACAATTGAAAGTTGAGAAATGGGAATGAATTTTGTTTAGAAGCAAATATAATATATTTGTGTGAATTATACCTTGATGATGAATATTTGGAGGTAGGATGTTTAATTTAGTAATGAATATGTTTACGCACCCAGTAATTTGCTAAAGGCAATCCAGTATGTATGTAAGGGGAGATATATCGGTTGGGGATCTGGTATGGTATAAGGCTAGTTGTTGATTTTATTTGGAATGTTACACGGTTAGGTGGTACTGTGGCGAGTGCCTGTCCGACTTTACGGTGTTGGGATCTCAAACAGGGAAGTCCAGTAATGTCGTTCAGGTGCAGCCATAATCGCCGAGCTAGGGGGTAGTTTACCCATGATGTGTTAAGGAATTAAAGGGGGGTTGTTGGCGTCATATCCTCACTGATCCTCTTAGGGTTTAGCAATGAGAGTTTTTCTGCTTCAGCAGAAAACCTCTCATTGGGGGGGGGGTATTGTAATGGAACAGAATTGGGTGATGGATTTTAATTTAATTGTGAATGCGACGCAGAGGAGTTACCCACATTGGGCCTCAATCTTTAACAATAGACATTCCTGTAGGGAACGCCCATTTGCACGTTTGTCCAGAAAGTCTGTCAGCATGCACAGTTTTCAGGTGCTCTGGAATGTGAACAATTGCGCGGATGCTTGCTCGCACATGTGAATCGGCACGTACAAGGCTCGCTGGTCAGTTAGCGTGAATGTACTATACATAGTGTTAACTAATTATTGTCTCACGTGGTTCCCTTTTGTGCCTATCACAAACAAGCTGGTGCACACGAAAACGCTTTTGGCCATCTTGAAAACGTGGGTTTTGGCCTCTGTCGTTCTACAGCCGCGGCTTCGGCCGGTTGAACATAAAAGGCTCGCGAGCTGAAAAGTTATCAAAAGTATAAAAATACAATGTAAACGAGGAACTAAAGCGATCTAAAACAGTGTAAACTCAACTAAATTCAGTGGTAATGAAATTGAACAGTGCGAGAGTAATTCGGACAACTAGTGACCAAAAAATTGTGGAGATCAACAAGTGACCTGCAGGGATGCCGATAAGACGCAACCGTATACCAAATAAATTAATTATGAGAATTTAAAATCAAAAAGCGCTTAATTAAATGGGGTAGGTGTGTGAATGAAAGAATGAGCAGATGCTGGGTTGCCTTTGTTATAAGTTAATTTAAGTAATTATTTGTGTTCAGTATAATAAAACAGAATATTAAATTTTGTTTGTAATTGTTAAATGAGGATATTGCCTCAATATTAAAATTTGTTTGGAATTAAATTCTGAAGGAAGTAATTCATGAAAATAGAATACTAAAAAATATGTTTAATAAAATTTGAATGAGTTAACCAGTGATATGGGAGTATTTATTACAACATATACCCCTAAATCACGTTTATATATCACGAGTTCGTGTGACGAACCCTAGACAACCCAAGGTAAGCAAAGATGAGTTTGTATTAATTATTATGTGGTAAGTAAAAGTAATATTACAAAGGGAGTGGAGTAGAATATGAAAATGACAGGGAAAACCCTTAAACAAATTGCATTGAGTTAAGAATATGAAGAATAGTCTTGTTTCTAAAAAGAAAGTTCCTGTATTGATAATATCGAGAAGAGATATTGAATCAAGTTATTAAAAAAAAAAAAAAAAAAAAAACAACAAACAGGATTTTAAGTTACAAACCAAATATTATTTGTTGACTCTGAGAACTCTGTTGATAGTCTGAATGGAAGCACATTGTAAAAACTATTGTATGAAAAAAAATAATTAAACGCTTAAATAAATTCATAAAAAGTGTTGACAACTCAATATTGACATCAATAACATTGGCCACTGAAAAAAGGGCTATTGCCACAAATTAAGGAGTTCAAAAACTATGCAGTTTATTGGCCATACTACTTTATATTTGTGTTGATGTTATTCAACAAAGGAAGAAGACAGTGAGTCCTCGAATAAATGTAGGGAAGGACGGTAACTTGAATGTTTTAAACAAAGATGCAATGAAACATAAAGACAGTACAATCCATCACTGAATCAAGTTTTGCAAACTGTCTTATTGAAGCAGACACACATTCACAAAAATCAACAAAATTTGTAAATCCTATACATAAACACAAAGAATCAAAAACTAGTCACATTTCAACAACTAGAAGTATACGCAATGAAAAACACATAGAAATGACTTTCTCAATGAACAGATACAGTTTAGATAACATATTGTTATGACATCACAGAACAATCTACGGGTTTATTGAATGTTCCAGATGAATCCAGTGGAATACGGCTAAATGGTGTGGCGTAGTGATTTCAACATGCGCTCGCGAGACTTTTCTGGAAGCCGCCAGCCATGCGGACTGTGTCAAGGCCGCAATTAATTACATCGTAGTTTAGAGATAACGCATAATTTGGAATGTTCTGGTCTGTGAGCGTTGCATAAATACAAGGCGTCAGCAGACTTAGTTTTGAGTTATTATCGGGCAATATTACTGTGTGCATTCAAGTGGTTATTAGTGAAGTGTTGTGTTTAATAATCGGGCAGGATAATTGTAATACAATTGTGTTTTACGTTAGTTGACATTTTATTGCGTGTGAACCATTTTTATTTGATTTGTTGTAAGAGACTGTGTTGTTAATTATGAACTGTTTAACTGTGAAAATTAAAGCTGGTGATTAGTGACTTAATTGGTGTCTTGTATTTTGTTTTCCATTGTACCTATGACGATAAAGTAGACCGTCGTAACAGTGGTGTCAGAAGTGGGATACAACTGTTAACATTGAAAACAGTGGACACTTTATACAAGACGAGTGTAATTCATAATTAATTGGTAAACAATGGATGCCAGTCAGATGATGGAAAATTTACAGGCACTGCTGTTACAGATGAAGAATCAACAGAATGAGAAATGCAGGCAGGAGGTGGAAGAAGCAGAAAGACGACAAAAAGAAGAACGAAGACAAGAAAGAGAAGAAGCAGAAAAATGACACGATGAGAAACACAGACAGGAGGTGGAAGAAGTGGTCTACAAAAGATGTCTACAAAAATATCTGTCATAGAAGAATCTGTGTCAAATAAGATATCTGCAGTAGAAAACTCAGTGGCAAACATAAGAGAACAAATTAAAAGTGAAGTTGAGCAGTTCATGAAAATACAACCAAAACAAATTTCTGAACAGACTGTACCAATGACAAAGACAGAGAAAGACACAGAAAATAAGTCAATAGAGAAGGTCACCTCGCCTGTGGTTGGGACAGTTCATGTCAAGGCCCCAACCTTGGATGGAAGTATGCACTGGGCGACGTATTTACAGCAACAAAGATCTGATAACAATTTAAAATATCGGTATGGAGAACCATACATGACTTCCATGTTCTAAGATTTATATTTAAAATCATTTACGAAATGAAATGTTTCCATAGAAACTACTTCTTTCCACTTATTGCTTCAGCCTTAACCACAGTACTGTGGTCACTAACATATACCACCACACGTTATCGCACTTGATTTTCACTGATGATGGCAGTCGACGACACTGCCGAAACGTCTGGTTTTGCAGAAAACATTGGACTACAGCCAAACAGCCCGGGAAGGAATTTTAACACCAAACTACTAGTTTGTTGCCGATAACGTAGTACACATATAAAAATTATCCCCTCCCCCTTCAACTATAATTTTCATTTATAGAAAATTACCCCCACCCCGTTCAACTAGCCTCTTCTTTTATAGATATTTCACCTACGTTTCTACAGTGGATTATTAAGATCTTCTTATCAGGATACTTTATTTATCAAAATTAAGTACTTTACTCTTGTTACAACAAAAAATGTTTCAGGTAAACTGCCCTTTCCCCATAACCGATTTTTACCAAAATCAATAACAGTTATCGTTCATCATAGAAACAATTACTCTTGTTAAAACATTAAAGGTGGCAGATAAACTACCCCTTTCCCTTAACCGATCTTCACCAAAATCAACAGGCCTTCAGTCCTTTACAATTCTGGAACATATGCAAAAAATTATTTGATTCTCTTTGAATTTACGGCAGTTATCGTTCGTCATAGAAAAAATAACCCTTGTTAAAACATAAAATGTTGCAGGTAAACTACTCCTTTCCCTTAACCGATCTTCACCAAAATCAACAGACCTTGAGCACTTAAAACTTCAGGAATGTATACAAAAACTATTTGATTGTCTTTGAATATGCGGCAGTTATCATTCATCATAAAAATACAATTACCCTTTTAAAACATAAAATGTTGCAGGTAAACTACCCTTTTCTCTTACCCGATCTTCACCAAAATCAACAGACCTTGAGTACTCTATAATTCAGGAAGATGTGCAAAAAAATATTTTATTCTGTTTGAATTTACGGCAGTTATCATTCATCATAGAAAAAATTACCCTTGTTAAAACATAAAATGTTGCAAGTAAACTACCCCTTTTCCTTAACCGATCTTCACCAAAAACAATAGGTCTTGAGAACTCTACAATTTAGGGCTGTATGCAAAACATTATTTGATTCTGTTTGAAGTTGCGGCTGTTATCGTTTGCCATAGAAAAAAATTACCCTTGTTAAAACATAAAATGTTGCAGGTAAACTACCCCTTTCCCTTAACCGATCTTCACCAAAAACAATAGGTCTTGAGAACTCTACAATTCAGGACTGTATGCAAAAAATTATTTGATTCTGTTTGAATTTGCGGCTCTTATCGTTTGCCATAGGAAAGAACATGGAAGTAAAAATCTATAGATAGACACACAGACACTTTTTGAAAAATTACTTTTTTTCATGTTTTGAGTGTAGTACAATCAGAATCTGCAATTATCTCGAACACGATTTTTTTTTGCCATCACCATACTTCCATTTCCTTAAGGAACATGGAAGTAAAAACAATGGTGCTACTTCCAGAACAGGAACAGATAGTGTCCCTAGCAGCTCACAGTGAGTGAAAAATATCAAAATATTATATCAGAATATTATATCAAAATTGTTATCTATAAATTAGTGTTCCATAGTCAGGAAAGTGCAATATACATTAAATTTTTGTATTTCTTGTATGACATTAAATTTGCAAAACTACATTAAATACTGAGCCAAACAGTTTCTCTAGTAATTATTACTTTGACTTACCATAACTACGGTATTCTTGTTTATGATTCCACTTCCAAACCCGACCATTGTTTCCAACAGATATTATTTCCTCAGTTTCCATTACAAAATCCGTATAGATAAACCATAATACCTTCCAAACAGGACCATAATGTGGGACAATTTTCCTAAAAACATATTAAGAGCTATAATAAAAAAATATGAATTAACGGACCACAACAGTAACCACAGTACCCATTGTGAATTTCATAACCACAACAGTTAAATATATATACAAATGTTTATAACAAATTATATTTACATAGTATCATGGAAGTGCATGGAATGCATGTAAAGAAAACACAGATTAAGAATATTTTGTTTCCAAGCTTTGAGGATTACATCACACAGACAACTCAAAAACTTCATAATAACAGTAGCTGATATGAAATTATAAAAAATATTAAAAGTAAAACTTAACAGATCCACTGCCTTTACATGCCACCACAATGAAATATAACCAAAACACCTATTAATGTACAGAAGAAGGAAGCTTGTCCATCTCTTTTAAAACAAGTTACAGAAGAGTTCAGAAAACGAATTCTAAGCATTTGTATAGATTATTCATGTGTCCCAAATTTATAGGACATTTCTTCTTACTGGCTTGATTTGTTAAAATGTTGTTTTTTATGATCTTAATAACATGTCAACTAAAATGAACATAAATTGCAATGACTTCCTTAAAACTTATGTTCTCTGAGTACTCTCATTTTCTTTATATTGTTGCGCAATACAGAACATTCTCATACAGTCTCGTACAGTCGTCTACAAGCTTCTCAATTAGCCCAGCCAGTGCGTGTTTCTGCCAAGGCCGTGCTGAAGTATCCTCTAGAATTTTTGAGTGCTTGTTAAGGATGCATATTATGGAACCCTACAGACTATAAATAGCCAATACCTGCCACTTGGAGTTCTGTTTACATTTTGCAATTACTCAGTGCATTCAAGTGGTTATTAGTGAAAAGTGATTATTGTGCAGACATTTGATGGAAGTACTCACTGGGCAACGTACCTTCGGCAATTTTAAGCCACTGCTAGCACAAATAATTGGACAGAGACAGTTCACTTGTTTTCGTTTTAAAGGACCTGCTGCAGAGCTACTACAGAAAATGCCACCTGACACCCAGAACACCTTTGCCAAATTGATAAAAGCTCTAGAATTATGGTACGGTGATAAACATTTGTGAGACATGTACTGCACTAAGTTGAGAGCAAGGCGACAGTGACACGTGGGGATAGTCTGCAAGAGTTTGAAGCAAGTATCGACAGACTAATTAGACTGGCTTATCCTGAAGTGCCAGAAGATTTTTGACGAGGTTTGTGATGCAGATACTTACTGATGGTGTTCAAGATAATGAACTACAGCAAGTGTTACGAATGGCAAGACACCATAATAGTGCGAATGCCCTGGTACATGCTTTGCAATTTGAGGCCGCAAAGTCAGCGTCTGGTTGGACAAGTTATAAAGTGTACACGCTAAAAGATCGCAACGGCACAGACAATGAAGAAGAAGAGCAAGGAACAGAGACCCATGAGTAGTCCCACAGAATAAAGTAAGACAGGATGGATACAACGATATTTCAGATTAGAGTTCGGCAGCAGGGAAATGAGCAGTAGTCGGTACAACAGGGCATGTGCTGACTAACTGGAGGAACGAAGTCCCTAGACAATACGCAATTTCTACACTTCAGAAAAATAATGGGATCTTGGTGGTTACCGGGTTCGTTCAAGAAAGGGCAACCTCGATTACAGTTGACACATGCATAATAGTTTCCATTTTCCACTCCGATGTGGTGAAAAATCTAAATAGAATTTGCTGCTCTTGCAGCTTGTGAACAGCTAGCTACTGGGTGGCCTGTAAAAGTGTTTGGAAAAGTGGAGACACAACTACGCCTCGGTCAACTTGAGTTTGATCATCAAGTACTTGTTGCAGACATTATGGATGAAGCAATTCTTGGTGTGGACATTCTGAACGCATATGGATTTATAGTCGACTTTAAAAACAATGTCTTGAGAATTAGAAAAGAAGAGGTAATACTCTCCATAATTAATACATCAGACAAATTGGAGGTCATGATAAATCAAGTGCCTGTAACTGTCCTGACAAACTCCAAAAAGATCATCATGGTTAGAACTGAGGTAGATACTATGGGCAACCAATGCTCTATATTCGAACCATAGGTAGTCAGAACACCCGGCATACCACTTGTCAGAAGTTTAGTAAAACCTGACGAAACCGGAAATGTACCTATTAAAGTGACAAATGTGTTAGATCAAGCTGTCATTTTACAAAGCAATACACTCCTAAGTAAAATAACTCCTGTGGCCTAGGTAGCCGGAATGATACAACGAAGATCCAGCACGCACGGACACTTCCGAATTACCAGAAGCCCTTCAGGAATTGTTGAACAGATCTTCTAACAACCTCTCAAGTGGTAAGGTAAAAGAACTCAGACAGTTTTTACATGAATTTAAAGATTATTTTGCAGTTTGGAGCCAGTCATTGGGAAGAAACTCTCTTGTACAACATCGCATCAATACCAGGGATACAACACCGATACGCCAACCTCCTCGAAGGCCTCCATTAGCTAAGCAAGAGGAAATGTCTTGGTTAGTACAGGACATGTTGACAGAGGCAATAATTGAGCATTCATCAAGTGCTTGGTCTTCTATGGTAGTGCTAGTTGGTAAGAAGGACGGTGGATTACGTTTATGCATGTTTTACATTTAAGGATGGTGGAGAGGTTCAATGACATGTGTCATCAATTGCTATCCACCATCTCATGTTGATGAGACACTCGACATGCTGCCTGAAGCACAGTGGTTTTCTACATTGCACCTGAAGAGTGGATATCGGCAAGTGGGTCTTCATCAAGAAGACAAGGAAAAGACTGCTTTCTCAACCGCAAGTGGCCTATTCCAATTTAACGTCATGCCATTTGGACTCTGTAATGCACCGGCAGCATTTGAAAGATTGATGGAGCTGGTCCTCCAAGGCCTGACATGGAAAACTTGGCTTGTTTATTTAGACTATGTCATAGTCATCAGGAAGACTTTCAAAGACCATTTGGAAAACCTTAAAGAGGTTCTAACTAGAATTCATGATGCATAACAATCTGAGCCCAAAGAAGTGTTCTCTATTCCAGAAGGAAGTATGGTATTTGGGCCATCTGCTCTCGGCAGCAGGGGTTAATATGGATCCCAATAAATTAGACATCGTAAGACAGTCGCCAGTTCCGAAGAGTAAACATGAAGTTCAGAATTTTCCTGGAGTTATGCTCATATCACAAACATTTTGTGAAAGGCTTAGCTATTATTGCTAAACCACTACATGAGTTAACGGAAAATAAATTAAACTTCCAGTGGTCGAGAGAGTGTGATCAAGCATTCAGGACTTTGAAAATTGCATTATGTTCGCACCCAATTCTTGCTTTCCCAGCTTCCGAATGGAGGTACATCGTACACACAGATGCAAGTAATACTGGTCTAGGAGCAATTTTGTCTCAAGTGCAAAACGGTGAAGAACAAGTAATAGCGTATAACAGAAAGTGGCTTTCTAAATCAGAGAGAAATTATTGTGTTACAAGGAGAGATTGCATGGCAATCATCCGAGCTTAAACGTCCCCAACAGTACAACTTCAAGGTACAATATACGCGGGGGCGCCTGCATGGTAAGCCATGATCTTATCGAGATCTTATCTCGAAGATCGTACTCAGAAGATCATTGCCACAGAAAAGCAGAACAGAACACAAGCGAACATGTTCAAGCCATCACTGTAGATTTGGTGGCAGACGGCTGGGCGACACAAGCTTTTTTACAAGAACAGATGACTGATGAAAACATTGGACAGATCCTGACAGCAAAAGAGGAAGGTCGCGGCCCAGAATGGCAAGATATCTTCCATGGTTCGGAAGTGCTGAAAGGCTACTGGGCACAATGGGATTACCTTAGAGAACGGATTGCTGAGAGAGGGCTTGTTTGAGATGTATGAGAAAGTGAAGATGTATGAGACGTGGTCAGGCAGCCGATAGTTCCCTGAAGTAAAGTGCAGTCTGTTTTGAAGGAGATCCATGATGGAACAGCTGGAGGTCATCTTGGCGTTAACAAAACCCTTGACAAAATATGGAAGCGATTCTATTGGTGTCACCTTTGCCACAACATAGAGGAATGGTGTCGGGCATGTGAAATATGTGCTGCAACCAAGGGCCCACAAACCAGACACAGGGGGAAAATGAGACAGTATAATGTTGGACTGCCTTTCGAGAGAATTGCCATAGACATTGACATAGACCTTTCCCAGTTACTGATGATGGAAACCAGTACCATGGTTATAGTTGACTACTTTACTAAGTGGGTGGAAGCCTACGTAATTCCAAATCAGGAGGTTGCCACTGTGGCAAAGGAGTTAGTTCACAACTTCTGTTGCCATTATGGAGTCCCTATGCAAATCCATATGGATCAAGGGAAGACTTTCGAGTCAGGAATGTTTAAAGAATTATTCCATCTACTCGGAATTCAAAAGACCAGGACAACGCCTATCCATCCTCAGTCAGACAGAATGGTTGAGACGTTCAATAGGACACTCAAAAGTTGTTGATGAGAATCAAACAGACTGCAACCAATGTATACCACTATTCCTCATGGCGTATAGGTCATCAGTACACGAGACAACTGATATGACTCTAGCAAAATTGGTGTTTGGGCAGGAGATTCATCTTCCTGGGGACATGATGTTCAGATCACCTGAGACTCAGTCCCAAGGGTCACATAACTATTCCTTGCAACTAGAAAACCAACTGCGAGAAATGAACCGCTTGATAAGAGGATGGCTGAAGATAGCCAGTGATAAAATGAAAACTCGGTATGGCATTCACAGCAATAGTGTGGGTTTTCAAGAAGGAGATCAGGTTTGGTTGTTCAATCCAAAGCGCCGTCGTGGTTGCTCACCTAAACTTCAGACTATCTGGGAAGAACCTTACACAGAGACTCAACGATTCTGTCTATCGGATTCAACAGAAAGGACAGCGAATATTCAAGGTCGTCCACCTAGATTGCCTGGCCCAGTATTACTTCAGAGACAGTTTGCCAGTTTGGGACGAACAGGCTTAAGGAGAGGACAGTGTTACATAATGCGGAACGTTTCGCGTGTGCTTGATCATGCCGTTCTACAAGCTTCTTGATTAGCCCTGCCGGTGTGTTTCTGCAAAGGCCATGCTGAAGTATCCTCTAGAATTTTCAAGTGCTTGTTAAGGACGCTTATAATGGAACACTGCTGACTATAAATAGCCCATACCTGCTGCTTACTTTTCAGTTTACTTCGAGCGATTACTCAGTTTGTTTCAAGTGGCTATTAAAGAAAAGTGATTATTGTGCCGGATTCTATTAGTTGACATTATTATTGTGTGTGAACCAGTTTAACTTGGATTATTGTACAAGTTGATTATAATCTGTTATTTGTGATAATTAAAGATGGTTTTTAGTGACTTCATTGGTGTCTTGTATTTTGTACCATATGACAATCAGTGAGACCGTAATAATAATATATTTACAGAAGTAACTTATGCACTTATTTATTTATATACATACACTTTTCTAATATAAAAATGATTATTTTTAAATGTTTTTTAGTATATATTATAATGGATTTGTTTAAAAGAAAACTTTATAAGTACCTTCTGCTTAAGCTTTCTGCTGCATATAACTGAAAGCTCTAGTTGCTAATAAAAATATATTAAACCATATGTCTTTTTAAAAATAAAATATACTCTGCTAAAAATGGCTACTAACCTAGAGGTCCTGGGTTCAATTCACTGTCACACCAAACAAAGGCAAATCAAGGCTTGGGGTGATTCTTTTGAGGAGGCATTGTGGTGGTGGCAGAGTGTTCCATTTGAGGCACTAGCTATTGTTCTTTTAATGTAGGTGAATATTTTATAGTTTTAGTAATGCACACATAAATATTTTACTCAGTATTTATAGTTTTTAATGAAACTAAAAAATGTATAAAGTGTGTGAAAAAAAAAACTTGATTACTTAAATTATTTATGTTTCTCTTTCTGTAGATAAATGGCCAAGTTTATCAGTTTTATATAATAATGTAGTGCTGTATATATAAACATTATTATATAAAGTGTAGTGGTGTGAAAAAAGGTGATGAACAATCAAGACAATCACTCATCAGTTTTCTTCACTCATTGTTGATTTAAGATACTTTTTTAATTTAAGTTTTAAGAAATTTTTTCTACACGAGTCCACAGATATGCAAATTGTTATAAAACACTGCAGGATGTGCTGTACGTTGGGAATTAATTCAGTGAAATCCCATTTGGCAATAAACTGAAGAACTTCCTTAAATATTCATGTAACTGCTTCCGTGCTGGTATTATTAGTAGTGCATGCATGTTGATATCGTTTTACTTCTTCTACCACTTGTTCTTTATCAAAGTCACCATATACAAGGTTGAGCTTTTCCACTGCATATACGAAATCATTATAATGGGTGTCCATCAGCAATTTTAATCATATAATATTAAATCGATCAGAGTCGTTTGTGTCTGTATGATGTATAAGGCAAATACAGAGCATTTCCTAATTACATGTAACCCACTCTCTGGGTCGATGCAAACACAAAATTTCAAGTTATAGGATATAAAATTAAGATAAAGGGTACTAGTGAAGCTTTGTTGGAATTTACATGGGACACAGGCCCTTGAGCCCCCCTTTTGATCAACACGACACCATAAAGTTGACGTGTTTTCCAGATCCTGAACTGGGTAGGTAACTAGGGTATCTAACAGCTGAAGTATAGTACTATCCACAGTGCCTTTCTTGTATACTGTACAGCCTATCCAACCTCTTAGAAACTTCTGAACTTCTTCTAAACTTCTGAATCTTAATATGTCACAAACATAATATACATTTACATTTATTTTAGTATTTTTTAGGAGGTTTACTTACATATTAAACTCTTTTTATCCAAATTATATTAAAAATATGTAATAAATATTATATTATAATCTAATATTATATTATAAACATTGGATGATAATGTAAATTACAATATTGCTTCAATATTTTGACATATTCTTAAATACAGATGATGTAAATAGGCAGGCTGTCTGTATATTAGCATTTCCTGATTATATTTATACTTGAACTTTCTTCACATAATTTGCTTTAACTTTTATTTAAATGTACTTGTCTAGTTAATGACAATAAAATAGTTATTACACATGGAAAAATGAAAACTTAGTCAACAGCTATATAGGCTATATGAGATTGTGATAATTCTAGTATTTAATGTTCCAAGTGTTCTGATTGCCAGAAATATGTTTGATAATCATACAAAACTTAATCAGAATTAAATAATAATAATAATAAAAACATCATGCAAACATATTTGTCCATATTTCAAGTGAACTAAATCATTAAATTAAAATTTTGTTAATGCTTCCACCCACTGTAGGTAATGTGTGTGTTACTAGGGGCTTGTTGCAGTATTAGCTGTTCCTTTCTGATGAACACTGATATAGTTACAAGTGACAAACTCTACACTGTTACAGTTAGCTAAATGCACTGTTACTGATTGTTAACACCAATGCAAGTTGAATATGGAAATTTTACTACTATGAGTCTTTTTTTTACAACTCTATGAATTAAGGATAGTCTGACTGAGGTACCTATTGGGTTTATATACATACAACTGTGATTCAATAATTATCCACAATGATACAGTTATCTTTATTTTCCACTGGCAACAGTGTCGATATTGTATGAATCATTAGTTTGAACAGCTCATCAGTAACACTACTGCACAGTTTTCAAGTTGTTACATCAGTCCCATTGTTGCTGTCATAATATTAACCACAGCTACTCTGCTGTAAGAGCAGCATTCAGTGATATATATTGTCTGAAAAGGTGTGTTAGTAACTGAAAACATTAAAGACTTTCACATAATTAGAAACAGTTTTTTTCAAGGAAACACATGTAAATGTGAATTCTTCATCTGAAATGAAGAATTCACAATGTTCAAACAAGTATGGTGCGTGAAGAAGCAGGCAATCCCTTGTCCAGGGTCACAACTGTCAACAACATCATTTACCTATACAACATAGTTATGTGAGAGACAAATGATTATTGATGAAGTGGAAAATCAAACAATAGTCGAAGAAGTTTTGCCTTCAAAATTGTCCCAAACAGACTTGGCTTTTGTTAAGTTTGTCCCAAACCAACTCTACATGTTACATAAATAATCAAAATGCATGTGTCTTATTGCTTAGTAAAATATGTTTTTCTTTGAGTACATAAAAAAAATGCCATGAATGCTTTTTTTAATTTTGTACTTTTATTATATAAAATTATTTACTGATGCTTGTAGATTCTGTTTCTTTGGTTTATGCATATGCTCTTTCTCATTTGCTTAAACATAAACTTTGTGTGTGTGTGTGTGTGTGTGTGCGCACGCGTGCGTGTGCGTGTGCACGTGCGTGTATGTGTGTGCATGATTTTGTGTATATTAACCACATAAAAACATCTAAATATTGCTTACTCATTGAGTACCATAGAATCTCCATTCAATGTTGCAATATTTAAAACCAGTATAGCACCACTATAACACCCAACTGCTAGAAGGTTTGGTTGTGTTTTCGAGAAACTAAGTGTGGTGACAGAACTTTGTATATGATACATTTTTTCTGGTTGGCTTGGGTTTTTTGAAGACCAACAACAGACCAAACCGTCAATAGTATCTCTGTAGTAGTATTTGCCATAACCAACTGCAACTATATTCTGAAAAAATTCATAAATCATATTTGTCATTCAACAAAATTATGCTAACATCACTATCTCAAATTCACTACAGACTGGCCTAAACACAGGTTTTATTGTAACCTGTGTTTTATTGTATCCAGGACAATGCAATCCTGGATTATTCTGGGAAAACAACAAAAATGTGTGAATAAATGAACGAATAAAGTCAACAAAAGTAAAATTTCATAAACATAGTTTTTAATTGTGTGGTTAGTTAAAACATGCTAATTCACTTTAATGGGTAGAATTAGTCTTCACTGACAGTACTGGTTGTCTAATAAAATTTTATTTCCAAAAAAGTTTCATCCTGTATATGATCACTAATTATTTTACATAATAATTCATAAGTGTTTGCTTTAATAACATAAATTATGCTCTCACTAACATCTGTACCAATGTTTAATATCTTGAATACTGTATTACATCTATATACAATTATGCATAGGAAAACCGACTGAACAATAGTGCATAACAAATTCCCCTAATTACTACATCACAATTCATTCTAAAAATTTCAGTTAAAGGAACAATCTAACATAAACTAAAATAAATATAAAATTTGCAAGTATGAAAACTTGATTTTGTTGATTTACAGTACATACAGTGGAACCTCACTAATTTATCACCCACTAATTCGTCTCCCTCTGAAATTCGTCACCCACTCAAGATTTTTTTTTCTTTTTCTTTATTAACACACAAGTAAGTTATACACACTAATTATAGCCATGGTAAACCAGAAATGTGCTGATTGTGGCCAGGGTTCTAATAATAGCCAGGAGAACGGATTGCAGAAGGTATTGGTTCTGAGAATGGTTATTATATATTTGTGTATTTGGGTATAAGTGTTGTGTTGTGTTGTTACAGCATAATACGTTTCTGAAAATTCAGTCTCACCGAGGCCCTGTGCTGATTACAAGAATTTGTTGTGTATGTTTCTGATCAGTTTTCAAGTAGTTTACAGTTTTCAATATGCTCGTGGTCAGTCATGTCTACTAAACGTACCATTATAAAAGTCTCAATTTACCAAAAAAATACAAAATTCTCCAGTGCCTTCAGAAAGGTGAAAGTGTGACTAGACTGTCAGAAATTTATGGTGTTCCATAGAGGTGGGCTAAACTGTTATTTTAAAATACTAGGTATAAAAATACCGTTCCAAAAAAATAACAGGTACAAATACCTGTTATTATATACTATATATACATAACCTATACTATATAATTTGTTATAAGAAATAAATTGAAACTAAAAGTATTAACAGTGTTACTTTACACTGTGACTTTATTAAACTATTACTATTTAAAAGAAAATAAGAAACAAGAGAATTTATAGGCCTATCTCCCTTTAGGAATACCAATTTAAGTTTTCACTAGGAGTAAAACTAACATTGGTTAGACTTTAGACAAATCAGTTGCGAAACTCGGGGCAATGAAATAATATAGAGTAATACCACAACAAATAATGTGATAAAAACATCAGAAACATATAATAAAAACATAACAGTACCGTTAAGCCACAAGAGTGAATGAGAATAAACAAAATTTTACAAATAAAAATAATAAAAACAACTGTAATAAAATAAATAAAAAAAATAAATAAAAACTTATAAATAATAAGCAACAACAAAAGTAAATTAAATGTATTACATACCTGGATAATCTTCAGATTCATTCACTAATGCAGGCCTACACAGAATATACAAGTTATGAAATGTCACACTTATTTACATTACAATCTGCTTCACTTAACACATTATAAATAAAATTAAACAATTGAATTGTTTTTAATATACTGGGATTTCAGTTATTCAAACACTACTTTAAATTTTCATTCAAAAATATCAACTGTTGCATTTTCCTTGATGATAATCGTGTTCGTGTTCTTAGTTCAGATATTTAAGGAACGAAATCCCATTAAATTAAAATCCTGTGAAGTTAAAATCCCATTAATAAAAAGTATAATATAGCTTTTCAACATCAGCCACTCTATAGGTTATAACGCAATATAATTAAATACAACTATTTCACTAATGACTCGGAACACAAAGTTTTTTATGAGTAAAAACATAAAGTTTTACCTTACAACCTGAACCGGTTTTAGTTACAAGTTGGTGACTAGTATAATATATAATTTATTACCATATAATCTGTATTATATATCTGCATATCACACGAGAATAAATGTAACATCAGGATGAATTTTTTCCTTTATTAAAAACAGCTTCGTCTCTTTGCGCAGAATGAAGTATTCAAGACGAAAAAGTGGCTGCGTACTAGTTCCTGCTCGAAATACCCTTGATACTACCTGTTCTTAAAATACTAGGTGTTCCAAAAATACAACTGTTCCTCTGATACGCTTAGTATTTTGTGTATTGGTGATACCCCTAGTATTTGAAATACCTAGTATTTGAAATACTGGTTGTTCCTTGCGTACCAGTGATATTTTTTTACGCCTAGTATTTGGCCTTGGGGTATTCGTTTACGTGATACTTGCGTACTTTGTGTGTGTGTGTGTGTGTGTGTGTGTGTGTGTGTGTGTGTGTGTGTGTGTGTGTGTGTGTGTGTGTGTGTGTGTGTGTGTGTGTGTGTGTGTGTGTGTGTGTGTGTGTGTGTGTGTGTGTGTGTGTAGGGGGCATGCCTCGACTTGGTACAGCGAGGGCGGCGTGTCTCGACTCGGAACAGCGTCGCCACGAATAACAGGTATTTCAACTTTTCAGTCACTGTTACATCCGTTCCACAAAATTATCATTCCAAAATACCTGTTACAGGTATATCGGCCCACCTCTAGTTCCATGTACCACAATAAATGACATCATGAAGAATGGTGATCAAATTGAAGAGTGTATGTGCAAAACGAATAGAAAAAGATTAATGACAGCCACTCTAGAAAAACTGGATGAAGCTATGTTCACATGGATCACTCAGCAGCACATCCAAGGAATTCCATTAAATGAGCCAATGATCACTGAAAAAGCTGTCCAGATCAATCAAAAACTTAATGGTGACCCAAATTTTAAAGCAAATCAGGGTTGGCTCCATAGGTTAAAGGAGATGCATGGTATTCGACAGCTACAAATTGAAGGGGAGAAGCTCAGTGCAAACAGTGAAATAGTGTGCGATATTGGGAAAAACTAAGTGCTCACATTAATAAGTTGTGTTTGTGCATGGACCAAGTGTATAATTGCGATGAGACGGGATTGTACTGGAAAGCTCTCCTACAAAAAACGCTGTCATCTGGCTTAGAATATTCAACCCCTGTATATAAGGTGAGAAAAGACCACATTACAATTCTGTTTGTTCTAATGCTAGTGTGAACCATAAAATGCCATTAGCTGTCATCACCAAGGCGAAAAAACAACGAGCTTTTAAAAATATAAATTTTAATTTACTTCCCGTGAAATATTATGCCCAAAATAACGCATGGATGAACAAAGAAATTTTCCAGCAATGCCTGAAAGAGGAATTTCGTCCTCAGGTACTGTTTTACTTAAGAAAACAAAATCTGCAGAAAAATCTGTTCTATTAATTTTGGATAATGCTCCCACCCATTCTCTTGATGATTTAGATGAATGTTCAACTGAAATCAAATGGCATCCAATTTATGTTTCTTCCTGCTAACATCACAAGCTTACTATAACCAATGGACAAGGCATCATTGAGTGTTTTAAGAGGAGGTACAGAAAGTGCTTTTGACAAAATTTGGCACTTTGTGAAAACGATGTGGACACTGAACAATTTTGGAAGGCATACACTATAAAGGATGCAATGCACCTGATGCCTGGCAAAGTATTCTGGAAAACACTCTAAAATCTGCATGAAAAAAGTTATGGCCGTCTGAATTACACCAGTGTCTACAGAACTAGAAGGTATTGGCCCTACATTGGAATTGTTAGTAATATGCCAATGCCTACCATTATATAATAGCTTGAATGAAGACAACGTAAAAAAATAGTCTGAAATAGAGACCTACCGGATGTAGGCTATAAAATGTTTGGTGATGATGATATTGTCACATACATATCCACAGAACCTACAATCTCTCATAAGGAGGCCATTCATTCAGTGATTACATCAATCAAGTGACAGAAAGGTCAAGATGAAGCAGAATTGCATAAAATAATTTCACTGCACCAAAAGTACATAATTTGGCTCTTGAAAAGTATGGTCAACAGAAAAAAAAAAAAACAGAAGAAAATTATAGATTTTTTTTCATAATCATTAAACAAATTTTTTTGCAATTATAGTTCTTAACTTGTTTGTGTTTGAAAATTTCCAGCAATAAATATGTTCGAAAATAACATTAGTATTGTATATTGCTAGTGTTGTAATAAAACATTTTATATTGTCTTTAATGGGTTTGTTTCTTAGTCCCTCACTAATTCGTCTATTTCCCCCCTTTGGTCCTGTAGGTGACAAATTAGTGAGGTTCTACTGTAAATTGAAATTACAAATAGCAATCATCAGAAATATTCCATCTTTTAGAAATTTAAGAATTGAAAAGAAACTGAATATTTATTACAATTAAAGTAATATTAATCACTGTGAATATATGTACAAGACTGTTACAAGTATCAACAGAACTCTTTCTTTTCCTGAAAATAAATTAACATAGTGAATGACGATATGCGCATGTGATATATTACAAACAATTTTACCTCAACCAGTCCAAAAGAATTAACAGTAAATCAAAGAATTGAAAGGGAAATACTTTACTGACACCACAATACAATACAACAGTGCATGTGTGATATAATTTATTATTAAATTTTCTGCTCAAACTAACACATAAACTACATATTTATTATAAATTAAATTTACTGTAAAACAAAACAGATAAATTCATATTGTAACATCTCACTGAAAAGTATTTTAGAAAACAGAAACGCTTTAACACAAGACATACATTTTTTAAATTTAGCATTGAAATTACCATTAAACATCACCAATCAGTAATTTGTTTATTGGTGATACACATATTTTTTGAGACTAGGTGATAAGTCTCACAAAAGAAAATAACAAAAAAACAATAAAATACTGCCATTATTCTTCTCTACAATGTAAACATTACAGAAAGAAAGGAACATGATTCTATAATAAAAAAGTTTTGCATGAATTATATGAAGTTCACTATTCTAGAAGGAATCTATCATTACCTAGAAGTAGTGAACATATTCTTTGAATGAACTATTCTTCTATCTATAGGTTGACATTACAACCACAGGCTACAGGCTACAGACATTACTTGTAAACAGGCTACAAGTATTGTATAAAAACTATTCAATTTTCATTTTATAAATTATAAATACTTTATAGTACAGCTATAGGCCTATATAATACTGTTATAGTGTAATATTGTATACTATAATTATAATATACTTATAATTATATATTATACTATTGTATAGTATAACTACGTAATAATTAGTTCAAAGTAACATACTAATTAGTTCAAAATTTATATCACCAGATTCTATTCAATTTTGTTGCTCTGGTTCAGTCAAATGTCATTAAACAAATTTCTATAAGTAAGAAATGTTTACCTGACTGACAGTGTTCCAAGCCATAGCATTCACTGATCTGTTCTCAGTTTCCTTGCAGGAAAAAGTCCATAATTTATTCATTTCATAATGAAATCTGCTCTGCTCTAAACCTAATATAATCACAGTATTACATTGTATAACTTTATCAAACAGTTTTCAATTAATGGCATGGGTAATTCAGTAAGTTTACCATCAAAAGTGCCCATTCCCATGAACAGTGACTGCTCCTGACAGAAAGTATTTGAAGCTAACAGTCTTTCAGCTACAGCAACTGCGTACTTCAACTCTGGCATTTGAAATAATTTATTGACCTGATATTTAATTTTCTTTGTTCCATTTTCAGCTTTCAGACTCTCATCACCTACAAGTCAAAGAGAGAGGCATTTATTGTTATTGCTATTTGGCTTCTTTAATAAAAATATCTATAAATAATCAAGAGTTACAAAACATTGTCTTATTAAAAAAAAATACAATCAAAGATTTATTTATACATGGTTTTTATACACATACGAATAAATAGATCTGTGTGTGGTTCACATTGTAACAACTACATATATTATCTACAAATTTATCTGTAATGCATACCTGTAGTAGCTACTACTATAGTTGTCTGTGGATATTTTCCTTCAGGTAATTCTTCTTCTCCATCTCCATTTTCATATTCTACAAGTTCTTCACATTCAGATTCTAAATACAAAGTAAGTATCATTGATTTAAGACATGATCATTTTGTTTGGAATATGCTGATTATACACAAAGACTAGGTTCCCCTCCCACCCAAGTGTGTAGTATCATTAACTGTGTACCATACATGAATATCTTTAAGTAAAACATTAATTATGTAATTAATGCTGCTGTTTTTTTAAGGAAAATACAACAACAACAACAACAACAACAACAACAAAATAATAATAACAACAACAATAATAATAATAATAACATTTTTGTGGGGTAAAGGAGGTGAAATGCAACAACTTACATACACGAGCAAACAGTCTGTGTGTTAGACTCTTGTTTCTGGACTACTGACTACCCCCCTTTTCCTAGGACACTAGCCTGGGACCATTTAACACATTATTTCAGGCTATGCCCACAGGGCTTACTCTACACTTGAACTACTACTGCTTATATCCCTCCATGAGCAAGGTTGCAATTTTACTTCCAAAGGATAACCGAAAAGCAGTATGGGTCCCACTGTTCTTCCTCTTGTCTCTACGAGTGGTCTCTACGACCCAACTCCACCTCCAGCTGTCTTCTATGTTGTGCCCAGTGGTCTCATTCAAAGAAAGTGTGCTCGACGTCATCCTCTACTCCTGGGCAGTATAGGTAGTCGGTTGATGCTGCCTTTCCTATCCTATGGAGCTAGAATCTACATACTCACGACCACTTTAAAAAAACCTGGGTCATGTAGCAGTCAACCTCATCATTCTGCCTCTTAGTCCATGATTGAACATCTGTAATCAAGCTCACGGTTCACAATCCTCTCTTGCTCCCAAGATGTTTGCCAGTCAACAAGTATGCAGATCCTATCCTCCTTACTGATTGAATAATAATGATAATACTACTAATAATTCCTTAAATTAACTAAAACTACTAATAATAATAACGGTTCCTTTCTATACCATCAAAGTAGTTAGAAGACTAAAACTACCAAACCAAAACTATTAAGGGCTTAATGGATCAGTGGGTATGTTGTCTAGCTACTAATCTGGAAGTCTTGGGTTAAACTGCTGGGAGCACCATAAACTCATTATTCAGTTCCCAGATTGACTTAGCCCTAGACATGAGTACCTGAGACAACATCCTTGGGTAACAGTGCACAGCTGAAGGATAGTGTTACCCACACTACCTTCCTTGTATGTTGAACAACTTATGTAAAGCAGCCTACTCTACCTAACAATAAAATACAAGTGAAATACATTTACACAGCCTCTGAAAAATATTATAATATAGGCTTTTATAAAAAAATATAAAATTCTTCAAGAATATTTAAAACTATGTCCTTTTTAAAAATCTAAAACTTAATTTTTTTTTAATTTTGTCACAGAAAATGTGTTGATAATTAGAACAAAACCTCTTCCCCAAGTTGTACTGTACTTCTCAGATAATTCTTTATTAGCTTCAATTTTGAAACCAATCTCACAGATGTTGCAGGTGTGACAACAATGTGTTAAATAAAATATAAGTTACATGCAAACTTAGGGAAAACTGACAAGGTTGAATAATAAACATTTGTCTGCATCTTTCACTTTTCACAATTTTTTTTATCTTGCCCAAGTGAACTTTTAAGCTATAACTTGTCTTGTTTTGAAACCGATTCTTTTGCACATGAAAGTGCAAGTTTGAACACCATGAAAAGACGTTTTTAGTATTTTTGAATGTTCAAATAATTTTTTAAGTTCCTTTGTATAACTATTTCTTTTAAAATTAAATTATAACGGCTGTCATTCTTTTTCAGCTCTTCTAAAAACTAAAACCCATACAGATCATCTTATCAATATATCTACAGACCCGTTATAATGGCTCCAAGTCTTCCAGCTCCATTCCTGTTCATACAGTTCTTTGTAAGAACTGTTATACTGTACATTGTAAGACAACTAGCACACCAAACTATTTTCATTTTTATTGACTATAAGTGCATTTTTCATAACCAAATTAGTGGTCACATCACTAAATATCTATACATTATTAAAAAATTTCTTAACAGATAAATTTGTAAATATACCTGTTTCATATGCTAGCCTCCTATATGTATCATAAAGGTCCCATTCAGTTGCAAACACACAGTCTTCCTAAAAACATTAAATTTCTTTTATTAATTGCATGTCACCTATAGTTTCGTATTCATTTATTAAATACTTCATGATTGTTTTACAATATAGGGTAAAACAGAACAGTTTTGAAGAGAATAATTTTATTTTGAATCTGTGTATCTGATCCTATATGTGCATTCATGTCTTTTGTCACTCATTACTGATTGCACAGGAGTGAAATTTAGAAAAAATATTAGTTTTGGAAACACTGAATTTTGCACTGAAAAACAAATCATTGTGCCAGTTTTCTTATACCTTTAACAAATTACAAAAATGTTTATAATCATTTTTACGGTTTTTTGAATATGAGAAGAGTGGCACAAATAATATTCTTTTTTTATTTTAAGCATTTAAATCATCGTCGATTAAAAACATCATAATCACACACGGTTATGGATGACTGCACATTATTCTGCACAGAATAATTACTACCTTCGCATAGGATTTTGGTTTTTATAAGCTCCAAAGTCTTGGGAACCAAAATACTACACCACGCAAAGCAAGACTAAATGTTGAATATTCATTAATATTAATTTGTTCGTTGTATGGTCAATTTCTACAACGAAACTCTCAAAACAAAGGTTATTTCTATATATATATAAAATTATTCTAAAGTTTTATATATATATATATATATATATATATATATATATAATTGTTGATATTCAACTATTGAATTTAGCTCTTACTTTGGGGTAGCGACTCTTATAATCAATCTCAGGGTTTATTAATTAATAAAACGAATATAAATATGACAAATTATACATTTAATGATTTTCTTGAATTCACAGATTACATTACTATATCAATATTTAGTTTTTTATGATTATTCTCTTTTTAATTGTGGATTCTTTTTAAACTGTTTGAATTACCAAAAGAATTGACTTTAATAACAATGTGAAAATGAATGTTCACATAAATTTTACTTGATGGTTGAATTCCGAATCTGCGATGAGGATTATCCACTCGAACGTCGCCTGTCCTGTCGCTCTGTGGTCATCCGCTGTTACTGTAGATCCTCGTTGGTTGCACTCGTTTGATTATCACAAATTTATATATATACTGGTATCACATTCACAACAATACATTCACTTCTAATTATCTTAGTTAAACTACGTATATGTCGTATTAATCAATATATCTTCTTAACACCTTAGTATGTATATTATTTAAGATAAGTGCTTGCAACACGGATAGTACAGACCGATACCGTCAGATTATTTAGTAACTTGACGAGCCTCACTGTGATATTTCTCCGATTCTCTTTTAATTCACAATTCGAACTTTGATAATGTCTCAGACGAATTACAGTAGATTCTGTAAAGACTGAACACTTTACCTGCTTAATAACTGTTCTCTGATGACTGAATTAACAATTACGACTTTAATGATTGTAACTTCTCCGATGATTTAACTTCAGAAATTACGATTACTTATATTATTCAATAACGACTGTGAGTCTAACTGTTGTAAAAACCCCGCTGACTTAAAATAAAGGGTACGAGTCTAATTTTTGTAATATCTCCGCTGACTGACTTCACTTGTCCAATCTACGTTTTTTATACACGACTTAAAACTACCCACACCAATCATTTACAATATACACTCTGATTGGTTTCATGTACCGCGAAATACAAATTTACCCAATCTACCACGAGAATTCACCGGCTAAAAAATGACGCTTTTTTCTATTCGTCAACCCAACATTGTACACGTACACGTGGTGGGGAATATGCGTTACATGCATTAACTGTTTACGCTCTCTGTCTTACATGACGGTACGTTATTGTTGAAATCACTTAAAATTTGCCAACCTTTACACATTTCTTATTAGTTTCTACTTACAATGCATTTTTATGATAGTCGACCCTCTACGTGACTTTTTGTACTTTCTAGGCGACTGGCTGGCGCCAACTCAAACGTTGTTCCTTTAGAACAAATACCGCTCTGGTACCTTCTAACTGCATTTACTTAACATCGTTTTTTACAGATTTACTTTTGTTATCTATGATATATGAATTAATCCCCGTAAAATTCCATCATATTCAAATTTTTCGTTATATATGTCCCCCAATAGAATTATATCGATTTTTAGATTGAAAATAGAGGCTAATTCTATTGTTGCGTCCCTATGAATGGTTCTAATCACATTTTATTTGTAACTCTTAATCTATCATTATGCTATAATACATGTTTACCTATACATTAATTGCTTTATGTAACTAATTCTATTATACACAATACTGTACATTTATATCTTGTACCTCTAGATATATTTGGTTACTTCACTAAAATCATTAACTAATGTTGTTTACAATGTGCCAGCCAGCGATCAGCTGTTGTTTACAAACACACCCTCAACTTTTAACAGATTACCTGCTTGTCAAATTAACACTAGGGTCGGTTATTGACATTTACTTTCGCTCTGCCATTGTTATTTATGACCTACTTTCTCCCTCTACGCTACTGCATATTATTATCTCTTATACATTTTAGAATACATACATAAATTTGTAACATTTTACTCCTATACAACTTGAACTAAAGTATTGTTAGTTAATTAGCAATTATCATCTTGTTATTACAGAATTGTTATAGTTACTTATGACTATTACATACATATCTGCTTTTTGTGTTTTTACAATCTGTTCGATATTTTCTGTGTTATGCTTGTTGTCTATGTGTGTTGTAATCTGTTAATTTTCATAATATGGTTTTAGCTGCCTTATATTGAAGTTCCCCCGGATCCGTCCCGGTTGTCTTCCAGTTGGTATGTGGCCGTTCCTAACTCTTTAACTATTTTATAAGGTCCTTCAAATAGGTTGCAGAATTTACCTATCACTTTCTTATTGAAATCAGATATCGGGTATGTGCGCAATAATACCTGATTCCCTATCTGAAACTTCGTGATTTTGTTTGATGCGTTTATCTGGTCTGTCCGCTTCTTTCCTTTCTCCTTGATTCTCAGATAAATGTTTTGGTAGTTGATTGGCTGACTTTCCGGTATCATCTCCCGGTCGATATATCTGGTCCAATCACGTTCCTGCTTTCTTCCCCATTGGGCTTCGTATGGAGTGGTTTCTATTGTTTCATGATATGTTTGGTTTATGCACGACTCCACCAGCTTTAGATATGTCGCCCATTTTGAGTGTTTTTCAGTTGTAAGTGCTCTGAACATGTTGCCCAATTGTCTGTTAACTCGTTCTGCTAAGTTTGTGCAGGGGTTGCGGATAGCATTAAACTTTGGCTTAATGTTCAATTCCGTTAGTGATGCTGTCCATCGCTGACTCGTGAACTGGGTCCCATTATCGGTTAGTATTGCTGCTTGTTTTCCGATCTCTTCGCAATAAAGTTTAATCTTATTGATGGTTACGGTTGTAGTAGCTTTTCGTAATTTGTATAATTTTACAAACTTGGTGAAATTATCTACCATAATTAGCATATATTTGACTCCGCCTGTAGATGCTGGTAACGGGCCATAATAATCAATACTAACTAATTCTCCTTTGGTTTTGGGTATGACGGGTTGGGTTTCTCCCATCATCCTCTTAAAATAGTCCTTACATTTTTGGCAGGTTTGACATGTTTTAACGATCTGTTGTATGATTTTGTTAACGGAATTTCCCATAAAGTATTCCTTAAATAGCTGGTATGTTCGTCGGTTCCCCACGTGGCTGTAGGCATGGTGCAGCTCATAAATCATAGCTCAGATTAGGTCCTCTGTCAATATAAGCTTCCATGCTCCCTTTTCCTTTCTGTAGAGTTTATTATTGTGCCAAGCGTATCTTTCGGCGATTTTGTGGTTCTTACCTGCTAGCAGGGTGTCAATAATTTGTTTTAACTTTGTGTCTGCTAGTTGGTACTGTTTGATGTTCTTCAATTTCTCCTTTGCCTCCTTGCTGATCCTGATGGTTACATGGCTTATTTCTAATTCTTCTGTGTGGTCTATTAATTGCTCATCGTACATGTCCTCGGGGTGTAAGGATATCTGCAACAACATTGTCTCGCCCTTTACAATGAATTATATCAAAGTCATATTCTTGTATTGCAAGAATCCATCGAGTGATACGTGAATTATTCAAATGGCATTTTTTTAATGAAAATTAGGGCCTTATTATCTGTAATTATGGTTAAAGGTTTTCCCAATACATAAGTCCGAAACTTCTGCAGACAATGCACTACACTTAACAATTCTAGTTCTGTGGTAAAATAATTTAGCTCGGCACCTCGTAACACACGACTGGTGAATTCAACTACGCCGATTTCATTATTGTCGTCCAGTTGGTACAGTTGTCCTCCCAGTACATAGCAACCTGCGTCCGTTTGTAGGTAGAATCGCCTATTTGGGTCCGGATGTTTAAGAATGACCATTTCGATAAACAATTCCTTAACTCTCTCGAAGTGTTGGTCCATCTCCTTGGTCCATTTGAATGTAGAATTCTTCTTTAATAAATTGAGCAGCGGTTGCGTGGCTTCGGCATACTTATTCATAAATCTATTGTAGAAATTAGTTAGTCCTAAAAACCCCTTGAGTTGTTTCTGGTTCTTGGGTCTTCGGAATTCCTGAATTGCCCTCACTTTATCTGGTGCAGCTGAAATACCTTGGGTTGTCAGACAATACCCTAGATAACTGATCTCCTTACGGAATAATTGTGACTTATTAAAATTTACTGTTAGGTTTGCTTGCTTCAAGTCATGAAATAATAGTTTTAAATGCTGTAAGTGTTCTTCTACGCTGTTCGATATACACAAACAATCATCCACATATAAGATGGTAAAATTTTTTACTTCATCGGATAGTACTAGATCTAATCCGCGTGTCAGGCTAGCGAGACTAGTTTTCAGGCCAAATGACGTCACGGTATATCGATAACATTTCCCTTCATACAGGAACCCTGTGTAATCTCGACACTCCTGGTGCAACGGAATCTGCCAAAAGGAACTCCAAAGATCAATGGTTGACATTACCTTGATATTCCCACATTTGGTTAACACCTCGTTGATAGGAATGGCGCCTTCAAAATCAGGAATTGTTACCAAATTAAGTTTGCGAGCGTCCAAACATAATCTCACCGTCTGGTCCTTTTTTATTATGGTAACCATCGTGTTAATGTATGGACTTTGTCCTCTTTCGATGATGCCATGCACTTCCATCTTCTTAATCTCCACTCTTACCGCATTCTGATATTTCATCGGGACTGGCCAACCTTTCTGACAATACCTTTTGGTCAGTTACCTCGAATCTGTGGTGATATGCTGTAATTCTTCCTGGTGTATCCCGAAAAACGATCTTGTTATCCTCCAATATTCTTCGTAGTTCACTCCTTTCTCCCTCTGTGATCTCTTCGATGTCTTGCACCTTTTTATTAATTGATTCTTCAATATCCTCCTCTAATGCTGAGAGTTCCACCTGTAATATTTCTGCTGTAGTCGCTTCTTCATGGGTATGATCTCCCTGAATTCTTATCTGTTTGTTACTCAGGTCAATCACACGTCCATTCTCCGCTAACAGTTCAAACCCCAGTATGCACTCTCTGATCAGTTCAGGTACAACTACGAAAACGCTGTCAAATTTTAACTCTCCAATTTGAACGGTCAATAGTACTTGTTGTGTGATTCTTTTTGATTTGTTGCCCGTCGCTCCCTTGATTACAGTGTTGGACAGCTTTAAAATTTCTATTCTGCCTAAATTCTTTTTATTATTGCTGAACCAGCTTTCCGAGATAGCATTAACTTGACTTCCCGTGTCTACCAAGGCATTAGTCGGCATGCCGTTCAACATAATCTTGATTTCTGGACATTTGTTGTTTCTTAAAATTACATCTATATTATCAGCTACCATTAATTCATCCCTTAAATCTAAAAATGTAGTGTTCACATACTTAGTATTACCGCTTAGATCTAATTCGTATTTACAAATCTTGTTTAGTTTTTTGGCACCGTGACAACAGCTTTATTATTATTAGTTCCACTTGTCGACGGGATTGCAGTTGTCTCTGTTTTAAACTGGTTTTGATGCTTGGGATACCTGGCATAGGGCTGTCGATCCTCAATACATTTTTCTTTGTTCAGTCCGTGTTCAAAAGCCTTTTCTCTCTCTTCCTCCGTACGTGGCCAATGTTTGTGTTCCCTTCTACCATCAAAGTGTCCCCTGTTCGTTGACCTAGAGTAATTCCATATACTCATAAATTCCAACAGTACCTGCTCGAACTCACTTATCGTACTCATGCCATGGGTAATGATAGCGACCTCAATTTCATGTGGATAGTGCCTTGCAATTTTTCTTATCAAGTGCCTATCCGATATTGGAGGGATTAGTTGTCGGTTCTCCAGTAGCTTTCTTTCCAAATATTGAATCATACTCGTTCCGTTTTCTGGGTGGTACTTCCCGAACTCCAGTTGATCTCTCACGCGTTCTTGGATCACGACGTTCCAGTACTTGTTGATAAATGCTTCTGTGAATCCCACGAAGTTGTTTATACTATCCTTCACCAACCTCCACCAGATTGCGGCCTCTCCTTCGAGATGTCTTGCTATCCATGTGATATTATTGCTATCTTGATAGTATTCTTGGTAGATTTCAGTTAATTCTTTGACGAACTCCATAGGAAAATCGCTGGTCCCATTATATTTTATTTCTTTGATTTGTTCCTGAGTAATGCTTCGGGTTATTGGTGAAGCGTTTACTAATGCTATTTTTGTTCGAACATCACTTTGTATCTGCTGTAATTTAAGGTTAGTTTCGTCCGAATTATTATCGATTTTTGTTTCTAATTCTTTTAATTTCTCGGCTTCTAATTTATGTGCCGCGAAACTCTCGTCACTACGCTTACTATTCGCAATTAACTTCTTGTTAATTAGCTTAATATCATTGCTATGCTTTTCATCGCTTTCTTTAATTTTTTCCGTATCGTTAAACCTATTATTAATTCCATCATTAATACTATTAATTTCATCCCTAATAATAATATTAGTCTAATCTAAATTGTTTGAGAACTTCTTGGTTTTCTCTTTTGAAGTCGTTAAGTTGTGCGGCTACCTTGTCTTTTATGATTTGACTTTGTTGCATAATCTGTAGTGCTAGCTGTTGTGTCTGTTGTAATGATTGCTCTTGGAGTTGTTTTGCCAGTTGTTCTTGGATTTGTTTAGATATTTGTGCCTGCTGTAACTATTGTTCTTGCATTTGGCTTGCTATTTGTTGTAGTATTGCATGTATATCGATTTCTTTGGGTGTCTCTGGTACTGTCTGTTGTGTTTCTGTTTCTCCGTTGTCTTGTCCCCGCGTCCCTGAATCTTGATTCTCCATGGTAATTTGTGCAAGTGTCTTAGGATCTCCTAACTGGTTGTTAACATTAAATTCCATTTCGCTATTGTGAATTGTTGCTGTTTCTGTGTTCATGTTGCTTAACTTGTTTGTGTTGTGGTGTATATGCTTGTATTGCCTACTTCTACTTTGTGTAATCACACAATGTTTCACTTATCTAATCTATATTCCTTACTCTCTACTTTTCTTATTTTTCTTATTCTATTCGTAACTCAACACAGTTTGCCAAGCATCTAAATTAAGCCTTACGAGTGGGCGCCAAATACTACCCCCGAAGCCATGCGTTGGTCGCCAAATACTACCTTCGCATAGGATTTTGGTTTGTATAAGCTCCAAAGTCTTGGCAACCAAAATACTACACCACACAAAGCAAGACTAAATGTTGAATATTCATTAATATTAATTTGTTCGTTGTATGGTCAATTTCTACAACTAAACTCTCAAAACAAAGGTTATATATATATATATATATATATATATATTACTATAATACTTATAACTATTTTACCTCAAGATATATTTTTTCCTTTAGGAACATGTTTCGGGAGATCCTGTTCTCCCATCTTCAGCCTTCGCCATCTTGCTTCTGGTGCAGTATTTGTGTGTTGGCTTCTGGATGTTATTAAGGTGGTTTGTTGGTCTTTGGTCCTTCAATGTTGCATTATTGTGTGTGGTTGTGGTATCTGTTTTTGTATTTTGTGTATTTTCGATGTTGAGTGCTTTGAATATTGTGTCATGTTTTGTATTGATTTGTATTTGTTCTGGTATTAATTTGTTTTGTGTTTTATGTTTGTAAATCTGTAAATTTTCCCAAATGTTCATTATGGTGCCTTTGTGTGGTATATGTTTTATTAGTGTTACATTGGTTATGTCTGGGAATTCATGTCCTGCGTTTATTGCATGTGTGGCTAAATTGGATTTATATATATTTGGTTTTTTGTATGCATTTAGGTGTTCAACATAACGTTTTTTCAGCTGTTTTTTTGTTTGTCCTATATAACATTTATTGCAATCTTGGCATTCAATTTTGTATATACCGTTGGTTGTTGTATTATCTTTGTTGTGTGAGCTATTTAGATTTTGTAATTTATTTTTATTAGTTTTGTATGCTATTTTTATATCTGTGTTTTTAAATAGTTTTGTTAATTTTGACATTTTATTATTTATATATGTGAGTGTGGCCCATTTTTTGTTGTTATTATTTATGTGTTATTCAGTTTGATTAATTCTTAATTGTTCAGTTTTTATTTTGTATTTGATTTTATTTTCTATTTTGATCATAGTATTTTTATTGTATCCATTTGCATAACCAATTTGGTATATTATATTTCTTTCTTTGTCAGTTTCTTGTTTGTTTAGGGGTATTTTGTACATTCTGTTAAATAACGAATAAAATGCTGCCATTTTATGTTGTGGTGGGTGGTCAGAATGGTTAGGTATAATGATGTTAGTGGAAGTTGGTTTTCTATATATTGCATATTGTATGTGTTTGTTGTATCTTGTGATGGTTATGTCTAAATAGTTGGTTTTGTTATGTTTTTCTTTTTCTTCTGTGAATTGTATTTTGGGATGTATGTTATTGATTTGTTTCAGTATGTTCTCTGCATTTGTGTTTTTGTTATTTGATACATATAGTCCATCATCTACATATCTTATCCATATGCCATCTGGGTCATGTGTTTTTATGATATTTTGTATTTTGGTGTCTATATGTTGTAGGAATATTTCTGCTATTATGCTTGATAATGGTGATCCCATTGCTAAACCTTCTTTCTGTTGATAAATTTTGCTATTAAATTCAAAGTAATTTTGTTTTAGTATTAGTTGGAGACTATTTTTTATTTCGGTTATATATTGTTTGTTTTCATTTTGTTCTATAAGTTTGTTTATTATTATGTCAATTGTTTCTTCTACTGGGATATTAGTGTACATGTTTGTTATGTCATATGATGTGAAAAATGTATTTTCATTCATATTTATTATTTTTAGTTTGTCTATTAATTCGTATGTATTTTTTATGTTATGATGGTTATTTGTTAGATGGTTATTTTTTAGTTTTTGTGCTATTATTCTTGCTATTTTGTATGTAGGAGCTTTTTTGAAATTGATTAATGGACGTATTGGGTTGTTTAATAATAAATACAATAACATAGAAAATAAAATAAGATTTGAGAAAAACAAAAAGACTTATACAATCAACAAAAAACTTAACACATTAAAACAACAAAACAAAAATCAAGAACAAAAAAACAAAAATAAACACACATTTTACCCTCGAACCATTAACCTCAGCAATACAGAATTTAACAAAAAAGAAACAGAATATTTAAACAATATGTCAAAAACTAACATAACCCAAAATACAAACAAAAATCTAGAAAATTTAATAGTAGAAACAGAATTTGCCATTAACCTAATAAAAGACAATATACAAGAAGAAAAAAGAACAGAAGCAACACATATAATTAAAAAAATAATCAGTAGCGAAATGAAAAACAAAGATAAACAAAAGAAAAACAATAAAACAATAAAAGAAATTAAAAATAAAGTAAAGAACAATAATTTAATAATAACTAAAGCAGACAAAAGTCAAGCAACAGTAATCATTGATAAAACAGACTACATCAAAAAAACCGAAGACTTCATCAACAATAATAAATGCGTACAACTAGATAAAAACCCAACAGAAAACTATCTTAAACAAACAATAAAACTAATAAAAACAAATAAAAACATTTTCAACAATAAAAACATAGACATATATATAAACAATAATCCAGAACCACCTAAAATGAACAGGCTAATAAAAATACACAAATTAAACAACCCAATACATCCATTAATCAATTTCAAAAAAGCTCCTACATACAAAATAGCAAGAATAATAGCACAAAAACTAAAAAATAACCATCATAACATAAAAAATACATACGAATTAATAGACAAACTAAAAATAATAAATATAAATGAAAATACATTTTTCACATCATATGACATAACAAACATGTACACTAATATCCCAGTAGAAGAAACAATTGACATAATAATAAACAAACTTATAGAACAAAATGAAAACAAACAATATATAACCAAAATAAAAAATAGTCTCCAACTAATACTAAAACAAAATTACTTTGAATTTAATAGCAAAATTTATCAACAGAAAGAAGGTTTAGCAATGGGATCACCATTATCAAGCATAATAGCAGAAATATTCCTACAACATATAGACACCAAAATACAAAATATCATAAAAACACATGACCCAGATGGCATATGGATAAGATATGTAGATGATGGACTATATGTATCAAATAACAAAAACACAAATGCAGAGAACATACTGAAACAAATCAATAACATACATCCCAAAATACAATTCACAGAAGAAAAAGAAAATATCGGTATGGAGAACCATACATGACTTCCATATTCTAAGATTTATATTTAAAATCATTTTCACCCAAACAGCCAGGCTGTGTCTTACCTGCCTTTTTATTGCTGTATTAAATGAAAAATATTATATTACATTAAAATGAAAAAATTATAATTTTATTGCCTGGCAACAAAATTATTGTATTTTTAACAATTACCATTGTTTCAAAAAGTTTAAATAAATTTTCAAGTACTTTACTCTTGTTAAAACGTAAAAGGTTGCAGGTAAACTACCCCTTCCCCTTAACCGATCTTCACCAAAATCGAAAGTCATTGAGACCTCTACAATTCAGGGACGTATGCAAAAAATTATTTGATTCTGTTTGAATGTGCGGCTGTTATCGTTTGCCATAGAAAATACGCTTGATAAAAAAACGTTGCTGGTAAACTACCCCTTCCCCTTAACCGATCTTCACCAAAAACAATAGGTCTTGAGTACTCTACAAATCAGGGCTGTATGCAAAACATTATTTGATTCTGTTTGAATTTGCGGCTGTTATCGTTTGCCATAGAAAATACCCTTGTTAAAAAAACGTTGCAGGTAAACTACCCCTTTCCCTCAACCGATCTTCACCAAAAACAATAGGTCTTGAGAACTCTACAATTTAGGGCTGTATGCAAATAATCTTTTGATTCTGTTTGAATTTGCGGCTGTTATCGTTTGCCATAGGAAATACCCTTGTTAAAACATAAAACGTTACTGGTAAACTACCCCTTTCCCTTAACCGATCTTCACCAAAAACAATAGGTCTTGAGTACTCTACAAATCAGTGCTGTATGCAAAACATTATTTGATTCTGTTTGAATTTGCGGCTGTTATCGTTTGCCATAGAAAATACCCTTGTTAAAAAAACGTTGCAGGTAAACTACCCCTTTCCCTCAACCGAACTTCACCAAAAACAATAGGTCTTGAGAACTCTACAATTTAGGGCTGTATGCAAATAATCTTTTGATTCTGTTTGAATTTGCGGCTGTTATCGTTTGCCATAGGAAATACCCTTGTTAAAACATAAAACGTTACAGGTAAGCTACCCCTTTCCCTTAACCGATCTTCACCAAAATCAGCAGATCTTGAGAACTCTACAATTCAGGGCTGTATGCGAAACATTATTTGATTCTGTTTGAATTTGCGGCTGTTATCGTTTGCCAAACAAACAAAATTACCCTTGCTAAAAAAAAACCGTTGCAGGTAAACTACCCCTTTCCCACAACCGATCTTCACCAAAAACAATAGGTCGCGAGTACTCTGCAAATCAGGGCTGTATGCAAAAAATTATTTGATTCTGTTTGAATTTGCGGCAGTTATCGTTTGCCATAGAAAAAAATCTATAGACAGACAGATAGACAGACAGACACACACACAGACAGACACACACACAGACACTTTTCGGAAAACGACTTTTTTTCATGTTTTGAGTGTAGTAGAATCAGAATCTGCAATAATCTCGAACACGATTTTTTTTGCCATCACCATACTTCCATTCCTTAAGGAATATGGAAGTAAAACATAACAAAACCAACTATTTAGACATAACCATCACAAGATACAACAAACACATACAATATGCAATATATAGAAAACCAACTTCCACTAACATCATTATACCTAACCATTCTGACCACCCACCACAACATAAAATGGCAGCATTTTATTCGTTATTTAACAGAATGTACAAAATACCCCTAAACAAACAAGAAACTGACAAAGAAAGAAATATAATATACCAAATTGGTTATGCAAATGGATACAATAAAAATACTATGATCAAAATAGAAAATAAAATCAAATACAAAATAAAAACTGAACAATTAAGAATTAATCAAACTGAATAATACATAAATAATAACAACAAAAAATGGGCCACACTCACATATACAAATAATAAAATGTCAAAATTAACAAAACTATTTAAAAACACAGATATAAAAATAGCATACAAAACTAATAAAAATAAATTACAAAATCTAAATAGCTCACACAACAAAGATAATACAACAACCAACGGTATATACAAAATTGAATGCCAAGATTGCAATAAATGTTATATAGGACAAACAAAAAAACAGCTGAAAAAACGTTATTTTGAACACCTAAATGCATACAAAAAACCAAATATATATAAATCCAATTTAGCCACACATGCAATAAACACAGGACATGAATTCCCAGACATAACCAATGTAACACTAATAAAACATATACCACACAAAGGCACCATAATGAACATTTGGGAAAATTTACAGATTTACAAACATAAAACACAAAACAAATTAATACCAGAACAAATACAAATCAGTACAAAACATGACACAATATTCAAAGCACTCAACATCGAAAATACACAAAATACAAAAACAGATACCACAACCACACACAATAATGCAACATTGAAGGACCGAAGACCAACAAACCACCTTAATAACATCCAGAAGCCAACACACAAATACTGCACCAGAAGCAAGATGGCGAAGGCTGAAGATGGGAGAACAGGATCTCCCAAAACATGTTCCTAAAGGAAAAAATATATCTTGAGGTAAAATAGTTATAAGTATTATAGTATTATATACATCAAGAAACGGACTGTAGCAGAAAGTGATTGAAATATATATATATATATATATATATATATATATATATATATATATATATATTGCAACGATATGTTTAGCATAAGTATATGTATCAACCCCTGACTGAGGTATGATAAAATATGTATAGACGTATGAAATATGTAAGATGTACATATTAAAAAATAGTATAATAAATATACGTTTGTATAAGAAAGAATGTAATAAATATAAGCAGTATTTAAATTTAAATAAATCAAATATTGTACATAAGCATGTATATGGAAACACATGACTTTGTTGGTTTTTAAAATGTAACGAAGGGGAGCAATCAACATGCAGAGACCGGCAGCGGTGACGTCAGAACAACATGCGGTCGCCTGTGTAGCAGTCTGCGCGCGCGCGCGCGCGCGCGCGTGTGTGTGTGTGTGTGCGTGTGTAAATAACAGACAGGTTAAATTATGCAAACGAGGGTGGAAGATTTCACACAGTTTTTTAAGGATTGTAGTGAACCAAAAGTCACACGAATCAGCGACATATGTGAATACATAGCTGACGCCTGGCGCTTCAATTTGGTGTTAAGTGGTCATTAATTGTGGGAACGGTTCAGACACCGTGTGAAATTTTGCCATAGCCGCCATAATTTGCACAGCATAACATCCATAATTTGCATAGACAAGGTTTAATATTATACCTAACCATTGGTGTAATAATATTTATAAAAAAGTATGCGCTTCATAAAAAGACGCGTAGGTTGAAAGTGATGATGAAACCGATGCGCCGGCCAGTCCAAAGTTGTCAGAAACAGTTTCCAACAGGAATTGCAACGAGGCAGCAGTATAAAACCCCAGCGAGCGACACACTCTTCCTCAGATCAAACTCATTTAGTAAGAGGAATCCACGCATCTCGACAACGTAAACTTTACAAAGTTGTAGTAATGTTTTGAACAGTAGTCAATATACTGAAGTGTGATGGAACCGGCAGTACGTCGGTGTAGTTATTAAAGAACGAGTGATTTAAATCAAAGACTGTATTAATGAAGCTACAAGAGTCATAACTACGTAGAACTTCTAGACAGCTATGAGGGACAAGAAAGAAGAGGACGAGGAACTAGACATCTACGAGAGGATGCAGGGACAGCCCAAGCAGCTACATAACAGCCGTTTATCATCAAGCTAGAGGTCCACGTCAGAACTCAGCATCCAGGAGACGGAGCGAGGAATTCAACGACGTAGAGACAAGAGGAGCTGATACCGAAGAGGATCAACGAACTCGAGAGTCCAGATGATGGTAACAACAATTTAAATGGGTGCAGGAAAAATGCAGGTGAACTCGAACATTTATTTAATATTATAAATGACCCTGAAGTCTATCACCAAAAGCTCTAGTTTCCATATCCAAGTTTACAGAACATTAATATATTTTTTAATTGGAACAATGAATAAATAATTGTTAGAAATATAAATGAGAATAGAGAATATCATAATAAGTAATCTCATAATTAAATGGTCAAGAAAGAACCATAGTTTATTATATTTTGTAATTAATTAAATGAGTAAATTTTAAATATGAGATTTACGTAATGGTTAATTAATTGAGACATTAAAATTAGAATCAAATAACGTAAATAAGGTTCTCTATTAATATTTTAATTAATATTTGAATTAATTGAAAGTTTCATTTACGTGGTATGCATTGAAAACCACACTTGTAAAGACTAGATCAATATTTAAATCACAAGCAGAATGATCACTGTTGCACACCACTATATAAATATCGGTATGGAGAACCATACATGACTTCCATATTCTAAGATTTATATTTAAAATCATTTTCAGCCAAACAGCCAGGCTGTGTCTTACCTGCCTTTTTATTGCTGTATTAATGAAAAATATTATATTACCTTAAAATGAAAAAATTATAATTTTATTGCCTGGCAACAAAATTATTTTATTTTTAACAATTACCATTGTTTCAAAAAGTTTAAATAAATTTTCAAGTACTTTACTCTTGTTAAAACGTAAAAGGTTGCAGGTAAACTACCCCTTTCCCTCAACCGATCTTCACCAAAAACAATAGGTCGCGAGTACTCTACAAGTCAGGGCTGTATGCAAAAAATTATTTGATTCTGTTTGAATTTGCGGCTGTTATCGTTTGCCATAGAAAATACGCTTGATAAAAAAACGTTGCAGGTAAACTACCCCTTCCCCTTAACCGATCTTCACCAAAAACAATAGGTCTTGAGTACTCTACAAATCAGGGCTTTATGCAAAACATTATTTGATTCTGTTTGAATTTGCGGCTGTTATCGTTTGCCATAGAAAATACCCTTGTTAAAAAAATGTTGCAGGTAAACTACCCCTTTCCCTCAACCGATCTTCACCAAAAACAATAGGTCTTGAGAACTCTACAATTTAGGGCTGTATGCAAATAATCTTTTGATTCTGTTTGAATTTGCGGCTGTTATCGTTTGCCATAAGAAATACCCTTGTTAAAACATAAAACGTTACAGGTAAACTACCCCTTTCCCTTAACCGATCTTCACCAAAATCAACAGATCTTGAGAACTCTACAATTTAGGGCTGTATGCGAAACATTATTTGATTCTGTTTGAATTTGCGGCTGTTATCGTTTGCCAAACAAACAAAATTACCCTTGCTAAAAAAAACTGTTGCAGGTAAACTACCCCTTTCCCTCAACCGATCTTCACCAAAAACAATAGGTCGCGAGTACTCTGCAAATCAGGGCTGTATGCAAAAAATTATTTGATTCTGTTTGAATTTGCGGCAGTTATCGTTTGCCATAGAAAAAAAATCTATAGACACACAGACAGACAGACAGACAGACAGATAGACACACAGACACTTTTCGGAAAACGACTTTTTTTCATGTTTTGAGTGTAGTAGAATCAGAATCTGCAATAATCTCGAACACGATTTTTTTTGCCATCACCATACTTCCATTCCTTAAGGAATATGGAAGTAAAATTATCCCGATTAGCGCTTTCAAGCTTCACAGCTCATCGTCAGATCAGAATTAAACCAAAAATCTGTAAAAAAAAACCCTTCACTCACATCTCACCCCACCCTACTCACACACAACAAGCTATAATTGAATGTCCCTTCCCCACCCTCAGCCCTGTCCCACCATCTGGACAGTTACATATTTTTCTAGCAAATCCCTAGCAAATTTGCTAGAAAAATATGTAACTGTCCAGATGGTGGGACAGGGCTGAGGGTGGGGAAGGGACATTCAATTATAGCTTGTTGTGTGTGAGTAGGGTGGGGTGAGATGTGAGTGAAGGGTTTTTTTACAGATTTTTTGTTTAATTCCGATCTGACGATGAGCTGTGAAGCTTGAAAGCGCTAATCGGGATAATTTTATATAGTGGTGTGCAACAGTGATCATTCTGCTTGTGATTTCAACCACTAACACAACTTTCTTCATTAAACAATATTTAAATGTTATACGTATTAATTACGTTTCATATTATATTTATATGTGTTATATGTATATGTCTGTGTACTATTTCAGGTCATATATAATGTATGTGTGTATATACTATGTCTTAGAAGTATAAGAAATCAGAGTTAAACACATTATGAGTACCGGTATATTATATTCGGGTTGAATATAAGGGTTCATATAACAAGAAACCCACATTGAACAATTTAAACAACATGACAATTTGCGATTTTTGAATAAATCAAATGAATATGCTTTTCTTGAAACAGTCGTACTAATTTCACAACCAGAACTCAATCCTCTGTACTCTTTACTTGTAAATTAAAACTTATAACGTTATTCACGTGCTTATCCACACTCAATCAACGACCAAAGCCTGCGACCCAGCCGGGGAACATCAAGGTAAATACTGCTGAAGAAGAGTATACCTCCGAGACGTGGGTAAGTGCGCGCATACGAGTAAGTGCGTATGTGTAAAAAGTAAGTGTATAAAAATGACGTTGTAATATATATATATATATATATATATATATATATATATATAATTGTTGATATTCAAGTATTGAATTTAGCTCTTACTTTGGGGTAGCGACTCTTATAATCAATCTCAGGGTTTATTAATTAATAAAACAAATATAAATATGACAATTTATAGGTTTAATGATTTTCTTGAATTCACAGATTACTTTACTATATCAATATTTAGTTTTTTATGATTATTGTCTTTTTAATTGTGGATTCTTTTTAAAGTGTTTGAATTACCAAAAGAATTGACTTTAATAACAATGTGAAAATGAATGTTCATATAAATTTTACTTGATGGTTGAATTCCGAATCTGCAATGAGGATTATCCACTCGAACGTCGCCTGTCCTGTCGCTCTGTGGTCATCCGCTGTTACTGTAGATCCTCGTTGGTTGCACTCGTTTGATTATCACAAATTTATATATATACTGGTATCACATTCACAATAATACATTCACTTCTAATTATCTTAGTTAAACTACGTATATGTCATATTAATCAATATATCTTCTTAACACCTTGGTATGTATATTATTTAAGATAAGTGCTTGCAACACGGATAGTACAGACCTATACTGTCAGATTATTTAGTAACTTGACGAGCCCCACTGTGATATTTCTCCGATTCTCTTTTAATTCACAATTCAAACTTTGATAATGTCTCAGACGAATTACGGTAGATTCTGTAAAGACTGAACACTTTACCTGCTTAATAACTGATCTCCGATGACTGAATTAACAATTATGACTTTAACGATTGTAACTTCTCTGATGATTTAACTTCAGAAATTACGATTACTTATATTATTCAATAACGATTGCGAGTCTAAATGTTGTAAAAACCCCGCTGACTTAAGATAAAGGTTATGAGTCTAATTGTTGTAATATCTCCGCTGACTGACTTCACTTTTCCAATCTACGTTTTTTATACACGACTTAAAACTACCCACACCAATTATTTACAATATACACTCTGATTGGTTTCATATACACACACCAATTATTTACAATATACACTCTGATTGGTTTCATATACCGCGAAATACAAATTTACCCAATCTACCACGAGAATTCACCCGCTAAAAAAATGACGCTTTTTTCTATTCGTCAACCCAACGGCGCGCATACACGTGGTGGGGAATATGCGTTACATGCATTTCTCTGTTTACGCTCTCTGTCTTACATGACGGTACTTTATTGTTGAAAGCACTTAAAATTTGCCAACCTTTACACATTTCTTGTTAGTTTCTACTTACAATGCATTTTATGATAGCCGACCCTCTACGTGACTTTTTGTACTTTCTGGGCGACTGTCTGGCGCCAACTCAAGCGTTGTTCCTTTTGAACAAATACCGCTCTGGTACCTTCTAACTGCATTTACTTAACATCATTTTTTACAGATTTACTTTTGTTATCTATGATATATGAATTAATCCCGTAAAATTCCGTCGTATTCAAATTTTTCGTTATATAATGGACTGTAAAATTTTTAGTCTCATATATTCTTTACATGTTTTCAGCTCTTTAAGTCATTCTTCAAATATAGGAAAAATTGAATTATTATAAAAAATCTGATTCACTGAAATTCCAAGTTTCAATTCCCACATCAGCCTCTCTGAAAACACACAGTTCTTTAAACTTAAACCAAAATATTATGAAAATATTATTTTCACCTACAGCAAGAGGCTTGAACAATACACTGCACTTCAGCAAAAGACAGCTTATATATGATAACTACGTCACTAGTTCTGGTATTCAGAAAGAAAGATTTCTCCAAAGTTCTAACAAATTTCATTATCTCTTATTGTTCTTAGGGTGCTAAGGTGCACCCCCGCCCCCCGCATTTTAAATTATAGCATTATATACTCAATTTTTGCTAATATTGGAAAATCCCTATAGGACCCTACCTTGCCATAATATTTTCAGATCAGGTAACAGCAGGAAATGTTTTTGAAACAGCACATACATTTAGGAGCACCATTGCCATACACCCATACCCACAGAATTCACTTGAAGTGTCAGATGGCATGTCTACTGCCAATCAGTGCATTTGGAATCTCGCCTTATGGAAAGAAAGAAAGATAGTGACATGTTTCATTCATTGTGACTAATTGCAAAGCATTGTTTGTATGACATCTGATTTTGTTCCCTATTTAAATTTTAGAGTTAATTTTTGTTTAATAGATTCACACATAATTTAGGAAAATATTGTAGTGTTAATTATTTGCTTTTGTGTCAATATTTTTTACAAAATGGATAATTCAGTATGGGTAATTAAAGCAACAACCTTTTCAAGATAAACACTTGATCAAAAAAATTAATTGAAATTGTTAGATACACCAACTCCTAAATTCTAAGTGGTTAAAACAGAAAATAAGAAAAGTAAGTAATGAATTATTTTTGTAAAATATTGCTGAAACGTCTATCTTAAATTCAATTTCCATAAATAATTAAGAAGCCTAAATAACTGGGATTATTATGTTATTTCTGATTGTTAGTCACTGTAGTACTTATAAGTTCAGCTACAAAATTTTATTAATTTTACCAATTGATTGGAAAATGTACTCAGAAAAGTAATAACACAATCACTGTTGTACTATTATTATGAGTAGGGTTTACAAACACTATGTTTAATAGCATATTTTGTTTACCATTTGGGTAATCAAAACCTAAAAGTAAGTTCACAGTGAGTGTTAATATATATTTATATAAATATTAATAAGTAAATGAAGAGGATGTACCAAAAAGCTAATTATAAGCATATTTTGATATGATACATAACTGCAAACTAAGAGATAAGATTGGTTAAAGGATTTTGAAATAATTCTATGGAGAAGAACAGAGGATTAAATAATGAAATAGACAGTCAAGTTGGTGTGACTCTGAAAAAAATAAAATATAGAAAATTATTTTAGGTGGCAAAAGAAAAGAAACTTGCTTTATTGTGATAAGGTGAAATAGACTGTCATCAGCAACTTTGTAAAAACCAGTAAACAAGAAGAAACAGTACAAAATATAGAAATAAAAAGCATTCACAATCATCTGAGCAGATCAGAGAATGTGATTTTCTGGTGCACTTCTGAATGTAGAATTCCTAATTAAAATTATTATTGTGTATTAATTGATAGAAACAAGAATAATCTTATCCAACTTATAAAAATCATACTCCAAAATATCAATTTCTCTTAAATGATTCAGGATGCCTATTGTTCTCCCTGTCATAATAAGAAACTGATCAGCATGTCAGTTGATCATTTACCAGATGAAGTGTTATTGAAGCCCTTAGAAGTTTGATTGTGATAGTTGTACTCATAAGGTGTGATTAGTAAATAGTGTCAATATGATTTGATTCAGTTGCTTCTCTGACCCATACTAGAGAACAAATCACAATACTTCAATGGGTTTAAATAATATTCTTATATAGTATACAAAAAAATCATGCTAAGAAAAATTCTTAAGAAAAAAGGTGATTGGAACCAAAGAAACTAGCACAAAATGGAAAGCATTGGAACGATGTTATTAAAGTATTTTCATTTTCAGATTTTATTCAAAATCTAACATTGGATACTAACAAAAACTGAAGGCAGAGAATAAATGAAAAAATAGTATATAATGTGTTTTAAGAAACCCATTTATGAATTTTAACATATATCAATTTCCAACTTTATGTTAGAATACACACTAAATGTTCATGATTGTACCACTAAATCATTATACAGATATATTTTTTTTTTAACATTCCATTTCTTACCTTTTGTTCTATTAACATAGTCTGGCACAACTTTTTCTTTTGGACAACAGTGAACGTCTGTACAGAAGACTCCTCTCGATACCGTGGTCCCTGCATAACAGATATCTCCAAATATTACTCCATTTGATATTCTGCACTGTTCATAATGTGTAGTACACAATATTATTCAAAAGAATAAAAACTACTTGCATGTATGGTCGGTGTTTTAGACTCCCCACTGACTTCTTTAATAGCTGTAATGCTTGGTAGGTCCAGTAACCACACTGTGGGAGTCTCTTTCAGCAAAATTGTAATGAGGAACCCATGCTGTGCTTTGCTATCTTCCAATTTTTTAGAAGTAATTTTCTTTTTTGCTACAAATATAAATTTAATATTAAGCTTTCCTGAGATTTTATACACCATACACTCGATTAGATAAAATTCGGTTATTAAACAGTCTGAATTATTTAAAACAATATGCACTCATACTAGTCAATTCTGATGGAAATGTTATTTTTATCATTAAGATCTGCTTTTATTGATGTGTTCTGATACATTTACAGTTAATTATAATGATATTTAAATATAGTAACCACTAGCTTAGAATAATGGGATTAACAGTAGGCATATATTGGTGTAACAGAAAATTGGTAACATGTGCATATACTCACATCGTTTCTCATGTGAACATCTGTTTATCTTGGAGTCATTCTTTATAAAAAAATTTAAAAAGTTGAGTATGCAGTACAAATTCAAAATTCAATCTTAGTACAAATTGTACTAATCAATCTGAATTGCATTAATGAGTCTTTATAAAGCTCTCACTCTTGTCTCAGTTTTAACATTTGTTCTGACAATAAGTGTTTATATGGATTAATTATGAGCGAAAGGAATAGCTTATAAACACACATAAATTCTACTACACCTTTTATTCAAAGCATTGTTTCATTGAATTCTATTATATTTAATCATGTTCGGATGAATAAACTTTTTGATAAAATGAAATTTTATGAATTTTTCTCTCTACTATCCATTATATTCAGGATATAATGTGATTATCTTATTACACAACTTGCCATTTTCATTTGTATCAACTCCATAAAGTTAAATGCATAAATAAATGTATTTTGATAAGAACAATTATAAAGGTACTTAGTTATTAATCAGGTGACAGACCTCACAAATTGTTGAAGAAGTTCTATACAGATGGAAATAGAAGATGGATACAAATTCCTCTGCACATTACATGATGGAGTTACAGTTTTCCTCCATATAATTAAAATCCTGTTCAACTTAAATTTGACAGTTTTATAATTTTATTTCACTTTTTTAATAAATAGATTTAATATACTACCATGTCACCTGAGCTGTGAAATAAGAAATCAATGGCATTTATCACTTTGTGATTACCAGAAATTAAATACGCAACTGACTCTTAAAAGAAAGAATGAATGAACATGAAAACAAAGAAATAGTTCATGTGTGATTTACTAAAATTGCTGAGAATGGAGGATGATACATTTTGTTCTCCATTAGAATTAGTGAGAAACACAATTACAATGCAGGCTAAAGTCGGTCCTTGAAAATTTTATTTTACTTTATTTTTATTAATGCTACAAATACTAACAATCCTGTTTGAAGCCACCAGGATTAAACAGACAAATGGTAGTCACAGATTGGTGCGACATATTGATGTATCATAAACATACAGTCACATTCTTTCTCTGTGAATACCTGTCTGCTTGTCTTGGTTTGTCATTCATTAAAAATAATTTTAAAAAATTAGTATACAGTACACATTGAAAACACATTGTATTAATCTATCTGAATGAATTTAACAATTCTTTATAATAGTGCTCTCACTTTTGTGAGACTAACAACATCACTCACTTCTTAATTTGCATCTGGTTGGATTAACCACAAAGTATGCCCAATGAAAAATCATTACTGCACAGACAATGAAGAAGAAATATTGGGTACATTTATTTGGTACACAATGATTGGAGCCACAAGAGGAGAAAGGATAGAATTGCTGTAAGTACAGGAAACTCAGTCATATTCAGATTTCAATACAGAGAAAATTAAGAATGCAGGAAGGAAACGAGCAGCAGTTGGTACAATGGGGCACAGGCTGACTAACTGGAGAAATAATGCTTCTGGACAACATGTAATTTCTACCACTACGGAAAAACACTGTATGCTAGGAAGTTACTGGATTAATTTATGAAAGTTTTATATCAGTTAAACACGCACATATTCTAGAGTATCCATTGTGCACAGTGATATAATGAGTAACATTATATCTATTTGATCTTCTTGTACCTTAGATACTCCTACTAAAAGTATTAGGAAAAGTTAATTATACTTACTCTGGATTGACATCTGCATTTAGCCATCATGTGCTCATTGCAGATTATGGATGAAGCCATTCTCAGGGCAGAAGATATGGATTTATACAGGTTTAATGGTTGACTTTACAGGTTAGTTATCCTGAGGATCAGGGAAGAAGAGATAATGTCTCTACAGCAAGTACCTCAGAAACATCAATGAATAAGATAAATCCAAATGACCATAAATTCTGATCACCAAAAATTCTGAGACAATTTCTCTGCTAACAAAGATTTATTGCACTGATTTAAGGTTGTAATTCATCTGATATTTATACCAACTTTATAAACTAATACTATAGTAAAGCAATAGTTTTGTACTGCAAATAACTGGACAAGATGCACATTGTAATTTGCACCACTGTACTTAAACGATGTGTTGTATAAAGAACACTTGTGTGTGTTAAATTCTTTGATTTTGTTGTCCATGACGTGTCCGTTGATTAACTAATTGTAAATATAATACTACTGCCTCGGAATACTAAGTTTTTTATTAGTACAAATGTACAATTTTTACCTTGTAGCCTGAAGCAGTTTTCGCTTATTACAAGCTTCATCAGAGGCTGCCACTAGGAGCACTGTCCGTCATGTTCTCGGTTACGGCATCATCGTTCGAAAGATCGATATGTGTGTGTGTGATTTTAATTGTGTCTGTTCGTTTGAAAGCCGTCAAATTGTAAAATATAAAACTTTAATGTAATATGTAAAATGTATGTAATATGTATGTATGTAATGTGTATGTTATATGTAAAACTTTATTGTAATATGTAAAATTTTTACCAACAAAAAACTTAGTGTTCCAAGTCAGTAGTATTATACTTATAATTACTTCTGTGTGTATTAGTATACTATGAAAATACATACTATCTACTAATTTGAGATCAATATTGTAGTAAATACATCATTAATCATACATATGTAAACATTAATTAGTATCTGGTTAGCCAACAAATATTTTTATGAACAATTCCACAAAACCAGTTCCAAAGCTAGTTTGAAAGGAAGACTAAATGCTACTACCAGTATATATACCTTTCCAAGAAGATTATTTTGAAAAGGCAGCAGTGGTATTCAGCAATAAGTTAAACAGAAATTTTATCATATTGAGTTCGTGACCCTTATTATCATTCCTTCAATCATGGTATAAATTTTCCATCCAATTAATCCTTAAGTTATTACTAGAGCAAAACTGAAATATGAGTAATCTTGCATAATGTGAAATTCTGAAACACAAACTGCATAGGGTGATTATCCCTTTCACCTGACAAAGTATTTGCAATTTTATTGAAATAATTAAAATATCTGAAACTGTACTTTTTATTTTTGACTTTTATAAACATTACTGATAAGAATTATATAATACGCTAAAATGGTTATGTCTTTTTAATTATAAATTTATGTCATTGTTTTTTCATAAATCTGTGATAAAATAACATATCAGTTCTCAGTACATATATTTTTGAAAGTTTAAATTTATTTAAAGTCTATTTATTTACTTAAAATTTAAGAAAAGTAACAACTTTATTTATTACTAGTTTCATGCTACAACTCGAAAGTTGCAAAATAATATTTATTTTGTCAATTAAGACATCTACATATGCATGTATTTATTACGGGGCCTGTCATTGAACCTGATCTTGGGCCCACAGTAATGATATGGGGGAGGGCCTGGTTGAAACACCCATCCCATCCACCAGATCTGACTCTGTGCAACTTTTTTTTCCTGAATATAAAGGGGACATCCTGAAAGGGAATATTAAGATGATGACAGAGGAATATAATAGTAACTCTGCAGACAACTCCACAAAACCAGTTCCAAAATTACTTTGAAGGGAAGGGAAGACTAAGTCCTGCCACCAGTATATATAGCTTCTTAAGAAGACTGTTTTGAAAAGACTGCAGTGATATTCAGCAAAGTTTCATCATATTGACTTCGTGAACTTTATTATCATAGTTTTATAATCCAAGGTAAGGTAAGGTACAATATTGCATAATTTGATAGATCTTGGATCATTGCCTCTTTATGCGCCATTCTTAACTTCCCAGTGTTTGAGTGCCTTTACACAGAAATGTGCACTGACCTCATAAACCAAACAGACAAGAACAAATGAATGAAAGCCTTATGTCTCACTATTTACTGTGAAAGCAAATTTTTTACCTGTTTAATACCACAACCTAAATAACTTGTTCATGATAAACGAACCCAATATAGTTCTATAAATGCATATCTTTAATACTTATAATGTAATTATCTTGTTGATCCATCCTCTTCGTTCACTTTATAATATTATTATATATATATAAACTTTCACAATATGAACTTACTTTCTTTACACTTTCCCAAAGGTTTCGAGGTGATGTTCCTCTTCCTCAGTGGAAGTAAATACAACCACTATTCAGTGGTCGGTATACTCAGTGGGCAGTATTTACTCCCACTGAGGAAGAGGAACATCACCTCGAAACGTTTGGGAAAGTGTAAAGAAAGTAAGTTCATATTGTGAAAGTTTATATATATAATAACTTATAATGTGTATAAATATAATATCATATTACCCTGTGACAAAGCTTCAACATAGTCCTTTTCTTCTGGCAGTATTTCAGGAAAATACTTTTCAGATATGTTGCTAGCACATTGCATACTGCTGATAAGGTAAGAACTTGAAACTTCATCACTAATTTCACTTTCACTCTACAAAAAAAAAATGAATATTTTGCATTAGCCTGCAGGAAATTCAATTGTCACATCTGTCAAAAAAAAAAAAAAACATTTTAAGTAAAATACAATCTAAAACCACTGAAAATTTAAATTAAGTACTTTCTATTTACTATTAGCCCATTATGACTTACAACATGGTACAATATGGTACATCAATGATTACCTTAGACGAAGACCACATTTCCTCATCATATTCAAGAGGTTTTGGTGTGACATCTACACCATCATCATCAAAAATCTGTAAACCAGTAGACAATACTCTTTATGACACTTTTTTTTTAAATGTTGCAGTTCTTTTTTTAATCTTTAAATTCTAATCACTTAAATTGGTACTTACGCATTTACCCATATACTCATCCTGTATGCTAGAGCTTTTTGAAGTACCATTATACACAGACATTTTTGTTATTCGAACAACTTCTTTAGCAAAATAATCAACTTCACTACAAAAACAATACTATAACCACTTCTTTCTAAACCGTGATGTAAAAAAATCTGCAACACTAGAAACAAAGTAACTGTATCCCATATTGATACAACAAAACTTGTTGCTATGGCAACACTTAACCGGTACCTTATTGCCAAAGCACAATTAGTTCATACAATGAATTTCCAGTTAATATTAAGTGCTTTAAATGAACTTACATCAGTTGGTAGGGTACAGAGTCATTTTCAATTAAGTATATATGGAATTATTAAAGTGTAAATTATCTGAGCAGTCAAAGCATATGTTAGAGCATTTATAATTTCAGATCATTCTGTGTGATCAAAACTGTTATTGTACTTCCTTCTAAATAAAAATAAATGAATAAATAAAAATATAAGGTTTGCTGTGATTTAAATATTTTATATAAAACTGGTTACATAGAAATGGAAGTTTTGTTTAATATTAGAAGTACTTGAAATTGGCTGCTTCATTTCTGTTTGAAAGTAGCCTATTGAACTGAAATATGAGTGTCTAAGTTAAAATAATTTAGATACCTACTGTAGTGGATGTCCAAAAATTGTAATAACACAAGAAAAATTGAAAATATCTATGGCGGCATTTTTATGATCATTAACTAACAGGGTTTAAGATTGCAAAGGTAGACTTACTGCAGTTTGTCATTTATCCACTTAGTAAACAGATGTCTGAGACAAATATTTAAAATATTATAAACTTTTTGTGTTCAGTCTATAATAAAAATTGAATGTAGGTCCAGCACCCTGTTCCCTGAAACAACACAACCATCACAACAATGCAAATATATCATAGAAGTCTAAGGCAGCTTTAATGAGGTAACAGCATTTAGACTTCTAAAAATACTAAGATGTGGCACTTTTATTTTAAATGCTTGTACTGTTGTTAGCAATTCTAATACTTGAAAAAAATCTTCATTGCTCTACTACTAAAAATAAGGTTTAGTATTGAAGCCAAAATGGATTGTTATTACTGAACTTTTTTTATATAAATAAAACCACATTTGTTAAGTGGGATTTCACTAATAAATTACATTCAGAAGTTCACAATGATAACTGTAGAGTAAATTTATAGGCTACTGCAGAATTTCATTTTGAGGGGGGGGATTAAACAAAAAGCGGGGAGGATAAATACTATGGTCACCCATCTCCTGACATTTCTGTAGATTATTATTGCTTACTATAAATAGTGTGTAGACATACCTTCAAAGGACAACAGAATGACACAATATTATGGTATTTCAGCTGAGTATGAGAGCAGGTTGCAATCCCCCCCGAAACCCCCATAGGTAAATTATCTTCAATTGCGGGTTGTAGAAGATGGAAGAACAGATGCAAAGTGATGATATCCCTTAGAGAGGTGATTTATCAGGGTGCCGCAGATGATCCCTGCAATGATAATCCCCAATACGGCTGGAAAAATTACGAGTAAATGAAAGTAAAATGAGAGGCGTCAATATGAATCACTTTCACGCTCCACGACGCATATTTCTTGTTTTTTTACACAAAATAAAAAATGGAAATAATACAGATAGACAGACAGGCAGAGAGTGAGATGGACTAGCATTCTTGGTTCAACCGAATCACAGAATACAACCAAACCTGACAAGAATTGACGATCAGTAGACAGTGTACCATCCAGTAAATGGAAAGTAGACAGCACACCACTGGTCATCTTGGTTAAAGATCAGTCTTAAGATACTGACAACCCTGACATCCTATAACACTTGTGCAACAAAAATAAAGGGGTTTAGCGGAAGCACTGAGATTCTTTTAAAACAAATTTCTCGGTTATAAATGTATTAATAAAAAATTAATTCGTTTTAAACTAAAATTACACTTTTACAAGTACGCTTCTTTTCTTTCTGTATAATTATCATAGAATTACTAATTGTGAAATTGTGGATTGAGTGACTTACTTACTACTTACTTACTTACTTACTGCCGATCGAGTGAATACTACTGCTGCAGTTTTCACTTCTAGGGCTCCATCATTCGGCAGGAATTTTTGTATATTTTGACAAAGTGGCCAATAGAATGTAGTGCGCTTAAGTCATGCAATAACATAACATCACCTAATAAAAGAAAATGAACTCTCACAGTGCATTTCAATATTAATAAATCTTCTCACACTGTTCGCCTGTAGCTAACTGTTTTGTAATGGATTACATGTGTAGCAATAAAAGTAAAGTCAGTCCTACCCATAGAAGCACTTCTACTCACATGCATCATGGCTGGGGGAACAAGGGGGACCCGTTCCCCTGATATTTTCCCAAAAGCTAAGATCCTGAATAATTATTTATACAAATAAATTTTTCAATTTTTTTCTCATATTTTCGTTGAATAAAAATATTAAATTCACTTCCACTGATTGTCTAATTTGAGTTCCAATGACTTATTTTCTTTGTATTATTATATAGGCGTGATAGGTTCCCAGAAGTAGTGTTGACAGCCAGACCATGAGTTATGACATTTTGTTGACACAGGTCATGGTAAAAGATAATATCACGGGGTTGACAAATATAAACATGGTAAAAGAATAATGCTGAGTTGTTGATGTGTCTTCATTAGACAGTCAACCCCCCCCCCCTGCAGGTAACCCACTGCCTCGGGCCTGACAATTGCAGAGGGCAGGTTTCATATATTGAAAAGTCTCCCCCTTCTGGAAAGTTCACATTTAGGAACTTGCAGCCAATCTTTTGTGTGCACTGCTAGCAACCGAAGCAAGGCCAGTACACTACTGGAGCTGATCTATGCAAGGATGCTGTCTTGTTATCAGGATGAAAGTATGGCTGATAACCCCAGAGCTTTGAAAACTCATTGATGGCATAAACTATTGGCTGGGTACCTTAGCGGCAGATTTTCCAACAAGGGAAAAGCTGGTGCCAAAATACGATAACTGCCTGAACTTAAACTTGGGTAGTGACACTGTGAGCAAAAGTAATATTTACATGTATGTAACTTTTTATATTTTCTCGCAAGCCATTTCTTGCGGAGGATGGTTTTCAAATAGCCCTCGTAATACTCATTCATAATTAAATTTTATTTTCTTAATCAACAAGTACAATATCTTTTATTTTTAGATCCTGGGTCATCAAGTGTTCACTTCCTGCTGATGAATCTAGAATTTCAAAATTTCCTGAAAGCTTACCACACCAGACACCAGACATCTTTTCAGAAATTTCTGAAATGTAGAAATTTTGATTTGTCTTCTGCTTCTGTGCCCACCTCCTAGTTGTGAGGCAGAAAGAAGATTCAGTGCTGTTCAGAAACTAAAGACTTGTCTTAGGTCAATTATGACCCAGACAAGGCTCAACCATATAGCTCTATGGTTATATGGTTAACTGTCCATAAAAGGATGTTGGATGACATTGACAATAAGAAGATAGCCAAAGTATTTATTTCTAATGTTGGTGCTAGGAGAAATGTGTTCAGAACCTTTTGATGCTAAGAACGAATTAATGAACTTAATCGATACTAAACATATTTTGAATTGTTGAACTATTTAATGGTTTATTTTAGTTAACAGAGAAGTTACTAATGTAATGTTTAATACTTATTGTAAATAAACACTGTATATCTCTATTTGAATAATCTTAATTTCTACACCTAATGTTAATCTAGTGAATTAATACAGTCTTTAAATTACCTCACAATGTAAAAACAAAATTATATATATCTACAATAATATATCCATTATATTAGTAATAGTAAAAGATTAAAACTTATGAAAATAGGAAAAAATTACCCTAGTGTTTCAGAAATTTGACCATACACCAAATATTTGAAATTACCATAACGTTCCGTCCCCCTGCCCAATAATTGGGAATTGGTGACACCCTTGTTTCTACTTATAAATTTTTTTCGTGTATTAATTTGTACTCACTACTGATTGATCAATATTTTGAGATCCACATCAGCGACAAGTACAACTGTGTATAACTAGATTCTGCTGCTACGTCTTTAGTCTAAGTCCTATGAGGGCAACTGATAGCTCTGTTTCCACCACTGAAAACAGGTTTCATGGGTAAGGTTTGTACGTTTGGCACACACTTTCAACCATAACCTAACAGTTTGGAAAATTTTAGTTATAATATAATATTACCTACAATAATATTTTTTTATATTCTTATAACAATGAGGACACTGTTGAAGTGTATATAAATATTCTAGATGTCATCACTATATCGGATCGCTGACAAAAAGCTTGAAGTATCTGCTAGTGACGGAATCTAACTATGGGTTTGTTCTCGTTGGATGTCACAGACAAGAGGTGCTGATGTTAGGAAATGCGCAGGAATGGGTTCCAGTACAATGGTGTAAACTACTGTCAAGTGTTTGGGTTTAACATCACCCGATAGAATGATGAATTCTTCTGAAGCCAATATAGGCGACAGATGACTTTTAACTTCTTTAAAGGATGTCAGTGGTGGATCTTGGCTCTTACAATTCAATGGACGGATTTCTCCCATCACTGAAATATTTAAAAAGCAACATTTTGACTACCCAAAAAAATCATCAGCCATCTCCAAGATAAATAAAACTAAAATATTACAACTGAAATATAAATAGTATATAAATGAGTATATATATTCTATCACTCAAACGATAAAGATAATTTTTTGTTTTAAAGTGCTGACGTAACATTAGTTACTATAACTAACTCTTGTAAATAAACAAAGACTTGCCAGCCAAATTCCTATTAATGAACACGCCACACATGGAACTACACAAGACATCACAAGATCCACATTCATTGGTACCAAACAAAAGTCAAATGAATACTGTGACAGATGACTGCTTTGCTTTAGCGGGGCTTGATTGCACGTGACACTAACGTACATATAGTATAGTAACCACACTGCCAAACTAACATCTATGTATTTTTCGAATGGAACAGAGCCAGATATTCGGAATTTCACTACAAACCTGATTAATACAGGGTGATTCAAAAAGGACTTCACAACATTAAAAGCAAATACACATTTCTTCAGGTGACTTACAAAATTGGTTGAGGTGACATTTTAAAGCAAAAGACATCAAGTTTTTCATCACACAGTCATTTTATTTGAAGCGAGCACCATTTATGATATGGCAGACAACCCACCTGAAGTCAATTTCATTCAAAATTCGATCCAGTACTTTGGGTGTCACTTGTCACTTCTGCAACTGCAGCGTAAAACCGATTTCTCAGCTCAGGGAGATCAACAGGTAAAGGTGGAACAAACACATGATCTTTAATGAAACCCCAGAAGAAAAAGTCAAGAGGGGTCAAATCTGGGGAGCGATGTGGCCATGTAATTGGTTAAACAAATCCAAATCCATGCAAATCCAACGACCTGGGAATTGGTTAACAAGGAGATCCTAGACGAGTAAGCTGAAATGAGGGGGTGCCCCATCTTGCTGGTAGTGAAGCCAGCAATCGTGGTCATCTTCCTCTAACCGTAGAATGAGGAAATTTTCAACCATTCCAGATACACGATAACATTTATGTTTTTCTCCATAAAAAAGAATTAGCCATACACTTTAAATTTCCTGAGGGCACAAAAAACACTCACTTTTGGACTGTCATGTTCATGCTGCAATGTTTCGTGTGAACTCATTGCTAACGATTACATTGTTCATGAATGTCTCATCGGTTCCTATTCGATCCAACATTTCTGCACAGAAGTATTGACGAGTGACTTTATCTGCTTCATTAACTTTCTGTAACATGGGAAATTTGTATGCTTTTTTCAGGTGCAAAAGTTTGCGTAATATGCACCAAATGGTCAGTTGTGGTATGCCAGTCTCACGAGAAGCATGTTGCGTTGATTTTTTAGGGCTATGGACAAAGATCTCTCTAATTTGTTCCACAGAGGCATCAGAAACTTGCGGGTGTCCTGTAATTTTGCATGCTGTACAGAATAACCAGTCTTTAAAAAGGTTTGGTGCAAAAAATAAGTTGTAGGACTACTTGGAGGATCTTTACCATACTCAGAATGAAGATTATGTTAACTTTGTAGCTTTAGTAGCTGACTTCGTTTCATGAAACCAAACACACCGAATATGTTCCACACCAGTGAAAGTAGCCATTTTGAACTGGTGTCACTGGTTCTAGTGGTTCTGGTGGCTGATTTGGAACTACGGCACTGTGTGAGTCATGATGTGTTTCGCTTTAAAATGACATTTCAACCAACACTGTAAGTCATCTGAATAATTCATATATGCTTTCTATATAGATTTCTCAATAATTTCTAAACTTCTATACATTTTCAAAGTTTTAAAGTTCTTTTTGAATCACGCTGTACAATTATTATTAATAGTTATGGAAGTTGTTTCCTTAAATCTTCGTTGGAATAATTTCTTTTTTTTACCAAATAATTTTCGCCCTATTCTATAAGATTTTGTGTTTTGTCTTACACGCGTGCTCAGCCAACTTAAGTACGAAGTAAGTAGAAATGTGACAGCCTTTCATGGTGGCTGAGCTGCGAGGACCCAGCAAATGAATTATCCCCACTTAAGAGTATAGCTAACTTGTCTACAGAAGAGAGATGGGAGACAACACGATAACACTGTCTCAGTCATGTGCTAACTATCTCTCTGTCACACACATGCTTGTAATGTTCTCACCAGCCTTGGTGAATGAAAATTTTGTTAGCCGCGCAGTGAGGTGTTTCTCCACTGTGTATCTTGAATTCAATGTACAATTTCTATTGTCAGGATTCTACATATCTAAGTATGCACTCTATACTCATTCACACAGATGCACTATGTTGATAAGAACCTAATTATTCTATTTCAGTTTTATGTCTTAGTTTCTATTAAGCCTGCAGATGGCTGGGGATTGTTTGGGTAGCTGAAACGTTAATAATATTTCAGTGAAGGCAAAAGTCCGTCCACTGAAGTCTGTATGTGATATGTTGTTATGGAGAGCATAATTGTTAGTTTGATATCTGAGTTGTCCAAACTGGTGAATGATTTTATTCAATCATGAAGTTACGCCAATGAAATCATTTCCACAGTCCTAATACGTGAGAACATAAACCACATCTAGCAATGAGACATGTTGAAGACGGAAGAAAGAATCTACAAGTCTGCTACAACTTCCATGTAGCAAAACAGACAAAAGTACACAAATACGCTATCATGATTTTTGTATGCCTCAATACACGAGTGCCACTGAAGTCGACTATTGTGTGTAAAAATACTTTATTAGCTCTGCCTCTGGGCTCAGGCATGTCAACCATATGTGGAGATGTGGAGTAGTCCGCCTCATCCGAAAACATGGCATGCGCTGAAAATGTTTTTAAATTACACTGCTTGCAGACAGAATCCAGAAATGTTGTGATATTGCCCTCTACATACAACTACTGAGGCCAGCATAGAGCTGTTTCCCATGGAAATATTCAATCAAACTTTTGGTAAAATGATGGTTTTTAGGCAGAACAATGGGATCACTAAAATGTGAGTGATTCAGTTGTCAAGATAATGACGACTTCTTATGTCGTCAAGATAATCCAGTTTCCAGTAAATGGGAAACAAGTTCCAATGTTTTTGAAAGCAATCCAAATTTACAAGGCGTGTTGAGAGATGTTAATTCTGTCAAATTACTACAGACACCAATTTCGTATTTTGAATAAAATTTCTCATACCTTGTTGTATAAATTTCTACAGAGACTTTTACAGTTTTATTAAAATTTGAGTTCAATTTTTTACACATGGTACCTCCAAATTTGAAAAAAATTGATAGTAAAATTTAGACTGTAATTATGAGTTCAAATTCTGTTAAGGCTAAGATCTGGCTGGATTTTACAAACGTTTTGATCCTGGTGTCCTAAAATTTTTAAATTTCCAAAATAATACATCATATTCAGAATTTGATTTAATTTGAAACTCAAAATATATTCAAAAATGAATACTATAACCAGATTATGTCCAAAATTCCCTTTAATTTAATATCCCACAAAAATTTTGAAAAAATTGGATGGGCCCCTCACAATTTGCCTCCAATTTTGGAGGGATCAGTCTCAAAAACTCTGTAGGGTAAAATTATGGACAACACGCATGCTACGTTTTACAAAAATTGGTTAATGTATTCAAAAGTTATCATGTATACAATTATCTGTTGTCCGTGTATACAGATATTTTGTTCTGCAGAATGGACATAATGTTGAGTACTTGTGGCTTCAAGATGGAAACTTTTGATGTCACAGCTGGGATTGACATTCTTGTAACTTGCTGCGTACACCGAGACAATCATCATCACATCCAATTGGATGTGATGATAGTTTCTTACCTGATGGTCTCTCCTGTGATACGTATTTTAAGCCTTGGAGGATTGTTATCAGCTCTACCATGTATATGGATACATTGTCCATAGTCTATACATTTGTGAGGTCCTTCGAGTGACTTCAGGAAAGCCATACCCAACCTTCCATTCATAATAGAGCCATTGATATAAATATGAGTAGCCTTTGGCCAGTATGCCGCTAGGCTGTGAAAAAATGTAATCGTTCTGCAGTCTCCTTACGAAACAAGACAGAAGGATTTAGTAGAATTTTGTATTCCAAAAAATATGTTGCAGGAACAGTGGCTACAGGTATCAAATTGTTGGTAAAGCTGTTGCACAGTAGAGGAGTATTTTTTATGCCAGAAACCCTTTTGCCTAAAAATACAGGTCTACAGGCTAGTTTGTCTTTTACCAATAGCCTGCCACCCTTAGTCAAAAAAATGGCCCGAAACCAGTGTGGTACTTGCCCTCTCAATGTGACTGTTTCAAGACAGATTGGTGATCTCTCCAACTAAACTCTTTATTACAAATAAATTAAATTTATATTCAGTTACTTTCAGAACATAGCCTGTACAAACTGTATCTACTACGATATCCTATTGGCAAAGATAAACAGAAAGATATTTTTATCATTTTATTCATAGTATACCTTATTTTATGAGTTTTATGACAATTTAATTGTTTTTGTATCACTTCCATTTAATTTTTTGTTAAGAATTAAAAACTGACTACTATATTTTTATAAAATCAACTTTCTAGATCAAGCAGCCAAAGCACTGGTCAAGCAACTATCAGTGTAAGCAGCGAAATAAAAAATATTTCCATATTTTATTTTATTTTGTTTTTATTTACGCTAATACAATAAGAGGTTCTTGCAATACAAACGTTTAAAGACATACTGCATGCTATATTGAGAGTAATCAAATGACCTGTATAAATTAACCCATTACCTGCCAAAATTATCTTCACATAATTTTTTTTGTTTAATTAACATTTTGAGAATGACCGAGTTCATAATAAATCAGTAAAAGTGTTTTCACTCATATCCAGTACAAGTGGTTTTCAAAAATAGATGCCCCATTTTTGAGACGTTGGCAAGAAGTGAGAGCAAACATGTTAGTTAAAACACGATTTGCATTACTTCACTTTCATATTTAAATAACTTGTAGTACAAATTAAAACGTATTTATGTAGTTAAACAAGAAAAAGATTAAGAAAGAATAGATTTGACATTTATCTCAAAAAATCAATTGTCAAATAAAGCAAAACACTTACTATGAAGTGAAACCTCACACTGTTTGAATACCTTGGTAGTTTTCTTCTTGCAAAATGCACATCTTTGTGTAGCAATTGGTTGTATACGATGATTAACAGAAATAAATCTGACTTCAGTGCTTACTCTGCTGTCTAGTAGTTTGCTTTTTTGGACCTCCTACGCTTTGGGGTAGATTCTGTTTTCTTGTTCCAATAAGCCAAGCAAATACATTCTTCCTTTGGACATCACAAAGTGACATCATTTTTTCTTTGTTCGCACTCTAGTAAACCTTCCATCCATTGACAACTGCAATATTTAACATTTGAGTGAAAATGGGTCACCACCATTTCTTTCAGTCTTCTTTCCTCTTGACCATAAAAATTTCATGGCGTTTGTCAAATCTGTATTAAAAAAAAACATCTTTTTTATATTTCTTGATCTCATTTGTAGTCAAGAGAGGGTACTGCTTGTTCAGTGTTCTTGTTGCTCTGACATGTTGCTTTTTAGCATTACCAGCAGATTCACATCTGTAAAGAAATTATTGAACAATATTACCGAATGATTTTTAAATCACACTGGTTATGTTTGAAATCATTCTCAAATCTAGAGGTCCTTCCTGGGAATCGGTGTTATCACATTAGGACCAAAATTTCAGGAGCTGGGAGTAGAAAGGGCGAATATGAAAATCATGGTGTTGGGAATTTGCATTTAAAGTTTGTGAATACTCTCACGATAGAAAAAGCGAATATGTATTTCAATATTAAAAAACTTAGATTCTAATTGGTTTACACTTTTATTTTTAAATAATTAATGATAAGTAAAATAAAAAAATAATACAAAAACAAAAAAATTTTAAAATTATTCTAAAATTTAAATTAATCGAATGAAAATTCAACTGCTATACTTAAAACTAGATATTAATATCAAATTCTTATCATATTACATACCACTGTGTAAAAAATTTAGTATTGAGCATTGCACGTCAGTTAAGGTATTGATAAAGCTTGCTGAAGATCTAAATTTTTTTTTCCATTTTATAAAAAAACCACACTCACACTCACTGCTGTAATGACACTATTATAATAAGACACTATTAGAATAACAAAGAAATAACTTATGCAGTATAAGAAAGAACAAACTAATCACATCAAAATACCAATCACACTGACCAAACTTTTCATAGCATGTCAGGTCAAGTATAACTATGACTAAACGCAAAAACCGCTTCATAGTATAACTATGAATCTAAGCAAAAATCATGCCAACGTGTGGCACTGTGCAGTATATTCGCCCTTACTCTTCCGGTATTACAGCACTAAGCTAAGCTGGTTTTTTATGCAGTCCATATATTTCAATGCTACTTACAAAATACTAAGGGCGAATATACATGTAATAATGGTATTACCGTGTTCTTAAGATGTCAGAAAATAGGATTCTGTAAAAAAAAAAATCGATTTTTTTATTCGCCCTTTCTCCTGATTTGTAGAAGCAGTCATTTGAGCTAGAGACACCATGTCTTATAGTCAAACTGCACAAGGCTTCCCTCACATATGCATTTTCCCAGGACATTTGCCATAGTAACGGTGCATCATCCCATATAAGGAGAATTCTGGATGGGAAAATTTGAATTTTAAAAATTCGAATGTTTCAAAGAATAGCCTAATATTATACTTTATATAATATTGAAACTTTCTCTTGTGAAAACTTACTTGTCTTTTTCGTCGAACGCGTTTCGGCATCGTATTCACCTTCAGGCCTTTATAAGCCAACGAAGGCGAATACGATGCCGAAACGTGTTTGACGAAAAAGACAAGTAAGTTTTCACAAGAGAAAGTTTCAATATTATATAAAGTGTAGTGCTGTGAAAGAAGATGATGAACAAACAAGACAACTATAATATTATACTTTTTGTCAGACTTGTTGACTTTAGAATTTCCATTTAGATGTGGACTTTTTGTCATTCAGGCTTTTTATTTCCTTGAAACAGTTTTTTTGACATTGAATTACATTACCTGTGGCATTTCTACATCTGGAGCTTGCTCCGAGTACATATCCTCTTGGAGAACAGTATGACAACTAAACAGTAATAATATTCCTACTAATACTTTCAATTCCACTTTATTGATAGAATAGGCAAAATTATTTCTTGATTCACCCCAATTTACAGCATTACAAAGTACGGTATTCTCTCATAAAAATTACGCACTCATGCATACACTGTTTTGAGTTCTATACCAAAATAAATCAAAAATATACTTTAAATTGTATCTAAAGTAAGGTTATGGACCACCAATAATTATAATACTATAAAATACAACCTTAACAGGTGGCCAAAATAATCTCGCTACAAAGTCAGAGCATTGGAACAATATAATGTATAAAGCAATAAACCAATGTCCCAATAATGGGACAGCATAAAAAAATGAATATAATGCTTGCTTTAGTAATTCCAAATAGCTGCTGCTGCACTCTTCATTTTCTCTGAGTTATAAACAATAGTTCTTATACTGTTTCAATCACAGAAATGTGATTATAATTTATTTATTTTCACTTGATGTAACAACACACGGAAATACATGAAACATGTACTTTTAACACACTTGTAGTAGTAACGTATGGAAATAACTAAACAAACAAACCGATTGTTTGTTCATTACTGACCAAATGGAATAACCTACAACAAATAATACAGCAACGTTTATAAACATCATTTTAAGAATATAAAATATATGCATCCCAAAATGGGACATTGGCAGGTAATGGGTTATGGTAATACAAATTAACTTATCGTACAGTAACAAAAACATGTTAAAAAGGAGTTCCCAAAACTCATTGGTTTTCATGATCACTAATTTCATCTTTGGCAGCACTACTTTCAGTAAAAGAATCAACCTTTATAGGAATAATATGCTCCTATTCATAATAATCTCATGGTCATTATTTTATTGCAGACAGTAACTTGATAATCCTTTGAGATAGAATATTGAAAAATATTCATTCCTCATAAATTCTTAATGTCTTCTAAATTTATGTGCAACATTTTTTTTTTACTATTTCTAAAATTAACTCCACGAGGTGGTAAGGAGGTAAGCAAAGAATCCTCCCTGTGACTTCATTAAATTATAGTATTCATTTTTTATCTCTACGCTTAAGATGTTTTATTATTAATACATACAGTTCTGGGCCTCAGCATGCTACTGGTAATGTGGAATTATTTTATTTCAGTCATTTATCGTTTATTTTTTCCAGAAATGGAAATGGAGTCTTTCTTTACATTCTACAATATTGTGGTTGTGGTGCATTATCCAAAATTACATGGGAATTATGTGGTAAATTGTATTAATTGAATTTTTGGCCCAGTGCATGACATTCCTAAACTCATTTGATTGTGACAATCCCAGATACTGTCTCCATCTGCCAAGTTAAGAGTGCATTAGGGATGAATCCCATGCAGTGGCAGCTCGTCTATAAGGTTCAATGGTTCAGTGAACCCCTAAATATTTAAATATGATTAAGGATTTGTTGAGAGAATGGTTTCGTATTTAAATAATGAGATTTGTGAGATTAATCTTTTGACTGAACAATAATCGATTGACATAATGAGCAAACTACTAACTACTACTGCTTGAGGTACTGATAGACTTTAAACAGCTTTGGAGGGGGAAATCATTATACTCAAAATTACACTCAACTGTCATTAAACCAGACTGTTAGCAACAGAGACAACTACCCGACCACCAGACCAGGAATGTCAACATTTTCATAATACCGCCAGTCGCCATTATTATGATTTTTACCATATGAATTGTCTGTTTACCTTCAGTTTTGTGTTATATTTCTCTATTTCATTTAGTATGCGATGAAAATGTGTCCAATGAAGCTTTAAAATCAAATCAAATAGTGAAATCTTTGTACTCCGAAAATAAAGTGTGTTTAATGTAGTCATTAAATAATTATAGTAATGTTAAGCTGATAATACATTATGTATTACCTCCTAAGTGCTTGCTGGTTCTTTTGTGTGTTCAGTTCATTGATTTGTTAAAATAAATAGTGTTCAATCTATTTTAAAAACAAATTTTTCTTCTCTCTCTATTGAAGGTAAATGCAAAATTAAGGAACTCGGTAGGCCGCTTCCCATTTTAAATATTAAACAGAAACAGACTGTAAAATAAACAGAATATTTTTGTTCCTTCAAAACTAATATATGTGATAAGAATAACTGGGCATGTGGGTGTAATATTAGTACCGTTTTTATTGTTTCCATGGTTGCTCTTTGCCAAAGGAAAAACACTAGTTGGACCACTGCAAGAATCTCCAATTTAGGGCACCTGTCACAAAAAACTAAAAAACATCCATAGTAGAAATAAGCTAAAAACTGAATTACAAATTATCTATGGGCGAGATGATTTTAGAAGTGTGAAGAAACTACTGATTTACTACGCTTTCTTATTGAATATAACCTGGGTGAGTGCTTTTTTGAAGTGATGAAACTTATACAAATTATTGTAGCAGTGCCATTGATATCTAGTGATGCTGAGAGATGCTTTTCATGTTTGAATCATGTAAAGACGTTTTTAAGAAGCACAGTGGAAGAGGAACGATTAACCACTCTTCCTATGTTGTCAACGGAGAAAGTATTTGTTCACCAACTTGTTGATTTCAATGAAAGTGTTATTGATAAATTCAGTGCCAAGAAGGATGGAATTTTTATATAAATATTCAGCAACTTCAACAACAAACTGTGGAGCACAAAATCTGGAAGATGCTGGGAGCAACGTACCAACTGGATCTGGAACACATTGTCCACAAAACATGTGATTCTAAAGTACAGTAAACATTTAACTATCCTTTTACTTTAACTATATGTTTTTAGAATAATTTACAAATAGCATAAACACAGCCAAAGATTAGGCCTACTTAACATTGTCAACAGTTATTTCTTCATGTTGCGATCCACCCCATGTGTTATTTGGAATGGGAGCATTGCTCTTATCTTAGTAGAAACATTCAGACATTGAACCCCCAGCTGTCAGAACCATGAACCAGCACTGATCCCATGTCGCCTTCAACTTAAATAATACTAGTACTTTTTCCTTCTTGGAAGCCGTTGTCAGTATTATTATACAAACCTTTATTGCATATGTGAGTAGACAAAATGTCTACAAACACAATCAGTAACTTCTCTCCTCTATACTCTTTAATTGGTCTCAAGATTACAATCATTTTGCTTACATCAGACATTTCGCTTATTAATTTATTATTTTCTATTTTTTTTTTTACGTGATGATTTCAATATTTTTCATTAACTTTACATGCTCCCTGTGTGGTTTACACCCACTTAATTGTTCACAGACTGATTTCAAGGTTGGCATTTTTCATATTTATAAAAGTCATGTACAGTTCACCTTTCAACATGGTTATCAGTCATCCAATACTGTAAGTGGTTTTTAACTTGCATGATTTTTAGGAGTTTTACCTTTTTGAAAACTGATTTCAACTTTTTTCTTTTTCATGGATGTTATGCACTGTCCTGATGGGAACACCACATGCATTAGCTGTGAACTAGAATTACACCACTCCTCCAATATAAACCACTACTGTACATGTCACACTTTATCTTGCGACTTAATTTAAAACAGAAAAGCACTTTATATTTTCAGTACACACAGAAATTAAAATATTAATAAATACATTATACATTAAATTAAATAACATGTTAATAACAAATGAATGTAAACAAAAATTGAAACTATAAATATGAATAAATTGTAACGGTACAGAATTGTGGGCTACAAGAGTTTCAATTTCAATCCAGTTTTAATTTTTAATTGTCAGTATTCACCTGTGAGGTGCCCCTTTTTAACCAGCAACACGTACATTGTTAGTGTAAATTGTTGATGTCTGGAGACAGCTCAGACGTGTTACGCAATACAGAGCCAGCAGCAGTCTTTGTGAATCACAGTATGCAGATTGACATCACAGTATTCACAACAGACAGTAAGGAGTAGCATACAGTTCGCTAATCTAAAACAGTGGCCTCGGGCGTGCAAGATAGGCCTAAAGTACAAAGGGCCTATCTAATAAAAATGTAAAAAGTGCTCAACTGCAACTTATGGCGCGCAGTCAAATAAGTAACAACGTAAGAGCTCGAGCAACTGTTTAAAACAAAAGTCGGCCGACAAAAAAGTTTGTAAAAGTGTAAATAAATCGTAAGCTACGGTAAATTAAATAAGACGGAGTATGTCGCGGTAGTGCGAAAGTTCATGAACTGTGGAAATGACATTTGTGACCAGAAAGCCAACAACACGAGGTGGTGATGGAACTGATTAACGCCGTGGATTGTTAAGTACTCTACATAACCCTATCAGAACTATTCCATAAATACAGAAATTAAATATAAACACAGAGTTTTAATCACGGGGTTTTAAAAGAAAAAAAAAATAAGAGAATGAGTGAGAGAGCGTTGCAAAGTGCTGGTTAAGTTATTTTTATATTGCGTTATTGCTAAGTCATTTTCATATGAGTTTAGATCAGTTGATTAAGTATTCATGCCTTATTTTTTTGTATTGAAAATGTAATGTAAAAATAGAGTGAAAGCAAATATTGCATTAAAGAAAGCTAGTTGTTTTAGAATACAAAAATTGGTGTTAGAGCAATTATTTCAAAACTTCAATCCAAATAACCTTGTCTGCAGCTGATTTTCGTCTGTACGACCTTGGAAGAGAACCCGAAGGTAAGATGACATTATAAATATTAATTGAAACAAATTGAGCAGTTTCATTGACGCCCGAAAACAGGGACTCGAAGAGTTTTTTATAATTTGATAGAACTTATATAGTTTCATTGGCGTCCGAACAGGGACGTGCGAGTGTAATTTTTATTACATTCGCCAGACCTAATTAAGCTGCAGAACGGGTTGTTTGAGAGTGAGGGCGTTTTTGTAAACTAATAAACGTGCAATGAAAAAATTACAAAAGTAATTTGTAAAAGAGTCATAATTGTGTAGGCAGTTTATTGCTTAAAAAGTTATTTACTTAATTTAATTACGTTGATAAAGATGGAAGACGTTAACGAAATAAATCTGACCGGCTCGGCAGTTACGAGTGAGTCACGAGGTGGCTTAACGCCAATTATGGCACAAGAAAAGATTCTAATTGAATCAGTTGTAGTGAATGATTCGGGGTTGGAGACAACTCCAAGCCGAAAAGATGGAATTAATTTAGACGAAAGTAATTTAACACAATCTGTAGTAATTAGTGAGGCGGGAGCAAATTCCACTCCCGTGGTAACTAAAACAAAAGAGAAAGAGTATTCGATGAATGATATATTCAATTTCATGAGAGCAATGATATTAAGCAGAGTGTGAATGAGAAAATTAACATAATCAATAAAAGATTAGAAAGTAAAATAAATCAGACAATGATCAGAAGGTAAGCAACAGTGGTAATATGACAACAAATAGTGGAGAAATTAATAACAAGGTGAGTAATACCGATGATTATAATGATGTGTTAACAAGTGATAACAATGATATTAAAAATGGTAATATAATCGAAAATGGGGTATCAAAAAGTGATACAATAGATAATAGTAGTGATAATGAGAGTAGAATGAGAGTTGAGGTTGATCAGGGATTGCTAGTTAATGCTTATGATTTAGAAAGGGAGTATAGAGATAGATTAAATGTAGAGTATGAACAGAGGGCAAATTTTTCTTGTGGTATAGGTGAAGAAAAAGCTTCACCAGTGTTGTTGGAGGACAAGAGTTCCTCGATAGTTTTTGTAGAAGACAAAAGGTCTTCAAAATGTCAAATAAGTTGTTTGTGTTTATCTGGTAGGGCCAGATGGTGTTTAAATAATTTAGTGGTGTTGCCCTCTGTGTGGAGTGAGAATATGAAATGGTGTGGTATTGTAAGTGATTATGAGCGAGATAGAGTGATAGAGTTATTCAGATTAAGTAGAGATTATGAAGGGTTTGTAAGGGGAATAAATATTGAAAGAAATGATTATATTGTAAACAAAGTAGACTTACTTTGTGCAGTAGTAAACAAGGAGTATTTTGATGATAAGTATGTACCTGTTGGAAGAATTAGTGTACTGGTAGTAGCAGATAATTGTGATAATGATGTAACTCACCTGGGTGTAACAACAAATACTTACGGAGACTTGACAAAAAACAATAATGTAGACATGATTTATGATAACGTAATCAAAGGGGGTAACCCTATGTATTATTTTGGTACAATGGAAAAAATAAATTTTTATGGTTATCACACCAAGGATAGCCAGATGCTGTGTATCAATAAAATTGAACAATGTTATGTGAAGATAAGACTAATTTTTGACGATGGAGGTTGATTAGAAAATTGGTGAATGGACATTTTAAACATTTTAGTTTATGGTTCTGACCTTGCTAATCTAGGAAATGAGGTGTGGTAAACTGAAAAATAATGACAAAAGATTGTAAATAAATTGATAGTGAAATTAATTGTGTTTGTATTGTAAAATGTTTTATGTAAACCATGTGTGTATGTAGTAATAATAATAATATTTTATTTTGTTAATTAACAATAATAATTAACAGGAGGTATTAAGGACTTTTATTTGGAATTGTGTGTTTGTATTAAAAGTGTTTTAAATAAAGTAACTAAAGCCAAATTGTTTTGAGTGGATGTTAGTAAAGTAATTTAAAAAGGTGAATTAAAGTTATATTTGATCTGAATTATAATAAATAGTAATTGATAAATATGTTAACATTAAAAGATTTATAGAAACTGAGAACTGAAGGAGGTGATAGGGTGGTGATGTAATCAGAATGTTGAGACTGAGTTGGTGTTTATGAAACCAGTCTGGCATACAACTGTTGATGTAAACAGGTATGTTTACAGGTTGATGTTTATAGTCATGCTGTAGTTGACAACAACAAGAATGTTGTAGTCTGATGAATCAGTGATATGAGTAAATCCTATTATGAAATAAAAGATATGCAAGATGTGATGAGAGGGAGGTAGTTTTTTATGAATAATATAATGCAGTTAAATTTTATGCGATATGTTGAAAAAATGCAATAAGAGTAAATGAAATTGGTAATTGAATAGGTGGATTCACAATTAATAATGAATTTAAATTTATTTTGATCTGAATTTTGACTGTAATTGTAAAATACATAATTGATGAAAAAATAATGAATAAAACATGTACTTTACTTAAAATTGAAAACTGAAGGAAATTTTGTGTGAATATAATCAAAAATGTTTAGGCTGAGATAGTGTTTGGAAAATAAGATGTGCATATAACTGTTCATGTAAACCTTTATCAATGTCAATCTATGTTTACGTTTAACTGTAGATTCCCCACCTAAGTGCAGCCATGACCTCACCGGATCATGACCGTGAAAGTAGTTACTTGTGACAAATCATAAATTTTACTTGATATAACTGGCTTGTGGTTTGTTTTGTTTTGTTAACCCGGTGGTTTGTTAGACTTAGTAGGGGGGTTATTTTTAGGGGAATCTACCAAATTTTGGAACAGGGCTATTTTCACCCAGATAGGGGTGGTAGTCCATTAGGGGCGTATCATTCAATACTAGTAAGTATTATACTGAATTTTATTGTAACGCCGAAGCAAGGATGGGGGTGGAATAAAAGAAAAAATTTCCACCCCTTCCGCATCAGTCCTTGTGGAAGCAACTGGGCGCTACAGTCCAGGGGGGGAAATAGTGAGTGTGGATTAGGGGGTGACCCAGTTACAGGTCACGAAGGAGATGTGATTACGGCTAGGATGAGGTCTGCAAGTGCCAAGAAGCCTAGTGCTGAACACAGCAGAATGTAACAGGTATCAGGGGTTAAGGGATTTGTAGGGGGGTAGTATAGAAAAAAAATGTATATAGGAGTTATGATAAATCAAAGTTGAATTAAATAGTTTAACAGATGGGCTATCTAACAGGTCGGAGTAATTTATTTTTGGCCTGTAATGAATAAGGTAGTAATGTTTTGTTTATAACTCATGGTAATGTCCATTTGGAATGTTTATTATGTCGTATCCCGTTTATGTAATCATGTATGAATATAGAACAGTTGTCATTGTAGGGCAACCCACCTAAATGAATAACCACCATTTTGTATAAGAAGAACCAGTACTTTGCAAAGAATGAGCCGGTATGGCTAAGAGGAAACGAATCAGTTGTGGGATATGGAGTGACAGAAGACTGTTTGTTAATCTTTTAATTGAATATTACAGAGTCAGGTGATACTGTGGCGGGTATCCGTCCGAGCTTATGGTGTTGGGATCTCGAGCAGAGAAATCCAGTAAGATCAGATGGGTGCGGCCACAGTCGCCAGACTAGGGGGGTAAGTACCCATGAGTTTAGTAGAGAGTTCATGGGGGTTGCGGCGCCATATCTTCACTGGTCCTCTTAGGTTTTAGGCAATGAGAGTTTGTATGCTTCGGCATCCATCCTCTCATTGGGGGATATTGTAACGGTACAGAATTGTGGGCTACAAGAGTTTCAATTTCAATCCAGTTTTAATTTTTAATTGTCAGTATTCACCTGTGAGGTGCCCCTTTTTAACCAGCAACACATACATTGTTAGTGTAAATTGTTGATGTCTGGAGACAGCTCAGACATGCTACGCAATACAGAGCCAGCAGCAGTCGTTGTGAATCACAGTATGCAGATTGACATCACAGTATTCACAACAGACAATAAGGAGTAGCATACAGTTCGCTAATCTAAAACAGTGGCCTCGGGCGTGCAAGATAGGCCTAAAGTACAAAGGGCCTGTCTAATAAAAATGTAAAAAGTGCTCAACTGCAACTTATGGTGCGCGGTCAAATAAGTAACAACGTAAGAGCTCGAGCAACTGTTTAAAACAAAAGTCGGCCGACAAAAAAGTTTGTAAAAGTGTAAATAAATCGTAAGCTATGGTAAATTAAATAAGACGGAGTATGTCGCGGTAGTGCGAAAGTTCATGAACTGTGGAAATGACATTTGTGACCAGAAAGCCAACAACACGAGGTGGTGATGGAACTGATTAACGCCGTGGATTGTTAAGTACTCTACATAACCCTATCAGAACTATTCCATAAATACAGAAATTAAATATAAACACAGAGTTTTAATCACGGGGTTTTAAAAGAAAAAAAAATAAAAGAGAATGAGTGAGAGAGCGTTGCAAAGTGCTGGTTAAGTTACTTTTATATTGCGTTATTGCTAAGTCATTTTCATATGAGTTTAGATCAGTTGTAAGTATTCATGCCTTATTTTTTTGTATTGAAAATGTAATGTAAAAATAGAGTGAAAGCAAATATTGCATTAAAGAAAGCTAGTTGTTTTAGAATACAAAAATTGGTGTTAGAGCATGTGACGATTTTAAAAGAGGAAAAAATGAAATAAAAGAAATTTAAAATAATTTAAAATCTCACATTAAAACAGAACTAAACCCCTAAAGAAAATGATAATGTAACCCCGCCATAATACCCAAAATAAATAGTTTTAAAACCATAAAAAACATAATGATGTACAATAATAAAATACTAAGTGAGAGATACCGTAGTATAATTAAATATAGTTAATTATGTCAGAGATTAATCGAGTAAATATTAATCGAATATGGAACTACTTTTACGCTGACAAGCTACCCGCGCGTGGACAGCCTCTTCACCCCTATACTTAGCCAGTTCAGTTGTATCTCAGACACCGCTGCTGATACAGCGTACAAAAGTATGTAGTCGATATAAAAACCTATAAACGAGGAGACGCTTGTGTGAGATAGCCGGATGATGTAAAAATGTAAAAAATGACGTGAGTGTATGACAATGACATCTCTGTAACAAACTAACATCACCTAAATGTGATGTTAAACTGTTAACATGTAACTGTTAAACGTAAGTAACATGTGCGGTACAACAATGTGAATACCAGTGAAAGTTACAACCCAAAACCTACCACAAGAATCTACAGACCCAACAGACGACTCATCTTTAGGAATGACGGCAGATTTCACCAAAACACGATAGCCAGAAGATCTCCAAGACACCCTGCACAACCAATAGAAGCGCCGATTCGCCGACGATGTTACACACAGGTATCACGGAAGTTCTACTTCCATGGTTCAGAACTTAACTTAAAATAATACATGATAGACACTTAATTAACCAATGAAAGTAAAGTAAAACACGAAAGACTGACTTAATTACCATAAAATTGTAATTTCATGCTTAGTAATAATATGTGTTAAGTTTAAAGCTTTTATGAATATAACACGTTAAAGTTAAATAAGCCCATTCTTCAGATGGCACGAAATAAAGATGATAATTTTAATATCATATACTGAAACAAAATACTCGGATCCGAGGGCAGTAAAAGCTATGTTAACTCATTAATTAATCTAATCCTATTTGTACAAGAGGTGCAAATGTTTTTTACTTTTAATATACTCATTGCTAAATTTCTTCGGAGATGTTAAAACTTTATGTAATAAAGAGATGTCATGGTCCAAAAAGGTGAGTGAATAAATCTACAAACCCCTGTCAATATTCCTCAATTCACGGGATCCTATTTAACTTTTGTTACTTTCCAGTTATTTATGATTTTGTAAAGATAATGGCAGCCTGTTTAATTGACCTGAGCCAATTAACCAGGTTCCCGAATTGTTACGTTATGGTAAACGTTTCAAATGCGCCACTCTGCTTAATTAATGAATAAATGATAATTAGCAAGATAAAATGCCCTGTGTTTGCCATTTAATATGTGGTAGAATTATTCACTCTATGAATGTTAATTTAAAATACGCAAAAGGAAGAATTGAAGTAAGTAAATTCAGAATTAGGATAGTGTGTTTTTATAATCATTATGTGTCGTAATAATATAATATAAGATAATAACCATGATATATATGGTAAAAATATTTAGATATAATATAATAATTATTTAAACATTGTAACCCCAGGGTAAAACCTGTTTAAAAATGCATTCCCCAACTTGTCTGTTTAACGACAATCTCAGACAAGAAAATGACCTGTTCCCGCTTGTACCCAACTATCCCTTTGTTACGCTCTGTCACCACGAGTTAGACCATACATCACCTCCCCCTATTGTATTACAAAGTGTGTGCCCCTTTGCCCAGTAACAAAAGATTTCAGACACATGTTGAAAATTAAATCGAATAAAAAAAAAAAACAAGTAAATAATTTTATAAATAAGATGCGCACTTTTATGACTTGTGTTGTTAAATAATAATTGTGTACCCTGGGCTAATTAACAATAACTTGCTAAAATGCGTAAATTTACTCACTCTGGATTTGTGAATAAATAAATAGAGTTTTATTAATAAAGTAATAATAGTAGTGTTAGGAAATCGACATAATAAGCAAGTCCCCGCTTGTAAAAATATTCAATTTTCAACCTGACGGTAGTTACAGGCTAGTTCATGTTTGTTTCTTGACATGAAACAGCTCGAGAAAAGTACCCTCTCCCCTCGTATACAAGTACGTTGTTTGAATGACATTCCCTGGTTGACTAAACAGACAATCCTGTGCAGGAAGTGAAACGTGTTCCAAATTGTCAGAAATCACCCTTCTTTGTTGTAAAGCCTTGCCTAGGTGGGCGGTGAGCCACCGTAACGCACACAATAGACCTCCCCCAACCAGCTGATCTGTTGTGTGAATGTAAACATAATGTACTCTTCGTATGAAATTTCTCTCTACTAAAATGGTATTATCGTTTTGTTTTGATTAATTATATATGTCAATACTGAGAATTTAATTGTTGTGAGATAAGTTATGTTGATTAATTAAGATAAGATTGCATATGGAAGCTTAATATGAAATAAGATATATATGTGTATGTGTTTAAATGAATTAACGTTAACTATGTTAAACATTGAGAAAACGAATTAAAGATGTGACGTAAGTGTAAGATAATCAATTGATGAATAGAAATAATCTGAGAGAGAGAAATTTCAGTATGAAATTTTGTGTCCAAATATAAGTGTTTGAAACAAAATAAATAATGTCATTTAAAATAAAAGGTTTAATAAGATCGTAAATTATTATAACATGTTAGTATAATTATAATTATAAAAGTGTAACAAAACTCAGCTTAGTAACGGGCCGTAACATTGCGTACGCATCGCTCACTCCACCCCTCTTTTGAAGCAAGCCTGTGCAAGTTAATAAGCTGTCCACCAGCTATTGTTAAATGGAACAATAGAGAAATATTCTCCCTCAAGAAACTTCCCCCGTTGTACGCATAAACTATGCCATTGTTTGAAGAAAACTAGTTTGACCCACATTCCACAGTAACAGCTGATCGTTGAAAATAAAGTGTTTGTCTCCTTTTGTTTATGTATTACAGCTGATCATTTAAAAACAAAAATTATTATCTTCGTGAAATTCCGATTCTCTCGGTAGCATAAGAAATTAGGATAAGAATGAATCTAAGGTCAAGTATGGGATTGGCTTTAGATTTCTGTAGTAGAATTAAGAATTATATATAGGAAACGTAACATAGTCACAATGGCGCCGCACTGAAAAATTCTTTACAATGGTTAAAGAAAGTTCTTTACAAGAGTTAAAGAAAGTGCAGAAAACTAACTACTAGAGTTAGAGTATGCAAAATGTAATCAGTCGGGCCACGATATTGTGAGTTACGGATAATTAGGGAAATTAGTATTAAGAATTAAAATATAAATTAGCATGGTAAGAAGTGAGATAAAGGGAATTTCACGGAGGAGAACATTGAAATGAACAAGATCATTTAAAGAGATATAGAGAAAACAAATCGTGTACTAAATTAAATTTTAACACAGAAATCCACAAACATACTCCCGGTACATTCCTAAACAAATAAACCGGAGTCTGAGGCTTAAGAGGAGGAGTATGTGATGATTTTAAAAGAGGAAAAAATGAAATAAAAGAAATATAAAATAATTTAAAATCTCACATTAAAACAGAACTAAACCCCTAAAGAAAATGATAATGTAACCCCGCCATAATACCCAAAATAAATAGTTTTAAAACCAAAAAGAATTCTATAATAAAATTGCGATAACACCCCTTAATAATTAACCCGGCTTTAACCTGCCGAAACCGGCATCAACACGCATAATTACCCGTGAATATGACTAATAATTGTATTAAATCGGAACTTGATAAAAAACATAATGATGTACAATAATAAAATACTAAGTGAGAGATACCGTAGTATAATTAAATATAGTTAATTATGTCAGAGATTAATCGAGTAAATATTAATCGAATATGGAACTACTTTTACGCTGACAAGCTACCCGCGCGCGGACAGCCTCTTCACCCCTATACTTAGCCAGTTCAGTTGTATCTCGGACACCGCTGCTGATACAGCGTACAAAAGTATGTAGTCGATATAAAAACCTATAAACGAGGAGACGCTTGTGTGAGATAGCCGGATGATGTAAAAATGTAAAAAATGACGTGAGTGTATGACAATGACATCTCTGTAACAAACTAACATCACCTAAATGTGATGTTAAACTGTTAACATGTAACTGTTAAACGTAAGTAACATGTGCGGTACAACAATGTGAATACCAGTGAAAGTTACAACCCAAAACCTACCACAAGAATCTACAGACCCAACAGACGACTCATCTTTAGGAATGACGGCAGATTTCACCAAAACACGATAGCCAGAAGATCTCCAAGACACCCTGCACAACCAATAGAAGCGCCGATTCGCCGACGATGTTACACACAGGTATCACGGAAGTTCTACTTCCGTGGTTCAGAACTTAACTTAAAATAATACATGATAGACACTTAATTAACCAATGAAAGTAAAGTAAAACACGAAAGACTGACTTAATTACCATAAAATTGTAATTTCATGCTTAGTAATAATATGTGTTAAGTTTAAAGCTTTTATGAATATAACACGTTAAAGTTAAATAAGCCCATTCTTCAGATGGCACGAAATAAAGATGATAATTTTAATATCATATACTGAAACAAAATACTCGGATCCGAGGGCAGTAAAAGCTATGTTAACTCATTAATTAATCTAATCCTATTTGTACAAGAGGTGCAAATGTTTTTTACTTTTAATATACTCATTGCTAAATTTCTTCGGAGATGTTAAAACTTTATGTAATAAAGAGATGTCATGGTCCAAAAAGGTGGATGAATAAATCTACAAACCCCTGTCAATATTCCTCAATTCACGGGATCCTATTTAACTTTTGTTTACTTTCCAGTTATTTATGATTTTGTAAAGATAATGGCAGCCTGTTTAATTGACCTGAGCCAATTAACCAGGTTCCCGAATTGTTACGTTATGGTAAACGTTTCAAGCAATTATTTCAAAACTTCAATCCAAATAACCTTGTCTGCAGCTGATTTTCGTCTGTACGACCTTGGAAGAGAACCCGAAGGTAAGATAAGACATTATAAATATTAATTCAAATAAATTGAGTAGTTTCATTGATGCCCGAAAACAGGGACTCGAGAGTATTTTATTATTTTATAATTTGATAAACTTATAGTTTCAAAATTACAAGGAAATCAATAAATTCACACACACACACACACACAGAGAGAGAGAGAGAGAGAGAGAGAGAGAGAGAGAGAGAGAGAGAGAGAGAGAGAGAGAGAGAGAGAGAGACTCATATGAACTATCCAACTTGCTGAACAGTTGGCTAATACATTTCTAAATAATATGTGTAACCGTTTTGGAAAATTGTCATGATGTCTCACGTTCTTCATATGAGACTAACATCAGACTATTTCTTACTATCTTCACTAACAACTCACTCATCATTCTGCTGTAGTTAGTTTATTATTGCATTATTGGATTTTGTTGTCCACTATTGGATTTAGTTGATTAACTAATTATAATACTACTGACTCGGAACACAAAGCTTTATACTGGTAAAAATTTTTATCTTGTAACCTGAACCAGTTTTTGCTTATTACACGCTTCATCAGAGGCTACCACTAGGAGCTCTGTCCATCTTGTTCTTGGTGACGATGCTGTCATTCGAAAGATTGATGCTGTGTGTGTGAGGTGTGATGTTTGAAAAGTATGCGTGATTTGAATTGTCTCTGTTCGTTTTTATATTTCTAGTTGTTCAAGAGTGTCTAGTTTTCAGCTTTTTGTGTGTATGTGTACAATATCCATGTTCCTTTTGATGTTTGGGTATGTGTGGTTTGCTTCAATGAGGTGGTTTGCAAAGGTGGATTTGGTGGTGGAGTGTAGTGCCTTTGTGTGTTCAATGTATCTCTGAAGCAACGTCCTGTCTGGCCTATGTAGAATTTGTTACATCCTGAGCAGTTTAGTTTGTAAACACCAGGTAGATCAAATTTGTTTTGTTCTTTGTGTGTGTTCCGTTTTGTTTGTGATTCTGTATCCTGTTTTTTTTAATTTGTGGGCTATTTTTTCAGTGTAGTTATTGATGTATGTTAGTGTTATGAACTTGTTGTTTTCTGTCTTTGTCTGTTGTTTGTTATGTGTAGGAGTTTACTGACTATTGTTCTGTTGTATCCGTTGGTTTCTGCTAGATATTTTATCATGTTTAGTTCGTCTTTGTAGTCTTTTTCATCTAGTGGAATGTTGTTTAGTCTGTGTATCATGGTTCTAAAGGCAGGTAGTTTGTGTTGTGTTGGGTGATAGGAGTTGTGCATTAGTGTGTCAGATGTAGTTTGTGTTCAAATTTTGTGATGTGAGGTCTAGGAAGTTTATGCTATTGTTGTACTTGTATTCAGCAGTGAAGGTTGTTTTTGTGTATTTTGTTTATATGGGTTAGTAGCTGTTCGCATTGTCTTTTGTTTCCCTTGTATAGAATTATGTCGTCAACGTATCTGTGCCAATATAGTATTTTATGTCTGTCATTGTTTGTGAGGATTCTTGTTTTTTCTAAGTGCTGTAGAAAGATTTCTGCTAATATGCTGGATATGTGTGAGCCCATGGGTAGTTCGTCATTTTGTGTGTAAAATTTACTGTTGTATATAAAGTAGTCCTGTTTTGTGATTATGTTAAAAGTTTGTTATTTCTGTGTTCCGACACAAAAACTTTGTGTTCCGAGTCAGTAGTTTTATACTTATAATTAGTTTACTAATTGCTTCATTATGACTAAATAACTTTGGCGATAATGAAACTGCTGTCCAACCTGTTTTATTCCTTCAGTTTTTTCTGTTTATTGCCACTGTTTATGTGTGTGGATACGCAAATTCGAAATATCGTTAATTTTAGTACGTAGGCTTTCACGGCCGGTGTCATTATGATTATCTTATAAAACTTCCGGGCTGAAAGGCCGTGGTCGAGTGCTTGATGTACTGCTAAACGTTTCGGCCGCACCACCGGTGGCCATCTTCAGTAGCGAAAAATTGTGTTCGAATAGATGACACGCCGAACACGTCTCCCAATTAACTGGGAACAAGCAACAGTGAGTTACGGCTACGATGCCTCTATTTATAACTTTTTGGCCGCTTAAGGTGTATCACGCGGACCAATGAGAAGCCAGCTCGTCATTCTCGATTCTGATTGGCCATGGAAAATAAACCATGCCAGACACTATTTAAGGAGATGCTTTCACCTCGGTGGTTCATAGCGACGGACGCATTCTTATGAATATGGATGGACTCCAGATGCAGGCGAGTGAAGTAACCCCGGACAGAAGACAACACACGGGCTTCATCGAACATCACCCGGTGATCGTCGTGGGAAAGAGCATGTTCAGCAACTGCGGACTTTTCCGGCTGGCCCAGGCGGCAGTATCTCCGATGTTCAGAGAGGCGCGTCCGGACACTACGCTTCGTGGTGCCTATGTAGACCTGGCCACACGTACAAGGAATACTGTACACCCCGCACGACGAGAGTGGATCCCTGGCGTCTTTCACCGGTCGCAGGAACTGTTGGATCTTTTGGTTGGCTTAAAGATCGTCCTGACGCCCCGCTTACTCAGCAACTTGCCGATGCGGTCAGTCACGCCACGGATGTAGGGCAAGACAGCAGAGCCAACAACCTCAGGCGACACCGACTCGTCCGGCCTACCAGATCTTCTCGGCCGGGCAGCTCTCCTAACCTCCGCAGCAGAATATAACCTCCCCCTACATCCGTGGCGTGACTGACCGCATCGGCAAGTTGCTGAGTAAGCGGGGCGTCAGGACGATCTTTAAGCCAACCAAAAAGATCCAACAGTTCCTGCGACCGGTGAAAGACACCAGGGATCCACTCTCGTCATGCGGGGTGTACAGTATTCCTTGTACGTGTGGCCAGGTCTACATAGGCACCACGAAGCGTAGTGTCCGGACGCGCCTCTCTGAACATCGGAGATACTGCTGCCTGGGCCAGCCGGAAAAGTCCGCAGTTACTGAACACGCTCTTTCCCACGACGATCACCGGGTGATGTTCGATGAAGCCCGTGTGTTGTCTTCTGTCCGGGGTTACTTCACTCGCCTGCATCTGGAGTCCATCCATATTCATAAGAATGCGTCCGTCGCTATGAACCGCCGAGGTGAAAGCATCTCCTTAAATAGTGTCTGGCATGGTTTATTTTCCATGGCCAATCAGAATCGAAAATGACGAGCTGGCTTCTCATTGGTCCGCGTGATACACCTTGAGCGGCCAAAAAGTTATAAATAGAGGCATCGTAGCCGTAACTCACTGTTGCTTGTTCCCAGTTCATTGGGAGACGTGTTCGGCGTGTCATCTATTCGAACACAATTTTTCACTACTGAAGATGGCCACCGGTGGTGCAGCCGAAACGCTTAGCAGTACATCAAGCACTCGACCACGGCCTTTCAGCCCGGAAGTTTTAGAAGATAATCATATCGTTAATTTTGTTTGTTTATTATTAATTTTAATATACTATTATTTAATGTTTACTTGTAATTTGTTTGGGTATTGTTTGTTGTTATATATAGGCCCCTATATATATATATATATATATACATATATATACATATATATATAGGTTTATTAATATGTCCATTTTTTGCCTTCTGTTGTTGGTTTTATAAGCAGAATAAAACTGAATTGTCTTAGAAAACAGTCTTGTAGAAATTTCAGGTAAATAATTCCAAAACACATAATTAAGTTTATTCAAAACAATTTTTTTTAACAGTAAGTAAAAATCTTTATACATTAATTGGAAAATTAGATAATTATGATGCAGGTTTTAGGCAACATTTTTTCTAATTTAAAAATTAATTTTCAGTCTGATAAAGCAAAAGATATCAGCAGGGTTTTCCTCAGTGCTTGTAGTCAAGGTACTAAGGCAAGAGCCACACAGAATTAAGTAATCTATTAGTGTTACCTTTGGGATGTCATTATTGCTTCCCATACACTTTCAACATGAAAATATTTTTAGGTTATGTAGCAGCATAACTTTTTTTTCTTGAAACTGCCTTCAAATGCATCTCAACACTGTTTTAGCCACGCCAAGAACCTTTGCAAAGATTGATTCAACACGTACGTGTACGATGGTGTGTCTACTGCCAATCGGCATGTCTTATAGAAATGAAAAAAAGATAACGACATGAGTCTTCATTGCCACTAATTGTAGAGCACTGCTGATGTGAGACCTGCTTTTGTTTAAAGTTTAAAGAGTTCAGAATAACAGTTTCTGTAATAGCTGAAAGTATATCTGGACAAACATGGTATTAATTTGCAGTTCTGTCATAACGTTTTATTCAAAATGACTTATTCAGTGCACGCACTTAAGACAATTATATTTTCAAGATCAATACTAGATTTAAAAAAAAGCATTAGGTAGATTCCTGAATTCTGTTTGGTTCAAACAGAAAATGAAACTGTTCATGTTCACAAAAAAATTTACTGGTTCTGTAGTTGATATTTAAAAATCCCTACTGTCATTATATTCACTATTGATAAATAATTAAGAAGCCCCATTCCCTCCAACATCTTAACTAACAATCTGCAACTGGACTTCAGAATACATTTCTTTACCAGACACAAGTTTTATATCCATAACCATTTTGTTAGGGCATGTACATTAGAATAAATTACTAATTTTTTTTATTATTTCTTTTTGTTTAATTACTTAAGAAGCTGGTGTATACGGGCAATATGAATTAGATTTGTACTGTTTTTACAGGGTTTTTAGGTCAGAGATTTTTGTAATTTAACCCCTAGAGTAAATTAAAGATACTTCATATAACATTTTTCTGTTAAGTTATTATATCACACTCAAACAAGGTTATTTTATCATCACCTATTATTTGGAACTAGTAAAAGTCACAGAACGTCCGAAATTATTGTGTTGTGCAGGCCATAGCCTGATAAACCTTTCAACCTTATAGTACTGCAAGGTTATGTAATTTTCTTCTTGCAAAGACATTCAGGAGCAGGTCATGGCTGTATTCTATTGGCCTGTGTTGGAAGTACACAGTTTGTGACAGCCTCTGAAGTTTATCAATGTGAGCTTAGATTCATTCTCACATGGGCAATAGAATGCAACTAACAAAAGTAAAATAGTAAATTAATAACAAGCAGTACACAGTAAAGTTCTGGCAGCGCAGTACTGGAGAGCCCTAGAACCTGCAACAAATACAAGTGGGTCATGCGTATTACAACAAAAAGGTAGTGTCGTGCATCATTACACGTCTTTATAAAAGATTTCAAAGAGATATTCCCTTGCAAACAGTAAATAAAATAGCAATCAGCTAAACTACCATTTTTTTTTAAAGTTCATTATTGAGGTATAGATTCTCGACAAATCCTTTTGATAGGGATAAAAACTGTTGTAAATTAAACAACAAATATTATTTTATACAGCTTCCTCACAGTATCACTTTCCATTGTTTTTATTTTCTCTAAGTGTACAACTTGTTCACTTAATATAATTCACATTATTTGGAGAACATCCATGACCTGCACCGTCAATATTGAGTCCATTCATGAACTTAATGATCAAATAATATACCCTAAACCAAATATTGTCTTATTTTCAAGGCTTGTTGAACAAGATCTTGGTTGATTATGTGGTTTATACTTTTTCTTCTATATTTTTCCCCCAACTTTCCACTTTGGCAAATTAATCATTTTCCACTGTCTTTCAGTTTTCCTCTAGCTGATTTTCCTGCTCTTACATTTTCCTGATGTTCTCCATTAATAACTTAACAACGTTTGTGCAATTTCTGTTATAACTTAACATTGTTAAATTTCTGTTCAACACAATCTAGAATTTGGGCACCTGAAACAAGAAACAACTATCCATTGTATCGTTTCATACCATCTTTGATTATTACAATGAAAATCAAGCACACTTAATGGTGACAAAACAAACATACTTACCAGATATTCCTCACCGACACTGTATACAGAAATAATAAATATCAGATATTCATTGTTTGTTTTCTCAGTCATATGACAGTAAATTATTACATGTGATGTCCTGCAAATACTGCAAAAAATTCCTCTGTGATGTAACAGATGTTTAGCATTTAGATGCGATTGGATAGTGTGTCTAGTATTAAAAAGATTTTATCCTTGTTTGAAATAGCTCATCAGTGATACTGATTTCAAGAGTCCAGGTTTAGCTGACAAGTAACAACAGTTACGTATTGTATATTCTGTGTAGCTACCTTTTGGGAAAAAAAGAAAAGGAATTAAAAAGTCTGTGTATTGGAAAGTTACCAGTGTTTGAAGCAGTAGCTTGTCTAACTAAAAAATGATCAAGCCTCAATAAGTCGCCTTAGTACTTTTTGCTGAATTGGTGCCATCTGTGATCGTAACATTCTATATTGTTGCATTCAGTATGAACAACTCTCATTTGCTATACTGAAATTGGTATTTGTTACCATGAAATTCTCTAACTTAACTGCAGTGTTCTATTCAACTCTTTTAGTGTATTAATATGAGTTTATTAGTAATATTTTAACAATACATAACAATAAAAATTCAATATTTTACACAGAAAGCACAATAAAGGAGACCAATTTCTTGTGGGAGGCAGAGCACTAAAGGAGGATTGTGGAAGACAGAAATGGAAATAAGAGGTTTAATAAATAAACTACATAATAGCAATCATAGTAAACACAACACTATATAACATATTTCTTTAAAAGATGATGGATTGTACACATCTGAATTTGAATCAAACAGATGGACTTTTGCTGTCGCAGAAAATTTATAAAAGTGATGTTTCGGAAACCCAAACAATCAGCAGCCATCTTCAGGCTAATTATAAACTAATAAACACAAATAAATAAATAATACTCTGTCAACAAGTGATAGAGTCAACAAAATAATAATAACAAAAGTTCACATAATATATAATCAAAAGATAAAATCACAGACATGAATACTTACTACGAGAAACCCTCAACACTCACGAAACATAACCACAATACATACAAACATTTGCACACAACAAGGTCAACATAATACTGTGACCAGGACACAATAGCCCCAACCCTTTTAGTAAACGTGAACATAGACAACAAACACCAACATTACACACAAACCCAGCAACTAAAGTGCTTTACAAACGAAATGAAACCAAATGTTCGTAATTTTGCTGCTAGGCACTTATTAGTAGTTGGATTCTTAGATTAAGCTTCAAATGCATTCAAATTTAAAATCTCCGCCACTTTTGATTATAGAATTGACAATTCATTACTACAACAGCTCCACGGATTTGCTTATTTCATATGTATAAAATATTGTTTAAGTACAAGAATGAACTTACAAATTTATAGATCAGGTTGGATCTAAGCTTACACATTCGAAATCTCCATACACATATATGCGTTACTGAAAGTTCATAAAACAGACATACTAATTAGGCCTTCTGTGAGCTCTGGGCCCTAAGATTTATCCAAATGCTTGTTACCTATTATGAGTAACCTTTGTGGGAATTCAGAAACTTTTGTTAAAAATTCTGATCACTTTGTTATAATTGCGAAGTCTTTGAAATTAAACGATTCAGATTTGATGGTGAGCTTTGGCGTGTTAACCTTTTTCCAAGTATTCCAAGTTTCTTTAAATATTGTAAGAAACTCTTGGAATAAGTCACAGCTTAGCTAGTAGAACTACTCTTTTGGTTAGTGGGATTTTATAACTTTTGACTGTTTGCGTTAGGTCTGTGTATTTTTGGTATAAAGATTGTTTCTACACCCAGAAAGAGGCCACACCAATGGGTTCATCTCTGTCCACTTGACTGGATAATACATACATGGAATGATTTGAAAACAAAATATTTAATATGTACGTCAACAAACTTAAGTTATGGCTGAGGTATGTTGATGATACTTTTGTTGTTTGGTTAAATAGTAGACAACTTTTGTATGTTTTTTTTTTTGTAGTAGCTAAATAATGAAGAAAAATCCACTAAATTCACTGTGGAATTTGAAAAATACTATTCCTTGTTGTATTGGTTAGTCATGAAGATGGACATGTTGACATGTCACAGTGGATAGTAGTCATAGCCTTTCTAGCCACCTTGCAGTGCCCCTTTCTTTACATACTCGAGTCACTAGCCTCTGTTCCTCTAAAAGCAATTTAGATGCTGAAATTAATAACATTTCAAATGACGTCCAGGCTAATGCCTACTCAACAAATTCATTAAAAGTTCCATTAATGACACCAGAAACTCTAAGCAGGAGGCAGATGTGAGAGACAGTATAGTAATTCCTTATGTACGTGGTGTGTCCAAAAAATTAGGAAGATAGCGACCGAGTTTGGGTTGTGTACTGCTTTTTACTCCTGCCATACGTTACAAAAATTATTAACTGTTACAAAACCTCCAGACCCTGTCTTTGATATGAAAAATATTATTTGCAGTATCAGTTGTGAGTGTGGCAGTGAATACATGCGCGAATCTTGTCGAACTTTGCAGGTCCGTGTGGATGAGGATAAAGTGAATGTTCAGAGAGGTAACACTTCTCGGGCATGATCGGTCGAGTACGTGTGGGAGGTGACAAATTTTTATGGCAGGAAGCAAAAATTATTGGTAAAGAAAAGAATAATTGTTACAAATAATAATTGCATTACTCAGGCTAGCAGTAAAATTCTGAGCATTTGGCTTCATTCCTTTCATAAACCACTTTAGTTGTTGGTTGGCATCAGCAGTTTGTGGTGTCTGCTGCCTACGTTCACTTTTACTAAAAGGGTAAAAGGGTTGGGCCCATTGCTTCATCCCTGTTGCAGTGTTTTGTTGGCCTTGTTGGTGTGCAAGTGTTCATATACATTGTACTTATGTTTTGCGAGTGTTAAGGTTTTCCCTTTCACTTTTATTATTTTGTTGACTATCACTCGTTGATACAGATTATTGTGTTACATGTATTAGTTTATAACTAGCCTGAAGACAGGTGCTGACTGTTTGGGTGGCCGAAACATTGCATTTATAGTTTTCCTGTGATGGCAAAAGTTCGTCACGTAGATTCGAATTCAAATGACTACATAACACAGTCATATTCTTTGTACAGAAAAAAAACTATTCATATTTACCAGGATTCACATTTATTTTCTTATAATTTTTCTGAGTATTAGCTTAACTAAAATAGCACAGTTGCTATAAGATGAATAGAATAAAACTGTATTTACTATAATACTTGCAGTAAATATACCCTATGATTTTCACACATAGGATGCGAGTCAGGCTGATAAAGAGTGAAGAAATCTAATTTTAATGGTATATTGGACACACAAAGGTATAGTTTCCATAATCAACTGGTTTTGTATACACGTAACTTACTTACTGGAAATATTTAATATTCACACAACAGTTTTGAACTTTAATACTGGATGGAAAACGTGTGAAATAGCACAGGAGGAATACAGGGGTGAGGACAACAGGAGGAATCGGTGTCTACATACAGATTAGGTGATCATCTTTACACGTTAGCAACACTTGGCTGTGCTGACCACTTTGTAATTTCTCTTATATTTTGTTTAATATAACCTCTGAATTTACAATTCAAGTGGTGGGAGTACGGTGCTTCACATTGCGCTGTACAACCACGTGGTGCACTGGTGACAGCCAGATAGTATTGTATGACGAAGTTTTAACCACTTGACGGAGTTGAAATACTCGATCTCTTTTTAACATCTTTAATTCATGGTTTGATTAATTTCGTAATCTGACAAAGTGAGAAGTAAGGTGGGCAGTGCAAGATTTTAATCATTTCATCTTGATTACAGCATTTAGGACTCATTTGATATTAACTTATTTTAAATTACACCACTGATAAACTGATTTTCAAAATAAATAAACTGATTTTCAAAGTAATTTTTCATTTGCATTCCAGTTTATGTTAGATTATAGAATTTCCTGACGACACATGCTACTTTCACTTTGTAATTTTTAGGACAAAGGTGTTAACTCCAAATCACAATTATAATTAACGATTGACACCGACTCCCTTGTTAGAAGACACGTTACAACAAAAATATTCTACACAAATGTAAACACTTAACAAACGTTCACTGAACATAATTTTCACAGTTTAATTATTCGTCTAACAGCACAGTAATTACAATCACTTGTTTGTTATTAACAACTAACAACAAACAACAAACAAAGACATTATTATAAATAAAACACTCAAGTGTGCATATAATAGACACAAAACAGGATGCCTAGTACTCATTGGAAACAAAGACGTATACAGTATGTGTCTTTGCTGACAAGCAGCAGCAAAATTCATCATGTGCTGGGGAGAGCCATCTTAAACATCATCGCTTCATGTCAAACGCTCTCTCCTTCGGAAGTTATATTAAACAGCTCTTACTTTCATGCATGTTTATTAAGATCAAACACTTACAGTATAACTCCCATATAACATGGATTGGGGGAGGAATTAGCATTCGGTACACACAGAATTTAGAGTGCCATTTAAGCGTATACACACTTATATCACCAAGAGAGGGTGATTTTTATAGAAAAAGTAATAAATGATTGTGGATTTTGTTTCAATCTACTGCACGTACTAAACCACACTACTGTACTGTACTTTTATATCGTCTGTCATCTATTTGGACTATGTAACAAAATACTTTTCTTCCACACGTCCATCAGTGAATTATTCTCCCCCGTAAGCTAAACTGGGGACATCTTTGTGGATCACTGTTTCTTTAACATAATAAATTTTGCTGTTTGTTAACATTTATGGCTAATTCAGCAACAAGCGCTAGACAATAAGTAGCAATGAAAGAGGTATAGAAATCAAAAGAGGTTTAAAAAATCGTCTTAACACACCAGTACACAAAAAAACAAGTACTAAAGAAATTCTTTAAATCTGGCTTCAGCACGCTTAAAAAATCGCAATAAAACTACATGACACAATAGCTGTGAATGACACTGGTTAACTAAACAAGTATAAAATACAAGCAGAAATTTATTTTTCCATAAACTACTTTTCCCAACAGTCAAACAATTACCCAAAACAAAATCTACTTCAAATAGCGCATTTTGTTTACATTAGGCCTGTTAGACCTAGTTAGTTTGGTACATCACTTTCCCAACTTATGAATTATATTCCAGCATACAGCATATAAATATAAGCTTTAGAAGTGTGTACAAAATTATCGCCACTGCATTGGTAATGTAACAGTACATTTTTAGAAGAAATAAATATTGAGTTCTATCTGAAGCATAACTGCTGTATGTTTTAATTTCTGTTGCACTAGGGATAAACTGAGAAACCATGATATATCTGAAACCATGGTATAGTGAACATGTATTATACAATGAAACATCATCAGATAGGTAGCTACCAACCCACAGGTAGCAGACAGGACGGGAGGTTGTTTTACTAGAAAGTCCAAAGAGATTAAGGAACAGATGAGATTGGAATGTGTAAGAGAAACTCATAAAAACATAGACAAAATTAAATTTATTAGTTCCAAAACCATTAAACAGCTGTATAGAAAGTGAACACTTCAAAAACTGTTGACGACCAAAACAGAAAAGAAGTAACCATTTTCACAGAAAATATATGTACAATGTTCCATAATTTTCTAAAAAAATCTACTACTTGGATTAAATTCGTCTTAAGGAAGGAATAACCAGTCCAAGTACTTAACAAACTAACTTATATACATTATACTCATCAAAACTATAGACTACATATATTTACATATCCATGACATATTAAGTAACGCTAAATGTCATTCTATATGTTCAATGTCATTGCGAAAATAAATTCAGCAAATATGTAGTAGAAGTTTCCGCAATATCTTCTACACTGTACCAAACTATTTACCACACTATTTCAAAATTTTAATAATCACAATTACAATTGGATATAATAAAAATTGAAATGCAATTTACTTAAGTTATTGGGTTTGTAAAAAAAATAAGAAAACATACCTTCCGCCCATCATTATCTTGTAACCCACATAACAGTCAATGACTTAAATAATTATATATTCAATATATATATGTACAATAAAATTCACTTTAGCTTTTTACAATATACTGTTGGATTACAAACAATATAATTTATAATTATATCCCTTATATAATGCCTTCATATATTTTTTTCAGGATGGCATAAAATTATTTGATCTCTCTTTAATTTTTGAGGTAGTAAAACTAATAACAAAACTAACTTTATCAGTTCAATGACTAAAAATAAAATTATAACAGCCAACATAAAAAAAACACTGTAAACATGCAGTACATATGTGTGCATGAATACGCAATGTCCATGTACACACATGTATATACATGCATACACAGACACAAAATGCATACACACACGCACATGCACACACTCACATACATACTAGATCACATATATTATTTACTTAATAATTTGTTTTATGAATAACAAAAGTGCGTCAATATATAACATTTAACATCAAAAAACCAAAACAGCATATTATATATATATGAATATGTGTGTGTATGTGTGTGTGTGTGTTGTGTGTATGTATAATGTATATACACACACACACACATGCACACACGCACTCAATTCCCTTTAAAAATATGTTAAAATACATTAAAATAGAGCCAAAATATGGGAAATACAAAAATAACCTATCAGCTAATTGCATATTTACCAGTACATACAGCAATTAAATAGATAATTGTGAATGCATGCATTCTCTTGTCAAAAACAATTAAAATATCAGAAAAATATTGAACATTGAATAAAATTAACAATATTTTATATTGTTTCACCTAACACATAAAAATTATCACGTTATTACATATTCCTCACATTAAAAGTATCACCTAGTTTCTTGTTATGAATTACAATTGCCACGCTTCCATAAGGGTGAGGATCAACATATACCATCCATGGTCACATGACCATGCTCAACAAGTGTACAGCATAAACATGACAATATCAAAATATGCCGACTTAAAAATGGGATAGATTCTCAGAAAAGTAATATGTGTCTGAGAATAGAGTTCATATTGTGTATTTATGCTCATACAGATTTTCTTTGTTTCATGCATGGAGACATTTCAGTAGGCCTAGTTCAGTTTGAGCAAAGTTTAAATTCAAATTGTCAATTATGTCAATTCATCAGTCAAAATAAATATTCACAAAACTTTGAACTATACTTATTATTAAGGTGCCGTTCGGTAACTTACTCAAGCCTAGCAGCACATCACAATAACAGTGAAAGTCCACTTACAAAATTTATAAAATGTTAAAAAATAGTTTCATTAAATATATATTAGTATATATTGTCTGTAAACATTACTAGTACATAATTGAGGTTTAATGCAAATTGTAAAATAAATCTGCATTTTTAAAATTTTTTGAAGAGAACTATATCATATTATATAACGGATGCAAATTGCTAGGTATGAGTCAACTAATTTTTTACTGGTAGGAATGCCATCCAACTATGCCATCCTCCGAGGAACGCTGCAAAGTCCAGCAGGCAAATCGACCACTAATCTTCATCAGACAATGGCTCATACTGTGCTGAGAGGAGAGGAGCAGGTTCCGGAACAGCCTCTGGAACAGTTGTTGGCTTTGAAGGGGGATTACTCTGTACCGAGACTGGCACTGCAGTGGCACCAGCATTCAAACTCAATGCAGAAAATGGATAAGTATATGTTGCTGATGTTGAAATGAATGGAGCTGGTGCTGGAGGAGGTGGTGCTTGCGAACTCTGATCATCACCTTCGTCAATTACCATATCACTTCCACCTGGGCTCTCACCGCCGGCAGTTTTTGATCCACCTTCTTCTTCTGATGTTCTCATAACTTCAGCGATACGGTTCTTCACATAGTCCAAAGGTGACAGAGGGACAGGGGGTTCAGGGTAATACCGAGGCCTAGAAGGTGAAGGCGGTCCAGCCATTCTCACGATGTTGCGTTCCTCACTCTTTTCTCTTGTTTGTGCCTGAGATTGATCTAATTCTTTATGCTGTAATGCACGGCGCAATTTCCATGCCTGTGGCTCAAAACTCTGATACTGTGGATGTCGTGATGGTGGAGGTGGATAATCCTTAGTGATGATTGATTCAATGTGATCCCCTAAGGTAAGGGCACTGCTTACACCAACTCCTGGTTTTCCTTCTGGGCTGCTTGCCATGCCAGGACCAACTCCTTTCATTGGTGATAATTTTCCATTAGCTTCTGGTCCTTCTCTGTGGAAGCCCTATAAAAATATGAAAATATTAGTAAAGAAATGAAGAAGTCAATAACATACACAATTGCCAGCAAGCCATTAAAAGATAGGGAGCTTAAAATTTCTGTATACAATCATATGTAGTAACATGAAACTGCTGGAAAAATTCAGTCATTTTTTACAGTTACTATAAATGTGTTACTGAATTTTTGCTGTCAGAATTTCAGATTTTGAATTATCACACCTATACTTAAAAAATATACGTGTGATTCACTCACATAATTTGTTACAATAATTTGAAGTTCAAAGTAAACAAAAATAACTACAAATTGTCTTTAATCCTTTGATTGCTGTGCTGTTCCATGTATAGTGGAAACCAATGTGTCAACATTTGTGAAGTACTAGTTATTTTAATACAAAATTATCAATATTAATAATAAGCATTTTAATTGTATATTTATTGTGTGTGCACATACACGCGCATGCACACGCGTATATTTGCATATACACACACCCATGAACATGTTTACAATTTCACACACACACACACACACACACACACACACACACACACACACACACACACACACACACACACACACACACACACACACACACACACACACACACACACACACACACACACACACAATGCTTATCTGGTGTATAATTTGAATTATTTTCAAAAATTATTTCTGAACTGTTCCTTAAAGAACCTGGCAATAATTTAGTTATTCTGCACAGCTGTCAATAATTTTATTTGCTTTGTTATTCTGTTGTCATTAGTTAATTTCACCATCAGTGAAAATCACTTAGCATCACTTTGTACACTATATTCAAATTTTACACTCAGAAAATAACAAAGAATTTATAAATATTATTTATTTATAAAAGAAAACAGCCCATACCTTTACGCTTTCACAAACAGAGCAACATAACCTACAAATCAAACGTGTTATATTATAGCTGTTGAACTTTTGACAGAGAACGGAAACATGTCATCACAGCCACAGATATAACATCGAACTGGCAATGAAAGAGTACTAAAATTTTTGAAGAACATGCCATTAGAGCCAGTATGAATAACATTATACAAAATGCAGTAAAATGGCAATACTGAAGTGGCTAAAGCAGAAAACAAAAATATACGTGATTACTGATCAAACGTTTAATATCTATTTGATTACTACAATCAAATTATAGTACTGTCAGCAGTATGCTCCAGTTTTGAGGTACATTAAAATTAGATGGAACATGCAGAAACCACATTTCCAACACTGTGTTTCATATAATTAAGCCAGGGGCCATTCCATCCCAACTCATCCAGGGGGCGACACCCAGTGTCACAGATTTTAATGAAAATTTGTTCACATTATGTGAATACACAAATAAGAAAAAATCCAAAATTTCGTCCAATTCTAACAAGTAGTTTCAGAATTATGGTCGTTTAAAGTTTTAAGAGATTTGAACTTCGGAGGACAATTTGAGCGGGAAACCAGCTTGTATGTAATATTTATTGAGCTAGAGGCTTCAAAATTTATTCATTTGCCCTAACTTTTATGGAGAATCAGATGATACTATAAGTGTTGGCATTATGATTTTTCATCATGGATAAAATTATTCTTAAATATAAAAATAAATATTCTTTCAAAGTTGTGACGCATATATTGAAAAATATCTGTGGCTAAAATCTCTCTCCAGATACCCTAATACAACCATATATTACTGAAAAGAGCATGAAATTCCCTTTCAAACGATGAAATAATATTGGTGGGTTTTTGAGTTTAAAGAGCTTTATTACAATGTAAATCTAATAATTTTTTTTTGCGTGTTGCAGAAATGGTATGTTCAACAAAGACAAAGTTTGTATTAAAAAAATTAGAGGGTGAAAAAGTTCTTCTTAAATATAGCACTATAGAGCTAAAATATATTGAAAATACAACTTACAAGGTCCATTTGCATTTACTTTGTACATATATACTAGTTGCGGCATACTTCAAATGAATAATTTTTTATGGTATGATGTCTCTTTGTAATGAGGAAGAAATTTTTGGATTGCCTTAAACAAGAGATCAGTTAAACATATACAAGTAAATATTCCCACTTATTTGAAAAGAGGACAACATTATTTTTGAAATGTTTAAACAAAACTTACTGGTGAGTTTTTATGTTTGTTTAATATTGAAATAATTTGCTACGATCTGTCTTAACAGTGAAGATGAATGAATATATTGTTATAAAATAATGTTTATAAAATTAAAACATTTTGAAATATTGCAATAAATAAACTATAATGCTGCAGTATTTTAAACATTTTTTTATTTTTCATGCAACTTTAGTAATATTTATTTTAACTGTATCAAATAAATCAAAGCATTAAAATATATTTTTTAGCTATAAGGAGGCATTTTAAGTTATGTAATTATTAAGCATTCTAAAGACATAATCTGAAGTTCATTACAGTTAAGAAAAACAAAACTCAGTTTGTAGGGACACACTGGTCATGTGCACACTGGTGTGTCTTATTCCTGTTATGACATGAAATGACAAGTCTGAACATGAATCCTCCTCCATCTCCAAAATCCCTTGCAGCCTTATTTCAGTATACAGCTTGCTCTGGTCTAGTTAAAATCATTTGCTTTATTCACAATAATATAGGTTTCTTAATGTTATAGGTTGCATAATGTTTTTTAAGTGTCTAATTTATTCATCAGTTTTATTTACTTTAAATCAGTAAAAATCATATCATTGTAATGACATCATGTGTGATATGTTGTAGTGTGTTGTGGAGTGATTTTAGTACATACCCTAACAGTTTATTGTTTTTTCTTAACCATGGAAGTTATGGCGTGTAGTAGTGAGTATAGACTGAGTTTTATATGTACTGTGGGTACTTTATTAAACTCTTCCTGTGAAAATACATCATTAACAAAGAACAGGGATATTTATGTGATTTCTGATGAATTGTCTAAAGAAGATGTAGAACTTTTGAGTTGGCGTACAAACAATCAGTACTGTGAAAAAGACACAATTTGTTCTCACCATTTGTGCTATTTTTTAAAATATTTTCAAAAAAACAAAAAGCCTGTTGTGATCCATTTCAAAGACATTCTGTTCCCTTGACAAAGAAAAATAATCTTAGGGTAATTACATTACAAAAAGCAAAGGATGTTAAGGAAAATAAAAACATCATCTTGGTCCCTGGAAAGCTGCTGTGCAGTAACTGTAGAAAATCAATTTAATTATTCATTTATATCATAGGCTACTTTTGAACTTAAGTGACTTGATTTGTTTTAAAAGATAAAGACTTTGAACACTTAACATCACCAAGATATATCATCTTATATAAAAAGAAGAGTTTATGGCACCTAAATATGAATATGTAGTAAGTAAAAATTAACCATATGTGCGACTTGTAAATATTATATTTTCACTATATTTTACATCCCAGTTGTTATATGTAAGTCCACTCAATACACTATCAACTTTGAGGTCAAAAAGTAGCACATGGCCCAGGCCGTTGAACATAACATCTTTTCTTTATGTAAAAATAATGTATTAGATTTACATTGTAATAAAACCCCTAAAACTCCAAAACCCACCAATATTATTTCATCATTTGAAAGGAAATTCCATCCCCTTTTTTCAGTAATATATGGTTGTATTAGGGTATCTGGAGAGAAATTTTAGCCATGTTTACTTGTATATGTAACTTGTGAATTTAACTGATCTCTTGTTTAAGGCAATCCAAAAATTTCTTCCTCATTACAAAGAGACATCATACCATAAAAAATTATTCATTTGAAGTATGCCGCAACTAGTATATATGTACAAAGTAAATGCAAATGGACCTTGTAAGTTGTATTTTCAATATATTTTAGCTCTATAGTGCTATATTTAAGAACTTTTTCACCCTCTTACTTTTTTTAATACAAACTTTGTCTTTGTTGAACATACCATTTCCGCAACCAGCAAAAAATATTATTAGATTTACATTGTAATAAAACTTTAAACTCAAAAACCCACCAATATTATTTCATCATTTGAAAGGGAATTTCATGCTCTTTTCAGTAATATATGGTTGTATTAGGGTATCTGGAGAGAGATTTTAGCCACACATATTTTTCGATATATGCGTCACAACTTTGAAAGAATATTTATTTTTATATTTAAGAATAATTTTATCCATGATGAAAAATCATAATGCCAATACTTATAGTATCATCTGATTCTCCATAAAATTTAGGGCAAATGAATAAATTTTGAAGCCTCTAGCAATAAATATTGATTTTACATAGAAAAGCCCAAATACATACAAGCTGGTTTCCCGCTCAAATTGTCCTCCCAAGTTCAAATCTCTTAAAACTTTAAAACGACCATAATTCTGAAACTATTTGTTAGAATTTGACAAAATTTTGGATTTTTTCTTATTTTTGTATTCACTTAATATATACAAATTTGCTTTAAAATCTGAGAACCTTGGGTGTCAAATTGAACTTAGGCTGGATGATTTGGCATGGAATGGCCCCCAGTATACTTGCTCTACAGTGTGATAATTTCTGTTCTTAATGAATATTTACCATATTTTAGTTTTGAATGTAAAGATTTAATTCTTACATATGCTTTTTAATTTGACACCTGATTTTGTATATCTCATTATCCGGTAAACTGATTATATGTAAACTGATTATCAGTGCACAACATGTATTATGTGATGTCATTTCAATTGCATAATGTAATTTTCAACCTATGACTTAAAAAATGGTTGACTGTTAACCCATTCAGATTAATCGATGGTCATGTTTCATTTTATTACAATTTTATCTATATAAATATAAAACACATTTGGAGAGACATTGCTTTTTGTCTACATGTAACTATTTCAACGTTTACTGAGCAAGATATCCACTTTCTATTCCTGCATATAAACTCTGTGTTCAAATATGTTCTATGAATGATTTCTGTTTATAAAAGTCATTTTTATAAAGTAAAAATCCTGTACATGATTCTAGATTAATTTCTTTCCATTTCTTAAGTCACATGCTTAAACAAAAACACATGTACAGGATGTCAATACAAGTCTGTACTACATTCCATAAGCACACAAAGTTAAAAAACACAATACTGACGATGACATTAACTATTACTTTGATAATATAAATTTATTCCACTTGATGAAACTCCTCACAGTACCAGAGTTATTTAATTTTCTACTGAACATCAATTTTTAGCAAACAAAACATTTCAACAGAGAATTGTTTATACACATGCAGTGATATGTAAACAGTACAGGGTAGTCCACAATTATCTTTCTTGGTGATCACTTGGGAGACCATAAACAAAAACCTGCATTGTCCTGCATATTGTACTCGTACTTGAGTGGAAGGATACCATGTTCCCTGCAAACCATACATGACCTGCAGTTTATTTGTGTTATGTACCGTCTGGCATCAGTGTTGTTTTTCTCTACTCTAATTTATATATTAGAAAACTATTTTTATGCCTTACTTCACATGATTTTTAAATTAACAACCTACAAACGAGGCACTGAATCGACACTATTGCAAATACTTATAGCCAGCAATATGTGCTTGTGGGACATGTGGTAGGAAAGTAGAGTGGAGTCAATAGATGTCAGTTAGTAGAATGGAGTCAATAGATGTAAGTTGCATGGACTCTTTACTGAAGGTTCATTTTTTTTCATTGTACCAACTTACAAGGCTTTCAAGTAATTATGTCACTTGAACAGAAAACATATGTTTAGAGGGTCCATATTTTTTATTTACTGTGAAATTTTAAGTATACATATCTGCAAACTACTGAATTTTTTTTACATATAAGTATAAGCCATTATAAGTTCCATCCTGGCACGTACTACTACTACTGTTATCGGTGTCATTAACATATGTATTGTGCACTATTATTGCTAGTCACTTACCAGTAATACTGTACAATAATCATGTTTATTCTGAATTTCTAATATAATGAAAACTTGTTCCAAAACATGTACAACTACTTTAAGAATATTCTAGCAACACATTAAAATCAACAACTTTACAACTTGAAATAGTATTTTACAATAATATAGATACAGAACGACTTACAGATTGTCTACATAATCTGAAAAATGAAAATAAAATATTGATTCTCAGAAAAAAGTGTGCAGACTATAACCTTGGTTGTTCACTTTTATTACACACTAACTTTTCATTATCACTAGTGAAATACGAGGGTTATTCGGAAAGTAAGGTCCGAATCGCTGTAGCTAATCGAATGACGCGCGAACATTGAAACGCGAATACGCACCGAATCCCGGCATGCATTGTGCGTCAAACGACGCCATTTGCATTGGTACTGTTGCAGTGTGCTGTTTACAGTGTCAGTTCAAAATGTTTAAAACAATTGATTAGCCCGCCGACTGTGAAATACGTTCAGTGATTCGGTTTTTGACAGCAAGGAACGTTTCACCAGCAGAAATTCATCGACAGATAAATGAAGTGTACGGCCCCAATGCGATGAGTGACAACAAAGTGCGTAAGTGGTTTGAGAGCTTTCAAGGACAGACGGGAAAATGTCCATGATGAACCGCGATCACGCCGACCATCAGTGATCACAGAAGATTTGGTCAATGCCGTGGACGAAAAAATTCGTGAAGACCGGCGATTCACAATTTCAACTTCAGCATTGGAATTTCCGAATGTGGGTAGAACAACTTTGCACAAAATTGTCTCTGAAAATTTGCAATTTCGCAAATTGTGCTCATGTTGGGTTCCCACGCTGCTTACCGAGGAACACCAAATGAAAAGAATGGCTTGCGCTCTTGATTTTTTGGACCGATATCATAAGGAAGGTGATCAACTTTTAGAGAACATTGTCACAGGAGACGGCACATTGTCAATGGAATGGCGTCACACGACATCACCAGTCAAAGTCAAGGCCAAGCAGACAATCTCAACATGCAAGGTTATGGCAACCGTGTTTTGGGATAGACATGGAGTCTTGTTAGTCGAGTTTATGCAGCAAGGGACAACAATAAATGCAGCCGCTTACTGCGCTACCCTGACTAAACTTCGACGTGCAATACAGAATAAGCGACGTGGCCTTTTGACGTCTGGAGTTTTGTTGCTGCATGACAATGCCAGACCCCATTCTGCCATTCAAACCCAAAATCTGATCAGATATTTTGCATGGGAACAGACTGACCACCCACCGTACAGTCCAGACTTGGCGCCGAGCGATTTTCACTTGTTCCGCTACCTAAAGGAGTTTCTCGGCAGCAAGCGCTTCGCCACAGATGACGAGGTGAAAGAAGCAGTTAAAGACTGGTTATCCTCACAGGCAGCAGACTTCTATGACTTCGGCATACAAAAGCTTGTAGAACGTTATGACAAATGTTTAAACAAAAATGGAAACTATGTAGAAAAATAGAGAAAGATGTAAGGAATTAAATACAAAGTTATTTGAAAAAATCTGTGATGGTTTATTTTTTATAAGAAATCGGACCTTACTTTCCGAATAACCCTCGTACTATCTAAGGTTGTGATCTGTTACTAATAACAGTACACATTACACAAGATTAATGCAGTTGGCCCTATTAAGTACTCACTGTATATAATAAACTTCTGACACTCTCGGCCAATAAGATACAACTCTCTAGTTACTACAGTTTATTTGACACACTCGACCTATAGGAAACAACTCTCTAGTTACTAGTTTATTTGACACACTCGCCCAATAGGAAACAACTCTCTAGTTACTACAGTTTAGTAACACAATGGAAATGGTTAATATTACTGAATTTTTAGTTTTTGTTACTTTCTATAACGCACTTCACACCTAACAATAAAAATCATTTTGTCTAAAAAATAAAAGCACAACGTTCCAAAATTGTTTTTTAATTAATGCTTTATTATAGCCAAAACAAGTGTAGATTTACAACAAAACACAGAACGCCTCAGCTTTTCAGGTGTTTGATATGTCTGGTATTCAAGAATCCACTGTCAGTGTCATATCGGTATTAACAACTACAGCAGTTACAAAGTATTACTACTAACAGTACTACTTGTGTATTTTATGGTGGCCGGCAACTTGGTGAAAGTAATATGCACAGAAACCTGTTTTTTGTCAGTGTTATGGCACAAAACACAGAGGAGCACGCACTGTCACACTATGATGTGTTCGCGTTGCGTTTATAGCCGGTGTACACCGTCGCGATGTTACTTGCGCACTGACTGTCCGAGTAAACTGTTATCTGTGCAACGCATCTTGTATCCCAATGGCCGTGTCGTACAAGGGATTTGACTGGAAGTTGAGTTGATCGTTTAATATGAATCCGCCGTCTTGTGAGTTGTTCGTCATTTTAGACTGTTTGAAGACCTTGTAAATTTCGATTTCTTCTAATGTGTCCATATATCTGCCTTTTTTGCAAATGTGTACCGGTTTAAAGTTGGTGTCAAAATCGGTGTAGTTATGATTGTTATTCACGAGGTGACGTGCAAAGTTGGATTTGATATTATGGATGTAGTTTTTTGGTAAATGTTCTTGGAAGCGTTTTTTGAACGCTCTGCCGGTTTGTCCGATATAAAAGCTGTTGCAATTGTCGCACTAGATTTTATAGACACCTGTCCTCTGTTTTGTTGGTTTGGCAGATTTATGGTGAAGAATTTTCTTAATGTTGTTATCAGTCCGGAAAGTTAAAGTTATATTCATTTTTCTAAAAATGTTGGTTAATGTATGGGGTAAAGTTTGCCCATAAATAGAAGTCACGTATGTGCTGTCTCGGTTACTACTCGGTTTTGTTATCTTGTTATGTAACTTTTTCCAGCGTTTTTTGATTAAAGTATCGATCATAGAGCATGTATATCCATTGACCTTTGCTATGTGTTTAATGATGTTCATTTCCTCATGAAAGTCACTGATTTCTAACGGTATGGTGAGTAATCTATGTATGAAACTGTTATAGGCGGCCATTTTTTGCGGAAGAGGGTGATGGGAATCCGCGTGTATTGTGGCGTCGGTGGTGGTAGGTTTTCTATATATTTGGTATTGAAAACTGTTGTCCAACCTTGTTATTGTTAGATCGAGAAAATTAAGTTTATTTTCTATTTCAACCTCGAGGGTAAATTGTATGTTCTTGTTTATGTTATTCAAATAGTTTTTTAAATTATTGATCTGTCTTATGGTACCGTTAAAAATGATGAAGGTGTCATCTACGTAATGTGTGTATGATACTATCTTGTTATGCCATTTGTTTGCGCTGTTGAATATATATATGTTTTCATAGTGGTTCAGGTATATGTCCGCCAATAATCCAGAGAGTGGGGATCCCATCGCTAAACCTTTCTTTTGTATATAGTAGTTTCCATCAAATATAAAACAGTTTTGATTTAAAACAACTTCCAATAGAGCGGTTATCTCATTAATTTCTTCAGGACTGCGTATGTTAGCTTCACTAAGATTAGACTTGAGAATAGTTATGGTATCATGGACGGGTATATTTGTATAAAGGTCCACTATATCGAAAGATGCGATTCTGTAATTAGGTTTAATTAAATTTGGATGTTTTTCAGTTTGTTGATAAATTCAGTGCAACTTTTGGTGCTATGGTTATTCTTTAAGCTTATACTGTTCTTTATTATTTGTACAAGTTTTTTACTGATTTTGTAACTCGGAGCAGTGGTGAAGTTCACAAGCGGCCTAATTGGTACATTGGGTTTATGAATCATAGGCAAACCAGTAAACTGGGGAGCCTCTGCATTAATAGGTTTCAATGAGTGACGTGTGGCGCTATTGAACAAGTGTGTACAACGATTAATTGTGTTATTCAGGGCTTTAACGAAATCGGCTGACGGGTCGGTATTTATCATTGCAATATTATTGTTTTCAATTAATTGATTAACCTTTTGCAAATATTGGTTTTTGTCCATTATGACGATAGTGTTTCCCTTGTCCGCCTTTGTAATGAGTGCATCATTGTTGGATAATTTTTCTTTGATTTGTTTTAAAGTTTTAATTTAGTTCATATATTTATAGTTTAGTTTGGGGCTTATTTTGTTCGGAAATTAATTGAGTTTGTTGTTAATCAAAACACAAGCCTCATTTTGTAAGTTTATGTTAGGTATTGATTTTATAGCCGTCTCAGCGCAAATTATTTCATGGACTATGTGGTTTTTATTGCTGTGGGGTATGTTGTAATTTAGACCCTTGTTAAGTATGTCCATTTCATTCTTATTAAAGTTTATAGATGTTAAATTAGATACACGCACATAGAATTCGTGTTTACAGGTGAAGTCATCTTCGTTTGGTTTTTGTTTACTTTTGAGAGTTCTAAGTTTCTTAGAATGGACAATTAGACAATATATTACATGATATCAACAAATACATTAACGATATAATACAACGTGTATATACAAAACACGATAAGAAACTTAGAACTCTCAAAAGTAAACAAAAACCAAACGAAGATAACGTCACCTGTAAACACGAATTCTATGTGCGCGTATCTAATCTAACATCTATAAACTTTAATAAGAACGAAATGGATGTACTTAACAAGGGTCTAAATTACAACATACCCCACAGCAATAAAAACCACGTAGTCCATGAAATAATTTGCGCTGAGACGGCTATAAAGTCAATACCTAACATAAACTTACAAAATGAGGCTCGTGTTTTGATTAACAACAAACTCAATAAATTTCCGAACAAAATAAGCCCTAAACTAAACTATAAATATATGAACTAAATTAAAACTTTAAAACAAATCAAAGAAAAATTATCCAACAATGATGCACTCATTACAAAGGCGGACAAGGGAAACACTATCGTCATAATGGACAAAAACCAATATTCGCAAAAGGTTAATCAATTCATTGAAAACAATAATATTGCAATGATAAATACCGACCTGTCAGCTGATTTCGTTAAAGCCCTGAATAACACAATTAATCGTTGTACGCACTTGTTCAACAGCGCCACACGTCACTCATTGAAACCTATTAATGCAGAGGCTCCCCAGTTTACTGGTTTGCCTAAGATTCATAAACCCAATGTACCAATTAGGCCGCTTGTGAACTTCACCACTGCTCCGAGTTACAAAATCAGTAAAAAACTTGTACAAATAATAAAGAACAGTATAAGCTTAAAGAATAACTATAGCACCAAAAGTTGCACTGAATTTATCAACAAACTGGAAAACATCCAAATTTAATTAAACCTAATTACAGAATCGCATCTTTCGACATAGTGGACCTTTATACAAATATACCCGTCCATGATACAATAACTATTCTCAAGTCTAATCTTAGTGAAGCTAACATACGCAGTCCTGAAGAAATTAATGAGATAACCGCTCTATTGGAAGTTGTTTTAAATCAAAACTGTTTTATATTTGATGGAAACTACTATATACAAAAGAAAGGTTTAGCTATGGGATCCCCACTCTCTGGATTATTGGCGGACATATACCTGAACCACTATGAAAACATATATATGTTCAACAGCGCAAACAAATGGCATAACAAGATAGTATCATACACACGTTACGTAGATGACACCTTCATCATTTTTAATGGTACCATAAGACAGATCAATAATTTAATAAACTATTTAAATAACATAAACAAGAACATACAATTTACCCTCGAGGTTGAAATAGAAAATAAACTTAATTTTCTCGATCTAACAATAACAAGGTTGGACAATAGTTTTCAATACCAAATATATAGAAAACCTACCACCACCGACGCCACAATACACGCGGATTCCCATCACCCTCTTCCGCAAAAAATGGCCGCCTATAACAGTTTCATACATAGATTACTCACCATACCGTTAGAAATCAGTGACTTTCATGAGGAAATGAACATCATTAAACACATAGCAAAGGTCAATGGATATACATGCTCTATGATCAATACTTTAATCAAAAAACACCGGAAAAAGTTACATAACAAGATAACAAAACCGAGTAGTAACTGAGACAGCACATACGTGACTTCTATTTACGACCGAACTTTACCCCATACATTAACCAACATTTTTAGAAAAATGAACATAACTTTAACTTTCCGGACTGATAACAACATTAAGAAAATTCTTCACCATAAATCTGCCAAACCAATAATACAGAGGACAGGTGTCTATAAAATCCAGTGCGACGATTGCAACAGCTTTTATATCGGACAAACCGGCAGAGCGTTCAAAAAACGCATCCAAGAACATTTACCAAAAAACGACATCCATAATATCAAATTCAACTTTGCACGTCACCTCGTTGTGCCGAGTTTTGGAATACTCGGCCCTTTTCCCAGTTAATTATGTGACGGTCATTGCGGGGGTTTGTGAATTAATTATTTGAGCGGAGTATACGCTGTTATCTGCATGCATGGATTCGTTGCCGATCCGCGCACTATCTGGCGGGAGCGATACGTAATATTTTTCTTGTGACTGCGGTGTTCAGTATTCGCCAGGCAGCCGAACACGAAATAGCAACCAATTTCTCCCGGCGGCCACCAGTTTGATTTTGTTGTCTGCTAATATCTATCATGACTAGATAATTGACTACGTGACTCTTCGGGTTCCCGAACTAAGACAATTCTCGATCCACTTCAGCGGGTGGCCGAACTTCCGCCACCAATGGTATTAAACGAGTGATTCTCCGTCTGTGCCGTCGGGAGGAAGAAATGGACAATACATCAGGTTTTGTGCCGGATTTTACAGGTGACATTTAACCCATTTATCTATATTTTGGCCTCTACAATGTAGAACACCGTATTCTCTTCCTGGAACATCTCCAGTTAAAGTTGTTGGGACACAAGTCCAGCGAGACAATTAGTGCTTTTAAATTTTGTCAGTGTATTTTAATAAGGCTTATGCCCCCTGAGCAAGTGTGAGCCCGGACGGGGTCATGCGCTACCGAATTTTGCTGAGAAATTTTCTTTAAGGGTAAAAGTGTGTGTGACTTAAGTTTACTGATTTATAGGGGGTGAATTATGCTTACATTGATTAAGGGTATTCATAGCTATATGGGTTTCGTTTTTTTTTGTAGATTTAAAGGTTTGGGGAGGTGCTGTAACCTGTGGACGTCACCCGTAGGTGCCGTTAGTAACAGGTCTATAGCATGTTTTAGGTTGCTGGATCTGGTGGTGCGCATGGCCTCGCCTGTGGCCAAGCCAATTCTGTAGAAACAACTCAAATGTGTTTTATTAGGGGCTGATGTTATAAAGTTTTTTTTTAATTAAAATTGTCTTTATATATATATTTTATAAAAATTATCTTAACTCAGTAATTCAATATAAGGGAAATTTCATTCAGTTCTTTTACTGCCATAGCCAGTGTACTACTAGTTCAATTGTTAATATGAGCACACTATTGGTTCAATCATAAACCGTATTATATATATTTTATAAAAATTATCTTAACTCAGTAATGATTCAATATAAGTGAAATTTCATTCAGTTCTTTTACTGCCATAGCCAGTGTACTACTAGTTCAATTGTTAATATGAGCACACTATTGGTTCAATCATAAACCGTATTATATATATTTTATAAAAATTATCTTAGCTCAGTAATAATTCAATATGAGTAAAATTTCATTCAGTTCTTTTACTGCCATAGCCAGTGTACTACTAGTGCAGTTGTTAATATGAGTACACTATTGATTCTTACTTCTAATCATAAATTCTGTTATACATTCGTACGGCCGTGCAGCCATGTTGACCTGGCCATGGTGCAGCCCTATCTGGGGGAACCTTTCTAAAATTTTGAATTCTTGTGATAATTTCATTGGTTGCAAGCAGTCATAACTGGACTGGTTAATGGTTTGGTTTATGAAGGTTTTTTATGGAGGCTGGGCACTTTACCCTTTTACAGTATTTTGGGATGGGGATCTAGGTCACTGATACTGAAGATGGTATTCTTCGGTGGCATGGTTAAATGTCTATGAGCTGCCTGCCAGGTGAACATGTGTGTAGTATATATATGTGTGTATATCGATATGTGTGCGCTATGTGTATTTATGTAACTATTTATTTATGTGTATTGATGTATTTATATTGATCGATGTTATATATTATTTATATTTGGGGAGATACTATTATGCTGATGTTTTACATGCATTATATTTTGATGAGATGTTACGTGCATATTTTCAGAGGAGTGTAATGACAGGGAATGATACTTGCATGTTATTTGAAATAGTGAATAAAATTGTTATTGTTGCTAAACAACGAGTTTAATTGCAAGTCCCGTCATACTGGACCCAGCGCAGTTTTGGCTTCCCTAGGCTCTGGCCTAGTTTTAAATAACTAGTGGCCCCTCTTTCAAAAAAAAAATAAAATAAAATAATATAAAAAAAAAAATAAAAAAAAAAGGTTTTTTTTTAATAAAGTCTAAAAGTTGAAAGAGGGGTTACAAATGGTAGCAGAGCGTGATTGATTCTTTGGTCGACCCTTGGGTCCTGTGGTGTGACGGGGCTTGCAAACTCGGAAATAGTTTGGAAAGAACATCAAACATCAGCAATATTTAAAAATTAAAATAATTGGTAGATGCTATGGGATTTCCATTGTAAACCTGGTGCCGCCACGTGGCATGCGTTTTAGTTGGGGTTTTTATTATTGTTGAGATTGGACCTTACCGGAGGGCGCGGGGGTGTTGCCGGGGGAATGGCTGCCTGTTATATAAATAGTTATGAAGTAATAGCGCAGAGAGGTTAAGTGGATGCGGTATGGCCTGACCGGAAGTCGGTACTGTCATTGACCAGTAGTTATAATAAATGTCTTGTTGAATTGTTATATGTTGTGGTAGTTGTTCGGTGGTGTGAATTGTATGTTAGTGTTAGTGTCTGATGTCATTTCTTCTTTGAGTCTGGCGGCTGACGGAGAGTTGGTTCTGGAGTGGATCGGGTTTTCGCAGCGCTAGGGAACCCGGGGGTCCTCTTGATGGAAGGAATAGTACTCAAGGTCTTCAGTATTGTTGTTGTCAATTGTTATTGTGTGGATTGTGTGTGGATTGTGTGTGAATGAACTCGGGCGGCTCAAGAATGAATCCTGTGAACGTAGATCTCTATGTCAAAGATGAGCTCGAGTTTGAGGTCCGGTCCAGGGGTAAGAAACCACAAGGGGACGTGATCTCCCTGAGAAGGCAATTGAGGGACGCTCTCGCCGCAGGGGACGAGCCGTCGCAAGTAAAGATCAGTGACATGTCGGCGGAGATGGACTTGTGCCAAGAGAAGTATTACGAGCTGAAGGATCTGGCAGAAGGCCTGCAGTCTGCCGCACCCACTTCCAGAGCCAAGCAGAGAGTGCGCCAGCACCTAACCCATCTAGCTATGCGCATACAGAATTTGGAAGCCCAAGTGCTGGGCCCCGAGATGGAGACCATTCTTAAGGATCTCAGGGGACAAGTGGGGGCGGCCCTGCAGGAGCCTTCGAAGAATCAACAAGTTCCGACGAACCTGACCCCCCCTCTCTCCTCCCTTGTGGAGGAGAAGGAACCAGTACTCGCGGCGCCCCCGGTGGCTTTCTCAGGGATGGCAGGTGCATTTTATCATAAGCTCCCGAACCCCCTCGCCGAGGTCGTCCAACATCTACCGGTCGTGGACGGGTTGGACGCCGATAGACTTTTGCAATTCTTTAAAGTATTCTTCCAGTTAGCGGATTTTCCCGGAGTGTCAGACCGGACTCTGCTTGAGCTCATCTATCCCTACTGTCGGGGCGCCATGGCTGAACGGGTGACTCAGGCCCTCAGGGACTGTGGTAGTATTGACTCCTTTCACGGGGAGGTGCTCGACGCCTTTATCCCGGGCCGACTACGTGATAGGCTGAGGCACAAGTATCTTTATAGGGTGCAAGCCACGGGCGAAGGTCTGGGTCAGTTTATGGCCAGTATAAGAGCGGCGGCCAAGATTCTGAGGGTGGGGTTGTCCGAGCCCGAAATTATTCAAATTATTTTGGAGGGGATAAATCCCCAAGAACGCTCCCGCTTGGTGTTCGTGGAACATCCGCGTTGTTTTGCAGACCTGGATCGGTTGTGCGTTATGTCCCAGGCGGTCCAGTTAAGTGATGAATGTAGAGGTCTGGGCATGGCTCGCAATTCGGGGTTTAGAGGTGGCGAGCGATGGGCCGGACAATCCCAATCTCGAGTGGCTGGTTTTGGGAATGACCGTGGCCGGGTCGTTCAGATCTTTATAATTGTAGTAAGCCGGGGCATATCAGTCGGAATTGCCCCGAGGGTCGCGGCCGTGCTGCACCTTCCCCGAGGGGAGCCAAATCAAAAAACTAAACAACCCGGGGAGGATGAATCGGAGGTCATCTTCCCCGCTCTCTCGCGGGTCTTCTAAGGTACGTGCCTCCAGGCCAGTTGTAGGTCCCAAGTCTTTGGGCATCAAGGTCCTCCAAACCATCTCTAGGCCCACTTCCGTATGCCCCTTCTTGCTGTTGGAGTTGAAAAAGAGTCAACTCAGAGCATTAGTTGACTCCGGATCAGCAAGATCTATCATTTCATCCAAAGTGTGCGAGGACCTTGAACGACAGGGTTTAATTAAAAGGTCGGAACAGTCTTCCGTAGTGTGCTGGACGGCATCCCAGGAAATTCTGCCCATTTCCCGGGTAGTTTCTTTCAAGTTCAAAATCGAGGGATTTTCTTGGGTGTGGAGCTTTCTGGTTTCTCCTGCTCTGGGAGTTGAATGCATTATTGGTGCCGATTTCATCTGCAAAAGTGGTCTCGTTATTGACATCCAAGAGCACCAATGCTATTTTAAATTTAATCGGGGAGTTGTAATCCCTTTCCTTGGATATCAGGAGACCAGGCAAGGTATCCAAGAGGTTAAGTGCCCCGACACATCTAGAGACCACCTCTCCCAGTCCCAGCGGTCCGCTTTAGATCAGTTGTGTGAGCGTTTCCCCACTGTATTAACTCCGGCCCTTGGGCTCACACATCTCTTGGAGTATAAGATCCGCCTAACGGACTCCAAGGTGGTGCGCTCCCACCCTTATAAGTTTGCCCCTCCGAAGATGAGCATCTTGAGGGAGAAGGTTCAAGAATTATTAGATCAAGGGGTGATTGAACCTTCTCGGTCCAGTTATGCCAGTCCAGCGTTCCTAGTGCCCAAGCCTGGAGGTAAGCACAGGATGGTCATCGACTACCGCAAGCTGAACGCTAACATCGAGGTAGATTCGGTCCCACTTCCTGACCTTCATTCCGCGTTCGATTGGTTCATTGAGGCGAGGTATTTTACCATCATTGACCTCAACTCTGCATATCACCAGATTCCCTTGACGAAAGAAAGTAGGCCCTACACGGCATTCTGTGTTCCGTGGAACCTCTATCAGTATACTAGGGTTCCTATGGGTCTAGCGGTAGGGGCCCAAACACTCACCCGTTTGCTTGACACCGTTTTTCACGATGTCAAGTTCAAGTACGTTTTTAATTATCTTGATGACTTGCTGGTGTACAGCAAGGGGTACGAGGAACATTTGGATCATCTTGAAGAGGTGATGTGCAGGTTGAGGGGTGCCGGCCTCACTGTCAATCCAGAAAAGGTGAAGTTCGCCCAGACTCAAATTTCTTTTCTGGGCCACCTGATTTCCCATAGAGGTGTCACTGTGGATCCTGAGCGAACACAGGGAATCAGGGACTTTCCCCCACCAAAGGATGCCAAAGGCATCGCGAGATTTGTGGGGATGGTCAATTTCTATCGACGTTTCATCCCGAACGTGGCGGAGATTGCGGCACCTCTGAATGAACTCCGGAAAAAGGGCGCCAAATTTGTATGGGGGGAAAAGCAACAGAAGGCTTTCGAGACTCTGAAGGAAGCCATTATTTCCCCTCCAGTGCTGAGAATGCCAGACTTCTCGAGACAGTTCATCTTACAGACGGACGCGAGTTCGGTGGTGCTCGGGGCGGTTCTGTCCCAAGTTGTTGATGGTGCTAGGCAGCCTGTGGCCTTCATTTCTAGAACTTTGACCCAACAAGAACGGAAGTCTTCAGTGTATGAGCTAGAGTGTTTGGCTGTTGTATACGCTCTAGATAAGTTCAGGCGTTTTCTGGAACACGCTGAGTTCCTGCTCGAGACCGACAACCAGGCTCTCTCTTGGCTTCTCGCTCATCCCCGGCAGCTGGGTAAGATTGGACGATGGGTGGTTAAAATCTCATCCTTTAAATTTAAGGTGCAACACATTCGGGGAACTCAAAATGTGGTTGCAGATCCTTTGTCCCGTATGTTTTCCCAGCCCAGCGAAGCCCAGCCGGAGCAACCCTGTTCTGTTCTACTGGACTTTCCTTTAGCTTTTACTGATGTGTTGCCCCATCAGTTAAATGATGAAGAGTTGGGTCCGATCATCCAAAATCTAAAAGAGGGTAACGTGCAGGTCCCCTACTTCTTGTCCAGGGGCGTCCTATGTTGCAGAGAGAAGAAGGGACGGGCCCCGAAGATAGTGCTGCCTAGCAAACTCGTGCCCATGGTCTTCAGCTACTATCACAATTCCCCGGTAGGTGGACATAAGGGGATTTCGAAGACCATTTCCAGTATTAGAAAAAACTTCATCTGGAAGGGCATGGATAGGGACATAGCAACTCGGGTGAAGGCATGTCATCTCTGTGGCTTAAGCAAGCCTGCCCAAAACACAAAGTTGGGGCTGTTGTCATCTGATGTGGCGAGCAGACCGATGGAGAAGTTATTCATAGACTACGTGGGACCTTTCCCACGTAGCAAGTCAGGTAATTCTTACCTGCTTGTTTGTGTGGATGCTTTTTCGAAGTTTGCCTGGCTACTGCCCTTACGGCAGGCAACTGCTCGTTTAACAATAAACGCGCTCCAGAGTCATGTATTTCAGCACTTCGGTCTTCCGGCCATCATAGTCTCGGACAATGGTCCACAATTTATTTCAGGCGATTTTCGGCGAATGTGCTTCGCCAATGGCATCAAACATGTAACCACTTCCCCCTATTACCCACAGCCGTCCCACGCGGAGAGATTCAACAGGAATCTCAGGTCCGCGCTTATTGCTTATCATGCAGAGCAACAGACCACCTGGGACCAGAATCTTAAGTGGTTATAGCTAGCTTTCAATACGGCCCTGCATGCCAGTCATAAGGCCGTTCCCTTCTAAGTGATGTTTGGTTTCTCGCCTACGCTTCCCTTGGCTAACTTATGGAACATAGAAGATCTTCTGCCAAGTAATCCGGACATTAAGACGGCAGATAGGTGGAAAGAGGCCCGGAAGAATTTGCTCCGTGCACACGAGCGCGTCCGTAGACGATATAATCAGGGGCGTATTCCGAATCCCTTTAAGGTGGGGGATTTGGTCTACTGCCAGAGTCACCCGATCAGCTCAGCAGCGGATAAGAGAGCCGCCAAGCTGTGCTACCGCTGGTCGGGGCCGTACCGCATCCTGGGGTTCGCGTCGCCTGTGACGGCTAGGTTGGGCGAACCGGGAGGTACTTCTAAAGAGATAGTCTCTCACGTTTCGAAGTTGAAGCCCTGCCACATCAGGCGGACGGGCTGATAGAAAGGGGGGGAACTTGCCGGTCCCCATTTAGGTAGGGATGGAGGTTATTCGGGGAGGTGTGTGCTCTGGGGGGGGAGTTGATATAGGGTAGCGGGTAGGTGTTCCCCACAGTCCCAGTGGTGTTCGTCTACTTCAGGGATGCGCCCCTGCCTGCGCGAGCCTTGGTTCTCTCCAATTTTCCTTTTTTCTGGAGAGAGCATGTCCTTACCTTCTGTTCCAGGCCTTGATCTTCAATGATCCTTGCCCTTTCCTTCTTCCTGATTTTCCTAACCTGTCCAAAAAAAAAAAAAAAAAAAAAAAAAAAAAAAAAAAAAAAAAAAAAGGAGAGTACAGAGCCCTTGGAGTGCACACACACACACACACACACACACACACACGTATGGGATTGTGGATATGTATACATATACATGCAAGTGAGATTATTGGGTCAGGGAGACCAGATCCCCTTTTCTTCGGTGATTCTGAAACACGGTTATTGTTTGGCGTTTTGGGGCTAGTCCCTCTGGTAACTATAGGGCTTGCCGCCCTGTTGTGGTTGTGTCGGTTTCTCAAACATAGTTGGGCATGTCTCGGGGGGGCCAGTGCTCAGGGAGCTCCCGTACCTTCTTTCGTCTTTTCTTCGCTGTCTCTTCTTGCCGTAGGCTGGCCCTGATCAGGTCAGCCTGCGGTGGCTACACACTTACACGTTACATGTCTTCTTCTGCTCTTTCCTTTTCCTTCTGAGCATCTGTTCTCCTGGGAGCCATGACTGATGGGAAAACCGATAACAACTTGAGTATGGTATATAAGGATGGTACACTGCAGGGTACCACTGAGTTCCAATTGGGGCAACCAGGTTGCCCTTTTGGAGTGGGGGTGTGCCGAGTTTTGGAATACTCGGCCCTTTTCCCAGTTAATTATGTGACGGTCATTGCGGGGGTTTGTGAATTAATTATTTGAGCGGAGTATACGCTGTTATCTGCATGCATGGATTCGTTGCCGATCCGCGCACTATCTGGCGGGAGCGATACGTAATATTTTTCTTGTGACTGCGGTGTTCAGTATTCGCCAGGCAGCCGAACACGAAATAGCAACCAATTTCTCCCGGCGGCCACCAGTTTGATTTTGTTGTCTGCTAATATCTATCATGACTAGATAATTGACTACGTGACTCTTCGGGTTCCCGAACTAAGACGATTCTCGATCCACTTCAGCGGGTGGCCGAACTTCCGCCACCAATGGTATTAAACGAGTGATTCTCCGTCTGTGCCGTCGGGAGGAAGAAATGGACAATACATCAGGTTTTGTGCCGGATTTTACAGGTGACATTTAACCCATTTATCTATATTTTGGCCTCTACAATGTAGAACACCGTATTCTCTTCCTGGAACATCTCCAGTTAAAGTTGTTGGGACACAAGTCCAGCAAGACAATTAGTGCTTTTAAATTTTGTCAGTGTATTTTAATAAGGCTTATGCCCCCTGAGCAAGTGTGAGCCCGGACGGGGTCATGCGCTACCGAATTTTGCTGAGAAATTTTCTTTAAGGGTAAAAGTGTGTGTGACTTAAGTTTACTGATTTATAGGGGGTGAATTATGCTTACATTGATTAAGGGTATTCATAGCTATATGGGTTTCGTTTTTTTTGTAGATTTAAAGGTTTGGGGAGGTGCTGTAACCTGTGGACGTCACCCGTAGGTGCCGTTAGTAACAGGTCTATAGCATGTTTTAGGTTGCTGGATCTGGTGGTGCGCATGGCCTCGCCTGTGGCCAAGCCAATTCTGTAGAAACAACTCAAATGTGTTTTATTAGGGGCTGATGTTATAAAGTTTTTTTTTAATTAAAATTGTCTTTATATATATATTTTATAAAAATTATCTTAACTCAGTAATTCAATATAAGGGAAATTTCATTCAGTTCTTTTACTGCCATAGCCAGTGTACTACTAGTTCAATTGTTAATATGAGCACACTATTGGTTCAATCATAAACCGTATTATATATATTTTATAAAAATTATCTTAACTCAGTAATGATTCAATATAAGTGAAATTTCATTCAGTTCTTTTACTGCCATAGCCAGTGTACTACTAGTGCAGTTGTTAATATGAGTACACTATTGATTCTTACTTCTAAACATAAATTCTGTTATACATTCGTACGGCCGTGCAGCCATGTTGACCTGGCCATGGCGCAGCCCTATCTGGGGGAACCTTTCTAAAATTTTGAATTCTTGTGATAATTTCATTGGTTGCAAGCAGTCATAACTGGACTGGTTAATGGTTTGGTTTATGAAGGTTTTTTATGGAGGCTGGGCACTTTACCCTTTTCCAGTATTTTGGGATGGGGATCTAGGTCACTGATACTGAAGATGGTATTCTTCGGTGGCATGGTTAAATGTCTATGAGCTGCCTGCCAGGTGAACATGTGTGTAGTATATATATGTGTGTATATCGATATGTGTGCGCTATGTGTATTTATGTAACTATTTATTTATGTGTATTGATGTATTTATATTGATCGATGTTATATATTATTTATATTTGGGGAGATACTATTATGCTGATGTTTTACATGCATTATATTTTGATGAGATGTTACGTGCATATTTTCAGAGGAGTGTAATGACAGGGAAAGATACTTGCATGTTATTTGAAATAGTGAATAAAATTGTTATTGTTGCTAAACAACGAGTTTAACTGCAAGTCCCGTCATACTGGACCCAGCGCAGTTTTGGCTTCCCTAGGCTCTGGCCTAGTTTTAAATAACTAGTGGCCCCTCTTTCAAAAAAAAAAATAATAAAATAAAAATAAAAAAAAAGTTTTTTTTTTAATAAAGTCTAAAAGTTGAAAGAGGGGTTACATCGTGAATAACAATCATAACTACACTGATTTTTACACCAACTTTAAACCGTTACACATTTGCAAAAAAAGGCAGATATATGGACACATTAGAAGAAATCGAAATTTACAAGGTCTTCAAACAGTCTAAAAAGACGAACAACTCACAAGACGGCGGATTCATATTAAACGATCAACTCAACTTCAAGTCAAATCCCTTGTACGACACGGCCATTGGGATACAAGATGCGTTGCACAGATAACAGTTTACTCGGACAGTCAGTGCGCAAGTAACATCGCGACGGTATACACCGGCTATAAACGCAACGCGAACACATCATAGTGTGACAGTGCGTGCTCCTCTGTGTTTTTAGTGTGTTTAATATTTTTGATGCTTTAATGTTTTAACTATTGATTTTAATTTTAATTTATTATATTTTGATCTTAATGTCTGATGTTCTTTAAAGAGAAATTATTCTGAAGATGGGGCATTTGCCTCGAAACGCGTCAAGTTAAGCGAAATTACAAGTAAGTCACTTGACGGATTTGGTAAGTAATTATTTATTTAATACAAGTGACTTGGATACTTTATAAAAATTAAAAATGAATATTACTACTGTATCAAATTCTTTTAGTTAAATGTAAATGGTCACATTAAAGCAAAGTATGGGTTAAGATCTCTAGAAGGGTCTAGCGAGTTCAAAATACGGTCATCCACTAATTCCTAGAACAAATCTGTGAGAAAACGAGCATTGTACTTGCATGCCTCCAACATTTGAAAAATAAAATTAGGAAGATTTACAGATTCACCACACACCCGTACATAAGAGCACTAAATTAAAAATTGGGAATACAATTACAAGTAAAATAATGAACATATGCCTATTCTTGTTTCAATAGTAGATGCAATCTACAATACTAGAATAAATTCAAACATATTTTTGCGCTCCTCCTCCTCCTATGGCGCTACAGCCCAAGTCGGGCCCTGGCCTCCACCAATCTCCGCCTCCAATCTACTCTATCCACTGCAACCCTCCTCCAGTTTCTTATCCCCATGTCTCTCATGTCCTCTGTAACGCCATCTTCCCACCTCTTCCTCGGTCTACCTCTAGGTCTCGTTCCCTCCCATGTACCCAGCAAAGCCATCTTGGGGTTCCTGCCATCCTCCATTCTCATAACATGGCCGGCCCAACGCAATCTTTGTATTCTTATAAATTTTGAGACTGGTATCTCTTTATATATTTGATACAGTTCGTTGTATCTCAGTCTCCATGAGCCATTTTCTTGTATTGGGTCTATAATGCGTCTGAGGATTTTCCTTTCAAAGGTGTCTACTATGTCAACTGTTTTCTGTGTGGTTGTCCATGCCTCATATCCGTAGCATAGCACCGGTCTGATGACAGTCCTATATATTTTCATTTTTGTTTCCCTGTGCACATCCCCAGACCTAAATGATGGCAGCTTTTTTTTCCGCTAGAATATCTGTATAGTCTTCCAACTAGAACCTATCACGGACATTACAGTTAATAAACATACAAAATCTTCCTAAGTATGAAAAAACAGGAAGAAATAAGGAGACGTTGGAAAATTGTCCAGTGCAGTAAATTTCTGGAAGATTTTTTGAAAATCAGAAGTGTTGGGGAGGTAGCAAAATTAGTAAACAAAATATCAAAACACAATATAAACACAGTTTTTACTGTATAATTGACAAAGAATTTAATACAAGGTTTATCAAAGTTGTGATGCAATATCAACATTCTAATAATTCTTTCCTTTTATAAACTTGAACAAATACACAGGTTACAAAGGAAAGGAGTTCTAATTAGAATTAATATTAGGCATTACCTGTATTAACTTTCCGTCTTGTGACTTATCTGTTTTAATTTCTAAAACGACGCGTTTCGAGGATAAATCCTCATCTTCAGGTTTTTAATATTATAAAAACATCAAATTCACCTGAACGGGGTCGTCAATTACTTAAAACGTATAAAACATCACACATAATTTTACACTGATATAGTCTCGGCACAGTCCGATGCGCATCATCTCGTTGCCAACGATTAACTGTTGTACTTTATCTTCTATGACTGTTATCATTTCCCGTGGAAACATCGATATCGATGGCTGTGTTGTACAGTAGATTAGATCGAAACGAAACTTTATCATTAAGTAGTTGGTCCGTTTGTAACTTAGAAGCCTTGTATATCTCATATTCCTCCACAGCGTTCATGTCTGCACCTTTCTTGCAATTATGAAGCAGTTTAAAGTTTGTGTGGAAGTCTGAGTACTTTATGATTATACAGCATTAAATGTTGAGCGTAACTAGATCTTGTTTTCGAGAAATCACTTTTGGGTAGGTGTTCCTTAAAACGTTCGGCTGATTGTCTGCCCGTTTGTCCTATATAAAATTTGTCGCAGTCATCGCATTCAAGCTTGTATACTCCAGTTTTCTCTTCATCCAGGATGTGAGTTCTTTGTCCCAAACGTTTTTTGATGTTATTTGTGGTTTTGAAAGCCACTATTATTTTACGTTTCTTTAACTCATTCTTTACAATGACTGGTAGTACATTTGTGTACTCAGTTACTATAAACTTAGTATCTTTTTTAGCTGGGCCGGTTAATCTGCTTTTACTATTGATTTTTACTGAGTGTTTTCTTACTAGCTTGTCTACGATTTCACTGTTATACCCATTAGCGATACCTATACTTTTGATATTAGTCTCTTCTACTCTGTCTTTTTGCTCAGGGTATAGCAAGAATTTTATGAACAAACACGTTGATCGTTGAAGGCTGCCATTTTTTGGGAATATGGATGGTACGATTCAGCCTGAATAGTGATATTCGTAGTGGTGGGTTTTCTATAAATTTTGAATCTAAATTGGTCATTATATTTGCTAATAGTGAGATCCAGGAAGTCCAGGCAGTTATTGTTCTCCATTTCCAGGGTAAATTGGATTTTCATGTTTATACTGTTCATATATCCTTTCAAATTTTCTATTTGTTCTATTGAATATCATAAAAGTATCATCAACGTAACGTACGTAAAATTTAATTTTAACTCGCTGTTTATTAAAACTAGACATTAAAAACGTATTCTCAAAGTGGTTCAAGTATAGGTCCACTAAAACTCCTGATAAAGGTGACCCTGATTGCTAGACCATCCTCCTGCATGAAATATTCATTATCATAAGTGAAATAATTTTGTTTAAGTATTGTTTTTAGCAATTGCATAAGCTCATCAATTTCATTTCTACCTAACCTATTTGTTGTAATTAAGCTATTTCTGAGAATTAACATTGTCTCATCTACCGGTACATTGGTGTACAGATTAGTTATATCAAATGAAGCCAACTTATATTGTGGTGCTGATTTAATAGTTTTAATTTTTTCAACGAGATCGTAACTGTTTTTTATGCTGTAGTTATTTATTATGTCAATGTTCTCTTTTATAATCTTTACTAATCTTTTAGCCACCCTATAACCAGGGGCAGTTGTGTAATTTACAACCGGGCGTATTGGCATATCTTTTTTATGTATTTTGGGTAAACCCGTAAGTTCTGGGGCCCTGGCATTTATGGGTTTTAAATAACGTCTAGTGCTTTCGTTGAGGAGATTGGGGCAATTATTTATAGCGTTGTTTAATTCCTTGACATAGGTGCTGGTGGGATCCTTGTGTAGCTTTTTAATACTATTGTTTTTTATGAATTCTTGTATTTTATTGGTATATGTATTTTTGTTAATAATAACAACCGTGTTGCTCTTATCAGCTTTCGTGACGATAGCGTTATCATGTCGAAGTTTTTCGTAAATGTTCCATGCAATACGCACATTACGTTTGTATTCATTTTGCAGGTTAGTGATGTGGGAATTTTTCTTAATGACTTTGTTTATTTTGCTATTTATGATGGCACGCATTTCTTCCTGATGCGAGATATTATCAATAGTTTTTATGGCAGCTTCTGCGCATATTATTTCACGGATCATAAAGTTCTTATTAAACGAGGGAATGTTATATATCAAACCCTTGTTCAATAATGCTATTTCATTTTGTTCAAATTTAATTCCAGTGTAATTTGTAACCTGCTGATAAAATACGTGGCTATGTTCTAATGTATTATTATTGTCAATGTGTTGTTTTGTATATAGGTTCTGAAACTTTCTTATCTGTTTACGTTTAAGAGAACTGACGAGTTTGTTTATCTGCCTATTGATAATGTCGAAACTGCCGTTTATTATTGCTGGGTGAAGCTCATTTAAAATTTCCAAGTGGGCTAGATATAGCTTTGTATTTAAATCACTTTTTAAAATATAAAGTCGTTTGATCTCTTCCTTAATCCAGATGGATTTTATTTTTTCTGAACAATGTCTGCTGTTGATGTTGGAACTTATGTATTTCGGTGTGATGTTATAGTGAAGGCATTTTTTGTTAAACTTGATTGTTCTGCGATGCCTTAATCAATTTTAATTTGATGTTTTTAAATTTATAGACAATACGTACCTGACTGGCTTCTAGATTCATTTTGTTTTATTTGTCTCCAAGTCACGTTTATTAACTAATTAGAATTAATATTAGGCATTACCTGTATTAACTTTCCGTCTTGTGACTTATCTGTTTTAATTTCTAAAACGACGCGTTTCGAGGATAAATCCTCATCTTCAGGTTTTTAATATTATAAAAACATCAAATTCACCCGAACGGGGTCGTCAATTACTTAAAACGTATAAAACATCACACATAATTTTACACTGATATAGTCTCGGCACAGTCTGATGCGCATCATCTCGTTGCCAACGATTAACTGTTGTACTTTATCTTCTATGACTGTTATCATTTCCCGTGGAAACATCGATATCGATGGCTGTGTTGTACAGTAGATTAGATCGAAACGAAACTTTATCATTAAGTAGTTGGTCCGTTTGTAACTTAGAAGCCTTGTATATCTCATATTCCTCCACAGCGTTCATGTCTGCACCTTTCTTGCAATTATGAAGCAGTTTAAAGTTTGTGTGGAAGTCTGAGTACTTCATGATTATACAGCATTAAATGTTGAGCGTAACTAGATCTTGTTTTCGAGAAATCACTTTTGGGTAGGTGTTCCTTAAAACGTTCGGCTGATTGTCTGCCCATTTGTCCTATATAAAATTTGTCGCAGTCATCGCATTCAAGCTTGTATACTCCAGTTTTCTCTTCATCCGGGATGTGAGTTCTTTGTCCCAAACGTTTTTTGATGTTATTTGTGGTTTTGAAAGCCACTATTATTTTACGTTTCTTTAACTCATTCTTTACAATGACTGGTAGTACATTTGTGTACTCAGTTACTATAAACTTAGTATCTTTTTTAGCTGGGCCGGTTAATCTGCTTTTACTATTGATTTTTACTGAGTGTTTTCTTACTAGCTTGTCTACGATTTCACCTGGCAATAAATTCAGCATGCATTCATATATTGATAATCACACACAGTGACATTGTGGATGACTAAATAATGAGTGATAAACAGTGGAAACACTAATATATAACATCAGAAAAAATAAACAATATGTATTACCAGCAAGAAAAGTAGGGGATGCACATGTATCACTGATGATAATGGAACCGTCTGTAGACAATAAGTTTGTTGGTGATGATTTACAAACAATATGTGTGTGTGTGTGTGTGTGTGTGTGCGCGCGCGCGCGCGCGCGCGCCATATGTTATACCAAGCCAATACAATTATATGAACATATAAAATGAACATGATTGACATATTAGGCATTTGAATGAAAAGTGTCTTAAATTAGAAGAGAACTATACTACACAAGTGGCGTAGTTCACAAAAGAGCTAAAAAATGCTCATTCATAAATCACATTGTAATGGCGGAAATGTATAACATAACAAAAGTTTAATAGTTATTTTGTTCACCATACAGAAATGTTTATCAGCAAAATTCTTCTATATTGTTTAGAAATCACTGCACAGAAACCTCTGAACTGCTCACAGTTTAGAGTGTGAATCTAGTAACAACTAAATAAAATATCTACAATATAATTATTCTTTCACCTTCCATAGCGAACTTCTACAAACTAGTATATTTACCAAGTTAAATTTGTTCTACTGGCATACCAAACAAATTGACCACAAACTGTTAAAAAAAAGTGATAAACTGTCATGTATAACAAGTTAACCCTTATTGCATACAACAAAGGATAACTTACAACTTTATATCAAAGTTGGAAACTGTTAATGCATCTGATTCAGCATATTATCCACAAGCAGGGTAATGAAGACATGTAATTTTAAAACGTTCCCTCATATTTGGAGCTCATTCGTAACTTTCAGTATACAAGCTTCACAATTTCTAACTTTTTATCAGATTACACCCATAAATCAAAAACTCAACACTAGTATCTACCACGTGTGTAATAACTTTTATACTTTAACAGAAACCATTCACAACATATATTAGCAAATATGTATAATTGTTTTCATGAATTGTTTACCCAATACAAACTTATTCTTTTCTCTGAAGTAGAAAAAACTAAACCTAGTTCTAATGTAAAAAACAACTGATGACTACAATTATATATTATACAATACATATTATACAATATATATACTTAAAACTTATTACAGGAAAAAACCAGTTCCCATTTTCTAAATGAATTTGTCTGTTGGCTTTCCTCATAATAATTATTAAGTATACTGAGGCTCAACTACTAGTAATATATTGAATATAACAATTTACTTGCTTTTAATTTCTTGCTGACCTGGAAAAGTCTGTCTCCTGGTCGAGTCTGATGTTGTTGAGGAGTACTACTAACACTGCTATTCCCAGTGCTTCCTACTTGCGATTCTGAACTCGTCTGGTTTATCTGATGTGTAATAATAGCATCAATCAAGCTTGCAGCTGTAAGTGTTGATGATTCAGATCCACTCTGACCTCTTCCTGGTCGCCCTGCACTGTTTCCAGTACTGACGTTTCCACTTTCACGTAAGCTACATAAAAACCAAATAACTCTCTAAGCAGAAGACTCTGATATGGTTTCACTGCTGCATATGAATAACAGAAATCTTTAATTCATTACCTTGCTTCTTGATGCGATCTACTTGCAGATGGCGGTGGTGGCTGAGATGTCTGCTCACGAGCAAACTGCATCAGACGGGTTGGATCTTCCCTTTGTGAATATGCCATCTGCAACCGACTAGTTCTATGATCAATTTCTCGCTGCTGTTGTAGTTGTTGAGTTTGATGTTGCTGCTGTTGCTGTTGCTGCTGCTGCTGCTGCTGCTGCTGCTGCTGCTGCTGTTGTTGATGGTGATGCAACTGTTGTAAATGATTCTCTCTCATCTGCTGTTGTAATTGTTGACTTTCCCTAATTTGCTGCTGCTGTTTCTGTTGCAAATGGTGCTCTCTATCACGCTGCTGTTGCTGATGAATCTGCTGTTGATGCAGTTGTTGTTCACGTAACTGCTGTTGATGTAGTTGTTGATGATCTCTCGGAAACTGCTGGATATGATGTTCACGCTGGAGACCCCTCTCTCTTTCATGTTCTCTCTATAAAATATCCATAACAGTTATTTGAGTGCAAAAGTTACAAGCAATTTTATGAAACATAACAAAATTATTGTTTACATACATGGTGATGCAGCTGTTGCTGATGCAGTTGGTGGTCCCTAAGCTGCTGCTGCTGCTGCTGTTGTTGCTGCTGCTGCTGCTGTTGCTGATGCAACTCTCTCTGTTGCTGCTGCTGCTGTTGTAACTGTTGCTGCTGCTGCTGGTGATGACTTTCTCTAAGTTGCTGATGATGGAGCTGATGATTTTCCCTAACATACCTTTCTTGTTCCCTACTTGTAAACCTATAAACAAATATTACAATAGGAATACACGGTTTTCTGCTGTTCAGATACTCATAATCACCAATAATGGTAATCTGGATAGATTAATGTTTAAATAAAAGTATTTAACATGAAACAATATATATATATATATATATATATATATATGGAATTGTCTGGTATGTAAATTACCTATCCTGTGGATTATCTCGGTTAAATCGCTCTCCCAGGCCTTCATGAAGTAACCTCTTATCCTCTTTGTGTTCGGCCATTGGAACAGGAAGGCTAGGTTGTCTCACAGCAACATCAACTAAAGATGAAAATGCTTCATGGCCAGGTGGGTAATGTCCATGAGGACTGGCAGGCTTATGTCCAGCAGTTGGGTAATGATGAGGACTTGGTGGCTTAGTGTTGTGTCTCTGTATAACTCCCTGTCGAGGCTGATAGTATAAAGCACCTTTATCATTGGTTCGGCGTGCACCTGGTCCATGCATCTGTTGTGACGTTATATAGTCATTCATTATTATCTGACGTTGTTCAACAGAGTACGCTGGTGGCCTTGGTGGGTAAAAACCTGGGGCTGGTGGTGCTGGTGCTCTTTTACTACTTCCACTGGCAGCTCCACTGGTGCTATAATATTCTGCACTTCCTGGACCAGGATAAATGGCTCTTTGGTGCACTGGTGTTCCTGTTTAAAATGTTTTAATTAATCGACACAATATCCCCAGTTTTACTATACAATAGCTTTCAGTATCAGAAGAGCTTGATCGGGGACTATTACCATTTTTCAAATTTATTTACACAACATTTCAACCACTAAAACATTTGTAGTTGTTTTCAGGTGTACTTGTGAATTAAACTAATATGTTGGAAACTAGATGAGGTCTACCCCAGATTCATTCACTAACAAGCTCTAACCAGATTCACTATAAGGATAATTGGATAAATTATGGTATATATGTATGCATCCTGTATGAGTTGGTTTACACACTACCCTGATTATGAATGACTAAAACATCCAAGAATGCAGGGAACTATTACTTTTTAACTGATATGTAAACTTAATACAAGGAGTTAAATTATTCAGATATTTAATAAATTCCATCAACTCCAGGATTCTTCCAGGAAAAAATCCATTAAGCCTATTGATTGCAGGATGTGATCATCCTGATCACACAAAAAGAGAGGTCATTTAGAACTTTAAAATCCCATATGTTCTAGCTGAGGCTACATGTTCTAACGGAGAATATTTTTAAAAAGAAGTCGATAACATTGTTAATACCTTCTTGAAAAATTGCTATAGCCAGAGGTTTCTTAAGAAGATTTACCTATAAGAAAGGTTGCTCACGATAAAAACAATGAGGATGTAAAAGGTAAGGTTAGTTATTCCATATTTTTGGAGAAGTTTGGTAAGAATTCAGTGAACTGCAATTAAGTATCGACTAGGTATTGCCTTTTACTCCTATAACAGTACAGGGAAAGTTCTATATAATACCATTCCCAAACTACCAAAATTGTGAGTCTAAAAATGTTACATATACCTTCCCGTGTGAATGAGAATTATGGAATTTCAGTAAAATTTCAAGGCTCCAGGAGGTAATCTGGCAGAACATAGGAAAAACATTAAAGAACGGGAAGGCTAACATCTATAAATCAGCTGAACATGTGCGAGATGAACAACATAATCCTATGGTATCAAGCTGATATCATTGGTCAGGAAACTACTACTAATAAACATAAAATCACAGAGGACTCTTTTATGGCCGTGAATGACAACTGTATCAACCAGCCTAGTGCAGATGTATCTTAGATACTGATAAGGAATATGAAGGAGTATGTATGTTATGGTGCGCAGGGTTAGCTGAGGGTGGACACAGGGTGTTGAGTTGGGTATTTAACACGGTGCTGTTTACCTCTGACTTGTGTACTGTGTTAAATTGTGCCAGTGTTGTTGTGTTCCAGTTCCTGCCCAGTACACTTACAGGGTACTTAGCATTTTCTTTTTAATATATATTTTTATGTTGTGTTTTATTTTTGTAGTTTACTGGTCGTTTTAACATGTTTTCTTTTGATGGTTTATGCCTGACTGTGAATAAATCTTGGATAGGCCTAAGTTAGTTTTTAATCTATTAGTTTAATTTATAGGTCACGTGAAGATAACCACAGATTTTATAGTGGTTGAATGTTGTGAAAGTAAATCTGAACAATGGTATTAGTTTGGTCAAACCCTACTGATAATGTTTACATACTATGAAAAGTTAGGTAGGTTTAAAGAGTTTTCAGTTTTGGATGCATTATTAAAAATACCACTGAAATAAAATGAATATTCTTTGGTGGTATTATACCTTGAGTAATGGATCCACCAGGAGTATCCTTACTTGCATGTGGTGGGGTCATTTGGCGTAACAGTGTAGCTGAATGAGATGGTTCATATCGGGTAGGTGGTGGTGGCTGTACTGGGTTTGCAGATGAATATAATGTTGGTGACGACACAGGTGTACCGTGTAGTATTGAACCTCCTGCTTTACCTACTCCAGCCCCCAGTAAGCCAGGAGACAACTTTGGAGACAACTTTGATGGAAGCTGTGGTGATGATACCTGATCATAAAAGTTAAACTTGATCAATATATACAATTGCTGTACAGACAGTAAAAATACTTCATAAAAGATAACATGCACACAAAATAATTATTATAATACCTTGCCAGAAACCTTTGCAGGATTGTGTGAAGTGCGCACTGTCAGCATCTGTGATGCTGGATGACTCATAACAAGGTGTGGTGTTGGCCCCTGAGTACTGCTCACATATACAGATGGAGATTTTGATGCACGTCCCACTTCAACAACCTGCATCAACAGTTAGGAATAGATTTATATTAACAATTTTAATACAATAATCATTAGACAATTTTAATAATTCTTACTTACTTACTTACTTAATCCTTAGCTTTTCTACCTTTCGGTGTAAAGCTATGTTGGAGTTGAGTCCTCTGAGGTCGTCTTTTTCCACATATCCCTCCATTTCTTTCTATCTCCTGCGAGCTCCTTTATTTTCTCCCATTTTACTCCTCTTCTTTCTGCAGCTGTGCGGGCTTCATTCTTCCAGAGCTTTCTCGGTCGTCCTCTCTTTCTTTTACCTGTTTCTCTGGATTCAAACACTTGCTTTACCAGTCTTTCCTCTGCCATCCTCATTACATGTCCCAGCCATCCAAGTTGTGCTTGTTCTACTGTTATTGCTACAGGAACATATCTAACAGGAACATATCTTTTTTGTTTTCCCTTCTATTTTTCGAAGAAATCTCATTTCAATACTAGTTAGCTTGCTTTTTATTCTCTCATTTGTTGTCCATGTTTCGCTTCCATAAGTTAATACTGGCTTCATGATTTCTCTGACTATTTCTGTTTTTATCCTAGTGGGTATTTCTTTTTTACCCAGGAAACTGGACTGAATACAATTGAATAATCTTCCTGTTTTCACTACTCTTTCATTTATTTCTTCCTCTAAATTCCCTTTGCTGTTAGTCACTACTCCCAGATATTTATAACTTTTTACTTGTTCTAAATATTTTCCATCAAGTTCTATACTGTGTTTCTCTTATGAATTTCCTATTACCATAGTTTTAATCTTCTGTATATTAATCTTCATATTTTTCTTTCTAAGTTCTCCTAAAGTTTCTCCTATAATTATTAAATCGTCTGCATAGCATAATTCTGTTGTATAACTATTTATACTATTTATATAACGTTTAATAATTCTATGTTGTATAATTCTAATATTGCGGTTACAAAAACTTACATCTACAAATACAAACTACTACAAATACTGTTTATGTCTAAAAATCATAATTACTATTATTATATTAAAAACAAACTACCATTTTAATGAAAGCAAAATGTAGTACTTTTAAGAATATGTAAACGCACCTGATGATGATAATAACTAGGGTCTGGAGGAGGTGCAGTCCTGTACACAGTCACAGGGTGATGGGCAGGATGTGACAATGGTGGTGGTGGCGGAGGTTTGCTCTGAGGCGAGTCTCTATAATCCCTAGGCTTCTTCAGACTTAGGTCAAGTGTTACTGCTTCTGGTTCCTGTTCTCTCATTGGCTGCTGTACCTAGCAAAATTACTGCTGATGAACGCTGCTTAATGTTCACTCACACAAACAGTTAAAAACAATAATATGACTATGACATTTTGCAAATTATTATAGTGTATCTTAGTTGCCAATAAGAAAAAATGTTAGGTTTACCTGGACAACAACTAGGCCCTCCTTTGGTAGATCATGACTGGGTGGCTGCTGAGAATGTTGTAACGCATGCTGAGAACTGACTACAGACAATGTGGCTAGTGAAGCAGCTCCATCTCGGCCTTTCAAATCACGAACTGCTCTTTCAAAGCCATGATCCGTTTTGAGAATAGAAGATATAGTTGGTGCAGGACCGGTCTGTGTAGACTGAGGTCCACCTGGCCCTTGATTTGGGTTTTTCATAAGCTGCATTTCGATCACTCCCAGCATGAGATCTTTCACAGTAAGAGGTGATGATGCAGCATCCTCCCGAGGAATCTGCAGAGCACCTTGTGTCTTGGGAGATCCTGTTCTGCCGCCTTCGGTATCTCCACCCCCCTGACCCTCGTCTGCCGTCTCCTGGTCCCACACCCAACAAGACTCAAGACTTACTAACAAACTTACAAATTCAAAAAAAGAATTTTCTCTACTCCTTTTTTTAAAAAAATTTATTTACATTTAACTTGTGTTGTAGCCTATTATTCTTTTACAACAATTATTTTTAAATCATTTCTTATGGTTTATTCAATTAAAAAGTGAATTTCAAATTTTCCAAAGTATATGACATGCAATTAAGAGAAAATAATTAAGTAATGGTAGCAAAGATACCTGCTCAAAGCAGAATCAGAATAAAACTGGCATTTGTTGAATACAAAAAATTTTTATGATCTTCACAAGTTATATAGGTTTTTACATGTTATATAAGCTGTTATAAGTTACAAGGTATAATAAACATTCTATAATACATAATGTTATATGAGCATATTCTGTGCGATGCTCAGTCTTTAACATGAAAACAGAATACTAAAATTCTGAAAAACATTTGTACAATACAGTAATTCAGTTTTTAAAAATCTGAATTTTCTACCGATATTGATTACTAAAGAAAATGAACAAACTCAGGCCTATTCTATATAATACATTTACAAAAATGTTTAACGTACAAAAAACACATAAGGAAAACTTGTCAACTGACCATTCACAAAACAGCATTCCACCATCAATAGCTCATTTTACCATCTCTGTTATCTAAACTACTGGAGTACAACTGTTTGCACAGTATATGTACATCCTGTATGGATGTTTTAAAATTCAAACACATTTCAGTTATACTGTAAAAACCTACAGACTAAAACAAGTAAACTTTCCCACACTGTATATAGCAGTAGCTGCTGATCATTAAGGGAGAAAAGTTGTTTTAAATTTAGGACAATAGGTAAGTTTTTTATCATTACTGATTATTGACAAGATAAATGTAGTGAAGGTGATGGAAAAGATGAACTCTCAGTGTGTCAAATTATGACACATTTCAAGTGTGGAAAGACCCAAATTCATGAGACATTAAAACACAAACCCAAAATGCCTAAATTATAATTAAATCGTTACAAGGTGATGGTAAAATAAAGAGAAACATAAAAAAACAAGTAACAATGAAATCAATGAGGCAGTGCTGAGTAGTTTTTGATGCAAAATATAAAGACTTGTTGATTTCTGGATCAATGTATATCCTTGTAAAAGCTGGATCAATGTAAGTTAAGCTCTTGCTGCTGTCAAAGTCCTCAACAAGGCATCTTCTGGATGGCTTCAAAACCAGGCATAACATTGTCTGGAATGAAATATGTTGGTACTCAGAATTGGGTGAAAGTGTAGTGACTTGAGTGGGAACAGAAATTACATAATTATTGTAGTGAAAATTGTACTATAGGTGACAAGAAAGATATTTTCTTTTGTGTTCATTGTGTGGAAACACAAAAGGGAAATGAAAAAACGTTTATTAATTAAAGTGTTAAAATCCAGGATATTTAACAGAGACCTTAATAAGTCTTTGGCTGTATGACAAAATACTCAGAAAGCTTTGTTGGCTAACTCAATTATGGGAAATTGACTGAATACTTTAAATGCAAAGCTGAAGAAAGGAAACCTGGAAGTGATCCTCTTTTTGGATAATGTTTGTATGCCATCCAAATATAATCCTTTCTAACATGAAACTGACACAAATTCCTCAAAATTTAACTAGCATATGGATTATTATGTAATTTAAACAGTCAACTCCTACTATGAGCATCTACTACTCCAATCAGTGATTTTTAAATGTGGATGACAATTATAACATGTATTTTTAAATGCAATATATTTTGATTCTTGATGTTCTCAACAGGATCAGTTTGCAGTGAAGCAGATCAGGCTGACACTATCACAAAGTGCTTCATAAAAGCTAGGTTTGGGGAATATGATATTATGAACATACCACACAATGTAAATGAAAACACAGAGGCAAAATATATGTTAGCTAAACAGAAAAACCTCTGATAACATTCAGAAGAGTACAATCATAGTGATGACTATATCTTCATTACATCTCCACAACAATTTTGAATCCGCAGTGGATCTTCTGCCGTTACTCAATAACAGGAAGCATATGAAAGAGAACACACATGATGAAGAAAAAGACAATGAAGAAGACAAAATTCTGTCCACATGCAAATACGCACACATAAACAGGCCCCCCAATATGTTAACATCATCCAATCTAGGAAAAATGTCCCTTTTAATTCTGTTGTGAACAAGTTTCACTGTAATACCATAACACACACACTTGTACCTAATTAATTTCAAGCAAAAAAGGTACTCACCGTAGCGGAACTGTCATAGTCTTCTCTAATGGCAGGAATAATGGGCTGCATTATCTGTGGTCTTACATCATATTCTGTACTTGGGGTAGGCTGTCTGTTAACTGCCTCAGGTGCTACCTTATCTGTTTCCATTGCATTTTCTAAAGCTGGTTTGTCACCTACAAAAATTTTTATTCATTGGTGAAACAGACTAGTATTTTGTAAAATTTTCAGGTTACTAATTGTAACATACATTTCATTAGCTACAGACATATTTTAATTATCGAGATTATTGTTCACTGAATTATCGGAGAGGAAGCAGACTGTACGTATGTTTAATAAAACTGTATTTCAACATAATTACACTTATGCTCAAAGCCTTCTTGTACAATTACTGCACATAAAAAATTGCACACTTGAATAAGTTTATGTTTACTTTTTGACTTTTTACTAGCAATACATTATTAATACAGTTAAATACAATTTAAGTTATAATTAATACAGTATAAGTTAAATGTGCAGTACAAATATAAATGCATCGCAAAAATATCAACGAGTTAGAAATATCATTATCATACTATAACTGACCTATTACCTTGGACATTGGTATGGGGGTGATTTTGGGAGGTTCAAACCTTCCTTCCAAAAATTTTTCACTCTCATGAAAAACCTTAATATTGTGCTATTTTTACTGTCCCTTTAAGGCAGGACTAATTATTACTCATAATACAGAATAATAATTAATTATATCTACAGAAAAATGTTAGGAGGTGGGTGACCCCTCCAACGATTTGTCGAACTCCCAAAAATTAAATTCTGATTGTTACATTTACTACATACTCAAAACCACTTTCAACAGATATTCCTATAGCACTGAATTAGTTCTGACAAACAGAATTTATTGTAACAATGTTTCTGCCTTTCTACACACATAAAAATTACTTTTTTCATTTCACATAAAATACACAAAATACATATGATTTTATGTTTAGATTTATAATCACATTGGTTTCCTTTATCTATCATCCCATTCTACTAGTTTAAAATTAAGGTGACCTAGTTAAATTTCTGCCAGAGACAGTACTACTTGCGTGTTTTGTCTCACATTGTCTACACCAGTTGTTTCCTTTAGTTTGGAAATGCCATATTAAAATTGCACTACCTCCCTTGATAATCAAAGTATTTTCAAACATTTTATTCAGTTTTTATTAGTTATATTTAACGTTTCTACTTTATCAAAATATATTTACTTCCTTCACCTCCTGATCACATTTTTAAAAACACAAATCTTTTATTGTTATCTTTACAAAATATCATAAACTCTGAACATGAGCAAACAATCGTTATGCCAGTTACAATACACTCACTAATGCATGATCCTACTATTATTTTAGTTTGTGCTATAATATTAACACTAATGTTTCACTGTTGTAAATTATGTACAATTTACCTTGTGGAGCATGGCTGGGTGACGCAGCACTGGCTGTATCACTGTCAACCATTCCAGGCAGACCAATCAGCTCATCACAGCTCGAAGTACTTGATCCAGACTCTTCCTCATCTGTCAATGTTGGTTTTCTTTCTTCCCCTAAATGTGTCTGCAATTCATTTTGTACTGTTAATATTCATACAGCTTGAAAAAATTATACTCTACATTAGTATACACTACACTCTGTACCCTAACATGCTCCAAAATATATACAATATATTATCAAAGAATTATTTAAATTTTTATGACCACTAATCGGTATTTAAAATAAGCTGGACACTGTACTAATTTGTACTTTCTCTTTATTGCTTTTATACCCTGATTAACGAAAGAAAGTGACTGGCGGAGCGGCGGCGCAGTGACCGAGTTTGTAGTAAAAACATTCCACTTAATAACCTCGTGGAAACGTAAAATACAGGGCTAGAAATGTCTAATGAACTGTATTTTAATCATCAATTAAAGACATTTTTAACAAACTTTTCTAATTTTTTAAATCTTTTTTCAATTAATTTACACTGAGTTAAATAAAAAAATACATGAATTTGAATTAAAAATTTAGGGTTTATCATTTTTATTATGTAAAAACTCGGAGGTTAAGCATCGGAAAAACATTTCTTGTAGACAAATGGTAGTCCACCTTCTTTAGTACAATATATCAAAAATTGAGATTCCTACGATTAAAATTAACGACGTTATTAATTTTTTTCTAATTTTTTCTATTTTGCGTGACGCTCTCTTTAGATAACTAAGTGTAGAAGACATATACAACTTACACCTTGTACGTGATAGGAATACTACAATGGATTAATATATAAAGTGAATTTCACAGAGAGCAGTGCGCGGCGCTCTGCGGCGGAAGGACAGTCAGAACCTAGTGGACCCATTTTATTCGCGCTACCATCTTCGTTTGAAGACTACTAACTCACAGCTATAAGTGTTTTAATAAGTGTTTTTTATAGAGTGTTTTAATAGTGTATTTTTATGATTTATACACATATTTTATGAGCGGAATCCATAAAAGCTGAAGAACACTACAATACTTGTAAGTACCGTACTGTCTTTATTATTTATTTGTCAATGCTAATAACAAGTAATTTACTAATTGTTTTTACATTTCAATACATTATAACAGTAAATACTGTTATAATTATGCAATATCTGGTAGACCGAGCTTTGCTCGGTAGTTTTAAACTGTAAACTGTATTTCATAGTTAAATAATTAGTTGTTGAGAAAGTTGAATGGCATTAACAATTTCCCAGTAATTACACTGCACTTCACTTAGTAGTATTAAAGCTGATCACACAACAAAAATAGTTTATTAACAAGAAAACAATAAATACCGTACCGCAAAAGAGTGATAAACAATCATTCAAGACACTCCATCTGTTATAAAAAGCAACAAACCATAAAAGTCTGGTCAGATGTAAGTTTTTGACAGATCTCCAGGTAGATAGATTAGATTAAATAAGTAGACAGATAACTAAAATCTCTGTATATACTTATGAGAGGTTGGTATGTGTCAATGTGTGAGCCGTGAGCGTATGCACCACTTTCTTTGGGCTGTTACTGTACCGTGACTCGATGGTGCGCCGTTGAGAAATGTTAGTTCTAATTTTCCTATATTAACTGATTGCAGTTATATTTCATAATATTTGAAGGTTACATACCACTTTGTATTGATGAATACAATTTTGTTATGCTTATTGTGAAAAAACTCAATGAAAAAAATTATTAATAACGGAGTTAACAGTGCATTTGGAAAAAATTAATAACGTCGTTAATATTATTCGTAGGAATCTCAATTGTTGATATATTGTACTAAAGAAGGTGGACTACCATTTGTCTACAAGAAATGTCTTTCCGATGCTTAACCTCCGAGTTCTTGCGTAATAAAAACGATAAACCCTAAATTTTTAATTCAAATTCGTGTATTTTTTTATTTAACTCTCAATGTAAATTAATTGAAAAAAGATTTTAAAAATTAGAAAAGTTTGTTAAAAACGTCTTTAATTCATGATTAAAATACAGTTCATTAGACATTTCTAGCCCTGTATTTTACGTTTCAATGAGGTTATTAAGTGGAATGTTTTTACTACAAACTCGGTCGCCGCGTGGCTGCTCCACCAGTCACTATCTTTCATTAATCAGGGTATAAGTTTAGAAAAGTGTAACACAATTACCAGAGTACACAAGAGGTACAATGTTTAGCCACTTTAGTAAGCAGTGAAACCCGAGGGCCTGGAAATGGAAAGGTATAGCTGTGCCTTTACATTTTACCAGTGGCGAAGTTACATGGAGGCAATTGAGGCAATGCCTACCCTAAAAATTCTGTAGAATAAAAATTATAAATACATATGAACTATGTAACGTAAAGATTATACGTTGTTACTGTGACTGTCGAATTTATTAACCCGAAATGTGCTTTACTGAGCGACCACTAGATGGTGACAGGTGAGATTCGGCATAAAGCGAATGAGACAACGTGAACTTGCCTCAGAGTTTTTTGTATACATCGTATGTAAGCAATGTACTGGCGCGAATGGTAAGTGCAGGGGAGGGGGATTGTCCCGTGCTGTATACATAGAGCGTTGAGGCATGTCTCACTTCTATGGTCCAAACAGTTAAGTTAAAGCACGCTGTGTTGTTTATAAGTTTGCTTATTTTATGCGGTTATTAAAAGTGTGCCTGTTATTCCGCTGAACTAACAGATGATCAAGATTGTTTTTTGAATTGTTTGTAACATTAAACATATAATATAGAAACTAATCAAGTTTAAAAATTTGAAGTTGAATCAGTTGTATTATTGTGTATGACATACAAGGAGTGTTCAATAGAAACACGTTTAGAGCTGTAAAGCATTTTTTATTCAACGATTTTAAAAGAAGTCTCCATTAACATTAAGACATAAGTCCCACTGTTGCACTAATCTGTAGATTCCCTGCTAGTAAAATTCTTACGGCTGTTTCCGGAACCATTCGCTAACAGCAAACTCTACCTCAGCGTCCGATTTGAACCACCGTCCTTTTAGTGATTCCTTAAAAAAAATTTAAGGTAAGATTTTTGCCTACCCATTCATTAACTACTAGCTTCGCCACTGCATTTTACTACATACAAAACAGATACAAAAATTTATAAATGGCATTATGTACATGTACACCCCGGATATAAAATGTGAAGATGCAACAAAGCATGAATGTGAAGATAAACTAGAGATCAAATGTTCAGTTTAGAAACTTATTTTAAACAAATTCACACAATTTTTGGTTTCAATAAAATGCTTAGAAGTTATGACAGTACAAGTACATAAATACACAAACATAGTTTTAAGTCAACTTTACTACACACACATAACAAGACAGCCATATAACTACAATTATATTAAGAATAATAAAATAAACATTCTAATAACGATTTACATTAGTAATATTTATACCTATATTATATTCAGGTCATAGTTAATAATTTAGTAAACATATGTAAATCTTTTGGTAAGGTGAAAAATCATATCCCAATTACCAACAATCTGTGAACTATCTGAGAAACTACTCCTTAAAAGAATAATACCTATAACAAGGGAAGTCTAATTCCATCATGTTAATTTGGTTTCAGACATAAACACTCAACCACTGATCAGGAACAGCAAAGTACCAGTATACCTGAAGAGGTGCTAGAGGTAAACAAAGTCTTTTCAACCATGTTTCCAAATTCTCCAAAAGCTTCTGATTAAGTCCGTCATGAATGCCTAATCCAGGAGGTGAACGAAGTGCTTCACAAAGAGTACTTGATGTCCGTAATTCATATATGTTTATAAAACAGAAGAATTTCTTGAACTTACAGAAATCGGAGGAAAGGCGCCATAAAAAAGAATGGGCCCACCACAAATTGAACATAAGAGAATATAACTTTCATGGATGATTGTCATTTTTACACTTGAAAATAATGTAGAAAAAGCCACAGCTTGTTGTGAAGGAATAACTAACTAACCGAGTTATTGACTGGATAAGAATACAGAAGATTAATTTCAATGGATTAAAACTCTGAGTATAAAAATTTTACTGTCAAATATATTTCAAACAGCAACTGCACATATACATGGTCGTCTATGAAAACAATTGAAACTGTAAACATTACCCTTGTTACTGAATTAAAGTGGAAAGAACACATTAAAAAATGAGACAAACTTTGCATAAAACAAAAGAAATATGTATTAGCTTCTGAGAAGAAATTGTCAATTGTTTACTGAAAACCAGGTATTATATAAAGTATAACCAATAAACTGTTCTGTAGTAATAACGCACAATCATATAACAAGATTCAGAATCCGTCTGTTTAAAAACTTATGTAAACCAGAACTAAACCTCTCCAAAACAAAATATTAAAGAACATTATGAGTGCACATTAGTACTGCCACAACAATGACTTTCATTGCTGCCAAATCTGAAACATATCTATACAAACATACAAATGCTGAATACTTCAGTTCATCAACAATACACATTTAAGGAGACACATGAGGACTAACCATTTCAGTCAGTTTCAGTGAACTGATAAAAGCAAAGCCAAGTGTTTGTGCATGCAAACTGTAAGTTTACATCATACATGGATGGACTACACATTTTTAGCTGGACAGTTTTTGGTGTTTTAAGTTTAGCATTAAATTAATGGTTGGTCCCTGAAACTGTTCTTAACCCCTTAGTGATTTTTGACATAATATTCCAATGGTTGAATTATACAAAAATTGCTAGTGTCAGAATATTACATTGCTATGATTATGTTCACTTCATTTTTATTTGCAGTGAAATATACTGACACAGGTGTGAACAGCTGTAGTTATATACCTTGCCACTATATTCTGCTTTTCTTACAGTATACATGTAATTTAACAAAAAACATTTGGCATTTTTAGGACAAATACTGATAAATTTTGAACCATTAAGTAAACATAAATAGCTCAAGTAACAAGGAATACATACTTTTGCTTAAAATTGTAAGCTTACCTTATTGTATTCCTGTAACAGCTGATCAAGTCCTAATTTCTTTCTATAATTAAAATAGAAGTTTTTACATTGGTGTTGGGTTTTTGTTGAACCTACTACGTGTGACACTTCTGACCAACGATTGCCATGTTCACGGATGCCTCTCTTGAGTGCCTCTGTTTCCTCTTCTGTCCATCGTAACAATTGTGAGCCAGCACTTGGACTAGACCCTGGTGTACCTGGACCGACATCTTCATTTGGGGTCAGACGTCGTAAAATACGATTGTAACATGCTGAGCAACACTTAGATACATTTGGAGGGATTTCTGTAACAGTTAATCCATCATACTCTCACATATTTAAACCAACAAATGTTTCAGAAAGCTAATTTTTAAACTGACACTCCATTTACATATCATCTTATATATTTTGTAGTATGAAATAGTGTAAACATATTGTGTCTCAAATTACTTAAATGTGCGAAAAACCCATGTGGAATATTAAATTGTATGTACAGTCAACTCCTAATTACCTCTGTTTATGCGTGGGACAATATATACAATTAAACCATATCTATGAACGCTTTTAACCATAAAATATGGTGAAATTTCTTTAGATTACCACCTCTTTAAGTCATAAGACCAATGAATTTGTGGTGACAAAAAACAACCTCTTGTGATACTCACAGCAGTCCGTCCCGGTGTTTTAAGAATACCGATATTTCACTTCTCGGTGTGTCTTGGCAAGCTAACAGGAAAGCTTCAGTGATGTGTGAAATTTTTACTTATTTGCTATGTACACTGAATGAACAAAGGCACCACCAAGATAGAAAAATTCTCTTTTTTGTGGATTAATCCATTTTGTCACTACCAAGAAAAGTTATCGAATATAGGATTAAAATTTTTACCAGCATCTTGTTTTCAACCAATGGAACAAGGAATAATAAAAGGTTTCAAAGTCAATTACTGCAAAAAGCTTTTGCATTTGCTTGTGGCTAAAATGGGTAATCTGTGGCTAAAAGGCAACATATCAAAATTCTTCAAGATCAGATGATGAACTAGCAGTGGTTCACTATTTTACTGTATTATTATATTGCACTGTGTTACTGTTTGATTAAAAAAGCGTTATTAATTCCATTTATATGTGGAACCAACATTCTACAAATACGTATAGAACAGGTTATCAAGTCATAGGTTTAATAATAGGATTATATACTGCACCAGTGTGTGTGTGTGTGTGTGTGCGTGCGTGCGTGCGTGCGTGCGTGCGTGCGTGCGTGCGTGTGTGTGTGTTTACTTCAACACTCTATAAGAAGACTGCCCCTTTTGGTGACCACTTTTTAAATGCAATTCCGAGTAGTCTGCTTAAAGAGGTTTCACTGTGCATATAGTAAAAATTACAAAGTATTATTTGTAAGAACAACAAATAACTGTGTAGTATTAGCATTTCCTCATCACAAAACTATTTGAAAAAATTCCTTTTTATGTAGTTAATAAGTACTTATTATGCTAAAAAGTAACACTTAGAAGACGAACAAATTTAATTGGCCTACAGAATAATATGATTTTCACATTAAAGAAAACACACTATAAGATACTTAAAGAACATGTCACTTTTATATTTTCAAAATGATTGTTTTATCAACGCAGTAAAGCATCAGTTGTCTAAACTAACTGGGACAAGGATAGTTAAAATATATATGAAAATTCTCATATTCAAACATAAAAAATTTAATACTAAACAATATGGTTTTGGGTTAGGCTCCATACAATGTTTAAAATAAATTAAACTGGTATTTCATTTTATTTAAATGACATGTAATTTTATAAAAATCATTTTCCTGGCTAACTGACTGTCATCTTCTCTGCCCACAGATGTCAATAGAACATCGTGTATAAGTCAGCCCTGTTTTGTGAGATTCTCAATGCAGTAAAACTCTCTGCTCTTCCATAATTTAAGCATTTCATTTTTCACATCAACATTTTACTTAATTTCTTACATTTTTATGATTTGACTGGTCATGGTTATTCACCAAACACTGTACTCACCCCTCTGGATAATTGGGAGTTGACTGTATAACATTATGTCATGGTTACTTCCCCAACTGTTAGTTGACAGCCTTCCTGCCATTTTCAAGTAGTAGCAAACACAACAGTTACAGGGAGGAGTTAGACTGCTAACAAATAATATCTGACTGAGAATTTGTGAGTACTTACGAAATTCTGCAACAATAGAATCTTTGATATGCCGAGGCAGTTCATTCCACTTGCACGAGAGCGGACGTAACCTCTTAATTCTGTGCCCTTTAGCATTAGGACACGTAGGCAGTGGACATTGAGTATACCGTGAACGAACAGCCTTACAACGACACAAATTGCACACCCGTGCACCAGGCGCTACCTCTTCCTCACGCAAACCATACTGTGATGCATGTGAACGAGGTAACGCTCTTGAAGACACAGCATCAGTTTTACAGACTGCACATGGGTGTGGAATGCCTTTCTCACTGTCTGCAACATATACATCGAACATTTAGAAACAGAATACACAGTCCTTGGTGTCTAATGAACGTTTGTAATATAACCAAATCAAGGAAGCTTCTTGATTCAGTATGTATACAAACCCATACTTCCTATTATGGGTAAGTAAAAGAACCTGTACTCACCAATTTCATATAATTCACATCCAGAGTCCCATGTGTGTGTGTGTGTGTGTGTGTGTGTGTGTGTGTGTGTGTGTGTGTGTGTGTGTGTGTGTGTGTGTGTGTGTGTGTGTGTGTGTGTGTGTGTGTGTGTGTGTGTGTGTGTGTGTGTGTGTGTGTGTGTGTGTGTGTGTGTGTGTGTGTGTGTGTGTGTGTGTAATAGATTACCCTTGTAAGAACTGAACCCACAAATGATAAAAAATATGAACATTTGAATTAACTTGAGAAATACTTTTTAGTTTAAGTTGATAAAAAACTGAGGTTTATAATTAAACTGACAGAGACAACAAACCATCTAGAATCAGCAAGACACATTGTTGAAATTGTGTTCAGTAAATTGATAAAACTCAACTAAACCAAATTTGTTTTGAATAAAATCAATTTAATCAATTTGCAAAAAACTTCCAGTTACTACTTATTATAGAATAATATTATTACTTCAAAACTGTCCTGAAAAATACAATTTATTGCACAAATTATTGTGCCACATAAAAATGATTGGTACTATTAACTCACTCAAGAGACTGCACTGATCTAATTTGTACAACTTCTTAGTGTAAGTCTAAATAATTTTTTGAGCAAATATTTAATGTATTATAAAAATCTTACTTCTAAAAATCACAAATACTTATTTCTACCAAACAATTTTAGAAACAATCCTCAGGACATTAGGAGGTCTAAGACATTCACTAAATAAGTGTTTCTATAAAACACAATCTTCAGTGTACAAATAAGTTGAAATGTTTATTGTACTATTAAACTATTACTGAATTATATGAGTACAATATTAATAACAATTAAAAATGTGCAAAATAAAATGCTAATCTTTTTTGTAAACTACTTATTTCTGTGTAATCAGGATAATTTATTTTTTCATATTATATAACATACATTTTTTTAAATGCGTTATTGAAATATAACAACCCAAAGTACAAGAGTAAATTTCATCTAAAAATAGTTTTATGTAAATAAAGAAATAGTGTATGTTCATAAAATTTGGATCTTATATATTATTTCATGACATCAAAGTGGTCAATACACAACAAATCTTTGCATATGCCTCTAAAAACAATTCCGTAACGAACTTTACTATGTGAGCTTAATGCATGAATAAACCTTAACATATACTTTGCACGGTAAAGTGAAGATTTAATACGATCATATTTGCTAAACAAAATAAAATAAAATTATATTGCACGTTACAGTTTCTTGCGTTTCACTATAATTAAAAAAATTATTTAAATAATTAATATGGTTCGCATTCACGTTACTGATAGCAGACAGACAATCACATAGAATAGACTGAATCAGTCCCAATACACTAATCTGCTTATATGCCAGTCCACAACGCACAAGGGTTTCAGCCATGTCAATTCCATTAAAAACAACAATAACAGGTTAATCGTCATATCCAGAAAGCAACGGCCACACTAGTCTCTACCCATATACACGCAATTAAGGCAAATTAACATTTGAATAATTGATAATATCATTGCATTAGTCGACACATATAACACAAAAAACCATACAGTGCATGTGTTCCAATATAAAGAATTCTGTTTTGAATTAGTACAACTGTGAATACTCTACTGACACCTTCTTTACATTTTCCCAAAATCCAAACAAAATATAAAACTATTCTCCCAATGAGACTAATATTATTTTTCAGTTGTCATTAACACAAAATAATGGGGTGTGTAATCTGTTGTTTACTTCCATTAAACTTTTTGTTTTCCTCTCTTTGCCAATGTATATCTTATCCATAATACAAGAAATTGTTTAAATAATTTATATACAGATTATTTTGTAGATGCAAATATCAAGGCATCCTTAGTGATTCAACTGAATGTTTTGGTAAATCTACATCAAGCTACATTTGAGAATGAGCAAAATGGTTGAAGCTAAGAAATATAAATCTGCCTTAAGCCCCCCCCCCCAAAACAGTGTTGTTATTAAGGGGAAATAACTTGAAAGTTTACGAGCATAAATATGGTTTTTGTATGATGAAAGATGGTCACATATATGTTGAATCCCACATACATTTATATACACATTGCTTAGTATAATTCACAAACATACATATACACACAAGTAGAGCCAATTATAAAAACATTTAAAAGATTCTTTACCACCTGAGCTCACAAACTATGTAATCAATTGCCAATTTGCATTCATCCTTAAAATCACTTCCTGAATTATTTGAAGGCTATGAGGAAAAAGCCAGTTTTCTTTAAAGAACTTAGAACTTATTTTTTTAGTTTAATTTACCTGTACATATTGTGTTTTTGTGTTTAGTTTTATTATGTATACTTCTATATACTTTTCTATATATGAAATCTTGTTAGTATATCACTTTAGTATTTTTGTCATAACTATAAACTGTTAGTTCTTCAGACTTAATGAATATAAATTTACTTATCTTACAAAAAAAGCAGAAATATTGTTGTGGCATTACACTCTTCATTTTATACATAAAATGTTGTGTGTGTGTGTGTGTGTGTGTGTGTGTGTGTGTGTGTGTGTGTGTGTGTGTGTGTGTGTGTGTGTGTGTGTGTGTGTGTGTGTGTGTGTGTGTGCGCGCGCGCGCGCGAGAGAGATGTACATGCAGCCACAACAAATGTATATAAACAATGTGCAGCAGCCATACATGCTTTGAAACTACAACCCAATATGTTGACAGAGGAAGCATGATCAGTTGACTGGAAGGCTACGTGGCAGCATGAGGTGTTAGGAAATCTCTGTGACCTGAACAGGAGATGTAGATCCGAACCACCCATACAGAAGTCATAGGGCATAGTCATACCCATATAGTGCACTGGTAGGGCACAGGTGTCGACCTACTATCCCCTCCATCACTGGACCCTTTGGACAACCCCTGGTTACCTGGAGGAGAAGGGCTTTTCATGCTAGCAACAGTTCGCTGTCCCATGAACTGGGACTTCATTGAACAAGTCAATGTGGAAGACTTACTGTCTTGAGATAAGGTCTCAGATTAGCTTGCTGAACTCTGACCAAGAAAGTTCCAGGGCTGGACAGTGTTTTAAACACCACTTTACATCTTCCAGAGCCTGGAATCCTATTCTTGATCCAAGTTGTTCAATGCGTGTATCAGACTGGGTTATTTCCCCAAGAAATAGCAAAAGGCTATCGTCATAGTGATAGCAAAGTAGGGATAGGATGCTTCCCATGCTGGCAACCCTAATGAGTCTCCTTTCTGCTATGTCAAAGGTGCTTGAGCAACTTGTACAATAAGTATGAGATCTGCAAAATTTTGACGCCATAGTTCCCAAATGGTTCGGTTTCCATGCAGGAGATTCTACTACTTATCAGCTATGTGACTAGGGGAATGCACCATGGGTGCTGGGTGTCTGAAAGAGCCGACCATATGCTGTCTCCTGGATATGGCAAAAGCCTCTGATAGCATTCGGCATGATGGGCTTTTATACAAACTCAGGGAAGTCCAGCTCACAGATTACCCTAATAATGAACCCTAATGAGTCTCCTTTCTGCTATGTCAAAGGTGCTTGAGCAACTTGTACAATAAGTATGAGATCTGCAAAATTTTGACGCCATAGTTCCCAAATGGTTCGGTTTCCATGCAGGAGATTCTACTACTTATCAGCTATGTGACTAGGGGAATGCACCATGGGTGCTGGGTGTCTGAAAGAGCCGACCATATGCTGTCTCCTGGATATGGCAAAAGCCTCTGATAGCATTCGGCATGATGGGCTTTTATACAAACTCAGGGAAGTCCAGCTCACAGATTACTACCTTCTCTTGATCGCTAGCTTCCTGATGGAGAAGCCCTACTGCATGAGAATAGACAATTACATCTCTTCTGAGAGACGTGTCACTGTTCACTGTTTGCATCAACGACATACCCAAGGAAACTAGAATCCTGATACCCCTGTTTACAGACAACGTGGCAGTATTCACAATGGATAGATACAATAATAGGTCGATCATATGACTGCAGCACCACTTCCATATGCTCATGGACTGGATTAGATCTTCGGAAGCGGCAGAAACGTAACCAAGAATATACTTGTGCCGGTCCAAGAAACTCAAGTACCTCAGCTTACACCTTGATCGTCGGCTCACCTGCTGTACTCACGCCCAAACAATTAGGAAGCGAGCATACGCTCGTCTGGACTGTTTTCACTATTGGTCAGGCCGGAAATGACACATAATTTGGGTAAAATGATCGTCCTGACTATCATTACTTACGCCACCCCAGTCTGAAGATACCTGGCCGCAATGCATAAAAAAAAGTTGCAAAGCACTTCATTGCAGACTCAGATCCTTGGACGACTTACACGTAACTTTTACGACCATGCAACAAGGCGCCCAGATGATACGTGGACATTACTGTACTAATGAAAGTAGGGGGGCCACGATGGTCGCTCGGAACTCGGCTACCTTGAGGTTCATTTCTGCGACGCACACGTACTCAATACTGTTACGGTTTTTGCAAACGAAGCCCGCTGCTTAACCGTTTTCAATTAGTTAACATATATAATGTTACTGCCAAGTTCATTTTTAAATTATTGTATTGTTTTGGTTAATTTGTATTTTAATTTGTGTAATACATTTAAATATACGGCACACATTTTTTTGTCAATTGTAAGGCAAAAAGTAGACCTACTTCTTCAAGTGTAACCACTACGCACTTATCAGACATTTACAAAAAAATAATGTCTATAAGATTAAATGCAGAAGAATAAACATTTTAATAAGAATAAACATTCTTTTGTTGTATATGGAAGAACATAACAACAGGGTGACCAGGCGTCAAAGTTTTAGTGGGCCTGTCCGCTTTTCTGTTCTTTGTTGTTGTCCCTGCAAAAATTTTAGGAACATAAAATGTCCTGCTTTTTCAAGAAGCATTAAACTTCTCCCAAAAATGTCTAAAGTCTACACAAAACTACATTTTAAAAACAATTAGAATGTTTTACATTCAATTATATCAACCTACTGTCTGTTTTGTGTTTTGTCGATACTAGTTATCGATAACGCATCTCCTAATTTTGCATTTTCACAGCAACGGATTGAGGATTTCAGTGCGGGATGTTCACGTAAGCAACCATGTGTTTATCAACATCATTTCATTTGTTCTGTTTCGTGAGTAGTGAGAACTGTGCGCGAACAATTCAGCAAAGCAGTGTGAAGACATAACAAACAATTTTTATGATACATTCGTTAACTATTTAGAAAAATGGCTTGGCCAATGAAATGGCTAGAACCTTCCCAAGGGATTCAAGTTTAAAACTACGCCAACTTGGAAGGACGTAAAAGACATTTTACAGCAGCAGTCGGCAACCCTGCACGCCTGTGAGCGCAAGTGTACCCATCGATAAAGTTAAACGCGCCCGCGAACCAATTTGTAATTTTATTTTATTTTGAACGAAGGGACAACGCACCCGCATTGTGCCTACTTGAAAGTACTTTATTATAAAATAGTATAAGCCATTTCAAATTTTACTTTTTTCTAATACAATGATTACAAAGTTAGTACTTTCAAGATAAGGAACTGAAACCTTTATTTATGTTTTAAATGTTTTTCCAAGTTTTACATTTCTTTGCATTTTATAAAAACAAATAGTGTTATTGTGGTATGTTCTTTAACTTATTTTTATTAAAATGCGTTCCTGTTTAACTATTTTTTTCATTTAAAGTTTTGTTAGTTTTAACGTACGTGTGCACGATGACAGATTGTTGATGACCGACTCCTAATATGAAAAATTTTCACAAATTTATTTGAAAAATACTTCAAAGCTTTTTTTGATTCGGTGTTCCGCCTCGCTGATTTCTGTAATTTTTCATGACAGTTTACGTTTGTAGGTGGGGAGGGTTGCGCCCATTGAACTGGTCCTCAGCTATATATGCGCCCCCATAAATTCAAAGGTTGCCTATGACTGCTTTACAGTATATTACCAATACAGATAAAAGATTTTGAAGTGCTGCAACAGAAGCAGAACTGTTTGACGAAGTGCAAAATCTGTGTGACAACAAAACACAGAATTCTTGAATTGTTTCTCCATGATGCGTCCGGTATTATAACTGTAGGCTACACATTAGTTCTTAGTTAACACAGAATTAAGTAAAAAGTGGTTTTTACAACTCTTAGTAATTGGAAAATAACCTTCAGAAACGTTTTGAATATAGTGGAATTTGTTTTAGCAATTTTGGGAACTAATGCAGCTGTGGAATTAGTGTTTTCAATAATGAATTCTGTCTGGACAGATGAGAAAAATCTATTTCACATACATACAATAAAATCAATTACCATTGTCAAAATTCATTTCAAAGACATGTCACTTACAGATTTTTTATGATCTTCTCATTCAGAAGCTGAAGCATGTGAATGCTATTCAGTCACCCGAAAAACACAGCAGAACACACATCCGAGATAGAGCAGCCTAGCGCATCTTCTTAGGTAATTTATAAAATTTATACTGTTTAATTTTTATTATAAATAATGTTTATTTCTGTTTTTTCGGTATCAATTACTTTATTAAACTGTGGTAATTTTTGAACATGCGAAGTTAGTGCCAGTTTTAACTCTACCGTTTGGCATTTGTCTGGGTATGTCTCACGATATTGTAGCACGCATCAACCGGTTTTAATAAAACTTAGCAGCTGTGTCGATACTTTTACCTAGAGTTCTGGAAATTTCAAAATTTTGGGACCTCAGGGCCCAAAAGAGAGATCAGAAATTTGAGAAAATTGTGAAAATCCACCAGGGTGTCAGACTAAAACGAACTATAACCCAAATCTGAATGTTTAGAATTTTTAGTGGTTATTGTATGATTGCGTGCCTACGACTGTGTGCCTTACTGAAGAAATAGTACAGCAATCGAGACTTATGTTAATTTTTTCCATAATTGAAAATTTTCTAAAACTGAAGTTTTTATAATAATAAATGTACTTCGTTCAAAATAGTAAGCGAGTTCGGCAGCTCAGGGAGTGTACTAGTTAATTACTACTTCAAGTAGAAACTATTTTTTCGCAGCTGGTGTTGGAGCAGTTGAAAGTAAAGCATTGTGGGATGGAAAGCGTGAGTAGTAATGGAAGGGGGAGAGCAGGAAGTACCCCGTGTTTACAAATTAAAAATATGGGTCTCCTTGACGTGCGACAGAATTATAAACAGCTTCTTGACAGCAAAGATTTCTCTTATGTTTACTTATCCACAACACTTAGACAAACTCGTGCTTGCAGTTGAAGAATGAAAAGAACAACGATTTTTCACAGACTTCGCTTCACTGTACATCAATGAATCAAGGAGAAATTATTAAAGGGGATGGACAATAGAGCGAGGATTTCAACATTGTATCTGTTTAATTATTACCTTAGATAGGGTAAAAATTACAAATTTCTAAATTCAGGACTCTTCTTCATTCAAAATTATTTAAATAACGTATTTTCTTTAAAATATATTTAATTTTCATGAAAACATTGGAAACATAATTAACTTTTTAAATTCATACTGCACTGAGTGTCTCGCTTCTTTTTGTATTCAGTGGCATACAAAATAAATGAGTTGTCACACGCGCGCGCATACACACACAAGTAGAGGGGACAGATAATATAGTCACTTTGCTGCAGCTGCTGTCGTACTCCAAACACACAGACTTTCAATTAGCAAAAATTAAAAACAAGGCTCTACTAATGTCAAAATAATTACAGAGTTGACTTGTCCACACATCTGTTTTGCACCACCAAAGATGTAAATAAATTTAATTAAATCCCCTGAAAATTATGTCTTTAATGGATTGACAAAGGATCATTAATTTTATTTTAAATTAACTAGGTGTGTATAACGCTCAGCGGAAGAAACTAACAGTATCCACATAAAACTGTTACTATGTAGAATCCAGTATTAAGGCTAATATACATCCTTACAGTCTCTGACATTCATCAACTACAGCGAATGTACTGAAATTCCAACTTTCTGAAACTCAAGCCCCGTGAACTAAAGAAATGATACTGTTAGTTTTTAAGTTTCAATATGGAATTGTTTCTCAAACGTGTAGTATGCACATGAAATTCTACATTATGTAAACCAATGTCGAAGTTATACAGTCCCTATAGAATCCTTGGAAAATACATTTTACGATTCTTGTTCTACTAATTTTGTCCCACCAACTTATGCCTACTTCAGTTTTTATACAGAAAATTTTTATAAAAAATTACCTGGAAACGTTTTTATATAAAATAAACGTTTTAATGTTATCATACTTTTGTGCACCTGGTTAAATTTTAATGTAACCACAATAGCTCTCTGCACATCTAACATAACAGTTTCAAAGAGTATTGATTTTATTAATATTATACGGTCTAATACACAGCCACTAAAATAATTAATTGACACGCGGGAAAAGTGAGAGCATGTGTACAGACGCGTGCGCACACACAACTTGATAATAATTATACAGCAGTTATGAACTACTGTTTTGTTCATATAAAACCAAAGAAATTTATTTAAAAAACAATGGCTTCTTTAAATATTTCACTTTGTAGTATGCTTTTCACAGTTTAAATAAACTGTTAGTTTCCTTTCATTTTTTATATCCAAAAGACATGGTATCACCCGAATCATGTCAGCAAATAAAAACAAAATTTATGCACAAAAAATGAATTAAAAAAGTGGTCAATTGTTAACTTTTATCTTGTACGTAAATTTTTAATGAAGCACTCAATTCAATGTAATTACTTGACTCTCAGATGTATTATGCAGGTAGAACGGTAAAAAATCCAGTGTTTATACATTCTATTTCTATACACAGTGGCTGTGTGTGTGTGTTTTAATAATCTTTTGTTTGAAAATATATAATGTACTGACCAGAAAAACAGAATAAATAATGACAAACTCCCTTATCCAATTACATTAAATTAACAGAGAAAATCGTGTTTCATGAAAGTACACAAAATAAAGTGATTTTGTAATTAGCCAACATCTGCACAGCAAACACTGTATTACGTTTCTTCCAATTATTTAACATCCTAACTCCTCCATACTTTCCTGAGATCCATACTCTTTCAAACATGCAACTACAAATAATGCACGATTAGCCATAACAAAATGTACAATTTCTTAAAAGAAAATTATGAATGTAATTTATTTACGTTAGTGACGCCATACAAGAAAATTCTTTCTTTCTGTTTGCATATACTCCAAGTTAAAATGTTTCATTAAATTCCTCTGATCCAGTATGTACACACAAATACCGAAATAAACAGTGTCAGAGATGAGCGCGTGTGTGTGTAATTTGCTAATAGGCAAATAGCAGCAGAATACAGCGGATCATCTTGGAAAACACAAACTGCTAGCTCAACCAACGACTTAACCAAATATACATTTACTTCTCTATGCACTGTTTACAAAGCTCTAATGAGTAATTAACTACAGAGATTAATTAAATAGCAATTAAGCGGAGGTAAGCCGTTTGCAACAACCCCCCTCCCAACCCTAAGCTCAATTCTTGAGACGCACAGTCGATATTGCCTTCTCCTCTGTTTACAGTCAAAATATTTCATGTGAATAAATTTAACAGAAACTATTGATGCTAGCTAAATTCAAACTGATCAGTTATACAAATTTTTGCACAGACATAATTCTAAATACACTGCTACCACTTCATGCAGATGAACGCTAAAACACATCCATAAGTATATAAAATGTCTGTTACCTGTAATAGATCACATATATTTCAGTTACTAAACACAATAAACTAAATTTATATAAAAAATTCAACCCAGTATAGAAATTCATCCTTGTTTCTGGAATGGCCAAATACCTCCAAAGACGAGACAATTCTATAATCATCAATTTATTATTTAAAAAATACAGAATTCATCTGCAAAACATACTGATTTTTGTTGTTACATAACAATTGGCCGTTTGCGAATTTCACACTTGTTTTTGCATTTTACAACCGATAGATAAAGTTACTGCCTGTTCTAACCAGCGAGCATGAATGAGATTCGTGTGCGAACAGGAACCTGAGTGACTGACAAGTCTATACACGCATCTCTGTTCGCTATCTTACAAGGCTTATTTTAATTTAGTATCAGTACAACTGTGTCGGTGACTCCATGCTTCTGTTTCCGAGAAATCAACGTTATTAAAGTTTTTGTGTTGTGAATATGTGTTTAAAGTCCAAGGTGTTATTCGCACTTTTTATTTGCAAGTTGTGAAAAAAGTGAATAGTTACTATAGCAATACAGAATATAGTTGCTGTTTCGGGTTGGTTGCGTTTCCAGCGATCTGCAAAAAAAACGAGTATTATTGGAAAAACGAGTAGGCCTACTGGTGGCAAACGAGTTGTCACAAAAAAGAGAGACGTAGAGTAACACGTAAGAACTTGAAGTTGGTTTTTTTCTTACCCGGATTTCACAAAAAGCGAGAAAGGTTATTAGTTATGTTACTTTGCATGTTAACGTAACAGCATCAATTTTACTTTATTTACATTTTAAAAAAACTACCTTATTTACCGCGTAGGGCGTACTCAGTTAAATTAGACGTGGATTTCATTTAGAAAATGAAAAATCCACGTTTCACATTACCTGGATTCCGTAATTGTTTGTTTTGCCAATTTTTCGTGAACAAAAATTTTTTACGAACTTTTTGCGTCCGCACCTAGTTTTCACCCGCAGTTTAATTAGAAACACAAAAAAGGGGGTTTTTACAAGTTTTGTGGCTGCCAGGGCACAGGTAGTCACTCGGAACTATTACCATATTTTCCATATTTTACGCAGTAATGCCAGTAATTTTGGGAGGGGGTGGCATATTTCAAAAGCCAGCCCTGGATTAATGGTGTAAGATAACCAAATAACTTCCATTTGAAGTGAACACGGATAACTCTAGAAAGAAAAACACTTCCGGCCAATAGCGTAACCACTGGGGCCCAAACAAGATGTTAAAATTTCGAGGTTTCAATATCTTGCACTGTGATATATTATTTATAAATTATGCTCGTCGATTAACCTCCTTTGCATTCTATTAAATTTCTTCGCGATACGAAACGAAAAAAAAAGACAAGAGACGAGGTGATGCAGTTAAAATTGAACAAGAGAATTTTAAAGAGAACAAATTTAAACAAGTTCTTATTCGTCTTAGGCGGCAGACGCAGGCTTTGTAGTGGACAGACAAAAGATAAACGAGTGACACCGAGTTTCTGAGAGAAAAACGGGCGGTTTTCCTTTGAGGAGCAGGATCTGTTTACAGCACGGATGACTCATGTACAGGTAAGTAATGAAAGGTTAGCGACTTCTTTGAACCTCCTTCATCAAATAAATAGAAAAGGATGTGTTTGTAGTGTTTGTATTGTACAGTTTTCGTTGCATCGGAGAAACTTAACTTCCTAATAGAGGTGGGCCGATATACCTATAACAGGTATTTTGGAACGACACTTTTGTGGAACGGATATAACAGTGAGTGAAAAGTTGAAATACCTGTTCCGATTCAACGATAACTGAAAACTGAAGGGTTGAAATACCCGTTCCGATTACTCGCAGCCTCGCGGTTCTGAGACGCGGGACCCCCTACGCAACTAACGAGTACACAAGTAACAAGTAAACGAGTATTAGGAGTATTATGAGTAAACGAGTACAAAGCCACTTTTTGGTGCTGAATACCATACAAGTATGAAACAAGGCGAAACAAGTTCAGAATATCTCTATGCCAAAGTGACGAAGCTGTTTTTAATAAATGAAAAAAATCCATACTGATGTTACATTTACTCTCGTCTGTTATGCAGATATGTAATACAGATTATAATAACAAATTATATATTATACTAGTCCCCAACTTGGTAAATTTTGAAAAAGCGAATTATATTGTGTTATAACGTACAGATTGGCTGATAGTTGATAGGCCATATATAGTACTTTTTGTTAATGTGATTTCGGAAATGATTTTAATTTCACTGCACATCTCACGTAAATGATATTTTTGTAACTCTTGTGGCTTACTGTTATGTTTTTATTATATGTTTCTGATGTTTTTTTTTTGCCATTATTTGTTGTGCTATTACATGCACTTTGTACCTGTTTTTCTTTTCAAATACTAGTTTAGCACACCTCTACTTCCTAATGACAGGACGAAGGGAGGGGGTTTATAGGAAGTCAGTTTTCATTTGACAGTCGAAGAGCTAAACTGTCGCTGCATTTTCCCTCCAGTCCGTATTATGTTAAGAGTGACGTTAGTGTGTTTTTAATAACGAATTCTACAAATACTGGTGCTTCCAAATCCAGATTAGTTTTCAGAAGAAGCGATTAAAAAAGTACAAAAATTTTACACCTCTTTAAAAGTGATGAACCCGTGGACAGTTCGAGTAGGCTTTCGTCCCGTTATGATAACGTGTTAGTAGTTTCAACACAAAGTGTCAATTGACTGGTTCTGACCGCGCTATTGAATTTGAAAATGGAGACGTGAATATAACAGACATCGATCGTGGCCGCTTCACTCCAGATATAGCGGTGAAGTGGAAAATTATCAAATCGCACCTTCTTTGTGCACACGAAGTTGAACTCTTTGCACTGAAAACGAAGAAAGCCGAAATGTGGATATAGTCGACGAGTTCCTCTCCCGTAAAGAACGGCTGTTTGGGGAAGTTGTGAGCGGACCCGGACGTTTAGGTGAGTTTTCTAAACTTGCATCGTATTATTGTACTTACAATAACATGTATTGTGTGAACATGCATGTGTTAATTAAGGAGCAAAATTACTTTCCGTACGGAGAAAGGTATCCTGCTGATTTTTTTATCTCAATGTAATTTATAAAAATCTTGTTTTGTTGCCAGAGTCAAGTGTTTCGTATATGAAATTCTAAGTCTGAAATTATATAGATACTTAATTGCGAGCGAGCGCACGCGCGCGAACACACACGCAACTGTAGATTGGGGTGATGTTCACTTTTTCTATGAAGTTTCGGTGTTCTCATGGCTGTTGGATGGGGACAGAGGTAGTATATTGGGGAATATCACAGAATCCGTAACGTGTGAAGCGCAAGGAAAACATTAAACCTTGGGTAAAAACGTACCGTAGGGAGTCGACAAGAACTAACTGGAACCGGTTGTTCAGATTTTTGAACATGAAACATTATGAGAACAGTATTAAAAAAATAATAATAAAACTATTTTGGATGTGGTAAAGCAACGAATGTTATTACTTCATAAATTTCATTGGCAGGGCAAAAAACAAACAAGATTTTACCGCTACAGCGATTGTATTCCACTCACAATAAAAAATAAAATTTTAAATTATTATATTTGAATCGTTCTGTTGAAGTGCATAAGCAAATAGAATTGGCAAGGACTGCCTTTCGCTGTTACTTCGGTCCGTATTAACGTCAGATTCGGACGCTTAAGAAAAACAACATTAACAGAACTGAGGTTTTTGCTACATCGGCGGCTTCTCAAAATATCGTGGACGGCCGGCGAGTATCAAACAACTAAGAAAAGGAACTGATCTTCAGTATTCAGAAAACAAAGTTACATTACTTTGGGAAAGTGCCGCCCACGGGGAAGGGGATCATGACGTAAGTTGCGCCATTAGAATTGGGGGTGGGGGGGATTATATGCAACGCAAGTTTAAAACGAACGAAATGCTGTTAAACAACGAAATGTTAAAAATATATTTATCCTGTTTGAAACCTAATTCAGAGCTAGATTTCCGTTAAACAAAATGTAGGCCAGGTTACCAATTTTGCTATTAAACGTGTGGAGACGGGTAGTGGCTAATACCGTAAACGGGGGAACATAATACCATGCCTGAAGAGGAAATAGGTAATCGATGTGTTCTTTGATTCGGAGCTACAGCTTTGTGAAGCCAACAGTGCCTCCGGATTTATGCCTACACATTCGCGGCAATTTCAAGCCGAAAATTAATACAGCTAAATCACAATGTAATAGCATATAATTATTCTGTCAACGATAAATATAAAAGTGTTACAGAAAATATGTCTTAGTCGCGACCTCTTCTACTCTGGGGTGTCGAGGAGTTGCAAAGAGATCGCTACTGTTGCCTCTGCAGAGCAAGCGCCCTTGCCTGATTCCAAGGGCTACCCCATCCTCCAAGAAGCCTTGCACACTTGCCATGTCGTTCTAGGCCTTCAGTTCCAAAAATTTCTGACCGGCTTTCTCTCTTTCCTATCTTTGAATATGTGTGGTCTCTAGTGTGCAAGTTATTGGCCTACAGCGCCCATACCTTGGTGGAGGTGATGCCTCCTGTGCATCTGTGCATCCAAGCATACGTGAAGTTGCTTCAGCTGCCTGATATCATGGCTCAGTCTCCTCCCTGGGACATGCTCTTGCACCAACCACGTTGCAACTCCTAAGGACACCCAGACTAGAGGTCCCCGCAGAAAATATGTACTTATGTTAAATATGAAAACAAACTATATGAAGAATGATTTCACTCTCTAGTCCAAGCCCTCGCAATTTGTCTTTGTAGTGTATCAATTGTTTAAAAAACTGTAATTCTTTATCTAAGATATGTAAACGTCAACAATTGAAAAGTCTTTAATGAATACGAATAGTCTATACCAAATACAATTAACCGTGTACCGCGGTACTTTCTGTATTTCCCAGACAGGCAGACAGAGAGAGAGGGGGGGGGGAGAGAATAAAAACGAAAACCCTTTACATCCATAAAAAACAAATCACCATTTACAAATTTCAATAAAACAGAAAAAGACGTATTAAACGAGAAAGTTTTGTTCACTTACAATTAGGGTACATAGAAATTAAATTATGTTTCTTAGCCTTTATTTGTAATGCGATGTACTCGTCTCCGTCTGTCTAGCGTTGCTGCCATATGGTCGTCTATCCACACGTGACGCCTGACTTTTCCAGTGGAGTCACGATGTACACGAGTTTACCGCTGGGTCTAGCCTTTATTTTACAGGATTTACCTACTGTCCACACCTCTTCTGTACACAAACACAAAACGGTCGAGTCTTCCTTTACTCATCGTTGATCTAATATAATATTTAAATTTAATAAATGAACACTTGGTTCTATGGATACGTTTTATTTTCATGACAATTGTTTCACCAGTTACAGGCGAGAAGACGGTGTTTGACAAAGGAGACAACGGGAAAAACCCAGGTAAACGGTCAGTGAACAAAGATAAGTGTTCTACTGTTTGGAACAAAACAAAGTACCGTTTCTGTTTTGTTCCAAACTCACCTTTGTTCACTAATCGTTTACCTGAGTTTTTCCAATTTTCCTCTCCATTTTGTCTTACAAGAACTCCACCCCTCCTTCGTCAAACACAGAAGTCGTACCCTCAGTTCAAATCTAACCTCTGAAGCTGCCGTAACTGGTGAAACAATTGTCCGAAAATAAAAGTATCTGTAGAACTATACCAAGTGTTTATTATTAAATATAAAAATCATACCAAGTGCCGAGCGACAATGAGAGCACAGCCGTCTAAGATAAGTTTTGTGAATACTTTGTACCTTACACACGAAGCCACAGACGCTACAAAAATTTCAAAACATTCTTCCAACTTATATTGGTTTTCGTACACAACGTTGATTGTACGAATGTAGTAATTCCATTTTGTTATAGAAACTCTGGGTAACCTGGCTTACATTACTTAATCCAAAGCGTTCGATCGTAGAAATGAGTGTGACAAAAGTGCTGGAATGGCAGCCAGGTTTGAGAAAGAACTCTTTGTTGTTTACACTTGCTGCTTTTTCTATTAACAAATTATTTGATAAGTGTGACGTGTACAAATTATGCCAGCGGATACACTTCTCTAATTTTTGCCTGTACACCTCCAACAGAACCACACATAACATTAACGCCATATAAGTCGCAGCTATTAACGTTTCCTGCGATGTGTGCAGAAGATGATTTATGTTGTCCATTATGCACTTTGCTAAGGTTTCTGCATATTTACCTTCAGGACTGAGAAATCCGCAAAATGTTTCATATACCGATCCCTTAAACACGTATTTAGGGCGCGCGCATAATGAATTTCGACGAAACCGAAACATCGAAGCATGATAATGTTTTGTAACAAAAGATTTCTAGACTGTGGGGAATCGAATGTGTGGAAGCGTTACATTTTTTCGATGACGCATTTTGAGGAATGACCCCCAGCCTAAAAACATTATCATGTTAAAAAAAATACTGTAGGACGAGCCACGGCTTGAGAATGGATCCGTTGAAGTTACATTTGAAAATAAACTGAAGAACTTCGTTGGTTGGTCCTGCGGTGGCGTTAATGGCACGGCGCGTACTGTCGTCGAATTCTTTTACTTCTTACACCACTTGTTCTTTAGCAAAATCACTATTCTACAGCCGATTATAAATCATTACCAGAGGATTCCATCCAGAATGCTGACTGTACAATACTGAAGATACGTGTCCGATATCTTCTCCAAGGCAGAGGACATTTGCGAGAATTCTTGGATAAATCGATTTAGAGACACTGAAATACTGTCCGATAATTCACCAGGTATTCTCTTTTACAATTTTCGTCTCAATGTCAGTGCTCTCGTGAAGCTTTGTTGGAAGCTATACCCCGCCTCCATAGAAGGACGGTCACCGTCACTGGCATACCCCTTTCGGTCCAGGGTGTCACAACTGTGACAGTTATTTCCCAATGCTATTGCAATGCCGTAAACACGCGGAGAAGCGTCCAGACCTGCCTCACACAACCGCGACACTTTTAGTAGCTGCCTGAATTTGTTGGGGGAATTTTCATCTGCTTGTCTTGGCAACATTGTTGTTTACTCCATTCCGCGTCCGAAGTGTTGAGTCATCTGTTGACTTGCTGTTACGTTTTATTACTTCCATATTCCTTAAGGAATGGAAGTATGGTGATGGCAAAAAAAATCGTGTTCGAGATTATTGCAGATTCTGATTGTACTACACTCAAAACATGAAAAAAAGTCGTTTTCCGAAAAGTGTCTGTGTGTGTGTCTGTGTGTCTATGTGTCTGTCTGTAGATTTTTTTCTATGGCAAACGATAACTGCCGCAAATTCAAACAAAATCAAATAATTTTTTGCATACAGCCCTGATTTGTAGAGGACTCGCGACCTATTGTTTTTGGTGAAGATCGGTTGAGGCAAAGGGGTAGTTTACCTGCAACGGTTTTTTTTATCAAGGGAAATTTTTTTTCTATGGCAAACGATAACAGCAGCAAATTCAAACAGAATCAAATAATGTTTCGCATACAGCCCTGAATTGTAGAGTTCTCAAGACCTATTGTTTTTGGTGAAGATCGGTTAAGGGAAAGGGGTAGTTTACCTGTAACGTTTTATGTTTTAACAAGGGTAATTCCTATGGCAAACGATAACAGCCGCAAATTCAAACAGAATTAAAAGATTATTTGCATATAGCCCTAAATTGTAGAGTTCTCAAGACCTATTGTTTTTTGGTGAAGCTCGGTTAAGGGAAAGGGGTAGTTTACCAACAACGTTTTTTTAACAAGGGTATTTTCTATGGCAAACGATAACAGCCGCAAATTCAAACAGAATCAAATAATTTTCTGCATACAGCCCTGATTTGTAGAGTACTCAAGACCTATTGTTTTTGGTGAAGATCGGTTCAGGGGAAGGGGTAGTTTACCTGCAACGTTTTTTATCAAGCGTATTTTCTATGGCAAACGATAACTGCCGCAAATTCAAACAGAATCAAATGTTTTTTTGCATACTTCAGTGAATTGTAGAGGACTCAAGGCCTTTAGATTTTGGTGAAGATCAGTTAAGGGGATGGGGTAGTTTACCTGCAGCCTTTTACGTTTTAACAAGAGTAAAGTACTTGAAAATTCATTTAAACTTTTTCAAACAATGGTAATTGTTGAAAATAAAATAATTTTGTTGCCAGGCAATCTGAAAATTATTATAGTTTATACGATAGTTTATGAAATGGTTAATAATACGTCAGTGGAAGGTGTAATGAGAAATTAGCAGAAATGGAAACCTGGGGAATGTTAACTGTTCTGTAGATACAATTTTGTCAGAATGTTTGGAAATGATCATCAACATTGAAGGAAAAGTAAGCATATTAAGAAACATATGTAAATACTTATTATAAAAAAATAATGTTTGTTTTTTGATAAAGTCATTTTGATTATAAAATATAAATATTTACAACAAGAAAAGAATTTTCAGTTTTCAAAATTTAAATATATTTTTATAAAACAATGGGTTCTTCATTGAGGTGGGGACCATGTCACTCACTCCATCTCAAGCCTCCTCTCCCATTTTGCAGAAAAAGAGGGCCCTGTCAAGGCTGATACTTTGACGACAGTGACAGGGCTTTCCACCAAATTCAGCAGAGTGACAGGTAGGCCCAACTCTGATTGGCTCCTCAGATTTCCCCAGCGTTAGTAGGTTCTATGAAAATATTTTATTTCAAAAATGATTTTAAATATAAATCTTAGATATGTTTTATAAATCTCATGTTTTATGTTTTAACATGGGTAATTTTTTATATGACGAACCATAACTGCCGTAAATTCAAACAGAATCAAATAATTTTTACTTCCATATTCCTTAAGGAATGGAAGTATGGTGATGGCAAAAAAAATCGTGTTCGAGATTATTGCAGATTCTGATTCTACTACACTCAAAACATGAAAAAAAGTCGTTTTCCGAAAAGTGTCTGTGTGTCTGTCTGTCTGTCTGTCTGTCTGTCTGTCTGTCTGTCTGTGTGTCTGTCTGTAGATTTTTTTTTCTATGGCAAACGATAACTGCCGCAAATTCAAACAGAATCAAATAATTTTTTGCATACAGCCCGGTTTTGCAGAGTTCTCGCGACCTATTGTTTTTGGTGAAGATCGGTTGAGGGAAAGGGGTAGTTTACCTGCAACGGTTTTTTTTTAGCAAGGGTAATTTTGTTTGTTTGGCAAACGATAACAGCCGCAAATTCAAACAGAATCAAATAATGTTTCGCATACAGCCCTGAATTGTAGAGTTCTCAAGACCTATTGTTTTTGGTGAAGATCGGTTAAGGGAAAGGGGTAGTTTACCTGTAACGTTTTATGTTTTAACAAGGGTATTTCCTATGGCAAACGATAACAGCCGCAAATTCAAACAGAATGAAAAGATTATTTGCATACAGCCCTAAATTGTAGAGTTCTCAATACCTTTTGTTTTTGGTGAAGATCGGTTAAGGGAAAGGGGTAGTTTACCTACAACGTTTTTTTAACAAGGGTATTTTCTATGGCAAACGATAACAGCCGCAAATTCAAACAGAATCAAATAATTTTCTGCATACAGCCCTGATTTGTAGAGTACTCAAGACCTATTGTTTTTGGTGAAGATCGGTTGAGGGGAAGGGGTAGTTTACCAGCAACGTTTTTTATCATGCGTATTTTCTATGGCAAACGACAACTGCCGCAAATTCAAACAGAATCAAATAATTTTTTGCATACAGCCCTGATTTGTAGAGTACTCGCGACCTATTGTTTTTGGTGAAGATCGGTTGAGGGGAAGGGGTAGTTTACCTGCAACGGTTTTTTTTATCAAGGGAATTTTTTTTTTTTTGGCAAACGATAACAGCCGCAAATTCAAACAGAATCAAATAATGTTTCGCATACAGCCCTGAATTGTAGATTTCTCAAGACCTATTGTTTTTGGTGAAGATCGGTTGAGGGAAAGGGGTAGTTTACCTGCAACGTTTTTTTAACAAGGGTATTTTCTATGGCAAACGATAACAGCCGCAAATTCAAACAGAATCAAATAATGTTTTGCATACAGTCCTGATTTGTAGAGTACTCAAGACCTATTGTTTTTGGTGAAGATCGGTTAAGGGGAAGGGGTAGTTTACCTGCAACGTTTTTTTATCAAGCGTATTTTCTATGGCAAACGATAACAGCCGCAAATTCAAACAGAATCAAATAATGTTTTGCATACGTCCCTGAATTGTAGAGGTCTCAATGACTTTCGATTTTGGTGAAGATCGGTTAAGGGGAAGGGGTAGTTTACCTGCAACCTTATACGTTTTAACAAGAGTAAAGTACTTGAAAATTTATTTAAACTTTTTGAAACAATGGTAATTGTTAAAAATAAAATAATTTTGTTGCCAGGCAATAAAATTATAATTTTTTCATTTTAATGTAATATAATATTTTTCATTTAATACAGCAATAAAAAGGCAGGTAAGGCACAGCCTGGCTGTTTGGCTGAAAATGATTTTAAATATAAATCTTAGAATATGGAAGTCATGTATGGTTCTCCATACCGATATTTACATATGTGCCTGAGCTATAGAGAACTCAATGTCTGTTGATTTTGGTGAAGATCGGTTACGGGGAAAGGGCAGTTTACCTGAAACATTTTTTGTTGTAACATGAGTAAAGTACTTAATTTTGATAAAGTATCCTGATAAGATCTTAATAATCCACTGTAGAAACGTAGATGAAATATCTATAAATGAAGAGGCTAGTTGAACGGGCTGGGGGTAATTTTCTATAAATCAAAATTATAGTTGAAGGGGGAGGGGATAATATTTTACTTCCATATTCCTTAAGGAATGGAAGTATGGTGATGGCAAAAAAAATCGTGTTCGAGATTATTCCAGATTCTGATTCTACTACACTCAAAACATGAAAAAAAGTCGTTTTCCGAAAAGTGTCTGTGTGTCTGTCTGTCTGTCTGTCTGTGTGTCTGTCTGTCTGTAGATTTTTTTTCTATGGCAAACGATAACTGCCGCAAATTCAAACAGAATCAAATAATTTTTTGCATGCAGCCCTGATTTGCAGAGTACTCGCGACCTATTGTTTTTGGTGAAGATCGGTTGAGGGAAAGGGGTAGTTTACCTGCAACGTTTTTTTAACAAGGGTATTTTTGTTTGTTTGGCAAACGATAACAGCCGCAAATTCAAACAGAATCAAATAATGTTTCGCATACAGCCCTGAATTGTAGAGTTCTCAAGATCTGTTGATTTTGGTGAAGATAGGTTAAGGGAAAGGGGTAGTTTACCTGTAACGTTTTATGTTTTAACAAAGGTATTTCCTATGGCAAACGATAACAGCCGCAAATTCAAACAGAATCAAAAGATTATTTGCATACAGCCCTAAATTGTACAGTTCTCAAGACCTATTGTTTTTGGTGAAGATCGGTTGAGGGAAAGGGGTAGTTTACCTGCAACGTTTTTTTAACAAGGGTATTTTCTATGGCAAACGATAACAGCCGCAAATTCAAACAGAATCAAATAACGTTTTGCATACAGCCCTGATTTGTAGCGTACTCAAGACCTATTGTTTTTGGTGAAGATCGGTTAAGGGAAAGGGGTAGTTTACCTGTAACGTTTTATGTTTTAACAAGGGTATTTCCTATGGCAAACGATAACAGCCGCAAATTCAAACAGAATCAAAAGATTATTTGCATACAGCCCTAAATTGTAGAGTTCTCAAGACCTATTGTTTTTGGTGAAGATCGGTTGAGGGAAAGGGATAGTTTACCTGCAACGTTTTTTTAACAAGGGTATTTTCTATGGCAAACGATAACAGCCGCAAATTCAAACAGAATCAAATAATGTTTTGCATACGTCCCTGAATTGTAGAGGTCTCAATGACTTTCGATTTTGGTGAAGATCGGTTAAGGGGAAGGGGTAGTTTACCTGCAACCTTATACGTTTTAACAAGAGTAAAGTACTTGAAAATTTATTTAAACTTTTTGAAACAATGGTAATTGTTAAAAATAAAATAATTTTGTTGCCAGGCAATAAAATTATAATTTTTTCATTTTAATGTAATATAATATTTTTCATTTAATACAGCAATAAAAAGGCAGGTAAGGCACAGCCTGGCTGTTTGGCTGAAAATGATTTTAAATATAAATCTTAGAATATGGAAGTCATGTATGGTTCTCCATACCGATATTTACATATGTGCCTGAGCTATAGAGAACTCAATGTCTGTTGATTTTGGTGAAGATCGGTTACGGGGAAAGGGCAGTTTACCTGAAACATTTTTTGTTGTAACATGAGTAAAGTACTTAATTTTGATAAAGTATCCTGATAAGGTCTTAATAATCCACTGTAGAAACGTAGATGAAATATCTATAAATGAAGAGGCTAGTTGAACGGGCTGGGGGTAATTTTCTATAAATCAAAATTATAGTTGAAGGGGGAGGGGATAATATTTTACTTCCATATTCCTTAAGGAATGGAAGTATGGTGATGGCAAAAAAAATCGTGTTCGAGATTATTCCAGATTCTGATTCTACTACACTCAAAACATGAAAAAAAGTCGTTTTCCGAAAAGTGTCTGTGTGTCTGTCTGTCTGTCTGTCTGTGTGTCTGTCTGTCTGTAGATTTTTTTTCTATGGCAAACGATAACTGCCGCAAATTCAAACAGAATCAAATAATTTTTTGCATGCAGCCCTGATTTGCAGAGTACTCGCGACCTATTGTTTTTGGTGAAGATCGGTTGAGGGAAAGGGGTAGTTTACCTGCAACGGTTTTTTTTTAGCAAGGGTAATTTTGTTTGTTTGGCAAACGATAACAGCCGCAAATTCAAACAGAATCAAATAATGTTTCGCATACAGCCCTGAATTGTAGAGTTCTCAAGATCTGTTGATTTTGGTGAAGATCGGTTAAGGGAAAGGGGTAGTTTACCTGTAACGTTTTATGTTTTAACAAAGGTATTTCCTATGGCAAACGATAACAGCCGCAAATTCAAACAGAATCAAAAGATTATTTGCATACAGCCCTAAATTGTAGAGTTCTCAAGACCTATTGTTTTTGGTGAAGATCGGTTGAGGGAAAGGGATAGTTTACCTGCAACGTTTTTTTAACAAGGGTATTTTCTATGGCAAACGATAACAGCCGCAAATTCAAACAGAATCAAATAATGTTTTGCATACGTCCCTGAATTGTAGAGGTCTCAATGACTTTCGATTTTGGTGAAGATCGGTTAAGGGGAAGGGGTAGTTTACCTGCAACCTTATACGTTTTAACAAGAGTAAAGTACTTGAAAATTTATTTAAACTTTTTGAAACAATGGTAATTGTTAAAAATAAAATAATTTTGTTGCCAGGCAATAAAATTATAATTTTTTCATTTTAATGTAATATAATATTTTTCATTTAATACAGCAATAAAAAGGCAGGTAAGGCACAGCCTGGCTGTTTGGCTGAAAATGATTTTAAATATAAATCTTAGAATATGGAAGTCATGTATGGTTCTCCATACCGATATTTACATATGTGCCTGAGCTATAGAGAACTCAATGTCTGTTGATTTTGGTGAAGATCGGTTACGGGGAAAGGGCAGTTTACCTGAAACATTTTTTGTTGTAACATGAGTAAAGTACTTAATTTTGATAAAGTATCCTGATAAGGTCTTAATAATCCACTGTAGAAACGTAGATGAAATATCTATAAATGAAGAGGCTAGTTGAACGGGCTGGGGGTAATTTTCTATAAATCAAAATTATAGTTGAAGGGGGAGGGGATAATATTTTACTTCCATATTCCTTAAGGAATGGAAGTATGGTGATGGCAAAAAAAATCGTGTTCGAGATTATTCCAGATTCTGATTCTACTACACTCAAAACATGAAAAAAAGTCGTTTTCCGAAAAGTGTCTGTGTGTCTGTCTGTCTGTCTGTCTGTGTGTCTGTCTGTCTGTAGATTTTTTTTCTATGGCAAACGATAACTGCCGCAAATTCAAACAGAATCAAATAATTTTTTGCATGCAGCCCTGATTTGCAGAGTACTCGCGACCTATTGTTTTTGGTGAAGATCGGTTGAGGGAAAGGGGTAGTTTACCTGCAACGGTTTTTTTTTAGCAAGGGTAATTTTGTTTGTTTGGCAAACGATAACAGCCGCAAATTCAAACAGAATCAAATAATGTTTCGCATACAGCCCTGAATTGTAGAGTTCTCAAGATCTGTTGATTTTGGTGAAGATCGGTTAAGGGAAAGGGGTAGTTTACCTGTAACGTTTTATGTTTTAACAAAGGTATTTCCTATGGCAAACGATAACAGCCGCAAATTCAAACAGAATCAAAAGATTATTTGCATACAGCCCTAAATTGTAGAGTTCTCAAGACCTATTGTTTTTGGTGAAGATCGGTTGAGGGAAAGGGGTAGTTTACCTGCAACGTTTTTTTAACAAGGGTATTTTCTATGGCAAACGATAACAGCCGCAAATTCAAACAGAATCAAATAATGTTTTGCATACAGCCCTGATTTGTAGCGTACTCAAGACCTATTGTTTTTGGTGAAGATCGGTTAAGGGAAAGGGGTAGTTTACCTGTAACGTTTTATGTTTTAACAAGGGTATTTCCTATGGCAAACGATAACAGCCGCAAATTCAAACAGAATCAAAAGATTATTTGCATACAGCCCTAAATTGTAGAGTTCTCAAGACCTATTGTTTTTGGTGAAGATCGGTTGAGGGAAAGGGATAGTTTACCTGCAACGTTTTTTTAACAAGGGTATTTTCTATGGCAAACGATAACAGCCGCAAATTCAAACAGAATCAAATAATTTTTTGCATACGCCCCTGAATTGTAGAGGTCTCAATGACTTTCGATTTTGGTGAAGATCGGTTAAGGGGAAGGGGTAGTTTACCTGCAACCTTTTACGTTTTAACAAGAGTAAAGTACTTGAAAATTTATTTAACCTTTTTGAAACAATGGTAATTGTTAAAAATAAAATAATTTTGTTGCCAGGCAATAAAATTATAATTTTTTCATTTTAATGTAATATAATATTTTTCATTTAATACAGCAATAAAAAGGCAGGTAAGACACAGCCTAGCTGTTTGGCTGAAAATGATTTTAAATATAAATCTTAGAATATGGAAGTCATGTATGGTTCTCCATACCGATATTTTAATTGTGGATAGAAAAGTTTGTTTTGGTAACAAATATGTATTTGTTATTGTGAAAGTATGTGGATTGTGAATATAATAACGTGATTTCGTCTTTTATTTTTGTGTTCTTTTTTTTGTGTTTTGACTGACGTCACAATTGTAACAGTCTGGACTTAACCTCACTCTATGCACTATTGCATTCATGCCAGTGTTTGTTTGTTTTTTACTCTTAAATTTCAATTTGAACAATGAGTAACTATTTACGTGATAGTGATGCAATACTAGAGCACCTAGGAGACTCTGATTTAGAGGATTTGCTTGAAGACGATGATGATGTGGACCCTAGATCCGACTTTCAATCCTGGTGATGCCAACTCTGATGATGACAACAGCTCCGACAATGACGACCAAAATGATCTCGCAGCAGCTCCACGGCCATCAACTCATGATCATAGAGCAAGTAAGCCAAAAAATTACTCTTGGACAAAATCTCCATTTCCCTCGAAGGCAGACCCTGACAAAACTTATGTAAGCTTTGATCCTACGGTTCTGAGTCCAGCTCAGTATTTTGAGAAATATTTCACTCCGGAGCTATTTGAAGCTTTTTCATTTTACACTAACCAATATTATCAACAACAAAATAACAAAGAAATGCATCCAATGTGTACTGCTTCGGAAATGAAGAAATTTTTTGGTATTCATGGCCTTATCGGCATTTTCAAGTACCCCAGAGTCCGACTGTACTGGGCAAGTAGATTCAATGAGAGTGCCGAAGCCATGCCTAGGGACAGATTTTTTATGTTAAGAGTCAATTGGCACTGTGTAGATAACCTTGGCACCACAGAAGTTCAACAAAAGGCTAATAGGTTGTGGAAAGTACAGCCAGTTATTACTGCTGTGCGTACTCGGTGTTTGCAGCTTGAACGAGGCAGTGGCACATATTCAATTGACGAACAGATGATACGTTTCTTAGGCTCCTGTCCAGTTCGTCAAGTGGTGAAAAATAAACCAAGGCCAGTCGGCCTGAAGAATTACGTAATTACATCATCCAATGGACTAATACTAGATTTTGAAGTTTTTCAGGGGTCCACTACTCCGTTTTCGGATACCACCCTTGGACATGGGCCCGCTGTTGTCTTACGTCTGGTCCAAACACTTCCTGCTAGAAGTTCAGTCTACTTTGACCGGTATTTTACTACTCTTCCTTTGCTTGGAAGACTTACTCAGCTGCAATTTGAGGGCACTGGCACTTTACAAGCAAACAGACTGTCGAAAAACGATCGGCAGTTCAGAAATGTCGATGTGAGCAAAACTAGACAAAACCCCATGAACGGAGGAGAATTTGATGAGTATACAAGAGATGACAAAAAAATTGCATTCGTGTTGTGGAAACACAGTAAAAGTATTATCATGGGGTCCACCAGTACAGGATCAGAACCAGTTGCTAATGTCGAACGTTGGGATAAAAAACAAAAAAAATACGTTGATGTTCAATGCCCATCAGTAGTGAAAAAATATAATGACTACATGGGAGGTGTTGATCTTGTTGATCAAATGATGGAGTATACTTCAGATCATGGATACGCACAAAAAAATGGCCTGTTAAAGTAATTCTACATTTTTTTGACCTCTCAATCGTGAACTCCTGGTTTGAATATCGATTGGACTGTGACCTGGAGAAGATCAGAAAAAGACCAAATTGATCTAATGGAGTTCAGACTCTCAATCGCAGAGTTTCTCATTGCTGGACCGACAAGAAAGCGTTCCATGGAACACATTGAAAATGATGAAGGGCCCCCAATGCGCATGGCACGGAAAATAAGTGTTCCGGCAGCAAAACCATCACAGGACAAACGGTATGATGGCTACAACCATTGGCCTACTGTTGACAAGCTGAAAAACCCTCACATGTGTCGTTTGGAAGGCTGCTCATCGAAATCAAGAACAAGATGCACAAAATGTAATTGTTACTTGTGTTTAAACAAAGATGCGAATTGTTTTGTCAAGTTTCACACCGATGAAAAGTAATTCTGAAAATGTCAAACTTAAGTTTCTTACATACATACATATTTCCAAGTTATATTCATTCGTGTATTATATTCTTAACAAAATGTAGCTGTAACTTTGTATTTTTGTAGCTGTAATTTTGTAGTTGAATAAAATTTTATTATACTATCACAATTGTAACACTTTTTTTGAGGGAAGCCTAGAGACCCAACTGTCACTTTTGTGACACCCCCCACAAACCCCCCGCCAATAGTAAACAAAAATCTGAAAAAAATGTAATACATTTTTGAAGCATTAACAAGATAAATATAAAAGAGGTTTCAAAAAATAACGTTTAGTTTAGCTTCAGGTCTGAAAGGGATACAGTATGGAAATCCATAGTAGCCAGCAGGAATAAATATTTATTATACTTGTTCACTGACTTTACGCTGTTTGGCGCTAGTCATTTTTCACAACATAATTCTTTATCTCCCATAAATCTGAGCTCCACAATACATGCTTCTGTTCTATCATTTACGTACACTGTTCGGCCATTCGTGGTCCCCATCGGGTACCAACAATAACATATGCCAGTCTTTTGATGAGCACACACCTGTAGTCAGTCCTCTGACCGTGTTCCTCCTATTTCTGATTACTTTATTTTAGCCTCCCGAGAATCGTGAAAGCTGTATTGTGATAATGTAATACCACAGTTCCGATTTTATTCATATTCTTACACATTTTCCAGAAAAGCTACCCTACCATTCGGCGCTACAGCCCTTGTGAGTCTTTACAATCCTCTTCCACGCATTCCTATCCTTGACCATTTCCCCCCATCCCCATCCTTATCCTCCAATACACATTCCATCAATCGCAAACGCCGTCTTCCTCTCTTCTTGGACGTAAAAAAGTTTCAGCCTTCAAAATCCTTTTGGGCATAAATGTATTATCCTTTCTCTCCAAACGACACAGCCACTGAAGCCTTCAAGCTTTTACAAATCTTACAATATCCTCTCCTTTTATTAAGCGATCTCTCTGTTATAGCGATTCTCCAGTTATTATTTTCGTAAATTGGTCCAAAGATCTTGCGTACAATTTTCGTTTCAAACGTTCTTAACACTTGTTGGTTATTTTTGGTCACTGTCCGCGCCTCACACTCGAAAGCCGTATAGGGTCCTATGAATTTGTATGTTTGAAACCCTAGTAACTGTATTTTATTACGAATATATTTTTATTTTTAATTTGTACATACTTTGCTTCTTAGCATTCTTATATTTGCTATTTCCTGCCTGTATTCTTTCCATAATCGTTCCTTATTCCGTCGTCCGTATCAATAATATTTACTTTTTCAAATCTTATAATTCCTACCTTTAGTACTGGAAATGTCCTCAGCACTTCTTTCCAGCTCTTCATAAACTACACTATAATCCGTTTCTTAGATCTTGCGACAATGAATACGTTATCGGCATATTCACACGTCTGACTAGTTTTACTGAAGACTCTACGTCTTTTATAACATAGTGTAATTCCAACACAAACAAAACTGTTAGTAAACCATTCCCTTGTTTAACCCCTGCAATGAATTCGAAATGGTCACTTATTCCCTACGTTTTCCCTACGTTACTTTGACATTATACTAAATTCAATAATGCAGTACATTAATTATAAGAATTACTTTATTTCAGAGAAAGTTTCAGTTCATAATCCCATTTAAAGGTTCCGACTTGTACCATTCACGTAGCACCGGCAACTTACAAATCCTCAAACTACGGTCACATTCCCCGTACTCACGTCACGGCCTACTAATGACGCTCAAAAACGTTAATCATTTTTCATGTACCGTTCGGGTGCAAGCGTCATTCGTATGTCCATTTTTGTAATTAATCAATACGTAGACACACACTTGTGTGTGTGTGTGTGTGTGTGTGTGTGTGTGTGTGATCAGAAAAAACTGTAAAATTGCGACTAACAAAAAATACTTGTTTTTTTTTAATAATTGTAAACATTGTGTTGTGTGTTTTATCCGGCATAATAGAGAATACAATATGAGCAAAGCCATTGTTTGACGTATTGCTAATGCACAGTCAGCCGGCGTATGTGTGTACAGTACCAACGGGAATCCCTACCCTATCCCTCTCCCCTCCTAATTATATCTACAATCATCCCTCTTTTCTCGTATTATAACATCAAACACCATTTTTGTTTTGCTACCACCGTAGTGACGGTTGTGTTACCAAGGCGTCATCGCCAATATTCTCTCGCAAACCTGTCTTTTTTCCTGTTTACTAACACAGTATATCCGTCGTTCTGATGCAGATGCAACGTATCGAAGCCAAGGCGACGTTTTCATTCGCAAATTCACGACAACTACTCACGACGTTTACAGGCGTTTCACATGAGTTCTCAATACTGTCTCCTCCCCCCCAATCGAAAATCCTAAATTTTGTAGCTTGCTCGCGTTTAAACGTCTGATGGGTCAAAACATTTATTACGAATAACAAGCGTACAAAAAAAAAATACGCACACAAAATAACCAAACCAAATGAGACGTAGTAGCAGCAACAACTGACAAAAACGTTCGAAACGCGTATACATAATACATAAATAAAAGTAAGGTGTACATAAGACTTCATCGTCATCATCACCCGTGGCTCTACAACTCTTGGTGGGTCTTGTAGGGCCTGCTCCAAGAGTCGACTCCATTCTTCCCTACTGCGTGCCCTGACTTTCCAGTTCCTTATGTTCAGCTTTCTGAGGTCCTCCTCTACCTGATCTTTGAATCTACTTCGAGCTGTTCCCCTTGCTTTAATACCCATTGGTTTCTGGTAGAAACCAGATATGTTTCGTAAGCTGTCCTTCCTCCATTCTCTCTATGTGTCCAACCCACCCTAGCCTGTATATTTTGTATATATTATAGCGCCTGCGCCACATTCCATTTTCTTGTACTCTCCTAAATATTGTTCTTAGAATTCATCAATAAGTCTTAGTATTGTAAGCCGATACCCAGCGCACGGCGGTCAGTTTAAAGTATCTGACTCCACTTAAGTATTAGATGCGCGAGTACAAAACCACGCGGCGCATCGGCGGCCAGATTTCTACACACGTAAACGTAGACAGAGCACAAATAATAAAGCAATTCATGTTCACGTGTAAATACTTAATGTGTTGAATTACCGTCAAGCGAGTGTATTAGGCTAGGGCTTCACTAGCACCAATTTACTGCTCGTTTTATCAGTAGTTTCCTTTCCTTTCCTTTTCCTGGCGTTACAGCCCAGCGTGGGTTATGTCTTTCTTCCACTCCGCCCTCTCATTGCACCTCCGTCTCCATCCCCTCACGTTCAAATCATCCTCCACGTCATCTAACCATCTCTTCTTTCTGAGCGTGCCTAATTCTTCTTCCTATAGGTCTCCAATCTGCAATTCTCTTAGCCATTCTCCTGCCATCCATTCGCCTTACGTGGTCAGCCACTCAAGCCTCCTATTCTTAATAAGCCGGACTATGTCGGCACCCTGAATCAGCTGGTCCAGTTCATGGTTCACTCGGATCCCCCAACAGCCATCTTCAGTTTGTAGAGGTCCAAAGATTTCTCGCAAAACTTTTCGTTTAAATACTCTTAGATGTTTCTCGTGTGTGCTGGTTAATGTCCTGGCTTCGTATCCGTGTGTTACCACCAGTCGTATAATACGTTTGTATATAGTCAGCTTAAGTTGTTTGCTTAACATCCTGGATTTGAAAAGCTTTTCATACGAGTAATAACACCTGTTGCCACGTACGATGCGGGGCTTTATTTCATTGCTGCAAGAGTTGTTCCGAGTAATTTGTGAACCTAAGCAAGAAAATTGTTGGACACGTTCAAATGTACAATTGTCAACTGATAGATATGCCTGGTTGTTTGCGGCATTCCGTTGAAGTTCCAAGAATTTAGCAGTAGTTTGTTACCTGAAAAATGAACACGTGAATTGAATAAATGTAAGCGGCTCCACTAGCAGTAGCGTCTAGTTACTGCTGCAGCACTGTCTGAAGACAGAACATGTTCCATTTCCTGCTGTTACCTGCCTCCACTAACAGTAATTTACTGCTACGAAGTGCAGTAACAATTCATCTATGTGCCTTGCTGCTGTAAAACTGGTAATTGTGAAAAAGGAGATAAACAATAGTGATGGAATGGAGCTAGATATTGAGTTAATAATTACTGAAGTAGAGAAATATCCAGATACGACACCGGACTGCTAAAGTGGAAACATGAAAAAAAAGTTTTAGAAGCTAGAGGAAAAACTTTGTTACTTGTCGTGAGCAGCAACTTACTGTAAATTATGTATTATATAGCGCGCGCGCGCGCGCACACACACACACACACACACACACACACTATAGCCAGTAAGCTACTGCTAAAAGTAGAAGTAAATTACCCTAGCCTACTGCTCGAATGCGCGGCTATTTTACTGCAAATGCAGCCACTTTCCTGCACTACAAATACGGACAGTGAACTACTGCTAAAACGAGCCGTAGCCTTACACTTATAATTACACTTACTCTTATAATTAGCCTTACACTTATAAGGTCACACTTATAATTCTCTGACGGTTAAGTTGCAGTCTCTGGCGTTGATATCTAAACGAAAATGTTCTAACTGCTAAGGTGTCGCACAAACAACAATTTAATCTTATAATTGTGGCCAAGAAAAATTCCGAACAAACGATCGTCTAGAGGGAAAATAAAAGACACTACTTGTTAAAAGTTATCGGGCACGAGACTTTACGCTAAATTTTCTACGCGTAAATGGTACTATAATATTTTTCCCGTTGTGGTACTACAGAACATACTGGGACAGACCTCCACCAACATAATCGATCTTCTTCCGCGGCCACTCACCCTCCACGAAAGTCTCAAGGGTCTCGACGAATGTTATCCTCCTTTGGTCTTCAGTAGCGTATCTAGACTAGGGGATTGTTGAGGAGGAAGTCCGGTCGAGTCGGTTTCGTACAAAAAACAAAACAACAAAACAAATTAAGACTAATCACGTGGCTTTAAAGCGACTGAAAAAGTGTGACAACGTGCTGAAATCAATCCCATTAAAGACCACTTAAACGAAAACGATACGGGAACCCGATTTTAACGTACGACAAAATATCGCAATCGTACTGAATCCAATATTCCTAATCACTTGCAGCTACTCATAAACCAACAATGAAATTTGAAAAGGGTATCTGAACACATACTGAATACTTTATCTTGGTTGGTCTGTTTCGATACTTTTTTTCATAACTAGTTTATCGGTCACAATCAAACACAAGAAACACTACAAGGAGCACTTTTATAGATTCGATCGTGCCCGTGTTCCTGAACAAACAAAGGCACACAGTCTCGGAACATAATGTTGCAAAGAGGGATTATACAGGACCCCTGCATCCTGACGCAGTGACGCTATGTTAGCGATTTCCGACCACGAACTTACTTTGGGAAACAAATCTAATAATTACTCTATTGCCTTATTAAAAATTGCTTTACGCTAATTACTTGAAAATGTTCTTTAAAACAAAAATGAATTGGTTCATTTTGCAAGTTGTTCGCAAATAGCAGAGGAGTTAAAAAAAAAAATGAACTAGACGACTTCTTGGAATTTTGTGCAAATATTCGAGGAATCCTAATCGAGTTTATCATTTAAAATTGACTGTAAATATTAAATTTCGACTTCCCAAAAACTGCGATATTTGCGCGCGCGTGTGGACAGTGAAACTTTATTAATTGTGGTTAAACCACGGTCTAAATTAACAAAAATCCCAGTTATAAGAATACTTTGGTAAGTGGTTTTATAGAACGAACAACACACGAACGAAAGTGTTTTTATCATTGTATAATACATAATGAACCCATGATTTTCAATAAAAAAGTTTCTATTAATAAAACCACAGTTTACTAATGTTTTAATTGTAAAATTAATACAAAACTTATCAGACATTCCAATTTAAAAATTTCGGTGATTGTCCAATTGCGTGAAAGTATAGTTTTACATATGTTTACAAAGCATGTAATATTGTTTACGTAAGTTATACAGTAGCTAATAAGCTCTCAAAAAAACCCAAACATACCTAAACTTTTAGAGATGCTGTAAATAAAACTCATAACGCGTAAAAGAAACATACTGTAATGCAGGTCACTCGTTTTGGAACGCAGTCCGTTTATTCTTGTCTTCCTTTACCAAGAAAAAAGAAGCTTCAATTTTTTTCTGCAGTCCAGAGTTTTTTTTTCTAAAACAGCTATATAAATACGTAGTATATAACACCGGACGCAAACGAACACGGCTCCAGATAACATTCGCATAACTCGCAGAAGAAAACACCGGTTGCGAACACGACTCAACTGGGTAAACATTCCAATCTCGATTACTCGCTGCGGAAATCGAAAACTTTAAATTTGTCAAGAACTGATATTTTGAAGAAATTTGCCACACACGCAAATAGAAAATTTCTTCTATCACAGGTAAATTTTTACAGGTAGATGAAGTCATGCCATCCACGTACAAACCATCAAGGATGGGACCCTGTTTCCATGCAGCAGGGTACGAAATGAAGGAATGGCATATGCTACCGCGGTGAAAAACTTCAATTTACCTCGCAGTACTTTAAAGAGAAGAGTTTTAAATAAGAACATACATTCTGTAGAAGACAGAAAAACACTTTACAAATTCAGAACGATTTTCAATGAAAACCAAAAAGAAGAATTATTGAACAATTTACTTGACATGGAACAACGTTTTTTATGGTGTATCAATAAACTATCTACGTCGAATGGCTTCTTAATTTGCAGAAAAGAACAATATACCACACCGTTTGAGAAAAGAAAAAAAATGATAGTAAGAAAATATTGGGTGGCATGCTTTAGGAAACGCCATCCCAACATAAGCCTAAGAAAACCAGAGGCAACATCAGCAGCTAGGGCTCAAGGGTTCAACAGGACTAATGTAAATAGGTTTTTCAAATTTTAAAAGAAGTTCAAGATAAACACTCCCCCCCCCCATCGAGTTTTTAGATGAGACTGGGCCGACTAGAGTTCAGTCGAAAAATACCAAACTGTTCTCATTAAAGGGTAAGAGACAAGTAGGCACAATAACGACAGATAAAAAGAGCCTCCTATCAACACTCGCAATATGTATGTCAGCAGGTGGTAATTTCAGTCCTCCCCTTGTCATCTTCCCCAGGAAGAGAATGAAAGTTGAGTTGCAGGATGGTGCTCCTCCGCGAATAGTGATTGCTTGCAATCCAAGCTGTAGGATGCAACGGTTCGACCACTTTTTGAAGCACACTAAGACAAGTATACAAATATATATATATGTAACAACGTGTAAACAAAATAATAACTGTTTAAAATAAACTTAAGGCGATTCTAGCCTGAAAATTTTGCAATTTTTCGAAAATATGCAACATTTTTTGAAATTTTTTTTTTGATTCTACACGTATTAAAGAAAAGAAAAATGCATATGTACCCATATTTAATATTTTTTCAGTGTAAAAAATAAATTTTTGTCACGTGCGTCACATTTTCGTTCTTGCGTTTTTTTCAAATCACTGACACTATTCACATCATTTCAAGATGACACTATTTTTATTTACATTTCATAAAATTTATTTAAAATAAACATAAATTGTTATAAAACAGCTGATATTTAGAGATAAACTTATTATAAGACTAAAAAAAAATTGTTCTCTATGTGTCAGATGATAGTTACTTGGTTTTAATATTGTTTTTAACTAATAAATTACATTTTGGTTTTAATGTAATAATTTATGACTAATTTTAATAAAAAAATATCGGTATGGAGAACCATACATGACTTCCATATTCTAAGATTTATATTTAAAATCATTTTCAGCCAAACAGCCAGGCTGTGTCTTACCTGCCATTTTATTGCTGTATTAAATGAAAAATATTATATTACATTAAAATGAAAAAATTATAATTTTATTGCCTGGCAACAAAATTATTTTATTTTTAACAATTACCATTGTTTCAAAAAGTTTAAATAAATTTTCAAGTACTTTACTCTTGTTAAAACGTAAAAGGTTGCCGGTAAACTACCCCTTCCCCTTAACCGATCTTCACCAAAATCGAAAGTCATTGAGACCTCTACAATTCAGGGAAGTATGCAAAAAATTATTTGATTCTGTTTGAATTTGCGGCTGTTATCGTTTGCCATAGAAAATACGCTTGATAAAAAAACGTTGCAGGTAAACTACCCCTTCCCCTTAACCGATCTTCACCAAAAACAATAGGTCTTGAGTACTCTACAAATCAGGGCTGTATGCAAAACATTATTTGATTCCGTTTGAATTTGCGGCTGTTATCGTTTGCCATAGAAAATACCCTTGTTAAAAAAACGTTGCAGGTAAACTACCCCTTTCCCTCAACCGATCTTCACCAAAAACAATAGGTCTTGAGAACTCTACAATTTAGGGCTGTATGCAAATAATCTTTTGATTCTGTTTGAATTTGCGGCTGTTATCGTTTGCCATAGGAAATACCCTTGTTAAAACATAAAACGTTACAGGTAAACTACCCCTTTCCCTTAACCGATCTTCACCAAAAACAATAGGTCTTGAGTACTCTACAAATCAGGGCTGTATGCAAAACATTATTTGATTCTGTTTGAATTTGCGGCTGTTATCGTTTGCCATAGAAAATACCCTTGTTAAAAAAACGTTGCAGGTAAACTACCCCTTTCCCTCAACCGAACTTCACCAAAAACCACAGGTTTTGAGAACTCTACAATTTAGGGCTGTATGCAAATAATCTTTTGATTCTGTTTGAATTTGCGGCTGTTATCGTTTGCCATAGGAAATACCCTTGTTAAAACATAAAACGTTACAGGTAAACTACCCCTTTCCCTTAACCGATCTTCACCAAAATCAACAGATCTTGAGAACTATACAATTCAGGGCTGTATGCGAAACATTATTTGATTCTGTTTGAATTTGCGGCTGTTATCGTTTGCCAAACAAACAAAATTACCCTTGCTAAAAAAAAACCGTTGCAGGTAAACTACCCCTTTCCCTCAACCGATCTTCACCAAAAACAATAGGTCGCGAGTACTCTGCAAATCAGGGCTGCATGCAAAAAATTATTTGATTCTGTTTGAATTTGCGGCAGTTATCGTTTGCCATAGAAAAAAAACTACAGACAGACACACAGACAGACAGACAGACAGACACACACACAGACACTTTTCGGAAAACGACTTTTTTTCATGTTTTGAGTGTAGTAGAATCAGAATCTGCAATAATCTCGAACACGATTTTTTTTGCCATCACCATACTTCCATTCCTTAAGGAATATGGAAGTAAAATACTTGTTAAAACAAATAAAAATATTTTAAATGCATTGTGATTGATTACATTTAGGCCCTATGTATTCTGGCCCAAACCGCAATCTCAACTTAGCGACTGCGATGCGATCGCTATTTCTCGCAAGTTGGGTTTTTCCATGTTTTATGAAACAAAAATTGACATAACTCAGGAACTACTGACACATGTGGTGGGCATAAAAACAAACCTTTCTGGATATAATTCTCTTTCTATCCCAAATTATTCCTTAGTTATAAATATTATAAAATAAAGTGGTCGCGGCATTTTTTTACATAAACGAGTTTGTACATAAATAAGTAACCATAAAAGATAGGGTTGTGTGCATATCCAAAGTCTTAGTACTTGTTACTAGCTTCAAAATGAGATATCAACAATTAAATTTGAAACAGTAGTTTTAGATTTATATCAAATTGAAGAATGGTCAAAAATGTACATTAATTTTTTTTTTTTAATTCATAGCGTACATACATATATACTTTTGAAATCAAACAAATGCCATTTTTATGGGTCTTTGCCCATAACAAATAGAAAAAAAATACATAGGCCAATAATAATACCACTGGTATTTTTAAAAATGACCTGTTTCAGGCTAGAATCCCCCATAAATAGTAGCATAAACATTTTCAAAGTTCTACTTATTCTGTTATTGTATATATTATTGTAATTCTCTTTCTTGTTTAAAGGGAATATAATATTAAAATTTATACGAAAATTTAGAACTTTTAACAACATCAATAACAACATAAGCAAGGCAAAGTGATATTGAACCCCCCCTCCAACCCTCTTACAAAATAGTGAAGAAATGTGGCGATATCCAAAAGTTGCAAGAGTAGACAAAAGAATTACCAGAGCATGAAACAGGCCAATGAATTAATACAGGGAGACAGTGGACAATGGGAATCAGAATACGTCAGGGAATGTTGTAAAATGATACAGAGAAATTGATGTCGCCAGATTTGTAGGTAAAGAAACACTAGTCGGTTCTTTACATGGCAATAAAGCGGCTCTGACGCAATTTTAGCTGAAGAGGGGCAGAAAACGTTTCGGTGCTACAATGTTTGTATCAAACTTATCACGATCATAACAACATCTATTCCTACTTCTAAATTAGGTCTCCTTTTTTATTTTGTAATTTTACAATTTACCATAACGCGATGTGGGAGTAAATTAATTCTATGACAATGAGTAATTACTCGTGGAATATTGCCTAATGCTGAAATAACCCGTTACTGATTATCCTTGAGAAGCTAGGATTTTGCGACTTGTAAAATCTACAGAAGTCTTCTAGGAAGTCACACGGGTTAACACCCCAGTAAGTTACTTTGTTACTGGTGTTTAACAACTCGCTACCTAAATTTTTTGGGTGTGCACTTATTTTTATCAAAACAAACACCACTGAGTGTGTGATCAACTTATTCCAAGATCGCGTCTGATAATGTCTCCGTTTGGTCGTACCACGGTGCACCTACGTCCCGCATGACTTCAAACTCTTTGATTATGTCAACGGCAGAATTAACTGATGGGTCCCTTACCTGAGCTAAGCTTAGCCGTTTTCTTTTTTCTGTACATGCTGCTTCCATGTGAACCGAAGTCCAAATGCAAATCCTACATACTTTGTGGCATCAGTTGACTATTAGCTTAAATGGAGGACAGGTTTTTCTGTTTAGTGTAAATGTAATGTGTGCTGTTTTGTTTCATTTCATAACGCACTATTTCCTAAGTAATACGTGCCGCTCTGTAAGATGGTTTAGAAGTCAAAATAGGAAACTTATTTTCGCAAATCAAGTCGTAAAACGCATTCTCACTCACGTTTCCTCGCATTTGCATACACTTTTTAACGCGTGTAATCATCGAACCGTTACTCGCCGATGGAATCAATAGCTAAAATAATTAAATCAGCAAAGTACGATAGTCGGTAGTCAAACGTCATACAATTCTCGTGAATTATTTCGCCCCCCGGTCCCTCTGTGGTCACGCTAACCAGTTCGGTAGCTCAACGCGCTAAGCCTGTTACATGCGAGCAATTCAATTACCTCCTGCTAATGCCTCCTGCTATCTCTCTAATGCAAACTTAGCGCGTTTTACGTTTGACAACCGCAGAATTAGCATCTTCGTTCTCGCCGACCGACAACCGACTTGCTCTCCTGGAAAGAGTGATAAACAAAAATCGAGTTTAATCCAATCCGATCGCAGCTGAAACGTAAACATAAAAAAAAAAAACTTCTCAAACAATTCTCTCCGGGAATTCGCCGCCACCAATCAGCCGGCTGTTTAACAACAATAGCAAAGTATTACCCCAAAAAGGAAACACAAATCAGAGGAGCACGTTGTTGGACTCATCAAAAGAAAGCCACTTTTCATTTGAAAGACCCACTGAACGGACTGATGAACGAGGTACTTAAAATAATACCCTAGCGGGCGTCTATGACCCCATGGGAAATAATTGATTATAGCGGAGAAACCGCTAAACAATCAGGCTTAGTGTAGTGAGCACACGGCAATTAGGGGAAGCATTCAATGTCTAAACAACAAAGCTCTTTTATCTCACCTCTCATCGATACTCGGTCTCGATCTAGTGAAATTAATGTTTCACGAAATATTTCATTTTTATCGCGCGCGCATACGACTCACACACACACACACACACGCACGCACACACACAATTAAATTAGCTCCACTTGTGCAGTGAAAATAAATTAATTATGAGGGAGAATGCGTTTTATTAAAGCAAACAAGGTACACGTAGCGTGTGTACGCAAGCAATTCACCTTGGCTTTAAAACAAACTTGACTATCATCATATTAATAAAGAACCAATGCTGAGAACAGCTACGAAAAAGAAGAGGTACATCACATCATACAAGTGAAAAGGCCAGATGAAAAAGCGAACGAGAAACGGGGGGGGGGGTCCCTAGAGTTTTCGCTGCAAAGTACGGGCGAGCGGTGGGGAGGGGGTTCTCTCTGGGGACAGTACACTCTTTGCTCTTTAAAATAGAACTTATTATTATGTACTAAGTGATTCAACAATCGGCAAGTACAATTTCCTTTTCTCTCTCTACAATTTCGGCAATTTTCTTCAACAAAAATGAGATACAATGTTTTACTGGATCGGCTGTTTAATCGGCACAATTAAATTACGTTCTGAAAGGCTTGCAGCATAATTAAGCAACGTGATTTTACCCCGTCGTATATGTAACAGTAGCACAAAACGACACCGGTACATGCTTATATTATTGCCATATATTCTATTATGGTATCAAAACACTATATAGTTTATAAATTCTAAGAAAATTAGCTGGTTGGGGAACGTTAGATCGCAGAGTGTAGACCTCAAGCAGGCCATGAAGAGTGTGGCCAAAGAGAAGGCCACGTTGTCCAAGGTCCACGCAGGTCTGTAGTACACATGCGGCAATCCTGGTGTCCACGTCCCGCTGTATACAGGAAAAGCAAGCTTCGTTACGCGCTTGGTTATGGTTCGAACCCATTCCACACTACAAGGCTGACGAGCCTGCATTAATCCTTATGTATAGAATGAAATAATCTGCTGTAACATAGGAAAATGGTGAAAATGTTTGAAGTGAGTTTGGTATGCACGATCGAGCGATTTACAAATTGTATAAAAGCTTCAAAAACTGTTGTGAACGGAATGAAAATCGTCACACTAAGGTGAAGATTAACGTACTGTATTCTTGAAGTTCATTCACTGGTCGCTACGCTCAGTAAAGAGTACTTTCGGAGCATTTTGCCATCACTTGTGTACGGTATTCGTACAAACGGCCACATTTATGGAAGAAAAATTTATGAAAATTACACCTCGACAATACACCTGGCACATACGTCGTTGCTTGTTCAAGAGATTCAAGCAAAAAACAAGTGCTAATACTGCACCCGTCGCAATCGCCCATGCAGTCCTTTCCTCTTCCCGAAAATGAAAAAAAAAATGCAAGACAGGACAAACTTCCGCGACCGTCGAAGACACAGAACGAAAATCGCTGAGCAAGCTGAAGGAGTATTTCAAAATATGCCTTCCAGAAATGGTTTCAAGACTGGAAAAAGTAAGGAAGAATGTGTTATACCCGATGGAAATTACTTTGAAGAGGCCGATATAAAATGTAGATGAATAGAGACATAAATTTTCAAATAAACAAATACTGCATGTACTCGTATCCAGTCAACGTGTATTTTCAAGCATGCGCACGTGCGCGGTATTTTGAACCCGCTACTCTGCTTACTAGTAGGATTAAGAAAGAAAAAACTACTAGCGAGCTATAGTAAACCAAGACCGGCCACGCGCGCGCGTCAACAAACGCAGGATTCGTATTTATGAACCAGGCTATCGAACGGGAACGACTCCTAAAGCCGGCAGCAGTGAAATATCGTTTTACCCAACTTCTCTTGTGATTTGACTGTACCAACGACGTATATCTGATTCTCCCCTAAACGAACGAATGAAACATTTAAAATGCAGTTTACTTTTCTAGTTGGTTCATTTAATTAAGAGAGGCCGCCGAGAGGGATAGAAGAAGGAGAGAGAGAGAGAGAGAGAGACAGACAGACAGACAGACAGACAGACAGACAGACAGACCGGGAGAGCGAAAGAGAAAAGCCTTGCAGAAAAACAACCAACAGTTTCTTTTATTATTTAACTAACTGCCATCGTATTCGCCGTGACTCCTTGGGGTGGGAGAGATCTGGGAGGAGCACTCCGCGTTACATACAGTATTACGTGTTGACATTTCGCTACATGAGCCACCGGTTTTTATCCCACCACTCTTTTGGACTCATTAAAATTTAAAAATCAATCCTGTCTTCCTCGATAACAAACAGAAAAAATTACAAACCACAATTTATTGGACTCTCGTAAAAACGATAAGCGAATAATTCTTCTCGTATTATTAACGGACGAACGGATCATCACGGTACAGATAAATTGGATTAGAGGACGGATTGTTACCCGCGGGATCGTAATTCAGTTACCCGTTTGAGGTCCTCTTATCGTTTGGGTTAATGAAAACAAATTGTTTAAACGTTACGAGCATGTGCACCTGCGTCTACACCGACGGAAACTCGCTTCCATACTTTTATTGCTATGAAATTTCCACGGCGGCGGAAAAAACGCGGAATCGAAACCGCGAGACAAAACAACTCCAAAAAAATCGAATTGTCTCGTGTCTGCGACGCCTCTTCTCCGTCACTGCAGCGATTATGACTTTACTCTTTACTGGCTTTACTCTTCCTTGTATTGAAAGATCGTTTCCCGCAAATTACGAGCAAATATACTTGAATTTTACTTATTTCTTGACAAAATTGAACCAACTATACAAAACTTACACTTTCGACAACATTCGATTTTCCCAAAAAATAAAGGCTTATGCTATTCAAAACACTGAATTTTCTTACTTCTGTTAGTTACAGAGTTCCCACATAGGCCTATTTCTTAAACAGAACAATAACTGTAAATTTTACTTAAATAATAACAGTAATAATAATGATGATGATATTTTAATCTGCAAGCTGGTTATCGTTGTGTGGGTGGTGATTTAGGCGGTGCACTGCTACGCCGTGGGACGAGTATCCAGGTTTTTCTTCTACAAACATAGTAACTTCTATAAAATAATATTTTTCTATCCGTTGTGTCAGTTTTCATGAAAATGAATTAAGCAGTGACACTGTTAGTAGGTCTTTAATAATATATCATTCTTGTGACTTAGATTCTTAAATCGTTGTTTAATTTCGCCTACAATTAGAAACTTCTCTGATTATAACTGATTCATCTCCAACTACTACAATTTTCGTGACGAGGACAATGAAATGGTTTACTCGGCTTGTTACAGAGTTTTCCGGTTACAATTTCTTAAAAATTATCGCTTATCCCAATACTGTATTATTTTATAAAAGCTTTCTAGGGCCTATTCGTTTATTTTACACGGTAAATTTCATCAGGGGGTAGGCTACCCCTTGGATTACTGCGGTCACATATGTACTTTAATATCGATTAAACGGCACCCACCTCCCCGACATATCACCCTTTACGGTTTGATCGTTTGGTAACGGACAAGTAGACAACTTGTTCTCTTTTTAAACATTTAAACAGGACATTGTTTCATAAACGGGTACTGCGAGAAAAGTTCTTTAAAATCATACTTTATTGTCGACCTGATACGCATGGATGCAATAATTAAGAATTACAGATTACGACAATTTTTTATTGTCAATTTGTTTTAAATGAATTTAATTGGTGTTACTATCTACCCAGCAAGGGTAATGAGTAATATTACCCAAACACGTTTTATGACAGATTTATAAATCAGCACCTTGTTTTCCAATGCCACTTGGGACTTGCTGCCAATCAGCCAGTTCAGTTTCTGAAACTGTACACCAAAGTTGCCCCCTCTTCAAACAGATGTGTTTCTGCTTAGCAAGGCCTAAACTATTCGGACGATATTTTCTCATTACGTTTCTCAATACCAAGTTTTTAATTTTCTATTTAAAAAAAAAATCTTTCAGCGGATACATTTTTTAGGACATCATTCATAAAGAATTCTCAGATTCCTACTCCGGAGAAGGCAGTGAATACGATACCGTTTACCGTTATACAGTAGGGCCTACTTTGAACTTGAAACGGGCACACATGATGATAGTACGCGTCCAAAAAATATTTTCCATTAATTTTAAATAATGAAAATTGAACTTAATGTATATTTTCTTTTCTCTCTATGCACGAAGAGCACATTACAATTTGTTATTTTTACAATCGAAATGCGAGTCCCATACCAGGGTGAGGCTCCCCGGCGGCTGCCTATACGGAAATACGGCCCTACCTAGAACCGACAACCCTCCAAACTAATTCGTCGTAAACGGGCGCTTGAGTTTGCATGACTTCATTGGGCTTACACCTGCCGGTCAGCAACTCGAGATTAGCGGCTATGACGTCCGTTCTAACTCGCACTTTTATTCTAATCCAGCTCTTTCTAAGATACAGTATCGGTTCTATAGGCCTACCTAAAGTATACGAATCTATAGGTAGAGGCGAGTTCACAAAAAATTCAGGCAATACATTTATTGCTACACGTAAAAGTTTAATACATTTTATTTAATTTCGTTACCAGAAGTATCTGATGGTTTAGTATCTTGTAAGGAGTATTGGAAGAGAGATTGTTTATGTAGATACAGAAAGAAAACAAATTAATAATGGGTGTCAGGCACTCATATATTTAGGATCGATTATAGCCTACATCGAGATGTTGATACCACATGCCTAGGTATTTATTCTTACTCTTGAGCTAACGAAATTAAGACAGCACGTGGTAAACAAGTTACTACACGGACTGCAGGAAGGTGGAAAACAAAATTTCATGACATAGAGACCTAAATAAATTACGACTTTCTCTACACACGTGGGTTCGTGGGTGATCAGGCTGGATGAACAGAACTTCCATTACATGATCTAAAAACTCCACGAAGGCCCCAATATACACGTGACTTCTATATAAACACGTATATAAACAAATTTCTTGTGGCTTCTATATAAACACTGGGGAAACCAAACAGCTGGAAATTAAAGAGCCTATATGACAGTAGATTTGCATATTATAGTTCTTTTTTAGGTATATTGGAGTGACGTTAGCAAAACATGGTAGAAGTGATGAAGATACCACCGGCAAAATAAAGCATGCCACAATAGTGACAGCATTGCTTTGCAATGGGAAAATCGGCCGCAAAACCAGAACATTACTTACTTTGCTTAGAAAGCACAGTTCTTAAACAGAGAAACTCTCAAAACCTTCAAAGCAGTGCAGATGGAGTTATAAGATACCCGCGTCCGACATATCGGACGTTATTCAAAGTTGCCGCTACTATTGCAGGAACAGGAATCAATTCTTAGGTATATTTGTAGACAGTGAAATATTACCGTTGTGTGTGTGTGTGTGTGTGTGTGTGTGTGTGTGTGTGTGTGTGTGTGTGTGTGTGTGTGTGTGTGTGTGTGTGTGTGTGTGTGTGTGTGTGTGTGTGTGTGTGTGTGTGACCAACAAACAATCACACGGGCTGTAGTAACTAAGGGCATAAATTAAACCGGGGGCCAGTTTTCCTCTCGTTCTCGGAGTCGGTTTGTCATTATTTAGTTATAATATAAACACACACACACACACACACACACACACACACCGGCGTCAGAAAAACACATGTATTTATTATTCAGAGCCACGGCTTCAACGTCTGTTACATGAGAAACAACCGAATGTTCTCATTGGCGGATAGATTGAAACCAACGCAACAATCACTGCTGATTTCAGTCGCTGGACGAATAAGTTGTTCAGTCTTAACTATTGTAGTACAAACCCCAGGCCAGATGTTCTGTAACAACCTCTTATCCCAGTGACTTACTTTGCAACGAAACAAAGAGTTCACTTTTTGTATACGTTGGGCATTTTACGTACATGTATCTGTCATGAGAAAATATTAAAAGCATTTGAGATGTGGGTTTGGCGAGCAATGGAAAAAGTGAGGTGGGCTGATAAAGTAAGGAATGGTGAAGTTTTAAGAAGAATAGGGGTAGAGAGGAGAATCCTGAAGGTAAAGAAAATAGGAAAAGGAATTGGTTAGGTCATTGTTTAAGAAGACTGACTGATTACAACTGCCATGGAGGCTGTCATAGAAGGAGAAAAAAAGAAGAGGACGTAGAAGAATGAAGTTAATAGAGAGTATTAAAATCAGAGGGTGTTACGAAGAAACGAAAAGACTGGTATGCAATAGGACAGCTTGGAGAGCGTTTACCATTTAAAGGCCTGTCTTAGGGCAGAACACCAAATAATAATAATATCTATGCACATACATATCTTCTCCATTGTGTAAGACTGTAAAGAAAATTAACTCAAATTGAAATAATTTTAATTGTCTAACTCAACAACAAAGATCAGTATTTAAAAACGTGTTTTTGAGATTCGTATTATGATATTGTGTAGGCTACTTTAATTTAATAGAACGTTTTGCAAATAATGTTTATTGATTTTCAATGTAATGGAACTATTTCTGCTTAAAATGCATTCATAATAATATTTTTATTAATACACTGTAGTAGGTTAATAATATTTACTTTTTTAGTTTACTTTATGCAGGGCCAAGACCCAGTCTTCCCCTGTCGATTCAATCGCTAGTTCAAACAGACAACCAATAGAAGAACAGGAGACAAGTATGATAGAACGGTTAATTAGAACCAGTGACGTTGCATGGGTACTTAACGCCTGTTGCCGATTGTAATAGGCCTAAAACTTAGCATAAAAATTAAACCGGACTTTTTTCCAGTACCAAGTGTTCATTTAGTGCCAAAATGAACTTTTTAGAGCCAAAATATTTTTTAAACAGTATTTCATATCATTCGCTGGCAGAAGAAGAAAGTCCCAGTTCAAAGGGATCTGACTCCATTATACTTACATAAAATAAATCAGGACACAAATAATCGAATTAAAAATAATAAAGACAAACAGAAAAACACATGACTAAACGAACAAAACACAAATAGGTACGTAGTAACTGCGTCGGTTCCGAAAACGAACATAGGTGCTAACTGAGTGTTTGCTAGTTTATACAGCGGCAACACATTGGGTGGACGTATGTGTTCCCCCCTCCACAGTCAGTACAATGACAACTACAGTACTACGAGGTCAATGATACGTACGCAGTAAAGCAATGCCGACAACACAAGACGGTGCAAGTGCACAGCAGTTCCAAACCAATGCTACGCTTTTCAAGTTTCCCTTACATGAATCACTTGGATGTGAAACAGCCACTTGTAGTTTACAATCCAAGCGGCAAGAAGCATTTTTAGTAGCGCCATAGTACTATACCGGCAGTATTGATATAATATCGATTTCAGGTCACGTTAGTGCTTGAGAAGACAATATTTTTCGCAGAAATTTTTATTCGTACGGATTTTTTTATTAACAAACGCATTATTACGCTTGTTTAACGTCTTTTTGTAAATGTTTTACTAAACAAAATTACAAATTTTACCAAACGCGCGCGCGCGCACGCGAAAATCGAATAAACTTCTAAATTGCGCGGGCGTTCACGTTTCGTTTTACAGACATTTTAGACATATCATTGTATTTCGTTGTTTTTATTTCACGTAATAATAATCCACAGTATTTTGTTTTGTAATAAAAGATTATTTTTATTTTAGTTTCTAATTTTTCATACGTGTAGATTAAAAAATTACATCATATTGATGCGGGATGTGGAATATAAATACACGTTATCGTCTTGCCTTGTGTTATAAATATAGTGTTTATTTTGCGCGCATCTTTAGTACAGTGTATGAGTTTACTACCTACTGTATTTTGCAGAGCCATAGGAATTGTATTTTGTTAATTTTAAGAATAAGCTAAATGCTGTTTTTCCTTAAACACTGTATTAGTAGTTAAATACTTTATTAAATTTTTTATTAAAAAATCAATTAACACATAACAAATAACAATAGATTGGATTTTGTACAACCGACTAGTTTAACTAAAAAAAAAAAACATTCACACTTACGCATGTATCGCGTATGGAAGAAGACGAAGACAATTTACAGTAAAAATTGCATGGCGAAAACAGCATAAGCCTGTGAAAATAATGCTGGTCCCCACAGGGTTAACAATCGTGGAACGGAAAGACGCCAAACTCATAAAACAGAGAAACGCTGACAATTTACCAGACGTCTTTATGGATGCAGATTCAATGAACGTAGAACAGAGGTATGAACGGCATGGCATAAACTTAGGCAATTATCTCAATACAAAACCACCCGTGCCTAAAACTGCTTTGTTGTATAAGCGGATTATTACAAAGACAATGAAATAAACAATAAGTATAACCCCAAGGGCGTTACTGCGAGTGCGCAGATTTGTGAAACATTTTTTAACAACATTAATTGTTGTTTGTGCCAGTTACGTAGCAGTCACTAATATGAAACTAATTCCCCAACTATAAAATTATAATCATGCGTGTATCTCAGTAACATCACCAATACTGCCCCTTGTGTTAATTTTTATCCGTTTTTCTTGTTAGAAAAGGTATGACGATCTCGTTTTCCTTTTGAAAAGATAAACAAATTTTCCCTACAGACTTGCTACTAACGCAACAACAAACATTTCCTAACGTATGGATTTTGATCAGAATATTCTGATTACGTAAACAACTCCAAAATCCATAATTAAAAAATTTTAATCGTCAGCACGAAGACCGGTGTTTATTGTTCAGATGGTGTTCACATAGAACGATACTGTCCTCGTGTTTTGGCTTGAATTAACTCTCTTCGTCTAAAGGGTAAACGAACTACATCCACCGTTCAGATATTTCGATTACCCAATCAGTGGTCGTTCTCACAAGCGAACAGTGGTCGAATGTCCTCGTGTTTTGGCTTGAATTAACTCTCTTCGTCTAAAGGGTAAACGAACTACATCCACCGTTCAGATATTACTCAATCAGTGGTCGTTCTCACAAGCGAACAGTGGTCGAAAGACCTTTTCGGTCATTCACCGCGTCAGTGATCCGTCGGCCGCAACACTCGGCTTCTGAAGACGCCCAATGACTGTTGGGGTCGAAACGTTAAGAGAACAATTCCGACGATGGACGTAGTCACGATAACGTTCGCCGAACTAATACAGTGGATGTGGCTCGACGTCTCCAGTTCCGGATTTCACCCGCCACACATGTAATAAAGAAAAGGCGATTTTTTTTAAACTAATAGGCTATAACCTAGATCGTATCAAAAGTGCACCGGCTTTCAAAGCTGTCAAAAAAGCGTAACATTCAAACTGAATCCAATTTTAAAAGCACATTACAGATATCAAGAGCATTTTATAAATAAATAAATCAGATACAAAGGCGCGCGCGCCTGTGGTAAATAGTATAACAAATACGAATGGCACAATCCGCAAGTATTTTCGTTTTGTTTTTTACTTGGGTAAACTGTTATCTTGAGAACATTATGACAGCACAATAACCTTTACGAAGTTTATAATTAACACCATTTAAAAATGGTTTATGTACTATTGAAACATAATATTTATATAGGCATAATTCTATAAAAATTAAAATCCATATCGTAAAGAAAAGACTGAATCACCAATTAGGCCCTATATACCGAAGAAAGTTACATGAAGCCTAAAACCCAGTCCTTAACTAGAAAGTTTTAAGTATGTCATTTTAAAATTACACTTTCTATCGAAAACAGGAACAGACGCCTCAAACTGCAGAACTCAAAGAACCACGTTGATGTAAGCTATTCAACCACTCCATCAGTTCTACCATCTGCCTCTTATATGGGGTAATTTCAATATGGGTATTTCTCGCGTAATAATTAGTACACTCGTTTCCTCTGTCGCAACGTTTGTGATTCGTCTTTAATATCTATGCTTAACATAAGAACGCCTTCAGTATTGGCTAACTCAATACCGCGTAATCTAATTACTCCAACAGAGCGCTTAAGTTTAAAAAATCTGTATAATATTTACCGTATTTCTTCCATCGTGTGACTTCATGTTGCGTTCGATTGATTTACGCGTTTCGAAACATATGTTTCGTCTTCAGAAATAAAAAGCACTCAAAGTGAGGTCGTTAAATATTAAAATTGCAAATATTCAAACATGTTTTTCAAGCTAAAGTTTAGGCCTGAAGTTAAAATTCCATTCAAGATTCCGCTTGATTCTAAGCCTAATATCATCTTTATCGTAATTTAAAGGATATTTCAGTCGGTGTAGCCTACCACAAGGGAGTGTCCTCGGATTTATTTTGTATTTGTTGTATACAGGAGATATATTTCTAAATGTGATGGGGTGACAACAGCTACTTTAGCTGATGACGCTGCTTTACTAGCTACTGGTGCAGCAACAGACGCTCTACAATCAGCAGTTGAGTACCTCACTAGAGGGACAAAAAAATGGAGCATAAAGCTGACCGAAACCAAGTCTACTCATACCAATTTTACCAACCGCAAAGTAGATTATTTACCAATCTTAATCGATCAGCAAAGAATTCCACACGCAAGCTCAGTGAAGTATTTGGGCATGACTCTGGATGCCAAACTTAGGTGAAAAGAACATATTAAGAAGAAACGGGAAAAATTTGGACTAAAATTGACGAAAATGTGGAAGACATTCTGATTGTCGAATGTGGAAGACATTCTGCTTGGAAGACACTCTGAGTTGTCGCTGCATAACAAGCTGTTGTTGTACAAACAAGTCTTGAAACCAGTTTGGGTGTATGGTGTACAGCTCTGGGGTTGTACTAAGAAATCAAATATTAATATAATTCAGACCTTTAAAAATAAGGTTCTTCGCAGTATTGTTAATGCACCATGGTAGATACGAAATGGTGACATCAATCGGGACCTGAAAATGCCTATGGTTGCTAACGAGACCAAACGAGTTGCGGATAAATATGAAAGAAGACCTCATGAACACGAAAACATTGAAACACTGAAATGCTATAGGCTAACTGCTTGATAATGCTGGACTCGTTCGGCGATTGCAGAGACAGAAAAAATTTGAACTAGTGAACTAAATATATATAGTATTTCTCAGCACATGAACAAAGTGTAATTGTACTGAGGAATGCTCCAGTGAAAGCTTATCCTACACGATGTTAAGTTATGTATTAGAACAAAATTGCTAGATTGTTTGTAACTAGTTGCAATGAAGCTGGATAAAAAAAAATCCTTATCGCATCTTCAAAATCTGAATTCTCAGAAACTGTCAACGCCACACAGGGACCCGCAATGCTGTAACATTCACCCCCTTCTGTGCGCGGCCACGTTGCCAAATTGAGTTTACAAATAAATTCTAGTACAATTTTAAGCAACAAGTCTATTACCTGTGAAATTAAAACTACTTGCAAGTTTAAATAAAACTGCTTATTTATTTTAAAAGTAAATAAAAGGATTTATTTTCCCCTTCATGATTTAGTTTAAATTGTATTTTAATCGAAACCGATATTCAGGTGCTTTTTGCAGATACGAATTCGACCTTCTGTCCGGACTATTATCGTTACAATTTTTCCCAAATAGCCTACCGGCTTCAGTTCATAATCATCACCCGCTTCAAGGGTCCTGGCATGTTCTAACAGTCGATTATATTCTCTGCTCTATCTTTCAAATTTCTAATCTTAAGAATTATTCCCAGGTCGCCGTCCATCTGATCTTTCAGCCTAAGTCTGGCCTTTTTACCCATAAGTGTTTCGTAAAATATCTGGTTTTTCGGTTGTTTGTATAAATTCTTTCTACGTTTCATATCCTCGTTAGTACGAATCTCACAATATCGCAGTGCCCATGAAGACGACAACAAAACTCAGCTGGCCAGTTTATAAAAATAGCCTGTTTTGTACTACCGATATTGGGCCTAACGAATACACTGCGGTTAAGTCTGTGCCCTCTGACGCCAGTTACTGCCCCAGTTACGCCAGTTATCCCAGACTCTCGCTTTCGCAAGCCAACAAAACTGACAGATTCTTGACATCAGGGCGAACCCAGGCTTAAGACAATTGACTGAACAGCTTATTATTTATCAATATTGAAGTTAACGCACAATAAAAATGTCGCCAATATTTGATCACATAATTCATTAATAAAATAAGAATAGTAACACGTGCAGCATGCAACGATTATTTAAAAATTTGATCTCACCTCAAATATTGTGAGCTCTTGTAGAGAGTCAGCAGCTTTATTAATAAACATAACCAGAAACTGTCGAAAGTGTCCACAAAAACGTCTATGTTGTTTCCACAAAAAAAGAAATATACTATATTTACAGTATATTATTTTTATGATACCTACACTTGAAACAGGCCATTTATTTATATACAAAGTCCATTCGCCTTTCCTTTAAATTAACGAACTTTCTAGCATCAAATTCCTCCATTTCTTTAACAAGTTCCTTGTTGATAGATAACACCGCAAGGGCATTCAGTCTATCGTTTTTTATTGTATTTCTCAAGAAAGTCTTTAGTCTTTTCAGAGTCGAAAAGCAGCGCTCAGGTTCGGCAGTTGTCATGGGGGTAGTTATGACAATTTTCAGAAGTATCAACACTTCTTTGAAAACTGACGGAAGATTGTTTTCTTCTATAAAGTTAAGAAGTTTTATTGCGCCTTTAATATTATAATCATGCCGTCTGTAGCCTATAATAGTTCCAATTCACTCTGGAGTTTGTTTTCTTGTAAGAAAGGTTAATGCCGAATCACTAGCTTGAATTTTTCTTCCGGAAAGTTTGTAGAAAAAAGTGGAAATAAGTCATTGGACATCAATGAAGCTGCTTCTAGGTGACCCGTGTAAGTAAATCTATCTTTTACATGAGTTATAATGATGTCACGTACTTCTTTTGCATCCCCTATTCTAGTGCTGCATCCAACATTATTGGATCACCATTGTCTCTGGGAGACAATAAAATACATGGAAAACAGAACAAAGATTTCTGAACGTCGCAGACACCCAGATCCAGTCATTTTTTTTGTATGCATCTTTTGAAAGCAGTTGCCATCTGAAAACACGATTCCCACTTTTCTTAATTTCTGTTTGCATCATGCAGAATTCAGGAGTTGGCCTACATAATGACTGTAGTTCAATTTTTCGATCTTGCAAAAGTTATTGCTTTAAGGGCCTGCACTGAATGTTAAAATGTTGGATTAAATGTTAAAACAAAACCTAATAATTCGACACTACAGTATTTCCCTAAATATTATTCGTGAAGCTATTTAAAAAAACACACAAACTCCAAACCTAAAACTAAACAAATTTCGGCACTCAATTAACCACGCCAGATGAACTATAAACACTAAAAAGAGCAAATCTCATATTATTATCAATAGTCTGCGATTAGTTGTACTGAGTGAATCACGCCACGTTCTACTAAACGTGGCGCGGAAGCCGTCGCGCCGAGCGACCTTCTAATGCCGTATTTAAGCTTACAACTTCGTTCAATTTTGGATAGAGTGGGGGAATTGAGAAATGGGCGCGATTGTCAGAGCGCCGTAATGCATGCTGTTCCGAAAACATTTCTGCTATTATCTAATACAAAAATATTTTCTTGTCCGAAGTATTAAAGAAATATGTAATGACTTTCTACAAGTAGTGATAATGGGTTGTTTAATGATATGATTTAATCTGGGGGGGGGGCGCCTTAGCGCCCTAAGAACGAACCGCCCCTGCTTTTTACACCGACGTTAAACTAGTACAGTACCTTTTGATAACAGTCCCTCCGAAACGTGATCTAAAGGCCATGAAACTCTAACGAGCTTTCGGGGCAGTGACGTAATAGGATTTGCTCCTTGGGGGGGAGGGGGGGCATTAGCTTGAAAGTTGTACTCCGTATATTACTCAAGAAAAATGAGATATTTATCATCTTCCCGTATAATTATTTATACAGTTATTTAAAAGCCTTATTTTAAGACTCGTAACTGGCTTAGAAATAGGCCTGCATTAAGTGTTTATAGAATTTAACTGAAATTTTTAATAGTTCTGGGAGGAGGGGAATTGATCCCACTGCTTCGGGGTGTCCTTGTCCACCGCCTAGCGGATACGTGCGACTGGCAGGTATACTAGTCTACTCTATATATCTAATAGAGTAGACTAGTAAACACTACTAACAAGTAACTACTAAACAAGTCTGTGAACAACATAATTCTTTTAACAAAGATCCAAAAAGCTCTGTTTTAAGTACGATTTATATGAAGACTTTAACCAAAATACAGTTTCATCTCATTACGACTTGAGAGCCTAACGGTTTTAGATAAAACTAATAGACTTAAATGGTCGAGTACCAGTCAATAATTACCAAAAATATTACTATTTTATATTTACGTTTACGTTTAGTTAAACAGTGTTTCACGTCTTGTAAATTTCAAGTTTTTTTTTTTTTTTTTTAATTTACCTAGCAGAATGTGGCGGCGAGGACAGATTCAAGTTTCTCCTAACCACGAGAACCCACATACTTTGTATATAGGATATATACTGACTAAACCCCTAATACCTTTTGGTGTCGGGGTAACAGGTTATGTATACGCGTTTATTACGGACAAAGTTTGTGACAAAAACGCTGTGTTTTCTATGTGGAAAAACTAAATACACGTCCACTACACGCTCAACAATGAAACGACTTACACGCGATTCAAAATATTACAAACTACGGAATTAATTTTTCTCCAGTCGACGGAATACAACAGAGAGACGCGGTGGCTCCACAGATCGTTGTTCCGAAAGCGATGAAACCGGGGGTCTCAAAAAGAAGAATTTATGGACCAGTAACGATGGGATTGTATGGCGGCTGATGAAGAATACAAGGATTTGAGGCTTCGTTGAAAAATGAAGATATATCGGAGATATGAAGTCTCTGATACGGGTCATGTCAACCGAACGGGAAGGAGGTAGTACTTTCTAAATAACGATGCGCAGAGTTTATGATAAAAAAAGATAAAGATTAAGAAAGGAATAGTCACAGAAGACGAAATCACCTTGTCTCATTCTTACAGAAAACGACTTTACAACTGCGCGTACCAGGAAGTAGAGATGTGTATTCAGGGATGAGCACAGATGAAGACGAAGTGACTCAACTTGTGCTGACACAGGATAGTAGGACGTAGAAAATCGGAACTCCTCAGCACACAGAGTGAAAGCACAAATTAGTTGTTTGATTTTTACTTAAAATAAAACTTCACCGGTAACTGTCTCAGACTGAAGTAAACGCAAAGTCTTTGTCACACTAGTCTTGCTTATTCTGAGTCCCGAACCTTGTTGCGTAAATGTTTTATGGCAGAAATTACAGATATGGCGTCGCTTTTATCGGTGTTAGCAAAACGTATCGTACAGAAAGAGCGCCCGATTTGTTTCCGCTAGGCCACCCTGCACATTTCGTACTGCGTCGCGTTCGGCAGCCTCTAAAATTCCTATAGTACTTTTGCGTGGTTTGTATTGTTTTGTTAGCGTTTAGTTTTTACTTTCATTACTCTTTTCAGCCTAAAAGGAGGTAACATTTTTACACCATTTAATCAAAGGTTAAAATTTTAAATAGACTTTCGAAGTGTAAAAGTACAAAAATTTTGTTCCATAATAACAGTGCTCAATGTTTATGTTTTATATACCAAACGACAAAATACGTAAGTAAAATTCATTTGCACGTACGATACGTACTTATTGTTTGAACACCACACAATTCATTTGCACGTACGATACGTACTTATTGTTTGAACACCATACAATTCATTTGCACGTACGATACGTACTTATTGTTTGAACACCACACAATTCATTTGCACGTACGATATGTACTTATTGTTTGAACACCATACAATTCATTTGCACGTACGATACGTACTTATTGTTTGAACACCATACTGTAACGAGCAGAAAATTTTAAATTTTCACCTCGGCAGAGTACGTTCACACGAGGCAGTGTCAACGACTTATAGTTGGCGCAATAAATAAGGAGTAATGAGAAGATGTCAGTGAGGCGTCGCTGACTTGACAATAGAAACACATTAAGTTCGATCCAACTATAGAAATTGGTGGCGTAAGATGACAGGGAAAGTTCGTCCAGAATTATTGCTCTCCGCAGCTGTAACAAAGTAAGCCAGGACATTCACACCCGTACCGAGAATTGTAGCAGATGTTGACCATGTTACGTCAGTAGACGATAAACGACAAAAACGAGTGAAACTACACCATTACAATGGAACGGATGCACTGCACCTTAAGAAACAATACAGTAAGATAGGCCTGACAAAGACTAAAGTCGTGTTACGCAGCTGGAGTTATCGTCTAATTGACAGACAAGAATTTACGAAGGGAAAGTTGGGGTGACTTCACCAGCCAGCAGATGTTCAAAATTGTTAATAGCAAAAAAAAAAAGGGGGTTAGAACTTGGAACAATGCGCCAGGAAGACTGAAAGTACAGATAATGGGAATCTATATAAAACACAGAGTTTACTCAGACAATAGGCTGATCGACAAGTGTCTAATAGCCATAGTTTCGTCGAATCGGGTCAACGTTCGTCAGAGCAAAAATCAGGGAGACCAAAGAACCTATCAGAAGCCTTCAGCCAGCGAGAAATTTGGTGGTGAGGAGTGTTTCCATAGTAACAGAAACGAAGGGCCTATCGGGAGAACTATGACGTAGAATCTTGACATGGTGGGACAGTATTTTCCAAGAAAACTAAAAACTGACCAATCTCGAAATGAAGTAGGCGTGAAGCGCGCCAGAGACAAAATTTTGAGTAGGGACGAATTAATAAAACTATCTGTCTAAAACGGCGGAGGGAGAGTCTACACTCAATTTTTGAAACAGTAATACTCAATTTTTCGACAGTTTTTACTAAAGTTTTCAGACAGTTTTTACACTCAAATTTTCAAATAGTTTAACTTCAAGTGCGAGAGACGGTATATCATAAACTTTCAACAGTTTATTCTAATCATTCGGAGTTAGTATTATTTAAATTTCAGAAGAGTACATTAATCGTGCGGAATATTAACTCGAGTCCGGAAGTTAGAACGTTAACCAGTAACTTAAAAGACTTAGTAATACATTCATGTCACGGTAGTGAGATTTAACCGAAGTGCGAGGTAACGGACTTAGTTAAAATTATACAAAGTGAACAATCAGACCGTTACACCAACAGACATCATCACTTAACGATATACAAAACAGTTGAACTTAATATAGTGTACTACACATTATTAACAACATAATGAACACGAAATATTAAACAAATTAATGAATAATACGAATGTTTAATGAAGCAGCGACAAGTGGAACTAGACATGTATATTAACATTAAAACGAACTCACAGCACACACAGTAAGATGAAACATTTGATTGAACACTGAACTTCAATTATTCACATATACAAACGCCTACGCGAGTGATCGGAAGAGTAAGTGTTAAGTGATTGTGAGAAAGCAGCATCCGACGGAATGGGTCTACGAGCTATCTTCATCTCTGGAACTCAACTTCAACAACAACTAATGGATATTCAATAACCAAGTAACCATTATTATAATCATTTCTAATTAGTAACTTCTACTGACCTGGTTTCTTTCAAAGAATTCACACCTGAGAAAATTATTAAAAAAAGTAATGAATAAATCTGAATAAAAGTAATTAATGAATGTACTAACAAAAGCTTATTTGGGATTTAATGAACGCATCAAATAAGTAATATGAATTGTTATATATTTGATTTATATATGTATGTATGTTTTCTCTGTTTTCAGCATATAGTGAAACACGTAAATTGTTATTATAAAATACGTATGTATTTCAGGTACAGCGACGTATCATGTGTACAATTATAATGTATTATGAATGATAATTAAACTAGTACTTTAAGTTGATCATAAATATGCGTTCATTATTTCCAAATACAACCTAAATATCAACCTGAATTTTGAAGGAATATAAATAGATTTTAAGAGTTTCATATGTTCAAATAAAGTAAATGAATTGATAACGTTAATCTATTAAGTGATATCACGTATGTGCTGATGAGAATCAGAATAGATATACATAATTTTAAATGGCTGTTTCACACCCGGCATGAAAGTAATCAATTAAAGCAAGTAAATACATATTATCTATTGCACCTGAATTATATAGAATTCATTATATAAACTGTGTTCCAACACGCGGGCATAGATAATCAGAATAATAAATAAGATTCTATTACACACATACATGTGAAAAATCAATAAAATATTTATGCAATTAATACACACTTATAAATTACATTTATAATACAATTCATTTGCACGTACGATACGTACTTATTGTTTGAACACCACACAATTCATTTGCACGTACGATACGTACTTATTGTTTGAACACCACACAATTCATTTGCACGTACGATACGTACTTATTGTTTGAACACCACACAATTCATTTGCACGTACGATACGTACTTATTGTTTGAACACCATACAATTCATTTCCACGTACGATACGTACTTATTGTTTGAACACCACACAATTCATTTGCACGTACGATACGTACTTATTGTTTGAACACCACAAAATTCATTTGCACGTACGATACGTACTTATTGTTTGAACACCACACAATTCATTTGCACGTATGATACGTACTTATTGTTTGAACACCACACAATTCATTTGCACGTACGATACGTACTTATTGTTTGAACACCATACAATTCATTTCCACGTACGATACGTACTTATTGTTTGAACACCACACAATTCATTTGCACGTACGATACGTACTTATTGTTTGAACACCACAAAATTCATTTGCACGTACGATACGTACTTATTGTTTGAACACCACACAATTCATTTGCACGTACGATACGTACTTATTGTTTGAACACCACACAATTCATTTGCACGTACGATACGTACTTATTGTTTGAACACCATACAATTCATTTCCACGTACGATACGTACTTATTGTTTGAACACCACACAATTCATTTCCACGTACGATACGTACTTATTGTTTGAACACCACAAAATTCATTTGCACGTACGATACGTACTTATTGTTTGAACACCACACAATTCATTTGCACGTACGATACGCACTTATTGTTTGAACACCATACAATTCACTTTTTTCGAAAATCCGAACAAACCGATAATTCGAACTCCCCCTAGTCCCTATTTGTACAGATTTTTGACTCTCTACTGTATATAAGACAAGCCACTACTCAATTCACAACCGTTGAAAAATTTCATAAAATTTTATTTTCGGAGAAGCTGCAGCGAATACAATGGGACACTATGTGGCTCTATGCCCATGTATTTTATATGCGACATTGTTCGCGCGCGCGCGCGTGTGTGGCCCATAATAAGTACCCAACCAGTACTCGAGTTTATTCGCGTTACGGTCAAACACAATGTCAAATACAAAATGAATGCTGCAGAGGGAAGAGCGTATCGTGAAATAAAATAATTACTATAAATTTGAAAAGAATACATTTTTCGCTTAAGGCCACTTCGGACTGCGTTGGACGTTTTGTTCTTTTCTCTTTTTTCCAGTAAGCTTTCATTCTTTCAGTTCTGACCTTTCTCTCTTCTTCGGTGGTTTCACCTCGCCTCGGTTGTCTGTTGATCTTATCGGTAATAGGTTTGGGTTGGAGGTCCTCACAACCTTATATACAGCCGTCTAGGGTAGTAGTGATGCTCTTACAGTGGACTACGCAAGGATGCCTCCAAATATTTGCAACCCTTCTTTGTAACTGTAGTCATCTATTAGATAATTTACAAAGCTAAACGTATTTAAATTATCCGTTATTTCAAAAAAATAAATAAATAAATAAAATAAAATACGCCCTTTCTTAAAAAGGTGCACACACATGATAAATGGATTGAATAATCATGTCAATTAAAAAAATCAGATTTACATTCAAGAACGCCATGTTAATATACTGTATAATAACAAAATCACACTGGGTAACCGACAAAACATAAATCAGATAACTTAAAGAATAGAACATTTTGCAGGTTGAAAACTCATCCTCGCGGGCTGTGTGCACCCATAGAAATATGGGGTTTATGCTCAATTGCACCCCTATGTTGACACTGGAGTGAGTATACTCTGTCTTTTGGCGTAGCAGGTAATTGGGGCAGATATTTATTATGTCCCCTCATTATATATAAGGCACAGATTCCTGCAGCTCGTCCCACCTAGTGCTGCCGTCTTGGTTCCATATCAGAATTAGCTATGGGACTGAATGTTATACAACTATATGGACTTAACGGAATACAACTAAGGGACCCTGTAAATATTTGCGGCATAGAGATCTCAAATTAGAACATCGAGGTCTGATGATAATTTTCCGGCTATGTGAGTAATAAACAAGGCAATCGTCTAGACTGTGGCATTCGAACGACAACAGTAAGTCTATACCAGGAACGGCTTCCTTTACCTGACAGTAAACTTCTGTAAATTAAATGTAAAGTTTCCGTAAATTTCTGTACATTGATATTACATAACCGTAATTAATTTACAGCTTCCCATTCGCCTACTGTTTCGCGACTAATTTACGCCGTTATAAAGAAGTATTCATTATCACATTGAAATGCGTTTTTATTACCTTAACATTGTTTTCGATGTTTTGAAGAAGTTACAACTCGAATTAACCGAGATCATTACAATCCTTTGTAATTACTTCAATGATTTTTTTTTATTAATTTGTGTCATGAATTTTATTATTTATTTGTTGACATCATTTGTAAATACTGTACAAATAATAATGTCTGTCTTCACAAGGAGGTTCGCGTACTGTAAATAAACATTTACGTCTCAAAACTATCTTTCACTGTGGATCTTTTAAAATTACAATTAATATAAAACCGTAAAAATGTACAATTATTTACGTTTTTTCTTACTTCCCCAAAACACTGCCATTAATTCCCTGTCAATTGAATGATATGCCCTGTAAATGTTTATCTGACTAACCCATGCTGAGACCACTCACACCAATAAACGCAACTGGTGAACTGTTATAGCTTGAGACTGCACTGCTTCGTTTGTCTACAGGCACTCCTCGAGTCTTTCCAAACTGAACTAAACTTAATTCAGCATTCCATTTTATCAGGAAACTCGAAATGATCTTTAGAAACAGATTGTGTACTGCCATAACCCTCCTCTGGGTCCTTATTTATCTTATGTATATTTTTAAATTATTTTTAGAAACAGCCTCCTCCCTTGTTTTCACTTTTGCCGCACTTCACACTGTGAAACGTAGATTACTGGCGTCCGACCCTTCCGCTTTGAGGTTTGTACACTTACCACAAGATGTCGTCATCATCCAACTTCTGAAAGTATGGCTTTTGCTTGTGGGACTTAAAAAGTAGTGAAGCCCAACTGGCACAAGAAGTTAGATGACATCAAAACGAATGAAAAGACGCAGTAATTTTAGTAGTTTAGCGATCTGTTTGAAAAGAAGATGCGACACTTGCTCGGAGACCGAATGTAGTGACATTTGCTCGGAGAAACAAAGATTCTAGGAAATTCATAACGATCCAGGAAGTGTAGTATGGTATTAAGTAGTTACATCTGCACAGAAGCCATCGACGAGTTTTAAAAACGTTCCGTGGGCAACCTATTTACGTAATCCCAACAGTAAGCCCTTTATTTCTAACAGTTCAGTAAAAAAATGAACGTTCATATTGAAGACACAACTAATTATTGAACCAAATTCTATGCGCCTACATCCCATATACATTATTAATTATATTAATTACAAATAAAAATAATTATTTATAATTATTATATAATTTTACATTATAGGCTAATTATATAATTTAGTTAATTATATGCGTTATTTTATTAGAACTATTAACATTAAACGCATCAACATTATTTGTTATTATTATATCATTCCTGCTATTATTTTGTTGTTCGTTCGCGTTCACGCGCGCGCGCGCGCGCACACACACAATATCAGTCTAATTTTGATGTTCTGATATTGTGAAGGCTTTACCCATGAGTACTTTTTAACAAGTAGTTTAGCATGTAGTTAATTATAACTACATGAATCCCTTCCGTTTATATAATGATTTTCGTTAATGATAATTCGTTCTTTCTCTTACATTTCTATTATATTCTATTAAACCCCCTCAGCGAGAGGGATGGTATATCCGAGAGGGCAGACGTAGTGAGCTACAGTAAAATCTCCGAAATGCGGACAACTCTACAAAGGACAGATTTGAAATTACGTTTTGAAACTTTCGGTACTTCAATCGATACGACTATCACAAGAGCGGACGCGGACAGCCCACAAAGCAAAATTTATGACGTTTTATTCACTATAGCAGACAGATCGAAGGTCAGAAAAATCCTTCAAATCGTAATTACTGTAACGCTAATCAAGGTGGCACACTACAATGGGACTGTCTTATGTCTCCCTTCACCTGCAATCCTTCCTTTAGTACAGTACATACTGTAGTTCATCGCTTATTATCAGCGAACAGGAGTTGGTAAAACGGGGTACGAACACTTGCCCGGAATGACATTTGCTGTTAGCATCGATGGCTGTTAGTGACATTTCCTCTGAATGTACGTGTGTTATCAATGAGCTGATAAAACACGCGCGCACGAACACACACACGCACACGATACAGGTGTACACCAAATAAACAAGTACTTCATCTACTTCATTCTTCCAGTCCTGTTTAATTAATGTATAGACAAAGTTCGAATCTTATTGACCGGATAAGACGGATTCTGATTTTTCCACAAATGTGTATATAATGCTAGAGTCTATTCTACGCGTGCTTCTTCATTTGCGGTATTTAAGTATCGCGGCCTGTATTATCAATTTATAACAGTTAAAATTTTATTAAGGCGAAGGCTATTAGAATAAATAGTGGAGAAAGATGTGTGCTAGATTTTTGTTTTAATTATTATTTTATTACACTTTCTTAAGGAGATACCTAGCTGCAGTGTACCGTTTCTAGAGAACACCATGGAAAGGTAGTCTTTTATAGATTCCGAAAACCTTTTTCGAGTTTTTTTTTTGTTAATTCTTTTTCGTTTTTTTTTAACAGCTTGGTATACAATGCAAAACAGACTTTTATACAATAATTACTATTTGTTTTTTTTTACAATATTTACAATTCATAATTTTTCAGAAATGGTTCTTTTATTGCAACGTTTAACTGAAAGCCAAGTTTGAAAGTTTCCCCATTTGGGATATTCTGTCAAATGTGTGACCGTAGTACCCAGTGTCTTTTCGGAGAGCGTTGATCAGCAAGTAAAGTGTAAGAGAATTAATGAAAAATAGTGGAAGGTACATTAATAAACAACAATTTCACGGTATCTCAACATGGAAAGAATATTTGGTTGTAAATTAAATGGTGTGACGACAGAAACAGTCTAAAAGTTAACATATTGGTTAGGATTCAAGTTTCCAGTTTTCAGATCAATTAGTAGTACTTTATAGGAATGTTTCTGAAATGAAGCAAAGTCTAAAAAAACCTGCTGGTACATCTGAAAGTACTTGTGGGTGAAGCTTTCAACATGAGAAGCACTCAAATTGTAACTGTGTTTTTGTGTGCGCGCGGGCGCGTACGTAATGCACTTAGTAACCACAAAATAATAACAGGAATGAAATAATAATAATAATAACAAATTATGACGTGTTCACTATTAAAAGTTATTATTATAATAAATAATGCATATAATTAACTAAATTATATAATTATACTGTACTATGATATATTAATTACAATTAATTATCTATTTGTAATTAATGTAATTAATAATGTTAATAACAATATAAAAATATCTGGGACTTGGCGCAGAGAATTTGATCAGGCTAACTAGAAGAACTGCAAATGATGTTTTCAAATGATTAGTTGAATGTCGTCAATATGAACGTTCTCTTTTTTAATTAACTGTTAGATGAAATAAAAGACTTATTGTTGGGCTTATGCAGCCAGGTTGACCAGGTAACAGTTTTTAAAACACATCGTTGGCTTCTGTGCAAATATAACTGCTTAATACCATATTAGGCTACACATCCTGGAATCATTACGAATTTCCTAGAACCACTGTTTCTCCGATGTAAATATCAAATGTCATATTCGGCCTCAAATGTCATTCAGAGCAAGTGTCACAACTTCTGGTAAAACATAAATAAGCGAAATTTTAAATCCAAAAGAGAACTGCTGAACAGCTGGTTGCAAAATGGAAATCAAGAAACAAAAGCTAAGTTAGTGCCGTATTTAAATTTTACAATTATCGAATACGTTATTACAAATAATAATCATAATAAATAAATATATTTATTATAATATTATTAATAATGTCGTACTATAAGTACTTAAATGTTTAACAAGTAAATACGTAATTTTTAGATAATTTTATTTTACTTATATTCTGCTTTACTCGTGAGCATAATATGGACGGAAAAGTACGATACGGAGCACGCGGATCTACAAAAATGAGGAGGGGAAAGACTGAATCGCTATAGCCTAAACCATTGAACTTAAGTATAACCAAATTCCCTCGTATGTATTTAACATAAAAAACAAATACATTTATTTATTCACTATTATTTTACCAATGCTTAATGATGTACTTTGAGAGTATACACTATTTGGTTAACTGCACAACAGAGCGTGATTCCAGTCAAGAATGCGCCGAGACCGCTGACCAGGCAGGCATCGTTATTCGTTACGAACTACGAAAGAAAAGTATAAATGGGCCAAAGTTCTGGATTGCGTTTTAAATGTTATTCCGACATTGGTAGCTTTAAATTTTGTCCTTTAGAGGCCACAAAGAGAAGATAGGTCAGCCCAATAGCGCAGACATTTTCGTAATTATCGTTTTTTTTTGTGCAAGTACTATCCATTGTTGCGAGAGACAGTCAGTGGCCCCACGAACAGTGAGAAGCATATAAGTCAATAAGTCATATTCATGAACTCATTCAGATTTTTTCTGAAATAGTAGAAAACATTATTTTGAAACAGACTGAATCTGCCCGTTTTTCTCTGCAATAATGGAAATAACACGAGACTTTAACAGAAAAGATCAACTGTGTCAAATAATCAGATATGTCTTAATTTCTGAAAATGAAGCAGGAAGTTAACGAAAGCTTTTTAGGATTACAGAAATAACCGATCAAACTGTCCTAGGCTTAGAAGAAGAGATTTTAAACAGTCTTAAGGAGACTGTATTCTGTTTACGTTATACTGTATATTGTTAATAATAGCTACCACAACTATAAGGACGGGTTCAGTAAGGGTAGTAGTAGGGGGCCCGCAAAGGATTCCCGCGGGGGGGGGGGGCAGAAAAGAATTACGCCACTGATTACTTCGTTGCCTTTCTAATTTCAAATGAGTGCAGAAGCCAATCGCTGTTTATTGAAACCCTTCGTTCATTTCACAGGTACCAGGTGGGTCTGCAAGGCCTAGCCATAGGGATGCCATACACCGTACCGTACGTCCCGCCATTAATCACGTTGTACGGTTACAGTTGGGCAACCTCCTGTAACACTGCCTCAGCCACAATGTTAACAGTCGGATGTCCCGCACTGCCCGTGCGCCAATCACATTATCCCGTTATACCCTGATTAACGAAAGAAAGTGACTGGCGGAGCGGCCGCGCGGCGACCGAGTTTGTAGTAAAAACATTCCACTTAATAACCTCGTGGAAACGTAAAATACAGGGCTAGAAATGTCTAATGAACTGTATTTTAATCATCAATTAAAGTCGTTTTTAACAAACTTTTCTAATTTTTTAAATCTTTTTTTCAATTAATTTATATTGAGAGTTAAATAAAAAAATACACGAATTTGAATTAAAAATTTAGGGTTTATCATTTTTATTACGTAAGAACTCAGAGATTAAGCATCGGAAAAACATTTCTTGTAGACAAATGGTAGTCCACCTTCTTTAGTACAATATATCAAAAATTGAGATTCCTACGATTAAAATTAACGACGTTATTAATTTTTTTCTAATGTCCTGTTAACTCAGTTGTTAAAAGTTGTACATGAATGAGATTTGCGTGACGCTCTCTTTAGATAACTAAGTGTAGAAGACATATACAACTTACACCTTGTACGTGATAGGAATACTACAATGGATTAATATATAAGTGAATTTCACAGAGAGCAGTGCGTGGCGCTCTGCGGCGGAAGTACAGTCAGAACCTAGTGGACCCATTTTATTCGCGCGCTACCGTCTTCGTTTGAAGACTACTAACTCACAGCTATAAGTGTTTTAATAAGTGTTTCTTATAGAGTGTTTTAATAGTGTATTTTTATGATTTATACACATATTTTATGAGCGGATTCCATAAAAGCTGAAGAACACTACAATACTTGTAAGTACCTTACTGTCTTTATTATTTATTTGTCAATGCAAATAACAAGTAATTTACTAATTGTTTTTTACATTTCAATACATTATAACAGTAAAATACTGTTATAATTATGAAATATCTGGTAGACCAAGCTTTGCTCGGTAGTTTTAAACTGTAAACTGTATTTCATAGTTAAATAATTAGTTGTTGAGAAATTTGAATGGCATTAACAATTTCCCAGTAATTACATTGCACTTCAATTAGTAGTATTAAAGCTGATCACAAAACAAAAATAGTTTATTAACAAGAAAACAATAAATACCGTACCGCAAAAGAGTGATAAACAATCATTCAAGACCATCTGTTATAAAAAGCATGTAGTTCAACTAAACCACAAAAGTCTGGTCAGCTGTAAGTTTTTGACAGATCTCCAGGTAGATAGATTAGATTAAATAAGTAGACAGATAACTAAAATCTCTGTATATTTATATGAGAGGTTGGTGACTCGTAGCAAGTTGGCTGTGTCAATGCGTGAGCCGTGAGCGTATGCACCACTTTCTTTGGGCTGTTACTGTACCTTGACTCGATGGCGCGCCGTTCAGCAATGTTAGTTCTAATTTTCCTATATTAACTGATTGCGGTTATATTTCGTAATATTTGAAGGTTACATACCACTTTTTATTGATGAATACAATTTTGTTATGCTTACTGTGAAAAAACTCAATGAAAAAAATTATTAATAACGGAGTTAACAGTACATTTGGAAAAAATTAATAACGTCGTTAATATTATTCGTAGGAATCTCAATTTTTGATATATTGTACTAAAGAAGGTGGACTACCATTTGTCTACAAGAAATGTTTTTCCGATGCTTAACCTCTGAGTTCTTACGTAATAAAAACGATAAACCCTAAATTTGTAATTCAAATTCGTGTATTTTTTTATTTAACTCTCAATGTAAATTAATTGAAAAAAGATTTTAAAAATTAGAAAAGTTTGTTAAAAACGTCTTTATTTGATGATTAAAATACAGTTCATTAGACATTTCTAGCCCTGTATTTTACGTTTCCACGAGGTTATTAAGTGGAATGTTTTTACTACAAACTCGGTCGCCGCGCGGCCGCTCCGCCAGTCACTTTCTTTCGTTAATCAGGGTATAGGAATATCACGTTATCCACGTGGACGCGGCGTTCCCATAATTAACATTCATCAACCACAACTTATAACCTTCATAGATGCCAACCCATCGTGTAGCTGTTATTTTGATGTTATTTAATTGATGTGCACAACCATACTAACAACTTAACTACATTGGTGGAGATGAATCAATTGCGACAGACGACAGTTGCTCTGTCTTTCAATATTAACGATTAAAATGATGCAGCTATACCTGTGGATAGACTTGCAAGCCGTTTAATGGCAAACTTCCTCAACATAAAAAGTGGCCGAAGTAACGACATAACTTTGGCCAAGAAATACGTCGAATGCAGCAGCAAACTGCTTTTAAGGATGGTACACCTTATTCAGAATGCTAAACAGCCTAATGTCAAAGTCTGAAATTATACGATTAACATGAGTGCTCCGTAATGAACGAAGCTACGCTGGTGGTACGAAATATACTAAACCGGACTGGTGACGAAACCGCGATACTATGATTTTCACCACGAAACGAAAATATTTCCAATTCTGATTATTCAGTGTCGTGAAAGCTATTACAATAAATAAACTGACCAGTCTTTAGTTAATATGTAAATAACAATTGAAGTATTAAAGAAATCGTATAACGATATATCGTATAAACAATTCAATTTAAAACATTTACAGTACAGTTTAGGGCGTTAGTAGCTTCGAAAATCGTCGAAAAATTGCGGATATTTTATTACATTTAATTCCAGCGTGACGAAAGTATAATCCTGAGTAGTGGACAAATTCGATGGGAAGTCGAAAACGGAATACCATCAAAAATTAAAATTTTAGATGGAATTCACAAATCAGCAGAAAACATGAATACAAATCCTTACGGAAGCAGCCATTAGCGCCCAAAACATGCAAGATGTTAAGTAGAGTAAACCGGACACCAACAGTAACGTAATTGTCAAATACGTTTATCGTTTAACCTCTGGACAATTCATTTCCACAAGCATCGACGATCAACACTATTTGCGTTCTTGGTAACTTTCCGTCCGGCTACGAGAACTGTAGTAAGAGGACAACAAATGGATTAGAGTTCGCTGAAATATTCATCTGTGTTTCACAATTACAATTACACGATTCTATATTCACGAAAGCTGTATGGCGCAGGTGTGTGTTGTTTCCGTTAATTCCAATACTATTCCCCGAGCATGAAAATTTTTTATTACCTTTTTCGACAAAAATGAACCCTCGTGTCATCTAAAACAACGCTTTGATGCAAACAATGTGTCAACAAGAAACGAGAAGAACTTTGAATAAAATTCAAAAAATTTTGGCGGCTACTTGGAAGATACTCTGAACCACGAAATAATAAACTGTTATTGTACAAACAAGTTTTGAAACCAGCGCGGTTGCGGTTTATGGTGTGCAACTTGGGCTGGGAAAATAGTTTCCATTATGAAGGCGGCAATACGTTTTCATTATCGGACGACGGATTCTGCAAGTGTAGTACTGTTCACGTCGGTTAGGCTCGCTGATTAAATTTTATGTGACTTTCGTTTACCTAACCTCAACCGAATGTTACAGTTCTGTTCATGTTATCTTACCGATTATCTTATTATTAGTTTAGCCGAACTAAAGTCGCCTAATACCGATCTCTTGTGTAGCCGAACGCTGCTTTTCAAAACACTGGCTAACATTTGTTATACAACTTTTAAATATAAATAATAAGACACCACTGAAAACGTTTAGGCCCATTGTCTTTTCATGTGTAGCCGATTACTAAACCGCCAACTTTTATAGATATACTTTCAAGAGGCAAGAAAGCTGATTTGAATTAAGAATCGAAAATGTTGTTACTCTGTTTTCATTTACCAAAATGTAGAGGGTTTCGTGTGTATTTTAAAAACTGCCAGTTCTTTCATTTTTTGCGCTGATCGTTAAGTAACAGTTTTTTGTTGTTTCATCGATTTTTTTCTGTTGACTATTTTCTTATATTTACCGTTCGTTAATTTATCCTCACGTTTTTTTATTTCCAATATTTTCTAAAAAATGTTATAAATGCTTATAATGTTGAACTTTTTAATACGTCTGTTCTCAATTAATTTTCTACGAAATCTATATTTATACATGTTTAACTTTCCCAGATATAATACTGATATAATAATAATACTGTACTGTAAAGATTTGAATTGTTAATTTTTAGGCCGTTTTATTGTTTTTTTTTTTTCAGTTATGTACGATAATATAGTAGTAACTCTTTTTTAAAATATACAAACAGGCTGATTACACAGCATCAGCGTAAACGTTTGAAATATGGGAAAATCAAGTCTGTCAATAAGGATCTTGTAAACAATGTTTCCATAAAGCGTATTTTTACTGTTATTACTGTTTACATTAATGGGATTTATTTCAGGATGTTATCACACGCTTTCGCCACTTTAAAGATAGTAATGTTGATTAGTCTTAACTTGTTTTTTCTTTAATTACAGGTTGGCTCAAATTCCGTTGTCAATGCCGCAAAAATAATAAAATAAAATAAAATTTACAAAATCCTGTTCGAATTGCAGCGTGTAGTATACGCATGTAAATTATCGCAGTATTATATCGAAAATGTGTGCAGTCCTAACATGCTAACCATTCAAGACAAATGTATTTTTAACACATAACAAAATTAAAACAGCTAAAGCATACGCAGAGTCGAATCAAATAATAAATACGGTGATTATTTTATTTCAAACACAAACAGTTCGTCTTTAACACAACCTGTAATAAAGACCAATTACCACGAAGATGAATAACAAGACAAAGATAGTCAGAGACTATGCAAGTCAATATTGGGTGTCAGAAAGGAGCAAGTCTCCTCCCACCATATAACCCTTATTATGATACAGCCAGCTTTCTTTTTCTTTAATATAAAGTCAATTTTATTAAATATTTTGTGTAAACAGCGGCTATCTCCCTCCACGATCACGTGATTCTTCGCATCGACCTATAGCAGTGAAGGGAGGCGTGTCGGGGGTGGTACTGGGGATGATATGATATCATTGTTAATAGCGTGATACAGTCATTAGCAGTCCGCGATTAGCTGTGCTGTGATCGCACACGCGTCTCCCATGGCACTATGTTACGTGTTCACAAATTGATTGTTCGCGATAATTAGTATTAGTTAAAACATTGAACGAGTGTATAAAAAAGTGAAAAATATTATTTACAGATTTTTAAAATTCGTAATAAATTAGCGTAAAAAAAAGATTTTGATATGGCTATGTACTCGCTGTACCGCGCGTGGCTTCTCCGTGAGAGCGCGTCCGCGTGTTCTAGCCCCGATGTGTTGATCACCGTAGGCACTGGACGGCAAAGTCACCAGTTCGCCGGACACCGAAGCCTTCTGTCCAGCCAGAGCGGCTACCTAAAATCTCTGCTGTCTTCTTCTGAAACCAGTCAAATCGTCGTACCCAACATCAGTCCGGACGTGTTCGCGCCGCTGCTCACCTTCATGTACACCGGATTTCTAGACCTCAACCCGGACAACATTTACGCGGTTCTGCTCGCTACGCATCTTCTGCACATGCCACGCGCTTCGGATCTCTGCAGGTCTTACTTGATTCAACATCAACAGCCGTCTCAGTTTCCACAACCTCCCGCTCTTATAAAACCCATACCTAGTCGTAAAATGTTTCCCGCTTTGTTACCTCCACCGCCGTCGGGAGTGTACTGGCCTCCCCCTCCTTATCATCCCGTTTCAGCACAAAACGTCAGTACTTTTCGACCTATATTTCCGCCGCTGTCCTTGTCCAAGCCAGAAACGGAAGTGTCCGAAGCACCGAAATCGCCGCAAGCCATTCCGTCGACGTCCGCGGAACACCCCGTGTCACCGACTCCTTCCAGTCTTTCGCCGTGTCTCTCCCAAGTTTCCGATTCATCGGATCAAGTGACAGTGACGGTGTCGAGCCGTTCGAAATCGCGCAAAGTAACGAACGCTTCCAATGGTAAAGTGATAGTGGACGTCGCTTGCTGTGACGGACCGGTCAGATTCCACCGCGTCCTCAATCACAACTACTCGACTCCCGCCAGAGACGGCAAAAGTACGACAACTACTACTACTACCACAACCACAACCACTACGACAACGACCAACGGATCGCACGAAACACTTGTGAACAGAGAACAACCGATAGTTTGGAAAACGAACGATGCTGACCCTACTTCCAGTGCAACGGCCTCCTTGTCAGCAGAAACGTCGCACGCCAAATCGCAACCGCAGGGAGCGGACACCGGTGCCATATTCACCTGCCACTATTGCAACCACACCTTCAAGAGTCATTACTGTTACCAGAAGCACGCTCGCAGACATCTGAACCCTGTCAACGTGGACCTGAACAGAACTTCTTCTGGCAAATCCGGTACCAAATTCAGCAAGCCCGCACCGAAGGAGCCCAAAAAGGAACCGAAACTGCTCGACATGAACGTACAATATTACCCGTGCAAGACGTGCGGCTCCAAGTTTCCCAGTTACTACTTCGTCCACAAACACCGCAAGCTGTGTCATCCCGGCGAAGACAGCGTGCCTGGTAAATCTTCGCAGACCAACCCTGTGCAACCGCCCGAAGAGAGCACCTCCTCGTCCCAACCGACCAGTGTTTAAACGCTTTCTTTTATTTTTGTTATTTACTGTGGTTAATAATTAAATGTGATCAATAACCAGGATTATTGTGAAATGAATGTAAGTAATTTAAAGTACTTTAGCATAAGAAATATTTCAATCATTATCAATACCAAAATATCAACAAAAAAAAAAACCTTTAAAACTTGAGGCATGTAACCGTACGCAGGCTAACGCATATTGTTATTAATGTATGTCGCAATTTTGTTTGTAAATAAAGATTATATAAGCACAGCTGTATTTTTTTTAATTAAATAAAATACGAAATTGAGTTCGAAAAAAGGTGGGAGGGGGGAAATAGTGCCACTGAAATAATATAAAACTAAGTACAAACATAGGCTATAGACGAACATAAGTAGTATACAAGAGTATAAAAATGCTAAAACGTTGTTTTTGCGGAACTGAGGTGGAAATACAATATTAATATACTCAGTAAGTGCATTACGGAGATCTGAAATTCATTACAATGGCCAGATCAATAATTCCGTACTATGCATGACTTCGACGCACGCACAACTGCAGTGATTTAAATGCTGGTGTAGCAACGATACCTACCGCATTACCGCTAGAAAAAGAAACCCATTAAAAATCTGATAACGTTAAAATTATTGTAATCATTTCAAAACACAACACTTTAATGTTCACGTCGATTGCGTTCATTATATACGCATACTGTTGGAAAGTTAAATAGGACTGCGATCGGTCCGGGCTTTCTCGGCCGTTCGGGGGTATTTTTTTACCAAGTTCGGGATTTTATCAATTCTTAAAAGCGGCCAGTAACGCTGAAGAAGCACACCTTCTTGTGAAAGATCTTCAGAGTGGGCACACAAGAAAAGAATTGACTATCGTTTTAAAACAGAAGTGTGTTTCACGTGTTTTCGTTTATTTTATTCCGACAAATGTTTCATTTGTTTTATAATTATTCCGAATTTAAATAAATAACACCATTTTTATAATAAATAACGTGTATTGCATATATTTTTTATTATTAAAGTGATTTACGTAACTAAAATCGGGGCAGGGTCCAAGAAAAGTCATTTTCAAAACAACTTTTATTTATTTTTTTTTTAAGAACAGTTTTATTATGAGTGACGCGTCTTGTGTGTGGAATTATTTTTGTTTCAGATTGGCAGGTTTCATTTCGGGAGTCTCCTAGTTTTGAACCCTATTGTCTAACACCATTTTAGGAGATGGCAACCCTAAGTTAACCACTAGTGCTCCGCTACGTCATTTTAATTATTCTGAATCAATTTTAACCGTTTGTTTGTACACGTTTCAATCTATACTGTGGGACTCGCCGTGACTGACGCCGTAGCAAGATTCAACCACAACATCACAAAACAAGAAGCTGTAAAATTTTATAATACCCAATTGTACCGGTTGCAATTTGAAAGCGTGGCGTAATTTCTCGGAGTGCATTCGTTATTTTCACTTTTAATACAGTGAGTGATTTGTTTTAATAGTTTAGACCTGCTCCTCCAGCCTGAGGTTACTTGTCATGCATTTACGATAACGCCAAAACTTAGTTGGACTGGACTCCAAGTGTACCTACCCCGTGAGAAACGGTAACTTAAAAACACTAAAAGTCACGGTTCCATGGAACGACTGATACAACTGAATCCGTTTTACTCAGTGTAACTTGCTCACGGCAAAAATTTCCGCAAGCATAAATTTCGCATTAACCAATAAATATATCAATTTTCAGGTTTAAATTAACTTCAAACCGGATACATTTCTGAAACACGGCTCATTCGGATTCTAATTTATTCGTTACCAATATTTCTAAGGTTCGTGCGGTGCTTAATAAGACACTCGTGTGCAGGCTGAAATTCGCTTTAACCTAACATCTGACACGACCTGCTTCCACTGGGACCCGACGAATACTAGAAAATGCAGTATTTGTGGGTTTATGTTTGCGGGATAAATTTTTCACAAGCATTTCTTAGCTAGGCCTTACGACCAGACTAATTACCCCGTAAAACTCCCATTTGCTACGCAATCGGGTACAGTAATTACAGGTGATCACTACGTGTTAATGGCATTTCCGATATAAATATATACGTGCGTGTAGCAAAGTGAGACATACACTGGAAAACACATACGCGTGTTAGCAACGAAAGCGGCGCCAGCTGCAGTAATAACCAAACATATGCAATAACAACGCGGCATATATGTGACATTTATGTAGTCTAATTAAATTATTTACGATTCAATAATAAAATCTGTTGATAAGCGATCACATCTAGGATCAGTTTTAATGAAGGTAAATAAAACAAAAAACAACATCGTAAACTCGAATTGGCGCATATTATACCGCAGCACGGGCTCCAGATTTCCCGTTTTGTATTTATTTATATATTTTTTTTAAATCTTCCACGTACGAACGATCAGACAGAAATGTACAAACACGCGTACGAACAGCGAGTTTTAACATAATTACACGTAAAAAAAACTTTAATATATAGCTTTCTGTAATATGTTTACAGCTTTTCTATCTTTTCTGGGCACAAGTATTTGATAAGTAGCCTACATAAGGGAAAGATTTTTCTGAAAGAAACTTCTCATGCATTTGGTATAAAAATATAAAGTGCCACTTGTGAAAACCGTACTATAGACCTAGGCTATTTCTTTTTTCGGTTGATTTTTTTGTGCTTCACCAAAGTTTAGACAGATATAATAGACAAACAAGTATCAATACAAATAAGTAGTTAATAGGAAAACGTGATTGTATCCATCTACTTTCCTATATTGTATACTAGAAAATAATTTTAAAAACCGAAGGAGTTGTCAATAAATCCTTACAGTTTGGGAACCGCTATTACTCCCTGCTGTAATAATGATATTTCAATCATAATATATAGGATTAAGAGCACACATACTTTTTGAAAAACAATTTTCCTTACCAGTCAAACAGGGGGTAACCAACACTGTCACACGACAGTAAGTCCAGTGAAGTGGCCGTCGCAAAAAAAAAAAAAAAATTGAAATTTTAATATTCTCACTACAAATCAATAAATCGAAGTCAATGTTTTGCTTACATCAGTAAATCGGTGTATACGTGAAAGCAGTAAATACGCAAGTCGGAGTCACAGAATTTAAAACTCTACTGGCAAACGTCAGAAATTAAAAACAAATCGTACATTTCATATGCCGTCACCACAATTAACGTCATTTTGTACAATATTATTCTAAATAAGTCTATGACCGACGGAACAGTAATAGGTAAACGTTTGAGAACAAGTCGCGTTAAGTTCCGCCCTCACACGTCCGCAAACCATTACAAATGTAGGACACAACAAACCCTGTAACCAATCATGACATGCGACGTCCGAGTTCTCACAAGTGGCTGTTTTTCTGAAAGACATTTTTGAGAACTTACAAATGTTACACGAAAAACGCAACTGGTTCCAGCACACAGCGCGTCAATAAAATTTCACAGTTAAATGGCAGTTATTAGTCGTGAGCACGCTCTACAATTCTAATCACAGAACAGATTATTCAGCATTCAAAGTGACGCCTGACGAAAATTCAACAAGACACAGTTTCCACCTGCAACCAACTGGTATACAAAAAATTAATACAGACGGCTGACCTGCCCGACAGGCGAAGTGATGCATCTTGGATATCTGAACTCATTGGACGGACTTTTGCCATCAGTGACGAGAGTCGGCTACGCAAGCAACCGGCAGCTGTCTACAAACTAAGCCGTTACAACTAAAATTCAATAAGCGATAATCTTATCGTCCCAGTGACTTAAGAATCATTTTTTTTAAGTATTCACATTAAGTTCCTATAACTATTATCTTGTAAATAAACACTATACTATTATGTGCGCCCGGTACCGGTAGTGTTTGGTGTGTTTTGTACTCATCACTGCTCATTCGGCTGGTAACTCTTTTATTTTCAAGATTTATTTGTAGGAACTTTTGTGAATACTAAAAACAAAACAAGATTCCAACACTCGCGTGACAGAGTATAATGCTTATTAGATTTCAGTAGTAATTTACAGCTTACTAATGCCAATAAAAACTACAATTTTTTTATTACTACGGAAATACCGACCGATTATTTTATATTATCTTTTTCATGTGTTTCTACATAGTTTAGCCATCGCATGGAACATCATAAGGAAAACTCGACCACAGTTTAAGGTTTCAAACTCTGACGTGGTTTGGTCGCGCGCAATTCGGCCAATACTAATGACCGTCATTCCCAAGAACTCGATCTTACTACGTTCGCTGTACAGGCAACGCCGTTAGACATACAGGCACCATCCGACGAACGACGCGATACTACAATGTTCGATACCCGTATCCATGAATACAATTGTTCTTAAAGAATCCAATGTTCGCCCGCAAAGCCGTCGCCTCCACCCGCATGGTCAAACTACGTCTTCCGGCTGGGACGAGCTGGTTTTTAATAAAAATTTACAGTTTAAATAGAAATCACGCCATTTTTACAACGTAAGGAAGTCGGTAAATACATCTTAAAAACTTTGGATAAAATAACGAGCGACTTAAAATAACAAATTAATGAACTACTCAATAAATTGGAACCTGTCACGGAAGGATCGGGCCAGGTATTTACACGGTAATTCTGATCATTTTAGTCTCTAAATGTCACTATGTAAACGAGCTATAATTCTATACGTTAACGTGAATCGTCTTTCTTTAATACTGTATAATTAAACAACCGAAGAACCAGATTCAGTACATGACGTTAAAACAAGGGACCGTGTGAAAATCGCGTATTAAGCGAGAGGCGACCAAGTAGGCACAGGCATTGACGTATCTACAGATTAATATTTTTCGCATACACACTTGCATTATTGACATATTTAAACACAACGTTTCAAGCACAGATGTTATTCAGTTACTATTTATTTTATGTATTATTCTGTATTCACTCACTGCTTGCCAAACAAACTTATTCTTGAGAACTTGTCCTTTTTGGCACTACTAAGGCTGAAACTCAACGTTTTTAAAATCCATACGTTAAGACGTGTAATCTTGCTTCTGGTTTTGTTGTCCACGTGCATGCCTGATTTTTGTAAACACGAGACATGTGTAATATCGCGGTGTAGCTGATTTTTCCACTCCGAAGACGGTTTTTTAGAACTATCATAATTTCTAACGACATTAACTAATCTCCACGACACTTCGTATGACTGAAAATGCCTTTTGAAAACCGTATCATTTCCCTGGTGTAAGAATTAAAATACAAAGGTTGTGTAAAAACCAATGCTCCTAGGGTAGGTGAGGTCCCTAGCAAGTCCAAAAACATGTAATTCTTCTTACTGCAAACAATGATGAAAATGAATAAAAAGTTTCAATTATAAAACGTTTTATGATATATTCGAGCGCAATAAAGGGAAATTTTATAAACGTCTCCCGTAGGAGACGTGCAGGGACCGGAAAAGTGTGTATTATACGGGATAGGGTAATACACAGGGGTGTTCCAGCGGGACTGTACTGCATGATAAGACAATTATCAGCGCTGATATATACTAACAATATACTGTGGCACAATGTCCCAGCGACGTAGCACGACGACTCCTAAACATGACTGAGCCTAGCATAATGACAACATCGGTTAAAAAATTAAAAAATTACAACATAGTCGACTGATAAAATATTAAAAAAGCAAATAATAATAATAATAATAATAATAATAACAATAATAAAATTATCATTTGTGGTACAATAAAACGAACACTAAGAAACAAAACAAGAACTGATACTAAAATGAAGTTCTATAAAGTAATGACCTGAAGATGGCTTGACTGCCGAAAGCGCTCGTCAATACCAAAGACAACATAGCGGTTTGTACAAAATTACTAGTAGAAATATTTGAGACCACTAACACTCCAATACAACAATAAATATAAAGTAATGGCGATACCTGTTCTTACATACACTAGTGAAACATGGACGATAACTGAGAAAGAAAAGCAGCATATACAAACCACTGAAATGAATTTTTTAAGGCACGTGAGTGATTATCGTCAAACGGATCGAATGCGAAATGAACATATAGGCTACGGGCCGAACTTGGTATATTCAATGATAAGATAGAAAATCGAAAGCAGCAATGGATGGAGCACGGCTACAAAGCAGTTGGCAGAAGATCTGTGGGTAGGCCCAGGAAGACGGAACAGGTTGTAAAGTGACGACGACAACGACAAACAAAATTATCATTTTCTTACCAATCGCCAATAATAAATTTCCTCTTCTCTTATTATTATGATTATTATTATTATTTGACTATTTTGTTATAAATTACAAAAAGCAGTTGCAAAGATGTAAAGTTATAAATAGAGACCGTATGATTTTGTAAATGCATCGATTTCTTTGTTTATAGTTAAAAACAATACGTGGTAGAACAAGAGAACAACTTTCATCATGCTCTGTACAATACGTGCACGTACTGTGTACATATTTCGAACAAACCCGTTATTGTTTACAGTTAACGGAGGGAGCAAAAAATGATTCTGTCCCTGAGCTATGTTTTGAAGGGACATCAATATCAAGGATAACTGTAGTGTACAAGTAGTGGTGTGTATCTCTTCGCAGAACGTTGACGTTGGACGGTCACATTCATATATTGTTACCTAAACTCGATTTAACAAATTCTAAAAGATCGAAAGCAATGTTGTCAGCGTTTGTCCGTTTTCGTTTAAGACATTTCCGCGCTAGACGTGTAGAAGACACTCCTACCATAATATCTGCTGTAATTCTATTTGGCGACGTGAACAGACATCCGCTACACGACTTCTCTCTGAAAGAACAGACTTCTTTCTAAAATCGCTATGCACGCCCCGTTCTGCAGTCGGTGTTAATAACAACTACGTGGTTTTAAACGTTGTTTACGACTTAAGCGCGACACACAATGGAAACAATAAGGACAATCAATCCATTCTACTTCAATTGTACGATATCTGTGGATATTGGACCATCATATTAGTGCACGAAAGATATGGCAAACTATCAGTTTACACAGTGCTGCCTATGATCCATATAGCGATCACCAGGACGCAGAGCTTCATTCCTCCCAGCTGTTAACCTTCCGAGACCCAGCTGCCTTAATTTTATCCTGAATGTTAATACCTACCGATCTGCTAAGTCCCTTAGTTTATCTAATTATATAAACCAACAATGGATCCTGGGGGGAGGGGTGCTGAATTGTCAACCTGGAACTGGTTATTCCAAGAAAACTACGTTTTTATTACCTCATTTTTGAAAACATTTCTGACCGAGGACCGTTACCCAAATAGGAGTGGAAATACCTCCACAGTCATTCTCAGCAACAGCCTCTCGGTCACTCTAGTAATAGTGACGAACAGGCCACAAAATAAAGAAGGCAAGAAAAAATGCTTGTATAACGATTAGAAAGACAACAGAACAATGGCAGTGAGACGTAAGACCTGTAACGGGGCGAGGAGGCTGAAGCAACAATAGGAAGATACAATTACATTTAAAACGAGGCGCGTTTCCCAGTTTGAAACTTTTTGCCTCCAAAGTATACGAATGTCAGCAATCGATGGCATTTTAACGTAAAAATACTATTTTTCTGTGTCGTGGAAGCTTTCAAGACACTTACGTGTAATATTTAAAATGTAAACATGGCAAGAAAGTAGCGAGTTCGATGTCCTTCGTTCTACCGAAATGTATAAAAACACCCTGCAGTCAAACTGTTAAATTGTATTTTATATTCTGAACGCTAATATAATTACAATATAATTAATTTTCACATTTCGTTACCGTACGAATTACTCGTGTCAAAGTTATACTATAACGTCAATTATTTGTACTGATCAGAATGGCGTCAGTAATTTGTTTAGTAACGATAATATAACCGCAACATGTATTCACTAAGAACCAGTACGTAATTCTAAAAACAAACAAAATTACCTACTACAAAACAGACGGCTTCTTTGTACACCGAAGCTCGCAATTATTTGATACGCAAAAACACGCACGAAGAAGAAAGAAAAACTGACACAATGTGACTTGAATAACTCTAAAAGTAATAATTAATTTGCGATAAAAGTTACACAAAAAAAGTGTTTCGCTTGATTTCACGTGTTTATGATTATTTTTTAACGTAGCGCTAGTAATTGTCACAGCCACGAGCAAACATTTTACAAGATTTTCGTTTAAAATCTCTTTTAGCCTCCGCCGGAAAAACATTCACAGAACAATTGTTTTTGTCTTGTTAAATCACAACGTGTATGCTTCTTGCTGTTATAATATGATAATTGTAAAAATAATTATGCACGTATTTTTTTTTTAAGTACACATATGAAGGTTTTCTGATGCTAGTAATTTTATAACACTATTGGTGACCTTGAAAAAGGTTTGTATTATCAGAAGGTATGTATGTTTCAGGGTAACTAAATCGATGGTCAAATGAAGAATGTATTCGATTCTCGGCATGAGACACAAACATATTAATACAGATAAAATTTATTATTAGTTAAAGCATCGAGCCTCTGATGATGCAGAACACGCAAGATGGGAGCTATTTTTTTCCTATACATAAGAAAATAATTGTAATCATTATGGCAATCGTTTCACACACAGGTGTGTGTCTGTCTACTTATGCGGGTTAATTCCAAGAACCACTGGGGGACTTTGATGCAATTTTCATCACTGCTGAGGAGGGCTTTGATGAGTGAAACATTAATTCGCTGCCGAAGGGGGCCGAGCCCTGCATTGTGTGACGAATCGCAAACAAAAACGGCATTCCGAATGGCATTCTATGTTTTCAGTTTGTTCAAATTTCGTCCACTTCCCATGTTTGATCAATGTCAGTTTCCTTGTCCTCAACGTAGGTCTACAGGTATAGTGACAGAATATTAATACAATAATAAAAATAACAATACTATCAAACTTATAATGAAACAGGGAAAAGTCTATTAGGGAATAAAAACATAGGGTATTAAAATATCTGTTCATACAATTAAATGCAGCACACGAAAGCATCAATCGAATCGATTATACCGCAATAATATCGATACAAAACATACTTTTAAAACGTTTTCCATCCGCATCCGCATCAGTGCTGCTTACGCATGCAACATCTCGCGTTTGTGTTTCCTAACGCACAAAATACGTGTGATTTTGTACTCGATTAATCAATTCGGACGAAAATTCCGTTCAATCGAATTCGAAAGATACGGTTCAGGATACTACATGAGAACCTTTGAATCTTCCGACGATTCCTGTAAGATTTATGAAATGGAAATATAATTCTTATACACATAACCTAAGTTGGTTACAGGTATTGTCATGTACAGCTACCGACGCGTAGTTGTACGCTTATGTTCACGATAATTTGGGCTTTCCAAATGCGTTCATTACACGTTTTTATTCCCTTTTTGTAAATTTTAAATGTGGGACTTTTTTGACAAATACTTTATTAATGTGATCGAATTCAAAAATAAAATAACTTGAACTTAACTGATTAATCAAAATAAATTTGTAATTTTTTTTTTATTTTCGCAGGAAAGACAGTGGAATATTCACCTTCTACTAACGCCTCGCCTCACGCAATTCTTTATTATGTTAGATTCATAAAAATCTTTGGTTTAACTAATTTTTCTCAAATTTAAAACTAGTCATAACTATTAAATATAATTATGATAATAATAATAAAATAACAATAATCAGTAAATTAAAAACTTTTTAAATCAACAATGGATTTTTATTATTTTTTGTAAGCAAACAAGAATATTATACAAGATCACTAACAAAATTACCGAAAATTGATAAACCCATTAGGCCCTTAATAAATGATGAGACAGCACCAAATTATAAAATAACTAAATTACTATCACAAATATTAAAACATTAAGTAAAACTTCAACAACAAATATAATATATAAAACAGTATCAAACTCGCAGAACAACTAAAAAACATACAAGTGAGCAAAAACACAAAATTATACTCTTTCGACATTTCAAACATGTACACAAATATTTCCATTGACGATGCCATAAATATTATAACAAATACACTGAAAACAAATAATGAAAACGACACATACACTAGACATTTTACTAACAGTTTGAACATTATATTAATCAAAATTATTTTCAATATAATAACAAACTATACCATCAAAAAGATAGACTATCTATGGGAGCCCAACCTCCGCTATCACCTCCAAAATCTTTTTACAAAAACTTGATAAAGAAATAATAAATATAATAAAATTGAACAACCCATTAGGAAGTTACTTTAGATAGGTTTATGACACTCTATATATATCCCAAAATAAAGGCATTAACATTTCTAATATAAAATTCAATTAACAATTTCCATAAAAAAATAACTTCACAACAGAAGATGAATCAAATAATAAACTTAATTACTTAAATAGAACTGAAAATAATTTTGAGTACTCAATATATATAAACCCATCTCAAACTAATTTAATAATTCCAAATAAGTCTAATCATCCTTCCCAACATAAAATGGCAGCATTCAATTCATTAATATACCATATGTGTATAGAATCCCATTAAATGAATAAGAAGGAACAAAGAAATAAATATTATCAAACAAATAGCAATAGACAATTGATACAAAATAAAAACTACTGATAAATTAGAAAATAAAACAAAACATAAACTTACTTGTATCCTTTGTAAAAGATTAACTCACCCCAATATTTTTCAATAGGGTTGAGGTCGGGATGATAGGGCGGGAGACGTAGCACTTCATGTCCCTTCACTTCCCAAAATATCGTTCAAAACATATTTTTTGAATTACCCCTTATACAATTTAACAAGTTTGTAAAGCTGCAGTTTAAGCATAGTGTCTGAATAAGGAATCCCCCCTTTCTAGTCAACCATGGCTTCATCTCATCTCTTTCTTGCTATTTGATGTGGGTACTTTTTCTACTTTAATGTTATGATAAGGGGCGTTATCAATCACAAGCACTGATCACGGTTCTAGTTTTTGAAGCAGCTTTTCACGTATCCACTTCATATAGTTTTCGTTTATTCATAGTTCTGTGATGGTCTACTTTCCACACAGTTAGCGCACCAGGAATGAAACATTTTTCCCCTCCAGCATGTATAATCATCATACGATCTCCTTTAGAAATCGGAGAATGAATGCCTTGGCTGGAATCGTCTGACCGTACTTTTCCACTTACATGAGAAGAATGAATGTATGTTTCATCTATATAAATTATAGGACGGCCTTCATCTCTAAATTTCTTGACAGCTTGAAGATAACTAATCCTCTGTTCTCTGATAGCAGATTGTTCATTAGGTAATTTTCTATTATTCCTAATTTTTATCCAAGGAAACCCCAGTTCTTTCAGGATTAACCAGACACTTTTTTCACTTCCAGTACACCCTATTCTTTTTTGAAGTTCTTCTTTCAAAAGTTTTGCTGTTGGCAATTGTTTTTTATTGTATAAAATTCATGCACTAATCGCTGCACAACACCTTGATCAAACTCATATAGTCCAGTTACAGGTTTCGCTTTCATTTGCTTCTTGTTCGAAGTAACAAATGAAGTAGGCTTATCACCCTCATTGCAATTTTCAAGTTGTCGTAACCCTTGTTTATTTTGGTCACCACACATTCAGAAATGCCAGTAGTAGCAGCAGTTTGCTCCCTAGCTCTAACAACTGGAACTGTCCCATCTTTGTTATCAGCCTCTTTCTTCATAAATTTAAACACATTGCTAATTATTTCCCTGCTTTGACCGTTCAGAACTTTCCCGGCTAGCCTACTGTTCACACCAACCATTATGAACAATTTTAATAGTTTCACTAACACATACATGAAGCACTAGCACAAACACAGCTGAGATTCGCAAGACAACACCGACTACTGAAAAGATATCAAGACTATTACAAAACGGATAAGTCACAGAAGTCAACAATCAGGACAAGCGAAACACACAGAGTCATTACAGAACAAAACGCTATTCGCAATATCGTGAGTCAATGTTTACAGGAATGTTAATGATTTATGCCGCACGCCTCACCCTTTCTACTCCCCCACTGCAGGACCCAAGAGCTCAGCTATGCACTGGTAGTTGTATATTTTATTTTTACAAAAAAGAAGAGGGGAAGGAAAGAAATTCGGTATAGGGCTGTGTTCTCTAGTGTTTGAACTTTATCATACTATTCACTCCATTATATAAAAAAGTAAGTATATTTTATTAGTTGTGTTAAAATAGGTAGGAAATATAAGAAATTACATTAGCATATTATACTGTAAACATAATTGCTGTGAGTTTAAACCATTTTTTGTTTTCTTTTTTTAGTTATGAAAGAGTACGCATGAGTTTAATTTGTTAAAATTATATACATGTGAATCAGAATATTAAAACTATATGTGAAATCTGCATGAAAATAGCTTAAAGTTGATATAATGTAAGTATTATTTTGTTAAATGTGTTCCAAATTTTAAAGTATTGCAAAAAATGGTGGTTCACAGAGGAATGACGCGCGAAAATGGTGGTGTTGAAAGTGTTAACAACTTTTTGGCCCAACAGGTATCCATTCCATATGCCCATACTGTACAGGGCACTTTATGTTTATAATGTCTAAAACTGTTCTTAAACACAAAGTTGCCTCCTAATGCCTTCACTTGCAATGTACTGTATCCTAAACATCCTCATACGTACGCAATAAGAATAAATACACACACCTTTAAGAGATGCTTCCAAATAAGGAATTCATAACAACAAACTGTTTTGTTTATGTTACGCTGTAATTTTTATCCGAGGAGACAAAATTACTGTCAGTTACAGTCTTCTTGCCATTTTTAGATATGTGAACAATAGTTTTAGATGTGTGACTTTCAGTGGTCAATACACAACTTTAATGTTCTGTAATTGTAAATTACAAACTATAATTCGCAGTAATGTGTAACAAGTATTGGTCCCTGAGCTGCAGAAATTGCTCACTATTTTAAAAGAAGTACATTTATTATTACATAACAATTGTAGAGCATACAATCGCACAATAAACATTAAAAATTTCAAACATTCAGATTTTGGTTATACACGCCGGTACCAATCTGAAAGATTGACCTTGACGACAGCTGGCAAGGACAACAGCTAATATTCTACTTAAAAATATTGTGCCTTTACTCTATAGGCGACTTTACTTTATACCGGATCATATTTTAATAGTTTGCGCTCATTTATAACAAATCTTTGGTATACTTAAATTTATACATTTTCTGAGAAGTAGTTGAATACTAAAGCTGTAAATTATTAATGTAATTGTAAATTTCTTCAAACAGGCATCGAATAAGTACGCGAGCGTAAGCTTTTTTTTCATCCAGCGGGGAACTTTTTTTCCAATCCGATGACCTATACTTTTTTTTTTTGCTTAACCGTTTTCTGAAAGTCCAAGTAAAATTTTAAGATCACAATCCGAGAAAGTGTTGAGGAAAAGTTTCGAGATATCAAGGATGTAAGCAGAGAGTAGTGGAGCATTAACAGAAAAGACGGGATCTGTGTTGTGCTTAGGTATCCATGGTGGGGTGGGGTGTGTAAGCTTGTATGTTATAATATTAAACACATACACATATTTCGTTGAATCAGTATTTCACTTCGAGGTGTAGCCGTACACTGAAGTAAAAAAATCCACTCATTTGCAAGCCGTTGACAGCGGATGTTTTCAGTTCCAACTGCATACAACCCGTCCTTCCTTACTCCGCCTGTCGGAACTGTTTCAAGGCCAAGCTTTTGAATTGGTACCGGCTTGTATACAATTCGTTTCAGTCTGACGCCCTGCTATTTTTTATCAATTTTTCAAATCTTTGATCTCTTTTTTGGGCTCGGGGTCCCCAAATTTTGAAATCTCCAGAATTTACCACTACATTTTGATGTTAGTTAAATTTTGCTTTAATTTGATACTCCACATGAATTTTTGTGATTTTTCACAATTTTTACTCCTACACATTTTTGCCTCCCACCCACTATTTTTGGAGGGACTGATGTCAAAAACAATAGGGTTGCATAGGGTAAAGTATCCATATACACATGCTAGGTTTTACGAAAATCAGTTGATGGCATTCAACGGTTATTTAAGACATATCCCAAACAATCGAGTAAAAGCTGAGTACTCGCTTCGCTCATTCACTAAAGATTTGATTTTAAAGTATAATCAAGATTTGTATTAGTTGTGCCAATTATTTTTTAAGGATTCATTCTTAGAATATAATTCTGATGCATTTTGCAGAATTCTAAAAATAAATGATAAACATCATGTTCTGTTTAGTGTGACAGCCTGACCCTGTCTTGGTTTGTCACGCTCCCTCCTTTCTACAAACACATGGGGGGGATCACTCCCCAGTTGTAATTTCTGTATTCTGGTGGGGCCAAATTTCTAATATGTAAATATAAATTTTTGTCATTCTGGTAAGTTTACATAAATGATAGTAATATTAAATAAACAAGGTAATATCAATGCATAGTAATCCACAAGATAGTGACAAAACCAGTGCACTGTGCACGGAAATCAGAATTTATATCATACCTGTTTTAGTTACGCTACACATTAAAAGTGTCTTCAGCATTAAAAGATAGAATGCATTCCACAGAATGTCTGCAAGAAACCTGAGACAATGCCCTCCAGGGAAGGCACACACACACACACACACACACACACACACACACACACACACACACACACACACACACACACACACACACACACACACACACACACACACACACACACACACACACACACACACACACACACACACACACTAGTTATATGAATTGATTAGGAAAAATGAAATGAGACGGACACTGAATGTATCCAATAGATGAAATTATACTTGAACAGAATGACTATATTTTTATAAGAGTTGAGATTGTGCCAGACGAATTATTGTAGATGAATGTGCTTTTAGAAGGGAAAGGGTTAATTAACTAAAAAATTGCCCCACCTAAGGCCTAAGGCAAACAGCACAACATGAGAAAAATTGCAAAAGAGCAGTTCAGTAGTGGAGTTCTGTCAAGAAATACAGGGTTTATGACTTTGGTGATAGATAGGGAGTGCGATTATCCCTGGTTGAGATTTAGTTTTCTATAATTGTCCAGAAAAAAAATACTGTACTTATTATTACTTGCACTATTATTACATATAAAATGCTCATGTCGTGTAAATAAACATCGGACAGATTCTAGATGTATTCTGCACCTAAACAGTAGTAATTCAGACAAATCCCCAGGTCACCTAAATTATACTCACTGGAGACAATTAAAAATAAACTTTGTTATGATACAGGCATCTGATATTATCGCATCATCAAAAACTTCCTACAAACGTTAGGCCCTACTCTTACAGTTTAAGTAGATAAAAATGACATTAACAAACATCTGGTCCACCAGATTCTGATGGTTGCTTAACATCAGCATAAACCTTTACAAACAATTATGTTAAGATAATATTATAGTAACAAATATCATATATTCCGTTCTGTTCACTTTCCAAAGTTAGAAAGAAAGAAGAAAACAAATAATTGCAAAATAATAACAACAATGAAATAAAATTAATTGAGGCCCACTGTCTTTTATATAACAGAATCAGAGGAAACATAACAATCCAATCTTAGTTAATTCTGCTAGACACAATGAATACAGATGTTCATAATAACTGAAACACTTGAGTATTGTAAGTTTAATTCTGTTTTGTATATTTCATGCATTTTGTACTTCAAACGTTATCACTATATCATATTTTCAATATCTCATTAAAAAATGTCAAATTAAGTCACTTTAACTTTGGCAACAAACTGATTGGTTTAGGTTAGGTGAATATTTACGGGGCACACGTTTCTATTAGTATTTTTAAAAAATTATAAAAACAAACTGAAAAAACAATTATTTATAAATACATAGCCTTTATAATGCAGCAGTGCCTTTTACAAAAAAATAATAAATAAAGTATTCTTTTATTATACATGGTTTTTGAAACCGTTCGCAAAATACTCAAGTAACAAATTCTGTGTAAAAAAAAACAATAAAACAAAAACACAAAAATGTAAGAGCAGAGGCACATCATCTTTGCTGCTCCACTATTTGCTATTTATATAGTGTCACTTCAAGGTTAACAAGTTACATGCTACAACTCCTAAAGTAATGAAACAAACAGTGGCTGAAGATAACACAATCCTAAATCCTAGTAGTGGAGGAGAAATTAAATGGTTGCAGTCACTCTCTCCTTTCAGTAGGTTTAAGACAAAGAACAATATATATCCAATTTCACATTATTCCTTACAGTGTATCCTTGAAATCATAAAACAATAATTCTTATATGCGGTATACACAGATAATGTATAAACCGCACACAAGACTACATGGAACGAAAGATTTAACTTATTATGTAATTACATTTACAAGAAGGAAAAAAGAGTGCAACAGAGATGAGAATCAGTTCTCACTGAACACACAAATATAAGTATGCCTGGAAGAGATAAAAAGATTAAAGTTTTGAAAATGAGGACTGTGTGGGGGGTATGACAGTATACGTTTATGACATATAATTACATTATAATATAATTTTATTATGTCATCAACCGATTAGTTCACACTTCAGCAAAACCACCACCACCTATTACGCTTACATGCCTACTAGGCTAAAGATGCCACTGTTAACATGCAGACCAACTAATACCAAATAAGGAGAGACGTAAACACTGTATCTGTGTGCTTCTTTTTAAACTACATCATTTCAACCAAATCCGATTTCAGTTAAAAATGCTGTTTTCAACTACTCAAAGTGCTTCTATAAAAGCAATCATTAATTTTAAAATGTACTTATCTAAATAAATTCCTACAAATCAAAATTCTTTCAATCCTTTACTTTAAGGAGCATGTGTGTGATTACATTATCTTAGTTGTCAAAACGTGATTGATTTTATACTTTTTCTATTTAAGACAAAACTTAAAAAAAAAAAAACTTCACAGTACATGAAAACAGTACAGTACTGGAAGTTTGTAGTCACCTAAACGTATCTGTTTTTCTACACCATAATCAATATAACAAACTAGTCAGTCTTATGAAAACAGGAGTTTCTGTCAACAATGTTTACAATTAATGAACTTTGGTTTCAGCACAGTTAAAACGATGGATGAATAGACTGTACTGAGCCTCTGTTGGTATGAAGCCACAATCACATACAACTGCACCCGCTTAATTACAGACAGCACATAATTACAAAATGGTCAGAAATGTAAAGGATGACAGTGCCGAAGTAAGTGTTTTTTCAGCAAATATTTAATGGTTAATATCATGTTAACAAAATGCTTGTCACAACTAAAATAAAAATGTATTTCTACCTAAAAACAACACACAACATACAGCACTAAATGATAAAAAACCTACTTTGTGGATCCAATATCTCTTCATCAGTTGTTTCTCCTAGTTCTTCCTCTTTCTTCTTTTTCTCTTCTTTTCTTCTTTCCTTCTTCTTACTATCCAATTTTACTTCACTGCAATAAGAAAATAAAATTAGTTTTTATTACATACTCCTACAAAATTTTCCTGCATGCATGTATGTTACACAAGATCATAACAGAAGCAGATTACATTCTATACTGATTATACAAATAACTAAACTAACAAACAGGTAAAAATGAACACCTCTCTGAAGCTCTAAACTGGTGTTTTTCAACCTTCGACTGTAGCTCCCTTCCCACCCTGTTTTCTCCTTTAGCCACCTCCCTTCTTGAGAGGAGGAGGTCACTATTTAAATATCTTGTTTGTAAATATAATTATTTATTTACAAACTGTATAATAACCTACATACGTGTTATTTTATTATATGAAAAGAATTATATATTATAAAAACTTTGTCCTTATCATCAGCTTATGTGTCCTCATTTATTTCACATTCAGAATTATATAATGGATCGAATTTTTAATGGAATGGTCCAATGTCAAAGGTATCTATTGTTATGGTTAGATCTACATAGAACATATAGAACCATAGTGTTACTAATGAACCCAGACTACACATTTTATGAAAAAGATAAGACTGAACTACACACTAAGACAAGAAAAGACTCACTATAAACTGACTTACACTATTCATGCTTTCAAGTGCTCAATTATTCATTCAGAACAGCCCATTCAAGTGTATCACAAAAGACAGGGTAAGATGCACTGGATAATTTCATCTGTTACTTTTTCCTATTACATTCTATTGCCCACTTTCTGGGTTACAGGACAAATATTACTTTCATGAACTTACCTAAACATACCAGCATGACTTTAAGCATGTTTATAAGCTTTGTATATGTCCATGACCCTCTTATGCTTAGGTTTGTCAACTAACAAGATAACACATTATCTGGTAGTCATTCGATATATGAGTCAATCTCAATGCAGAGTTCCACTAGCAGTGGATATATATACAAGCCAGTGGCCTACAGTTAAACAGGTCATATTTTTGTAAATGTGAATGTGCGGAGCACCCTATATAAACCCCTAAAATCCTGATTTGTTAAATAATATAAATTTTGTAACATTTGGACAATTTAAAAATATTTCTGTAAATCAGTGATACAAGTTTTCCAAAGAAACATTGGAAACATTGTGATCGTTATCAACAGGTCTTTCAAACCTCAAACACAACCACTAAATAGCAAACACCAAGACAACACTTGTGGACATCAAGCATTCCCCTACCACATGACCTATACTTAAATATGAAACTACAAGGCTTATCCAGAAAGTAAGTACCGTCTGCGCATATATCCCACGCATATTGTAGTAAGAAGGTCGCACAAGCATAGTTACTTCCTTCTATTCGACGACGAAGTAGCCAAGCTATATTGTTTGTTTACGTTCCGATTTACGTTTACTACACATCGGTAATCATGTTTAAAAAAATCGATCAGCCCGCCAGTTGTGAAATAAGAACAGTTATTAGGTTTTTGAATGCGAAAAATCTTCGTCCTTATGAAATTCATCGTCAGATTTGTGAAGTTTATGGACAGAATGCGATTAGTGAAGGTATGGTGAGAAAGTGGGTTAGGATGTTTAACGATGGAAGAGAAAATGTTCACAACGAGGAGCGTAGTGGTCGCCCATCCTTAGTCAACGAAGAATTGCTGCGCAGTGTTGACGAGAAGGTTCGTTCCAATAGGCGATTCACAATTTCTAATTTGTCAATGGATTTTTCAATCATTTCTAGATCTTTATTACACGAAATTGTGACGGAACATTTACGCTACAAAAAACTGTGTTCAAGATGGGTGCTGAAAATGCTAACGGACGGTCACAAAACGAAATGCATGGGAGCAGCCTTGGAATTTTTTGCAGCGTTATGAAAGAGATGGAAATTGTTTTTTGAAAATAACTGTCACTGGTGATGAAACATGGGTTTCTTACGAGACACCAGAAACTAAAAGACAGTCACTGCAATGGCGGCATACTGGTTCCCCAAAAGCCAAGAAAGCGAAGCCACCTATTTCTACAAAAAAAGTCATTTGCACAATTTTTTGGGACTGTCAGGAATTTATTATATAATTTTGTTAGTGGAATTTATGGAACGAGGCAAAACACTCAAAAAGTTACGGCGAGCAATACAAAGCAAAAGGCGTGGACTACTGGCTTTCGGTGTGGTGTTTGTGCATGATAACGCGCGATCGCATACCGCACGTGTAACAACACCGCTTGTTGATTAATTTTGCTGGGAACAATTCAGTCATCGTCCTTACAGTCCAGATTTGGTTCCCAGCGATTTCCATTTGTTTTTGCATCTGAAGAAATTTCTTGCCGGCCAGAAGTTTGAAAGTGATGATGAGATAAAGGGAAACGTCCAGCAGTGGTTGATGTCGCAGGCGGCCGAATTCTTTGAAGCGGGCATATTAAAATTAGTGCTAAGATATGACAAATGTCTCAACTTGCATGGTGACTAAGTAGAAACGTAGATTAAGGTATGTAGAATTTTTGAAAAATAAATTAATTAGAAAATAATTTGTATCATTTTCTTAATGCCCAAACGGTACTTACTTTCTGGATAAGCCTCGTATAATATGATACAGTATTCAATTTTAAATATCTAGGAATAAAAGTAGATGATAAGAATGAGAGGACAGTAGACATGAACACAGAATACAGGCAGGCCACAAAGCATTCTATAGATATAAAATATTCATAAGAAGCAGAGGAATTAGTATGAAAACCAAAAGAAAAATACAAACAGCAGCAGTAAGACCAGCGGTGACATGTGTAGAGTAGATAATGTACTTGGCAAGGAAAGATGAAAGGCTGTGAATATTCTAAAGATTATAAAGATTCAAGTAACAATGAAACAGGAGAAGATTAAAAATGGAAATTGTGAAATACAAGAAATACTGAAAGAAAATATGCTGTAAAGCAAAGCTACTAAAAGTGCAAATAATGTGCCAGTATAGGAATGTTGGTACGTGAGAAGCAGGAATAGCTTTAAGGACGATCACCAACTGGGAGCAAAGTGGGGTGAGAGGAATAGGGACACCAAAACAATTGATAGGAAGACTAAGTAATAAGAATTATGAAAAAAGATGGGTGAACAAATAATGCAGAACAGGAAAAGTTGGAAAAGCAAGCACATGCAGAAACCTATTTTAAACTACGGAAAATGTGGAGTGACACACCACATTCAAGTGATCACTATTCCATACGAAATATATTGTCTTATTATTAACAAAATAACTACATGGTGACTATGGACCTAAAGGTTAAAGAGAAAGAGAAAGATCTGACTGATGAATTAAAAAAAAAAAACCTATAGAAACTACAAAATATACACAGTTCCGTTATCCTTAAACGATAAATACAATTTAGTGGTTAAATCTAACTTATGCTAAACTTGTGTTGCTACCACTAATACTCACTTACACTTCCATGAGCGCTTTCAAATCTGGTTGTTTCCATCTGAAGATGAGCCGAGAGACTTGAAAGTGCTCATGGAAGTGTAAGTGAGTATTAGTGGTAGCAACACAAGTTTAGCATAAGTTCTGTTATACTCGTAACTGATTCAGTGGCAAACTGTAATCACTATAAATTCATAACCAGAATTGACAGTCAGTAAATGGAGCCAAATCTGCTTCAGTCAGTGATGTAATATTGACCTTTCACTCAAAATATCAAATTTCCAATAAGCCTACATTTTCTCATATACGATTAAACACTAAAGTCAATCTGCCATTCATGTTTATAACTATGGTTCAAAATACTAAAATAAACTGTCTCAAGTAAACTACACCCACATCATGCATCACAACAAATTAAAATTCATGGTAAAAAATACAAATATTAATTATTTGCATGATGTTAGAATATTAAGACTCAAATGTGTACAAATGTAAATAATGTAACACTAAATGAATTAAATTTTTAAGAGTAGGTCTCAGGTCATACCAAATATTATAATAAAGTACGTATTTCCTAGAACATAAATTATGAACACCAAGGGTATGGCAAGAACTTGACATATTTTTCTTTTGCAGCTGTAAAATGTGTATAGCAGTACACGAACCCATTATTAATTGAATTTATACTGCAGTCAAAGTAATCCATACCTCAATTAAGATACAGACCTATTAAAAACATTCACCATATTTTTTAAAAATAATTATAATTATTCATAATTTAAATTTATCTTTTCTATTAATATAATAAATATCATTTGGAGAAAGTGTCCAGATAAACTGTAAAAACGCTCCATAACAGGCTAAGTTCAAGTATCCGCAACAGAACCATATCATCTCTTTTATTAAATTGGATTCGAATCAATTGGACAAATATTGACAATGTAAGTAGGCAGAGACGAGAAGGGATTCACAGCTCAAAGGAGGGTATCCAATGCAACAAAAATTGTTTTAAAAAAAGCAGTTTTTTTCTCTCTGTAAAACCCTCTCCCTTTTATTATTCAGATTTAGTATTAATCAATCAAAATAATTTGCTATACAAGCTCTTTCAAACCCCAATGTAATTATGTTTCTAAAAATTATACAGCATCTCTTTGATGTATAAACCAACCAATTTGTTACAACCTAAACAAATTTTCACAGCTTTATTTCTTGCCTATATAAAAAAGTACAATCAGATTTTGTTGTAAATATCTTTTAAATGTTCATCATTTATTTGGTAATTTATAGAATACTGTTGTAATGTTTACTTAAGAGTGCTCAATACTTATATACAAATTCCTTGCAGTCACTCATGTGCAAAAGCAAACCCAGTTTCAAATGTTTTAATACAAATAATTTCAAAACAAAAATATGAAAACTGTAGAAAATTATATTCACATTGATGAATTTCTACAAATTATTTCATATTTCAGAAACTGATTTACTTTGAAAAAAATACATATTCTTGCACTTATTAATAATGACAGATTATTATTGACTTCACATCTTAATTATATGGGGTCAGTAAATTAAACCAAATAAATTCCCCTCATAAACACACAGATTATTCTATTTAATAATTATCCACCTAACTTATTATTTAATTATTATTATAATTAGTTATTATTAACAGTCCACCTACTAAGTTATTAAAACTTTCACTTGTTATAAAAAAACTCCATTATTTTGTAATCTACTGTGTATCTTCTAAATGACTTATCTGATCAATGTAATAGTGCACGTGCTGACCATTTCTTGATAATTACTGTTTGCATGGAGTGTCAAGTCTACAGATCACACTACTTGTTAACAGTATTCCAAACGCAGGAACTTAAATATGATTTTTTTAAATTTAAGTAACTTGAAATAGATTAGCATAAGTAGTTAATATATTCAAGTATGGGTAAATGATATCACTTGATACTGAGTTTAGGTCCAACCAATACAGTTACCAGTGTAGGTTGATACAATGGTATCGGTGTATGTTTAGGTTTGATCAACATAGGAAACTTATACTACATTAAAAGGTGTAGTTACCGTGCTGGTTGGGGTTTCCATAGTGTGTAAAGCATATCTTTTTTAAGTTGTCTGCAACCAAGGTACTTCACCAATGTGCCAACCCAATGCATTGAAGAGAGTAGTGTACCCCAGGGGTACAGAAAATATTGGGCACAGAAAATAATATCTAGTTTCCGTAGAGAACACAATTTTTGTCTGAACTTCCCTACATTCATATAAATTTAAGCAGTTGATAATTTATATGTTGATGGTTATGAACTAACCCAAAAGCATACCAATTAAACCTTATACTTAATCTAGATAATAATTAAAAAAAAAGATTTATATATGTTTATATACAGGCAAATGGCAGGATTTCTGTATCTTTGTGGAGACTATGAGACTATTAATTAGTCTTTAGAGGTCTTATATACCTTGAGTCAAGATAATGAAGGAAACATGTGAAACAGTATTTTCCACTATGGCAATGTCTATCCAAGGAATGTGTGCCTTGCTGAGAAGCCTTGTGAACTGGAGGTCCATTTTAAGAAACGAAGACTTCATTAAAAAAAAAAGTGTGTCACACCTGATATGAGACCATAATACGCTTCAGCAGATGGCATACAAAATGGTGGATGCGAATAGCTTCTACAGGTGCTCATCAATACTATCGTACCATTACCCCACCCCCAATCTCACGTGTCTGTTAAATAAAACAAATAAAATAGACCTAACAAGTAAAAAAAATTTGTTGCGAGAAGCTCCATGCAACACTGCACTGTGTCTGAAATATCTCGTATTTAAAAACGAATTTTTGTTTTCAATCAATTACCAAATTAATTATTGTGAATTAAGTAGCTTTTATCTTTCACATTGATTTATCACTGACCAGTACGGTTTCCTTGTTGATTATTACCGATATTTTATTTACTTATTTTTCACATCAGGCAAAAGTTTACCCAGGGCTACCCTAATTTCACCAAACCTCATTTTGTATTTGGACATACTCTGATGTACCCTGCACTATTAATTCAACTTGTTGTTCTATGTCTTCTAATTATTGTTGGTAGGTTATAATTTATACAATTATTGTTACATTATTAGTTTTGTGAATACTTTATTGTTCTGAATTATTATTGGCAATTGTACATGCATTGCAAGCTAGGACCACGAAAATACTGTCATCTGGATGTACACTAAGAAAACTAATGAAATTGTTTTGATGATGCCTTGCGATTGTGGTTTCTAAAAGAACATCAAAACTGTTCTTCAACTTGTATGCCAGTATTCTAATAAAACATGTTAATTGTTCATAATAAAATTGAAAACTGTGAAGAATTTTCTACTGCAAGTAGCTTGGGAACTGGAAGAAACTGGATGGAACTCGTATGCTCAATGTGTATGGCAGAAAACATTCACTGATCTGGCTACATCACGTGAATTCCCTACAAAACTGTTAAACATCATAAAGGAAAAACATCGTCACCTTGAACACATCCATAATTTAGATGAAACTGGGGTAAATTTTAAACTCCTTACCCCAAAAACATTTGCTGGGGGATCATATAAATTAGCATTAGGATTTAAAGCAAATATAAACGGTTTTCTCTGTTCAAATGGCACATGCACCCAGAAGATCCACTTTTTGTAACTGGTTAAGTAAAAAAATGTCATCACTTGCCATCAGATACAAGGCTCATAATACTACATGATTACTCTTTACATGTCACACCTCTTTACTGATGTTTTGTAAAACATTTTATTTTGAACATAAAAAAACCTAGAGTCACCCAACACGTTTCAGAAAGTAACACTGACCAGTGCCAGCTCAATCAACAACAGTACCATATCAGCACCTTCAATTTACAAGCTAAAAATGTTCATGAATTTAGCCCTGCTTCATGAATGATACAGGTTCAATGCATGAATTACATGTATAAGTGAAAACTATTGGTTAAATCACCGGACTATTGAATAAAAAAATTAATTCTATTAAAAATATGACTGGTTCTCTGTCACCAATAAAACTTAGGATGAAAGATATGCCAGAAGTTGGGAAGATGGTCATAGAGAGAATACTGGTACGAAAATATTAAAGGAATGAGTCATCTGTCAGTAACTAGTCGGTGATTCAAGAAAAATCTTGCTTGTTGAAGAAAGAACATTTTAAGCATAAAGTAGTGCGTGCATAAAAGGCACAGAAATTAGCGTTTGCGGGAAAAAAACATTGAAAACTAGTTTTGAAAAGCTTGACTGTACTAAAAACATTTTCCATAAAGTTTTTTGTATTGTATCAAGATTACAAGATTGGTACGGAAAACTAAACCCTTTATTATTTTGATATGTGAATTCCTAAGTTCTCTCCATTGCTGCAGAATGCTGAATAGTCATGCGGCTTCTATCTCTAAAATCATTTGCTGCCAATTATATTTGTCGTATATGTTCTTAAAAATATTAAAACAGTCTACTATCATCGAGTTAATAAATACATTTATTATTTTCTTGTAAATACTTTGTCTCCTATACACGATTTACTAAACAATAATTTTTACTTTTATAATAAATTCACATTTCAATTTCTTATGAAGGTCTTTTCACTTCAAAATAAGTAGCAGTTGTCTATTATGATACGAAATTATTAAAGTAACTAGATACCTATGAAGGGTAAAGAGAGTAGCATGAACAAGAGGCAAGTGATTCCTTCCTCTCTAGAAACTCTGTATTGTATATGGTTCACAGTATATGGTTTTAAAAAGAGGAGTCTCTATGACAGCCATTATAGATAAAATTAATTAACTTGAATTAAAAGTCTGTTACATAATATATAGTTTGACTCTCTTACCAGCTACCATTTCACAATAAATTTAACAAAGTTCTTTCTTATGAATTTAACACGTCCATGTCTCAATGGCAATATAAACCCTCATATTTATAGAAAACCACAAAAATTGTTACTGGAATCCTGAGACACATATCCATCCAGCACAAAAACAAAGAGTCTTAACATTCATAGAGCAATACTCATACTAGATTTAAAAATTGGATTATGGAAAGAGGTACATTAAAGAAACTGTTTCAATACATGATACAGAAATAAAGCGAATCTTGGCAAAACAACTGTTAAGAAATCTGCAACAAGTGTCCTGCAGACAGTGTCCATGCATTCAGGATGAAGTAGAAAGTTGACACTCTTACCATGTCTATGTGGGATTACTACATAAAATTGGCCAGATATTGAAAAAGCATAATATATGCTTATATTTATAGTCACACTGATTAGGAAGATACATCAACTAGTACTGCCTGCAACCAATTCTTTACATCAAATAACATTCCATGCAGTGTGGCGATGTGTACATGGGAAAAATGTGGAGACGTGTAAATGAGAGTGCAAGAATAAATGAGGAACACAAAGGTAGGAGAGACGGAAAATCAGCAACAGTAGAGTATAGCTATAAAAAAGACATCATAGCTAATTTGAAGCAATGTCAATCAATCTCATGTAATCAGAAAGGCTATAGAAATTTAAAAAAATAAGAATCATTTTAACAGAGAATGGTCATAAGCTGCCAGTTTGGAAGCTGGTTTAACAGAGTGATGGTATAATTATAATAAATTCAAACGCTTTTGCTACAGTCTATTTCTTGATGTATATACATTTTAAATAAATTACAATAACATATTGGTGTCATAATGATAGTAAATTATTGTGTTAACATTTTTGTGTTATGTTTAATTTCTGTAACTTAGTGTGTAATCTTTTTGGCATTGTTGTTGGACAGGGAAATTGTTGTAAATTACAGGCTTGTTTCTAACATTGTCTTATTGTCTAAACAGGATTGGGTCAAAACCTTGTGCACAGTCTCAATCGAGCCGCTGGGGGATGTCACATCATAGTATGGATAAAACATTTGGCTTAAAGAAAAATAAAATAATGTGTGTTAAACCAGAAAGTGTTGTTACTAACAAGGAAAGCCCGAAAAGCATATGATTGAGATGCATAGTTCTGAAAGACAGGACATTTTTGAACAGATTTAAAATTGTGTATGCTGTATATCATGTCAGAACAAACTTCATGATCTTCAAGTATTTATATTACTTTACAAACAAACACTGAACAAAATTGTGTTAATAATTATTCAAGACTGACCTAAGATGTAAATGTCCGTACAGCATTGAAAAAACTTGGCTAGATTAATGTATCCACTTAAAAATATGTATAGACCTATACTGTAAGAATAAACACTTATTCACATCCATTACAAACAACACTTACCATTTTCTGACTGATAACATTTACACAAAACTTATCAAACATATTTGGAGACAACTTGCTGAACTGAATCTTAACTCCCTGTCTACTCTTATAGAGTGTGAAAGTCACTAATGTGCCAGATCATCCATGTAAGTTCTGTACGCACACATGTGACATATAACTTTACAAGTGTACCCACGATATTTTCAGCACCCCAGTAACTGCCGGGGTGAAATAACTTTTACTGCTCTTAAATATGTGCACAGATAATACAAGACATCAACGATAATGGTAATCAATGAGCTTTCATAGTTTGTGTAAGGATAATGACAAAATATAAACATTAGTGTACATTATAATTGCCTTCACTCACCGTTGTTACAGTAAAGTTTCCAAAATGTTAAACTGATAAGAAGTACAACTGTGAATGAGATGAGAAATATTCTGTTAAAAAATGTATTTTAACATCAATGGGAAAGGGTGAAGAATACTGATGTATTGCAATATTCATCAAGTAATGAACATCAGATGTTGGCAAGCCAATTCTAAAATAAACATTCATTATCATATCAATTTTAGTAAAAGCCTCTCTCTACGGCAATCTAATCTGCAGTAATTCAACCCTTCCTCAGTTATTAATTCAGAAATTCAATGTTTATAAAATCTGCTACTCCTAAGGGTCAATTTGCATTATACCCGAGATCACAACATGATATGTTACGCCACAATAAAACACAAATGTGCACTGCTTACAAGATTAAACTATCAGACTTCTTTCCAAATTTATTCAGAATAAAGTAACCATTTCCAATCATGAATACTTCTATTATTACATCCAGATGATGAATACATTATCTCTACATTACACATTACCTCATTATATTAGCTTTGAAAAATGTTAAGACATTTTTAAAGAAAACTTGAAACTTCAATGAAGAAGTTATATGTGTTAATGTTCTTTTTTTAATTTTTGTACTGTTAGGAAGAAATAAATACGAGGGGTGTTTGATGACTCCATGCAAAGTTAAGAGATGGCGCTCATAGTATATAGATGACATAATTTTTAGTTTCCCACATCTCCGCTAGGTGCGTACAAGTTGTTTCAGTTACACACATTCATAATTCTATTGTTGCTAACTGTTTGAACTGACCAAGTATTGTGATTTGCAAAAAAATGGATGAAACAGAATTTCTTGTGGTGATGAAACATTACTTTTTGAAAGGCAAAACTGCACAGGAAACTAAATCCAAGCTGGATAAATATTATTACGACGGTCTACTCGATCGTCGTAGGTACAGTGGAAACAAAATAAGTACAAGACGCCAATTAAGTCACTAATCACCAGCTTTAATTTTCACAGTTAAACAGTTCATAATTAACAACACAGTCTCTTATAACAAATCAAATAAAAATTGTTCACACACAAATAAAATGTCACTAATATTAAACACAATGGTATTACAATATACCGTCCGATTATAAAACACAACACTTAACTAATAACCACTTAAACGTGCACAGTAATAACTCGAACCGCTCTGTCAATAACTCGCACTAATACTGACAACTAAGGCCACTGCCGCCATGTATTTATAGCCCCACTCACAAACCAGAAGCTTCCAAACTGCTCGTGTGAACGATGTAATTAACTGCGGCCTTGACACAGTCCGCGCGGCTGGTGCCTTCGAGAAACCTCTCGAAAATGCATCGCCAAGCACGTACACCACACGTGTTACATCGAGATTCTTCTGGCACATTTGACAAACACGTAAATTGTTCTGTGATGTCGTAACACTGCCCCCTCCTTAAGCCTGTTCGTCCCGAACTGGCAAACCATCTCTGAAGTAATACTTTACCAGGCGATCTAGGTGGACGTCTTTGCGAAAGATAATTCTCCCGTTCTTTGAATTCAGTCTCGTGTGATCCGAACATCACGTTCCCAGGAATGCGAGTCTTCTGCTCAACCACTAGTTTTGCTGGAATAACTCCCGTTGTGTCATGTACTGATGACCTAAACACCACTGGCTGATCCAAGTTTGTTTGGTTCTCGTCAACAACCTCGTGCGTAACCTCATCTTCAGCCACTTATCCTCGGGCGCTTCTATCAGCTCAGGAACAAGCAAGAGTTTTTTCTCGACACCCATAGTTGGCTTTCCAATCACTTCTTTTGTCGTTACACTTATTTGTATTTCCTCTGCTAGTTCTTCCTCCATTTCTGCTTGCAATAGGAAGGCTTCCTCTTGACCAGACCTGTTGACTTTTTCTTCGACTAATGCCACTCGCTTAATCGAATGGTTGGTAGACCCTGTCATTTTAGCCATGCAAAGCTTTATCTTTTCTTGGCCAACCTTCAGGACATTCTCTCTTAAGTCCACAACGAATCTGTAGGCATTCATAACGTCCGTGCCAAGAATCGCTTCATTGACAATGTCTGCAACGAGCATTTGGTGGCTAAACTCGAGAAGACACGTACGTCTACCTTTCCTAGCACCTTGACAGGGCTTCCAATCACAGTCTGTATTGTACAAGTGCTAATTAAAGGCTGGCGGTTGCTGACTAAGTCAGGGCGCACAATGGACACTGTTGCGCCCTTGTCAACTGTAAATGATGTTGGTTTATCTTCTGCTAATCCATTAACAATCAAGTTTCCACTGGTCTTATGTGGCGTGGAAACTGTGTGCTGTTCTGGAGCTTTACTTCTCTAATTGGTGCGATCACTCTCTTCTCTCGGTATCTTCTTCTCCCAACAGTCTACCTGTAGATGACCCATGTTTTCCACAGTTGTAACATTTCGGTCTTCTGTCTTTTTCAAATCGTTGTGACTCTCTTAAACTTTTAAATTGTTTGTCCGACAACATTGTTTTTCTGCACTCATCATAACGGCAATGTGATACAGGGATCTTCTGACTCCAATGTGATGGCACAAACCCATTAAATTAGCAGGACGCTGACTTGGCAGCTTCAAACTCTAGGCCGTGAACAAGAGCTTCTGAGCTATTTCGGTGCCTTGCCATTCGTAACACTTCTGGAGTTCACAATCTCCGATGGCATCAATCAAGGTCTACACCGCAAACCTTATTCGAAAATCTTCTTGTGCTTCCGGAAAGGCCAATCTAATCAATCTGTTGATACTTCCTTCAAACTCTTGAAGACTCTCCCCGGAATGTTGTCTTGTTCTCAACTGAGCGTAGTACACCTCACGCAAATTTTTATCACCGTAGCGTAATTCTAGAGCTTTTATCAACTCGGCATAGATGTTCTGGCTGTCAGGTAGCACTTTCTGTAGTAATTCTGCCGTTGGTCCTTTTAATGCGAGAACGAGTGAGGCTGCCTTGTCTTTCTCTGTCCAATTATTTGCGCATGCAGCAGCTTCAAATTGGCGGAGGTACGTTGCCCAGTGACTGCTTCCATCAAAGGTTGGAGCTTTGACATGAACTGTCCCTACTGCAGGCAAAGTGACTTTCTCTATTAACTTATTTTCTGTTTTTATCACTGGTACACTCTGTTCAGAAATTTATTTTGGTTGAATCTTCATGCACTGTTCAACTTCACTTTTAATTTGTTTGTTTAATCTTATGTTTGCCATTGAGTTTTCTACTGCAGATATTTTTGTAGACATTGATTCTTAAACACTCGAGACAGATTTTTCTACTTCAGCTATTTTTGATGTCACTGATTCTTGTACCTCCAATATTTTAGTAACTTGTTTATTAAGCTCACTTCGTAGGAGACCCAATTCTGCGGTACTATGTTCTTGCATCTGTTTCTGCTCCTGTATTAATGCTTTGATGTCTTCTGTTTCATGCTTTCCTTCCTCTCCCTCCTGTCGTCGTTTTTCTGCTTCTTCCGCCTCCTTTCTGCGTTTCTCATCCTGTCGTTTTTCTGCTTCTTCCCTTTCGTGTCTTCGTTCTTCTTTTTGTCGTCTTTCTGATTTTTCTCTCTCTTGTATTCGATCTTCTTTTTGTCGTCTTTCTGCTTCTTCCTGTGTCTGCCGCAGCAGCGTTTGGAAAGCTTCCATCATCTGACTGGGATCCATGTTTACCCGATTAATTACGAATCACACTCGTCTTGTACAAAGTGTCCACTGTTAACCGTTTTCTCCCAGTTTTGACACCACTGTTACGACGGTCTACTTGATCATAATAAGTACAGTGGAAACAAAATAAGTACAAGACGCCAATCAAGTCACTAATCACCAGCTTTAATTTTCACAGTTAAACAGTTCGTAATTAACAACACAGTCTCTTATAACAAATCAAATAAAAATTGTTCACACACAAATAAAATGTCACTAATATTAAACACAATGGTATTACAATATACCATCCAATTATAAAACACAACACTTAACTAATAACCACTTGAACGCGCACAGTAATAACTAGAACTGCTCTGTCAATAACTCGCACTAATACTGACAACTAAGGCCGCTGCCGCCATGTATTTATAGCCCCGCTCACAAACCAGAAGCTTCCAAACTGCGTCTTATCTCTCATGTGAACTACGTAATTAACTGCGGCCTTGACACAGTCCGTGAGTCCGTGCGGCTGGTGCCTTCGAGAAACCTCTCAAAAATGCGTCGCCAAGCATGTATGCCATACGCTTTACATCGAGATTCTTCTGGCACATTAGACAAACACGTAGATTGTTCTGTGATGCCGTAACAATATTATGGTGAGTTAGCTCCATCGACTAGAACAGTTTACAAATGGTTCGGTTATTTTTGTAGTGGTCACATGAGCACAAATGACACTGAACATTCCAGACGCCCTGTTGAGGTTACAATTGCAGAAAATATTGAAAAATCCATTATATGGTGTTGGAGAACAGAAGACTGAAAGTACGTGAAATTGCTAAGACAATAGGCATCTCAAATGAATGGGTGCATCTTATTTTACACGATCATTTACATACGCATAAGGTGTCTGCAAGATGGGTGCCACGTTTGCCCACAATTTATCAAAAGCGTGAACAAACAAACATTTCTAAGCATGCTTTGGAGCTATTTCAACATAACTAAGAAGAATTCTTGTGCTGCTTTATAACAGCTTAAGAAACTTGGATACACCACTACCAACCTGAAACCAAGGAACAGTCAAAACAGTGGGTTGGAGTACGAGAACTTGCTTGAAAAAAGCAAAAACCAATCTTAATTGACTTTCTGGAGAAGGTAAAATGGTAACTGTGCAATATTATGCATCTCTGCCAGATTATCTAATTGATAAAGTAAAGAAAAAACTAAAAACATTTGATGACAAAAAGGTTCTTTTTCACCAAGACAATGCCCCACAGCTCACTCTTCTGTGATTGTGACAGCAAAATTGTGTGAATTACGTTATGAAATTGTTCCACAGCCCCCTACTTACTAGATTTGGCACCTTTGGACTATTATCCGTATCCAAATTTGAATAAGTGGCTTGCTAGACAGAGATTTCCATGAAATGATGAAGTTATAGCTGAAACATCTGCATATTTTGAAAAATCATACTATAACGATGGAACTTTCTCGAACAATGGTCAGCGTCATTCTACGCTTTTCTCCGCTACCCAAGCAGGTGTGTTTCTGCCAAGGCCACAATTAAGTATCCTATAGAGTTTTCGGGTGCTTGTTAACGACGTATATTATGGAACATTGCAGGCTATAAATATAATGACAGCTGGTGCTTAGAAGTCAGTTACAAGTGGTGATTTATTGAAGTGCGTTCGAAGTATTGTGGCGAAGTGATGATTAGTGTGGAACTCTATTACCTGGTATTATTATTCCGTGTGGACAAATTTAACTTGAATTATTGTATGAGTACAATCTTGTTGAATAACTTATTGACTACTAACTTTAATTTGTGATTAATTAAAGAGTGACTTCATTTGTGTCTGTATTTGTTTCCTCTGTACCACATGACGATCAGTGAGACCATCGTAACAGTAGGTAACAGTGGGATAGAATCTTTAATCATGGAAGCAGAGGATACTTCATAGAAGTGTAGAGTGAGGGGTAATTGATAAAAAGAATGGATACCAGTCAAATGATCAAGGAACGGCACCAACAGGATAAAAAATGTAAGTGTAAAATTGAATTAGCAAGTAACTGGCAGAAAAAAGAATTTTTTCTATTAAACAGAAGACGTTAAAGGCATTGGATACAAGAGCAAAAAAAAGTTGATAGAATATCTGAACTAGAAGAATCTGTGGCAACTATGAAAACAAATATGTCAATTAAGCTTAGAAAATTCAATGAAACAAATTAAAATGGAAGTCAAACATTTAGTGAAAGAAATAGTTGATGAAGCTAAACCATCAATAAATAGTCAAGAAAATCCAAAAACTATGAGTAATAAAACAGTGCCACTATCTGCAGCATGGCCAGTTTATGCAAAGCCCCCAACGTTTGATGGAAGCACTCACTGGACAACTTATCTTCACCAATTTGAAGCTGCTACTTGCTTAAATAAATGGACAGAAGAAGAGAAAGTCCTTTTACTCATTCTTGATTTAAAAGGGGCTGCCGCAGAGCTAATACAGAAAGTGCCATCTGACAGCCAGAACATCTATGCCGAATTAACATAGGCACTGGAATTACGGTACAGTGACCAGCACTTGTGCAAAGTGTACCGTGTTAAACTTAAAGCGAGGCGACAGCATTCAGGGGAGAGCCTTCAAGAGTTTGAAGCAAATGTCGACCGACTGACAAGATTGGCTTATACCGATGAATTGGAGGACTTCTGAATGCGGACTGTTCACATTGTGTTTATTGATTATATTAGAGGTAGTCAATTACAACAAGTGTTAAGAATGGCATGGCATCATAATAGCTCAGACGCTCTTGTTCCTGCTCTCCATTTTAAAGCTGCCAAGTCGGCGACCTACATTATTCAAAGTATGTTATCGTTTCGTAGCCAAATGGATCCAATATCACAGTATCGTCATAACGGATGGAATAAAGAGACGATTCAAGAACAACAGTTTAAGAAGTCAGTAGCACCACAACGATCTTTCGAACCGAAGGATAAAGACAAAAGACCTAAGTGTTACAATTGTGGGAAAAGTGGTCATATTTAAGCAGGTTATTGGCAGAAGAAAAATCAGAGAGAAAAGTGTGAATGTAACAATTGGAGATGTAAAGATACGGAACTGCACAGTCTCCACGCTTCATAAAACCACAGGTAACCTGACTGTCAAAGGATTAATTAAAGACAAACCTGTAGCATTTACAGCTGACACGGGCGCTACAGTGTCCATTGTGCACTCTGACTCTGACGCCAGCTCTTGTATAATACAGACTGTGACTGGAAGCCCCGTCAAAGTGATAGGAAAGGTAGACAGACGTGTACGCCTGGGTATCCTCAAGTTTAGCCACCAAATGCTCGTTGCAGACATTGTCAATGAAGTGATTCCTCACACGGACATTATTAAATGCCTATGGATTCGTTGTGGACTTAAAGAGAGTATATCCTGAAAGTAGGCTAAGAGAAGATAAAGCTTTGCATGGCTAAAATGACAGGATCCGCCAACCATTCAATAATACAAGTGGCATTGGCCGAAGAAGAAGTCAACAGGTGTGGTCAAGAGGAACCTTTCCTATTGCAAGCAGAAATAGAAGAACTAGGAGAGTAAGTACCAATGTGTATAACGACAAAAGAAGTGACTGGAAATCCAACTATGGGTGTCCAGGAAAGGCTGTTGCTTGTTCCTGAGTTAATGGAAGCGTCCTGGGGAAAAGTTGCTGAAGATGAAATTGCGCAAGAGGTTGCTGACAAGAACCAATCAGACTTGGACCAACTAATGGCATATAGGTCATCAGTACACAACGCAATGGGACTGATTCCAGCTAAACTAGTGACTGAGCGGAAGATTCCTCTTCCTGGGAACTTGATGTTTGGACCACACGAGACTGAATTCAAAGGCCGGAGAATTAGTCTTCGCAAGTATATCAACTGACACAGTTTGCCAGTTCAGGACGAACAGGCTTAAGGAGGGGGCAGTGTTAACGATGGAACATTCTCGACAATGGAGAGTATCGGTCTACATGTTTCTCTGCTAACCGAGCAGGTGCGTGTTTCTGCCAAGGCAACACTGAAGTATCCTCTAGAATTTTCAAGTGCTTGTTAAGGACGCATATTATAGAAAATTAGTCTGATATCCTGCAGGCTATACACAGGCAACAGCTGCCGCTTCGAAGTCAGTTGTACGTGGCGATTTATTGAAGTGTGGTTTCAAGTATTCGGGGAAGTGATAATTAATGTGGAACTCTTGTTACTTGACATCATTATTGCGTGTGGACAAATTTAACTTGAATTACTGTAGGAGTATAATCTTGTTGAATAACTTGTTGATTGAAAACTGTTATTTGTGATTAATTAAAGCTGGTGATTAGCGACTTCAATGGTGTCTGTATTTGTTTCCACTGATCAGTGAGACTGTCATAACAATACTATAAGGAAGGGCTTGACAAGCTTGAGCATCGTTGGACTAAGTCTTGAAAGGAGATTATCCTTAGCCCTGTTAAATCTAATTGCCTTTAGTACTTCACATGAACATGAGCTAACAAAAATCACAGAAAACATGCTGATATTTTATAACATGGATTTATGTTAGGTCTTATTCACACAAGACGATGGACATCACACATCAAGAGGAACAATTAATTACACACCTCGTCTTTTAGCAAATTGTTACAAAATAAAAACATTCTAGCAAAACAAAAATTCACATAATCAAACAGTTTACACATCACACAGACCTATATGCAAACCTATCACAAGCATAATAGTTTAGGTGGACGTTTTGTGGCTGCATGCTTATCACCCAACAACACGGTTATATTACAGCAACTATGTATAATGCTGACTGGACTTAACAGCCACTGACGTAAACTTAATTCATATTTTATGGTTAAAGCTCTGATCGATTTTTTTCTAGATAGAGATTAGAGCATACAATTTCTATCAAAAAAACTGATGTCTGGACATAGTAATAAATGATATTAATTGATGACTCGGGCACTTGGTGAAACATATTAATACAAAGGTTTTTAACAAATAAAGTGTTTATATATTTTTGAAACCCTAGGACAAATAAACACTTAACGTGCCTTCCTTTTTTTATAACTGTGACAAATTGATCATTCTTAAATTTAATTTCATCTTGTTTATAACTAAAGGAAACACAATAACTGATATGCACAAACTTTGTCATTTTAATATGAATGGTACAATATTTACTGGTTTCAACAAAGGAAAAGTTACAAGTTATGATTATGTAATTTTATTGTAGTTATAGTACTTAGTGAATTATAAAGTATGTTGTTCATCTCTATATCAATAAAATATGGTCCCCCAGTATTTTTCTGTTTGCTCATGCTAATAACAGGAGCCAATAGACAGCATGTCATACGAGGTCTGACAATTAATTTCATGAACTCATCCTAGAAAATATGCCTTATTGCTGAATACCATTGTGGTCACCTTCAAAGTATTCCCCTTGTGAAGCTGTACACCGATGCCAGTGCCTACTCCACCCTTCGAAGCAATTTTTGAATGGCCTTCAGAGCTACCGTCGTATTAGTCTTAATGCCTTCAATCTCATCATCTTTCTTTCAAAACTTCTTTGATATTCGAGTAAAGAAAGAACTCATTGGAGGCAAGGTCACGTGAGTATGGTGGGTGGTGTACCAAAGTTATGTTTCCTGGCCAAAATCTCCTGTACAGACAGTGCCATGTGTGCAGGTGCATTGACTTGATGCACGAGCCATAAGTTGCTAGTGAAAAATTCTCGTCGTTTGCGTCTCACTTTTTCACACAACCTTTGCAGCACTCCCACATAGTGCACTTGGTTAACTGTTTGTCCTAGTGGTAAAAATATGTAATTAACTCCCTCATATATATAAAAAAAAAGTTATCAAGATTTTGACTTTGATTAACAGAAATTTTTCAATCATGGAAAATCAGGTGACTTCCACTGGGTACTTAGTTGCTCTGTTTCCGGGTCATACGCGAAGATCCAGGTTTCATCACCTCTGATTATTCGGCCCAAAACATAGTCTTGCCTCTCCCACAGGTCTGTGCACAATTCAACCCTCCTTTGCTTTTGTTCATCGTTGAGTTCCTTTGAGACCACTTTGATACAAACCTTGTGCATGACAAGGTCTTCAGTTAAAACTTGGCGCACAATTTCCCTATCAATGTTCACTTGGTCTGCTATGGACCTCACAGTCAGTCGCTGATTTGCATGCATAATTTGACAAATTTTGGCAATGTTTTTGCCTGTTCGGCTTGTTACTGGTCACCCTACCCATTCTTCATCACTCACTTGTTCCCTTCCCTCACAAAACGGTTTAAGCCATTTGTACACTGCTATTTTCCTCATGGAATTCTCGCCACATACCTGCACTAACATTTCCCATATTTCACTCACACTCTTGCCCAGTTTCACCAGAAATTTGATGTTTATTCACTGCTCTAATTCCAGCTCAGATATTTTCACAACAGCACGCGCTCACACAAGCACGAACAACAAACAATCCACGCCATGTAATGGTACATTATGTAACGCATTCTATTTTTAGTCAGTGAATCACACGAAAGGCATTTTGTTTACAACAAAATAGTGAATCGATGTTTGGGAGCAGCCGGCAACGAGGCGCCATGATGATCAACTTAAAAACAAGTGACATCAGTCCACGGGAGAGACGGGTGGAGGTAACTTCAAATGCGTAGTTGAGCTGAATTGTGGCGCAGAAACAAAAGCGAAGCGCCCCAGTCTCAAGTCAGCCACCGAACCGTACGTACTTATTTTACAGTGTGCGTGGGCAACCACGGTAGGCCAAACAGCTAATGTAGGCCTACCGAGTTTCTGTTAAAAGTTTTGGTGAAATACTAATATGAACATATAAATTCATCAGTGAAGAAAATGTTAACGTAAATTTGGACTTTTTGAACATTCTTTTTGTGATTTTTTGTCAGGAAAGCGAATTGCAATGGATGGCGTAACCGATATGAGACTCCCCGACGAAAGAGATAAGTAAAAAATAAGGACGTAACGAATTTGGCAAAATTGTACAAAATTTTTTTTTTAAGTAAAATTATTTTTTAAAAAAATATGAAATAAAATAATGAGATCTCAATAGAGTGTGTGAGAGTGAGTGAAAGAAAAAAGGGAGGGGGGAATTTTAACAAAGTACTGATTTGCGTCTGAAGACTTTTTTTTGTCTTATTTTTTTTGGAATTATATTTTTTTTAACATTACAAAAAGACAATGTGTTTTAGTAAAATAAAATCAGATTTCTTATTATAATGTGTTAGTTTAGTTAATTACACACTCTACCCATAACCTATTCTCTGTGTCTGAAAGTTCGCCTAGACGGCCCTGGAATTTTTTTGTGAGGGAGAGTTTAGTTTATTTGTATAAATTGTTGTCATGGGGAAAGTGAAATGGTTTCCACATTTCCTCCAAAAAATGTGGTGGTGACCCTGGGAATCTTCTGGCCGATTAAAGGTAAGTCGAAAAGGGTAGTAATCGGGGTTTCGTTTCTTCTTTTTACTTTTATTGAACAGTTACTAGCGGTGACACTGCCAAGATGCTTGTTAAATTTATTTAATAAGTTAGGCCTACTTAGACGCAGAGATATGTTAGGGTAGATGGTGGAATGTTTGTATAGCAATTTCATTGAGTAATTTGATGTACTAATTGTGAGTTTTTGTGTAATACATTATGTGTAATATTGGATATAATTCTTTATGTAATTTAGACAAAAAAGTGGCAGACAACGAAAATGAACTTAATCTAATAGACTCTGCCATAATGAGTGACTCCGGGGTACACTTGTCGACCCCGGTGTCTACCCGTATCAATAGGTCTAATGATGAAGTGATGGACTTTTTACGTGAGTTAATGGGGGAAATAAAACAACAAAATGTTAGTTTAAGGGGTAAAATGAAAGAACAATTGGATAAACGTTTTAATGAATTAAATAATTCAAATAAGTTATTGTGTGAGGTTAATGACTTACGTAATGATATTAAAAAAACGGACTGAGAAGTGGAAAAGAGATGCAGGTAAATGTAATGAGAACAAAGATGACCAGGTTGTGAACACTAAGGTAGGTGGTGTTAGTGAAAGTAATAAATTATCATAATATGATAAATAATAATGATAACATAGTTGAAAAGGTAGTATTAGAGAGTAAAATATTGAATAATGGTAGTACAGGTAGATCCCTTTATACGCGCTTTCGGTGTCCGCGTTTTCGGATAACGTGGTTTATTTGTGAAGTTTCGAAGCGTCAAAATATTGGCTGTAATGTAAGAATATTGAGTGCTCCTTTATCCAGAACTGCTGCAAACCCATATGCAGGTTGTACAGTGTGCGTACAGCTCCGTTGTGAGTGCGCAACTATCACGCACATCTTCCTGTACTGTGACCTTGTCACTGTGTTTCCGATTGTAGGAGGATGCCAGTATTGCTTGTAAGCTTGTTGCAGTAAGGTTGGTTGTGTTATAACAAGTAAAATGTCAGATAAACGTAGAAGAAGTGTGAGTAACGAAGTGAAGAAACGTTCGAGAAAATCCCACTCATTAGAAATGAAGTTGGAAGTTCTAGACCGATGTGATAAAGGGGAACATAACATTGACATTCAGCGTGCAATGGGACTCAGTGAATCTATGAAAAGAACTATTCGCAACAATGCACAATCAATTCGTAAAAGTGCTCAATCATCGACAAACCTGAGTGTTACTAGAGTGACTAAATCTCAATCAGAGGCAATGGAAAAAAGGAGAGTATGTTAAGCCACTGGATTGAACACCATAACCTGCAGCACATGCCTCTTGTCGGAACTGCAATTCAAACGAAAGCAAGAAGCCTGTATGCGGACCTGACGAAAGATACAGAAGATGCGCCGTCTTTCTCAGCCAGTTCTGGTTGGTTCGATCGCTTCAAGCAGCGTTTTGGTTTTCACAATATAAAATTAACGGGAGAGGCAGCAGCCGCCGATCATATTGCAGCGGAGGAATTTTCACGAACTCTATTTAAGAAATTCATCACTGATGGAGGCTACACACCTTAAAAAGTTTTTAATCTTGACAAAACTGGTCTATTTTGGAAGCGAATACCGAGCCGCACGTTCATTTCCATTGAAGAAAAAACAGCGCCTGGTTTCAAGGCGGCCAAGGACCGATGCAGTCTTCTTTTTGGAGGATACGCTTCTGGGGATTGCAAATTAAAAGCTCTTATGATCTACCACTCACAAAATCCGAGAGCACTAAAAGGCTGTGATAAGTCGCGACTGCCAGTTCATTGGAAGTGTAATAAAAAGGGATGGATGACTTCTGCAATTTTCTCCGACTATTTTACAAGAGAACTAAATGACGAGTTGAAAGCCTACTGTGAGAAAGAACACATTCCTTTCAAGATTCTCATCCTTCTTGACAATGTTTCAAGTCACCCTCCTTTTACTGCTGAATTAAGCAAAAACATTCAAGTTGTATTTCTTCCTCCCAACACCACTTCCATCCTCCAACCTATGGACCAGGGCATTATTGCCACATTTAAGGCCTACTATCTGCGTCGAACATTTTCAAAGCTTATCGGGCAGTGTGACGCCGATGACAAACTCACCATCAAGGCTTTCTGGCGTCAATTTAACATTCATATGGCGATTGGAATGATTCGAGACTCATGGAATGAAATCACACCACAATGTATGAATGGTGACTGGAAGAAACTGTGGCCTGAAGCTGTTGAAGTTGTTTCAGACGATGGAGTGGGAAATGAAATCGGTGGTGCGACGAGAGAGATAGCAGACATGGCACAACACATTGGTTTTACTGACGTCGACGAAGAAAATGTGTGCGAGGTATTGAACTCACATGTAGAAGATCTCACCAATGAAGACTTAATGATTATTGAAGAGGGAGAATTGTAAAAGAACAGGAAGATGAGGAAATAGACGAAGTTCAACCTGAGAAGAAGCTCACAACTAAAATCATGGCTCAGGCTTTCCAGATAATCGACTCAGCCATGTCTATTTTTGAAGAGCACGATCCCGACAATTGAAGTTCTCAAGTGAAGAAGGAAGTTGAACACATGATGAAATGTTACCTCTACAGCCAAAAGATAAAGAAGAGGACACAGCCGTCTATTAAAATGTTTTTTACCAAACATCATGGTGTTTCCAACGGCAGTCCTGCATCCAGTAAGAACCCAACTTCTGCTACGACAGTGTCACCTGGGAATTCTACCTTAATTGCAAAAAGAGGAAGACTGACCACAACTTCAACAGATTCTTCTGATGTTGACGACCCTGAAGATATTATGTAAGTGAAGAGAGACTTTAACATTTTTAATTTTTGGATACTTTTCTGTACTGTACTGTCTGTTATTTCGATCATTTAAATGTACTAAAAAGCATTTTTAATAAGTTACTTAATTTTTTCAATTCATGCCCTAGTGTACTTGCCCATGTAAAATATACGTCCCGATTTACGCGAATTCGGTATATGTGCCGGTTTTCAAAAACGTATATCCCGCGTATAACGAGATCTACCTGTAATGATGAGATTGTAGTAGGAGTAGAAGTTAGTGGTGAGGTAGCAGTTGATGAGTTTGAGAGAGAGTGTGAAGTGAGGTTAGGTGAGCATGAGGAGCAGAGGGCAAATTTTCCCTGTGGTTTAAGTGGAGCAAGGACTCCACATGTGGTTTTTGGGACAAGGTTCCTCCAGAGGTTATGTGGGAGACATAGTGTCTCATAATGTTCCCCTAGTTTTTTGTGGTATACCTGGTAAAGCCAGGAGGTGTTTAGTGATTTTGTGGTGCCCTTTGCAAGAAGTGAGGTAGTTCAGGGGGGTTGGAGTAGTTTCTGTGGTGAGTTGTGGTTGATTGTTGAGGTTAAAATATTTAATAGAAGTAGAGATTATGAAAAGTTAATGAGTGTTCTAGGTGTGGAGCGGGCAGTGCATATTATGACTAGTGACCTGGTCAATGATGAAGCAGTTGATAGTGATGAAGTAAGTAGTGACAACAATGATATAATAGGCAGCATGATTGGAAGTAGTGATACCTACCTGCTGATAAGTAATCCCGATAATGACAGGACTGTTACTGATTGGTACAAAACACATGATGCTGACTCTTATTGGTTGGAGAATGGTAACCTGAATTATGATTATTATAATCTAGTGGACAACACCAATTTAAATGATTGTTGTAGTGAGAAAGGTAATATAATTGGAGAAGACGATAATGAAAGGTGTACATAAAATATAAGACTAATCTATGAGGATGGGGGTTAGACACATGTTAATGATGGACATTTGATTATTTGGTTTTATGGTTTTAGTACTTGGCTTGCTGATACTTGGCGCCACATTGATCACCTTAAAAACAAGTGACGTCAGTCCACAGGAGAGACGGGTGGAGGTAACCAGAAAAAACTGGTTTCAAATGCGTAGTTGAGCTGAATTGTGGCGCAGAATCAAAAGCAAAGCGCCCCCGTCTCAAGTCAGCCACCGAACCGTACGTACTTATTTTACAGTGTGCTTGGGCAACCACGGTAGGCCAAACAGCTAATGTAGGCCTACCGAGTTTCTGTTAAAAGTTTTGATGAAATAATAATATGAACATATAAATTCGTCAGTGAAGACAATGTTAACGTAAATTTGGACTTTTGGAACATTCTTTTTGTGAGTTTTCGTCAGGAGAGCGAATTCCAATGGATGGCATAACCGACGAGAAACTCGCCAACGAAAGAGATAAGTAAAAAATAAGTACATAACCAATTTGGCAAAATTGTACAAAATTCTTTTTTTAAAGTAAAATTACTTTTTAAAAAAAATATGAAATAAATTAATGAGATCTCAATAGTGTGTGAGAGTGAGTGAAAGAAAAAAGGGAGGGGTAAATTTTAACAAAGTACTGATATGCATCTGAAGACTTTCTTTTGTCTTATTGATTTTGGAATTATATTTTTTTTTAACATTATAAAAAGACAATGTGTTTTAGTAAAAGAAAATCAGATTTCTTATTATAATGTGTTAGTTTAGTTAATTACGCACTCTACCCGTAACCTATTCTCTGTATCTGAAAGTTCGCCTAGACGGCCCTGGAATTTTTTCTGTGAGGGAGAGTTTAGTTTATTTGTCTAAATTGTTTTCATGGAGAAAGTGAAACGGTTTCCACATTTCCTCAAAAAAAAAAAACAGGTAGATAGGCAGTGTCGGACACTGCCGCAGTTATTTTCGTGAAAACGTCAATCGGGTATAGTATATTGAAATTAAGTAAAATTTTTGTTTTGAATCATTTAATTCATTTGCAACTTACATTTATTGAATACAGGGTAGTGGTATGAGAAGTAGGATACATATGGCTTTGAAATTATTTGAATACCTCTTGCAAATGTCAAATCTACAAGTTTTCCCTCGCGTGGTTGGTTTGTCCAAATCATTCACTAGTTCAAGTTTAAGAATTTCTGAAGGTATGCACGTAACAGTTATAAATTTTCATCACTAGTGCTGAAATCGCCCATCAATACGAGCGGTATGTCACTATTATATTCTAGTTCGAATGTCTCTGCGTATTCACTATATTGTATCAATTGGCTTATGATGAGCAGCTTGATGTCATTATAAGAGAGTCCAGGGTGTATATAGATACTTGCCAAAATTATTTGATGATTGCTGGGTATAGTTATCTTTGTTATGGCAATTTCTCCAATATGCGACCTTACACGCAACACTGCCTCGAAATGTGGCAAGAGTTTGATTTCAGCTGGGATACACGACCATTCTAAGTTGACTCTGGAGATGTACACTGCTACGCCACCACCTCACCCCTCGTTTCTTCCACAACATTTGGATACACTGGGAGAGAAGTCTGCCATTTCGATAGAGTCTGGGTCTCGTAACCAAGTCTCAGTGAGAACGATAATGTCCCCCTTCGGTATTAACTCGTCTGTCTGTAGGTCCCCCACATGCGCTTGCAGACTCTGTACGTTTAGATTGACTATGATGAATGTTGACATAGGGCGTGGAGGCTCTCCCGGGAGGCTGTGCTGCCATTCGCAAAATTCTTTGATCTCTTGTGTTACAGTATGGAGCCGATGACTCCTGAGGTGCTCGTATTCGTCTCTTATTTCTTTGACTGACGCCGACCCTGACCCAGAGGCGTGGTAGAATCTGTAATCATTCTTCTCATTTGTCAGATAAAGGCCCTCGAGACTCGTGACTCGACTCATGACCATGTATACAAGTTGTTGTTGCTGGTTCTTATTGTAATCGTATACAATCGAATCGAATGTACCACCATGAGACTTGTGAATAGTCAGCGCACAGGCCGGAGTAAGTGGAAATCGGATGCGCCACTTGCTTACTTGATTTGATCGTTCCGCCTAGACTTATATTGCTCGTCCATAATGCTATGGGTATCCATGCTCCATCTAATACTCCTGGCTTGCTCATTATCAAGGGGTTGCTTTTAATTTTTAAATGCCACCCAATGTTATCTGGAAATTCCATCCACACCCGTAGCGAGGGAGATGCTGTGGTAGGTGCAGTAGTTGAAGTGGATGTTTGATCGGTTGTGCTGTTGTCGAATATCTCAATGTGCCTCAGTGTTCCGATTGTCCCATTGACGATTCCATCTTCGACATCGACATTTATAGTAATCATATACGGATTCCCTGTAGCCAAGTCAATCTTGTACGGCAGGCTGCCGCTCTCTGCGACTCATCTTGTGTAAGCGCGTGACTGCCTTGGTGTGCTCCGCGTCACTCTTGAATCCCGTGACCAAGTCATCTGCGATTTTCTGCATACACTCACTTTGTGGGATTGCCTGGGAGTTGAACATTTCGACTTGATGGCTGCGATGAAAGAGGCGCACGACTCCTTGAAGCTGTTCACTACACCACTCAACTGTTCTGAATCTTCCCTCTATGATTTTCCTCTGTTCGACACTCAGAGCCCGGCCGTCACCTATCGCAGTCAATATCTCTGAGAACGCTACATTTGCCTGTCGCATGACCCGTACGAGTTGGAAGTAATCGAGCGACTACCACAATCCGTTACCACTGATGTTTGACGCGTTGCGCACAAACCTGTATACGGTGACGCGTTCACTGGAGGGAGTTGTCTGAAATCACCGCAGAATATCATATCCATACCTCCAAAGTTCTCCCCGTACCTGCCGGTTATCTGTTGTAGTCGTGCGTCCACAGAGTGAAATATGCGACTCCCAATCATGCTGACCTCATCCACACTCACACACTTTACATTGGCAAACGCATGTCTGTAGTGTTGCAGCGTCTCGTAACTCATGCCGTGTATAGTCGATTGCCTCAGCCGGAATGCCGAGTGCACAGTGACTCCACCCAGAGCCACTCCAGCTTTGCCAGTCGAGACGCATGCCACGTTAAGAATTGTTCACAGCATTGTATGCCTGAGAGAATCTGTTATGCGTTTCCATCGCGAGCTTGAGAGTAAATGTCTTGCCACACTCCGCTGGCCCTGTAAAGAATATCTGTATTGGCGGCTCACTCTACTCATGCGCAAGAATTCTATATATTATTTGTAAAATTAATTCATGCTGCTCGAAATTTGTCTTTCGTATCAACTCACAGTAGTCCTGCTTCGCCATTACATTCGATCGGCGCCCTACAGCAGTCACATTAGATGCTCACTGTGCAATATCAAAGTCATCGTCATTGGGCGCGACAGCATCAGCCTCGTGCCTCTCAAGCGCTGGCCCCACTACACCATTAGAATCTCGCTCGTCTCACCTCTGCTCCTCCTCAAGTATACACAGCGCCTGTATCTCCTCCATCAACGCATCAATGTCAATGTTGTTCTGAAATTCCTTCCGACAGTTCATAATTTCCTCGCTTCACGCGTCGTAAATCTGAAGAAACTTGTCGCGATCCAAACTGTCTCGTACCTCATTTCGAAATGGAAGATATAGTTGAACTCCCTCTTGAAGTTGTTGAGATCACCTATGTCGTAGTTTCTAAATCGTATGACCCTACAAACGTCGCGTCTACTATATTCGGCTACAATATCGTCACAGGTGTCCTCCTCTCCATATTCTTCATCATCTTCGATATTCTTGTTACCGGCTCGCCTCTTCAAGTTACTCGGCGCATACCACGCGGCAAATTGGGCCAAGTTGATTCCCTCGACATTTCCAGCCCTCTCCTCGTAGTGTTCAATGACACTCTTGGTCCAAATCTCCACGCTGTCTGCAGCGATGCCCTGTCTATCCATAACGGACTTGCGCTTCCTCGACTTGTAGCGCTCTATCGGCCAAACAGGATCATAGTCATGTACCTTGAGGCTTGACTCATCGGCTGCCTCAGCAGATACCACGCCACCTCTTGTGCGCTCATCTCTATGCTGTTCAGTACACGCAACCCGACTTTCGTGAGCAATTGTTGTCCGTCACAGTCTGGGAATTCCTCGTGGAGTTTGATGAGCTTGCGGTGCAGCTGACTCATGCCCCTGTTTGATTTATTGACATACTCTATAACATAGGAGGCACAAGAATAATCATCCAGAATCAACTGAAGATCACTGTTGGAATTAAAATTAAAACGGAGGCCACCCATGGGTTGAATGTATTGATGTAGATCTGATGTAAGTCTCGCTTAAAGTACACAGTCGGCCTCTTAATCGTAGCGCGCACTATGTCCAGATATTGCGGATAGTCGAGCTTGTTGTCGATAAGAAAAGCCCGCATGTCACTGTAAACCCTAGTCTCCAGTCGTTCTCGCACCTTGGTGGCCTTGCGCTGAAGGACCGCTCACCTTGCGTCATCCTTACTCAGGGGAACAGCACTTGAGACTCTGCCATTGGCCAGTAAGGGATGTTGAATCTACAAGTCTTCTCACCTCGATTGGTACAAGTGAACGTGTGCTTATGCGTCTGATTACCGATGTAACTCTCATCTCGCAGTGTCGCCTTGTCTACTGAGCACAGTGTATCGAGCATCCGAATCGTCTCCAGCATATCCTTGCTGACTCGCTCTCGCGGATCTCCATTAAGCCAGAGGAGGATGTGCGCATGGGGGCTGCCCCTGTGTTGAAATTCTATACGCAAGAAGTATTCAAGAACACGATAGTGCCCAAACGGATTCCTCGTGGCCACCTTGGACTGCAACAGAGACATGACAGTATCTACTAGCTTCTTAAAGTATAACAGATGACTGGACAGTTGAACAGCAGATGACTGGATCCTCGTTGACCAAATGTGCATGCTGATATACGTGCAGTTGTTCCATTATATCGCCATCGCCGAGCGGACCAAGTGACGCGTACTCCTGCGACCACTTGTTCAATATGGAGAGCAAATGTGGCCAGTGTGTCTCGTTTGCACTCATCGTGAGAAAGGCAGTGGGCTAACCGAGTTGTCGAATCATGGTGAACAAGTCCTTCTTCCTATTGGACCAATACTGCACTGAGTTTGGAATACTCTTCAGAAATGCCAAGTTTGTATCGATCATTCCGTCTACAAACTCTTTATCTTCAATCATATCACGAGTCACTCTCTCTGTCTGTCTGACGCACCTGAAAGCATTGAAGATACCGTCCCTCACTCATATGCGCAATATTTTCATCGCCATGTAGAGAATGTGACTGGAGTGACGCCACGGCGATCGCTTCGTCGTATCTCAGAGGTACACATCATAAACGGAGTGACTGTGATACTCGGCTTGAATTGTCTCACGACACCATAGTATATGGCCGGAAACGAGAGCTCCTCGGCATGTAGATCGTAAATTATATTCAGCGGGTGTATATGTTGACCGGGAGCAATATTGAGACAGTGGTCCTCATTCCACAGCATAGTGTGTTGTCTCGCCTGTACAATCTCTGAGGGTGGCACTCCATCCACATTCATAAATTCCATGTTGTCAGCATCACTCGCCTCTTCACGTCCACTGTCATCACCCGCGGACACATTTGCAGTGAGGTTGTTGAGATCAACTTCGATTTTGTAGTAGCGATAAAGTGGCTGCACCGTTAAGTACCCTACCCTAGCATTAAGTACCGTAGCCTGCGTATCTGCATGTAAGGGAGTCGCGGTGAAATCAAGCGCTCAATCAAGGGATCGAGTTTGGGCAGAGGTGGGTCTGGGATCGCCAGATATACAAAACCGTTACTCCGACTCAACGCTGGAATCCGCCCCTTAGAACACTGCGCCTTACAGTTGTTACAGAGCTTGAAACCACTCACGTCCTCCATAGGGAACTCTTCTCGCAGTACGGCAGTGATACTCCTATTGGTAGGCTTCAAATCATTTTTGAATCACAGGCGGTCGCAAATGTCACATTTATGGCCAAAGTCCTTGTCTAAGAATGTTTTTTTAAAGTAGTTGTCGGCCCCGGTACAAGTCCAATTTTGGGCCCCCGTCGCCATATTGGGTATGCCAAGATGGGTCTGGGTCGACCTCAATTGCACTCTCCATCTCATCAGCAACGAAATCCACATCCATACTTGACCCAGGCTCGTCAGATGCCGCCTGAGTTGTCCGAGTGCGCTTACGTTGCCTATATTCACAGCAGTACTGCGCGTTGGTTTTGGGTCCGGGCCCGGCATTTTTTGTGTCATTCTCTTTGGAATTTTGTGCTCTACGCACTCGTGCCCGATTTTTATAATTCTGGTTGTACTTTGCCCTCATATGTCGCGACATTTTAAGAAAATCGGGAAATTTTCAAACTTTTTCAAATTCACAGCCTCGTATCTTTTTGAGTTTTTGAGATACACGCTTCGAGTCCAGGATGAGTTGTAACATATACACTCCTCTTCAAAACAATACTTGGATCACTTGGATCGGATAACGTCCGGCCGCCACGAATGTCGGAGTGGTACTGGCACAAACTTTCATCCTTCCTCTTTAAAATGAGACTAAGATGGTGGCGCTATGTCTATTTTTAGCCGAGTTATTGAAGTTTGAAATTACTTCGACAGAAACTGTTGCTCATTTGGGCGCGATTGCCTCCCCACACCTGGCATAAATTTTAAAGACGTTTTCACATCAAAAATGTGGTGGTGACCCTAGGACTTTGGGAATCTTCTGGTCGATTAAAGGTACGTTGAAAAGGGTAGTAATCGGGGTTTCGTTTCTTCTTTTTACTTTTATTGAACAGTTACAGCCACTCAGCAAAAAATCCACCACATGTCAACATGAACACTGCTGTGAGACACTGAAGTACCAATATGAAATCTTGTATGTAATCTTGTAGTCCTACTCTCAGTGCTAAACGGGTGTGTGTTTACAAACTTAACTGTAAGACCTCGTATTCTGATGCAGTTTTTACTATTGTATATAGCACTGGTCATGGAAGGTTGAACTGCATGACATATAACCCTTTCACTACTGCAATCAGATATTCATAAGATTTACAATTACCGTTATTATCACAGTGGTTATTATACCGTTAATATCAGATATAATCAATTTCAAATTTGCACCACTACCACTGTCATATGAATTCAATTACTAGATTTGTGCTGCAGTGGGTTATCTACTATTCTTACTATTCTTGGTTCCACAGTCGAATGAGACGACAATGGGGAGGAAGGGAATGCATTGCACTTATGGGTTTTATGTTCGCTACTTGACCGATAAAAATGAAGTACTAGACAAGTCTACAAAATGTACATGCTAGTAACAGTATTTTAATTTTAACACCAAAGCATTTTGGTGTATTTTAAATAAATTTAGCATAAAAACTGAGTCGGTAAAAATAAAAAAACGTAATAAAACCATGGCACACTCAATTTAGTATGTATTAAAATATAAACTGTCCTTACACAAGATGTTCCTTGCTCCTTAACAATAATTTTTGTTGAACATGATGTACAGATATATAATATACAATAATTTTTGTCATGTACATGACGTACATACCATTTAAATTTAATCATCTCCTTGTAACAAGAACATAAAAAATAAAATATCATATGAAATATTAATTTTTTTCAGTTGTGAGGCATAAAAATTAGCCTGCAAAAAATTTTTTTCCTATTCAAGACAGTCTAATACATTAAGCAAGTGAATTGTACAGAAATATTCAAATTTAATTTTAATCTAACTCCCCAACATTCTATCTTCATTGATTTCCAAATTATTGAGTGAATTGTATAAATATATTTGAGTGGTCGCGCTGCAAACTGCCATACGTCTCTTTCGCATGATTCTCATACTGTGTTAATCACGTTGTCTTTCAGTCTTTCAAATAACAGTATACTGTTACAGAAGTCATTAGATATACGTTTGTTGTAATTTAAGACCTCAAACAGTAAATCTCGTCCATATCATCTAGGAAATCATAAATTAAAATAATTATTGCTTGAAGGAAAGTACATATAGCATATATAGCTTTGCAAATGAAATAACCCAAATAATACAAAGAAAGAATAAAAAAGAAAGTATTAATAACAACAAAGTATTAAGAAGTTTAATTAAGAAAGTTGTGTTAGTGGTTATAATCACAAACAGAATTATCACTGTTGCACACCACTATAGAAAAATTATTCTTTCAAGCTTCTCAGCTCATCGTCAGATCGGAAATAACAAGAGAATAAAACAAACTCTTCACACCCCCACCCGCCCCACTATCCACAAACACCCCCGCAATCAAGCTATAAGTCAAATGTCCCTTCCCAACCTCCAAGCCCTGTCACCTCCGCCTGTACAGTTAGATATTTTTCTAGCACATTCCGTGTGTATGTGGTGTGTGTGTGCGCGCGCGCGCGTGCGCATTCTTTTCAAAACCTAACGTTGTAAAGCCTTTCTCATTGACACTTTTGGGATCGGTCACTCACCCTTATTTCAAAAACATTCATATATGCAATTTAATTCCTAATGTTATCTATCCATCCTCTACCTTCTACTTCTTAATTATATTCCTTTGGAAGACTATGAAATTTTAAAAGTAGTAAATAACACAGTTGAATGAAAGCTTAGGGAGAAGTTAGAAATACTGAAAGAAAGAAAGAAAGAAAGGGTTAGACAATTTAATGAATACAAAACTAAATTTGAAAAAGAAGAAATATTTTATAATATAATTAAGAAGTAAGAGGACGGATAGATAACATTAGGAATTAAATTACATATATGGATGTTTTTTAAATAAGGGTGAATGACCGCGCCCAAAAGTGTGAATGAGAAAGGCTTTACAACGTTAGGTTTTGAAAAGAATGCACACACACACACACGGAATGTGCTAGAAAAATATGTAACTGTACAGACGGAGGTGACAGGGCTCGAGGTTGGGAAGGGACATTTGACTTATAGCTTGTTTGCGGGGGGTGGGGGGGCAGGGGGATGAAGAGTTTGTTTTATTTTGTTGTTATTTCCAATTTGACGATGAGCTGAGAAGCTTGAAAGTGCTAATCGAAATAAATTTTCTATAATGGTGTGCAACAGTGATAATTCTGTTTGAAAGTAATAAGAAACATGAAAAAAATAAAATAAAAAACCACATAACAATACCAAAGATTATTTGCTATTATAAACATATTTTGTAAACAATAATACATACCATAATAACACTTTAAACAATCAGTGCTATAATGTTATGTTTTTAATTGACAGAACATGACACTTACCAAAGGTTACAACAACATTAAATGTTTACATGAATATTTATAATACCACTGTGGCCTGTACCAAAATAGCTTACAGAAACCTAATCCCCATATAAAAATACATAATGAAGTAATATTTTAAGTTTTAAAGTCATGATACAGAGAGCGAACATAAAGTAGGAAGAGGGTGACCCTTTTGAAGCATGAACAAAGGGGGAGTAGGGGAGTTTTGGTTTCTACCTGATTGTCACTGTAAAGTCACCAATATTCAGGAAAGTGGAAGAAGGCTATGCTTTTGTCAAGAGGGCAATAAATATGTCAGGAAACCCTTTTTACCAGTACTGGTGTAGCATACAACAAGGCAAAAGAAACATGGTGAAGGAAATAAACCATCAATTTGTTGAAGTGTTTAAACTCCAGCATTCACATTACAAGCTATTATTTTTTTGCTGATTATTTTCAGTACAAGCTATTGTTTGTAACATTGATAAAAAGCTTTTGCACACGTGTCCAGTATGTTTTTAGTGTATACATTTAGTATATAAATTATTTGGTGTACGTATATTTTGTTTATATATATATATAGTTCATGTTACATTTTAGTATAAATATTTATGATGGCATCACAAGAGGCTAAAAAAATGCATCATGTTTTCAAAAGGGGGAACAACGAATCGTTTTGCATGTTTACAACTATTTCAAAAATAAATACTCCAATAAATCAGACAATAACATTATTAAGTAGACTTATGGTAATAACTTATTCAATTTATTAGACTTATTAAATCACGGGAATAAGTCAGGCAACATTTTTCAGACTCAAGACACAAGCTAAAGAAGATGTTTTTATTACACAAAAAAAAAAGGAAGGAACTTTTACTTAAAAGCAGCCATAAAATCAAATAAGGTGACTTTTTTAGGAGGGCGATTCGTTAACAAGTCCATAATTTTTGTTTAACTAAATGAGCCGCCAACTGTGAATTCAGTGCTGAAACAGTGTCAACAGTGATAGCACCCTGCCAAATTTTAAAGAATGTTTTACCATGTATTAAAAGGAAAAGGGTTTAAATATGAAAAAATAGGGAACAAAGGCATCTTAGTTGAACGGGACCCTACAATTGTTTTGGGACATTACTATTTAAGGAAAATGAAAAGTTATAGGGCTGAAAATAAGAATATCCTTTTCCTCGATGAAACATGGATGTAGGCCACTGCGTAACGAAAGCGTGGAGAGATATAAAAATAAATTCACTGAGAGATGCCTGTGCAGCTGAACTGATCATCAGTCCTAAGCTTCCAACTCTAAGGGGGGCTCGTTTTGTAGTTTGCTATGCTGGAGGGTGTAACAGCTTTGTAAAAAATGCAAAAATGTTATTTCTTACAAAAGAAAAAATTCTATTGACTACCATGATTAAATTGATGGTGAGTTATTTGAAAAATGGTTTTTGGAGCAGCTGATAACAAATTTGGAGAAAATAACGAATTTGTAATGGACAATGCACCCTAGCATTCCAAACGCATTGAAAATTTTCCAACAGCATGGACTGTTTGAAACATTAAGGAATGCCTGTTATCGAAAAGCATGAATTCACTGAGGACAGTTTAATGAGAGAATTGCTGGCACTCGTAAAGGCCATGAGGGAACAATAGTCCATCTATACAACTGACCAACTAGCCAAAGAGAGAGGTTTTATCATATGTAGACTACCACCGTATCATAGCGAACTGAATGCCACCAAATTAGTCTGGAGCCAAATGAAAAAGGATGTAGCCAAGAAGAACACACAATTTAAGAAAACTATATGGAAGGCCTCATATATGATACTCTTTCCCAAGTTACTGAAGCCCAGTGGAAGAATTACTGCGACCATATAGTAAAAGTTGAACAAACTTTATGTGATCCAGTAAACATGTAAGACAGTTTAGAGCCCCTTATATTATGATTAACCACTAGTTCATTAAGTAGAGCCCCCTCCAGTAGAAGTCCCTGAAATACTGGGGAAAGTGAAGATCCACTGGATGAAACATCAGTGCAGGGTATTAACCCATTGCTATTAATACACAAGACAAAAAAACACCCCTAATTCTAATAACCCATATGTGCAACCATAATTGTCTTGTGTTTGCAATGTTACAGCACAGCACATAGCCTGTAAAGGTGCAATGCTATATGCAAGTTTGGCCATATGTAATCCATCCTCTTGTTTGCAAAATTTGTTGTTATATTCAAATTAGTTTTGCTGAAGTATTTTGGTTAATGTGTATTTAATTTTTTTTCCTTTGAATTTTATTATGAGGTTTACTGTTTCATTGATATGTATGTTTATGTACATATTTGTGATGTCAAATGATGCTAATTTTGTATCACTGATACAACTACATATCACTATACTACTAAAATAGCAAACTAAATAAAAATAATCTACCACCAATCTATTTTATAACTTCATACGGATGAATCATACAGTAATAATCATACACTTACAAAAGCAGTGCCTCCTGTATAGGAACAATATGTCATTTTTATGATTAGGTTTTAGCAATTATATTTTATGTGTAAATACGTTTTTAAGGGAATTCACATTTTGTTAAATGCCTCACACACATAAACAACACATTGTAGACAATACATATTAAGACACCAGAGATACAATATAAATAGTAATACAACTATGAGTTAGAAAACAAAAGTTATATTTGTCATAAAATTGAATTTAGCATAAGATATCCATAATTTGTAGTGACCGAACCAAAGACATCCCAGTTAGATTGTTTACTAGAGTAGAATCCATGGAGGTTCAAAAGTTACACTCAGGTTTCCTCTCAATACTAGGATAGACTGTAACCAATTAGTTAAAACCATTTTACATCAACTGGGAAAAAATGACTTGGACATTCTGTTTTATATAGCTCATGGCTATAAAAATGCTGCCTCAATGTCAGGTGTATAGGTGGGATGGTAAACAGAAAATCCTTAAGATCAACACTAAAGTCTAAATTACTCCATATGCAAATCACTCCATGAATCACTGTGAAGTACATTAATTTGCATTAGTTCCTTACAACCGGGCATTGGTAATCCAGAGAATTATATTATTTATTCATGTTCTCTCCATAACAATGGGAGGTGGTCTTGCATAAGGCTCAAAGTAGTTTTGAAAAATGTCTGATTCCTGTGGAATACTCACCACGATTCTGTAAAAGCTGTAAAGCGCAACACAGAACACCTAATTAACATACCAGAAGAAATGTATGATCTATCAAAATTTTGATAATAGGTCAGTACCTAGTATACTAACTCCCACAATGTGCAACTTCATAGTTATTTGGAATTTAGAATACTATATTGTTAACTTCTTATTCTTTTTACTTTATTTTATTTTTATTTAATTTATTTATGTATGATAGCCATACCATAAATGTCGTACTTACCATAACTATGCTGTACCTGTTTTTCTAATCATATTTGTTTACTGTGGGTCCAGAGTTTCAAATTAAGCGTAAATAGAGACTGAGTTGGGCCTTGAAATAAAAGTACCAACATCTATATGTATTGAAATCAATTTAGTTTTTATTATTTTCCAATTTTACACATGAATCGTAATTATTAGACAATGAACGTCTCATAACGACCCAAAAAACAAAATGGCGGTCGTTCCTTACATTTCTTCATTAAGCATGACATTAAAATTTTACTGTATTCTTGATCAGACTACAACATTTTTTGTTATTTAGCAGCTGTTAGTTTAATAAAATGCTTCTATTTAATTTATGTTGATACTAAACGCAAACCAATGTCTCAGCTTGGCTGTCGACAGAATATCAGACACGCTCTCTCTCGCACTCTCACTCGCTCATTATGAAAAACATTTGATACATTTTTGGTTTACTGGATGGTTAAATTTGAGCTCAAATAGATTTATGATAAGTTTGACTTTCCTGACTGTGGACTTGAAGTTCTAGTAGATGGTTTTACACAGTGGCTCAGCCGAAATTCCTTGGTTACATTTGTACTCTTTGTTGTTGCACTGACTCTAATTTATTAATTTTGAAAACTGTTATGCATTGATGTTAATTCATTTTAACTCATAGCTACTTCTTAATTACATTTTTGTTGTTTTATACACACTTGGCTGGCATTACTTGCCGGCGAATTTCTGTAACGTGTTACCGCTCAGGCGGCGTGAAGACTGGGGTGAGGCACTGCGCACTTTTTACGTACGTGTGTGTGTGCGTACGTCATTATTCTTTGTCTCTAGGCAAGGAAACGCCCTGGTTTATGCGTATTTTATTTACGTCATTCTTATTGTTAATGACGTCTGGCATTGTTGACCAATGAAACAAATGTATTTAGAGTCTGCTGTTTCGTTCAACAGAGCAGAATTATTCTGCTCTGTTGAATCTGCGTCGATTTCGGCAAAACAACGGAAAATTGTACCATCCATACACATGAATGCAAAAATACAGTGAAATACAATAATTCAATACCTTTCGTACCATAAATCTGACATCAGGCTTTCGTACCGTTACAAAACCCCCTCAATGAAAGGTTTTATGTCGAAACATAAAAACTTTCATTGACCCATTCACACGTTCTAAGGGATCAGCCCAGATATGGTGCCACAACCCCCTGTAGTGTTAATATAAAAGAAATACAATCACTCACCCTGGGTCTGATGATGATGATCGTACCATCTGACCTTACTGGACTTCTCAGGAGAGATCCCAACACCATAAGGCCATTAGGCACTTAACGCTCCTGCTCTGACCCACCGGCCAGCTCAGGACCGCGGTCACAACACCACCAAACTCTGAAACATGCAATACAAATTTTAAAATAGTGGCCTTATCTATCTCCATATCTACAACCAATATGTCTCCCCTTAGTGCATTGGTTTGCGTTTTGAGGCATTGGTTTGCTTAACTCTAAAATTTTCATACAACAATTCACAAGATTTAAAATAGAATGGCTTTCTCCTTTTATCTCGCCATTTTCTCCAAAACTGGCCTCTAGTCATTACTAACTCACTCCTTCACTAACAAGAGAAAATATATATATTCTTATAATAATAACCTACTAAGTAAAACAAATCTTTCAAATTCCAAAACAACAACAACTTATCATCTTTATTACATCAACAAAATGTAACCATTATGGCAAATATTTCAAACATTTTAACATTTCTTTACTCATTTTCTTTATTCTCATATTTCTTTGCAACAGAACTAAATCATATCTTTTGTTCAAAACCATTTCTAATCTTATCTTTTTCACGTATTAACCTTTATTACCGTCGCTACCCCTGTAACGACCTCCTATCCACACACACTACTGTACCATCAACATAATTAAACAATGTACATCATAAAACATTAAACACTAACATTGAACAATTCACATGTAAATAACTTGTATTAAAACTTGATAACATTATAGCTTCAACTCTCTTATTAACTTTTATTATTTAACATTCATTCATCATTAGATTCTATAAAAAAAATTTCAAATTTATCATTAATCTTTCAGTTATGTCTCATCTTCCTACCATGAATTTCCTTTTCTAACCGTTTCATCAATCCTTATCTAGTTTGGGTGACTCTCTATTATTCACTATTGTCTATATCTTATTTTGGCATTTGTCCACCTAACCTTACTCACCTCTTTTTCTAACAACCGCTTCTACCAACCATATTTATATATTTTGACACCACTATCTCTCTCAATTATAACTCCCTTCACAAATCCCATTTAAATCCTCTGGCACCGCTCGTCTTTGTACTAGGATGTGTGTTCCCTACCTGGCCATATCCATTCCTAACCATTTGCCCTCCACCAAATATCGGCAAACATTCTAACCCAAAATTGCTCCGCCTGCCACAACGCTGCACGCTGGTCTCTTGCCACGTCGCACGCTGATCACTCCTTACACCGGACCCTTACTACAAAATATCATCATCAACCAATATATATACCATTCACATTACTCACCTCTCTACATATAATCACTAACTACTGTGTCCCTAAAATATCTAACACCTCTTTATATATTATCTGTATTTCAACTCTTATTCTCTCTAACTCCTAATAACTTTGCTTAACTAATTCATATGCCTCTATTTATCATTATTACCCAAACTCTTTTACAACATTTACCTTTCTGTGATCATTTACAATTCCATTAAAAAATTCATCCCTCACCTATTAATAACAATACCTCTCAATATCCAAATATATTACATGTTTAATCATTTATTATCCCTTAGAATCTAAATTCCATAATATCATTTAAATTCCTCATCAAACTTTCTTCAATTATTTAAAATTCTACAGTGCATGGTTTACATAAAAAATACATAAAATACACAACAGCAAGAATATACAAGTACATTGACATTAATACACACACAAAATACAATCCACATCATCATTTAATCGTTTATCATAAATCAGTTCATAAACAGTCCATTTCAAAAACACTATCACATATTTAAATGCTCATAAACACAATAACTAACCTCCATCGTCAAACAATAATCTTATCTTATATCTATATACATTGCTTATTATTGAATCTCTTATATTAACATCATAAATGCATATACCATTCAAATTTTCATCATTTTCCACAAACCCATATAATCTGTCATGATTGGTTATTGTCCTGTCACCTTCTGTATTATTAGTCACCACTGGGTACGTTATAAAGTCATTATTTTCATTATAATTTTCTCCTAACTTTTCCCTAAATTCTTCATACTTTCTACTTATCTTGAAAATCTCTATTTCTCTTTTTCTCTCACAATACCTCTCACTTTCAAAACATCTCTCTCTTTTAATATATCTCTCTCTACCACACCAAGCTACATTCTCTCTTTCTACATCTGCAGGGGACACTAATTCACAATTACTGCACCACCTGTGAAGTGCACTAAAAAAACCAGGGACAACTTTATTTGTAGACCATATGTCTCCCAAATATACATTGAAGGCACTCTCGTCCTTCCTCAATACATGTGAAGCCTTTACTTCAACCCCCACTACATCATTAAGGGAAAAATTTACCCCTGCAACTCTTTTACAATTATACTCTCCCTCCTTCTCTCTGATTTATTACTATACATTAACATTCCATCATTATCATATTCAATTCCCATTAAAATCTCATTATCACCACCCCAGTTTACATAATCATTTTCTAATATCATACTTTTATTTATTTTGTCAATCTTCTCCCCCACTTACCTTGTCTTTGTTTATATCTAATTTGTCTACTCCCCTCTTATTTTCTAACTCTGTCTCGTCTAACCGTGCATGTATCTCATTTAATCTTTTATCAATATGACAATTTTGTTTCTTAATTTCCTTTTTAATGTCATTCAATTGTTCATTAAAATTGTCTAATCTTGTATCAAACTTAATACTCTGTTCATTAAAAAGTAATTTCATCATTCTTATTACATCGTTCTCCTCAACTCTTTTTGTTGGGGCTGGTGTCGAGTGAACACATTATTTTTGATTCTGTTATACTCGTTTCATTGTTGTTTGCCATTTTGATCGTACTAATAATAAATTTTTAGTTGTTGTTTTGTATTTCACTCAGACAATAACATAACCTACAATTGCACTTCTAACTTCAATACCCACTCCGTCTCTATATTTAGGCTTATTATATAAAAATATCACAAGAATATCTTTATATAGTCACCATTTCGGGCACCAATTGTTAATATATATAATTAGTCACTGTTCTGGGCGACAATTGTTAACTTCTTATTCTTTTTACTTTATTTTATTTTTATTTAATATATTTATGTATGATAGCCATACCATAAATATCGTACTTACCATAACTATGCTGTACCTGTTATTCTAATCGTATTTGTTTATTGTGGGTCCAGAGTTTCGAATTAAGCGTAAATAGAGACTGAGTTGGGCCTTGAAATAAAAGTACCAACATCTATATGTATTGAAATCAATTTAGTTTTTATTATTTTCCAATTTTACACATGAATCGTAATTATTAGACAATGGACGTCTCATAACGACCCAAAAAACAAAATGGCGGTCGTTCCTTATATTTCTTCATTAAGCATGACATTAAAATTTTACTGTATTCTTGATCAGACTACAACATTTTTTGTTATTTAGCAGCTGCTAGTTTAATAAAATGCTTCTATTTAATTTCTGTTAATACTAAACGCAAACCAACGCCTCGGCTTGGCTGTCAACAGAATATCAGACACGCTCTCTCGCACTCTCACTCGCTCATTATGAAAAACATTTGATACATTTTTGGTTTACTGGATGGTTAAATTTGAGCTCAAATAGATTTATGATAAGTTTGACTTTCCTGACTGTAGACTTGAAGTTCTAGTAGATGGTTTTACACAGTGGCTCAGCCGAAATTCCTTGGTTACATTTGTACTCTTTGTTGTTGCACTGACTCTAATTTATTAATTTTGAAAACTGTTATGCACTGATGTTAATTCATTTTAACTCATAGCTACTTCTTAATTACATTTTTGTTGTTTTACACACACTTGGCTGGCATTACTTGCCGGCGAATTTCTGTAACGTGTTACCGCTCAGGCGGCGTTGTGAAGACTGGGGTGAGGCACTGCGCACTTTTTACGTACGTGTGTGTGTGCGTACGTCATTATTCTTTGTCTCTAGGCAAGGAAACGCCCTGGTTTATGTGTATTTTATTTACGTCATTCTTATTGTTAATGACGTCTGGCATTGTTGACCAATGAAACAAACGTATTTAGAGTTTGTATTAACTCATGCAACCATTTAAAGTGTTCTGTTTCGCACGTCCGCCTTTGACCTTGGAATCATTCTGCTCTGTTGAATCTGCGTCGTTTTCGGCAAAACAAGGGAAAATTGTACCATCCACACACATGAATGCAAAAATACAGTGAAATACAATAATTCAATACATTTCGTACCATAAATCTGACATCAGGCTTTCGTACTGTTACAATATTATAAAAAGTTAATATAACTTAAGAATTTACAAGTGCAAACATCACACTGGATATGGTTTGACAAAAATTAAAAAGTAATGTAAGCATTTATTGCTGAAGAAAGAAGCACACTTGTTGACTATTAACTTAGGTACTCAACAACGAAATGTAATGAACATTGGGAGTGAGACACAGCTTTGACGAAAATCGAAGGAAATCTACCAGGCAGATTAACCAGATGAAGCCAGCCAAACTCTACATGATGAATTTCATAGAGCATTGTTTCAATGTCTAGACCAAATTATTCAGGAATTGTTACATAGGTCTTCTGGCATGGAGGAAACGTAAAATACGTATGTTTAATATCTCCAATTAAAATACTTGACAGAAGCCTCTGATAATGAATTGGCATCTGCCTTAGAAAAACTCATCCTTGTAATAGGCCTATGATAACTTTGATAAATAACAAGTGGTCCAAAAAGAAAATAAGTTCTCAATGACTGTACATGATATTAATGTGACTATAGAAGTAGAAGTTACACAGATAGCTATCGAACTTAACAGAGCTCTTCTAAATCCATGGGCATGTCTCATCCTACAGTACTTTTTAACAATTTGTGTGATTTTAATCTTACACAAAAAACTGCATCATATTTATTGTTTAATGACATAAAATTAATTGAATAAAATGAAATCATGGAAACGTAATTTAATTTCTGTGTAACATAACTGTAAGCGATGATTTTTTCTAAGGTTTGCAAAGACTATAGCTCAATGGTCACTGTTAACTCTGCCTATTGGCACTAATTGATGTTCCTTAGAAATATATTGTCTGGTCCCAAATACTTGCTTCACACATTCATGTTGTGATATACTCAACGTAAATCAGCATGAATGTTTAAAGGTATAAATGAAGTTTCATCTCCCCAGGGACTTAAGAATGTCATATGAGTGTAGAAAACTACAAACGTATAACCAAAATAAAGTAACACGGAACTATCGGAATTACACCATGATCTTAGAGAAAAAATGAGTAAACATGAAACACGTATAATTGTGAAGTGTGTAAAAGAAATTTTACTGTATTAAGATTAAACACACTATTATTATTCCCTTTTTTTTGCTTCAGCTATGTATGGGCTGTGTTTATACAACTTTCTTCACTTTGAAAATTCTCATCATTATTATTAGTAGCAGTAGTAGTAGTATTACTATATTATTCTTGCTATCATTCCATTTAGGAATGATTGTTAGTCACACACAATCAGTATTAATTGAATTTTGTTATGTTTCAGATATGTCGGTGTTTGTCAGAAAATGTAGGTATAAAATCCTACACAGGCCATTTGAAATTGTACAGAAATTGAAGAATCCCATATAGTATGTTTTATAATGTGACTGTGTTGTGAATATACAAGGGGCTGCTGACATGTACTGCACAGTCGAAAACAAAACAATGTACAGCACGACGCGTGCTGCCATCTTGTAGCGACATTCTTGTATTACAAACGTCCCAAATCTTGTTGACCAACTCCTCGTTTTCTGTCAATCGCCACTGTTATGGAGTCCAGTACCTATAATAGGACAAAATGGGGAGGTTTCTTTTATTAATTTCTATATTAAAAGTAACATTGCAAATTCCCATGTCAACTTGCACAAAGAACTACAGCAGAGCTTTTTAAGCATACGTTAGTCTGGAACGGTGTGCGCGGTGCAAAATTCGAGAATTGTCACGTACAGAATGTGAGTCCACACGCACGAGCGCCTCACCTGCGTCACACAAGCGAAAAGGACGCCGTAACAAAAAATGGCGTGAGACGAAAAATTTGCACTGCGAGGCTGTGAAGACGAAGGAAATGGTGAGCCACTGCCTGTAGTATCGCCACAGAACAGCGTCGACGATCGAAAAGAACCAATGAACCGTCGGAACGTCATCGTATTTCCGCCAACATCTAGTGGGCAGTGGAAACAGAAATCCTCGCCAGCCATTGTAGCGAGGCGTCACTTTACACCAAGTGATAAGACCGGCCGGTCGTGTGTGTGTAAGTCACTGAAGTAATTTGAATCAAATTATAATTAAAATGTGTGGAAACTAAACAAAAAAACTAAATGTGTAATTCGGTGTGACCAAGAACTAATCGTAATGAGTGGCGGAAGGTTAAAATGAACAAACTACAGTGGAACAGTGCGTGACACGTGTCGCATAACAACGTGGAATCCAAGCCAGGATGAGTACACAGCATTACTGCCTACTATAATTATCACTAAAGAAAATAACTTTCAAAACTAAATTAATTGTTTAACAAAATCTAAAAAAAATGGGGTAATTGGTGTGTGTGTGTGTGTGCGTGCGTGCGTGCGCGCGCGCGCGATAACAACGAATTGGTTCGTCTTAAATTATAGAATACATAATTTAATAATTAAGATTTTTTAAGATGTAAAATATATTGTCTGTATTAGTAGTAGTTGCGTGGCGCAGAAGTCGTCACTAGGTATCAAGTAGTTCGATAACAAGAATGGGGTTATAACAGTAGATTCAAACAAAAAAGAAAATGTCATGCTGAAGAAAATAAAGTAATATTTTATTTTAACTTGATAAAGACGCATTTTGTTATTTGTGTTTGCCTATTATTCTCTGCCAAAGTACACTAGATGAAATCCTGGTTTAACTTTGCATTACGTAAAATCTATTCTTACGTAATAAATACGATACAGTTTCATTCTTCGTATTGTTTAAATTAGCAGCCATCCTTACTATTTCTTTTATGAATTTGCTAACTGCTATAATTTTTATTGTTCGACTAAGCTTTTCGTCATCACTGACATCATCAGGTCTTAAACAACGTCTATCAACTGTACGTTGTAGGCTTTTATACTTTAGGCCCCTCCCCTTATGTCATCGCCCCTCCTATTGGTTCTAGCTGCTGCCGCTCTTCACGGGACCTTTGTCTACATTTTTCCGTTAGGCATTTTTCTAACGTCCATCAAATTGTTTTAAGAATCTCCCGTTAATTTCTTCATTCTTGACTTATAATTTTTTTATAACCTTTTACATTTCGTCATTTTTAGTGTGTTATTCTTATTTTAATTTATTTTTGTTTATTGTTTAATATATAATAAAATATTTCTTCATTTGTAAAATCCACTTTTATATTCATTAATTTATTTTTATCTTCTTTTTTAACTTTAAGTTTTACTAGTTCTTCTATTAGTTTTCTTTTTTGCGGATTGTTTTCTATTTTGATTATTTCCATATTTTCATTTGGATTTATGAATTTATGGCCTGATTCATTGAAATGTCTTGCATATAGTGAGTTCGTTACACTAACCCCTTCTCCTTTTGCGTGTTCATTCATTCGAATTTTAAATTTTCTTCCAGTTTCGCCCAGATATATCTTATTACATTCCCCACATTTTAATTTGTATACGCCGCTTTTTTCTGTTAGTGGAATTTCTTCTGTTTTAGCATTTTTTATATATTCGAATACATTTTTCGTTTCTTTATTCCTATCTGTATTTCATATTTTTCGAAGGATTTTTGTAACATTTTTGTTTGATATCCTATGTATGTTATTGCTCCTTTATATTTCTTTTCTTCATTTGTTTCTATTTCTTTATTTTCCTCTATTTTCTTAACTATTCTATTAATTATTTTAGGGTTGTAATTATTATTTTTTGCTATTTGTTGTATTTTCTTTAATTCTTTTTGTTTGAGTTCTTCATTTTCTAGATAATTTATAGCTTTATCTTTTTCTTTATTTTTATTTCTTGTTCCTTTTATTAATTCCTTGAGTTCCTTATTTAATCTCTCTTCCATCTTTCTTATTTTCTTTTCTATATATTTTTCACCAAACTCTTTTCTCATTTCTTCTATTTCTATATAATTGTAACTTGTATATAATTTTTGATGTAATTGATACATTTCTTTGTTATATTTATTTATTTTACTGTATAAGTTCTTTATTTCAAGTTTTAACCATATTTTTTCCGCCATATTTTTCACTTGGTTTGCTACTTTGCTTTTGTTATTAATTTTAATTTTTGCGTATTTTGGAGTTATTTTATTAATTAAACACTGTTTATTAAACCAAATTCTCCCTAGAGTTTTTTTCACTTTTGCTTTAATTTTTAAATACTTAAAAAATTTCCTTACATTTTTATATTTATCTGCTTGCAATTCGCATGTTTTATTCTTTGTATTGTTTAAATTAGCAGCCATCCTTACTATTTCTTTTATGAATTTGCTAACTGCTATAATTTTTATTGTTCGACTAAGCTTTTCGTCATCACTGACATCATCAGGTCTTAAACAACGTCTATCAACTGTACGTTGTAGGCTTTTATACTTTAGGCCCCTCCCCTTAATGACCACCAAGTTTTAGTTGGAATCCGAACTAAGGAACAAATTTAATAACTTAATTACTGAGTAATTCTACAACCCCAGCTATGTCAACGCGTCTAAAATAAACGTCCAGCGGTCGAATTTTTAACAGCTGAAAAAGTGAACACTAGTGACATTCATCATCGTCTAAAAGCTCTTTACGGTGATGAAACTGTTGATCGAAGTACCATGAGTAGGTGGTCAATAAAATTTCGTGCATCGGAAGCTGGAAAAGCGAATACTGAAGGAGAACCTCGCAGTGGTCGACTAGTTCCTGTGACTGATGAGAAGCACCAAACGCTTACTTACTTGCTACTTACTAGCCAACGCCCACCCTTGGCTGTTGGGCCATTAGGCGGCGCGCTGACCAGTAGAGACGTGAGAGCCTTGCCGTATCATCTTCGTCTTGGACTTGCGTGTCTGAGAGCAAGGCTGGACATGTAATTACGTGATCTGCATTCATGGAAGCGTATCCATAGAGAACACATTCAGGAGACGACAACACGCCGATGCGGTGCAGGTGGGAGGCCAAGTAGTCATGACCAGTTGTAGTTCTAAAAAGAGCAACACTAGTTGCTCGGGGTAGAGTTCTGTTGATGGGGCCGTCCGTAACCAATGTTGCCCATCTTTTTCCCACACAGGCACTTAATTGTTCTTCTTTTAGCCATAGGCTTATTGAGCAGTTTATTCTTACTTTCGCAGATGCATATGAACTGGGGGTCTCCGGCTGAGGTAGTGCTGCGCCTATTTTGGCGAGGACGTCGGCTTTTTCATTTCCCATGATGTTGACATGGCTGGGTACCCATTGCAGCTCAATCTGCCAGCCCAATTGTACAAGGTTCTGCAGTTCTCGCCTACATTCAATTGTCAGGGAGCAGTTTGTGTCACCATTTGAGGTCACGTTTTGAATCGCTGCAGTTGAGTCTATGAGGAAGAAGACGGCTTTGTTAGGTGGTGAGATCTTGGCAAGCTCAATAGATGCTGCTTTTATGGCTGCCACCTCTCCGTCATAGTTGCTTAGGTGGTCATACAGCGAGGTGGCCTTCAAATAGAGAGCTGTAGAAACCAGCCCCTGTTGCCCTTGTAGATGGTATAGAGGATTCGTCTGTGTAGATTCGTATCCACTGCTCAGCGGGAAAACGTTTTTGTACAGTGTGTAAGGCTGCTTGACGAAGCTCGGCTTCATTCGACTCTGTTTTTGTCTTATTATGGTCGACGAGTTTCAGGTTAGCATTTGGGAGTTGGCTAAAGAATTCATGGTGATGTATAAATGGTGCTGCCTCATTTGGTTCAATGTCATATTTGCGTTGGAGTTCTTCATAGATCGCAATCGGGCATTTCTGATTTTTCAGCCTTTCTGCCGCTGTTTTGTAGTTATTCCACCGTTGTTGGTAGGCTCTTTTACATCTCTCCCAGGATATGAGACACAGCTTTTTCCGTCTTACTTGGATAGGTTCGACTTGCAGTTGTGACTCCATGGCAAGTATAGGAGTTGATTTCGGCGCACCAGTTATCGTTCTAAGGGCCGTATTTTGGACTAACTGCAGTGGACTTAGAAGCACCAAATGGAGGTGAATGAACTGATTCAAAATGACCGTTGCATCACACAACAACGCATCACCACCCACATATGCACAACTTTCAATTTGGCTATACAGTGTTTCATTTAGCTGGATTGTGTTTCATTTAGCTGGACTTTAAAACATCCAAAAACAACAGAGAATTGACCAGAGTGCAACTTAATTTAGTTAGTAGCCTCAAAACCCAATGTTACCAACTGATACATCTTGAGTGTTTTTTCATTATTTTCTAGTCAATAAGAATTGGAGTTTATTCGAGGATCAATCTAAAAAAATGTATAAACATTTGTCAGAATTCAAAATTAATTTCAAATTAAACATTCATGCATTTTAATAGGTTGAAATTATTCAAAGAAACTTAATTTTTTTTAATAAAATGTATGTTAGAATGTATATGAGTTATTTTAAATGTCACTTTACCATATTCTATTCTGTGTTCAGTGGGTTAACCTAAATGGCCTTGGAGGTTTTATTTTAAGGGATATTAAGGATGAAATTTTGTTCAACTAGGACAGCATATTGGTTACTGTGTACTGACTGCCAAATACGGTTTGTGACCCTAGGGTTTTATGTTTGGTTTCTTGGAGGCTTTGTACGATAGCTTCTGGAGCCTTGTTTGAGAGGCGTAACCTTCTCACAAAAAAGTTTTTATTTCTTCAACTTCAGCACAGTTTGCAGATTTATAATGTAGCCCTCAGTTAAATAAAAAAAACTGTGTGCTATCTGTCTTATAGTACACTCATCAAAATTATTAATTTTTTAACCATTTTGTAACGGGGCAAAAGGGGTGAAACCAATTTTAATCATGTTAAACCAGTCTTGGTACTGGTCAGTATGTAACAATAAAAAAGAGGCCTAAATATATAAATAAATAAGATCCACTGCCAGAACTTACCTGTACGCCATCAATTACTTACCATATCCAAATTTCACCAGAAGACCAAGGTCGCCACGATTATTTTTTATAGGATAAAATATCGAAAACCTTTACACTCCACCTTAATAAAACGGACAATTTTGCAATCTGACCCACCCAATTAATAACTCAGAAGATTCCGGTCCGTTAGACGAATTTCGCAACACAGAAATGAGAAAGTGGTAATGACGAAATAACTTAGACTAACACATTTTGTTATGAAAGAATGCTTTACTTACTAAATACGGACATCCTTAATCCAAAAACACCAAGGAACGAAAACATAAACTGAGTTGGTTACATGACTCTTACATTTACAATATGATTTTTACTTACAAGGTAGCCCATTCTGCTCATTCATTCTATCACACCCCATACAAACCCTTTTTCAAATGTTATAAAAAATTAGAAAAGAAAAAAATAGTTATTCTTTAAGGATCACGGTTTCGTTTTGCGTTAGTTTGATATGCGCGAGGCCGGCCGAGCACGTGCTTTCGTTACGGTCACATTTTATGTTATTAGCTGCTCTCGAATCGTCACTGCACTGCACTGTTTGTAACACCGTTCGATTCCTCGGGTCCCGGTCGGTCTTCCTGAATTAATTACATTTTCCGAAAACTTGACCAACCGGGTCCGAAACAAAATATATGCGTCTGTAGCGGAACTCTGTATCTCGTTGACCGCTTGGCGTCTCTGACTACTGTCGACTGTCACCTAGAACGTAACAGGTACAACTACCTGTTCCTGCATGGAAGTTGTACTTCCATGCCATGATGTTTTCGTCGTCGCATCTTGTTCCTGCTGTCGTGTAACCATTTTATGCGTGGCATAGAGCTGGTATATGTGTGTGACCAGAGGTCAATATTGGCTTCTGCTCTGCTGATGTCATTTAAGTGGGCCGGACTTAAAACAGTCTTTCCGGAACGTCTTGGAGAAAACGACAAAGATTATTCTCTCTAGCCATCTTGGTTTTTGTTAGAGCGTCACTTGGAGCGTGATTGAGCAGTTGCGTATGTGCGCTGCCACACATAGGTACAAAGTTCTCAGAATTTTGTGGAGGTAAATTCTTCAGCCGCATTCCTCAACAACGACTGCGTCTTATAGCGTTGTTTCACTGTTCTGTTACATTGACTGTTATACTGACACATACGTTGCACAATGATTTTATGAAAAGTCCGCCCAAAACGAAATATATAAAAATATACTTGCCCCATACGGTAAAATAAAACACCCAAAATTTGACCCGCTACAAGTAACCGTCAGAACGTACACATTGAAAATTGTGAATAAGCAATTACGGTGAGTGGACTGTATAGTCAAACTGTTGCGGTGTAGCTAAGGAATGTGCTTTTATCAACGAGGGCGCGTACGCACCTCCAGCCGCGCACACAGGCGGCCAAGTTTCCTATGGTTTCGGCACGTACTGATACATTCTTTCGCAGTGTGCGCGCAAAAAACAGCCGCAGTCGACTTACAGCTTCTGACCGCGCGGTCATATAAAACATTGCTCGAGCAAATCAGGGTCGGCCGACAAATAAATTGTGTGATTAAAATACGTAAAACAATGTAAAAAGTTTAAGAATCAATAGTGAGACATTAGAATCAATCAATGACAAAAAATTTAATTAATTGCGTACGAAACCGGGGCAGTGTGACGAAACTGGAACGAACAAAGGAACAATGAAGAGACTAGCTTAACAACGTGGCGGAGACAGTATCAGTAAAGTATATCGACAGTCTAAATTCAAACCAAATAAAATAAAACTTTTATAATGAATAAAGAGATATCTCAAGTTTGAGTGAGAGTATGAATGCGTAAAGTCTGGGTTGCTTTTAGAGAAATATTACATTAGTTAATAGAATAAGTCAATTTCAATGTTTGTCTTGTAGTGTTGATACTTAATGAAAAAGAAAGACTAAAATTAGTTTTGAGAAAAGAAACAATGGAATGCAAGTAAATTCAAGCGTGTAAAGAAAGTTTAATAAAAAAAAAAGAAAAAATTTGAGTTTATTAACAAATACTAAGAGAGAGTAATTATTACAAAGTAACCCTAAATCACTTATAGGTACGAGTTCACGTGAAGACTCTGGCCCGATGCAGGTAAGGGATTTTTATGTATATTGTTTATTAATATTATGTTCTTATAAAATGCGATAGCACAATTTTGTGTTTTTTACACACTGAAGTGAAAAGCAACTCTTCCCTCTTCCCTTTGAATTTAAATCTCTTCAATGTTAATATTTTTGTTGCAGTTGATTTACATTACTGACGACTTCTCCAGAAAGTCCCACAATGTGCTTTCTCAGTCATATAATCAATCATATTCTTTAGCTTTTATTTTGTGCATGAATCACCATGCTATTTTTACTCAATTACACATCATACATAATATTTTGTTTTTTCTTACCTGTATCTTTAATGAAGAAAAAAACACAAACACGTCTAATACAATAAATCACATACAATATTAAACGCAGTTAAACTTTAATACCAAGATCTTCACAAAACTTGAACTTGAAGTAGCCAATTAGGAAGTGTCCAGGTAGCTACAGAACAAATCATACACTATTCTTAATTAAAGAAACTTATTCTTCTACTTTATTTCACTCCTCTCACAATTATATAAACCCACAACAAACACCAACTGAACACTGACCTCAGGGGGAACCACTCCGGCTTCCGTGCTTAACCTAGTGATCAGCTGTTGTTGATGTTGTGACGTCACCGCGTGGAAGAACTACACAGTTTAGCGTTTGAGTTTAATTGCAAAGGGAGAGTAGATATGTCAAGGGTCTGTAGTCAAGTGGAAGCAACCATTTATTATGATTTTGGTGTCACTATGGCAGATGAATTGCTTAAAAGCATTATCAGTGCCATTGAGAGCAGTAATATTCATGTAGTGGCTGTGACGTGTGATATGGGGGGATAGAATTCAAAAGTCTGGATGGAATTAGGTGTAGACACAGAAAAAACTTTCTTCATTAACCCAACTACAAACAATACGGTGTTGGTTTTCTGTACGTAACTCATCTTTTGAAGCTACTTAGAAATCATTTTCTAGACAATGGTTGGTACTTTGGGACGGCACTGAGCTTAAAAGGGATACAATTGGAAACCTGCTACAGCTACAGACTGTAACGGTCCAAATTTGTGGGTATTTGTATTTTAATTTATTTCATTTCAGGGATTTATAAATGTATTGTGAAAGTTTTATTTTCCAACGGTGACCAAACACGTGTTGACTGAAACAGTTTTAGAACAAAGGCAAGACGCAATATTATGTTGCGAAATCAGTTGAGGTATGTAGCCACCCTCGATTTCCACGAACTTTGCTTATGTGTGGTCATGCGCCTGTACGCATGACACAGGTATACGCGCGGGTGGGACGCGAAGCAAATCAACCGACGCTGTCGAAAATGGCGCAGAAACGACGTTTTGGTGAGACCCACAAACCGAGCTGAAGGATATGCAAATTAAGGACCACCTCTTTAGTGACATCAGACCAGAAGTGCCTAAATATCGTCGGCACACACTACAGAAACAACCACTATGTAGCATACGCCTAACCAATAAACTGCAACAAATCAACTATGAACGTCGACGAGATCCGTTGGCAGTGGACCTCAACTTCCTGCCGCTCGCAAGAGAGACGCTATAGGCAGTCCACGTTACGGAGCCCACGAGCAACAGAGTTCACGTACAGACGTAGTTGCGATGCTCGGCCCCGGTCGGTTTGAACTGTTTTAATAATGAATAATGCCACGTAATAACGCCGTAATACCGACCGGGACCCAAGAAAGTAATAAATGTAGCACAGTGAGTGTATAGGAAACAATTGTGAATGGGAAATAGTGAGTAACGGGCATTGGGAGAGTGGAACGATAACCACGTGTTTGGCCGGCATTACGGTAGTGCGGTTTCTCGATCTAAACTGAAATTATAAAAATGTTAAGGGGTAAATAAGTATTTTGTGTGTCTGTGAGAGTGAGTGAAAGGCAGGCTGGGCTACCTACGATATAGTAAGTAATATTATTTAAGTGTATAAGAATAAGATGTATAAACAAGAGTCACACAAAATTTGAAAACATGTAAGAAAATTTATTTGGAAAACCAACATTTAAAATGGCAAGATTTGATCATTAAACAATCATAATTTCTCTTCATAAAATGTGTAGTGTAAGTCATTTCACTAACCTATGAAACACATGTTTGCGTCTGATGTTCGTGCGATCGGATTTCTGGACCCAGATAAAGAAAGAACCTTTACAGGTAGGTAAAAATAAATTATATTTTTGTATTTTATATATTTAAAAGTGTATTGAACGTAACAATGGCGCCCGAACAGGGACGAATTTAATAAATTAAATTCCGCACCTACAAAGAGGCAAACGTGTGTTTTAGGGTTAGCGTAGTAAAATAAAAATGCGTCATTTACGCAAAGTTAATATGAGATAGAAAGTACATGACAAAAAATTAGATTAATTAAAATATTCTAAATATCAATTATAAAAAATGGCAGATAATAATGAAGTCAGCTTATCTGACAGTCAGATAGAAAGTCAAATAAGTAGCGACTCCGGAATTCAAACAAATGACAATAGTCTTGAGGAGTCGAAAATAATACAGACAGTTGAGATTCATTCAACACCTATTTTAGGAAATCAAAATAAGAAATCTGATGATGATACTATGTTAACAAGATTGTATAATATGATGTACAATAGTTTAGAAAAACAAGATAGTAATTTTAGAGAATTGAATGACAAATTTGACAAACAAAGTAGGGAGTTCAATGAGAAATTCGATGCTCAAAAGAATAGTTTTGATGAATTAAAAAATGAGATCCAAGAAATGCATAAATGTTTTGAAAATAATAATGAAACAATAAAAACTAGTTTGAGTAAATTAGAGTAGAGTAGTGAGCGAATGGGGGTAGTTATAGTAAATCCAAATAAAGATAATACGAATGAAAATTATGATGACAAAGAGTTAACAAATGATAACGATAATGTTGAAAATAATGAGAATAGTAATGTATTTGAAAGTGAGACAGTGAAAATAAATAATGAAAGTACTGATGAGTTTGTAGAATGTGATAATGAAATGTTGATGTGTGTGTATGAGTTAGAGAGAGAGAGAGGAAAGATAGTATAGTGGTAGAATGGGGGCAGAGGGTAAATTTTCCCCTTATTATTTATGATGATGATTTAAGGTGTTCACAAGTGTTGTTTATGAAGGGCAAGAGTCCCATATTGGTAGAATATTTGAAGTGTTTATTTTTGTTGTGTAATTTTGTACCCTCTGTCTGGAGTAATTTTGAAAGGGTGATACGGCATTATGATGAGAGAGATTTAAATAGAGATTTAAATTGTATGTTGATAAAGAAACAGAATTGTATGAATTGAATAGAGAGTATGATGAGTGGAAAGTGAGGTTAGAAGTGTGTCGAAATAATAAGGATTTAATGGATAATACAAAAGTAAATAACCCGATAATGAATATAATTACTGATGGAGACTTAACAAAAATACTTAACATCGACTTGTTTTATGATTATTTTGGTAAAATGAATGAATTTGGTTTTTATGGTTACAACACACAAAACAGTAATTTGTGGGGTAATAAAATTGAACAATGCTATACAAAACCAAGATTAATCTGGGACGATGGAGGGTAGACTATAAAACAATAAAAGACAGTTATAAAACATTTTGTTTTATGGTTTTGACCCGGCAGATTTGGACAATGAAGTGTGAAAAAACGGAACAGTTAATAACAAAAGTTTGTAAATAGTTGTAGTGAATTCAATTGTATGTGTTGTGGTTAAGTGAACAGTGTATGTAGGTAGATAATTGTTGTAATAATAAGATTAATATTTTGCAATTTAAATAAATAACAGAATGTAATTTGAAAGACAGTAACTGGTGAGTTGTGATGGTATTGATAACAATGGAAATTATATTTTCAGTAATTAATTTAATTACAATAATTTGATATGTTTTAAATATTTTGATTGATTATTTAAATGTTGTAGAATTAAATTTTTTTATGAATTTAAATTATTTGTACGAGATTTGTGAAGTGGGTAATTAAATGATAAATTGTTTGATTTAAACTAACATTTGTGTTAAATGTTTCAGAGGTGAGGTGGATTAGGGTGTATGGTGAATATGTTTTGTGTATGTCATTTTAAATGGACTGTAAGTATAGAAATTTTATAGTACGAATCATGTATAATAAAAAAATGTTTATAGGGGTAACTCAGATGAAAAGATTTTAATTCAATAATGAGATGATTTGAAATAATTGTGTTAAATAAAAATGATAATCCAAAAAATTTAATAATAACTGAAAGATGATATATAATAATTATTAATAATAAATTTGGAAATTTTTGTGTGTGGATCAGGGGGTGGCTCAGATGAGCCACGAATTTAAATTTATAACATAAAAACTGCTAACTTTAATTTTGATCTAATAAAAATGCTTGTGTTCTGTTTAAATAACTAGATGCTCATACATTCACTGTAAGGTGTTCATTCTATGTTTTAAATGTAATATTTTATTGTAGTAGGATAGATATAAGAGTTGATAGAAAGTATATGTTTTATATAATTTGTGTATTTTTTAAACTAAGCAAATAACTAAACCGACTGGCAGGCGGTTAACATAAATTATCAGAATCAGAAAAAGGGGAAACAAGTAGGTTAGAAGTAAGGATTGATAAATATATATCTTTCATGTGATTTGTTAAATTATGAGATGTGTTTCCACTTTGTTAAGAATATCAGCTGATTAGCAATAAAATGTCACTGTTATATTGGTTGTAAATGTTCCAGGTAATTAATGTTTAATGTAATGTTTCAATCTATTACAGATGCTATTGAAAATAATGAGAAAAGTAATTTAATGTGGTAAGATTTTAAAGGAATTGTCAGAAATAATAAAAGATAGTTTTTGGGGTGATGAGTACTTTGTGGGACATATAGATCAGTCCAAGCTGAAGTCAAAGTTAAAGGGGTAGTAGAGAGAAAAATATTGTTTTGAGTTAAGGTAATGTTGTTGTGAGATAATGTATTAGACTTTGAGAAGTATTGATGTTGACACAGTAGTTATGGAGAATATATGTAAAGAAATGAGTGATATATTGATGTTTATAATTAATGATGTTATTTTGTTGTAGTTGAAGTAAGGTAATAAGAGTGAGATTTTGGGGATGGTAATTTTGTAATAGGGGGTAGTGTAATGTGGGAGTCCGCAACACAATGGTTGGGACGGGATGGGACCGATTTAGTGGGAAGGGGTTGCCTTAGGTAGAATCCAGGAACCAACATAATGGGAAATGAGTTTTTTTTGGGGTGGGAAACACTTATCCTAAGTACAAAGGGTTAGAGAGTATTTTTTTTTATATATAGAGAGAAGGTGGCGATTTGAGTTTAACGATAAGTTGGGGTTAGAGAGTGTTTTGATAGATATTTTGATAGAGATGGGTGTCCTGATAGTTGAAGTTATTAGTGGTTAGAGGCAGAGAGAGATAAAGACGATACATGTGTAAATGCCAAGTAGTAAATTAAATTGTTATAAACATTTAAATCACCCACAGTAATGGAGAATAAGATTGTCAAATAAAGAAAGAGATTTATAACAAGAACATAAAATATTTAATTAAAACCAGTGACTAATTTTGATAGAATTTGAAAAGGTAAAGTTAGAGAGTGTTTATTTTGAATAATTTAAATGTCAATTTGATTATTATTTATAATAATATTTTGTTATTTTAAATGTTTTATTTTATTATGTTTTGTGTTTCAAGCTAGAATGTTACAGATGTTAAATGTATTTTCAGATAGAACTTGTACATGACGTACGTGGGTCAAGGTTTTTGAACTTGACCTAGTTTTGATCAGCTGATAGGAGGTCATATACTAGGCATGTCTAGCATGGAAGTTAATTCAATTTTGTTTTTTTTGATCAATTTAAACAAATTTTAAATAATTTCTATATGTAAAGGAAACATTTTAATAAATTTAAATTTTTTTTCTTTGAATTTTAAAATTTTTTGGAAAATATTTTTTTGTTGAAAAAAACAAATTTTTTTCTTGATTTTTCGCCAGCCAGATAATGGATATTTTTAAGCTTTGATTATTTTATTGTTTGTGTACTAACCATGTTTATTATTATTGAATTATTTTGTTGAATTGTATTGTTAGACTCTAGGTAATCCATGTTAGGTTAAGGATGTTCTTAATTGTAAGAAATGTCTAAATTGATTTATTTTAAATAACAGAAAAAACCAATGAAGAGAATAATTCAAAATAGATACAAAATTTGTGATTCGATTTTAAATGGAAACAACCAGTGAGTTGTAATTTAAACAAATTTTTAAAGAATTTTTCAATTCATAATATGTAATGTGAGTGTGTGTGAGCCCAGTATCTGCTAAAGGCAGCCAAGCTTGCATATAAGGGGAAACATATCGGTTGAGGATCTGGCATGATCTGAGCCAGGGGTTGAGGATTTTGGGGTAGCATGATAGAAGGCGAGGTGCGCTGTGGAGCGTGTCTGTTCGATTTTTCGGTGTTGGGATCTCTTACAGAGAAGTCCAGTGATCTCGTTCAGATGCGTCCATAGTCGCCAAGCCAGGGGGGTCGTTTACCCATGCAGAATAAGAACAATAGGGGGTTGTTGGCACCAGTTCCTCACCGGTCCTCTTAGGGGTTTTATCAATGAGATTTCTTCTGTTTTGACAGAAGACTTCTCATTGAGGGGGTATTGTAACGGTCCAAATTTGTGGGTATTTGTATTTTAATTTATTTCATTTCAGGGATTTATAAATGTATTGTGAAAGTTTTATTTTCCAACGGTGACCAAACACGTGTTGACTGAAACAGTTTTAGAACAAAGGCAAGACGCAATATTATGTTGCGAAATCAGTTGAGGTATGTAGCCACCCTCGATTTCCACGAACTTTGCTTATGTGTGGTCATGCGCCTGTACGCATGACACAGGTATACGCGCGGGTGGGACGCGAAGCAAATCAACCGACGCTGTCGAAAATGGCGCAGAACGACGTTTTGGTGAGACCCACAAACCGAGCTGAAGGATATGCAAATTAAGGACCACCTCTTTAGTGACATCAGACCAGAAGTGCCTAAATATCGTCGGCACACACTACAGAAACAACCACTATGTAGCATACGCCTAACCAATAAACTGCAACAAATCAACTATGAACGTCGACGAGATCCGTTGGCAGTGGACCTCAACTTCCTGCCGCTCGCAAGAGAGACGCTATAGGCAGTCCACGTTACGGAGCCCACGAGCAACAGAGTTCACGTACAGACGTAGTTGCGATGCTCGGCCCCGGTCGGTTTGAACTGTTTTAATAATGAATAATGCCACGTAATAACGCCGTAATACCGACCGGGACCCAAGAAAGTAATAAATGTAGCACAGTGAGTGTATAGGAAACAATTGTGAATGGGAAATAGTGAGTAACGGGCATTGGGAGAGCGGAGCGATAACCACGTGTTTGGCCGGCATTACGGTAGTGCGGTTTCTCGATCTAAACTGAAATTATAAAAATGTTAAGGGGTAAATAAGTATTTTGTGTGTCTGTGAGAGTGAGTGAAAGGCAGGCTGGGCTACCTACGATATAGTAAGTAATATTATTTAAGTGTATAAGAATAAGATGTATAAACAAGAGTCACACAAAATTTGAAAACATGTAAGAAAATTTATTTGGAAAACCAACATTTAAAATGGCAAGATTTGATCATTAAACAATCATAATTTCTCTTCATAAAATGTGTAGTGTAAGTCATTTCACTAACCTATGAAACACATGTTTGCGTCTGATGTTCGTGCGATCGGATTTCTGGACCCAGATAAAGAAAGAAACTTTACAGGTAGGTGAAAATAAATTATATTTTTGTATTTTATATATTTAAAAGTGTATTGAACGTAACAATGGCGCCCGAACAGGGACGAATTTAATAAATTAAATTCCGCACCTACAAAGAGGCAAACGTGTGTTTTAGGGTTAGCGTAGTAAAATAAAAATGCGTCATTTACGCAAAGTTAATATGAGATAGAAAGTACATGACAAAAAATTAGATTAATTAAAATATTCTAAATATCAATTATAAAAAATGGCAGATAATAATGAAGTCAGCTTATCTGACAGTCAGATAGAAAGTCAAATAAGTAGCGACTCCGGAATTCAAACAAATGACAATAGTCTTGAGGAGTCGAAAATAATACAGACAGTTGAGATTCATTCAACACCTATTTTAGGAAATCAAAATAAGAAATCTGATGATGATACTATGTTAACAAGATTGTATAATATGATGTACAATAGTTTAGAAAAACAAGATAGTAATTTTAGAGAATTGAATGACAAATTTGACAAACAAAGTAGGGAGTTCAATGAGAAATTCGATGCTCAAAAGAATAGTTTTGATGAATTAAAAAATGAGATCCAAGAAATGCATAAATGTTTTGAAAATAATAATGAAACAATAAAAACTAGTTTGAGTAAATTAGAGTAGAGTAGTGAGCGAATGGGGGTAGTTATAGTAAATCCAAATAAAGATAATACGAATGAAAATTATAATGACAAAGAGTTAACAAATGATAACGATAATGTTGAAAATAATGAGAATAGTAATGTATTTGAAAGTGAGACAGTGAAAATAAATAATGAAAGTACTGATGAGTTTGTAGAATGTGATAATGAAATGTTGATGTGTGTGTATGAGTTAGAGAGAGAGAGAGGAAAGATAGTATAGTGGTAGAATGGGGGCAGAGGGTAAATTTTCCCCTTATTATTTATGATGATGATTTAAGGTGTTCACAAGTGTTGTTTATGAAGGGCAAGAGTCCCATATTGGTAGAATATTTGAAGTGTTTATTTTTGTTGTGTAATTTTGTACCCTCTGTCTGGAGTAATTTTGAAAGGGTGATACGGCATTATGATGAGAGAGATTTAAATAGAGATTTAAATTGTATGTTGATAAAGAAACAGAATTGTATGAATTGAATAGAGAGTATGATGAGTGGAAAGTGAGGTTAGAAGTGTGTCGAAATAATAAGGATTTAATGGATAATACAAAAGTAAATAACCCGATAATGAATATAATTACTGATGGAGACTTAACAAAAATACTTAACATCGACTTGTTTTATGATTATTTTGGTAAAATGAATGAATTTGGTTTTTATGGTTACAACACACAAAACAGTAATTTGTGGGGTAATAAAATTGAACAATGCTATACAAAACCAAGATTAATCTGGGACGATGGAGGGTAGACTATAAAACAATAAAAGACAGTTATAAAACATTTTGTTTTATGGTTTTGACCCGGCAGATTTGGACAATGAAGTGTGAAAAAACGGAACAGTTAATAACAAAAGTTTGTAAATAGTTGTAGTGAATTCAATTGTATGTGTTGTGGTTAAGTGAACAGTGTATGTAGGTAGATAATTGTTGTAATAATAAGATTAATATTTTGCAATTTAAATAAATAACAGAATGTAATTTGAAAGACAGTAACTGGTGAGTTGTGATGGTATTGATAACAATGGAAATTATATTTTCAGTAATTAATTTAATTACAATAATTTGATATGTTTTAAATATTTTGATTGATTATTTAAATGTTGTAGAATTAAATTTTTTTATGAATTTAAATTATTTGTACGAGATTTGTGAAGTGGGTAATTAAATGATAAATTGTTTGATTTAAACTAACATTTGTGTTAAATGTTTCAGAGGTGAGGTGGATTAGGGTGTATGGTGAATATGTTTTGTGTATGTCATTTTAAATGGACTGTAAGTATAGAAATTTTATAGTACGAATCATGTATAATAAAAAAATGTTTATAGGGGTAACTCAGATGAAAAGATTTTAATTCAATAATGAGATGATTTGAAATAATTGTGTTAAATAAAAATGATAATCCAAAAAATTTAATAATAACTGAAAGATGATATATAATAATTATTAATAATAAATTTGGAAATTTTTGTGTGTGGATCAGGGGGTGGCTCAGATGAGCCACGAATTTAAATTTATAACATAAAAACTGCTAACTTTAATTTTGATCTAATAAAAATGCTTGTGTTCTGTTTAAATAACTAGATGCTCATACATTCACTGTAAGGTGTTCATTCTATGTTTTAAATGTAATATTTTATTGTAGTAGGATAGATATAAGAGTTGATAGAAAGTATATGTTTTATATAATTTGTGTATTTTTTAAACTAAGCAAATAACTAAACCGACTGGCAGGCGGTTAACATAAATTATCAGAATCAGAAAAAGGGGAAACAAGTAGGTTAGAAGTAAGGATTGATAAATATATATCTTTCATGTGATTTGTTAAATTATGAGATGTGTTTCCACTTTGTTAAGAATATCAGCTGATTAGCAATAAAATGTCACTGTTATATTGGTTGTAAATGTTCCAGGTAATTAATGTTTAATGTAATGTTTCAATCTATTACAGATGCAATTGAAAATAATGAGAAAAGTAATTTAATGTGGTAAGATTTTAAAGGAATTGTCAGAAATAATAAAAGATAGTTTTTGGGGTGACGAGTACTTTGTGGGACATATAGATCAGTCCAAGCTGAAGTCAAAGTTAAAGGGGTAGTAGAGAGAAAAATATTGTTTTGAGTTAAGGTAATGTTGTTGTGAGATAATGTATTAGACTTTGAGAAGTATTGATGTTGACACAGTAGTTATGGAGAATATATGTAAAGAAATGAGTGATATATTGATGTTTATAATTAATGATGTTATTTTGTTGTAGTTGAAGTAAGGTAATAAGAGTGAGATTTTGGGGATGGTAATTTTGTAATAGGGGGTAGTGTAATGTGGGAGTCCGCAACACAATGGTTGGGACGGGATGGGACCGATTTAGTGGGAAGGGGTTGCCTTAGGTAGAATCCAGGAACCAACATAATGGGAAATGAGTTTTTTTTGGGGTGGGAAACACTTATCCTAAGTACAAAGGGTTAGAGAGTATTTTTTTTTATATATAGAGAGAAGGTGGCGATTTGAGTTTAACGATAAGTTGGGGTTAGAGAGTGTTTTGATAGATATTTTGATAGAGATGGGTGTCCTGATAGTTGAAGTTATTAGTGAATAGAGGCAGAGAGAGATAAAGACGATACATGTGTAAATGCCAAGTAGTAAATTAAATTGTTATAAACATTTAAATCACCCACAGTAATGGAGAATAAGATTGTCAAATAAAGAAAGAGATTTATAACAAGAACATAAAATATTTAATTAAAACCAGTGACTAATTTTGATAGAATTTGAAAAGGTAAAGTTAGAGAGTGTTTATTTTGAATAATTTAAATGTCAATTTGATTATTATTTATAATAATATTTTGTTATTTTAAATGTTTTATTTTATTATGTTTTGTGTTTCAAGCTAGAATGTTACAGATGTTAAATGTATTTTCAGATAGAACTTGTACATGACGTACGTGGGTCAAGGTTTTTGAACTTGACCTAGTTTTGATCAGCTGATAGGAGGTCATATACTAGGCATGTCTAGCATGGAAGTTAATTCAATTTTGTTTTTTTGATCAATTTAAACAAATTTTAAATAATTTCTATATGTAAAGGAAACATTTTAATAAATTTAAATTTTTTTTCTTTGAATTTTAAAATTTTTTGGAAAATATTTTTTTGTTGAAAAAAACAAATTTTTTTCTTGATTTTTCGCCAGCCAGATAATGGATATTTTTAAGCTTTGATTATTTTATTGTTTGTGTACTAACCATGTTTATTATTATTGAATTATTTTGTTGAATTGTATTGTTAGACTCTAGGTAATCCATGTTAGGTTAAGGATGTTCTTAATTGTAAGAAATGTCTAAATTGATTTATTTTAAATAACAGAAAAAACCAATGAAGAGAATAATTCAAAATAGATACAAAATTTGTGATTCGATTTTAAATGGAAACAACCAGTGAGTTGTAATTTAAACAAATTTTTAAAGAATTTTTCAATTCATAATATGTAATGTGAGTGTGTGTGAGCCCAGTATCTGCTAAAGGCAGCCAAGCTTGCATATAAGGGGAAACATATCGGTTGAGGATCTGGCATGATCTGAGCCAGGGGTTGAGGATTTTGGGGTAGCATGATAGAAGGCGAGGTGCGCTGTGGAGCGTGTCTGTTCGATTTTTCGGTGTTGGGATCTCTTACAGAGAAGTCCAGTGATCTCGTTCAGATGCGTCCATAGTCGCCAAGCCAGGGGGGTCGTTTACCCATGCAGAATAAGAACAATAGGGGGTTGTTGGCACCAGTTCCTCACCGGTCCTCTTAGGGGTTTTATCAATGAGATTTCTTCTGTTTTGACAGAAGACTTCTCATTGAGGGGGTATTGTAACGGTCCAAATTTGTGGGTATTTGTATTTTAATTTATTTCATTTCAGGGATTTATAAATGTATTGTGAAAGTTTTATTTTCCAACGGTGACCAAACACGTGTTGACTGAAACAGTTTTAGAACAAAGGCAAGACGCAATATTATGTTGCGAAATCAGTTGAGGTATGTAGCCACCCTCGATTTCCACGAACTTTGCTTATGTGTGGTCATGCGCCTGTACGCTTGACACAGGTATACGCGCGGGTGGGACGCGAAGCAAATCAACCGACGCTGTCGAAAATGGCGCAGAAACGAAGTTTTGGTGAGACCCACAAACCGAGCTGAAGGATATGCAAATTAAGGACCACCTCTTTAGTGACATCAGACCAGAAGTGCCTAAATATCGTCGGCACACACTACAGAAACAACCACTATGTAGCATACGCCTAACCAATAAACTGCAACAAATCAACTATGAACGTCGACGAGATCCGTTGGCAGTGGACCTCAACTTCCTGCCGCTCGCAAGAGAGACGCTATAGGCAGTCCACGTTACGGAGCCCACGAGCAACAGAGTTCACGTACAGACGTAGTTGCGATGCTCGGCCCCGGTCGGTTTGAACTGTTTTAATAATGAATAATGCCACGTAATAACGCCGTAATACCGACCGGGACCCAAGAAAGTAATAAATGTAGCACAGTGAGTGTATAGGAAACAATTGTGAATGGGAAATAGTGAGTAACGGGCATTGGGAGAGCGGAGCGATAACCACGTGTTTGGCCGGCATTACGGTAGTGCGGTTTCTCGATCTAAACTGAAATTATAAAAATGTTACGGGGTAAATAAGTATTTTGTGTGTCTGTGAGAGTGAGTGAAAGGCAGGCTGGGCTACCTACGATATAGTAAGTAATATTATTTAAGTGTATAAGAATAAGATGTATAAACAAGAGTCACACAAAATTTGAAAACATGTAAGAAAATTTATTTGGAAAACCAACATTTAAAATGGCAAGATTTGATCATTAAACAATCATAATTTCTCTTCATAAAATGTGTAGTGTAAGTCATTTCACTAACCTATGAAACACATGTTTGCGTCTGATGTTCGTGCGATCGGATTTCTGGACCCAGATAAAGAAAGAAACTTTACAGGTAGGTGAAAATAAATTATATTTTTGTATTTTATATATTTAAAAGTGTATTGAACGTAACAATGGCGCCCGAACAGGGACGAATTTAATAAATTAAATTCCGCACCTACAAAGAGGCAAACGTGTGTTTTAGGGTTAGCGTAGTAAAATAAAAATGCGTCATTTACGCAAAGTTAATATGAGATAGAAAGTACATGACAAAAAATTAGATTAATTAAAATATTCTAAATATCAATTATAAAAAATGGCAGATAATAATGAAGTCAGCTTATCTGACAGTCAGATAGAAAGTCAAATAAGTAGCGACTCCGGAATTCAAACAAATGACAATAGTCTTGAGGAGTCGAAAATAATACAGACAGTTGAGATTCATTCAACACCTATTTTAGGAAATCAAAATAAGAAATCTGATGATGATACTATGTTAACAAGATTGTATAATATGATGTACAATAGTTTAGAAAAACAAGATAGTAATTTTAGAGAATTGAATGACAAATTTGACAAACAAAGTAGGGAGTTCAATGAGAAATTCGATGCTCAAAAGAATAGTTTTGATGAATTAAAAAATGAGATCCAAGAAATGCATAAATGTTTTGAAAATAATAATGAAACAATAAAAACTAGTTTGAGTAAATTAGAGTAGAGTAGTGAGCGAATGGGGGTAGTTATAGTAAATCCAAATAAAGATAATACGAATGAAAATTATAATGACAAAGAGTTAACAAATGATAACGATAATGTTGAAAATAATGAGAATAGTAATGTATTTGAAAGTGAGACAGTGAAAATAAATAATGAAAGTACTGATGAGTTTGTAGAATGTGATAATGAAATGTTGATGTGTGTGTATGAGTTAGAGAGAGAGAGAGGAAAGATAGTATAGTGGTAGAATGGGGGCAGAGGGTAAATTTTCCCCTTATTATTTATGATGATGATTTAAGGTGTTCACAAGTGTTGTTTATGAAGGGCAAGAGTCCCATATTGGTAGAATATTTGAAGTGTTTATTTTTGTTGTGTAATTTTGTACCCTCTGTCTGGAGTAATTTTGAAAGGGTGATACGGCATTATGATGAGAGAGATTTAAATAGAGATTTAAATTGTATGTTGATAAAGAAACAGAATTGTATGAATTGAATAGAGAGTATGATGAGTGGAAAGTGAGGTTAGAAGTGTGTCGAAATAATAAGGATTTAATGGATAATACAAAAGTAAATAACCCGATAATGAATATAATTACTGATGGAGACTTAACAAAAATACTTAACATCGACTTGTTTTATGATTATTTTGGTAAAATGAATGAATTTGGTTTTTATGGTTACAACACACAAAACAGTAATTTGTGGGGTAATAAAATTGAACAATGCTATACAAAACCAAGATTAATCTGGGACGATGGAGGGTAGACTATAAAACAATAAAAGACAGTTATAAAACATTTTGTTTTATGGTTTTGACCCGGCAGATTTGGACAATGAAGTGTGAAAAAACGGAACAGTTAATAACAAAAGTTTGTAAATAGTTGTAGTGAATTCAATTGTATGTGTTGTGGTTAAGTGAACAGTGTATGTAGGTAGATAATTGTTGTAATAATAAGATTAATATTTTGCAATTTAAATAAATAACAGAATGTAATTTGAAAGACAGTAACTGGTGAGTTGTGATGGTATTGATAACAATGGAAATTATATTTTCAGTAATTAATTTAATTACAATAATTTGATATGTTTTAAATATTTTGATTGATTATTTAAATGTTGTAGAATTAAATTTTTTTATGAATTTAAATTATTTGTACGAGATTTGTGAAGTGGGTAATTAAATGATAAATTGTTTGATTTAAACTAACATTTGTGTTAAATGTTTCAGAGGTGAGGTGGATTAGGGTGTATGGTGAATATGTTTTGTGTATGTCATTTTAAATGGACTGTAAGTATAGAAATTTTATAGTACGAATCATGTATAATAAAAAAATGTTTATAGGGGTAACTCAGATGAAAAGATTTTAATTCAATAATGAGATGATTTGAAATAATTGTGTTAAATAAAAATGATAATCCAAAAAATTTAATAATAACTGAAAGATGATATATAATAATTATTAATAATAAATTTGGAAATTTTTGTGTGTGGATCAGGGGGTGGCTCAGATGAGCCACGAATTTAAATTTATAACATAAAAACTGCTAACTTTAATTTTGATCTAATAAAAATGCTTGTGTTCTGTTTAAATAACTAGATGCTCATACATTCACTGTAAGGTGTTCATTCTATGTTTTAAATGTAATATTTTATTGTAGTAGGATAGATATAAGAGTTGATAGAAAGTATGTTTTATATAATTTGTGTATTTTTTAAACTAAGCAAATAACTAAACCGACTGGCAGGCGGTTAACATAAATTATCAGAATCAGAAAAAGGGGAAACAAGTAGGTTAGAAGTAAGGATTGATAAATATATATCTTTCATGTGATTTGTTAAATTATGAGATGTGTTTCCACTTTGTTAAGAATATCAGCTGATTAGCAATAAAATGTCACTGTTATATTGGTTGTAAATGTTCCAGGTAATTAATGTTTAATGTAATGTTTCAATCTATTACAGATGCTATTGAAAATAATGAGAAAAGTAATTTAATGTGGTAAGATTTTAAAGGAATTGTCAGAAATAATAAAAGATAGTTTTTGGGGTGATGAGTACTTTGTGGGACATATAGATCAGTCCAAGCTGAAGTCAAAGTTAAAGGGGTAGTAGAGAGAAAAATATTGTTTTGAGTTAAGGTAATGTTGTTGTGAGATAATGTATTAGACTTTGAGAAGTATTGATGTTGACACAGTAGTTATGGACAATATATGTAAAGAAATGAGTGATATATTGATGTTTATAATTAATGATGTTATTTTGTTGTAGTTGAAGTAAGGTAATAAGAGTGAGATTTTGGGGATGGTAATTTTGTAATAGGGGGTAGTGTAATGTGGGAGTCCGCAACACAATGGTTGGGACGGGATGGGACCGATTTAGTGGGAAGGGGTTGCCTTAGGTAGAATCCAGGAACCAACATAATGGGAAATGAGTTTTTTTTGGGGTGGGAAACACTTATCCTAAGTACAAAGGGTTAGAGAGTATTTTTTTTTATATATAGAGAGAAGGTGGCGATTTGAGTTTAACGATAAGTTGGGGTTAGAGAGTGTTTTGATAGATATTTTGATAGAGATGGGTGTCCTGATAGTTGAAGTTATTAGTGGTTAGAGGCAGAGAGAGATAAAGACGATACATGTGTAAATGCCAAGTAGTAAATTAAATTGTTATAAACATTTAAATCACCCACAGTAATGGAGAATAAGATTGTCAAATAAAGAAAGAGATTTATAACAAGAACATAAAATATTTAATTAAAACCAGTGACTAATTTTGATAGAATTTGAAAAGGTAAAGTTAGAGAGTGTTTATTTTGAATAATTTAAATGTCAATTTGATTATTATTTATAATAATATTTTGTTATTTTAAATGTTTTATTTTATTATGTTTTGTGTTTCAAGCTAGAATGTTACAGATGTTAAATGTATTTTCAGATAGAACTTGTACATGACGTACGTGGGTCAAGGTTTTTGAACTTGACCTAGTTTTGATCAGCTGATAGGAGGTCATATACTAGGCATGTCTAGCATGGAAGTTAATTCAATTTTGTTTTTTTTGATCAATTTAAACAAATTTTAAATAATTTCTATATGTAAAGGAAACATTTTAATAAATTTAAATTTTTTTTCTTTGAATTTTAAAATTTTTTGGAAAATATTTTTTTGTTGAAAAAAACAAATTTTTTTCTTGATTTTTCGCCAGCCAGATAATGGATATTTTTAAGCTTTGATTATTTTATTGTTTGTGTACTAACCATGTTTATTATTATTGAATTATTTTGTTGAATTGTATTGTTAGACTCTAGGTAATCCATGTTAGGTTAAGGATGTTCTTAATTGTAAGAAATGTCTAAATTGATTTATTTTAAATAACAGAAAAAACCAATGAAGAGAATAATTCAAAATAGATACAAAATTTGTGATTCGATTTTAAATGGAAACAACCAGTGAGTTGTAATTTAAACAAATTTTTAAAGAATTTTTCAATTCATAATATGTAATGTGAGTGTGTGTCAGCCCAGTATCTGCTAAAGGCAGCCCAGCTTGCATATAAGGGGAAACATATCGGTTGAGGATCTGGCATGATCTGAGCCAGGGGTTGAGGATTTTGGGGTAGCATGATAGAAGGCGAGGTGCGCTGTGGAGCGTGTCTGTTCGATTTTTCGGTGTTGGGATCTCTTACAGAGAAGTCCAGTGATCTCGTTCAGATGCGTCCATAGTCGCCAAGCCAGGGGGGTCGTTTACCCATGCAGAATAAGAACAATAGGGGGTTGTTGGCACCAGTTCCTCACCGGTCCTCTTAGGGGTTTTATCAATGAGATTTCTTCTGTTTTGACAGAAGACTTCTCATTGAGGGGGTATTGTAACGGTCCAAATTTGTGGGTATTTGTATTTTAATTTATTTCATTTCAGGGATTTATAAATGTATTGTGAAAGTTTTATTTTCCAACGGTGACCAAACACGTGTTGACTGAAACAGTTTTAGAACAAAGGCAAGACGCAATATTATGTTGCGAAATCAGTTGAGGTATGTAGCCACCCTCGATTTCCACGAACTTTGCTTATGTGTGGTCATGCGCCTGTACGCATGACACAGGTATACGCGCGGGTGGGACGCGAAGCAAATCAACCGACGCTGTCGAAAATGGCGCAGAAACGACGTTTTGGTGAGACCCACAAACCGAGCTGAAGGATATGCAAATTAAGGACCACCTCTTTAGTGACATCAGACCAGAAGTGCCTAAATATCGTCGGCACACACTACAGAAACAACCACTATGTAGCATACGCCTAACCAATAAACTGCAACAAATCAACTATGAACGTCGACGAGATCCGTTGGCAGTGGACCTCAACTTCCTGCCGCTCGCAAGAGAGACGCTATAGGCAGTCCACGTTACGGAGCCCACGAGCAACAGAGTTCACGTACAGACGTAGTTGCGATGCTCGGCCCCGGTCGGTTTGAACTGTTTTAATAATGAATAATGCCACGTAATAACGCCGTAATACCGACCGGGACCCAAGAAAGTAATAAATGTAGCACAGTGAGTGTATAGGAAACAATTGTGAATGGGAAATAGTGAGTAACGGGCATTGGGAGAGCGGAGCGATAACCACGTGTTTGGCCGGCATTACGGTAGTGCGGTTTCTCGATCTAAACTGAAATTATAAAAATGTTAAGGGGTAAATAAGTATTTTGTGTGTCTGTGAGAGTGAGTGAAAGGCAGGCTGGGCTACCTACGATATAGTAAGTAATATTATTTAAGTGTATAAGAATAAGATGTATAAACAAGAGTCACACAAAATTTGAAAACATGTAAGAAAATTTATTTGGAAAACCAACATTTAAAATGGCAAGATTTGATCATTAAACAATCATAATTTCTCTTCATAAAATGTGTAGTGTAAGTCATTTCACTAACCTATGAAACACATGTTTGCGTCTGATGTTCGTGCGATCGGATTTCTGGACCCAGATAAAGAAAGAAACTTTACAGGTAGGTGAAAATAAATTATATTTTTGTATTTTATATATTTAAAAGTGTATTGAACGTAACAATGGCGCCCGAACAGGGACGAATTTAATAAATTAAATTCCGCACCTACAAAGAGGCAAACGTGTGTTTTAGGGTTAGCGTAGTAAAATAAAAATGCGTCATTTACGCAAAGTTAATATGAGATAGAAAGTACATGACAAAAAATTAGATTAATTAAAATATTCTAAATATCAATTATAAAAAATGGCAGATAATAATGAAGTCAGCTTATCTGACAGTCAGATAGAAAGTCAAATAAGTAGCGACAACGGAATTCAAACAAATGACAATAGTCTTGAGGAGTCGAAAATAATACAGACAGTTGAGATTCATTCAACACCTATTTTAGGAAATCAAAATAAGAAATCTGATGATGATACTATGTTAACAAGATTGTATAATATGATGTACAATAGTTTAGAAAAACAAGATAGTAATTTTAGAGAATTGAATGACAAATTTGACAAACAAAGTAGGGAGTTCAATGAGAAATTCGATGCTCAAAAGAATAGTTTTGATGAATTAAAAAATGAGATCCAAGAAATGCATAAATGTTTTGAAAATAATAATGAAACAATAAAAACTAGTTTGAGTAAATTAGAGTAGAGTAGTGAGCGAATGGGGGTAGTTATAGTAAATCCAAATAAAGATAATACGAATGAAAATTATAATGACAAAGAGTTAACAAATGATAACGATAATGTTGAAAATAATGAGAATAGTAATGTATTTGAAAGTGAGACAGTGAAAATAAATAATGAAAGTACTGATGAGTTTGTAGAATGTGATAATGAAATGTTGATGTGTGTGTATGAGTTAGAGAGAGAGAGAGGAAAGATAGTATAGTGGTAGAATGGGGGCAGAGGGTAAATTTTCCCCTTATTATTTATGATGATGATTTAAGGTGTTCACAAGTGTTGTTTATGAAGGGCAAGAGTCCCATATTGGTAGAATATTTGAAGTGTTTATTTTTGTTGTGTAATTTTGTACCCTCTGTCTGGAGTAATTTTGAAAGGGTGATACGGCATTATGATGAGAGAGATTTAAATAGAGATTTAAATTGTATGTTGATAAAGAAACAGAATTGTATGAATTGAATAGAGAGTATGATGAGTGGAAAGTGAGGTTAGAAGTGTGTCAAAATAATAAGGATTTAATGGATAATACAAAAGTAAATAACCCGATAATGAATATAATTACTGATGGAGACTTAACAAAAATACTTAACATCGACTTGTTTTATGATTATTTTGGTAAAATGAATGAATTTGGTTTTTATGGTTACAACACACAAAACAGTAATTTGTGGGGTAATAAAATTGAACAATGCTATACAAAACCAAGATTAATCTGGGACGATGGAGGGTAGACTATAAAACAATAAAAGACAGTTATAAAACATTTTGTTTTATGGTTTTGACCCGGCAGATTTGGACAATGAAGTGTGAAAAAACGGAACAGTTAATAACAAAAGTTTGTAAATAGTTGTAGTGAATTCAATTGTATGTGTTGTGGTTAAGTGAACAGTGTATGTAGGTAGATAATTGTTGTAATAATAAGATTAATATTTTGCAATTTAAATAAATAACAGAATGTAATTTGAAAGACAGTAACTGGTGAGTTGTGATGGTATTGATAACAATGGAAATTATATTTTCAGTAATTAATTTAATTACAATAATTTGATATGTTTTAAATATTTTGATTGATTATTTAAATGTTGTAGAATTAAATTTTTTTATGAATTTAAATTATTTGTACGAGATTTGTGAAGTGGGTAATTAAATGATAAATTGTTTGATTTAAACTAACATTTGTGTTAAATGTTTCAGAGGTGAGGTGGATTAGGGTGTATGGTGAATATGTTTTGTGTATGTCATTTTAAATGGACTGTAAGTATAGAAATTTTATAGTACGAATCATGTATAATAAAAAAATGTTTATAGGGGTAACTCAGATGAAAAGATTTTAATTCAATAATGAGATGATTTGAAATAATTGTGTTAAATAAAAATGATAATCCAAAAAATTTAATAATAACTGAAAGATGATATATAATAATTATTAATAATAAATTTGGAAATTTTTGTGTGTGGATCAGGGGGTGGCTCAGATGAGCCACGAATTTAAATTTATAACATAAAAACTGCTAACTTTAATTTTGATCTAATAAAAATGCTTGTGTTCTGTTTAAATAACTAGATGCTCATACATTCACTGTAAGGTGTTCATTCTATGTTTTAAATGTAATATTTTATTGTAGTAGGATAGATATAAGAGTTGATAGAAAGTATATGTTTTATATAATTTGTGTATTTTTTAAACTAAGCAAATAACTAAACCGACTGGCAGGCGGTTAACATAAATTATCAGAATCAGAAAAAGGGGAAACAAGTAGGTTAGAAGTAAGGATTGATAAATATATATCTTTCATGTGATTTGTTAAATTATGAGATGTGTTTCCACTTTGTTAAGAATATCAGCTGATTAGCAATAAAATGTCACTGTTATATTGGTTGTAAATGTTCCAGGTAATTAATGTTTAATGTAATGTTTCAATCTATTACAGATGCTATTGAAAATAATGAGAAAAGTAATTTAATGTGGTAAGATTTTAAAGGAATTGTCAGAAATAATAAAAGATAGTTTTTGGGGTGATGAGTACTTTGTGGGACATATAGATCAGTCCAAGCTGAAGTCAAAGTTAAAGGGGTAGTAGAGAGAAAAATATTGTTTTGAGTTAAGGTAATGTTGTTGTGAGATAATGTATTAGACTTTGAGAAGTATTGATGTTGACACAGTAGTTATGGAGAATATATGTAAAGAAATGAGTGATATATTGATGTTTATAATTAATGATGTTATTTTGTTGTAGTTGAAGTAAGGTAATAAGAGTGAGATTTTGGGGATGGTAATTTTGTAATAGGGGGTAGTGTAATGTGGGAGTCCGCAACACAATGGTTGTGACGGGATGGGACCGATTTAGTGGGAAGGGGTTGCCTTAGGTAGAATCCAGGAACCAACATAATGGGAAATGAGTTTTTTTTGGGGTGGGAAACACTTATCCTAAGTACAAAGGGTTAGAGAGTATTTTTTTTTATATATAGAGAGAAGGTGGCGATTTGAGTTTAACGATAAGTTGGGGTTAGAGAGTGTTTTGATAGATATTTTGATAGAGATGGGTGTCCTGATAGTTGAAGTTATTAGTGGTTAGAGGCAGAGAGAGATAAAGACGATACATGTGTAAATGCCAAGTAGTAAATTAAATTGTTATAAACATTTAAATCACCCACAGTAATGGAGAATAAGATTGTCAAATAAAGAAAGAGATTTATAACAAGAACATAAAATATTTAATTAAAACCAGTGACTAATTTTGATAGAATTTGAAAAGGTAAAGTTAGAGAGTGTTTATTTTGAATAATTTAAATGTCAATTTGATTATTATTTATAATAATATTTTGTTATTTTAAATGTTTTATTTTATTATGTTTTGTGTTTCAAGCTAGAATGTTAAATGTATTTTAAGATAGAACTTGTACATGACGTACGTGGGTCAAGGTTTTTGAACTTGACCTAGTTTTGATCAGCTGATAGGAGGTCATATACTAGGCATGTCTAGCATGGAAGTTAATTCAATTTTGTTTTTTTTGATCAATTTAAACAAATTTTAAATAATTTCTATATGTAAAGGAAACATTTTAATAAATTTAAATTTTTTTTCTTTGAATTTTAAAATTTTTTGGAAAATATTTTTTTGTTGAAAAAAACAAATTTTTTTCTTGATTTTTCGCCAGCCAGATAATGGATATTTTTAAGCTTTGATTATTTTATTGTTTGTGTACTAACCATGTTTATTATTATTGAATTATTTTGTTGAATTGTATTGTTAGACTCTAGGTAATCCATGTTAGGTTAAGGATGTTCTTAATTGTAAGAAATGTCTAAATTGATTTATTTTAAATAACAGAAAAAACCAATGAAGAGAATAATTCAAAATAGATACAAAATTTGTGATTCGATTTTAAATGGAAACAACCAGTGAGTTGTAATTTAAACAAATTTTTAAAGAATTTTTCAATTCATAATATGTAATGTGAGTGTGTGTGAGCCCAGTATCTGCTAAAGGCAGCCCAGCTTGCATATAAGGGGAAACATATCGGTTGAGGATCTGGCATGATCTGAGCCAGGGGTTGAGGATTTTGGGGTAGCATGATAGAAGGCGAGGTGCGCTGTGGAGCGTGTCTGTTCGATTTTTCGGTGTTGGGATCTCTTACAGAGAAGTCCAGTGATCTCGTTCAGATGCGTCCATAGTCGCCAAGCCAGGGGGGTCGTTTACCCATGCAGAATAAGAACAATAGGGGGTTGTTGGCACCAGTTCCTCACCGGTCCTCTTAGGGGTTTTATCAATGAGATTTCTTCTGTTTTGACAGAAGACTTCTCATTGAGGGGGTATTGTAACGGTCCAAATTTGTGGGTATTTGTATTTTAATTTATTTCATTTCAGGGATTTATAAATGTATTGTGAAAGTTTTATTTTCCAACGGTGACCAAACACGTGTTGACTGAAACAGTTTTAGAACAAAGGCAAGACGCAATATTATGTTGCGAAATCAGTTGAGGTATGTAGCCACCCTCGATTTCCACGAACTTTGCTTATGTGTGGTCATGCGCCTGTACGCATGACACAGGTATACGCGCGGGTGGGACGCGAAGCAAATCAACCGACGCTGTCGAAAATGGCGCAGAAACGACGTTTTGGTGAGACCCACAAACCGAGCTGAAGGATATGCAAATTAAGGACCACCTCTTTAGTGACATCAGACCAGAAGTGCCTAAATATCGTCGGCACACACTACAGAAACAACCACTATGTAGCATACGCCTAACCAATAAACTGCAACAAATCAACTATGAACGTCGACGAGATCCGTTGGCAGTGGACCTCAACTTCCTCCCGCTCGCAAGAGAGACGCTATAGGCAGTCCACGTTACGGAGCCCACGAGCAACAGAGTTCACGTACAGACGTAGTTGCGATGCTCGGCCCCGGTCGGTTTGAACTGTTTTAATAATGAATAATGCCACGTAATAACGCCGTAATACCGACCGGGACCCAAGAAAGTAATAAATGTAGCACAGTGAGTGTATAGGAAACAATTGTGAATGGGAAATAGTGAGTAACGGGCATTGGGAGAGCGGAACGATAACCACGTGTTTGGCCGGCATTACGGTAGTGCGGTTTCTCGATCTAAACTGAAATTATAAAAATGTTAAGGGGTAAATAAGTATTTTGTGTGTCTGTGAGAGTGAGTGAAAGGCAGGCTGGGCTACCTACGATATAGTAAGTAATATTATTTAAGTGTATAAGAATAAGATGTATAAACAAGAGTCACACAAAATTTGAAAACATGTAAGAAAATTTATTTGGAAAACCAACATTTAAAATGGCAAGATTTGATCATTAAACAATCATAATTTCTCTTCATAAAATGTGTAGTGTAAGTCATTTCACTAACCTATGAAACACATGTTTGCGTCTGATGTTCGTGCGATCGGATTTCTGGACCCAGATAAAGAAAGAAACTTTACAGGTAGGTGAAAATAAATTATATTTTTGTATTTTATATATTTAAAAGTGTATTGAACGTAACAATGGCGCCCGAACAGGGACGAATTTAATAAATTAAATTCCGCACCTACAAAGAGGCAAACGTGTGTTTTAGGGTTAGCGTAGTAAAATAAAAATGCGTCATTTACGCAAAGTTAATATGAGATAGAAAGTACATGACAAAAAATTAGATTAATTAAAATATTCTAAATATCAATTATAAAAAATGGCAGATAATAATGAAGTCAGCTTATCTGACAGTCAGATAGAAAGTCAAATAAGTAGCGACTCCGGAATTCAAACAAATGACAATAGTCTTGAGGAGTCGAAAATAATACAGACAGTTGAGATTCATTCAACACCTATTTTAGGATTCATTCAACACCTAGGCGCACCAGTTATCGTTCTAAGGGCCGTATTTTGGACTAACTGCAGTGGACTTAGAAGCACCAAATGGAGGTGAATGAACTGATTCAAAATGACCGTTGCATCACACAACAACGCATCACCACCCACATATGCACAACTTTCAATTTGGCTATACAGTGTTTCATTTAGCTGGATTGTGTTTCATTTAGCTGGACTTTAAAACATCCAAAAACAACAGAGAATTGACCAGAGTGCAACTTAATTTAGTTAGTAGCCTCAAAACCCAATGTTACCAACTGATACATCTTGAGTGTTTTTTCATTATTTTCTAGTCAATAAGAATTGGAGTTTATTCGAGGATCAATCTAAAAAAATGTATAAACATTTGTCAGAATTCAAAATTAATTTCAAATTAAACATTCATGCATTTTAATAGGTTGAAATTATTCAAAGAAACTTAATTTTTTTTAATAAAATGTATGTTAGAATGTATATGAGTTATTTTAAATGTCACTTTACCATATTCTATTCTGTGTTCAGTGGGTTAACCTAAATGGCCTTGGAGGTTTTATTTTAAGGGATATTAAGGATGAAATTTTGTTCAACTAGGACAGCATATTGGTTACTGTGTACTGACTGCCAAATACGGTTTGTGACCCTAGGGTTTTATGTTTGGTTTCTTGGAGGCTTTGTACGATAGCTTCTGGAGCCTTGTTTGAGAGGCGTAACCTTCTCACAAAAAAGTTTTTATTTCTTCAACTTCAGCACAGTTTGCAGATTTATAATGTAGCCCTCAGTTAAATAAAAAAAACTGTGTGCTATCTGTCTTATAGTACACTCATCAAAATTATTAATTTTTTAACCATTTTGTAACGGGGCAAAAGGGGTGAAACCAATTTTAATCATGTTAAACCAGTCTTGGTACTGGTCAGTAACCGTCAGAACGTACACATTGAAAATTGTGAATAAGCAATTACGGTGAGTGGACTGTATAGTCAAACTGTTGCGGTGTAGCTAAGGAATGTGCTTTTATCAACGAGGGCGCGTACGCACCTCCAGCCGCGCACACAGGCGGCCAAGTTTCCTATGGTTTCGGCACGTACTGATACATTCTTTCGCGGTGTGCGCGCAAAAAACAGCCGCAGTCGACTTACAGCTTCTGACCGCGCGGTCATATAAAACATTGCTCGAGCAAATCAGGGTCGGCCGACAAATAAATTGTGTGATTAAAATACGTAAAACAATGTAAAAAGTTTAAGAATCAATAGTGAGACATTAGAATCAATCAATGACAAAAAATTTAATTAATTGCGTACGAAACCGGGGCAGTGTGACGAAACTGGAACGAACAAAGGAACAATGAAGAGACTAGCTTAACAACGTGGCGGAGACAGTATCAGTAAAGTATATCGACAGTCTAAATTCAAACCAAATAAAATAAAACTTTTATAATGAATAAAGAGATATCTCAAGTTTGAGTGAGAGTATGAATGCGTAAAGTCTGGGTTGCTTTTAGAGAAATATTACATTAGTTAATAGAATAAGTCAATTTCAATGTTTGTCTTGTAGTGTTGATACTTAATGAAAAAGAAAGACTAAAATTAGTTTTGAGAAAAGAAACAATGGAATGCAAGTAAATTCAAGCGTGTAAAGAAAGTTTAATAAAAAAAAAAAAGAAAAAATTTGAGTTTATTAACAAATACTAAGAGAGAGTAATTATTACAAAGTAACCCTAAATCACTTATAGGTACGAGTTCACGTGAAGACTCTGGCCCGATGCAGGTAAGGGATTTTTATGTATATTGTTTATTAATATTATGATCTTATAAAATGCGATAGCACAATTTTGTGTTTTTTACACACTGAAGTGAAAAGCAACATTACCCCTTCACTCTTCCCTTTGAATTTAAATCTCTTCAATGTTAATATTTTTGTTGCAGTTGATTTACATTACTGACGACTTCTCCAGAAAGTCCCACAATGTGCTTTCTCAGTCATATAATCAATCATATTCTTTAGCTTTTATTTTGTGCATGAATCACCATGCTATTTTTACTCAATTACACATCATACATAATATTTTGTTTTTTCTTACCTGTATCTTTAATGAAGAAAAAAACACAAACACGTCTAATACAATAAATCACATACAATATTAAACGCAGTTAAACTTTAATACCAAGGTCTTCACAAAACTTGAACTTGAAGTAGCCAATTAGGAAGTGTCCAGGTAGCTACAGAACAAATCATACACTATTCTTAATTAAAGAAACTTATTCTTCTACTTTATTTCACTCCTCTCACAATTATATAAACCCACAACAAACACCAACTGAACACTGACCTCAGGGGGAAGCACTCCGGCTTCCGTGCTTAACCTAGTGATCAGCTGTTGTTGATGTTGTGACGTCACCGCGTGGAAGAACTACACAGTTTAGCGTTTGAGTTTAATTGCAAAGGGAGAGTAGATATGTCAAGGGTCTGTTGTCAAGTGGAAGCAACCATTTATTATGATTTTGGTGTCACTATGGCAGATGAATTGCTTAAAAGCATTATCAGTGCCATTGAGAGCAGTAATATTCATGTAGTGGCTGTGACGTGTGATATGGGGGGATAGAATTCAAAAGTCTGGATGGAATTAGGTGTAGACACAGAAAAAACTTTCTTCATTAACCCAACTACAAACAATACGGTGTTGGTTTTCTGTACGTAACTCATCTTTTGAAGCTACTTAGAAATCATTTTCTAGACAATGGTTGGTACTTTGGGACGGCACTGAGCTTAAAAGGGATACAATTGGAAACCTGCTACAGCTACAGACTGTAACGGTCCAAATTTGTGGGTATTTGTATTTTAATTTATTTCATTTCAGGGATTTATAAATGTATTGTGAAAGTTTTATTTTCCAACGGTGACCAAACACGTGTTGACTGAAACAGTTTTAGAACAAAGGCAAGACGCAATATTATGTTGCGAAATCAGTTGAGGTATGTAGCCACCCTCGATTTCCACGAACTTTGCTTATGTGTGGTCATGCGCCTGTACGCATGACACAGGTATACGCGCGGGTGGGACGCGAAGCAAATCAACCGACGCTGTCGAAAATGGCGCAGAAACGACGTTTTGGTGAGACCCACAAACCGAGCTGAAGGATATGCAAATTAAGGACCACCTCTTTAGTGACATCAGACCAGAAGTGCCTAAATATCGTCGGCACACACTACAGAAACAACCACTATGTAGCATACGCCTAACCAATAAACTGCAACAAATCAACTATGAACGTCGACGAGATCCGTTGGCAGTGGACCTCAACTTCCTGCCGCTCGCAAGAGAGACGCTATAGGCAGTCCACGTTACGGAGCCCACGAGCAACAGAGTTCACGTACAGACGTAGTTGCGATACTCGGCCCCGGTCGGTTTGAACTGTTTTAATAATGAATAATGCCACGTAATAACGCCGTAATACCGACCGGGACCCAAGAAAGTAATAAATGTAGCACAGTGAGTGTATAGGAAACAATTGTGAATGGGAAATAGTGAGTAACGGGCATTGGGAGAGTGGAACGATAACCACGTGTTTGGCCGGCATTACGGTAGTGCGGTTTCTCGATCTAAACTGAAATTATAAAAATGTTAAGGGGTAAATAAGTATTTTGTGTGTCTGTGAGAGTGAGTGAAAGGCAGGCTGGGCTACCTACGATATAGTAAGTAATATTATTTAAGTGTATAAGAATAAGATGTATAAACAAGAGTCACACAAAATTTGAAAACATGTAAGAAAATTTATTTGGAAAACCAACATTTAAAATGGCAAGATTTGATCATTAAACAATCACAATTTCTCTTCATAAAATGTGTAGTGTAAGTCATTTCACTAACCTATGAAACACATGTTTGCGTCTGATGTTCGTGCGATCGGATTTCTGGACCCAGATAAAGAAAGAAACTTTACAGGTAGGTGAAAATAAATTATATTTTTGTATTTTATATATTTAAAAGTGTATTGAACGTAACAATGGCGCACGAACAGGGACGAATTTAATAAATTAAATTCCGCACCTACAAAGAGGCAAACGTGTGTTTTAGGGTTAGCGTAGTAAAATAAAAATGCGTCATTTACGCAAAGTTAATATGAGATAGAAAGTACATGACAAAAAATTAGATTAATTAAAATATTCTAAATATCAATTATAAAAAAATGGCAGATAATAATGAAGTCAGCTTATCTGACAGTCAGATAGAAAGTCAAATAAGTAGCGACTCCGGAATTCAAACAAATGACAATAGTCTTGAGGAGTCGAAAATAATACAGACAGTTGAGATTCATTCAACACCTATTTTAGGAAATCAAAATAAGAAATCTGATGATGATACTATGTTAACAAGATTGTATAATATGATGTACAATAGTTTAGAAAAACAAGATAGTAATTTTAGAGAATTGAATGACAAATTTGACAAACAAAGTAGGGAGTTCAATGAGAAATTCGATGCTCAAAAGAATAGTTTTGATGAATTAAAAAATGAGATCCAAGAAATGCATAAATGTTTTGAAAATAATAATGAAACAATAAAAACTAGTTTGAGTAAATTAGAGTAGAGTAGTGAGCGAATGGGGGTAGTTATAGTAAATCCAAATAAAGATAATACGAATGAAAATTATAATGACAAAGAGTTAACAAATGATAACGATAATGTTGAAAATAATGAGAATAGTAATGTATTTGAAAGTGAGACAGTGAAAATAAATAATGAAAGTACTGATGAGTTTGTAGAATGTGATAATGAAATGTTGATGTGTGTGTATGAGTTAGAGAGAGAGAGAGGAAAGATAGTATAGTGGTAGAATGGGGGCAGAGGGTAAATTTTCCCCTTATTATTTATGATGATGATTTAAGGTGTTCACAAGTGTTGTTTATGAAGGGCAAGAGTCCCATATTGGTAGAATATTTGAAGTGTTTATTTTTGTTGTGTAATTTTGTACCCTCTGTCTGGAGTAATTTTGAAAGGGTGATACGGCATTATGATGAGAGAGATTTAAATAGAGATTTAAATTGTATGTTGATAAAGAAACAGAATTGTATGAATTGAATAGAGAGTATGATGAGTGGAAAGTGAGGTTAGAAGTGTGTCGAAATAATAAGGATTTAATGGATAATACAAAAGTAAATAACCCGATAATGAATATAATTACTGATGGAGACTTAACAAAAATACTTAACATCGACTTGTTTTATGATTATTTTGGTAAAATGAATGAATTTGGTTTTTATGGTTACAACACACAAAACAGTAATTTGTGGGGTAATAAAATTGAACAATGCTATACAAAACCAAGATTAATCTGGGACGATGGAGGGTAGACTATAAAACAATAAAAGACAGTTATAAAACATTTTGTTTTATGGTTTTGACCCGGCAGATTTGGACAATGAAGTGTGAAAAAACGGAACAGTTAATAACAAAAGTTTGTAAATAGTTGTAGTGAATTCAATTGTATGTGTTGTGGTTAAGTGAACAGTGTATGTAGGTAGATAATTGTTGTAATAATAAGATTAATATTTTGCAATTTAAATAAATAACAGAATGTAATTTGAAAGACAGTAACTGGTGAGTTGTGATGGTATTGATAACAATGGAAATTATATTTTCAGTAATTAATTTAATTACAATAATTTGATATGTTTTAAATATTTTGATTGATTATTTAAATGTTGTAGAATTAAATTTTTTTATGAATTTAAATTATTTGTACGAGATTTGTGAAGTGGGTAATTAAATGATAAATTGTTTGATTTAAACTAACATTTGTGTTAAATGTTTCAGAGGTGAGGTGGATTAGGGTGTATGGTGAATATGTTTTGTGTATGTCATTTTAAATGGACTGTAAGTATAGAAATTTTATAGTACGAATCATGTATAATAAAAAAATGTTTATAGGGGTAACTCAGATGAAAAGATTTTAATTCAATAATGAGATGATTTGAAATAATTGTGTTAAATAAAAATGATAATCCAAAAAATTTAATAATAACTGAAAGATGATATATAATAATTATTAATAATAAATTTGGAAATTTTTGTGTGTGGATCAGGGGGTGGCTCAGATGAGCCACGAATTTAAATTTATAACATAAAAACTGCTAACTTTAATTTTGATCTAATAAAAATGCTTGTGTTCTGTTTAAATAACTAGATGCTCATACATTCACTGTAAGGTGTTCATTCTATGTTTTAAATGTAATATTTTATTGTAGTAGGATAGATATAAGAGTTGATAGAAAGTATATGTTTTATATAATTTGTGTATTTTTTAAACTAAGCAAATAACTAAACCGACTGGCAGGCGGTTAACATAAATTATCAGAATCAGAAAAAGGGGAAACAAGTAGGTTAGAAGTAAGGATTGATAAATATATATCTTTCATGTGATTTGTTAAATTATGAGATGTGTTTCCACTTTGTTAAGAATATCAGCTGATTAGCAATAAAATGTCACTGTTATATTGGTTGTAAATGTTCCAGGTAATTAATGTTTAATGTAATGTTTCAATCTATTACAGATGCTATTGAAAATAATGAGAAAAGTAATTTAATGTGGTAAGATTTTAAAGGAATTGTCAGAAATAATAAAAGATAGTTTTTGGGGTGATGAGTACTTTGTGGGACATATAGATCAGTCCAAGCTGAAGTCAAAGTTAAAGGGGTAGTAGAGAGAAAAATATTGTTTTGAGTTAAGGTAATGTTGTTGTGAGATAATGTATTAGACTTTGAGAAGTATTGATGTTGACGCAGTAGTTATGGAGAATATATGTAAAGAAATGAGTGATATATTGATGTTTATAATTAATGATGTTATTTTGTTGTAGTTGAAGTAAGGTAATAAGAGTGAGATTTTGGGGATGGTAATTTTGTAATAGGGGGTAGTGTAATGTGGGAGTCCGCAACACAATGGTTGGGACGGGATGGGACCGATTTAGTGGGAAGGGGTTGCCTTAGGTAGAATCCAGGAACCAACATAATGGGAAATGAGTTTTTTTTGGGGTGGGAAACACTTATCCTAAGTACAAAGGGTTAGAGAGTATTTTTTTTTATATATAGAGAGAAGGTGGCGATTTGAGTTTAACGATAAGTTGGGGTTAGAGAGTGTTTTGATAGATATTTTGATAGAGATGGGTGTCCTGATAGTTGAAGTTATTAGTGGTTAGAGGCAGAGAGAGATAAAGACGATACATGTGTAAATGCCAAGTAGTAAATTAAATTGTTATAAACATTTAAATCACCCACAGTAATGGAGAATAAGATTGTCAAATAAAGAAAGAGATTTATAACAAGAACATAAAATATTTAATTAAAACCAGTGACTAATTTTGATAGAATTTCAAAAGGTAAAGTTAGAGAGTGTTTATTTTGAATAATTTAAATGTCAATTTGATTATTATTTATAATAATATTTTGTTATTTTAAATGTTTTATTTTATTATGTTTTGTGTTTCAAGCTAGAATGTTAGATGTTAAATGTATTTTCAGATAGAACTTGTACATGACGTACGTGGGTCAAGGTTTTTGAACTTGACCTAGTTTTGATCAGCTGATAGGAGGTCATATACTAGGCATGTCTAGCATGGAAGTTAATTCAATTTTGTTTTTTTTGATCAATTTAAACAAATTTTAAATAATTTCTATATGTAAAGGAAACATTTTAATAAATTTAAATTTTTTTTCTTTGAATTTTAAAATTTTTTGGAAAATATTTTTTTGTTGAAAAAAACAAATTTTTTTCTTGATTTTTCGCCAGCCAGATAATGGATATTTTTAAGCTTTGATTATTTTATTGTTTGTGTACTAACCATGTTTATTATTATTGAATTATTTTGTTGAATTGTATTGTTAGACTCTAGGTAATCCATGTTAGGTTAAGGATGTTCTTAATTGTAAGAAATGTCTAAATTGATTTATTTTAAATAACAGAAAAAACCAATGAAGAGAATAATTCAAAATAGATACAAAATTTGTGATTCGATTTTAAATGGAAACAACCAGTGAGTTGTAATTTAAACAAATTTTTAAAGAATTTTTCAATTCATAATATGTAATGTGAGTGTGTGTGAGCCCAGTATCTGCTAAAGGCAGCCCAGCTTGCATATAAGGGGAAACATATCGGTTGAGGATCTGGCATGATCTGAGCCAGGGGTTGAGGATTTTGGGGTAGCATGATAGAAGGCGAGGTGCGCTGTGGAGCGTGTCTGTTCGATTTTTCGGTGTTGGGATCTCTTACAGAGAAGTCCAGTGATCTCGTTCAGATGCGTCCATAGTCGCCAAGCCAGGGGGGTCGTTTACCCATGCAGAATAAGAACAATAGGGGGTTGTTGGCACCAGTTCCTCACCGGTCCTCTTAGGGGTTTTATCAATGAGATTTCTTCTGTTTTGACAGAAGACTTCTCATTGAGGGGGTATTGTAACGGTCCAAATTTGTGGGTATTTGTATTTTAATTTATTTCATTTCAGGGATTTATAAATGTATTGTGAAAGTTTTATTTTCCAACGGTGACCAAACACGTGTTGACTGAAACAGTTTTAGAACAAAGGCAAGACGCAATATTATGTTGCGAAATCAGTTGAGGTATGTAGCCACCCTCGATTTCCACGAACTTTGCTTATGTGTGGTCATGCGCCTGTACGCATGACACAGGTATACGCGCGGGTGGGACGCGAAGCAAATCAACCGACGCTGTCGAAAATGGCGCAGAAACGACGTTTTGGTGAGACCCACAAACCGAGCTGAAGGATATGCAAATTAAGGACCACCTCTTTAGTGACATCAGACCAGAAGTGCCTAAATATCGTCGGCACACACTACAGAAACAACCACTATGTAGCATACGCCTAACCAATAAACTGCAACAAATCAACTATGAACGTCGACGAGATCCGTTGGCAGTGGACCTCAACTTCCTCCCGCTCGCAAGAGAGACGCTATAGGCAGTCCACGTTACGGAGCCCACGAGCAACAGAGTTCACGTACAGACGTAGTTGCGATGCTCGGCCCCGGTCGGTTTGAACTGTTTTAATAATGAATAATGCCACGTAATAACGCCGTAATACCGACCGGGACCCAAGAAAGTAATAAATGTAGCACAGTGAGTGTATAGGAAACAATTGTGAATGGGAAATAGTGAGTAACGGGCATTGGGAGAGCGGAACGATAACCACGTGTTTGGCCGGCATTACGGTAGTGCGGTTTCTCGATCTAAACTGAAATTATAAAAATGTTAAGGGGTAAATAAGTATTTTGTGTGTCTGTGAGAGTGAGTGAAAGGCAGGCTGGGCTACCTACGATATAGTAAGTAATATTATTTAAGTGTATAAGAATAAGATGTATAAACAAGAGTCACACAAAATTTGAAAACATGTAAGAAAATTTATTTGGAAAACCAACATTTAAAATGGCAAGATTTGATCATTAAACAATCATAATTTCTCTTCATAAAATGTGTAGTGTAAGTCATTTCACTAACCTATGAAACACATGTTTGCGTCTGATGTTCGTGCGATCGGATTTCTGGACCCAGATAAAGAAAGAAACTTTACAGGTAGGTGAAAATAAATTATATTTTTGTATTTTATATATTTAAAAGTGTATTGAACGTAACAATGGCGCCCGAACAGGGACGAATTTAATAAATTAAATTCCGCACCTACAAAGAGGCAAACGTGTGTTTTAGGGTTAGCGTAGTAAAATAAAAATGCGTCATTTACGCAAAGTTAATATGAGATAGAAAGTACATGACAAAAAATTAGATTAATTAAAATATTCTAAATATCAATTATAAAAAATGGCAGATAATAATGAAGTCAGCTTATCTGACAGTCAGATAGAAAGTCAAATAAGTAGCGACTCCGGAATTCAAACAAATGACAATAGTCTTGAGGAGTCGAAAATAATACAGACAGTTGAGATTCATTCAACACCTATTTTAGGATTCATTCAACACCTAGGCGCACCAGTTATCGTTCTAAGGGCCGTATTTTGGACTAACTGCAGTGGACTTAGAAGCACCAAATGGAGGTGAATGAACTGATTCAAAATGACCGTTGCATCACACAACAACGCATCACCACCCACATATGCACAACTTTCAATTTGGCTATACAGTGTTTCATTTAGCTGGATTGTGTTTCATTTAGCTGGACTTTAAAACATCCAAAAACAACAGAGAATTGACCAGAGTGCAACTTAATTTAGTTAGTAGCCTCAAAACCCAATGTTACCAACTGATACATCTTGAGTGTTTTTTCATTATTTTCTAGTCAATAAGAATTGGAGTTTATTCGAGGATCAATCTAAAAAAATGTATAAACATTTGTCAGAATTCAAAATTAATTTCAAATTAAACATTCATGCATTTTAATAGGTTGAAATTATTCAAAGAAACTTAATTTTTTTTAATAAAATGTATGTTAGAATGTATATGAGTTATTTTAAATGTCACTTTACCATATTCTATTCTGTGTTCAGTGGGTTAACCTAAATGGCCTTGGAGGTTTTATTTTAAGGGATATTAAGGATGAAATTTTGTTCAACTAGGACAGCATATTGGTTACTGTGTACTGACTGCCAAATACGGTTTGTGACCCTAGGGTTTTATGTTTGGTTTCTTGGAGGCTTTGTACGATAGCTTCTGGAGCCTTGTTTGAGAGGCGTAACCTTCTCACAAAAAAGTTTTTATTTCTTCAACTTCAGCACAGTTTGGAGATTTATAATGTAGCCCTCAGTTAAATAAAAAAAACTGTGTGCTATCTGTCTTATAGTACACTCATCAAAATTATTAATTTTTTAACCATTTTGTAACGGGGCAAAAGGGGTGAAACCAATTTTAATCATGTTAAACCAGTCTTGGTACTGGTCAGTAACCGTCAGAACGTACACATTGAAAATTGTGAATAAGCAATTACGGTGAGTGGACTGTATAGTCAAACTGTTGCGGTGTAGCTAAGGAATGTGCTTTTATCAACGAGGGCGCGTACGCACCTCCAGCCGCGCACACAGGCGGCCAAGTTTCCTATGGTTTCGGCACGTACTGATACATTCTTTCGCGGTGTGCGCGCAAAAAACAGCCGCAGTCGACTTACAGCTTCTGACCGCGCGGTCATATAAAACATTGCTCGAGCAAATCAGGGTCGGCCGACAAATAAATTGTGTGATTAAAATACGTAAAACAATGTAAAAAGTTTAAGAATCAATAGTGAGACATTAGAATCAATCAATGACAAAAAATTTAATTAATTGCGTACGAAACCGGGGCAGTGTGACGAAACTGGAACGAACAAAGGAACAATGAAGAGACTAGCTTAACAACGTGGCGGAGACAGTATCAGTAAAGTATATCGACAGTCTAAATTCAAACCAAATAAAATAAAACTTTTATAATGAATAAAGAGATATCTCAAGTTTGAGTGAGAGTATGAATGCGTAAAGTCTGGGTTGCTTTTAGAGAAATATTACATTAGTTAATAGAATAAGTCAATTTCAATGTTTGTCTTGTAGTGTTGATACTTAATGAAAAAGAAAGACTAAAATTAGTTTTGAGAAAAGAAACAATGGAATGCAAGTAAATTCAAGCGTGTAAAGAAAGTTTAATAAAAAAAAAAAGAAAAAATTTGAGTTTATTAACAAATACTAAGAGAGAGTAATTATTACAAAGTAACCCTAAAAACAAATTTGTGTTACATTTTTTTAATTGTAAATAATAATTTATATATGTAGGAATCAACATCTCACAGAAGGCAGTATATATCCCCCGTGATATGCGGATCACTTATAGGTACGAGTTCACGTGAAGACTCTGGCCCGATGCAGGTAAGGGATTTTTATGTATATTGTTTATTAATATTATGTTCTTATAAAATGCGATAGCACAATTTTGTGTTTTTTACACACTGAAGTGAAAAGCAACTCTTCCCTCTTCCCTTTGAATTTAAATCTCTTCAATGTTAATATTTTTGTTGCAGTTGATTTACATTACTGACGACTTCTCCAGAAAGTCCCACAATGTGCTTTCTCAGTCATATAATCAATCATATTCTTTAGCTTTTATTTTGTGCATGAATCACCATGCTATTTTTACTCAATTACACATCATACATAATATTTTGTTTTTTCTTACCTGTATCTTTAATGAAGAAAAAAACACAAACACGTCTAATACAATAAATCACATACAATATTAAACGCAGTTAAACTTTAATACCAAGGTCTTCACAAAACTTGAACTTGAAGTAGCCAATTAGGAAGTGTCCAGGTAGCTACAGAACAAATCATACACTATTCTTAATTAAAGAAACTTATTCTTCTACTTTATTTCACTCCTCTCACAATTATATAAACCCACAACAAACACCAACTGAACACTGACCTCAGGGGGAAGCACTCCGGCTTCCGTGCTTAACCTAGTGATCAGCTGTTGTTGATGTTGTGACGTCACCGCGTGGAAGAACTACACAGTTTAGCGTTTGAGTTTAATTGCAAAGGGAGAGTAGATATGTCAAGGGTCTGTTGTCAAGTGGAAGCAACCATTTATTATGATTTTGGTGTCACTATGGCAGATGAATTGCTTAAAAGCATTATCAGTGCCATTGAGAGCAGTAATATTCATGTAGTGGCTGTGACGTGTGATATGGGGGGATAGAATTCAAAAGTCTGGATGGAATTAGGTGTAGACACAGAAAAAACTTTCTTCATTAACCCAACTACAAACAATACGGTGTTGGTTTTCTGTACGTAACTCATCTTTTGAAGCTACTTAGAAATCATTTTCTAGACAATGGTTGGTACTTTGGGACGGCACTGAGCTTAAAAGGGATACAATTGGAAACCTGCTACAGCTACAGACTGTAACGGTCCAAATTTGTGGGTATTTGTATTTTAATTTATTTCATTTCAGGGATTTATAAATGTATTGTGAAAGTTTTATTTTCCAACGGTGACCAAACACGTGTTGACTGAAACAGTTTTAGAACAAAGGCAAGACGCAATATTATGTTGCGAAATCAGTTGAGGTATGTAGCCACCCTCGATTTCCACGAACTTTGCTTATGTGTGGTCATGCGCCTGTACGCATGACACAGGTATACGCGCGGGTGGGACGCGAAGCAAATCAACCGACGCTGTCGAAAATGGCGCAGAAACGACGTTTTGGTGAGACCCACAAACCGAGCTGAAGGATATGCAAATTAAGGACCACCTCTTTAGTGACATCAGACCAGAAGTGCCTAAATATCGTCGGCACACACTACAGAAACAACCACTATGTAGCATACGCCTAACCAATAAACTGCAACAAATCAACTATGAACGTCGACGAGATCCGTTGGCAGTGGACCTCAACTTCCTGCCGCTCGCAAGAGAGACGCTATAGGCAGTCCACGTTACGGAGCCCACGAGCAACAGAGTTCACGTACAGACGTAGTTGCGATACTCGGCCCCGGTCGGTTTGAACTGTTTTAATAATGAATAATGCCACGTAATAACGCCGTAATACCGACCGGGACCCAAGAAAGTAATAAATGTAGCACAGTGAGTGTATAGGAAACAATTGTGAATGGGAAATAGTGAGTAACGGGCATTGGGAGAGTGGAACGATAACCACGTGTTTGGCCGGCATTACGGTAGTGCGGTTTCTCGATCTAAACTGAAATTATAAAAATGTTAAGGGGTAAATAAGTATTTTGTGTGTCTGTGAGAGTGAGTGAAAGGCAGGCTGGGCTACCTACGATATAGTAAGTAATATTATTTAAGTGTATAAGAATAAGATGTATAAACAAGAGTCACACAAAATTTGAAAACATGTAAGAAAATTTATTTGGAAAACCAACATTTAAAATGGCAAGATTTGATCATTAAACAATCATAATTTCTCTTCATAAAATGTGTAGTGTAAGTCATTTCACTAACCTATGAAACACATGTTTGCGTCTGATGTTCGTGCGATCGGATTTCTGGACCCAGATAAAGAAAGAAACTTTACAGGTAGGTGAAAATAAATTATATTTTTGTATTTTATATATTTAAAAGTGTATTGAACGTAACAATGGCGCACGAACAGGGACGAATTTAATAAATTAAATTCCGCACCTACAAAGAGGCAAACGTGTGTTTTAGGGTTAGCGTAGTAAAATAAAAATGCGTCATTTACGCAAAGTTAATATGAGATAGAAAGTACATGACAAAAAATTAGATTAATTAAAATATTCTAAATATCAATTATAAAAAAATGGCAGATAATAATGAAGTCAGCTTATCTGACAGTCAGATAGAAAGTCAAATAAGTAGCGACTCCGGAATTCAAACAAATGACAATAGTCTTGAGGAGTCGAAAATAATACAGACAGTTGAGATTCATTCAACACCTATTTTAGGAAATCAAAATAAGAAATCTGATGATGATACTATGTTAACAAGATTGTATAATATGATGTACAATAGTTTAGAAAAACAAGATAGTAATTTTAGAGAATTGAATGACAAATTTGACAAACAAAGTAGGGAGTTCAATGAGAAATTCGATGCTCAAAAGAATAGTTTTGATGAATTAAAAAATGAGATCCAAGAAATGCATAAATGTTTTGAAAATAATAATGAAACAATAAAAACTAGTTTGAGTAAATTAGAGTAGAGTAGTGAGCGAATGGGGGTAGTTATAGTAAATCCAAATAAAGATAATACGAATGAAAATTATAATGACAAAGAGTTAACAAATGATAACGATAATGTTGAAAATAATGAGAATAGTAATGTATTTGAAAGTGAGACAGTGAAAATAAATAATGAAAGTACTGATGAGTTTGTAGAATGTGATAATGAAATGTTGATGTGTGTGTATGAGTTAGAGAGAGAGAGAGGAAAGATAGTATAGTGGTAGAATGGGGGCAGAGGGTAAATTTTCCCCTTATTATTTATGATGATGATTTAAGGTGTTCACAAGTGTTGTTTATGAAGGGCAAGAGTCCCATATTGGTAGAATATTTGAAGTGTTTATTTTTGTTGTGTAATTTTGTACCCTCTGTCTGGAGTAATTTTGAAAGGGTGATACGGCATTATGATGAGAGAGATTTAAATAGAGATTTAAATTGTATGTTGATAAAGAAACAGAATTGTATGAATTGAATAGAGAGTATGATGAGTGGAAAGTGAGGTTAGAAGTGTGTCGAAATAATAAGGATTTAATGGATAATACAAAAGTAAATAACCCGATAATGAATATAATTACTGATGGAGACTTAACAAAAATACTTAACATCGACTTGTTTTATGATTATTTTGGTAAAATGAATGAATTTGGTTTTTATGGTTACAACACACAAAACAGTAATTTGTGGGGTAATAAAATTGAACAATGCTATACAAAACCAAGATTAATCTGGGACGATGGAGGGTAGACTATAAAACAATAAAAGACAGTTATAAAACATTTTGTTTTATGGTTTTGACCCGGCCGATTTGGACAATGAAGTGTGAAAAAACGGAACAGTTAATAACAAAAGTTTGTAAATAGTTGTAGTGAATTCAATTGTATGTGTTGTGGTTAAGTGAACAGTGTATGTAGGTAGATAATTGTTGTAATAATAAGATTAATATTTTGCAATTTAAATAAATAACAGAATGTAATTTGAAATACAGTAACTGGTGAGTTGTGATGGTATTGATAACAATGGAAATTATATTTTCAGTAATTAATTTAATTACAATAATTTGATATGTTTTAAATATTTTGATTGATTATTTAAATGTTGTAGAATTAAATTTTTTTATGAATTTAAATTATTTGTACGAGATTTGTGAAGTGGGTAATTAAATGATAAATTGTTTGATTTAAACTAACATTTGTGTTAAATGTTTCAGAGGTGAGGTGGATTAGGGTGTATGGTGAATATGTTTTGTGTATGTCATTTTAAATGGACTGTAAGTATAGAAATTTTATAGTACGAATCATGTATAATAAAAAAATGTTTATAGGGGTAACTCAGATGAAAAGATTTTAATTCAATAATGAGATGATTTGAAATAATTGTGTTAAATAAAAATGATAATCCAAAAAATTTAATAATAACTGAAAGATGATATATAATAATTATTAATAATAAATTTGGAAATTTTTGTGTGTGGATCAGGGGGTGGCTCAGATGAGCCACGAATTTAAATTTATAACATAAAAACTGCTAACTTTAATTTTGATCTAATAAAAATGCTTGTGTTCTGTTTAAATAACTAGATGCTCATACATTCACTGTAAGGTGTTCATTCTATGTTTTAAATGTAATATTTTATTGTAGTAGGATAGATATAAGAGTTGATAGAAAGTATATGTTTTATATAATTTGTGTATTTTTTAAACTAAGCAAATAACTAAACCGACTGGCAGGCGGTTAACATAAATTATCAGAATCAGAAAAACGGGAAACAAGTAGGTTAGAAGTAAGGATTGATAAATATATATCTTTCATGTGATTTGTTAAATTATGAGATGTGTTTCCACTTTGTTAAGAATATCAGCTGATTAGCAATAAAATGTCACTGTTATATTGGTTGTAAATGTTCCAGGTAATTAATGTTTAATGTAATGTTTCAATCTATTACAGATGCTATTGAAAATAATGAGAAAAGTAATTTAATGTGGTAAGATTTTAAAGGAATTGTCAGAAATAATAAAAGATAGTTTTTGGGGTGATGAGTACTTTGTGGGACATATAGATCAGTCCAAGCTGAAGTCAAAGTTAAAGGGGTAGTAGAGAGAAAAATATTGTTTTGAGTTAAGGTAATGTTGTTGTGAGATAATGTTTTAGACTTTGAGAAGTATTGATGTTGACACAGTAGTTATGGAGAATATATGTAAAGAAATGAGTGATATATTGATGTTTATAATTAATGATGTTATTTTGTTGTAGTTGAAGTAAGGTAACAAGAGTGAGATTTTGGGGATGGTAATTTTGTAATAGGGCGTAGTGTAATGTGGGAGTCCGCAACACAATGGTTGGGACGGGATGGGACCGATTTAGTGGGAAGGGGTTGCCTTAGGTAGAATCCAGGAACCAACATAATGGGAAATGAGTTTTTTTTGGGGTGGGAAATACTTATCCTAAGTACAAAGGGTTAGAGAGTATTTTTTTTTATATATAGAGAGAAGGTGGCGATTTGAGTTTAACGATAAGTTGGGGTTAGAGAGTGTTTTGATAGATATTTTGATAGAGATGGGTGTCCTGATAGTTGAAGTTATTAGTGGTTAGAGGCAGAGAGAGATAAAGACGATACATGTGTAAATGCCAAGTAGTAAATTAAATTGTTATAAACATTTAAATCACCCACAGTAATGGAGAATAAGATTGTCAAATAAAGAAAGAGATTTATAACAAGAACATAAAATATTTAATTAAAACCAGTGACTAATTTTGATAGAATTTGAAAAGGTAAAGTTAGAGAGTGTTTATTTTGAATAATTTAAATGTCAATTTGATTATTATTTATAATAATATTTTGTTATTTTAAATGTTTTATTTTATTATGTTTTGTGTTTCAAGCTAGAATGTTACAGATGTTAAATGTATTTTCAGATAGAACTTGTACATGACGTACGTGGGTCAAGGTTTTTGAACTTGACCTAGTTTTGATCAGCTGATAGGAGGTCATATACTAGGCATGTCTAGCATGGAAGTTAATTCAATTTTGTTTTTTTTGATCAATTTAAACAAATTTTAAATATTTTCTATATGTAAAGGAAACATTTTAATAAATTTAAATTTTTTTTCTTTGAATTTTAAAATTTTTTGGAAAATATTTTTTTGTTGAAAAAAACAAATTTTTTTCTTGATTTTTCGCCAGCCAGATAATGGATATTTTTAAGCTTTGATTATTTTATTGTTTGTGTACTAACCATGTTTATTATTATTGAATTATTTTGTTGAATTGTATTGTTAGACTCTAGGTAATCCATGTTAGGTTAAGGATGTTCTTAATTGTAAGAAATGTCTAAATTGATTTATTTTAAATAACAGAAAAAACCAATGAAGAGAATAATTCAAAATAGATATAAAATTTGTGATTCGATTTTAAATGGAAACAACCAGTGAGTTGTAATTTAAACAAATTTTTAAAGAATTTTTCAATTCATAATATGTAATGTGAGTGTGTGTGAGCCCAGTATCTGCTAAAGGCAGCCCAGCTTGCATATAAGGGGAAACATATCGGTTGAGGATCTGGCATGATCTGAGCCAGGGGTTGAGGATTTTGGGGTAGCATGATAGAAGGCGAGGTGCGCTGTGGAGCGTGTCTGTTCGATTTTTCGGTGTTGGGATCTCTTACGGAGAAGTCCAGTGATCTCGTTCAGATGCGTCCATAGTCGCCAAGCCAGGGGGGTCGTTTACCCATGCAGAATAAGAACAATAGGGGGTTGTTGGCACCAGTTCCTCACCGGTCCTCTTAGGGGTTTTATCAATGAGATTTCTTCTGTTTTGACAGAAGACTTCTCATTGAGGGGGTATTGTAACGGTCCAAATTTGTGGGTATTCGTATTTTAATTTATTTCATTTCAGGGATTTATAAATGTATTGTGAAAGTTTTATTTTCCAACGGTGACCAAACACGTGTTGACTGAAACAGTTTTAGAACAAAGGCAAGACGCAATATTATGTTGCGAAATCAGTTGAGGTATGTAGCCACCCTCGATTTCCACGAACTTTGCTTATGTGTGGTCATGCGCCTGTACGCATGACACAGGTATACGCGCGGGTGGGACGCGAAGCAAATCAACCGACGCTGTCGAAAATGGCGCAGAAACGACGTTTTGGTGAGACCCACAAACCGAGCTGAAGGATATGCAAATTAAGGACCACCTCTTTAGTGACATCAGACCAGAAGTGCCTAAATATCGTCGGCACACACTACAGAAACAACCACTATGTAGCATACGCCTAACCAATAAACTGCAACAAATCAACTATGAACGTCGACGAGATCCGTTGGCAGTGGACCTCAACTTCCTCCCGCTCACAAGAGAGACGCTATAGGCACTCCACGTTACGGAGCCCACGAGCAACAGAGTTCACGTACAGACGTAGTTGCGATGCTCGGCCCCGGTCGGTTTGAACTGTTTTAATAATGAATAATGCCACGTAATAACGCCGTAATACCGACCGGGACCCAAGAAAGTAATAAATGTAGCACAGTGAGTGTATAGGAAACAATTGTGAATGGGAAATAGTGAGTAACGGGCATTGGGAGACCGGAACGATAACCACGTGTTTGGCCGGCATTACGGTAGTGCGGTTTCTCAATCTAAACTGAAATTATAAAAATGTTAAGGGGTAAATAAGTATTTTGTGTGTCTGTGAGAGTGAGTGAAAGGCAGGCTGGGCTACCTACGATATAGTAAGTAATATTATTTAAGTGTATAAGAATAAGATGTATAAACAAGAGTCACACAAAATTTGAAAACATGTAAGAAAATTTATTTGGAAAACCAACATTTAAAATGGCAAGATTTGATCATTAAACAATCATAATTTCTCTTCATAAAATGTGTAGTGTAAGTCATTTCACTAACCTATGAAACACATGTTTGCGTCTGATGTTCGTGCGATCGGATTTCTGGACCCAGATAAAGAAAGAAACTTTACAGGTAGGTGAAAATAAATTATATTTTTGTATTTTATATATTTAAAAGTGTATTGAACGTAACAATGGCGCCCGAACAGGGACGAATTTAATAAATTAAATTCCGCACCTACAAAGAGGCAAACGTGTGTTTTAGGGTTAGCGTAGTAAAATAAAAATGCGTCATTTACGCAAAGTTAATATGAGATAGAAAGTACATGACAAAAAATTAGATTAATTAAAATATTCTAAATATCAATTATAAAAAATGGCAGATAATAATGAAGTCAGCTTATCTGACAGTCAGATAGAAAGTCAAATAAGTAGCGACTCCGGAATTCAAACAAATGACAATAGTCTTGAGGAGTCGAAAATAATACAGACAGTTGAGATTCATTCAACACCTATTTTAGGAAATCAAAATAAGAAATCTGATGATGATACTATGTTAACAAGATTGTATAATATGATGTACAATAGTTTAGAAAAACAAGATAGTAATTTTAGAGAATTGAATGACAAATTTGACAAACAAAGTAGGGAGTTCAATGAGAAATTCGATGCTCAAAAGAATAGTTTTGATGAATTAAAAAATGAGATCCAAGAAATGCATAAATGTTTTGAAAATAATAATGAAACAATAAAAACTAGTTTGAGTAAATCAGAGTAGAGTAGTGAGCGAATGGGGGTAGTTATAGTAAATCCAAATAAAGATAATACGAATGAAAATTATAATGACAAAGAGTTAACAAATGATAACGATAATGTTGAAAATAATGAGAATAGTAATGTATTTGAAAGTGAGACAGTGAAAATAAATAATGAAAGTACTGATGAGTTTGTAGAATGTGATAATGAAATGTTGATGTGTGTGTATGAGTTAGAGAGAGAGAGGAAAGATAGTATAGTGGTAGAATGGGGGCAGAGGGTAAATTTTCCCCTTATTATTTATGATGATGATTTAAGGTGTTCACAAGTGTTGTTTATGAAGGGCAAGAGTCCCATATTGGTAGAATATTTGAAGTGTTTATTTTTGTTGTGTAATTTTGTACCCTCTGTCTGGAGTAATTTTGAAAGGGTGATACGGCATTATGATGAGAGAGATTTAAATAGAGATTTAAATTGTATGTTGATAAAGAAACAGAATTGTATGAATTGAATAGAGAGTATGATGAGTGGAAAGTGAGGTTAGAAGTGTGTCGAAATAATAAGGATTTAATGGATAATACAAAAGTAAATAACCCGATAATGAATATAATTACTGATGGAGACTTAACAAAAATACTTAACATCGACTTGTTTTATGATTATTTTGGTAAAATGAATGAATTTGGTTTTTATGGTTACAACACACAAAACAGTAATTTGTGGGGTAATAAAATTGAACAATGCTATACAAAACCAAGATTAATCTGGGACGATGGAGGGTAGACTATAAAACAATAAAAGACAGTTATAAAACATTTTGTTTTATGGTTTTGACCCGGCCGATTTGGACAATGAAGTGTGAAAAAACGGAACAGTTAATAACAAAAGTTTGTAAATAGTTGTAGTGAATTCAATTGTATGTGTTGTGGTTAAGTGAACAGTGTATGTAGGTAGATAATTGTTGTAATAATAAGATTAATATTTTGCAATTTAAATAAATAACAGAATGTAATTTGAAAGACAGTAACTGGTGAGTTGTGATGGTATTGATAACAATGGAAATTATATTTTCAGTAATTAATTTAATTACAATAATTTGATATGTTTTAAATATTTTGATTGATTATTTAAATGTTGTAGAATTAAATTTTTTTATGAATTTAAATTATTTGTACGAGATTTGTGAAGTGGGTAATTAAATGATAAATTGTTTGATTTAAACTAACATTTGTGTTAAATGTTTCAGAGGTGAGGTGGATTAGGGTGTATGGTGAATATGTTTTGTGTATGTCATTTTAAATGGACTGTAAGTATAGAAATTTTATAGTACGAATCATGTATAATAAAAAAATGTTTATAGGGGTAACTCAGATGAAAAGATTTTAATTCAATAATGAGATGATTTGAAATAATTGTGTTAAATAAAAATGATAATCCAAAAAATTTAATAATAACTGAAAGATGATATATAATAATTATTAATAATAAATTTGGAAATTTTTGTGTGTGGATCAGGGGGTGGCTCAGATGAGCCACGAATTTAAATTTATAACATAAAAACTGCTAACTTTAATTTTGATCTAATAAAAATGCTTGTGTTCTGTTTAAATAACTAGATGCTCATACATTCACTGTAAGGTGTTCATTCTATGTTTTAAATGTAATATTTTATTGTAGTAGGATAGATATAAGAGTTGATAGAAAGTATATGTTTTATATAATTTGTGTATTTTTTAAACTAAGCAAATAACTAAACCGACTGGCAGGCGGTTAACATAAATTATCAGAATCAGAAAAAGGGGAAACAAGTAGGTTAGAAGTAAGGATTGATAAATATATATCTTTCATGTGATTTGTTAAATTATGAGATGTGTTTCCACTTTGTTAAGAATATCAGCTGATTAGCAATAAAATGTCACTGTTATATTGGTTGTAAATGTTCCAGGTAATTAATGTTTAATGTAATGTTTCAATGTATTACAGATGCTATTGAAAATAATGAGAAAAGTAATTTAATGTGGTAAGATTTTAAAGGAATTGTCAGAAATAATAAAAGATAGTTTTTGGGGTGATGAGTACTTTGTGGGACATATAGATCAGTCCAAGCTGAAGTCAAAGTTAAAGGGGTAGTAGAGAGAAAAATATTGTTTTGAGTTAAGGTAATGTTGTTGTGAGATAATGTATTAGACTTTGAGAAGTATTGATGTTGACGCAGTAGTTATGGAGAATATATGTAAAGAAATGAGTGATATATTGATGTTTATAATTAATGATGTTATTTTGTTGTAGTTGAAGTAAGGTAATAAGAGTGAGATTTTGGGGATGGTAATTTTGTAATAGGGGGTAGTGTAATGTGGGAGTCCGCAACACAATGGTTGGGACGGGATGGGACCGATTTAGTGGGAAGGGGTTGCCTTAGGTAGAATCCAGGAACCAACATAATGGGAAATGAGTTTTTTTGGGGTGGGAAACACTTATCCTAAGTACAAAGGGTTAGAGAGTATTTTTTTTTATATATAGAGAGAAGGTGGCGATTTGAGTTTAACGATAAGTTGGGGTTAGAGAGTGTTTTGATAGATATTTTGATAGAGATGGGTGTCCTGATAGTTGAAGTTATTAGTGGTTAGAGGCAGAGAGAGATAAAGACGATACATGTGTAAATGCCAAGTAGTAAATTAAATTGTTATAAACATTTAAATCACCCACAGTAATGGAGAATAAGATTGTCAAATAAAGAAAGAGATTTATAACAAGAACATAAAATATTTAATTAAAACCAGTGACTAATTTTGATAGAATTTGAAAAGGTAAAGTTAGAGAGTGTTTATTTTGAATAATTTAAATGTCAATTTGATTATTATTTATAATAATATTTTGTTATTTTAAATGTTTTATTTTATTATGTTTTGTGTTTCAAGCTAGAATGTTACAGATGTTAAATGTATTTTCAGATAGAACTTGTACATGACGTACGTGGGTCAAGGTTTTTGAACTTGACCTAGTTTTGATCAGCTGATAGGAGGTCATATACTAGGCATGTCTAGCATGGAAGTTAATTCAATTTTGTTTTTTTTGATCAATTTAAACAAATTTTAAATAATTTCTATATGTAAAGGAAACATTTTAATAAATTTAAATTTTTTTTCTTTGAATTTTAAAATTTTTTGGAAAATATTTTTTTGTTGAAAAAAACAAATTTTTTTCTTGATTTTTCGCCAGCCAGATAATGGATATTTTTAAGCTTTGATTATTTTATTGTTTGTGTACTAACCATGTTTATTATTATTGAATTATTTTGTTGAATTGTATTGTTAGACTCTAGGTAATCCATGTTAGGTTAAGGATGTTCTTAATTGTAAGAAATGTCTAAATTGATTTATTTTAAATAACAGAAAAAACCAATGAAGAGAATAATTCAAAATAGATACAAAATTTGTGATTCGATTTTAAATGGAAACAACCAGTGAGTTGTAATTTAAACAAATTTTTAAAGAATTTTTCAATTCATAATATGTAATGTGAGTGTGTGTGAGCCCAGTATCTGCTAAAGGCAGCCCAGCTTGCATATAAGGGGAAACATATCGGTTGAGGATCTGGCATGATCTGAGCCAGGGGTTGAGGATTTTGGGGTAGCATGATAGAAGGCGAGGTGCGCTGTGGAGCGTGTCTGTTCGATTTTTCGGTGTTGGGATCTCTTACAGAGAAGTCCAGTGATCTCGTTCAGATGCGTCCATAGTCGCCAAGCCAGGGGGGTCGTTTACCCATGCAGAATAAGAACAATAGGGGGTTGTTGGCACCAGTTCCTCACCGGTCCTCTTAGGGGTTTTATCAATGAGATTTCTTCTGTTTTGACAGAAGACTTCTCATTGAGGGGGTATTGTAATGGTCCAAATTTGTGGGTATTTGTATTTTAATTTATTTCATTTCAGGGATTTATAAATGTATTGTGAAAGTTTTATTTTCCAACGGTGACCAAACACGTGTTGACTGAAACAGTTTTAGAACAAAGGCAAGACGCAATATTATGTTGCGAAATCAGTTGAGGTATGTAGCCACCCTCGATTTCCACGAACTTTGCTTATGTGTGGTCATGCGCCTGTACGCATGACACAGGTATACGCGCGGGTGGGACGCGAAGCAAATCAACCGACGCTGTCGAAAATGGCGCAGAAACGACGTTTTGGTGAGACCCACAAACCGAGCTGAAGGATATGCAAATTAAGGACCACCTCTTTAGTGACATCAGACCAGAAGTGCCTAAATATCGTCGGCACACACTACAGAAACAACCACTATGTAGCATACGCCTAACCAATAAACTGCAACAAATCAACTATGAACGTCGACGAGATCCGTTGGCAGTGGACCTCAACTTCCTCCCGCTCGCAAGAGAGACGCTATAGGCAGTCCACGTTACGGAGCCCACGAGCAACAGAGTTCACGTACAGACGTAGTTGCGATGCTCGGCCCCGGTCGGTTTGAACTGTTTTAATAATGAATAATGCCACGTAATAACGCCGTAATACCGACCGGGACCCAAGAAAGTAATAAATGTAGCACAGTGAGTGTATAGGAAACAATTGTGAATGGGAAATAGTGAGTAACGGGCATTGGGAGAGCGGAACGATAACCACGTGTTTGGCCGGCATTACGGTAGTGCGGTTTCTCGATCTAAACTGAAATTATAAAAATGTTAAGGGGTAAATAAGTATTTTGTGTGTCTGTGAGAGTGAGTGAAAGGCAGGCTGGGCTACCTACGATATAGTAAGTAATATTATTTAAGTGTATAAGAATAAGATGTATAAACAAGAGTCACACAAAATTTGAAAACATGTAAGAAAATTTATTTGGAAAACCAACATTTAAAATGGCAAGATTTGATCATTAAACAATCATAATTTCTCTTCATAAAATGTGTAGTGTAAGTCATTTCACTAACCTATGAAACACATGTTTGCGTCTGATGTTCGTGCGATCGGATTTCTGGACCCAGATAAAGAAAGAAACTTTACAGGTAGGTGAAAATAAATTATATTTTTGTATTTTATATATTTAAAAGTGTATTGAACGTAACAATGGCGCCCGAACAGGGACGAATTTAATAAATTAAATTCCGCACCTACAAAGAGGCAAACGTGTGTTTTAGGGTTAGCGTAGTAAAATAAAAATGCGTCATTTACGCAAAGTTAATATGAGATAGAAAGTACATGACAAAAAATTAGATTAATTAAAATATTCTAAATATCAATTATAAAAAATGGCAGATAATAATGAAGTCAGCTTATCTGACAGTCAGATAGAAAGTCAAATAAGTAGCGACTCCGGAATTCAAACAAATGACAATAGTCTTGAGGAGTCGAAAATAATACAGACAGTTGAGATTCATTCAACACCTATTTTAGGATTCATTCAACACCTAGGCGCACCAGTTATCGTTCTAAGGGCCGTATTTTGGACTAACTGCAGTGGACTTAGAAGCACCAAATGGAGGTGAATGAACTGATTCAAAATGACCGTTGCATCACACAACAACGCATCACCACCCACATATGCACAACTTTCAATTTGGCTATACAGTGTTTCATTTAGCTGGATTGTGTTTCATTTAGCTGGACTTTAAAACATCCAAAAACAACAGAGAATTGACCAGAGTGCAACTTAATTTAGTTAGTAGCCTCAAAACCCAATGTTACCAACTGATACATCTTGAGTGTTTTTTCATTATTTTCTAGTCAATAAGAATTGGAGTTTATTCGAGGATCAATCTAAAAAAATGTATAAACATTTGTCAGAATTCAAAATTAATTTCAAATTAAACATTCATGCATTTTAATAGGTTGAAATTATTCAAAGAAACTTAATTTTTTTTAATAAAATGTATGTTAGAATGTATATGAGTTATTTTAAATGTCACTTTACCATATTCTATTCTGTGTTCAGTGGGTTAACCTAAATGGCCTTGGAGGTTTTATTTTAAGGGATATTAAGGATGAAATTTTGTTCAACTAGGACAGCATATTGGTTACTGTGTACTGACTGCCAAATACGGTTTGTGACCCTAGGGTTTTATGTTTGGTTTCTTGGAGGCTTTGTACGATAGCTTCTGGAGCCTTGTTTGAGAGGCGTAACCTTCTCACAAAAAAGTTTTTATTTCTTCAACTTCAGCACAGTTTGCAGATTTATAATGTAGCCCTCAGTTAAATAAAAAAAACTGTGTGCTATCTGTCTTATAGTACACTCATCAAAATTATTAATTTTTTAACCATTTTGTAACGGGGCAAAAGGGGTGAAACCAATTTTAATCATGTTAAACCAGTCTTGGTACTGGTCAGTAACCGTCAGAACGTACACATTGAAAATTGTGAATAAGCAATTACGGTGAGTGGACTGTATAGTCAAACTGTTGCGGTGTAGCTAAGGAATGTGTTTTTATCAACGAGGGCGCGTACGCACCTCCAGCCGCGCACACAGGCGGCCAAGTTTCCTATGGTTTCGGCACGTACTGATACATTCTTTCGCGGTGTGCGCGCAAAAAACAGCCGCAGTCGACTTACAGCTTCTGACCGCGCGGTCATATAAAACATTGCTCGAGCAAATCAGGGTCGGCCGACAAATAAATTGTGTGATTAAAATACGTAAAACAATGTAAAAAGTTTAAGAATCAATAGTGAGACATTAGAATCAATCAATGACAAAAAATTTAATTAATTGCGTACGAAACCGGGGCAGTGTGACGAAACTGGAACGAACAAAGGAACAATGAAGAGACTAGCTTAACAACGTGGCGGAGACAGTATCAGTAAAGTATATCGACAGTCTAAATTCAAACCAAATAAAATAAAACTTTTATAATGAATAAAGAGATATCTCAAGTTTGAGTGAGAGTATGAATGCGTAAAGTCTGGGTTGCTTTTAGAGAAATATTACATTAGTTAATAGAATAAGTCAATTTCAATGTTTGTCTTGTAGTGTTGATACTTAATGAAAAAGAAAGACTAAAATTAGTTTTGAGAAAAGAAACAATGGAATGCAAGTAAATTCAAGCGTGTAAAGAAAGTTTAATAAAAAAAAAAAAGAAAAAATTTGAGTTTATTAACAAATACTAAGAGAGAGTAATTATTACAAAGTAACCCTAAATCACTTATAGGTACGAGTTCACGTGAAGACTCTGGCCCGATGCAGGTAAGGGATTTTTATGTATATTGTTTATTAATATTATGATCTTATAAAATGCGATAGCACAATTTTGTGTTTTTTACACACTGAAGTGAAAAGCAACATTACCCCTTCACTCTTCCCTTTGAATTTAAATCTCTTCAATGTTAATATTTTTGTTGCAGTTGATTTACATTACTGACGACTTCTCCAGAAAGTCCCACAATGTGCTTTCTCAGTCATATAATCAATCATATTCTTTAGCTTTTATTTTGTGCATGAATCACCATGCTATTTTTACTCAATTACACATCATACATAATATTTTGTTTTTTCTTACCTGTATCTTTAATGAAGAAAAAAACACAAACACGTCTAATACAATAAATCACATACAATATTAAACGCAGTTAAACTTTAATACCAAGGTCTTCACAAAACTTGAACTTGAAGTAGCCAATTAGGAAGTGTCCAGGTAGCTACAGAACAAATCATACACTATTCTTAATTAAAGAAACTTATTCTTCTACTTTATTTCACTCCTCTCACAATTATATAAACCCACAACAAACACCAACTGAACACTGACCTCAGGGGGAAGCACTCCGGCTTCCGTGCTTAACCTAGTGATCAGCTGTTGTTGATGTTGTGACGTCACCGCGTGGAAGAACTACACAGTTTAGCGTTTGAGTTTAATTGCAAAGGGAGAGTAGATATGTCAAGGGTCTGTTGTCAAGTGGAAGCAACCATTTATTATGATTTTGGTGTCACTATGACAGATGAATTGCTTAAAAGCATTATCAGTGCCATTGAGAGCAGTAATATTCATGTAGTGGCTGTGACGTGTGATATGGGGGGAAAGAATTCAAAAGTCTGGATGGAATTAGGTGTAGACACAGAAAAAACTTTCTTCATTAACCCAACTACAAACAATACGGTGTTGGTTTTCTGTACGTAACTCATCTTTTGAAGCTACTTAGAAATCATTTTCTAGACAATGGTTGGTACTTTGGGACGGCACTGAGCTTAAAAGGGATACAATTGGAAACCTGCTACAGCTACAGACTGTAACGGTCCAAATTTGTGGGTATTTGTATTTTAATTTATTTCATTTCAGGGATTTATAAATGTATTGTGAAAGTTTTATTTTCCAACGGTGACCAAACACGTGTTGACTGAAACAGTTTTAGAACAAAGGCAAGACGCAATATTATGTTGCGAAATCAGTTGAGGTATGTAGGCACCCTCGATTTCCACGAACTTTGCTTATGTGTGGTCATGCGCCTGTACGCATGACACAGGTATACGCGCGGGTGGGACGCGAAGCAAATCAACCGACGCTGTCGAAAATGGCGCAGAAACGACGTTTTGGTGAGACCCACAAACCGAGCTGAAGGATATGCAAATTAAGGACCACCTCTTTAGTGACATCAGACCAGAAGTGCCTAAATATCGTCGGCACACACTACAGAAACAACCACTATGTAGCATACGCCTAACCAATAAACTGCAACAAATCAACTATGAACGTCGACGAGATCCGTTGGCAGTGGACCTCAACTTCCTCCCGCTCGCAAGAGAGACGCTATAGGCAGTCCACGTTATGGAGCCCACGAGCAACAGAGTTCACGTACAGACGTAGTTGCGATGCTCGGCCCCGGTCGGTTTGAACTGTTTTAATAATGAATAATGCCACGTAATAACGCCGTAATACCGACCGGGACCCAAGAAAGTAATAAATGTAGCACAGTGAGTGTATAGGAAACAATTGTGAATGGGAAATAGTGAGTAACGGGCATTGGGAGACCGGAACGATAACCACGTGTTTGGCCGGCATTACGGTAGTGCGGTTTCTCAATCTAAACTGAAATTATAAAAATGTTAAGGGGTAAATAAGTATTTTGTGTGTCTGTGAGAGTGAGTGAAAGGCAGGCTGGGCTACCTACGATATAGTAAGTAATATTATTTAAGTGTATAAGAATAAGATGTATAAACAAGAGTCACACAAAATTTGAAAACATGTAAGAAAATTTATTTGGAAAACCAACATTTAAAATGGCAAGATTTGATCATTAAACAATCATAATTTCTCTTCATAAAATGTGTAGTGTAAGTCATTTCACTAACCTATGAAACACATGTTTGCGTCTGATGTTCATGCGATCGGATTTCTGGACCCAGATAAAGAAAGAACCTTTACAGGTAGGTAAAAATAAATTATATTTTTGTATTTTATATATTTAAAAGTCTATTGAACATAACAAGACAGGAGACTTGATGATTTTACTCAACATTAGTCAAATACACCTTAACATAACTGGTCGATCTCCCCAAAATGTAAGATTTGCTGCAGTTGTTTTCTAATCGTACAGCAAAGGCGCTGACATATGTTGCAAATAAAGAGCACAAAAGCAGCTTCATCGAACTAGTAAGCGATGCATTTGATGTTTTAAACTCTAGACTTTCAGAAGACCAGAAAATGACCCTCAGAAGTGGGTCCAGCATGAATTTAAGGAGTCAAGAAAGTACTTTAAAACGGTTTTTGGAAGTAATAACCAACATGCGATTGGCACGTAAAAAAAGTTTACTACCTTTTCAGAAAGGTTTCGTTATCTCCTTAAATTCATTGTTTGGTCTTTATGAAAAAACGACAATGAATCATGGGGTGACATACATTTTGACTGCTAGACACAATCAAGATTGCCTAGAAAACAGTTTTTCTCGAATTCGGGGATTAGGCGTCTTTTATAATAATCCCACTTTGAAGTGCGTAACAGAATTCAGCTCTTGCTTTTAACAGGTAGCAAGAACAATATACCGTTATCTGGAAGTGCATCTGTGGCCGAGGATGGTAGCATTCATTCTACTGAAGTTATGAAATCAAATAACTCTGACGACAACTTCATGCGATTTGTTACCAGTGAACTAAGCATAGACATACTTGAACATATATTAATACCAACACCTCCAAATACTGACACCGACGAAGCAGAATTGTTAAGCAGGATTTGGCCCATTCTGCAAGTGACAACGATGTTACTCAAAATGCCTTAAAATATCTGGCTGGGTAGGTCTACATCGCATTCAAGTGACACTCATTGATGAAAGTCTAGGTGTGAGAGGCAAAACATTGTGTCTTTCTGGGGAACACAATTATGACTGGATATCGATTATGTCAAAGGGGGGGGGCTTACCCATTCCTCAGACGAGTGGTTACAAAAACTGATTCAGTTTGAGATAGTTTTTTTTTTTTCATGGACGTAGAGTTTCAAAACAAGTTTAAGTTATCTCTTCTCTGGTTAAATCTAAATTTCCAGAAGTTGACGAGAAAGTCATTTGTCTGTACGTCAGGACAATAACATTCATCAGAATCTGCAATCTGAACAAACAGCTCAAACTCAAGTTCCTTGAAAAGTATGCAGCAACAAACAGCCGGCTCTAGGTAGCTTCGTCTTCAAAAATTTAAGTCCCCTACGAAGGTATGTCCCCAAAGCAGAACAACGGGCGACAGTGCGACATTGTCGCAGAAAGGAAACGAGGCCTGCAGAAAGATCGTCCACCGCGTTAACGAAAAACGCGTAAAAAATTTTCTGCAGTAAAATTTCTAAAAAAAATAAATTGTTGCATAAAAACAGATACGAATCAATTCAATAACAAAATCTATGTTTGTGACTCAATAATATACCGATAAATTTCAGATGAGAGGCCGAGCGATAAATGTAACATGTAATCTATTGAAGTGAGAGCGCCGGCTGCAGCCGGCAGACTGTCACGCGGCCGCGCTCCGGCGTAGTAATTCACAATCCGGATAGTTGTGTATTGCTGGACTGATTTTCTATATCAACCTAAAATCAATATCCTATAATATCAATATATTTAAATGTAATTTACAAATGTATTCAAATAAATCCTGACAGACCTTATATTTCCGAAAACCTAAGTCTAAAAATATCTCAATTTTTGTCTCCTGAAATTTTAAGGATTATTATTTTAATACTTATATAGAACGGAGAGAGCCGTTGCATCAAACAATTTTAACTATGTTACTACTGAAATGCTTGCAGAAAGTATTTGGTTTTCTTAAAATCCGTTGCAGAAAGATGAAAAACATTCTGCTTTTAGGAGGTATATATCAACTAAATAACCATTATCATTTTGTAATTTTGTAAACAAAGATATTTATGTTTACAACTAAACGTACAAGCTTCAGTTTTTAACGTATAACATGTGAAAATGTTGATAAAGAAAATTATTGCGATACTGATTATCATTATAATTATTGGAAGCTTGTTTCAAATATAGTATAATACATAGAAATGTTTAGGGGACGTCCATTAATTACGTGAGCTCAAAATGGGGGGGAGGGGTCCGGCAAAATCTCACCAAATCTCATTTAAAGGGAGGGGGGCCAATGAAAATCTCACGTCAACTTTTTAATTCAGAGAATATACATATTTTAACGGATAACATTTTGTTTTATAAAATTAATCCCGAGCAGACAATATTAAAGTGCCCACCAATCTTTATGGCCTCTCTGAACTGAACTGAATGCTTAATACACGTGTGCATGCCCGGGATTCCCCGATTTGAAACAAAGAGGCGCACAAGTGTCAGATTTCATTCGGGGAGTTCCCTGCCGCGCCGGTCGAAATCACTGCGTGTCAGTCAGTGAGTCAGTCGTGATATTCTGCAACGCATATAAAGCCGATGTTATTGTGTTCAACATGAATTTGTATCAAAACTTTTACAATGCGTATGTTAAGCGGCATGCAGACAAGTCGAAACAAACGTGCCAGCAAGAAGTTAATCGTTTGTGGAAGGAAGCTAAGCTGAAATTCACCGACAAGAATTCTCTTAGTGATCATATAAATCAAGAGATTGAAAAGCTCCTGAATCATACGGTTCAAAGGAAGGTACAAACAATGTTGTCTTTCATCTGCAAAGTAAGTAAAGGTTCAATGACATTTAATGTATATAATATATCAATAAAAGGTCAATTTTTTAGGGATCCGTCAAAACGGTTAAAATGTGTCCAATCATTACAATAGAGGAAGCACATGAATGCCCATGGAGTGAGTGAAGAATTAGGGAAGGTGGTGTCGCAGCCTATTTTGTATTTGCTTATTTGCAAAAATTATTTGCAAAAACCACGATATGTAGAGAGCCATTTGGCAGCTTTCAAGACAATTAATTTAATTAAACTCGTTATAGTGCACCTTAAACGTAGTTATCATTTTCACCTCTAATTACACCAGAAAAAATGTAGTACATAGAAGATATGCTTTAGGTATTTTTAGTGGTATGAAGCAAAAACATGAACATATCAAATAAATTTAATTATTTAAAAATTATAGGGTAAACCTCACGTGAGGGGGAGGGGGGTCCCACCACATCTCACCAAGGGGGGAGGGGGTCCAAATTTAAAAAAAAAAAACCACGTAATTAATGGACGTCCCCTTACACATGCACGTGCGCACACACAACTCCTTCGTACACACACACACACATGCACACCACAGGCCTGCAATATCGCATACTTTCCGACATTTATTTTTTACATCTTGTGCCATTTTGTCAATGTTATATGTGGACAGACTTGCTTACTTTTCTATTAAATGTGGAAATAGATTTTACCATTATTTTTTGCCATAAACCATTTAATCTTGTTGTTTAATCCTTTTTATATATGAATAGGTCTTTACAATTATTTTTTAATATTCCGTGTAAACAGCAGGGAGATGGTAAATAGGGCAGTGTTTCAGGTAAGATTGAATTGGTAAAACAAGACTCGCGCGAATTCCTTCCATGCGGTGATGTCAGAGCGAAGCAACCAATGGGAGCGTAATAGGCCGGAGAGGCCTACCTTATACATTACTCTAGTTACATTGCACTGACCTAATGAAGCAGAATGACACACTTATTGTTTATAGTTTATTGCTAACGATTCATTATGTAATGTAGTTATGAGTCACTTCTGTTTACCATAGGAACATGATCTCAGTCAGGGAGTGCAGTAGAGGTTTGCTAAACTAGCAGTGGCGGCTGGTGTTATGGTTGCAGCATTGCACAACCACCAATATAGAATAACTAAATTATAAAATAATATACAAAATCATTAAGCAGTTAAAAGTGTGATAAATTTCAACGGAAAACGTATTAGATTCTATGCGGCAATGTTCACATACAATTCAAATGTGGCACGCAGGCTGGTGGTTGTAGCCCGCTTGCAACTTGAAGAGTAAATGGCAGAGCTTACTACACAAACATATGGGAGGACGTGCTTTACTCTTCACAGTTGCCATATGTTTCCTATGTTAGCTAGGCGGCTGCAAAGTTTCCGCAACATTCCACTAACAGCGCTGTAGTGCATCTTTAATTTTGTCATGAAGTGTACACAGCCTTCTTGATTTGTAAATTGTATCAGGTTTAGTGTTTGCGTTGGTTCAAAGTAAACGTGTACTCGTTCTTTTCGAGGTTATAAAATTATAGTTATTAACTGTGATTGTGATACTTATGTGTCAATCAAAAATAAAAATTGAAAGATTTGTGAAATTTTTAATATTTTATACTGATTTATTTTTTCTTGTTGTTCGTAAATGAAACCAGCCAGTATTTGACTCACTTCTCTTTTAGAGTAGAGTTTTCAAGTAATATTTTGTGTAGTTGAATTTATGTGCCTTGCAATTTATATACAGGGAAAATCTGTTCTTATAGCTCAAATGAGTCATTTAAAAATAACTACCCTGTATTATAATTTTGCTGTTATTTATTATTTCTCGTAAACATAAGGATCGCTTTCAAATCAGTGTATTATTTTATAGGTATAAAAAGCATGATTCTGTTTATCTTTTTCTTTTCTCTGCATATTTAGTATTTGATTACTGCAAAGTTAGTAATGCTTGTAGCAATCATTCATGAGTACGTGGGACCATGGAATCTGGGAATCTGGCATAGGTAGACATACTGATACAATCATTCCATTATCATTAGCAGCTCTCTTTTGGGGGGAAACAGTACCTTTCTATTTTTTTCCCATACGACAGCACTAGGTATGATGCAGAATGTTGGTCTGCGCCCTGTTTAATATGCCCTTTTACCCCCTCCCCATCCTCTCCCCCACCAACTTAACAACTACTGCAACCACCAAAATTTGGAACCACCAGCCGCCACTGTAAACTAGTATTTTAAAATAACAGGTACGAATGATACCGTTCCAAAAAATAACAGGTACAAATACCTGTTATTATATACTCATTATACATACTCGTATACCTATATTATATAATTTGTTATATGAAATAAATTGAAACTACAAGTATTAACAGTGTCACTTTACACTGTGATTTTATTAAACTATTACTGTTTACAAGAAAATAAGAAACAGGAGAATTTATAGGCCATAACCTAGCAAAACTGACAACAATCACAGTGGACAGCAATACTTAAAAAGGCCTTCCCATAGTACGGGGGTTCCCGGCTGGTGGTAAGCAGTAAGACCTAGCTAGGAAAAAAGTAGTCCTCCTATTTGTATTCCAGAATCTCGTATTATCTTTGCAATGTTGAACAGTAGGCAGGCAGGCTATGACATCTCCTGTTTAAGTCCATTCAAGGCATCTGGCATTTGGAGCTGGATAGTGTAGCTCTCACCATTCTAATTAATTTTGGAGGAATATGAAGCTCATGCATGGCTTGGTAGAGCCTGTCTCTGTCATATGTTGCTTGGAAGTCTATGAATAGGTGGTGATATGTCTCCACTCCGTATTCAAGGATATTTCAAGTATTTGAGAGTGAATATTTGGTCCAGTTAGATTTTCCTTTAAAGAATCCATATTTATAGTCATTGATATTATTGTCCACAGTTATGTCGGACAGAACCTTATAGGCAGTATTTAGTAGGGATATACCCCTATAAATTATTACAGCTTAAGGGATCACCTCTTTTGTGGACGAGACATATAATTCCCTTATTCCATTCATCGGGCATTTTCTCTTCATCCCATATTTGTCCAATTAAATGGGTAAATTCGTTAACAAAGTCTTGTCCAGCATATTTAAATAGTTCACCACGCAGTCCATCTGATCCTGCGGCTTTGTTATTCTTTAACTTCTTAATGGTATCAAGAACTTCATCGTAGGATGCGATCAAACTTTCTTCATCATCTTCATTTTCTTCAAGTATAACACTCTCTTCTCTTCTTTCATATGACAATTCTTCATCATGAGTACCCAGAAGGCCACCAAAGTGTTCAGTCCACCTATGGAGGATATCAGTAATGTCATTAACTATGTCACCATTTTTGTTTTTACACATGTTAGTTCTGGGTTGGAATTCTCTTCTGGATATCATTAACCTTCTTATACATATCTCTGGTCAGTCTTTTATTCTGGTGGTCTTCGATAATTTTAATTTGTTCTCCCGTATATTTCCTTTCTTTGTCCTATAAATGCTCTTTTCATTCCTTCTAGTTTGTTGGTATTCTTCTCTCTCGGCTCTAGTAGATTTCCTTTGTAACATTTCCTTATAGGCTACATTCTTTTTAGGTGTCACTTCTTCACACTCCTCATCAAACCAATGACTTCTCTTGACATTCTGAGTAAAGCCAATAGTTTCTTCAGCTGCTAACACAATATTCCTCTTAAGTCCACTCCAGTGGCTTTCTATATCATCTTAAGAACTGGCACTCTTCAATCTTAAGAACAGCAAATATGTTTCTTTCAAATTTAAGTTCATTTTATGGTGTTTCAAAGCTGAGCATACTCTCGCTTGCAATACACTACTTGTAAAACAATGCCCATTCCCCTTTAAAAGTTACTTCTCCAACAACATAGTCAATACAAGTTTGGTTAACTTCATTCTATAAGAATGAAGAAAGCTGTCTAAAAACTCCCATTTATTTAGTATTTTCACATTACAGATTTCTTTTTTAAATATAATCATGCAGCCCCAGAAAATTTAAACCATTGCCACTGTATTTAATTAGTAAAGTTGTGTTAGTGGTTATAATCAAAAGCAGAATTAACACTTGTTGCATACCCCTATAGAAACATTATTCCGATTAGCGCTTTCAAGATTCACAGCTCATCATCAGATCGGAAATGAGGGTTAATTCCCACTCATTGGCAGTAACTGAACCAAATCCATTACATGCAGCTACGATATAAGGAAACAACATTGGGATGCAGTCTATAAGCACAACATTCTTTAATGTCCAGAACCCCTATCATCTACTATGGCCACACTCTTCCACACAAATTCAATCACACTCACAAATGTATATCTCGTTTACTATTAAACACATCACCAAATACTGTATGGCTGCATGATGTATCATCAGCCCACCATACATATTCAGCACATAAACATACTGCATCCTTAATCGGTCATATTCCCTTTATATGATAGTGAGAAGAAATAAACAAAATATTAGCTCTTGCATAAACTTAAATATATGCATTCTGATAGTAATGTTGATGACAAAGATATTGCAGATATTGAAGAGCATGAACAAATGGATGAAACTGAAAACAATGAGAAAAACCTTAAGACAGAAACTATTGTATGAAAAAAAAAGAATCTAATAACAGTCTAATGGCATCTTATCAACAGTGCATTGTTCACAGCCTTCTTGAACACATAAATCTGTGAGTGTTTTTATCAAAGGTGATGTAAAATGTATTAACTTCCCAAAAGTGAAGGTCATAAAAAAAATTGTACTGAGAAATGTTATAAGACCACCTGAATAGTTTAACTCGTTTGAATAGTGAGAATTTAGTATTTTGTTGAGAAAGTAATCCTGGGACCCTTTCATAGCTCTATATTAGAACCTCAATGCATACCGTACACACAACTTGTATGTTAAAACATTTTTACAATTTTGATGTACATATGAAGAGCAAGAGAAGGGGGAATGCTAGCCGATTATTGCCTACAATATAAGATGTCAATAAGACTATATTGTAATATTTATCATTTTTAAACATTCTGAGATGTTATTACCAGTAGGTACATATACAATTTACCATTACTAAAATAATTAACATAAAGCAAAAAATCATTATTGTGGACAGAGGGGCAATCACTGGATATTTCAACACAAAAAATTCTGGATTGCAGCCTCACTTCAAGGAAATGTTGGGGGTCTCGGAGGTCTTAAATGTTGCCCTACGCAGGTGTAATAACTTAGTTGTGACCACTTCTAGCTTGGAGTGACCATAATGCAAACAGCAGTATGTTGCCTCACAACACTACATAGTTTCGGTTCAATTCCCACCATGGGCACACAAAATATATATTTTATATCCACTTTCCCCATGCAGAGTGATGCCAAACCAACAAGTGTTACTCTGCCTACTAGTACATCATCTCTCCTTAGCCATTCATAGACAGTTGTAAACTGTAGGTTGCATATTAATACCTATAAGAGCTTCTGTACACAAACATGCCATAGCATGTAGGAAAGTCATGTACACTTGATGTGAGTGTAGCAATCAAATATAACTTCATGATATTAAAAAAAAAGACATGTTTAGTTTACAACTGACAAAGAATACTACTCAGTTCTATTCTAGAACTCAAACATAAAAAAAATGTAATGGTACAGACCAATACAATAAGTGATCTAAAAAACTAATAAGATCACCTCACATGTAGCGTAATGTGAATTCTCAGCCTGACTGAATGACATGCTCCCGCCTAATTAATAAACACCTCATTTGTATGCCCTCTGTGAGAATTAACCTTTTAATGACATAACTTATATAATAAACACAGACTCCAGTGTAATTTCATACATGCAAACATGCAGGCCATTCACATCACAACACTTGATACTACAAAAACTACAAAGCTGATGTTCCTCCACAAGAACATGTAATACCACCTTACTTTGATGAATGCCATTTTACTACCATACTACATATTATATATATAGGCTACTGAATAAATAAACTTACCTAGCCATAGTGTTGTTGTTGTTGTTATTGTTACTGCTGTTGTTATTATTGTTGTTGTTGTTATTGTTATTGTTGTTATTATTATTTGTGGACTGAGGTTGTTCGCACGTTAGGGTTGGTGGTGGTGTAACTGCCATAGTGAGGATTGGTGGGTCTCCTGGTGAGTCTCTATCCTTGGCACTTGGCACAGCACTAACACTTGTGTTATCACAGTCAGAAGCAGGAAGTGTGGGTGGAGGAATGGACGGCTCACTTGGTGCTGGTGGAGGTGGTGGGGGAGGTGGATGTTCTTGTTTTTGTAATTGTTCACGTTGCAGTCTGGTTGTCACACCAGTTGCACTGCTCAATATAGAGTCCATTGGATCGGCACCAGCACTGCTTGTGCTTGCACTTGCACTTGCATTGTTCACTTTACCGTGAGGATTGCGGCTTGAGCGAGTTCGTTGCCGAGATTTACCTAAAAATAATATATGTTACAATTATTCAAACGATAATAATAATAATAATAACAATATCAAGATTTATATGATATCGCTAATAATAATAAACTACAACAGGGTCACAATTCTCCAGCCTTATATGATATTTCGTTTCACAACAAAATTGCTGCCAATATAAATTCCATTCTTAGCCAATACACGGAGATGATTAAAAGTTTGTAATATCGTTACAAAAAGATCCAAGCAGTACTTGCACTGGCTGTTAATTTTCTTAATTCTCTTACTATGATTCTCTCAATTTTCTTAATATGATATTTAAAAAAACGTGATTTTTTTTCTTAAGTAACAAATTGGAAGAGCAAAAGATAGTACACTGTTACATATTAATTAATTTCACAATATAAATATTAATCCATTATTTACCTGATAATGCAGTGCTGGAGGGGGGCAATACATTTAACTTTTCCTCAAATCATAAAAAAATCTCAGATTCACCAAAACACCATAGGTTTATACATACTGTACTAAACACATGAATAACGATAATGCTATATTTGTAACAAAAGGAAAGTAAAGAAGAAAATGAAAGTAAAATTGTATACAACTGCTGAATTTCACAAAGAAAACTGATACTTTTGTAATGAATCAACATTCCAAACATGTCCAATTGTTTCTTTAGTTGAGGGACAAGTGATATTTAACAAGAATAAAATTAGTTTAGGAATAATTACAGGGGGACTTTAAAATATGCACGTGTTTAATATAGTAACTGTGAAGGGGGCACCCAGTTTTTTCTTTATAGAGAAAGTTTACTTACTGAGAGGTCAATTACAGAGAGAGTTTGCTGTATTATCAGTACTGTAGAGCACTGTGTAGTTATCAGTGAACAACATAAGCAATAGCCTCCACCCACCATAACGCTACACATGTCTATAACTGTACAATACCAAAATATTATAAACATGGGCGTCTGAATGGTACTCAAATATTAAAACATGCGGAACTGTACAATATTTTAATGTTAAATTTAGACATTTGAATGACATCAAAATAATACAAACATGATGTACATGAACAAATACTTACGTAAAAGACGTTTATAGTTTTCTACTTTTTTGCTAAGGTAGTAGTACTGCACACAGTCGCAAACACTCTTTCTATCGAGGTAGGAAGCAATTACGCCAAAATTCTTAGGATGTTGCAAAAATTTTTCTTTAAATATTTCAATCTCTGCCTTTGTCCACACATTAAGTAACTGTCGGTCCTGGTATTCCGCAGCAAAATCTTCAATTCGGCCATTATTATTTATATAACTAATTCTCCTTTGCCTTGCATCAAAGAGCAAAGGTGGAACCACAGCATATGAACGCATCTTCTTGTCTTCCATCTAATCCAACAAACCAATGTCCTTACGTTAAAATAATTAACAGTACATACCAGCATGCATACAAGCACACACACACACACACACATATATGTGAACATGTCTACAGTAATAAATGTAGCATACATACAGTTACAGAGCCTATTGTAAACATAAATTGCATATGTTATTCCATATATAATGAGGAAATTCCAGATGAACAAATGGCATATTCTGAAAATTTTTATTATCTGAGTCCCATGGACATAAAAATGTCAACAAAGATACTGGGAGCCGTCAGGATTTCTGCAAATTAAAATAAGTTAGAAAGTAAAAGCAGATCTTCTTACCCTTTCAAGGGTATATGGCTTAAACATATTGTTACACAGCAATTTCACCTAGTACCAAAACTAATAAAAGCAAGGGTGACTGTACTAAAGACACTATCAAAATTACAGAGTTGTCAACATGATATTAATCTGGTCTGAAGTTAATAAGTATACCTTATTAATTGAAACCCAAAACAAATACAATAAACTCCAGGATGGAAAAATCTCAATAGATGAAAATTTTTCTTTCATGACAGCAAAGGACCACATGACAGGCAGCTGGAAAGAAGTAAGTAGAAGTGAAAACACGGTGAAATAAATTATGAAGAATTAATATAGAAACAATGATACCAGTTATATCAATGTGAAGATATTACTGTACACCACTAATCAGCAGAGCTGATGCCATGTGAGATCAGTGCCATATTCCCCTAGAAAACCCCCCAGCCTCAAACCTGGCTTTTAAAACACAGTCAACTAATCATGAGGGAGAAAATAAATACAGATATGTATTCCAGTAATAAAAATTTATGGAAAAGATTCTTAGGACAGTTACTGTGATATGTGTGTAACAACGTGTGAATGCTATCAACAGGTAGTTATTGGAGAACACTTGAATCTCAAGAATAAGGTGCTTATTTATAGCACAAATATTTCAAATAGTACGGACACTGTGATGATGAATTATGTTTGCTATGAAGAAACTGAAATTTTAGCAAACAAAGAAGTTCACGAAGAATTCAATTCACTGATAAAGTTTATGATTATTAAAGGATGAATATCTGGGTAAGTTCGCGTCTATTCACAACATTGAGTTTATGGTGTATTCTCTGAATAAATCTTATTATGCCTACAGCTCACAGTACATTAGCAAATACAGTGATGGATAATCTAACTTTTTCCATTGTTCCCTTCATATTCAGTGATATTTTAAACTAAATATAGTTTGGTAAACTTAAGTTCCCCTTTGTCAAAGATATGATTTTTTTTAACATAATGCCTTCTAGTACAAAACATTAAATACAACACTAATGATTTTGATTGGAACGGGCAGCATTGTTACACACTGCTTTGTCTAAACAATAATAATTTTTTTGCATGTGTTTTGGTCTTCTGTAAAAAAAATTAAGAAAATACTGAAAACTCATAAAATATAAAGTTTGGAAAGAAAGTCATACCAGCAGGCAATAAACTCTGAGGTGAACAGATTACCGTTTTAATGTTTGTCTATTGGTCTAAATATAGTAATTGCTTCTTTTTCTATTTCCTCCATATAATGAATACAGAAAGAAACACATACTGATCATAACTACATCAAAAAGAACACAACTCACGTCTGAAAAACATTTCTCTAAACTCAGTTCCAGAACTGACTTGCATAAACATGTGGTATCCCAAAGAAACAACTTTGATGAGTACCACAAAGACATTAATATATAAGAGTAAATATTAATGATGAACTTTAAAATCAGACCCTGTACAGCTCACTTGGCATTTGTACCTTTTGTCAATTATCGATGCATCACTGATTTCTGGTTTAATATGCAATAATTTTACAACATATTGATTAATACGCTGCACTAATGTATACATTCTACGTCAAGTTCAAATTATGTTTAACACATAAAACATACCAAGTTCTGAAGTATACTTGCACATTTATAAAACACTTACATTGTTCTCTTTATTCTACAACTCACAGAAACTCTGCGCGTGTGCACACACGGCATGCATGCACTACACACATAGATTTATTTGTGAAGGAGCTCTCAAATAAGTTGGTGAATGTATATACCAAAACAATATTCAACTAAATCATTATTACCTCCTGCTCTTGTAATCCATCCATAATTTCTTCCAAATCTGCCTCACTTTTGATCCGAGCACCAACCCGGTTAAACCTCTCACGGTCTTCCCTCTGCTTCCTTAATTCAGGAAATACTTTTTCAAAGAACTCTCGATTCTTTGCTTCCTTAGCCTTTCTCTTCTGGGAGTTTTCCACCTGGGAAAAACAATTATAAAAATGTTTTTAAACACCAACAAAATAATATGAACACTTGAATTTAAAAAATCCATAATCTCAGTACTAATATGAAAAACAAAATTTAAGTAACCATATATATACAACTCACACTTTTTCACCTGTATATTTTTTCTATGTTTACTTAAGTACACTTTTACAAAGCAACTTATTTTACTGAACATATATACATAGTTAAATAATATTTTTTCAATTACACCAAATTAACAACATAAGCTAATCCTACAAAATAAGTAAACAACAAGCAAGTCGTCTTTATGCAGAATTTATGAAGAGTTTATATCAGCAAATTAATACAGACTAATAAAACAGAACAAATCTAAACCCAACTTTTCCATCTAAGATAAGCATAACTCTCAAAAATATTTCATATCTACCTGCACTCAAGCTCATAATATTATTTTTACTCACTAGATACGACTGATCACATACATGAATTTCAACATCATAACATCTACTTTGTAAGTATTACTCTAATATGCTAATGAACATGCGTCCATTTGTGTTCTGTAGTTCATGGTTGTATATCTTTTTGAATCCTCCAAATCCACAAGACAATATTCTCACAATATCCCAAGACATGATTCCTACATTATTACATTTTTTAAAGTCCCAGTTCCTTACAAAACGTTTTCTATAATTCACACTTCCTTTGATATTACCATCAATACTTCCGGAGTAAGTCCACGGTACCAACTACTGGGTAACATCGCTTGTCTCTTAATTTTTGCTACTGTTCATGGTATTCATGTACATTCACTGTCTTTTGTAAACAATGATCACATGTGTAAACATTCATTCTATTTTATGTAAGTCTTATAACCGTATCCCCAAAGTTTAGGCTATCACCTTTCATATAACTAATGTTTTCAAGCTCTGTTATAGACTTTTCTTCTTTGATTAGAAAACTTTCTTTTGCTGTCTTCAAGGATCTGACATGTACATTCAAATTCTAGTAACATTTATATTTCAAGAAAATTCAAGGAACTGAATAATACTGTTACAATAATACCCTGATTATATTTTGTTTCTGCCAAAATGTCCTTGTTATGAGCATAATTGTGGATCAGTGTTACAAAAATACTGCTACAATTATATAACCTCTCAAAAAGTGACCAGGAGCAGTTACATAAAAGTTCTACACGTTTCTCGGCTAGCCAAGCAGTCAAGGCTATGTACTCACGTAGCTTCGAGGCTGTTCGAGTACTCTTAACTATGCAAATTATGTTGGCATGCCGCCAGCAATATGTAAAAGTATTCTGGAACTTCTGTGGAATCTACGTAAGCAACAGCAACCAGCTTAGAAGTTAGTTACACCTGGTAAGATTGTAGAAGTGCAGATCAAGTGATTGTTGTGGATTAGTGGAAAGTGATTATTGTTATAATTCGTGCGGAACTCTTAATAGTTGACATTATTATTGCTTGTGGACAAATTTAACTTGAATTATTGTATAAGAATACCTTGTTGATTTCAAATTGTTATTTGTGACCAATTAAAGCTAGTAATTAGTGACTTCATTGGTGCCAGTATTTTGTTTCCACTGTACAATACGACAATCTGCGAGGCCGTCGTAACAATATAATTACAGTATCAAAACAGAGTTTAATTTGTCTGTTTATTTGAACTATAAAAGAAATGCCACAACATACTGTGCTACATATCAGTTTATAACATACTCAATCACACAAATATTAAATGGTACTGTTACCTCAAACAAACACGTTGATTAAAACTATGACCAAAATTAATGCTGTAGTGAAGTGATTGATTGCAATGCAAGTGAAAAAGTCATTGAAGTTGTAATCCCCATTTTAATTTTGTAATACATGTGCAAAAAATAAAGGTTATGGTCACGCTTAACGGGGATCATGAGGGTATAATTCTGAAACATTATATGCCCAGTGGATCAACACAAAACTGGTCATATCATGATCTCTTCAGAACCACTCACAACCCACAATGCGGTCAAAACACAGGTTTGTTCAGTTCTAGCATGTTGTTACAGTATAACAATGCAAGGCCACACACCCCCATGCAATGGTAAAAAAGATCATGAATCTCCATTACCAGTATTTTCCACATCCCACTTAGTCACACAGTTTGATCATCTATCTTTGGACCACATAAGGAGAACTTTGTGGTAAGAAGGTTTCTAAAGACAATAAGGTTAAAACAGTGGTGCATGCACAGCTATACAGTCAACCGTATGATGTTTTCTTGAACCAAAACTGAAGCACTGGTTCCCATGCACTGGACATTGGGAAAAGTATGTTTAAAAGTGACGAAGAATGTACATTCTTACATATTTACATAATGTCAATAAAAAACATTAACATTTTTTGACTCAACCTCGTATAACACATCAACTGTGTGATGTACAATTCACTTGAAAATTATGGATTTAATCATTCGGAAATAAAGAATTGTTGCATGTAACAAAATGATAGACAAATGTCTCAAAATACAAATGTATTATTACATTTTTTACTGATAATTAAGCTCTAAACTAATTTACTGTAATGGAGCTTTCAGAGGACAGTTATAAACTGGACGCATACAGTTGTGGTAATTCATGTTACATTGTGTTAGATGGATACAGATGAATGTTGCCACCCCATGTAACTGTCACCTAGCTTGTTACACAAATCACTGCTGCTTGTTTTACAATACAAACTAATCTGAACATTCAAACAGGATATAGTGAGTTACTTCTCATAATGTGGATTGTATTACTTTTCCAAGCCCGCTCAGCTTTTTTGTGTTTATAAAAACTGGAACACAGTATTAACGTTTATGATGTGGAATACTTTATATACAGGCCAGGCCATACAGAAGACGATGCCAAACGTGGCTATTGTTATCTACTTTAACTACAGTAAAAATCCAGGTCTTCATGAATACTAATACTCACATTTCCCTGCTTCACTAACAGAATAGTCAGCAAAACCTGTGGCATACTGATCTTGCTATGATTTATCTGTAGTTTGCAACCATTCTGAAAACTCTTAACAAATTTCTGTTACCGATTACTATTTACAAATTGACTTTGTGTAAACACAATCTGGCAGTCCTAAAGGTATTTAATGGTCAAACCACAGTATAAATAATTTCTTCTCCAATAGGTACTTTATTCTTCACAGTTTAAAAAAGGCTGTGCCTATAATTCACATATAATGTTGCACCACAATACCTGAAAAAACTTTCCTAGAAATCAAAGCAAATGGTGAGGATGATATATTGTAGAAGTGCTAACAAAACAAATACTAATTCTCCACAAACATTACTGTACTTATTGGTATACTTTTTTCATTTATTTTACAGTACCTTTGGACATGAACTTGCGCATCTAGGCAGGACCAGTCTATGGCCACAGTTATAATGCAGTGAGAGCCAGGGCTTTCCCTACTATACTAAGGTTTACAAAATATGATGAAATACAGTACAGGAAAATACTCTGTGTATTATGTTCACTTCCCTTCACTACACACGATACATATGTTTTCCTAAATATGTGTGTACTACATGTTCACAGACTGCAACAAATGCAGCCATTCTGCACCAAACAATGGATCTCACAATAAAAAATTGTCTATGCCATTCACCTACGCATAGAAATATAAATTCTGTGTCAAACAAACATCTGTTCATTTCATATCACCATAAAATTTTAATCCATGCAGTGGAGGGGAGGTGTAAAGAGAAAAAATATAACCTAACGTGATCAATCAACAATCACACATTAATAGCTCTTGGATACTACTCCCAACCATGGTATGATTTACACTGTAGTAGTTACTCAAATCACATATGTCTTTATGAACTCACTTCCCATAACCACACACATAAGTTAACCAATTTACGATCATATTACTTTCAATTAATACTGTGGGTTATGCAAAATTCAGTACGTAATAATACACTACACCATAGAGAAAACAATAATACCTTTTCTACTTTGCGCATCCATTCTTGCACAAGCCTTGAATAAGTTTGCGTTAAAAACTTTTCACGAGCCTCCCGTTCAATCTGCTTTCTTTTAAGGAATTCTAATAGCCTCTTCTTGAACGCAGCATGTCTACATAGGATAAAAAAAAATAATGACAATATAAAATATACACATTTTTTTCTATCTACTAATTCTACTCATTTACCTCCATTATAAAATTATGAATATGATAAATACACTACACTCTCGTTTATCCGGCCTTCGTTTATCCAGAATTCTGGCTTATCCGGAATAAGTTTTTAAATTTTTTTTAAGACTTTACCAGTGAATTTTAAGATACGATTTGTACTAAAAGCAATCAGTTTTGTTATAAATTCAACGTTATACCCGTTCAGAACTCTTCAATATGAACGTAATTAATCTAAACTGCAAGGGTAAAAACAATACAGTGCAGTGTATAGTTCCCTCGGCAATCTGGTTAACGTCGGCATTTAAAGAGAATCTTATCAGTCACAAATGATTAGAAAACTCCTCCTCTGCAGAGCAGTGGAGATGTCAAGAAGCCAGTGACATGTATAAAATAAGCTTTCAGAAATTTGTTTCAGATGAAAATCTGTCACCATCCCAAGTTTATAATGCCGACAAAACAGGTTTGTTTTATAAAATGATGCCAAAAACATCCTTGGTGTCTAAACTAGATGAGAAAGCTAAAGGTTACAAAAAAAAAGTAAAGATTGTGTGACATTGCTTTGTTGTTCAAATGCCACTGACATAAACTGCCGCTGACGATGATCAGCAAATCTGCGAAACCAAAGGCTTTAAAAAATATAAGTGTTAACTGTTTACCGGTACTGTACAGATCCCCCCCAAAAAAAGCCTGGTGTCTGCGGATTTATTTAAAAATTGGTTTTTCCACGACTTCGTACCTAATGTCAAAAAATATCTGACAGAAAAGGGACTGCCTCTGAAAGCGATGTTATTGATTGAAATGGTCCAACACATCCTGCAGAGAACAAGATGGGAAGTGGTGACATCTTTGTTAAATTCCTCCCTCCTAATGTGACTTCCCTAATCCAACCATTGGACCGGGGTTCGCTTGAGGCTTTAAAACGGCGATATTGTAAAGCTCTTTTCAGTAAAATAGTAGAAGATAATGAGGAGAAAAAAGAAATTATGACCATTTTGAAGAAAATTAACATAAAAGATGTAATTTATGTCTTCTGCAGCGTGGGAAGATGTTTCTCAAAAAACATTAAGAAATTCTTGGAAAAAGCTGTGGCCAGTAAATGGCAGAAAACTGTGATGCTGAAACTACAGAAAGTGCCGAAAATGATAATCTTTCTGGAAATAAAGAGATTATTGAATTGTTAAAAGATATTGAAGGTTGGTTGTGAAAATGTTCAAGAGGAAGAAGTATCCAAGTGGTTAAATGTAGGTGTAGACCAATATGATCCCGAGCAACAATTCCTTTCTGAAGTCGAGATTGTCGCTGAGTATTCTAAAAACTCAACAAAGAAGATTCAAGTTCTGATAATGATGATGATGCGGATGACGTAGCAATGGCAATCAACCATTCAGAGGCTATTTCAATGCTGGACAAATTATTAAATTATTTTGACCGCCAAAGCGAGACAAACCCAGCAGAACTGTTACTTCTAAAAAGCCTCCGTGACCATACAGCTAAGAAGAGAGAAACATCGCTAAAGCAGAAAAAAATAATGGACTTTTAAAAAGTAAAGACTTTATCATTCATGTGTGTCTGTTTATTATTGTTTTTCTCGCTAAATTAAACTTGTCAATTTTTATAAATGCTACTACTGTACTGTACTGAATTTAATATAATGTATATACAATGTCTAATGCTAAATACATTTTTTTCTTGTTTAGGCTATACAGTATAATATTCTGAAATAGATTTTGTTTTTCCTTAAGATTTACTTGTAAAATACAGTACAGTAGGCTATTACAGTTTGAATACAGTAGGCTATTACAGTTTGAATAAAGTCTTAAAAATAAAAAACGCAACTTTTCTGTATAGCGGTAGATAAACATCGCTAATACCAGCACTTTTGCCATTAGTTTGGTTTATCTGGAATTTCGTTTATCCGGAAAGGGTCCAGTCCCATAAATTCCAGATAAACGAAAGTGTAGTGTAATATTAATTACTGCAATAATACTGCGAGTAACTGATCAGTCCATGTGTGTGTGTGTGTGTGTGTGTGTGTGTGTGTGTGTGTGTGTGTGTGTGTGTGTGTGTGTGTGTGTGTGTGTGTGTGTGTGTGTGTGTGTGTGTGTGTGTGTGTGTGTGTGTGTGTGTGTGTGTGTGTGTGTGTGTGTGTGTGTGTGTGTGTGTGTGTGTGTGTGTGTGTGTGTGTGTGTGTGTGTGTGTGTTTAAAGATTATAATTGACAAAATACACCTCTCATTAATACTACCATTATAATGAACACTGGTCATATATGTACTGTATTCACACAAACTAACCTAAAACCAGAACACACATAACAATTGTCAATGGAACATGGATCCTTTTACCTAATGTTAATAAGGATAGTAAGGAAACTTGACTGGTTAACGCATTCATCATTTTTATAACAATTCCCTCACCTTATTTGAATCAGTGTGAACACTTCATATGTGACAACATACACCCACTGCAATTAGCAAGACATGTATGTACATTACACAAAATATTACTATTATACTCAACTATAGACTTACAAAAAAAAATCCCACTAAAATAATGCATACAAGCACAAAGGAGAAATCAACATGTACCCAACTACACCCTGAAAAGCAAAATACGAATGTCAACACATTTCATAAAAATTTCAGAGCATCACTAAATGTCTCACATACCAATTAAATGAAACTAAATATAACATAAAACTGCATTGGCAATGTCAACTAATCAATGTAACTCACTGTAAACTGAAAGACAGACAAAATAAGACACATGCAGACAGACACACAAAGACAGACAAAAAAGGGTAAATGGAACCATATTTTCAATACTTGATTATTGTTTCAACCTGCATTAGCAACAACACAAAAGTACAATATTCAGAAAGCAAAATATTTGGAATATATAAATTAACACATAAAACTAATTAATACTATATAATTACATAATAATTAAGAAAATATACATAACATGTATTTTGTAGTAGAATGGCCAAAGTTAGGTTAGGTGCAAAGGTGCAAATTTTACTGGATAACATTAAAAAAAATATAAAATTCAGCATACAACAGAAAAAAATGTAAAAGATGTAACTGAAAGAATGTAATACTGAAACAAAACGAATAAACAGTATGTGTTACCAGACACAGAGCATGACTCTCCTATTCAAAGGAGGGAGTCACGGAAAAGAAGGAAATAGATTATGATATCAACATGACACTAAAACCATTTTTGTTGCTATGCATTAGCAAATACATTTGTGCATGTATAGCCTTCTTAAAGAGTTTGTTTCTTCCTGTACTCCAAAGACCAAGTGTGTGTGTGTGTGTGTGTGTGCGCGCGCGCGCACGAGAGAGAGAGAGAGAGAGAGAGAGAGCGTGCGTGCGCATGCGCGCTCAACAACTTTTCTCAATAGCTCTTCATAACAAGTTCAAGAAAAGAATTACAAATAGTGCTACTCTTTTGCAAAAAATTCACTTCTTAGCTTTAATCCAGCTTCAAGAAATATATCAAAGAAGTTGAATTAATGACAATATAATACTTTATACACTATGACTTTTTATTACTGATTACTTAACACTATACTTTACATCAGTAAAAAGTGGATCAAATCTGTTATAACACTATATAAACAATAATGCAAATACACAAAACATGATTCATGTGTTCATTAAAAACTAATGGAACACAAATCGGCAACACACATGCATGTGTTTACCTTTATTCTCTACTTATAGAAAACTGACTAAGCTGTGAGTTCCCACACAACAGAATCCAACTTGTATCCCAACATACAGATGTCCTATGAGGAATGGGACATACTTCAGAAATGGATTCTACAGGCTGAAATAAAGAAGAAATTTCATATAAACATAGGTCCGAAAACACTTTGTTTTCGGTTTATGGCTTGTGAAAAATTTTCATCTTGATTTCTGCCCCAAGGCCACAATTATGCCCTACTGGTGTGAGATTTATTCTATTTATAAAGATTTTAATTCTGAGAAACTTTATGTAAGTAAATTAAATAAAAACAAATGAACATTATAAAAAATCAAGTTTTACTGAAGAAGAAACAAAAAAATATATAACAAATCTCTTCTTCTAGTAATGTACTGCAAACCATTTATTTATTTGTTAATAAACATTTTACTCAGTTAATAATAAAAAATTTAGTTCAGTTATTACTGGCAGAATAATCTAAAAACAAAAAATAATGTCACTAACATTATAATTTTTTCTATAAAGTTTACAAAAAAACTACAGTTGGCAATACTGTACTGTTCAGAGTCAAAATTGAATTCAAATAAGGAAACTTCTGTTTAACAATTTAGAAGCTTAATTATTTATCATAACTAACCTGCAAGCTGGGATTTGTAGTTTTTTTTTTGTAACAGTTTCAAGATGCCATTGCAATTTTTATATCATTGGTGTGCAATATTGTTTTCGTGAACGGTTTTAGTAATGGAACTTCCCGGGTTGCAAAACGTAAATACCAACAAAGATTTCCGAACACAAGAGTACCATCACAAAACGCTTTCCCTGGTCATTCATAATTTACGAACTAACACGTCATTCCCAACAGTTGCTTGTTCTATTGACCAGCTTGTAGCTGAATAATAAAATGTCATTCAAATGATGCAGTTCTCAACTCGGCACAAGAAGGACTTCATATAGAACACGCATACCTCATACTAATGTCTTGAAAGCACTAATAAAAGAGAATTTTTATCCCATCATCTTAATACTATTCAATGTCTTCAAACAGGTGACTGGTTACTGGTTACAAAAAGATAGGATTAATTTCTGCAATCGGTACAAGAAAATTAAAATATTGTTGTTTATTCACAGATAAATCTATTTTTGTGAGAAATGGAACATGAAATCTGAAAGTAGTCACAGGTGGTCAATTGAAAATCCAAATGAAATAATAAAGTCAAACTTTCAAAACGGTTATCGTTAAATGTGTGGTGTGGTATAATTGGTTTAATTGAGTTATTTGCACCATTTATTGTTCAAGATTGCCTTATTAGTATTGCATAGAAAGGTTTTTTACAAAATCAATTCCCAATCCTGTTAGAAGACATACCTCTTGAAAAATTACTGCAAATGTTCTTTCAACATGATGGTGCACCACCTCATTATTAACAAGAAGTTAGACAATTCTTAAATCTAAGTTATCCAGGTAGATGGATTGGTCGAGAAGGGCCAATTTCAATTGCCTTCCTAGGTCCCATGATTTAAATTCCCTTGACTATTTACCTATGGGAGGTAGTTTATGAAGTAAAGGTTAATTCAAGGAAGAATTAATGAATAGAATTTTTAATGAATTTGAGAACAACCGTGACGCTGTTAGAAAAGCTTCTTTTGATTTTATGCGTGGCACCACATTTTGCACAAACAACAAGAACATTTCAAACAGTATCTTTAAGGTATAGAGAATTAAACCGATTTCTCTCAAACAACAATATTTATGCTTTTTACAAGTTATCTTTTTGTTTTGAATTATAATTTCATACATTTTGTACTGTTTCTTCTTCAATAAAATCTGATTTGTATAATGTTCATTTGCTTTTTTATTGACTTTATTCACATCAAATTTCTCAGACTTAAATTCTTTATAAATTGTATTCCAAATTTTCATTTTTTTTTTTTATTGGCAATTTAAACAAGCAAATTCATTTCAAAACTTCAAAAGCGTGTTTTTTTACATTAATTTTTTGAGATTTCCAAAACTTTTCTCAAAAAGTACCTTGCGATAGAGTTCTGAAACCCCCTTTTTTTTTAAATTTTCATGTCAAAAACCACATGAAACCATTAAATTTACCCTTTAATTTTTAAGAATTTTAGTTGGGCAGAAATCAAGAGTTTTAGCTTTAGACCAGAAATCAAGGCGAAATTTTTTGGAAGACAAATCGAAAACAAAGCGTTTCCAGACATATGTTTATATGAAATTTCTTCTTTATTTCAGCTTGTATAATGTATTCCTGAAGTACGTCCCATTCCTCATGTAATGCCCTGTCTATGTGGCGAACATGAATATACGATTTTAGAAAAATTGACTGAAAGTTAGAATAACATCAATTATGCATAAGGAATTAATAAATTCATTCAATTGAGAATTGTTTTAGAGAATAACAGAAACTCAAATCTAAATGATGAGAAGCGGCAGTGGCCAAAAAAAAACATAACGAAACCTGGATGAGGATTCTGGGAACACATTCTAGTACCAGTGACTAGTTATTATTAAAGCAGCCTGTAGATTAACATTCAGAACCCTTTGCTATACTAATCTGTTCTTAATTGTGCAGCACTTCCAAGAACTGTCTCTGTGCACCACTCAGATCACCCTGTACACCGATCAGGCTGCACAATTGGTAAGATGAGATTACTGTTAATCCACAATTAATGGATAAAACGCAGCGTATTGCCTTCAATGGAACCAATCCACTCAGAAATATGTCAACGTACTTTTTTAAATAATAACACTGATGTGAGAAAAGAATGAATTACCATGATAACAGCTGCCTTGCCACTGATGGGTACTGCTTTAAATGAGACACCTACAACAAGAGTAATAACCGTGAAGTTAGGAGTAACACTATGCTCTCCAACTTTACCATGTCCTGTTTATTGTGAATGTACAATAGCACTGCAGTAGTTTTATTTTCACTCGTAGGCTTGTGAGGTCAGAACTTTTAACAACAATATACATTTTCTTTTTTGACAACCACGTTTTATTGATATCACTGATAATACCAAATCTTTCACCCATTCTCTATGGTAAACATCTTCAATGGCAATATTAAGGATGACTATGAGAATTCCTGGCTTTACTGCTGAGGATGCCACTTCATAGAACGGGCGTAATGTTTTGTATTAACAATTATGTCAATAAAACATGGCTGTTAACTGAAGAAAGTGTTACAATTGAAGTAGTTGTAATTTAAATGAACTGGAAGATTACTGGGATGAGTATATTATGTAACATGTTTAAAAAAAACTGAGTTTTTGTAACAGATCAGGGTGTTACATGATTATCTTATAACAAGGGACAAATTTTAGATCAAAATGTATTCTAGCTAAGCACCGTTAATCTAAAATATATAGCTTGCAAAACTCATTGAAATTCATAAGGTGTTATACAACACCTTCATCCACTTAACCCTTCAACTGTTAGCTTACTTGCAAAATCTACACCTAACCAAGATGAGATAATTTCCTTTCATCACAAAATCTGATTTTCTTACTGACTTATCTTGATATGGTAATGGTACAGAAAAAAAAAAAATAAAAATCATAAAGAGAGTTTTAATTCCTTTGAAAAGTCTGTTATCTAAATGGAGAAGGCACTCAAATGTACACTCTTAGAACACATATTTTATGATTATTTTAACTGATGCAGGAAAATTTGGCTCCTTTAAAGATAACATTAAAATTTTTGTGTATTCAGTTTCATACTGCACAGCTGTATTAGATGATTCCCTATATGGTACAAAGAAATAATGTTTAGTATCTAAATACCCGTATACAATATAAAGGATTTAAGAATAATATGATTTTTAAAGTAAATTTGTATATAAAGATTTAAGACGACAGATGTACAAAATTTATGATAACAATTATGTATCTGCAATTCAAACCCATACTTGTGAATTTAGTTTCTGTGATTTCAAATGAAGAGTATGTATAATTCATAATAATATTATAAGATGCATAGAATGTGGTGTATGTATATAAATATATAAGTAATACTTCATTTTATTTTCCGAATTTTAAAACTCACTTCCGTTTGTTGTCATGGTAGACAGCTGTATCAGAGGGCTGATTGTACAGGGGCTGCAACATGAAATAAAAACATTACCACAGTGTAGTAAAATGAAAATATTGGTATTGCAACGTTACAACATTTATACAAATATATTACCATGTACTCAACGCAACTAAATATGTATTACACCGGCCAAGTCGCAGGATTTTGTTTCTCGTTGCGTCAAGTACATGTGGTTGCACAATAATTAAATACTTTTTAAAGAGGAGTGAGATGTTGTTGACATGAAATAAATCATTTAAAATCGTTTCAAATAATCATTCTAAGATTTATTAAATAACAGAAAAAAATATTTCAATATTAAAATTTCAAACATTAGACACATAAATATTTACCTTTATAAGTTTTACACATACACTGTAGCCTGCAATGATATTTATAACATACCACACAAATAAACACCCATATAATCTTATTGACTAAACAAACATGTTAAACAAGTTATTTAAATTCTTTTTATTTCTGTGTGTCTGAAATTAACTCAACTTTTAAATACTGATAGCAACTCAGTTACAAACAAAATAATATTAAGTTTCAAGAATGAATTTATTGTTGCTATAATCAAAAATAAAATAATCTACCATTTACTTCCAATCTATTATGGACTTATACTGACACACCCAAAAAATACGACAAAAGATTATTATTTCTTTACTAGATTTGCTTGTTAACTTACTCTCTTATCTAAGTATTATTAATTTAATCTTAAAATTATAATTATTATATTCATATTTAAGTTCTTTTCGAGAGCTCTCTTCACAATAAAATATAATTGTTTTTGTATCACCTCCGTATACCTGCGATTACCGTTGTGTGTGTGTGTGTGTGTGTGTGTGTGTGTGTGTGTGTGTGTGTGTGTGTGTGTGTGTGTGTGTGTGTGTGTGTGTGTGTGTGTGTGTGTGTGTGTGTGTCCAGAATCCTGAGAGTATGATGATGTTGATGATTCGGCTGCTGTGGCCATTGTCTCTAAGTGTTGTTGCTGTTAGTGATGCTCCAGCGTACCTCCTTACGTCTTGGTGTGAGTGTGGTAGTGTGCGTGCGTGTCCAGAAGTCGATCGGCAAATTGGCAGCGTAACATCGTCTGTAGATTTGTTGAGTCCGAGTGTGTGATTGCCCAAAATTGCCAGTGGTATTTATACTGGTGGCGATTGATTTGACAGGAAAATTCCTGCTTTCGACAGGTTAGAGATGGTCAGTTCACTCCAGGGCGTCCTTTTTATTACACTCACTTTTTGGTTAATTATCGCGAACTCATGATCATATTCGTCACATGAGCGATCTCATTGTTTGCATAATTATTTTCTGGTCACTCACATATACCACACATATTAATTACTCTTTAATTACACTAGTAATTAATATTAATTAGTTAGCATCTTTAATATTGCATCTCTGGAAATAAATTTTACATCACTGCATTCGTTAAGAATTCATTAATGCAATGGTGTTTTTATAAATGGCGTAAGTCTCTGCTTACAGGTTTAAAACAAATAATTAGTTTATTTTACTCTTGTTAAAACTTGATTAATTGACAACAAACAATTCGTACGTGTCACCCCATTATCGTGTCGCAGCTGGTCACATTGTATAAAACTGTTTGTCTTATACTTTCTATGCTAATTACATATTAAACATACTGCCCTGAGCAAATATGCAAATATATGTATTGTTGCAGTATACAGCAATAACATTGTTAGTTTGAAGCTTATGATATGGGTTTGATTGTTTTGAGAACTGCGAAAACCACTGGCCAACTGCAAAGTTGGTATGTACTTATTTCAGAATAACAATACCATGTAAAATAATATGCGCCAGAACTAACAACAGTGGGATAGCTACCCCACATCAAAGTAATTCACGCTCACTCGCCCCCTCCAGAATTTAAAATAGGTGCCAATGTTGGACACACAGGCTTGAAAACAAAAGATACCTACTGGAAACATAGAAAAATATATACTGTTTACTTACGAGATCAACTTTAGGGCCTAACTTCTCCAGCAGTCCATGAGCCTTCTGCGCCTTCTTCTGTAAAAACAACAAATATTAGCAAGCACTATGGCATTTCTAGTATACATATACACACACACATGCACACATCACATATCTTGTAAATATAGTTCGTACAGTTATTACAGTGAAACCTTGATACAAAGCTCTTCAGTCAACCAAGGAAAAAGAGCTTTATGTCGAGGGTAGCTTTACTTAAAGGTTTTGAGTTTAACTTCAGGAACTTAAGGGAATGTTTTCCCCCCCAAAAAAGGGTTGTTTACCTTAAGTGTGTGTGTGTGTGTGTGTGTGTGTGTGTGTGTGTGTGTGTGTGTGTGTGTGCGTGCGTGCGTGCGTGCGTGCGTGCGTGCGTGCGTGCGTGCGTGCGTGCGTGCGTGCGTGCGTGCGTGCGTGCGTGCGTGCGTGCGTGCGTGCGTGCGTGCGTGCGTGCGTGCGTGCGTGCGTGTGTGTGTGTGTGTGTGTGTGTGTGTGTGTGTGTGTGTGTGTTAGAGAGGGGGGAGAATGGAATAACTTTAAAGATTGACAGTAATTCCATTATCACCATGTTAGACCATTGAATAAAGGCAGATTTTGTGAAAATCTGGACAAAAATCCTCCAGACATGAAATTTGCTATAACGTAACCCTATATGTTACGCTACCTTAGGTATTATTTTATAGACATAATTCATAATACATCATGTGTTTGGCAAGTAAGAATTGCTAAATTTTAATGTAATCATATTAATAACGATACAAATGAACGTCTCCTAGTTATATAAAATTTTAATATTATACAGGCGACATTAAGGCGCCAGACGTTTTGAAAATGTATTGTCAGAAAACAACTTACTAGTCATAAAGATATAGAATGCTTTGTTTGCTCAAAGTAGCAAAAAATACAGAGTACCGTTAACAGGGTGGTGGAAACAACCTTGGATTTACAAAGGAATAGGCAGTGAAAGCAGTTTGGTCACAAGAGAAAGTCAGCGTCATTTTGCAAGTTAACGTACACACGGGAAGAACTCGCATGCCCAATGTTTTAGCCAACCAAAAATAGCGTCACTAGGAAGCGCGAACTATTATCAGCTGCTGAATGGGTGAATTCGAATTTACCGGCAAAAAGTTGAACAGATAGCCAATTGGGATATTTTTTAGTTTGACAGTGGGGAGCGTAGCGCGATCAACCATATAAATATTACCCTCGTAGGAACACTAAGAAGTCTTAGATATGAGTCCTAGAGTCTTAGATGTCAATCAGGGAGTCTTAGATATCAATCAGAGGAGTTTACTTGAATCAGTCGGAGGAGTAATATATCAGTCTTTATTGTGACAATATTCTTGTTTCAGTAGACATGAAAGAATTAATTAAGTCAAATTATTATTCAGTAACTATATATCTACAATCCAACCAGAATTTGTTCAAGCTAATATGAAGAAGCAAGAGGTTCGCGAGTGACTAAACTTAATTTAGTGCGTCATCAAGAGAGAAGAAGTATATTTACTATGTGCGCGTAATCTGAATTAAGTAAAGGCAGAAGTATACTTTATTATGTGCGCGTAATACGGAGTATACAGCCGAACTTAAGGTCGAAGTGCGCGAGCGTCAGTTGTTATCGTGTACGAGTGAAATCAAAGGCAGAGCAAGTAGTGATAAAGAGTGATATATGGGGAAGTGAGATACGAAGAATACAGGAAATGGATAATCATAAATCAAGTAACAAATTTAAATTCAATTGATAACTAAAGTAGATCCAATGTAGTATAGTCGTCTATCCATGGTTCGCCCGTTTCATTCTGAAAGAATTCACGAGTATGTTGAGATGCTAATGGTATTCTATATCTTATGACATGGAAAGAACTAATTATTAAATATATATGTACTTTGTATAAGTTAATTCATAATTGTGAAAGGAGATAATCATTAAACACATATATGTAATCTGGTAGGTTAAATCGTAAATGTATTGCTCAATGAATAATAGTTGAATAGATTCAATTTGTCTAGATTACTCTAATGTTGAACAATGATAAATTTATAAATGATTTAATACTTTGTTACATAAATGTGATATATTTAATTGTAGTAGATGGTTTAAGGAGTTATTTCTTTTGTAGAAAATGCGTAATGAACTATGATGTTGTTTAATATATGAAATTTTGAATATTATATTTCTATGTCTATTGCTAACATTTATGTATCAATATCCCTTGTTTGTGTAAATGTAATACAAATACAAATAAGTAATCAGCATCTGAACAGAAGCGTTATTATTTTAATACCCCCCCCCCCAGATCTTAAATATCTGTGGCGCCCAGCAATTTAAATAAAGAATCAATCATATTTGATATAATAAATATAATTGATATTCTCACGCAAGCGTTGTAATTATAGTATTTGGCGCATCCAAACGTGGAGCTATAAAAGCAAATTTAATAACACTAACACTATGCAGTAATTTAGTTTACTACACTCAAAAGGGGCACTATAATCAAAATTTTTCACAATAAAATTGTTAAATTGTTTGCAACCAATAACTTTCTACTGAGCTCTCAGCAGAAACAGGAGCTACTGAACTTTCAGAAGCTGAACAATTTGCAATAAATTTAAAAAATGTAATCTTTCGATGCTGTGACAACAAATTTTACAAAAGCTTAATGCCAGTTATGGTTAAAATTCCTATATGTACTCCAGTATTTTTTGCACTTATTTACAAAACAATTTGTCTTAAAATAAGAGTGCATAAATTATGACAGAAAAAATGTAAACTCCATTCTACACATATGCAAGCTGCTAATGAGTTTGTTAAGGACTCCTTTTTTTTCTCAGTATCACACACATACTTTGGAACATCCAACTCCCTCTCAGCAACTCGGTTTCTGTTTTTCTCTGGATATTAAACTATGCACTTGTAACGTGTAGTGTGGTGTAACTGTTGGCAATTTTTTTATTTAACTTTCAAAATACTCATCTTAACAAATAATCACTACATAGTTATGAACTGATAAATTAAAACCATCTTGTCAGTTTGTAAATTTTGATATTTATACTTGTACAGTAAACACGGATATGGCCAAATAAGAGTTACAGGAAGTCCACATGTACTGATCTTGAAGACATACAACTCATTTATCACAGCTGCTTAAGGTCGCACAGCATGGGAGGATGAAAGCACCCTGCTGCAAACAGGGATGCAAACATTATGCTAGACTTGAAACTGCAGAAGTAAACATGGTAGTTAATTAAAATCATTAGAAAAAATATGTGAAGACAGAAACTGCTCCAGTTTCATACAACGGTCTCTTAACCAAGTGTCTAAAACTTTTGCTGGCAATAAATTTAGACTTCCCCATCTAAAAATTATAAAATGTATTTTGAGAGTAATTGTATTACCATATGTGTAACAATAAAAGTAGTACTATACCAGTAATAATGGTGAATCGTTTAAAATGAAGCTATATAAAACATAGGAATCTCAAAAATTTCAAGATTTTGTTATCAAGAACTTTGGCGTTACTCCAAAACATACACAATGTCTATCTGCCGACCAAAACAAACCCAATTTATACATACAGGTATTTACTCGTTTCACAATCCTGCTTCACAGGGTATGACAGCTCTCAAAAGCAAAAATCACAGTTTTTCTACTGAATGTCACTCCCATGTCACAACTCCTGGAGCAAAGAACAATGAAGTGTTTTAAACCAAATATCATAAACTGATACTTGTCTATCTGGCAGTCAGTTTAAGTGACAACGATACACACCAACAATTAACTCAGAAGAAAATAAATCTTTATCAATCTGCAATCTGGACTGATAAAATCTGGAAGACTGTCACCAAAACAAAAGCATCAAACTGCTTTATAAAGCTGGGTTCAAACAAAATTCCAAAGATGTCCCACAGCGATAAACAAGAAACATGAGGACTCGGAGTTACACTACCAAAATACTGTACAATACCACAGACTGCACACTGCTACACATTCCGAGAATGACTGTGACTCTGATTTTTTATCATTTAACACAACTCACTACGAGGGGCCTCTGTTTTAAAAACCTGATGATGGAGCGATAAGTCTCAAAACACATCGTACACAAAAAAGAAGTTGCAAGAGGCACCTTCTCTTGCATTGCAAGTACACTGCTGTGTACTGGTTACACAAAGAATAGACATATTGCCATGCAATTTGGGAACTGTAAAACACACACACACACACACACACACACACACACACACACACAGTAGTCTCAGTCAACATGCTGATTATAATGAAGACAAAGAAAATCATGTATATCTGTCATATCCAACATTTTATTCCACAAAATAGGGTACACTATTACAAAACTTGATATGTGAGCCAATACTGTTAGTACGACAATCACAATTATACATGCTATACTGTATATACATTACCCTGTTATCTGCGTATATTTTTTGTGCAAGTGACTGGTGTTTTGGTTGCTGAGCAGCCGCACTTTCTTCTTCCTCCTTCTTGATGTCTGGCTGAGCAGCTGCTTCCTCCAATTCTTGCTGTAAACATAATCAAGAAACTAATAAACAGAACACAACACTAACTGCATTCTACATGTCTGTGTGAGAAACGTATTTTGTGAATATTTGTTTATTACTTGATCAGTAACACAGTAAACTGCATGTACTCAGTAAATTATATAAAATTACACAATTGAATCAAAATGTTCTAGGACTAATGCTGCTATACCTATACAGATCATGCCATCTTTGTGTCACTGCTGGAACTACATAGAATGAACCTTCTCCTCTTCCTACAGCAATTCTACTATTGACGACTCATTCAGTAGTGAGCAGTGACACCGTAAAGTTTGGGCATTTTCTTTTTTGTATTAATTTTCAAGATACAGTAAAAAGTTGCAATCATATTTTGTTTTAAATACAGAAAAACACAACACAGACACTTTCAATTATGCAAATCACATACAGAAAAGACTAAGTTATAGCAAATGTTTGAGTGGTATGCACATTTTAAAATGGTTGTGAGTCACTAAAAAATAATCAAAGGAAGGGGCATCCCTCTACAAGCAGGTCTGGCTATATGCTTTGTATAATACTGTCTGAGCATCAAAGTGTTATCAGAAGATCGTGGTATCAGTGTGGGTAGCATTCACACTAAAACTGTGTGCCAGGTGTTTTTTAAGTTATTAACAGAAGAATAATATAACATGTTCTGTGCTAAAGTTTTGTAAATTCTTATTGTCACTAACGATGGCTTCATAGTATATAATACATCGACTAAAAGTCAAACTAGTAGCATATAGAATTAATACAATGGAGTTGATTTTGATTTCAATTCCAATGACTTGCATTTTGTCTGTGTATTGTAAATATCTCAATCAGCCACAATGATAAGTCTCCTGGCAGTGTCATTTGTGTTCCTTTCAAATCTGCAAACACCATTTTTGGAACAATGTGTTGGCAAACCCAATGCATTTTCAAGTCGTTGTGGAGAATACTGTGACAACTTCCAAGTGATATAACTCCTTCAACAGATTTCCAGATTTGTTCTGGCTGTCTTGAATTATTCCCTGAACGTGCTCAACAATTTGGTCATGTGTAGCAGTAGACAGGCACCCAGTACGAATATCATTATCAACACTAACACAATCCTCACGGAAATGCTCGTCACTCATATATAGGGTGGTCCACAGGAATCTGACAATTTTAAAAATGAAATGAGTAATATAAAATATATTTTATTTACTTTTGTTTTATTATGTACTTACAGCAAATTTGATCCATTTACAGGTGTAAATTTACTTTTTCAATAAGACATCTCTCAAATGTCTATAATGTTGTATGTACTGCTGCAGTCCGCCCCATAGATTTCGCTTAGTTGCTTGCACCATGTTGTTTGGTATGGCTGTGAGTTCTTCCTGTATTGATTCCTTGAGCTCAATAATGTTGTTAGATTTATTGAGAACCACTCTAGACTTGTGGTATCTCCAGAGAAAATAGTTGCATACTGACAGATCTGGAGATCGTACTGGCCATGCAACATCTCTCGAACTACTGCCATGGGTGCTCTGGCAGTGTGTGCTGTTGCTCCATCCTGCTGGAACCACAAGGTGTTCAAGTCGCTCCCACAACAATGCAAATCAGGAGCAAGGAATTCCTATAACATCACTGAGTAATGACCAGAAATGACTGTCACCATTTGTCCTTCTCCTTCAAGAAAATAAGGGGCCTATGATCCCAAAATTTTCCACAGCACACCAGACATTTACATGTGGAATGTGAAGAGGACACATACGTAGCTGCTGGGAATTTGTGTCAGACCAGTTCAAAAATTTTGTTTGTTCACTGTGCCTGATACATGAAAATGTGCTTTGTCACTAATTAGCAGGACCATTTCAACAGTTAACAACACCACTTATATTTTAACGGATGAAAGTTAAAATCTTTGTGTAGACTTCTTACAACACTGCTGCGGGATAAACGTAGGGCTGCTGCATGCTTCGTCAATGTTTGGAGGCATTCTCACAGAGTACACTGGACTTGGCGGTTTGTTTTTTGTTCCAGCAGCAGTAGTTTGGAAATTGTTTATCCAAAACTTTATTGTATTGCGACTAGGATCAGTACCATGACATGGAACATTAAAGTGACGGTGACATAATCACTGTGCAATTACAACTGAATCACCATTTTAAAAATAAGTTTCCACTACCAACTCACAGTTTCACAGCTCGATTTGCTCGTCCACCCACAAGTACGTGAACAAATAATATGTACGTCTTATCTGGCATACCTGGGCCAGATAAGTAACAAGGGCACACAATATATACTACACACACAAACAACACTCTTCCCCCCCACCGCATGGCTTGCCCCCAGGCGTGGGTTAAAAGGTTGGTTAATATCTCTCTGGCTGGGGTGGGGCGTGAGTTCTATCAAGGCCGGAGAGCGCAACAGGTCTATGACCTAATGCCTGAAGTGGAGAAGAAGAACTCACGGTTGCTCCACTGTAACTGAAATGGGATCAGATATGCAAGGCCACAGCCATTCCGATTCCCACTTGCACACGTGTTACCAACCAATGTCGCTTTAATAATGTCAGATTCCAATTGACCACCCTGTACTTGTGTTTTGTTATTCTCAGTTCGCCATATGCTTTGTAAGTAACATTACTATCTCTTATATGATTTTTTAAGCAAAATGCAAAATCTGATATGTATATGCTATTCAATTACTGACATTTTTAACTGCAAGAATGTCGCATGCATGTTAAAGAAACACACAGCTATGCCATTGTTGGACTGGAATGAAGAGCATGAGGACCAGCCAGTTGCTGTTCAGTATTCACATGAGCAAACATTTAGTCAACTCGCCTGCACACCACTTGAACCAGAAGGAAAAATTGTCCCATTAAGGATCTGACTGTACCACTGGTCACAAACATCACTTTGAAAGTCTATGAATATTTGAAAGTTCAAATATCAATTTATATACTGCAATACGTGAAATTTGCATATAAAACATTAATTTAACTCTTAGCGTATGATACCATGTTGCAATGAGAATTTGTTTAAGTAGAGACTGCATGTGGAGACATTGTAAAATAGACAATGAGATACACGTCAGATCTGTTAGTTCAAGTTGATTTTCTGGCAGTAAAAAAAAAAATTGTTGTGAAGTAGTGCAAACATATGCGTAAGAATAAGGCGAGTGCTTGTGTACGGGTATGAATAACTATGTTATGAAATAACAATAACAAAATATTAAATTAAATAACTTTTGTGTACATAGAGTTTCTGACATGACACACCAGAATATGCATAAAATAAAGACCAATCTAGTGGGAATAATTCTTAATAAATTAAAGAACTAAATATATGGGCTTTTTATAGAGAAAGTTTTATGAACCTAAAGAAAAGTAATAAAATTAGACAGGTTTTATTTGCAAGTTTAGCTATGTCCTTAGGCATTCTTTTGCAGGAAGTACGTTATCTGAACTGAAGCCGTTATCTTTAATTATTTTAAGTTTGTAAAGAATAGGTCAACAGAAACAGTTAACTAATTTATTTGTACCACAAACAAATTAATTTTATTCATATCAGAAACAGTTAATTAATTTACTTGTTATTAGAAACAATAGTAAAGTATTAGTGCAATTAAAAAAAAAAAATCTTCAATAAAACTGAAGCATTCCAGTGTCTGATGTATGATATTTGCCCAATTGCAGTGCAAAAAGTATTTCATAACATATAATCATTACAGTATTAAAAACCAATGTTTATATATAAAAATTAATAACCCCTAAAAGACCACATTACAGTGCACAAAAATAATTTTTTTTAAATTTGTAGAACATAATTACAAACATCTTAATGACAGAGGAAAGTTTTATTATACCTAATTTGTTAACGACAGTTTGATATACTGAATGGTTGTGCCAGAGCAGCAAAAATACATGACTTTTGACACACTTCAGACAACTGTAAATCTATGAAAATTGCTGAAAATATTAAACTGTATTACCACATAGAAAAAAAGAATAAAGATTTCAGTTATATTTATATTTGCTTTTTATTTTTATATCTGGTACTGTCAAAATTTTTTAAGTTCTAAACTCTGAGCTCTTCTGAATGGTATACTGTTATTACCACTTTTCAGTAACATGTACAGTAAATCATATTTTAATTAATTAAGCACTATCTTTCTTGCTCACCTGCTTCTTCTTGAGTTTTGTTATCTGAGCTTCAGTTTTACTAATTTCACGATCCACTTTACTGATCTGCTGCAGCAAATCATCTTTGGTTGACCTAAAATTTGCATCTTCAGCAATGGCTTCAGCTGGAAGAGTTGGAGATATTGCTTCCACTTGAGGATTGTATGCTGGGGCTGGAGGAAGCTGCTCCTATACAATATCATATCACTAAATCAACATGTAGATACACAAGCAACTGCAATCTTACTTTATAAAATCACTTTGAAATTAACAACATATTATTATTTGTAGTACTGCTTAACAACATAATCTCATTGTACTCCTATGCATATTTTATATCTAGAGTGGGTCAATAACAGCAAAACATATCAATCTCATAAATACTGAAAGACTTACAACTTATCAATATAGATGTTAACTTTCATTGTCTAATTTACCTTAACAATCGATTTATACTTTCAACCAATTGTAAGACTTTTGTTCTGTTTATACAAACAACAAGCTCATCTGTGAACTGAAGACTGGCATGAAGAATATGTTCCACTGATTAGTTCTCTATGTGATTATTATAACTGTTTATTTTGTTATACACATAATAGCTTTAATGCGCTGCAGTCTCCAAACAGCAAAATCAATGGAGCTGAAATTTATTGTTTGCTGACTCTACCCCATGAGATGTATAGCCAAAGTATCTAGTTATTTAAGATATTTTAATCTGTGTAATAACAGTTTTTATTATTTCTTTGTTTTAACAAACAAGGGATTATTTATGGCATAATATACTTCACCCTGAGATCGCTCATTGAACATATTGCATTGTCTTTCCTGCTCGCCTGTTACTTCTTGAATTTTGTTGTCTGAGCTCCACAGCTGCAGCAGATCATCTTTGATAGACCTAAAATTGTTATCTTTTGTAACCACTTCAGCAAGCTGGACACCATCTCTCACACCTGGATTGCATCAGTCCATATTGGTTTGAATATGACTTATACACCAGTTCATTTCTGACCCTCCCCTATTTGAAGCCAATATTGTTTACAGAATTTGTTATCAAATAATTACCTTGTCACCCATATATATATATATATATATATATATATATACACACACTGTTTATCCAGGCGTTTATTATTTATTTGTACTAGTCATGTTATAAATGTAGTATATTCTGATTTCATTTAAGGGGCACTTTTTAATTTAATTTACATTATTCTATATAACATCTAGTTTCTTTTTGTATGACAAGGCTTCCAGTATCATGTGAAAGTCCTGTACTGATCACATTGCTATCCAATGGAAAATCTGCTATGTACAGGAGGCATAGCAAATCAGACACAGAACACTCCCCTAACCTTACCTAACTAACCTTTAACTGGTATTTGGATAGCCCAGTCTGAAGTGTCTTTATCTATGTAAGATGACATGATGAAGAGTACACATTCTGATAAATTCTTTTTGACTTTGGAGAGTCATCAGATGTTTATAACATGTTTCTCATTACTGAGCTTAGCAAATCCTTATCTGATACCAAGAAACACTGATGAGTTACTTGTTCTGCCAAAATTCTCTTTAATGTGTAGACAATCCACATGACTTTCTTGACCAAGAACATTATTTTCTGATTTCAAATTGATGGTCAGCTGTCAGGTTCTTAGCTATACCTGTATTCATTAAATATTTCCTTATATTTTTTCAGTGATTTGTCATAAATAGCAACAGATTTGTTGGTTAATAAGACACATCAACTGATGATTTCAAGGTTCAAGGATTAGAAAAAGTTATCAAACTTCCATTATTTGGTCACACCCATCTCCTTCTTTTACATTCAACCTCTTTTGGCATGAAAAATGCAATGTTCACTTAACTGTTGATGTGTTTAAAGAAATCTATATATTTCTTAGCATAATTTACACATTATTTGGAAGTAGTTGGAAAATATTTTGGGCATTTTCAGATGCAGTAGCAAAGTTCCTGTCTCGACCCGTGTGTTCTCAGGTTTTCTGATACATGATTTTCGCATACCCTCATGTTTGAATCTTTCAGTTGCTTTCACAGCACATAGTCTCTGTTGACTCATGAAGTCAGGTTTCTTCTAAAGAGTTGCTTTTAGATTTCTCTAACAACTTTTATTTGTCTTGCTGCTCTATGGCCCATAGAGCACTAGAGGTTCTTAAAATGGAACCAAGGAGCCAGCTGCCATTATTAATTTTTTTAATAAAATAACACCAATATTAATTACCTGAAGAATTTGTTAAAATCCAGACTGTCTTATATAATTACATTTATTTTCAAGGTTTTACTCACTGATTGAATTACAAGACTGTTAAACTGTAAGCAGCTTGACACTGCCTGAGAATAATTCCTGATTATTGCTGGAATCTGATCGAAAAAGGCAGTTAACTATTTTGTATCATGCACTGAAAGACAGAATTGTTACTGAAAGGTTACTGCCTTTAATGTGTACAGAGTAGCTTACACGTTTGTTCCCTTTATCCTTAAAGGCTTGTTTCCTCCTCAATGTGTTACAAATTAGCTTATGTAACTGTTCAACTAAGTTTTTACCTCCCAGTTTGTACAGTTTCAATTAAATTTTAATCTATTTATAGTGCTTAACTTTCCTTTTGAGTTTCAACAGTCAACTTTACATCTTCCAGTGTCGGCAGTTCCACTGCTCTACTTCCCTTCTTTTCAGTAGTTTTTGTTACTATTTCCTATGTGTATTCTTAATAACTTATTGTTGCAGTGGTTTGAAGCTTTGACATAACCGTTTTAGAAATTTACATGCCCTTCTTGTTTTATCTCTTAAATCATTTTTCGATATTATTCTTTCAATCCACACTTTCTCTTTTTCTGTCTACACACTTTGTACACTGTACATCTTTTTATGTTCAAAACCTGATTGCCCCTCTCAAATCCATCACACCATATGCAGCTTATGTTTTTTTTTTTTGTGAACTGGCTGTCAAACTTTTATCATCAAACCAGCCATCTCATACTCTCAACTTGAACGGGTCCATATGGTATCTCTGGCCGTGGACATTAGACCTTTTTTAAGTTGTTCAATCAGTGTTCTACAGATCTGCCTCCTCCTGCTCTTCATGCTTCCTGCAATCTATCTTCAGTTTCCACATAATAGGCTCTTTCAGTCATTTCTGTATTTCTAGCTGTTGTAAAACTTCAATGTTTCACTTTTCCTTCCTTCCTTTCACAATGATGGTTTATTTTATATATAAATTTAACTACACGACTACATGATCACAACCACATGGGCTCCTTCTCCTTTACACACATAGTATCACTATCGCTGCTCTTTTCTTTTTTAACAAATTGTCTATTTACTAGGCAACAGTTCCAATTGATGATTTCCATGCAGCTAAATGTATTCTTCAATACATAAAGTAAGCTCGGGTGACAATTATATTTTTACCTTTATTAATATCAACCCAGTACTATCCACTTTAAATGGTTCTTTTATCCAAACCATGTCTGTGCAAACTTCTGTGTATTCCTAATAACACTTTTGTATGTTCGTCGTATATATGTGTTATAGTTATCAAAATTATGTTGGTTACTTAAACGGTTCAACGCTGAATTTTCATCTTATTATTGGTAAACAGTGGTTACAAAAATTTTTGTCTTTTATATTTGCTTCACCAATTTCAGAAAATCTTTAGCAGCAGTTCCCAACTCATGGTCCATGAACCTGTAGAGGTTCTTAAACAGAGCCAAAGGCACTGTTGCAAATATTTATTCCTTTTGTAATTGTGAAAATATAAATTATCTCTAGAATTTTGTTAACATGGAGATTATCTGTCTGTAAATAAATTTAATTTCATAGTCTTACTGAACAACTGTAAAAATTTCCTAAAGCTGTACTTAAGAAAAGAAAATTTCTCTGTTTATCGTTAGACTTCACGTTTTGTCATGTTTTTATTAAGCCCATCATCTGTGAACATTTTTTTTTATAGTACATATATTAATTTTCACATTTACTTGGTTTGAATTTACTTGGTTAAGTTGAATATTTTATATACCAGATGATTGCTCGTTAAAATAATGAATTATGTACACTATAAATGAAAACCAAAATTAGATGAAAACCAGGATCTTATAGGTCAGCAGGAAATGACAAGACGAATTTTAATTTTTTAATAAATTGTAAAAAGTCTTAATTATTTGTTGCCACTCAACACAATTTTTTTTTTAATTTTATCACAACTAAGTACATAAATTGAATTTGTGATCCCTATCTATTTTTGTATTACTATGGCTCCTAAGTTTAACTCAATAGGCAAGACCTCTCATGTCAGATGCACAAAAGTGATGTCAACTGGAGTTCGAGTCAGAGATGTGGAGAACTGAATTCACCTTCACTATATTTCAATTAAATTTCCCTCTCCCTATCAACCAATACTGGTTTATACACAAATCGAAGCCGCATGGCAGGTCTTATATATTTGACTTATCAAATGTAATTTCATACAGTAAACCCAGTCTTTTATACTTCCTTCATTTGGAAGGACTAAATATAAACTGAATGTTAAGACTTGAAAAAGGCTGAAACCAATACCACACACAGTGAAATCTCAATACAATGATACTGCACAGACCAATAACAATACTGTTGTGGACAGAGTTAACATTATATAGAATAATATAGAATACAAGGCAAAAATCCGCTCTCAGTTTAGTGGGTGTTTAAATAGATATCTCATAACAGAACTAAATTAATTACTTCACAAGTCATCACATTTAATATTGTAAAGACGAGATCTGTAACAACAGATCATCAGTATTACAGAAAAATATAAACGTCTAATACCCTGACTTAGTCGAAATTATTTTTGTATGTAGACTGTTATCTACAGTACAACGTTAGTTCACTCTTATATTTTGTTTCATTGGACATGCTTTAAAACTTGGACAGTACCCTTACATTTACAGAAATTTGACATTCCAATAATGGAATTAACATCAGATTCAGAAAACATTTATTGTTGTAGAGGGGTTTGTCATTATACTGATAATCATTGTACAGAGATTTCACTGCTCGTGCCAGGGGGGGGGGGATCTGTTCACATGATTTGATTTTAAATTGAATTTGATTTGATTTGAAAATTGTGACAAAAAATTGTGGTGGGGTTTCCTGGCCATGTGAACTGCCTAGATTTATTTATTTTAAAAACTTTGTTTTTTCAAACTCATATCATACATATACTTTTTATTGTGTTCACTATCTTCCATGGCTAATGCCCCTAATAATTATAAGTCCACTTTTTCTGGTACATAGATTTAGTCATTGTTTTCTATCTGGTAATGACCAGATGTATTCTGACATACACCCAGCTAGGCCGTATAATGTTATTAGTTGAGAAACATTTACTTGTTATTACTGAAATTCTAATTGTATATATCGTATGAAGTGTTTGTGTAGTGATGTATGAAGCTCTTCATTTGGCTAAATCATCACATACATACAATGTATAATGTAGAATTTATAAAATAAGTGTCATATAGGGGTTATTCAAATTATATCAAAAATTATTTAACATCATTTTTATTGAATGAACATTTACAAACTAGTCATATAATATCAAGAACTTTATAGAATACAAAAACCTTTAGTAATATCAAAAATTGTAAAGCATACAAAAAAATTTGGTAATAACAAGCATTTTATAGTACACAAAAACCTTTGGTGTAAGAACAGTAAACAACAAATTATCAAATCCATTCAAACTATATATCCTTGGTGCAGCAACTTATATATTTGTGCATTATCATCATTGCATACCCTTGTATCCACTCTCAGTGGCTGTTGCACATCAGTTTTGGGTTCACCCCCTATCCGCATCTTCTTGATAGGTGGCCCCAGGTCTTGTAGAGTGCCAGCCACCTGATTTGGAGGTGCTGGAGGGACCACAACGCAGTCCCTGTCCTTTTCTCTAAGCTGCTCCCTGTCTCTGTCCTCTCTGTTTTCTCGATTCCTGTCGCGCTCACGATAGGACTCCCTGTAACAAATTTCTAATTACACTACACTTGATTACAATATGGTGTATGTACATATAAACCCGTGTGTGTGTGTGTGTGTGTGTGTGTGTGTGTGTGTGTGTGTGTGTGTGTGTGTGTGTGTGTGTGTGTGTGTGTGTGTGTGTGTGTGTGTGTGTGTGTGTGTGTGTGTGTGTGTGTGTGTGTGTGTGTGTGTGTGTGTTTGGGACTCATATTTCTTGCAGTCTTGATAGTATCTTATGTACTATATTAGCAAATAATAATTACTTCTGCAAGTGTACTTTTCGACATGCTATACCAAAATAGGTGCAAGAATAGTGATAAACAAATAAGAAAAAATATTTTATAGAAGTAATTATTATTATATATTGCTGCGCTGAAGAAATAGATAGTACCAAAATGCTTGAATGCTATGTGATGCCTCACATGTATACTTGCACAGAAGAAATACATAATTCTCTCAGATTGTTCAAGATGCCCCTTCCAGACATTACGTGACTATTCTACGTGGCATTGAGGCTCAATATGTCACTACAATACATACAAGGTGGTGGAGGTATACATACTGGATTTTTAAGCGGCCAAGTTTAGTTTTATCTCAGTGATATGAGAGTTAAGTTTGGAGTGTTGTTATTATGATTAGTGGACATGATTATGTTTATTAGTGCAAAAGTGTATTAAGGTGACACTGTTGGACAAAGTTAGCTTGAATTATTATATAAGAGTGCCTTCGTTAATTTCTAATTGTTGTTTGTTTTTAATTAAAGTTTGTTAGTGACTTAACTGGTGTCCGTTATTCTGTTTCCACTGTATGACACGATGATCCATGTCATGTCATAACTGTGTGTGTGTGTGGGGGGGGGGGGGTGTCCAGCTTTCAGCGAGCCCAGCTGTAATGTTTGTGCGCATACGTGACACTTGTTCCTGAGTTAATAGAAGCCCCCATGAGAAAAGTTGCTGAAAATTAAGTTACGCAAGAGGTTGTTGACAAGAACCAAACAGACTTGGATCAGCTAGTAATGTTTAGGTCATCAGGACATGACGCAATGGGAGTGATTCCAGCAAAACTAGTGGTTGAGTGGAAGACTCACATTCCTGGGAACTTTATGCTCAGATCACACGAGACTGAATTTGAAGAACCAGAGAATTATCCTTCGCAAGGTCATCCACCTAGATCCCCTGGCCAAGTATTACTTCAGAGACAGTTTGCCAGTTCGGGCCAAACAGGCTTAAGGAGAAGGCAGTGTTACGCCATTACAGAACATTCTAAATGTTTTTCGGTGAGCCCAACTGTAATGTTTGTCCATATTATACAGTGTAACGTGACACTAGACATGCGTATTATACTGTTACATAATACAGAACAATCTCGTACATTCGATAGCACTGTTCAACAAGCTTCTCAACTACCCCAACGGTGCGTGTTTCTGCCAAGGCCGCGCTCTAGAATTTTCCAAGTGTTTTTTAAGGACGCATATTATGGAACCCTGCAGACTATATAAATACCCCAACCCGCCACTTAGTTTTCAGTTACTGTTCGGGCGATTTACACAGTTCGATTCGAAGTATTGTGGCGTGTTTTATATTAGTTGTCATTATTATTGCGTGTGAACAATTTTTATTTGATTTGTTGTAAGAGACTATCTTGTTAATTACAAACTGTTTAATTGTGATAAAGCTGGTGATTAGTAACTTAATTGGTGTCTTGTATTTTGTTCTCCACTGTAACATATGACGATCACTAGACCATTGTAACAATATTATTGGATAACTTCACCACCTAGTGTATACCTGTATTACTATACTGTATTAACAGTGGTATAATTTTAACATAACTGTACAAAAATAACCTTTCCCACTTCTCTGCTGGCACATTCTTCCCAATTCAAACAGATTCAGAAACCTGGCCAGGAGTTAAAAAATAAGACTGCATGATTTCAGTTTCAGAAGTTCTGACTTACTTGTTCAAGCATTTCTATAATTACATATCTTTTTTCAAATCTATTTTCCTCCACTCTTTTCAACACCCTCTCTATCATTACTTGCCCCTTTAGCACTCCAGGTTTTCTTATTATATTTTATTGATGAAAAATTATATTCAGCAGAGAAAAGATTATTACTACCAACGTAGTCTTCTTCAAAACTGCTTATACAGTTTCCTTGTTATACCAGCATAAACAATGTTAAAAGGCAATGAATATGTTTTTGTTTGCTTCATCTGGCACTTCAATGTTTCCACTTGTTTTAAAACCTGGAATTTGTTGTTCAATTATGTATAACACACAGTAAATGGCATATCCTAACTTAAAAATTCATCTTTCTGACAAAGAAAAGTCGAGCACTCTGATAGTGAAATAGATGATAAGCAAAATACGACAAGAGATTGGTAAAGTTATAATACAGGCTATATATTTTACATGTACAGTTAAAGTATTACAAACAGTTTGTAAAATTCCGTACCTATTCCTGGCTGTGCTTTCATGTTTTTACTGACAATTTACCAATACATGATGTTTATGTACCTTACATAAAGTATACAGTATTTTACACCCTACTACCTACACTGATAGTTTCTATTGTATGCATGAATTTCAATATAAAAATTAAGATACTGTAAAGTCTTAAAACAATCTTTTATATATTTTACACATGATATATTTTTTAAATTATCTTTCTACTTCCACTTTGAACACATCATCTTTAAAAAATTAAGAGTATACAAAAATGTGTTATGTATGCCAGAACAATATTGTTCTATTTTTTCACTTTGAGCAAGTTTTACTACACCACTGTAAACTTCTATCATACCTAAAATTTACTGTAACCATTAAAATCACAAATATTTCTTACAACAATTACTTAACCTTTAAAAACAACTACTTTTGGATTGCACTAAAATGGGTTCTCGGAAATCACATGAAACACAAACATATTTGAAATTCAACAAGCTGATATGTAAATGGAATCGCACAATGAGTGAGCGCAGACTCTTATAGTTGGAGTTATCATAGTTGTATGATATGCTAACAGGGCTATTAGGCCGAAGTCCAATATTTCCAATTTTCTGAAATGCCAAATGTTTCAGCCGCGCCAATGGCAGCGGCCATTTTCAGTGGAGTGGGAACAAGGTACTACTGCCTGTTAAAGAATAAACTCCACTCCACTCCACTTATGACATTCTAAAATTCAGCACGTGACTGGCTCACAGCTTCTGTTGGCTGAGTCATGGTAACTTGTTAAACAACCCCAACAGAAGTCATTTACAGAAGCGTGCTTCTGGTTTTATTTTAATCTCAGTTTATCCTTTAGCAGGCAGTACTACCTTGTTCCCACTCCATTAAAGAAGGCCACTGATGGTGCAGCAGAAACAACTGACGTTTCAGAAATTTTGAACAGTGGGCTACAGCCTACCAGACCAGTTACCACGTCGTACATGGTATAATACAGATTCTCACAAAGCGTATAAAAAACCAAAGATGTCAGTTATACACTAGTTCTCAATACACTATCACCACATGACAGCAAACTTTGGCCACACGCAAAATACCTACCTTGGAAACTAAAAGAATGCTGCAGATGATATGAATTAATTCCAGCAGCATCATAAAATAATATAGGCTTATATCATACTTCAAAATTATACAAGTCTACAACAATTTATGACATTCACAATACACTATTTGATGGCATAATACAATCTGCCATATATGAGGCATTCACTAACAGAATTTTGACGTGATTGTGTGCATTCATTTTGAAATATAATTTACCCTTTGTGCTCTTCTAAAATGGGTACTACATACACTCTACATGCTAACTGAACACTCACTGTTGAATTCTGTTCCTTGGGGCAGCAGAAGCCATGTATTCTTGAGTTGCTGGAAGAAGTGACATTCGCTCCCTTATCCGGGCTGGTATCTGTTCACGGATAGGGTCATTACGGATAAAACCAACACCAACAGCAGCCTGCTCTGGCTGTGGCCTATCCGCAACCAAAGCCTAAAAACACAATTAATACTTCACAACACTGTAATCACATTCTCATATTATTATTATTATTATTATTATCAGTTATATTTGTGATGTTCGCTGCCATTCTTCAGTATGTTAGTCACTAAACCTCATTTTTAGGTACAAATTTGATGGCTATAACAAGAAACATTTCTACAAAAATGATCATCATCGTTAGTGGTAGTGGTACTTCCTCTTAGAATTACTACTCATTCTGTTGTTCTTATGAATTCAGAATAACAAAAACACAGTTTTTTAATATTACAAATAACTGGAAATAATACAGAGCACATGTCTAGTTAACTTATAAAGCAAACTTATAAACATTCAAGATTTTTTTTTTCGCCCCAGGAATTTATTAGTTTCCGAGCAATTTGTTTTATGATAACATTGATTTCTGTCTTCTCATTTCCACAGTTAGCAACAAGTACATACAAATTTTAAAGCTTAGTAACAAGATATTTTTAACATTAAAAATTATACCTGAACATAACTAAATCCAAAAATAATTAAGTTAGAAATGGTTCATAATATAATGTTCACAATAACAATCCAGAAACTGAACTTATAACGGCTCATCTTGCAGATAGTCATGATAAAAATAAAATAATATTCTAAAATTAAAACTCCCAATTGTAAAGCTGGTTCTATGTATAACTTCATTTCAGAGCAAATCATATAATTACTACATAGATTACATTATGTAGATACTAAATTCCCGAAAGTATGCATTACAAATGTCTATATCATCTCACAAACTGATTCCAAATCTAAGCCTAGATTAAATATCATGAAAAACTGTTACAAAATTCAAACAATGTAGTTATTATGCTTGTAATTCACTTGTGTGCTCAAGGCTGATCATCATGGGGAAAATATTAACTTAATGAATTTAATAAATGAATGAATACCATATAATATAATATTAAAAGCATGACTGTTGTGTATATTACATTCTAACAGTACTTAAGAAGGGACAGTATGAATTTAATGACAAATTCATAGAGCCCCCCCCCCCAAACTACTGATAATCCCAATAACATCTGAATGTGTACCTTTCAACAAAAGTAGTGATTTAAAACAAAAAGGATAAAAACATTGCAAACATTTGAATGAGAAACTGATATGATGTCTGCCAGCAGTTGTAAATTCCCTGGAAAATCTCCGCAAAATGTTTCATGAATGTCTGGCTTTGACATTGTATTCTGCTACCACACAGTCAAACTGGGATGTAATACAGCATTCAATGTTGTCAACATTCCAACAACACAGTATGTTTTACATACATGTTACTTTATATCCAGATCTTTCACTTCTACCCTCACAAATAAATGTTTACAATACTGTCTACAATTATATTAAATGAATACAATGCACAGTATTTGGTGAAACATCTTTATCATCAAAACATACAGTACAGATCTGATAATATATTTATCAATTCATCTGACAATTGTTTCATTTACATGTTTACACAAAAAAACTTTTTATCAGGTAAACCCTCTCCTTAGTCTGGCTTCATCATAATATTTTTGTCACATGACATTTAGATCCCAGATCCTTGGGGTGAAAAGTCAAGTGAAAAAAAATATTATGATGGAGGCAGTCCAAGTACAGTAAAAGTGCCTACATGGAAACCTTAAACAGAGTTATGGATATTCATTTTAATGATAACACGTTTTTTATATGAAACTATTTTAAAACGCAATTAGTATGTTTACAAAATACAGTCAAGAAACACACTCATAATCAAGATAGTAAATTACACATATGCACTTCATTTCAAGAGTCTGTTGGTTTATTCTCTACTGTAAGGAATCTAAAAACAGTAAATTTATTTACACTTATTACTGATGAAACTGTTTTCTAATTTTAACTGTTGACTTTCCTACTTTTAAATATTAATTTATACACATTTTATGTCACAAGACTAGCAGTTTACGATGCAATGTTGTGTTGTGTGTTTATGCTTGTATTCTTTGAATACATACATGTAAGGTGTGTGTGTGTGTGTGTGTGTGTGTGCGCGCGCGCGCGCGCGTGTGCGAGAGAGAGAGAGAGAGAGAGAGAGAGAGAGAGAGAGAGAGAGAGAGAGAGAGAGAGAGAGAGAGAGAGAGAGAGAGAGACTTGCTTTATTTTTACCAACATGTTTCCAATTCTTTGAACATGTATTTTGTTCATATCTAATATTCCGAAAAGTCCTAATAAAATGTAATTTAAAATCGCAATAATACAATTCTTCTGAAAATCCAATAAATCCAATCCATTTCAGAAAACTTCTGTTAATCCTGAAAACGGCTATGACACCTTAGTTTACACTGATCATAAATTAACAAAGGACACAAGTTTCTGTGAGGTTCAATTACTAGCTAGACACTATTTCTAAACATATGTGGCCAATTTTTTACCACAGTTATTGGCAAATCTGGACGTTTTAACACAAGAAACATAATTGTTATTTGATAATTGATATCATAACAAGTCATCTACAATCGTCCTGCTAATGACCATAAAATCTGTCGAAGTCAACGTATAAGTTTTAAAAATTTTGTCTACTTAATAACTGAACCTCACGAAACTGTATAATCATTTGTTAAAAATAATATTCCACACAGGACACTAGATAAAATTCAAGTTACAAATGAAAATGTACTAAGCCAACAAATGGAAGTATTACAAAGCCACTGTATGTTGATCAAAAATGTAAACATTCACAATGTGTGCAATAATATTAAGATATATGGAAAACAAAAAATGCAGCCAGTCTATATGAGGTTGGATAACTTACACTCGTATACTGTTGATTTACTGGATAAATGAACTTTCTTGACAAACTCTCTGCAATGGCTATAGCCAGCACTATCATTGTGGAGACATCTGTCTCCAACAGATGTGCAATACAGATTTCTGGTTTTGACATCTTCAAGACAAACTAAACTCCTAAGTCTTTAAACAGAAGTATTCAGTACTTTAATATTTGTAATCAGACCATGTCATTTTCTTTTATGTTACGAATAGCAATTTGTGATCAATAGAGTATCTTAAAAATTAAATAATTCATTTTTGTAACCAACTGTGTTAACATCTGTTGTAAACCAAACACCAAACAATGTATGAAGACTATCATATAGACTATCAAAATTAAGTTTTCATATAACAGAATCATTCTGAGGTTGATTTTCTTTTAGCGAGCAAGTATAAACTAGCACTGAAATATATTATATTTAATGTTCCAGACCAATTCAAAATTGAAGAATCTCACCCTGTAAAGTGGAATACTCTTATAAGACTTTGGGGAAAATGTTCTATTTGAACACGGAGTATTCTTGTTTCATTTAGAGGAGGATAAATTACAACTTTTCAAGCATCTTATCACTTCTTACTCACTTTAAAAATCTGTACCAAACTATCTGGTTATGTTCAATGCTTCAGAAAACAAAATGTAATTTCACTTAATTAAAATACTGATTCTGCTCCTAAATGTGCCAAGCTTTACCAAATCAGTAAATTAACTCAATTAAACAGCAGCATTCAAAGGATATTGCTTAAATAACCAGTAAAATCCACTCCTAAATATACATCCACTAAAAGAATTATATAAAAATAAATATGTACTTTTCATGTTTTTAATAACCGTACCCAGAATTAAACAGAACATAACTAATTTTGAAATGTTGGTTTACAAATGTCTAGAATGAAATTCTGAAGGAATTCAAATATTTTTAAAATGAACCTAAAGCGGTGTGTGTGTGTGTGTGTGTGTGTGTGTGTGTGTGTGTGTGTGTGTGTGTGTGTGTGTGTGTGTGTGTGTGTGTGTGTGTGTGTGTGTGTGTGTGTGTGTGTGTGTGTGTGTTCCAGCTGTAGCACCTTCCACCAAAATGCCAACCATTACAATGATATAAACCACATGCTTTAGTTAAACAAAATTTAATTAATCAATGTATCTGCTACATTTGTAACATATCAGTGTTAAATAAATGTTGATTCCTAAAAAAGAATAGACAAATTGTTAACTTCACATTATGATATTTGTTCTGTAATTTTTGAGTTGTTACATTCACAATTACAGACATGTTACCCTAATCTGAGCATTGCAGATGAAGCATTTTACATGGCCTATTAAATAACATATTTAGTTAATATCCATACTGAGAATATAAAACTTTCCATATAACTGTAACAAGTTCATTGTACAGTATATACCAATGTCACATTAATATATATTTACAGTAGATTACATATGTTTGGTGCACCGGTGTTACAACTGCTTGATAAGTAATACACTGATTTGCATAATATAAGAATTTTTAGCATACAGTCAGGTAAAGTTTAAATGATAATTGGCAAATTATTATAGATTGTAGTTTCACTGACAAAGATTATGGACCTTATTGCCTAAAGGTTAGGGATAAGCCAACAAAAGATATAAAAATATAACATTTGTACAATGGCACTGTTCTGTATAACTCATTTACCATATAATTTGTATCATGTTAACAGTGTGATTCTAATACAAAAATACTTCAAAAAAGACAAACTTACCGGGCTGCGGACACTATATGGGTTGTCCCTGTATGGGACAGCTGCACCATACGGAGACGCATATCGCATTGTATTATGCGACTGTGGATAACTTGGGTAGGCAGCAGGCGACTGCGGTGCAGCTGGGGGACGTTGAAGCTTATACGGGGAGCCATCCCCAGGCTGAGGATGATTAGCCCGGCTGAAACAAACAAAAATATTTTTGAATAATTAATCAACCACACAATGATAAAACTATGCACACAATGATGAAACAGAAAAATCATAACCTCCACTCTTCCCATTCCTTTATGGTGCTAGGCTCACCACCTAGAGTGTTTAATTTGCTTTGTAAAATTCTTACTGGTGCCAAAGACTTCTTCAAGATACCCAATGCTACCAACTTCTCCTCACATACATGTTCATCTTGTGGATCGAAAACTATTCTGAACCATATTTCTTCAAATTTACTAAATATTTCAGTACGCAAATTCACAAATTTGGAAGTATAATCCTTAAAAAATTTTCTGCAATCCTTACACCAACAATACATCCCAAGTGGCATTTCACGGTGAGTTAGGTCGTCCATATCAAAACGCGAAATGGGGTAAGTTTTAAAAGATGAGAGCAATCGTATGTGTAGTATTTTTACGTAATAATAATTCAATTTCCGAAAATTGTAGGACCACCACCTTACCTTAAAGGTAAATTTCAAAAACCTCTTCGCATCTAAATACCCTGCCCCCTTATTCTTTATCTTTTCCATCATTTTATCAATTTTATGTCCAAGACGGGCAACCTGAAATGTAATTAAACATAATCCATCAACACCTCGTACAGATAAGTCCTCCTCATTACTCCCACATGCAGCGTCGTCTTCATTAATCGAACTCAGTTCAGCTATGATCTTATGGTAAATCATCATAGGGTCGTTCCCGTACATTTAAAAACTATAATCCGTTCACTTTCACACAATTACTACCACCAAAAACGACTTATCCAAACCATCCAAACTATAATAATTATTACTTTTGTAGAAACTGTAACCTATACCCAGCTAAGCGCTAAAAACAGTACGATCAGTTATTTTACTGAACTCAAGGGAAAAACGACACAGCGGCAAAATCCCTAGATTAATCAAACGCACCACAACAGAAAACACGATAGAAGCACTTCCGATTTTATGAAAATGACCAGAAACTGCAAGATATTTCCAAAAATTCGTCTGGATAAAACACCAACGCCCATATGTCACCTGTCACCTTATCACAGGAAGTGACCTGTCAACAGAAGTTGACAACGATCAAATCTCCAGTGGATTTACTTTTATTTAAACACAAATCGCCGCTATTAATCAAAATTTAACAGATAATTTTTATTACTGCAACCGCATTTCATTTCTATACAAGCATATCGTTCATTAAATACGTGCATCCATTGTCACAAGCGCGTTATATAGTACCGCAGAAGTCATAAAAATTTCCAATTTTAAGGTCTGCTCTGCAAAAGACACAATACGGAATTAACCATAACAACATTACCCATATAACTCGACAATTATTATAATTTATTGTATCATTCCCGGTCTGCACACTTACACAATGCATATATACGCAGGTGGCATTCTGTGATATCACCGTAAAAAGAACAACCTTTGCCCAAGTAAACAAATTTATTAGGTATCAAACTCACCTGCTTCTTTATTTTTTCTTTTCCTAATTTTCCAACTAGAGTCTCTTTCCATACCAAGTAAGTTCGGTGCTAACAATTACATGCCACTGTGTTAAGTATACCACAGTCTCGCTTCGATTTGTTTTCACGTAAACACCATTAAAATATTCCTGCAATTAGTTCGAAGAAATTTTCTCTAGATCTTTTCTATCCTTTAATCAATTATTTGCTTAACGATGTTTTTTACTCTACCTCCCCGCCGCGATAGATCAGTTATAAAAACATAAATTACGACAGTTCAGAGTAAATGGTTTTTAAAACAATAACGTGGGTGAGACAGAGTCACCTTAGGTGTCACATTGATCCGCGATATTTGGCATTTCTGAAAAAAAAAAACCGTTATTAAAATAAATCAAACGGACCTCTGGACAGCAGTACGTTCCAAAGGTTTAATTACCTGTTAACATGTATCCACTATCGATAGTCGCATAACCTATACAGCGAGAATTATTTAATACACACACTGTTGCCATGTGCCCGGGATTGCTATGGGCTTAGCCTTGGGTATATATTTATTTCCCGGGTTATGGGCACACGATTTTAAAAAGTGTGATTACAAAAATCTGAGGAAAAATAAATTATTGTATTTAATTCATAGAAACAAATAAAAGCGAACTCGACACTTTAGTAATAGTTTACTGGGATTGAAGTTATAGTAGAGTCATTTTGGTTATTAAGGGAATAATTTTATGAATACATCATAATAATTTGTCTACATCATAATAAATCAGATGATACGCAATCTGCTTTTCAACATTTAGAACGTTCTGTTAACTGATTCTCTTGCTCTGTGAATATTTTTGTATTTTTACTAACTTTGAGAAGGTGCTTAATATTTAAACTCTATGTATTCTTAATATTTCAATTATATTCGTGTATAGTTATAGATTATATTTCCTAAAATACTATAGCCTAAAATTGTTGGCCCTGGCCAACGAGGCCAGGAACCGAAAAATGCGGCCTTTTTCATTCCTTATTGTCATCTTAACCTTATTCAATCAAATACACCGCTGACAAGCTTTCACTAAACTCGTCTTTTGCATGCAGACATACTCAGAGGGTGGGTTTTGATATTGAACCCCCCCCCCCGCTCAAAACCGAATATGTGTTCTGTCATACGTCCAGATGCAAACAGTAATCCGTTTACGAACAGACGTTAACAATTTACCATAAACTCCGGTTGACATAATTTAGTTAACAAACTATTTCAATGAAAGTACTAATGCGAGCTGTCAAAAAGGAAAAAAGTTGAGTGCAACAGTGACATTATAAAAGAAGACGTAAAAGTTCAAGGTCACATTCGTCCCATACAGTCTAATTTTTCTCTCAATAAACATAAGAAAGTTGATTCAAATTACCGTATAAAACGCCCAGTTTCTACAGCTTTGCCTGAAAGGTCACTTTCCATTCAGAAATTCCTAAAAATTATTTAAGGACCACAACAGATCAGTCAAGTAATGTTGGAGCGATCGCTTAACGCAACAAGACCGGAATACAATTTCTTTGAAGACAAGTCTCAATTTTATTTATGTTAACCAATAATAACTGACTGCGTATCCACAGAAATCTTGTTAGAAGATGAATTGATGAGAGTAAAAGTTCCGCGCGTATGTGTGTTGAAATGTTCGCAGGAAAGAGTAAGTCGTACAGGTCAACGTGCTGAAAGGTAAGATGTAGGAGGCGAGAGCATGGGAACTGGCTACAACACACACACGTGCACGGCTGTTTGCACATAATAACGTGACGAAGGGGTAAAACTGTTCGTTATGGATCCGAATGTACATGGTGACTTCAGAATATAGACATCAAACCAACCGCTGTAGGGCATGTGCTACAGAATTGTACGAGCAAACATATCGATATGTCGAATCAGAGAGACAATGTGAGCAGATACCAATACAGTACTAACATATCGATATGTCGAATCAGAGAGACAATGTGAGCAGATACCAATACAGTACTAACATATCGATATGTCAAATCAGAGAGACAATGTGAGCAGATACCAATACAGTACTAACATAATAAACTAAAAACTTCAAATTGTAAAATGGTTTTTTATCAGCAGGTGCCGATCTTCAGGATCGTTACACTTTGATTACAACATAACTTAAGCAGCAAGTTGCCATAGGAAAACGCAGCAAAAATATTACAAAGAAAGCACTAATACAGAAAAGAAAAAGCAAAATGCAAAAAGCGCCGTACAAAACAATAAGAAGGAATCCAAGTCAAGAAATTAAACTCTACAATACAGTAACAACAGGATGCTATGAACAACAGAAATGGAGAATAAGTACATAATGACAACCATTACCTGTGAAAATAGAAGTGACAGAAAACTGAAGGAGCGGGTTGTGTTTATTAGGATTTGTAAAAATCAGAGATGGTTATTCAATTGCAGACAGTGAATGGCCGAATGAAATGATAAATAATTATGACACTACTATAGGATGAAGTTGTCAAAGTAATAATAATCATCCACTTTGTGGATTAGGGCACTACACCTAATCCAGAGTATATGAAACATCACGATGCAGTAGCTAAGTTGATACAACACTGGAATATATATGTGAACGATAGGCCTATACGTAATACAAAAGTCGCGAATAACTGGTACAATTACAAACCAAAACTGCTGAAGAAAAACACCACAGAATAATTCTTCGTAATACACAATTGCAAACGGACAGAGCTCAACTAAAACGTGTCTATACAAATAGTTGCCACAGGCATAGGAGCAACAACATTATGACACATTTAAACAACTTACCTGGTACCCATCTATTTCATAACATTCTGAAGATAGCTATTTTAAAGACAGTTTAAGATAGAAAATATGTAAACACAGGAAGTGTGTACCTATCCGAATCCGCCGACGAGGAACACGTTAGGTTTCAGATTGAAACTTGTTACTGCCACCTACAAAACTAATCTCAACAACAACTGGGATAAATGAACGTTTCCAGCCTTTGACCTTGGCTGTGAAATGAGACGATGATTATTACAATAATAATAATATAATAAATAAATATAAATAATAATACTCACTATAATAAACTGTGTGTTATTACATCATCCCATTAACACAATACAACAGAAAAGCTAATAACACATAATCACTAAATCCATATGTAAACAATTGTTATAAAGCCAATGAGGTACTAGAGATAAAAGAGAAACGGTCACGCACATTGCCAAGGCCACTAGCTCAGAGTGCCCTAGTTCTCTTATCTCTTACCTTAGCAAGAAACAAACATGTTTCAACAAAATTAAAATTGATCAAATCAGAACAATTAAATCATGATTAAGCGATAAACCAACCGCCCAGACAACCTGACAACACAACTGTGACAAAAGAAGTTTATTAAATCAAAATTTTTTAAGCAGATGCAGGTGTAACTTAACTTGTCAAACAACTGAGATGCTTAACGAATGGATAAATACTCAACCATCGAAATATTAACAGTGAAAAAATGCCTTTGTATACATGAATTACTCATGTGAAAATTCTAATAATAGTACATCAAAACAAAAAACATTCCCTCTCTGTACCTCTTTACCTTCTAGTGTTACCTTCAGTGTATTTTTTAAAAAACCTTATGTGTAAAAACATAGACGAAATAAAACAGTAATTAAAAAAATAGGGTTAGTGAAGGAGGTTTTTTTTAAATAAAATTGTAAAGGTGTTTGCTTGGGATTCAATTGGTGATTTAAAAGAATATCTTTCCAGCACTCACATGCTTGTTAATCTATTTAAATATAAAATGGATTACTAAGCACTGCAGAGGTTTAAGTGTTATACAAAACTACATATAATAAGAACTCACAATTATTACAAAAAATAACTACAAATGAATTTATACTGAAATCTGAAAATTTTATAGTTTAGTTTATTCTTATGCTTCTGAGCTTTTCATTGACTTTAGTTTCTCAAAGTTTCAATATAAATAATCATGAGTCAGATATATGGATGTAGTGTTATTCATCATTTATGTACATCAGTTTAGGATTATTCACGTATTTTAAAAAATAAACTAACATAACAGTGATGTGATGACTTTTCAAGAATCAGAAGAGCAAGTAAAGGAGCACATAATTTGAGGATTGCTACACAACAATTTTTACATAATCAGTAGTTCCCAACCGCTCAATGTTCACCTTGGTGTAGGATTAAAAATAATGTTTGTTTAACAATTAGTTTCATAAGCAATATATTAGGGCCTTATATTAGGGCCTTCATCAGTATAAGTAGGGAATTCTACTTTGGTAGAATCATTAAGATTACCATACAAACAACAACAAAATAGTATAAATTGTATCATTTGTAGGAATGGCCACTTCTTAAGTTATGCTGGTGACAAATTTGAAATAATACAATTACCTGTCCACTCATCACCAATGAAAATATTATGGAAAAATAAACACATTATGAATATTAAGAAAAGAAACAAGATGTGTTTTGCTAACTGTCACTAATACGAGTTACACTGCTAACTGTGCTAAAACTAGTGTGACTGATTTATGACAGGTAGTGTCAAATTATAACAGTATACCTTTTGACACGTGTGTCAGTTGATATTCCTCAACTAAAAAATATTCATCAAACAGTGAAAGTGTATCGTTCATGTGGGTAACAACGCAATGTTAGCACAAACACCCTTTCTCCTCATAGTTGGAGGATGAAAGAGTTGGTGGTCTCACCATTCTCCATGCACAACTCCTTCAAAAACAATAAATTCTATTATTGTAAATCCGAGTGCTTCAGAAACTCGAATCATGATGAGCCGTACACATTTAAGAGAAATATATGGACCTGTAAAGGGCAGAGATGTTTGTAGGCAAAGAACAAATGAAGTACAGTAGTTTATACTTTGTGCAGAACATAATGATGGTTAAGCTAGGATGGCTATGGTAGACAAGCATGTTATAAGGGTGTTCCCCTATGACACTAAAAGCATCTCTTTCTACAGAAGACAACAGGAAAGTTAGAAGACTGAAGCTGAAATGAGAGTGTGATTTAATGTACTTAAAATGATTAATTATATTATTATAATATTAATATACATTAAAATGATGGTGTGGACTCAGATACTGAAAGGCTTGAAATATATGACTACAAAGTGGCGCCAATGAGTAAAGACCACTGGTATAGTCCAGCAATTCTCAGAGTGGGGTCCACAACTATGTTTCAGGGGGTCTGTGGATGCAAGAGAAAAAATGGAATATATGGTAGTAACAAAAAAAACACAAATATTTTATACTCTAAAATCTGAATTTTATAAACTGAAATCATTAAAGCTGAGATGCCATTATTTTTTGTTCAAATTAATTATAATAGTAAAAGTAATTTCACATTAAGAGGTTTAATAATGTTCTTAAATCGTGCCATCATAGCAGATCATAAGTATGACACACAGCTATAATTAATTATTTTGCATAGCCGATGATAGAAGTAAGTTGCTTAAATAATAAGAATTAGTATTTCATAAAAAAATGAAACAGATTTACTCTTTACTGTTTCATCAAATTATGTTTTGATGTATTCCGGTGCATAATCTCCTAATATCAAAAATTATAAATTTGAGTCTTTAGTCACTATATACATTTGCTTATCACTCATAATGAAAACACACACTATTAATATTTTTTATATAAAAATTACTTTATTTTCTTACAATTATCTATGTTATTATTATTATTATTATTAATTATAAATAATACTTGTTTTACAAGAATATATGTATACATTGTTTATACATATGTACACAGTTTCAACAGTATCAACTGTCATCCTCACAATATATACATATTAATCAAATTTTTGAAACCCAATTTTATTAACAGCTGTTTTATATGGATTATATTCAATGTATGTTTTGTATGTACTGTATATAAAAATATGCTATATAAATGAATATAGAAATATAATTATAAATATTTATTATTTCATTAAATTAGTAATTTTGAAAACACTATGTTTTTGGTATTAATTTGAATTTACTCGGCTATTAATTTATATTTACTTAAGTTCAAATATTCCTAAACTTTCCAATAGGGTCATTTTTTGACCTTTGGAAATGTGTTTTAATAAAGAAATTTTATTTAAATTTGGGGATATGTTATTATTTTATTTCCATATTCCTTAAGGAAATGGAAGTATGGTGATGGCAAAAAAAATCGTGTTCGAGATTATTGCAGATGAAAAAAAGTCGTTTTTCGAAAAGTGTCTGTGTGTGTGTGTCTGTGTGTCTGTCTGTAGATTTTTTCCTATGGCAAACGATAATAGCCGCAAATTCAAACAGAATCAAATAATTTTTTGCACACAGCCCTGATTTGTAGAGTACTCACGACCTATTGTTTTTTGTGAAGATCAGTTGAGGGAAAGGGGTAGTTTACCGGTAACGTTTTATGTTTTAACAAGGGTATTTCCTATGGCAAACGATAACAGCTGCAAATTCAAACAGAATCAAAAGATTATTTGCATACAGCCCTAAATTGTAGAGTTCTCAAGATCTATTGTTTTTGGTGAAGATCGGTTAAGGGAAAGGGGTAGTTTACCTGCAACGTTTTTTTAACAAGGGTATTTTCTATGGCAAACGATAACAGCCGCAAAAATTCAAACAGAATCAAATAATGTTTTGCATACAGCCATGATTTGTAGAGTACTCAAGACCTATTGTTTTTGGTGAAGATCGGTTAAGGGGAAGGGGTAGTTTACCTGCAACGTTTTTTTATCAAGCGTATTTTCTATGGCAAACGATAACAGCCGCAAATTCAAACAGAATCAAATAATTTTTTGCACACAGCCCTGATTTGTAGAGTACTCACGACCTATTGTTTTTTGTGAAGATCAGTTGAGGGAAAGGGGTAGTTTACCGGTAACGTTTTATGTTTTAACAAGGGTATTTCCTATGGCAAACGATAACAGCTGCAAATTCAAACAGAATCAAAAGATTATTTGCATACAGCCCTAAATTGTAGAGTTCTCAAGATCTATTGTTTTTGGTGAAGATCGGTTAAGGGAAAGGGGTAGTTTACCTGCAACGTTTTTTTAACAAGGGTATTTTCTATGGCAAACGATAACAGCCGCAAAAATTCAAACAGAATCAAATAATGTTTTGCATACAGCCATGATTTGTAGAGTACTCAAGACCTATTGTTTTTGGTGAAAATCGGTTAAGGGGAAGGGGTAGTTTACCTGCAACGTTTTTTTATCAAGCGTATTTTCTATGGCAAACGATAACAGCCGCAAATTCAAACAGAATCAACTAATGTTTTGCATACGTCCCTGAATTGTAGAAATCTCAAGGACTTTCGATTTTGGTGAAGATCGGTTAAGGGGAAGGGGTAGTTTACCTGCAACTTTTACGTTTTAACAACAGTAAAGTACTTGAAAATTCATTTAAACTTTTTCAAACAATGGTAATTGTTAAAAATAAAATAATTTTGTTGCCAGGGAATAAAATTACAATTTTTTCATTTTAATGTAAATTATGTATGAGTTAATATCTTTATATATATAATTCTTCTGTACGTGTGTATGGCACTGAACTCCTCCATGTATAAAATAATATATCATTCGTGGCAGATAAGCATATCTCAGTTATGTAATGTTTACGTTTCCATTTTATTATTATGCCTACAGCAATAGAAAGGCAGGTAAGATACACACACACACACACACACACACACACACACACACACACACACACACACTTCACATTATTTCTGGCCTCACTCATGTTTATTTTCTCACATTTGCACGCTTTTTAAATGGAAAGTGCCGAAACCCACACCAACATAACGCGTGCAAGCCGAAAAAATGGACATCAATTTGCTTCCTGTGGATCGCTGGGCAGTGTAACTGCACGTGTTTACAGAGGAATGATTCATAGACAGACTTTTCGTCTTTAGGGAATGAACCCTCTGCAAGATGCTGAGGGTCCATGAGTGACTTCGGAGCGCTCCTTCTTTTTCGAGTGTTTGTTCTGTGAAACATACACTGTAGATTCGCAGCTTTACTCTAAGCAACGCTCAATAGGAAATGTTGAAAATTTTTGTCCACAGTGTACCCTCATTCCACTAAACCTGCTCTGATGTTTTAATTACGGACATCATAATATTCAAACTTTGGAAACTTGAGCACTACTTAATGGAGATCAATCATTAACTTATACAAGCCATTAATTTTATGCATATTTTTTATATATCTGTGTACAACGTTATCGGCAACAAAGAAGTAGTTTTTGTTAAAATTCCTTCCCGGGATATTTGGCCGTAGTCCAATGTTTTCTACAAAACCAGACGTTTCGGCAATGCCATCGACTTCCATCATCAGTGAAAATCGAGTGCGATAACGTGAGGTGGTATACGTTAGTGACCACAGTACTGTGGTTAAGGCTGAAGCAGTAAGTAGAAAGAAGTAGTTTCTATGGTAATATTTCATTTCGAAAATGATTTTAAATATAAATATTAGAATATGGAAGTCATGTATGGTTCTCCATACCGATATTTTAATTGAGTGTAGCTAAATTTGATTTGTATATCTCTGGTTTTAGATATGAGTTACAGTGTTGAATAATCTTTCTGTTAAACATTTTTTTAGTTTGGCCTGCATAAAATTTATTATAGTCAAGGCATTCCATCTTATATACACCATTTAAATTGTGAACGAAATTACTTGTTTTAGGTTTGTTTCTGTCAATTTTTTTGTTTTGTTTTTACTATTATAGGGAATTTTTATATATTGGTTTCTGAATAATTTTGTAATTTAATGATTAATAGTGCCCATCTATGTAAAATTAATATACTTACTGTTGTGACTGTTTTGTGTATTTTTATTAAAAGAATTAGTTAGTATTTAGTATTAATTTTGATTTCCATGTTATCAATAATTTTGGGGTTATATCCATTTTGTATTGCAATATCGTATATAATTCTTTCCTTTTTGTTTTTCTAATTTATTTAAAGAAATACTATTCATTCTACATATCATGGAATTAAATCCAGCATATTTCACGTTGAGGAGGGTGAGAATTTTTTGGAGTAATTAACGAACTTTGATTAGGTTTTCTGAATATAGTGTATTCATTTTTATTGTGGTTGTTTTTAATAGTAACATATACAAAATTAATTTATAGTAATTTCATGTTTTATAGTAAAATCTATATTCATATGGAGGTTATTAATTAAATTAAAAATTTGTATTAATATTACGACAAATATTTTAAGATATGTAGATAGTGTTTATCTACATAGCTATAATAATGACCTAGAGGTTCTAGATTTTTTATAATATTATGTATTTTATTATCAAAATGTTGCAAATATATTTCTAATGATGGCTGAAGTAGGAGCTTCCATTGCTAGTCCATTTTTGTTGATAAATATTATTATACATTAAAAAACTTAGGTTTATAATATTATTTAAAATGTTGGTTATTGAGAACCCATGTTATAGTTTTTTTGAGTTTATTATTAATAATTTCAACTGTTTTTTTTTTTTTTTTTTTAACTGGGATCTTTGAATATATATATGATATACCTAAGGAAAATTAATTTACATACTTATTAATTTCAATTTTATCAAGAATTTGGGTAAGATGATAGTTGTTTTTTAAATCGTATGTATATTATAATTTTATTTGTACATTTCAAAGTTTTGAAGTAAATTTAGTAATTTTATAATTTTGTGCAGTTTTTGAATTTATTAGGAGTCTAATGGGTCTAATAGGTTTTTCTACTTTGTGTTATCAGGATGTTAAAATTAGAGTGGGTAAAGATTGTCTATTATTAGTTTGTATTGATTACCTTTACAAAATATATTTAAGTTGTTTTTCATTTTTTTATCATTTTGTTTCCAAAACTTATTACTTGAACCTTTATTTAATTTGATAAAGTTATTTGAATTTATTAAATGTAACATTTTATTTTCTAATATATTTTATTGTCTATAACTACAGAAGTGTTACTTTTATCAGCTTTGATTATGTTTGCATTATTTATTAATTTATTATTAATACTGTGTATTGTTTGTGAATGTTTCATATTTTGATGATATTTGTGTTAGAAGACTTGTTATTGAATTCATTAACAAATTTAGTATTTTCTACAGTTGTTTTGTTCTTATTTTATAGAGTATATTTTCTTCTAAATGATTTATAGCATTTTCAGTTTCTATAAAAATATCACACACACACACACTTGTCCATTTATTTTATATGATTTTACATAATGTTGGAAAACGGAATAACTGTACTGTTAATTTTAGTTACTAATTTAATTTGTGGATAACACGTAGTCCTACACCACACTCCTTACAGATGTCAAGTCCTATTTTACATCTTCTCTTTCACTTGTACCCTCTGTATTCACATATAACTAAACCGCCGAATAATTGTTGGATCTGGCTGATCTTTCATTTTTACAGTATAATATTAAAATATGTAATAAATAACACAAAATGCAGAAGAATTAAACCAAAACATAAAAGAAATAAAAAAGGCAATATAAAGACACAAACACCTCTTTGTGCAAGCCTATACACTTGGTGTCCCGTCAATTATTGTGTCAGCTTTTGGTATGTAAGCAGCCAAGAAGAAAAATCCTCTTTTCATACCAATACATAAGAATAATATCCATATGTTTTAATAGCAAAACCAAGCCAATACAATAGTAGGGGTCCACGGAATGTGTTTTGAAGCTGGTGAATTTTGCAATTTGTGGGGCATCTACACAAGCGAATTCAAATAATTAACATGAAGAAATGCCTGTATGGCCAAAACCACATGCATTTTAAGAGTTACCAGGCGTTTTTAGCCCATACTGTCACTAATATATGCTGGTCAAGTATAATAAACTATTATAATTTTTGCTACACTCACTTGTTGCACACACCACTAGTCACTGTGACACCGATTAGCGCTTTCGAACGTACCCGTTCATCATCAGATCGTAACTGCCACTATTCTAATTTTTCACTCAGGATAATTTTCTTATGCCCTTTTACACTGGCATCCACTTATTTGCATTGCATTCATCTGAAAATGTAAATCGTTGTATATGTACAGCACAGTTCCTTTAACAGAATCCATGTCTAGTTTCTTCGTTTCCTCTGTGTTAGTGAAAATATAGCTCTACATGTGCAGGAATAGCAACCGAAAACTGAGCTATTTTTAAAAATTCCGAATGATGCTATCTTTTTAGAATGACACTGTCCAATAAAGAAAGTAAAAAGTGATCACATTTTTTTTTGTTGTTGCTTTCGGTCAGTTTAGTAACTGGTCCGCATCAAGGTAATTGAAGGTAATTGAAACCGGTCTTTCACAGCTTCCTTGATGACAAGAACGGAAAATTACGCAGTGGGCACATAGCGTACGCATTCGAAACTGGACTGTCTAGGGTTCGCATTTCGTCCTACTGAAAAACTAATTAACCCATTGAAACCAGGATAACACGCCACATCATCAGGCTGGTAGAAAGCGAGGTTTCCCGACCACTGCAATTTTGTGTGAGTGTTTCCGTGCTACAACTACACATATATCTGGTAGTTTATATTTAATACAACAAAAATCACTCTTTGTGTCACTGAACGTTGCTTTCACTACGCCCTCCTGCATGTGGCGTCCATTACTCTATAAGTACACAAATGTGGAACACGTTCTTACAGTGGTGCCCATCTCCCCGCCACCATCACAAGGGCAATGGGCAGTAGCGCCAAAATTTTCTCATTATCACCCGTCCCAAATTTCATTTCAGCCTATCCTTCAATTATATAATTCATAATAAGTGATGTAAATCACCAAAAAACTTAATTTTTTTTTTTTGAAAAGCTATGTTACACTTTTAGTATACGATAAATTATACAATAAACTATAATTAATACCGTATTAGAATTTATTTACGAGCTGTGTAAAACAATTCAATTAAATTTGGAAATAAAAATCTGAAACCCCTTCACCAATTTGTTTCAGCTTACAATCCAGATTTTATTTTTATTTTTACAATCTTCAACATTTTTTTTAATAAAAACGCTTTTTCTTAACATTTTGTAAAAATGCTTTAATTAGATTTAAAGAGTTTCGATTTTTGTAAATAAAAATACAAAGGTAACGAGAAAAGAACTTATTTGCTATTTCTATTGTAATCAAGAAGGTAGACCTATAAGTAGAAATATAAGGGTTATATTAATACCATCCTTAAATTTTTAGTGACCGTCAATCAGTGAATGTTTTAGTGGATAGTTAGTGAGAATCGGTCAATAATACAACTTTTAGTAATTTTGCGTTGATGTTTCGACAATATTTATTGTCATCTTCAGGACCTGTGTATGAAATACAATAGAAATATCAAACACAACGAAACAATTAAATATTTGGGTGAACGTGTTGGTGATGTGAGTGTGTGCGTGTGTATGTATGTATCATTTTTTATGTGAAGACTTATGATAGTTTGTTTACATCTTCAAATTATCTTTAAGAAAGCGAGCAAATTATAGTATGAGAGCAAGTTATATTAATAGATATCTAAAATTTAACATAGTCATGAAACCAATGTGACAACTTACATTACAATATAAATAAAATGAATGATAACAAGAAAACGGTACAAATTTTCTCCTATCTTTTGCAGACACTGTTGATTTAAAATACGTTTGCTCGAGTTTTTTTCGCTTTAGCAAGTACGTGCCTGAAAATACTTACGAATTAAGCAAATGGAATTCAATTGTCCTACTCGTTTTACCACATACACGAATCGAAGACTTTCATAAAAGGGCGCCAAAACGAACGTTTCAAAATCAAGTTGCGGGGTGCGCAAATACTATAGTTAGCGGCAACTGTCGTTGAAGTCGGCGAACAAATCAGTTCACCGGCTTCTTAAGGCCGCATTCGGTCTCAGGTTTGAATAACGAGCACCTTTTTAAGATTTGAATGTTGATTGGTTTTTTGAAATGGTAATAAAGCGCTAAGTTAAAAATTCTAAATTAAATTAAAGCACTGAACGAAAATATATTAAATATAACTCGAAAACCGTGTATAAAATCGGTAAAAACCGTTTAATATGAAATTGTTTAAGTCTCCGTGGAATAAATTATTGCAATAAAAAATCGTAAACCGAGTTGCATACATCGCGGGCTGCGTAAGCATTTCAAGGTTACCTCTTACCTACGCGTTAAGAAGACGTAACTTCAAAAACCAGAATAAAAATCTGAACTGTCCTGAAACCGTCAGACAATATCAATGATTACACAACGTAATTTCGTACATGCAAGAAGAGTATAGCGTACCGCAATTACAATTGTTCGCCCTTAAGTAACTAATTATCCTAATTAATTAATTCGGCTTGTATGACTATATTTTTACCACCACTATCGTTTTAATTTTTAACATTTATTTTTTCTTTGTCCCTCGGGGGCGGGGGGATCCCAAAAATCCTTCCTTGCTGCAACACTGCAAATCAGAAAATCTGATACCGCTCCGCGAGTTACACCTGTCGATAGGGTTCAATAGGATCATCGACACATGTACAGCGAATGTAACACACACACAATGACAGTATTGTTTTACAAAATCTACATATTTTCCGCCCGTAGATGTTTTTAACAAGTCCTGAGCTGTGGACTGCCATTTCTGAATGGAAAGATCTCAACGGCAGTAAAATATTGAAAATTAATCAAACTGTTCACGGAGAATCAAGGCGAACGCAGAAATCCAACAAATCTATGGAGAACCAGATGTCATCACTACCGTAAAGAAAAGTAGAATCCGGTGGGCAGGGCATGTCCAAAGAATGTTAGAAACATCCACATTGAAGAACATTTTTATGGGGCACCTGGTAGAAGAAGAAAGAGGGGTCGGCCCAGAAAGCGATGGTTGGATGATCTTGAGGACGACCCGCGCAAGCTCGGTGTATGAAGATGGAGACTGAGAGCAGAGGATCGAGACGACTGGAGGCGGACTGTCCAGGACGCCAAGGCTCTCCAAGAGCTGTAGTGCTAATTAAGAAGTAGAATCAAATTCTTAATACGTACAGACCCTACAATACTTCACAATATCCTGCGAAGGGGAAATATGTAATTTGGACCACTTAATCTTGAGCAGGGATAACTGCATTAACTTTAATGGAAATACAACAAATTTTATAGACAAAAATTATTATACTATATTACATACTTTGGTAAAAATAAATATTTATTTCTCTTTCGTAAATAATTTAAAACAACTTCTACAACAAAATTGTTTCCGTGTAATTTAGACCCATGCCGTGTAACTTGGATTGGGACACGCGAACACTCGTACGACAATATACAAAGTGGAAGATCATGACATTTATGTTACTTTTATACAAAGTGGAAGATCATGACATTTATGTTACTTTTAACATGTGTCACGGTAATAAAAATCACTAATGTCGGTACAGTTTTCACATGCCCACTTTTGCCCCCATCTCAGTAATCATCCACAAGGTAATATAATTTCGGCATCCTCTTTGTGTCTGTATAAAGTATCTCTTCTCTTTTGGTAGCGATATTTCTCTTCAGAGAACTGTTACACAGTGATCAAATCACGAAAATGCTACACAGCCCATCCTGTGCGGCCTAACTATTGATACTAGATGATTATCTGGTGTTGATGCAGGAATGTATCTGAAGTTCCACCTGCGCGTAAGTAACGAAGAGAGATGAAAATTGTTTTCCCAGAATACTCTTCCGTCAGATAGGCAAATATCACTGCGTTTGGACGTTGTCATTATAATGGCCTTTGTAAACTCCACTCCCGCTCAGAAATCTACTTTGCGTGTGTTCGGATTGGTTCCAGGGTTCACTCCCAATTTGATACAGCGGAACACACAAATGTTTGGTGTTTGAACAAATTAGATATTCAAATGCTGCGTTTAGTGAGTTGAATGCGATGTGCACTGTCCTCAGGTCTCTCACTGGCAGTGCAAACAATACGTTTGTTAATAAAAAAATAAAAACCTTTTGAACAAGCTAATCTGTTTGAATGTTCTCTCGCAGTATCTGAAGTGCAAAACACCCCATTAATTCATACATCAACTTCACACCATTTCACGGTATAAGAGTAAAGTAATGTGAGCAATGTAGTTCTTTTCTTCTCTTCCCCTCAACCACAAAACGGCTTCCAGGGTGAAAGTCACCTTCACTTGAAGGTCAGCCAACCTGCTCTCAAACAAGGGCTGACACCAAACCTGCAAATGCAGAATTTTAAGCAGTCCAGATTACACGTACTTCCCCTATTTGTGATTTTGTTTAACAGGCAGAACTGATTTCTATACGTTGTCCAGGCAGCTACACCCATAACAATAGACTGTCTCACGGCACCAATGACTCACTGAAATACAATCCACTATGATGAGTCAAAACTTAGTATTATACATAACTTTAATCTTTGTCATTGCATTGATTACGGACACGTGATTTCATTTTAAAAAGTGCAAAAACGACGTAATTACGACGAGATTAGTAGAAAGTCTCCTTCAGATAACTTGTAATAGGAAAACTTGTGTTCGTTTTTTTGGTTTTAAACCTAAGAGCTCACGCGTGACAATTAACGTAATTTTCTAATTAAAACTCAGTTAACCAATGCTGTTATATAAAAGTTAAAATAATTCCCCTTTATATTCCGTTAGTTGTACCCTATATTTTTTATGTATTTATTTTATAGTGACTCCATGGAAGTTGGTAATCAGTATCTAACACAAACGAGCTTTTAAGCTCTGAACGCAAAGAGGAAATTATTTGTTACACTTACTTAAAAAAAAAAGAATACGGGAAATGTGCGCGCGCGCGCGCGCGTGTGTGTGTGTGTGTGTGTGTGATTTTGCATAAATATTTAACTCAATTAATTATACACCCATCTAAATTAAAAAATCTAACTTAAGTGAATTTCAAGTAGGTAATTATAAAATAAATAGTACTGACTAATAATAAATACATATAAGTTATATCTTTAAAATATGTAGTGGAACTATTTTAGCTTTTACGTAAGAGCATTGGCACAATCAATTTTAATTCAAAATTGCCTTAATTGTCACGGTTGAGATCATAGTTTTAAAACCAAAATACTGAACACAAGTTTTCTTGTTAATAATTATGTGATCGGCAGTTTTTACAAATCTTGTCGAATTACTTAATGTTTGGACTTATGAAATCACGAGTAGTAATCAATGCAATGAAAATAAATTAAAAAAAAGTTATTTGATTTTTCATAGTAGATTGTATTCTGAGTAGACATCCGGTCCCTGAGCGTGCGTGCGTTCGCGGGAGGTTTGGTAATCTTTTCTAGCCGCCTTGCCTGGCTTTACAGTAGATCTCTGTTGTGTGCCTTACCCCAGTGCCTCGTCATCCGTATTCCTGGATACCAAATACGATAAACTGGTAATGCCAATGGACTACAGTATATCGTGTCTATACTGGGAAGTCTATTACAAAAACAGCTTACATACACTGGAAAACTGACATGTTACGATATTAAGCAGAAATTGTAATGGTTATTGAATTTTTATGACAACCAGCTATTCGTAATTGGGAATCATGCGATTTGGCTGAAAATGACTGTAAAACGAAAAATAGAAAGTTATTGCTCGCACGAAAAGTGGAAAGGAACACACCAATCTAAAGTGTAACGTTATTAACTTATTACACATTTTGTTATGTATGATAATGATAATAATATAATAATAATTATTATTATAGTGCTGAGGTCGCGCTGTTCAATTTTCTCCAAATTACATAATTACTTTTGCATTACGATCGTTTCGTTTAATCCGGGTTTTACCGTACTAATTCTTGTCTGTTATTTGAACTCAATTTCTTAAAAAAACTTGAGTTTTCCGAAGTCATGCTAAACCGAAGATCGTTCAAATTAGAATAATCGAAACAGAGCCAACGAGACTCTCCTTCACGTTCGTCGAAAAGATCGAAGTTTACAGAAAACATCAACGTCTTAAAGACACGAGAAAACAAAACACTGGCTATCTACAACAGTTGTCATCCCGCGCGGCGATGACCTACATCGTATCGTCTAGCTGTTCACTCTTCAAACTATCAACAACAGTATTTTCCTTAACATTTTATACAACAGACACAGCACTGCACGTCTTCCTCCGACTTCCGGATACAGTCTCGTCGGCTATACAAAGGAGGCTAACTGACCATTTTCCATGGTTTACGTAATTAATACTCTATACGCATTAAAAAAATGGACTGACTTCTAATGAATTTGCTTCCACTGATATGCAGGGGAGCTGGAGGCTAAATTTCAGGAAGTTCTTCTAACGCCTGATTAGGTTATCTGGTAGTACAGACTGGAATCTGTAATCGTAATTAACTCTTATTTACACAATAATCTTTAAATGTCTTCTCTCTTCTAAAGCCTCACGCGTAATATGCAGTTACTCGCTTTTCCGAACCAAGCACTTACTTGGGACACGGCAACACCTACGTCTGGATCCTTCCTGGGATCTTCGTAAACGGATCATAAAATGTACACGGCTAACAAATCGGACTACAAACACAGAATTTCTGAAGTTGGAAGCAATTCTACAATCTCACACTGAAATTGACAATCATACCATCATTTCAGGAAAGTGGAATCGAAAACACAGGCCAGCCTTAACCTGTATAGTTACAGTAAAAATCACAATTGTAACATGCTGATTTTTCTAATCTCAAGCAATCTATAGACTCGAATTCACAATGACAATGCAATCGTTCACGAAAGTGGAACCGAGAACACAGGCCAGTCTAAATTTGTATAGTTACTACAAAAATCATTATTATAAAACCATAAAAACAAACAAAATCCATAAAAACATAACCTTTACTGCCGAATACGAACACAACAATACCATAAACTTCTTAGACCTCTCCATCACAAAACTTGAACACAAGCACAAATTCAATATATACAGAAAACCGACTACAACTGACACTAATACACAACTCCTCCAATCACCAACACAAACTAGCTGCCTTCAAAACCATGATACCTAGACTTAACAACATCCCCCTAGATGAAAAAGACTACAAAGATGAACTAAACACGATAAAATATCTAGCAGAATCTAACGGATACGACAGAACAATAGTCAATAAACTCCTACACAAAACAAACAACAGACAAAGACAGAAAAAAACAAATTCATAACACTAACATACATCAACGAACAAACTGAAAAAATAGCCCACAAATTCAGGATACAAAATCGCTTACAAAACTACTAACAAAACAGAACACACGCTATCAAAAGACACACACAAAGCACAAAACAAATTCGATCTTCCTGGTGTTTACAAACTAAATTGCTCAGATTGCAACAAATTCTACATAGGCCAGACAGAACGTAGCTTCAAACAAAGATACACTGAACACACAAAGGCACTCCACTCCACTACAGAATCCACCTTTGCAAACCACCTCATTGAAGCAAACCTCACATACAAAAACATCGACAATAACATGAACACACTACACGTACACACAAAAGCCCGAAAACTAGACGCTCTAGAACAATTGGAAATACACAAACACACGAAAACAAATAAAAACGACATACTAAACGAACAGACGCAATTCAAATCACACGCATTATTCGAACATATCACACCTCACACATACAACATCGATCTTTCGAAAATCGATTTCACGCCAACAAGACGGACAGTACTACCAGCGGCAATCTCTGAAGAAGCTATTTAAAAGTGAAAACAACCGGTTCAGGTTGTAAGGTACAACCGGTTCAGGTTCTTTTACGTTTTTACCCATAAAAAGTTTTGTGTTCCGAGTCGTAGTGAAATAATTATATTTACCAGTATGTTGTTTTTACCTCTTATCAGCAAAACCGTATATATAGCATACAATAACATCTCGCATCAATCGTTTTTTTTTTTTTTTTTTACATCATTATGCTATAGATTCGTTAAACAGAGGCGTACATTAAGTGTAATGTATAAAGCTTATGTGGATATTTCAATATTACAAATGCCCAAGTTGGCAACATAAGGAATTCTTTGCAACTGAGAAAAGCGTTACTTCTGTTTTCGTTTCGTTTGTGAACTAGGCAATTGAGATCTTCGTTCTTTTCTCATCCATTAAGGTAAGTAAAATTTGATTATTCCACGTGCAGCGTTAAGAAACGTAATAACAGTACGTATACGACAAACAACACCTGCAGTAATAAAACGCTTCTACGTGTTCACAGCGTTTAACCTAATCCAGCGGAACGGTACTGAACAGTAAGCTTTGATTTTACATCGATTTTAGATCTCGTGGCGATATATGGTAATTTCAGAAACGCAGAACAATATTAGTAATTGTGCGGATCAGTTAAATTCGTAAGATTTCGGTCTTGTGCAATCGGATATATGGTATTCAGAAACGCAGAACAATATTAGTAATTGTGCGGATCAGTTAAATTCGTACGATTTCGGTCTTGTGCAATCGGTCATCGGCACGTGCATCGGCTGACACGAGGTAAGTTGTAAACGCCGATAAAAAAGAGGAAATATGGACAATAAACATATTGAGGGGAAATATATGTTCACAAATCCAAAAAGTACATCGTATTATGTTAAAATATCACCGTGATATTAATTAATATCGTGATTTGTATGTGATCTACGCCTATAGTAAATGATGTTTTGTGACGGCGTTTTTTGTGTTTTCCGAGCTTAATCCGTGTAATGTGTATTTATATTCCGTCTTACTTAATATATCAACGGGATGTACTGATGGTACGAAGATTGATATGGATTACAACAGGTTCAATTACCTAATCGTGTAGACCCAACTTTCTAGAAAATTCTCTTGCCTATAATAATTCCATGCAAACGACATAGTTACACATTTCCTTTAAAAACTTAACAATGGTTCAAAAGAAAACGATATTTCCATATTTTTAAAATTGTTTTCCTTAAATTCAAAAACACGTTTATAAAAACACCTGCGATTTATTTAGCACACATTACCAATGTATTTTTTATGATGTATGTGTCAAGAATAAAAGTCACCTGTAGTTATAATAATTTTCCTACTATCTGTAATTCCTAAACCGGGCAATTAACAACAACTACCTAAGTAAAGTGCCACAAAAACTTGTACATTTTTACAAACTACCAAAGTCTGTGTCTAACACTACTTGACTAACTACTTCACCATACAAATCGTTAATGAAATACTGCAAAATTTAAATTTTGGTAAATGATTACAAGTAATTTGCAGCATAACACTTTTTGCTAAAATTTAAGGCTTTTAATCGTCTATAATTTTATTAATTTGTATATATTCTCTAATTTATAGACAAAAGTGTTCAGCACTACAACTAATATGTTAATGATCAATGTCACAAATTACTATTAGTTTGAAACAAGCCTGAATGTTTTGTGTATAGAAAGTTTGGCGAGGATCCAGGATCGGTTGATAAGTATAACACAAATTTTACATTATATTTTGTCTACGTTTTTACAATATTTATTGTCATCATGACCTGTGTACAGATACAAGAGAAAATATCAAACACAAGATCAATTAATTGTGTGTGTGTGTGTGTGTGTGTGGGGGGGTAGTTACACTTTGTTTTTTAAAGCATTGATAATGCAATAATCCCTTAATTATTATTTGTAAGTAATTATATAAGCAGTAATCATCAACTATATATTAGAATTGGTACAGATACCAATGCATGTCTACATACAGTAAAATATAGCTGAATACAGGTAGCAGGAATTATTTTAAATTATATTGTACTATAAGATATGTAGACATGTAGCAGTGCTATCTAATATATGGTCAATGTTTACTGCTTCTATAATTACTTACAAATATAACTAAGGGATTATTGTATTATTAATGTCTTACATTGCAATAGGGTATTATTATGTTCTGGGGTATTAATAATTTTGTCTATGTGTTTAAGTAAAACAATATGTATAAAGTGACTAACGAAATCCCAAACTTGAAGTTGAATTACTGTACTGGATAGTCCACAGATTAATTTGTCACATACCATAAAAAATTATATCCTTTAATGTGATTCTACTCATAACACCATAAAGAAATTGTTATATATGACATACACACACATATCGGCTGTATCCAAGAAAAGTGACAGATCTCACAAATGTTTACGGTATATTTGCGATTTATGCAAAGTTCAACCAGAAAAGAGTCCCTCTTTAACCAGATGAATGTCATATATGAATTTACAAAAACTCCCAATAGAATGCAGAAGTGCCTCTCTTCCTTTTATAAATAACGGTCTTTACTCTTGTAGCAAATAGTATACTATTCCTGTGTCTTAAGAACGGTATGGTGACGACACATGGCTTACTACAATATCATCATATTTAGAGTTTTATCATTACTGCTGTATGGACTGAGTGGCTGTTGTAATTTCTGTTCGAAGAAGAACGTACTATTTTGCATTGCGACAATATGAATGAAAGGTAAGTTTCAACAAAATTAGTTTTCTTTCATAGGATAATGTAGTTTTTTCATTTATAACACGATTCATGAAAATGGCAAGTTGATTTTTGGCATTCAGGAAGAATATATTATTTTATGTTGTCGCACTATTCTTGTCAAATTATTTGCAACCTGCAATGTTCATTCTGAATTATGATGTTCTTCTTGAACAAAATCAATAAATATTTGCACTAATTTTTCACTATCATCGAATTCTCTATTGGCACTGTGAATGAAATAGCATAATTTAAAGTTCTACTCTAACTAATATCTATTCTAGTCTTAATTTTCCTGTTTTGTTATATTACTATTAATAAATGAAATATATTTTTGCAATACAATTTTTATTCCGTTTTTTCTAGAATCTAAATTACAGAAAAAACTAACTTTACGTATGTCTTTTCAAATATGAAAATATTTGTATTGTTTAAAGATTAAAAAAAATGTTCCTTACATTATTCTAATGCAATCGTTTTATTTGGGTTTGCAGGACAAATACTCAACTCTTTGCAGTATAACGGTCTTTATTCTTGTAGCAGCAACAATGAATACAGTTTGTGTGTCTTAAAAACGGTAGGGTAGCACATGGTTTACTAAATATCGTCATATTTAGAGTTGTGTATGGACTGAGTGGGTGTTGTAATTTATATTCAAAGAAGAACATACTATTTTGTATTGTGACAATATGAATGAAAGGTACGTTGCAACAAAATTAGTTCCCTTTCATAGGATAACACAATTTTATCATTTATAACACTATTCATCAAAATGTTAAGTTCAACTGGTTCCTGTCCTTCAGAAATAATGTATTATTTTATGTTGTAGCACACTATTCTTGAAATAAGACACATACTAGTAAAGTCTTACTTTGAATTGTGTCATTATTCTTATCAAATTATTTGCAACTTGCAAATATTTATTCTGAATTATAACATTTGTGGTGGACACAATAAATATTTGCACTAATTTTACACTGTCATGGAATTTTCTATTGACACTCTGAAAGAATGTGCATATTCTAAAGGTCTACTCCAACTAATCTCTAATCTATTCTTAATTTTCCGATTTTATTTGTTATATTACTGTTAATAAACAAAATATACTTTTGTTATACACGAAGAATGCGGACAACAGAAATGATGCAAAGCGTGCAGACAGTGGTACAGTCTGATACCTGAGGAGGGTAGACTGCGATCTCACAAACATTTGACATGCTAAGAGTGCAGGCAACGCCGCGGATGGGGGGGGGGGACGAGTAGAGACACTGAATATTTTTTGTTTTCGTTTAGACCATACTATACAGTGTATTGAAGCGCCTTTACATTTTTGCAAACTGATTCCCATCATCCTTTTCCTTCTTTGGACTCTCAAAATGACAGTAAGACTGACATTTGATGTGTTTAAAATTTTACCTGTCTTTGAGTGTCTTCTTTTTTTGTTACATTTTTGTATTTATTGATTTCTTTAATACTTTTAATCTTTTAATTTCTCATCTGTGACATTTTTAACTATATATATATATATACATCCATAAATTCAAGATAGACCTACTCCAGTTTTTGAAATGGCTTTTAAGGATGATCTGATATCGCCCGTTTCTTCATACCTTTGAACAGTTATTTCTATCCTCTCATCCATCCTCATGTACTTTATTTTCTTCTTATTTCATTCAATGCTTAATGCCATTCTCATATATATATATATATATATATATATATATATATATATATATATAAACACACACACTGTTGGTGACCTCCGCTTTTTGATTTCAAACATTGTATGACATCTTTCACCTTGGGCTTGGGATTCAGAAGAATGCTGTTGATTGTATGCCATCCCTCAACAGCATTGGTTGTCCTATGTTGTCTTTTACAGCACAGTGGTATAGTGGGAGATTTCTTCATTCTCTAGCTAGTGATAAACAAAATAATTAAAAAGAATGAATCTCGACAAAGCCATCCCTTACATGTTCTGGCTGAAAAAAGGAGAGTGCTGCGCACACCCTTATGTGCAGTCTTCTTTCTTGGTTTTCTCATTTCTCAGTAGTCGCTGGTAAGAGTACATGCAGCAGCTTTCCTGCACTCTCCTCCATAAACACTTCATGTAAAAAAAACTACCATTTACCTCTGCCAAATAAAAAATTTCGCGAAGCGCCAATATTGCCGCTGATCCAAAGTGGTTTTTTGTGGTTTCCATTCGGGAATAGCTTCGAGGATAATTCAAAACATACGGACCTAGGTTTCTCTTTTCTTGTTCAGCAGAAGAGCAAATGCCACGGGAAATGTTTCCTCATTTCTACTTTCAAACTCTGTGTGAATGGTATATATTTGTGCAAACTGCTTACTGCAACTCTTGAACGTTCCATCCATGAAAAATGGAAAAAAGTATGAGTCTTTCTTTTGAAGAGTCCTCACTTAAAAGAAAACTGCTTCTGTCATTTATTTTAAAACACTCTTCGTCAAGAACAATTTCATCATGCATTTTTTGGCTCTTTTTGGTTTCCTCAAGCAGCACTTCTATGTGCTTGCATTGTTCTCTTCAAAGTGCTAGATGACTAAATTTCTGTTACAAAATCATAACCTCAGTTAAGCCGATCGCCCATTTCTTCTGTATATATTTCGGATATGGGGATGCATTCCTCTCAGGCTCCTCTGCCTATAATTAGTAACAATACGATTTTTTATTTAAAAACAAAAACTCCTCATTTATTGTTAGAAGTATTGACTTACCTTAGTAAAAAGATTTAAAAAACTTAGATTTAAACGGTTGGTAGATTCACAAAATTTAATGTTAAATTCTGACAACTGTGTCAGCCGATTAGGCTATTCTCAAGGAGGTGGTAAGAATAACTAAATATGAGGAATGTGTTAGAACAGGGATTCTCAAATAATTTAGTTTGTAAATAAAGAAAACATTGGCTAATGGGTGGAAGAACTAAGATGTAATTAAATGAATGGTATATTACTTATAAAGTTGTAATCTAACTGTAGTGTTAAGATTTTGTCTTCTGTACTGGACGAATAGTCTCTCTCTCTCTCTCTCTCTCTCTCTCTCTCTCTCTCTCTCTCTCTCTCTCTCTCTCCCTCTCTCCCTCCCTCTCTCCCTCCCTCCCCCCTCCCCCACCACCACAGGCTTCTTACAGACACAACATTGCTAAGTTACAATTTACAAAATAACTTTACTAAACATTTTATAACTCTGTGAAATGTCCATATTGTTCCCTTCCTGTTGTGTCTAATCGTTATTTCATCTTATAAAACTATGACGTATTTGGTTTTGTATGTAACTACAGGTACTGTATGAAATTAAATTGTGTAGAGGTAGGTAACATTTTAAGTCTTACATCTTTTTTTAAATAAAAAATCACCCACAATTAACTTGTTTTTATGTTATGCAATTATTAAAGCATGCAGTTTTGGTATTGACTGCACTCTTCGCACATCAAATTTTTGTGAGTTCATGATCCACACTCCTCAGTTATCAGACTGTACCACTGTCCGCTCTCTTCATGGCACCATATTTTTGCAATAAAATTTTTATTCTGTTTTTTCAGGAATCTGAATTGCAGAAAAAACTAACTATACGAATTTCTTTTCAAATTTGAAAGTATTTATATTGTTGAAAAATACAAAAAAAGTTACTTACATTATTCTAATGTAATAATGTTATTTGCGTTTGCAGGATGAATAGCCTTGGAGAGTGCCTGACTCGATTAAAAAAAGAAAAATTTCTAAAACGATGGAAGGACTGATCTAAAGCATAAACAAGGTAAAGAATTTTATAAATTGAGATACTTTTTATAACAATCCATACTTATTCACAATTTTGTATTATCTATGAAAACATGTTTCCTTGTAAATGAGCCCAGTGGTACAGGCAGTATAACGATAAGAGCTCGTTACACCCTCAGAAAAAAGTGTTGAATTAATTAAGTGGAGCATATTTTCTATTGTTCCCTTTCACTGTAGCATGTTTAACCAATATAGATTTAGGGCTGCTGCTCTCTAGCAATTTAGTGTACTTTGTAGTTTACAAAATTGAGGGGGGGGGGCAGAAAAGACTCAAGTAGTAACTTACATTCATTATGTTTCTCATTAGGTTGGTTTGTAATAATGCCTAATAATTATAACTGGTTTCTGTTGTTTTAGATTTTAATTGTGAAGAAGCAATCATAAACATGTACTCCATAGATTTGAATATCACATATGTGGACGATGGAGTCATGACATGATGTTAGAATAAGAAGTTAGCATTAGAACCACTACAGCACATCTCCCGTTCACAGTCATCACAGTACCTGTAGCTTCAGTTGAAGTTGTAGCAGTAGTAGTGAATCAGATCTGTATGAAGGTAAATAAAACACTTGTCTTAAAATGAAAATCATTGGAAAGTATAATCCAGTGCGTCGTCCACTGATTAACAAGGGGCTTAACACTCCTGATATAATAGTATGTTCCTTAAAGTGGATGAGTTTGTAAAAATAAATATTAGAAAATTTTTTGATTAGGTGTTAATGAACATAATTAAATCACCGAAATCTTAACTACAAATAAATATTTTCCATCTTCATCAGAGCTTACTGTTTATCTAATGTGTACACTCACAATAAATAGCTTAATTTAAAAAAATGATATTATCTCGTCACTTTATTTTTAATGTTCATTAGATGTTTAATATTTATTCTTTAGGAATGGTATTTAATAACTTCAGTAAATTTCTGTGACATTATTAAGACAACAGTACATCCGCCATTAGACCTATATCTTCTTTAGTGGTGTTGATTGTCATGTATGTTTCAGACATTGATCCTACATACAGTACAGCAAAAGACAACGACACAAGCAGTAGTGAAGAAGTAACTGTAGCAGATACAAGGGAAGATGAATCAATTAAAAAGTCAAGAAGCTATAGATAGCCCTGTGTAAAAAAGGAGATGAAACGAAAGTAAATTTAAAAAAAAAAACGAAGGTAAGCAACATAGAAATACAGGACAAGAGTAAATGACAAATACACAAACCAATAAAATGGCAAATCTATGTAAAATGAAGCCACCATGTAGTAATAAGTGCAAATTGAAATATTACATGAAGATTTCTGAGGACAACAGGAAACAGATTTTTTGATGTACTGGAAACTGGGCGATGACTTAGACAAACAAAGCCACTTTATTTCTTCATCGGTGGAAACTATAAAATCAAAAATATCGCCATGTATGAGACAACAGCTGCAGGCATCTTAATAATAAATATATGATAGCTCTTTGCTGAACAAAATATGAATTATATTAAGTCAGTAACACATAAATAACTTATTAAGGGACATACACAAAATGAAGGCAATTCCATCCATTCTACCATTGAAAGAGACCTAAAAATGCATGTCCCAGATTCGAACATCTGCTACAAGACTTGCTAAGAAAGAAGGCGAAGTGGATAATATACACAAGTTAACTTTTGATAGCTTATGATCTCAAACAGTTACACACTAAAATGGGAGTTAATGTGTCTTTTAATAACGAACATGAAGATATTAAACTGTCTATAAAATCATTAAGAGTGGAAAAAGCATTTCCAGAAAGTATATTCTACAAAGCGTCCTATAACAAGGAATTCAAAGACGCTATCATCTAAAAATCAGAGAGACATTCTACCGCAGTCACTTAAACAGAGGAATACGCAAGTCTTACCAAAGACGGCCTGGCAGGTATTAGTGAATATAAATGGAATGACTTGTATGTTTTAATTGAAAAAACTATATTCTAAAATACTATAAACCATTTTATACTAATTTGTAATTAATTTTCTGATTTGTGTAATTTTTGTTTATTAAATTCATATCATTATTTTTTGCATAAGTATCTTGACTTAGAAAAGATATCCAATAAAACATTTTAGTTTATAATGTAGCAAATTTTGATGAACTTTAAGCAATAAATTATTCACTTCATCACTGTTTTAGCATTACAATAGTGCCCAACCACCGACATAAAAGAAAATAATCACAGTTAACTTTGTAAGAAGAATGTCAACTCAAAATAGGATTATTTTTTCAGTGTTGAAGGGTTTATAATGCATAATGAGTATTCAAACATGCTGAACTACAGAGTTAGTACTTTCAATTGTGTACCTAAATTATTGAATAATACTGCAGAAAAGTAAAGATATTATACATTAACTAACATAAAATATTTCAAACTGCTGTACTGAAAAATTACCTTTTTTGAGATCTGTCACTCTTCTTACAAACAGACAATATACAAAAACAGGTATAAACAATTCTCTATTGATTTCCAAATGTATGATACATCTGGCTTCTCAGAGGGAATTTTTTCCCCTCTTTGATGTTCCAAACTATTTCAAGTATTTACTTATTACTTTATCATAGCCCATGTGACTGCTATTTCTATTATGTATTTAAACTTTCACAAATTATATATGTATCTTTCTTTTGGATGCATTATCAATTACAGCACACTCCATGAAGAATGGATGCAACTTCGATAATGCAGTAAACAAAATCTTAATTACTATTATATCAATTAAACCAAATAATTTGTTGAAAAACTGTATGTACGCTGTCTTAAGATTATGCTTCCAGCAATTCATATTGAAAAAAAAATTGTGATTGTTTTTCTTGATGCCAAAAACATATAAAAATATAATACAAATTATTATAAATATAATAATATCATTATTAATTGCATAATAGAGTGACGGTTTCTTTACTTATATATTCTGCATAAATATTGCATAAACAAAAAAGAAAAACTTATGCTGGTCAATCATCACAGACTACACAATACATCCACAGATTCAATGTAATAAAGTAGTACTTATTTAAAATTTATTAATGTTATGCGACATGAAATTGAAACAAACATGAAAATATGAAAACGTCACCTTCATCGAAAGAAACGTTTCTTGTACCCCCCTCTCTCTTACATATACAAAGTATGTGTTGAATAGTGTTCTAGTAGGTTTTCGGGTATAGTCATGTTTATAGTTTTCATTCTGTGAGGCAGGAACATTTTCAACGTGTAATGTATTTGACTTTGCTACAGAGGAACATGTTTTTATACCCAACTTCTTTTGGAGTTGTTACCAAGGAAGGGTTCAGAAGTGTAGATGACTGGTTGAAATATTGCACACCGTAACATAAAAACTTAGATCACATGTTCCGTTAACAATGTATTGTAAGTATAGTAATGTAGCACTGTAATATAAAATATACTGTACTGTCTCTGCCACTTATATTAGCATTATTGGTTAGGTTGGTTATTTGGGTTGTTACTGGTCCTGTAAATTGGTCAGCTACCCTCTCAGCATTTCCCTTGTTTTATTTTTCTGCTGATTTCTTCATCATCATCATCATCTGGTTTATTAAAAAAACATCCTGTTTAAGAAAAAAATAAATATATTTCTTTTAACCTCCTCTTAAATTCTTACAAAGGAAACCTCATGCTAGTGTTTTAAAGATTAAGACTGAACACCTGCACGATTTTATACTCAGCTCAGAACAAATGAAATCAACTAGCATTACAGTTTACCCATTGAAAACCATAAATCTTATCTTAGCTCGTAAACTTTATCAGCTACCAATGCTTTGCTAACTTCGCTTTATTTTTTCTTTACTGGCACTGTGGGGAATGAAACACTATGTGAAATATTATGTTTTAATGAAAAATTTTCATTTTTTTTTCAATAACTTAAATATATTATTCAGATGACAAACTGTTGCAAGTTCTTTCCTGCCCTATTATATAATGTTCTTCTTTGAATCCATGACAATCGTCAAAATTATTACTTGGTTTTTAAACATCTTCCATAAATTGGAGAATCACCAGATTTCAGGTGTCATTAAACATACACTGTCCATTAATAAATCGCCCACTATTATGTCCTTATAATGAAATGATTCAATCCATGTATGTATCATCTATTTCAAATACCATTAATATTCTAGTGAACTGAAATATATACACTAAAAACTCGTTTATCCGAATTTGATGGGACCGCACCCGTTTTTGATAAACCGAAACTTCTATTTAAATAATAATACATATATAAGTATACAGTAACTTTATTTAATAATAATAATTTAAAAGGTACTTCCAATTAATATGACACAATAAACTATAAAACGGCACCACACTGAAAATTATAGTTTCTACAGTACTGGAATAGTCCTATTGCTTGTTCGTACAGTAATCAATCATAGTTTTTGCCTAAGCTTTGAAGCTCATTTGCTGGCTGCCCGATCTCGAAGTTGTTTCATTGTTAGAAGTTCTGCAGGGGAAGTTTCGTCTTGTCTACGCTATTAAATATAGATTATAGTGACAGGAAAATGCTTTCATGTATTTTTAAAATTTACTAAAAATTGTTTCGGATAAACCGGATTTTTGGATAAACGCAATTCGGATGAACGAGTTTTTAGTGTACAATTATTATGATTCCTTCAACTACATTTACGAAGTATAAAACTGTTCTCAAACATGTTATAAATTATGAAAATGGATTAATTAAGTAATGAAAATTATAAAACGTGAAGTATAAAACTATGAAAATGTTAAAAACAGATATCATAGAAAAGATATGAACCTGATTTTTAATATATAATTCCTTCAAGTTAAATGAAATCTTTTCTGTTTAGAAATTCTGTGTAGATTCTTAAGCAGAATGATCACTGTTGCACACCACTATATAAAAATTATCCCGATATGTAGATTCTTAGTCACACATGAGGACTAATCCTCACACATGAAGCTTATACAAAGGAAATTTTTACACAGATTTGATTCTTACCAAATAAAATCAAATTATGAGCAGTTATTTAGAGGAGCCTGAAACTCTGATCTCTTCCCGAGTAAGAAACAGGAGTATGGCCCTCTTCTACTGGTGGTTCAGAAAATTGTAAATTACTTGACGGTGCTGTATAATACTATGTATGAGCTTCTTTGAACTTTCTCACCAGAAACAGTATTCTTCACTTCTGATGAAAACAGAAACATGTGTGATTTATGTTTTGTTTTTACTACACGAAATAAAGTTTCATTTCATGTCTTAGTTGATTGCTCCATTAAGTGGAATTCACTGTCTCATCACTTGTTTTCCTTGTCCTACATGATTTTTTATTTCTGTTATACTTTTGCCGTCATTTGTAACCATGAATCTGTGAAATGCAAAGTGAAGAGCTTCTTGTAACTGATAACTATTCCTATGTTGCAACAGGTGTGCCTCCAATGTTCTGAAGCTAAATTCAGGGTAGGCCTATATCCTAAATACAGTAGGTCTTAATCCCTTGGTGATTGGAAATTCCTCAGATTGTCTTAAGCCTATCTTCATGCTGCTAATAATGTTGGTGTATAGCTATAACATCCACAGATCTAACCTATATGAGCATTGACACCACTTTTTAAAAGCATCTAAATTCCTCAGATTGTCTTGAGCCTATCTTCATGCTGCTAGTAATGTTGGTGTATAGCTATAACATCCACATATCTAACCTATACAGCATTGACACCACTTAAAAGCATCTAAATTCTTCAAATTGTCTTGAGCCTATCTTCATGCTGCTAGTAATGTTGGTGTATAGATATAACTTCCACAGATCTAACCTATACAGCATTGACACCACTTTTTAAAAGCATCGCCATAGCTTATTCTGTGGAACACTCCTTTATGGCTTTTCTTGAGATCTATAAATACTAAATGGGTTTCTATATTTTTGTCATTCTTTTTCAGGAAGTTGTTTTAATGTGAAGATACTATCTATACCATACAAGATTGGCCTGCACAAAACCCATTCTGTACCTCAATATCATCATATGGTCATTCAATTCTTGCTTTGATAAGTTTTCCATATAGGCCTAACCTTGAGATAGAGTTGGTTACGCTTACTCCTCTGTAATTCTATAGTATCTTACTACTGCATTCTTTTGTTGGAAATATACAGCCTTCAATTCAGGAGGGACCTTTTCACCTTTTAAAAGATAACTGATGAAATGCCAAAAGGTGTAAAAGTAGGTCTGTCCCATTTTTAAAGAGCTTATATGGAGTCCATTTGGACCTAGTGCCCATCCATTTTTCATGGTTTTTGGACCATTCTTAACCTCGGTAACAGGAATTTTGTCTTCTTCCGATAACGAAACATCAGACAGATCAATCTCGTAGTCATTTAATATGAAAGTTAGTTTCTAAATTTATGTTATTATTTTGTAAAAAGCAAATTATTTCATAATTTTCCATAAACCATGCTCAGGGCAAAATAGGTAGGGAAATTTACCAATTTAGTATAACAAAGTGTTCTTTAATGTTAAATGTAACATATATACAGTCTGAAATAAAGAACCAATCACTCGGCGACAAATCTCTTTGACTTTATAATGCTAGCATATTAATGTAAAGGGTAGACATTTTTTGGGACAGGCACTATTATCCTCAGTGACAAACGGTTGTTTACATACTGTTATTTCAATATGAATTTTCATAGATATATCTGTAGAAAGTCCACATTTTTTAGAAAATGTAATTCAATAGCACTTAAATAAGATAAAAAATTATTTAGATACTAAAATGCATCCGTCTACAACATTCAAGTAGCGTGTATAGGAATCAGTTTTTATTGTTGATGTGTGTCTTGCTTTAATTAAAATTTTAATGTTTGACGATATCATGTGAGTGATATGTAGCCTATAACTGAAGATGGAATATCGTTCTGACACATCACAAAGCTACTAGAAGACGTCCTGAAATATATTAATTAAATGAAATGTTGCCTTGTAGGCACCTTGTATAGACCCCCAAGAGTTGCCTCGCGTGCACCTTGTAAGGACCTTTAAGAGGTTGTAAAATGTGCCTTCAAATTCCTTCGACCGCCACATGAACCTTGTATAAACCCTCTGACTTAGTGTTGTAAATGTATAACAAAAGATTACAGCCACTCTTCTACTGTTTTACATGATACACCACTTAATTCTCATCGTTGTATTAAATTAACTAACTATATTTTTAATTTGAGCTCATGGTATCTTTTATATTAATGAGGCCTGTTTATCTTATACCCACCATTACTTTGTGGATCAGTACCTTGGTGAATTTTCATGCAAATATTACCAGCCACCACAAATTTAAACTGATAAACAAAAATTCTTTTCACACAATTTTTTCTCCTGTTGACTTCTGACAATTATCATCTAATATTTCCTTGTAAATCTTTGTTTCTACAAGGATATTGGTGTAGTTTTATTATGTTACAACTTTAGAGATTGTTATAAAGACATGTTGCTTTAAGGTTTTGTTGTCTTCATGTACGAGTGTTTTGTTTGTTTTTGAAGAAACCACAAGTTTCAGAATATAATTTGTAATAGACTATATGCAAAATTTTAGTACAATACTGTTGGTGTAGTCTTTGTTCCCATTATATGCAGAAACATGTCGATAATGTAAACTATATTTATTGAGATAACAAAAATAATTATGAGTGATAACAGTTGCTTTGCCGATGGTAATGTTTGATTGAGGGAACTATACCACAATATCTTTTAGTACTTTGCATTTGTTTATAGTGCACATATGAGACTACATTCCGACTCAGCCCATAATATTAATTACTCTGTGTATAAAACTCAGTATAAGATATTAGTATAGATTTGAGTACACGATTATTATTTAAGCCTCCATATTTTGTAAAAAGGATTCATGTATTAATAATATATTACTGTCCATTCTACATTTTTATTCATTCATGTATTAATAATATATTACTATCCATTCTACATTTTTATTCAGAATTATTATTATTATTAAGATTTGTGTTTTCATTTTAAACCGAATATTACTAATTTTATTCTACAGAAATTCTGTAGCCATTTTAGATTATTTTGATATTTCCCCTTCATAAGAATGACTTTTCTTTCTTCTCAAGTTATGACAAAGTTTGAACCCTGTTGTTGTATTTACACAATATACAACAATTTTAAGTTAAGAATATAATGATTTAGACTTGCTAAACTTTTCATTATTTACTCTTATACAATAATTTTTTTCTGAAACCAGCTGCACAATCTTCCTGCTCAGTTTTTTGTTCTGCAATTCTGATAATCGCCTTTCAATTTTTTTTCTTTAGGGGATCTGACTTCAACTTCCTTAATATACCACCCAACTGTGAACTATTTGCACTAGTACTCACTAATATCAATAAGTGCTGCAGTTCTATTTATTTATATGTTTTTTTGTACATATAGCAACCAAAAAAGAAAAAAAAGAAAAATCTTGTATTATCATAATCTTGCTAAAAATGAGTGCTATCATAAAGATATAAAATCATCTGTAGTAATGGTTCTTGTAGACCACTTTAGAAATTCCTATCTATTTGGTATTGTCACAGTATGAAAAATTTAAGCTTGTCTCTGCGTTTACTCTTCAAAAAAGTAAACAGTACACCAACAGTGTTGATTTCAGTCCACCGTGTTCAGTGACCTGTATGCTATACTTGAAAATATGGTTAAAAAAAGCACTTCATGTGCTAGAATATACAATATGCAAGTCCTATACAAACTGGCAAATGACAGCAGTACAGACTCATATTTCCCACGGAACCAAGAACCACCATTATTCTATTACTTAGCTAATAATTAATCATTGGTAACTACATCTTCTATATGAACAGTAATGTACTCCACGTGTACAAATGGATGTATATCTTGGTTATTTAAACGGATGGGTTTGAATTTCCGCCAGTTGGTGACATATAACCAAACTTTAGTAATTGCTAAAAAAAAAAAAAAACACAAATTCATGTCCATGTGATGAGTAATTTGCTATCTTTATGTAATCAAATTTGATGAGTTTTTAATCATGGATAGTGATTCAAATATCCTGAAGTTTTTTCTTTTATTTTATTAAAATTTGTGAACATGCTTTATATCTGTATAATATATATTTTATTGTACCCTCACAGTGGATGTTACCACATCTTCAATAAATGAGTTCGTGGAATTATTTGTTGATGCCTTAACATAATTTGCACACAATAATAGTCTCACACTTGTTACAGTGTTTTTATTATTCATTCTTGCAGTATGATGTACGGAAAGCTGACACAGTTGTACCCTATTAGCAGCATTCTACACAAATCACAATATATACTGTCATTTTATACAGGACACTTCTAGCACCTGTACAATTTTAATGTGTTTTTTTTTCAACAGTTTCATTGCACTCGAGAGTTGTATTTTCTCCAGATATGTAGAGCAGTTTCTTTTTCTGACAAACCAGTTTAACAGCATAACTATGAAATACATGAATCCCCTAGCATGCCACTTACATAAAGCGGTAACAAAAATCAGTTCTACAACTAGCTGAGGACTTATAATACTACTAATAGGAAAGTCAACAATGGTATTCTGAACACGTAGTAATAATGTACTTCCACAAATATTGCTGGTACAACTTTACTTTACGGGGGTAAAAAATTTCTTCATAATGTAAACAGTAAAAACATCTTTCATAATATTAATATTTGCACTGGTCTGAACCACCGAGGTTTAACCAAGTTGAATAGTCCTAGTGCCTCCTTCTTTGGACACTGAAAAGGAATAAAACTCCATTACAAAAAGCAAAACAAACGTGATTAGGGCTGCAACACTGTGGCATGGCTATAAATACAGTCACCTTTAAAACTTTTTTAAAAATGCTGTTTTCATGCAATGACATCTGTAGAACTTGAATACAATCTTTCTCTTTCTGTAGTTAAATGGGATGTATTTACGAACCATAGAAATTTTGCGGCAGCTATTTAATTACAATAGTCTAAACAATAAAGAAATAAGCTTTCTGTTTTAACCAGGCAATGCGGGAAGTTTTCTTATGCACCTACCACAGGTCATGTACTTCATTATCAATTCATGGTTCATGTCACTGAAACACCGCACTTTCCATATTTCTCACATTCAGAGTAGGCTTAAAAGTCATCAGTTACCAGTACTGATCATTTCTCTTGATTCCGTATTCCAGAGTGTTGTGTATTTAGAAGTCCTGAGAAAACTGGGATCCCTTGAGGAAAATACACAGATAGGTCATTAACTTTCAGCTTCTACTGATGATTCAAAATATTAAGTAAACTATTTAATGATTCCTTTTAATACTATGAAGGCACTTTTTCACTAGGCTGTGTGCGTGTGTTGTTGTTGTTATCGTTATTGTCGTCAAGTGTCTACTAAAAACAGACATTTATGAATATAAATAGTACATTTTATTTATCTACAGCAATGAGACAGAGGAGAGGGACTGTTGTAGATCTATGTAAATCAGCTACGTTTTGGTTTAGCTACTATATATCTTATGTCTTGCTGTATATCTTACTGCACATGCATAGTATCCTACATAATTAGATTGTATCCCTGAATGTGAGCGAGAGGGAGGAGAGGGGGAGAGTTTGCATTCTGGACAAGAAACAGGCACCTGCCTACTTTCATTAAGTACCTTTTACATAGATAGAATAGGCCTATAGAAGGAAGTTGGAGTAGAAAAAACTTCAGAATCGGGTTGGTTTAAGTTTTGTGTGTGTGTGCGTGTGTTTTGACATCAAGAAAGTTTAATAATATCACTTGACATTATTCCATACAATAAATACAAATCATGAATCAAGTAATTTGCACACTTTTATAAACCAACAGTAGAAAAGGTACTGTTAACGGCTTCCTAGATGTAACATAATTTCCATTTTCCAGAGATTTCTCTCAAAAAACATAGTTGTGGAACTCGGGTTTTTTTTTAAAAACATACCTCTGGAACTCAGTTACAGCAGTCTCCTCCCCTCTCTCATTGCTGTAGATAAATAAAATGTACAATTCATATTCATAAAATTTCCTTTTAATAGACACTTAAGAAGAAGAAACAAAAACACACACGTTAGCTGTCTGTTACCAGTAACAGGGTTCTACTTTAGTGTGTGCAAGTGCCTTGCTGTCCTCATTGTTTGCAAGTTGATGTTGTACTGTCAGGCTTTCTTAACGGGCACTGAAAGATCAGATATTTTAAATTTCTTACAGCACTTTAATAAGTTGGTACGACAGTGTTTGATATGTCTGTTATTATCTTAGTTCGAATACCGGATTCCATCCACGAGACTGCTGTGCTAACAAATAATGAAGATCCAGTACATTCTACTATCGAAAGCACATAATTCCCCCCCCCTTCTATGTAGAAAACATACAAAGGTGTATGTACGAGGCAATTTAAAGTAAAAATCATTACTCTTATACTCTGACAAGTTTTAGGATTATGCTATTTCGTACTATGTGTATCATTACATCGATACTGTCTTCAATAGACAATATGGTAAGGACAGCTAACTACCACAGTCTGGCTGGTAATCTTATAAACATCCATCCTGAGATAGGTTTGCATAAAATTCCTAGGTTTTGGAAGCAATTATTACTATGCCATATGGACCATTGTCTTTCCATGTAGAATAACAACTTTCAGTAAAATTCCTAGATAAGTAAACGAAAAATTCTAACTCCCTATTCAAAATTTGGGATAATCCATACCAACTTCATTAATGGCATTATGCTAACACACAGAACTATATGGAAGACTGAATTACCAATCTGAACTACACACACACTACACCTCGTATTCATGATGTACATTGTACTGACTTTTACATAGCTGTGCAAAAGAGAGAGATAACAATACTGTAATGATACAGTGTTGCTGTAACTGGATAACAAGCCTGTAATACTGCAGTACTGTTATCTCTATTTATTGCAAACGTTTATAATCAATATTCATGGGATCAAAGAAAGCGAGTAATGTTTTTACTAAGAAGTTCATTCGGGTCTTAGGGAATAGCCAGCGGCAAAATGAAACTTCCGTCTCTGCGCGTGTACTATATTTTGGTGTCCGATGTGTACTAAAACTGTTTTCTTCACAAGTAAGTAATGCCGGGTTATGGAGGTTATGTACGACAATGTAACTTAAATAAAATTTACTTTGTTAGTGTACATTAAAAGGGTGTATTTATTGGAAGTACACAAATTAGTTTACATTTATCGCAAATAATTACGGTAGAGACGATTTTGGGAGGTTGTGTCTACGTTTAACAATATAATGTAACCTTTTAGATTTTTAAAATTAATTTAAACGTTTCCTTAGTTAGTGTGCATTCAAAGGCTGTATTTATTGTATGGATAAAAGGCTGTATATAACATTAACGGCTGTATTTATTCGAAGTAAGTAATGCCAGCTTATGGAGGTATGTACGACAATGTAACTTAAATAAAATTTACTTTGTTCGTGTGCATTAAAAGGGTGTATTTATTGGAAGTACAGAAATTACTTTACATTTATCGCACATACGGTACAGACGATTTTGGGAGGTTTTGGCTACGTTTAATTATTTAACTTAAAGTTTTAGATTTTTAAAATTAATTAGACTTAACAGACATTTCCTTAGTTAGTGTACATTCAAAAGCTGTATATAACATTAAAGGCTGTATTTATTCAAAGTACCGGAATTAAAACATACTTCCAATTTAGAACCTAGTACAATCTAATGTATAACGAAATAAGTACATTAAAATCCTTTTTTCAACATAATGCAATAAAAAGCAATGTGCAGTTTCTGTTAACATGCAAATGATTAAGTATTAATAATGGGTTAGAGTGGAATTTAATGTTACTACGGTCTGAATTAATGCAAATAAAATTGGGAGAATCTCGTGAACATATTAAAGAATGCTTGTATATTACACACAAAATTATTACAGTACGGACCTTTGTTAATGAATAGAAACAAATTTGACTCTATACTTTAGTATGTACCAATAAAATTCACCTTTTTTCAAATACCAATATCTGTTTTTTTTTCATACCCTTAAAAAAAGGTCATTAACAACATACATTATGAGAAAACGTGATTACAAATAACCACACATTAGTTACTTGTGAAGAAAATAGATATAACATTTACAAACATCAAATCTTCAATTCTCTCCCTATTTGTTTTATAAAAACTGGAGTTTCTACTGCAGGTTTTAAGTCCACTAACTACTTAATTAAATGTACATAATTGTTCCTGTATCTTGTTGGGTAACATATTATATTGATACATCTGCTTCCTACTCATATGTGCAAACAATGTTTTTAATGTACAGTCCTAAAATCTTAATCAACACTTTATATCTTTAAAATTTAGACAAAGCCTAATGAGCACCTTGGCCTAACCTGAATTTACATGACCTGGCTCGGAACAACTTTATTTTGGCAAATACAAAGATGAAGACTGGTTGCAATTTCTTCAGGGCTCACACCTGCTGCCAGGCTTAGTTCTATAACATGATAAGGAAGAAAGAAATCAGCCCGAACCTGCAACCGCTGTGGGAAGGCTTTTACACCATTACCAAGAAGATTAATGATCTCATCTAAGAATAACTCATTAGCTTTATTTATACATTTAATGCATCTTAATTAGTACACTAACAGCACTGCTCTGTCTTACAGTAACACAACACGTTACACTAACTCAAAAGAATTTCTTGTTTTCAGTTTAAGAAAGTTGAAATTGTGTATTTATTTTCTCTTCCATTCACTATTTGTAAAACGTGCTTAAAATTAATATGTCTACGCTTACTATATTGAAATCCAATGTTCACTATCCAATAATTACAAATTTTGTGGAATTGTGAAATTAGTAACACTATGTACTAATGTGTGGTTATCAGTTGAATTTCTGAATTCCTTTGATTCATTAATAAATCTTACTAATTTGTTTCTTTATGTCTATAATGATTTCTTATTAGTTTTTAATCTTTGTGTTTTCATTATTCATTTGTAAATTTTTGCATTTTGTTGTCCATGACATGTTCATTGATTAACTAATTATTATTAAAACACACAGAGGACTGATCCTCTTTTGCAAGATCACAAGTATGTTTCAAGTATGTTTTTAATTTTTTTAATTGTATGCAATGTGGACACATACAGAGGAGTGTCAGTTTTTTTATGTTTTTTTTTCAATAAATAAAAATGAGAGGGGGAGAGAGACAGAGAGAGAAATACCAAATATAACACGTACAGAAATTACATCAAAACTTTTCCTGACAGTAAAAAAATAACTAAATAATGAATGGCAAAGAACATTAACAAAATTAATGGAAATTATAGTTATTATTTGTTGTCTAATGAACACGTACTAGTAAAGGCTTCATATACTTCACATCTTAAATTACAAACCTATTACAAACATATTTGATATACTCAGCTTGAAACAAACTTTCAGACCAATAAACGTGGTTTAAATTTTGCCATGCTGAATTATTAGAACTGTTGAAACAGCAGTTTGATTATAATTGTTTTTAGAACAGACTTCTGGAATGATGTGTACAAAATGATTAAAACATACCTCCTTACAGTGTGCCTTAATAAGTTGTTGATTATTCTAACTGATACACTGTCATCCCATTATCATATGACAGTTCTCAGAGCTTCAGTAATAGTCATCTTTGCTGTTAACATGGACACAAGTCTCTTTTTTAAAAAGACTTTTCATTAGTAAAGTTACTTATAAGTAGGCATACATTTGTACTCATAATATGAGGTTAATAATTAAGAAAATTAAAGAATGATATTTACTTACTAACCATTGAGTGTAACATTATTTACAGTAATTAATAATGTCCCAATTTATAAAAGTCATGTTTGGCTAACTAGGCATAACACAACCTGGGTTCCTGACATCCTAATTCTCTTTCTTCTAATAATATTACTTAACTTTATTGTGATATAACTGATCACAATTGTTCCTTATAACTCCCTACAACTTTTACAACAATACTAATGACAAAAATCAATAATAATTTCTTACAATTAACATACGTAATTTGTCTAGGCATATTGGCCTATTATAGTTTGAACATTATTTTTTCATATTTTAACAATTCTTGTTTTTAATACAAGACAACTATTCTAAATTGTTTTTGATCCTTGGCTTTCACTTTTGTTACACTAATAATGACAATTATTAGCAATAATTGTTTACAAATAGTAGAAATAAGTTATTCAGGTATAGGGCCTACTGGCCCATTGTAGTGGACACCTTAGTTTCTTCCGTACGTTTAAAATAATTACTTTTGCTATCAGACAATTACTTTACATTGTTCTTGATATCCTTATTCAACTTTCACTACAATAATAATGACATAACTTAACAATTATTTACTATGAATAACATACAACTGTTCTAGGCTCATTTGCCTATGATATTGACCCTTAATTTCATTCATACCTTGAAAATACATGTTTCTTCCTATTACATCATTATTCTAAAACATTCTTCACAATTTACTGAAGCTTTGACAACATAGTTTGTCCTTTAATATTGTTTTTCTTACTTATTCTAGTTGTTATTATCTTCAGTATCAGTATTCTGAAGGTTTAGTTCATGTATCTTGTTTCATTATTTACTTTGTTTATACTTATTGGTTAATCATATCTTCCTTACTATTAAAAACAACATAGAACTTGTCAAAAAACTAGAACACATCCATATACCACACAACTCAACATTAGCATCATTTGACATAACGAATTTATACACCAATGTACCCGTCAAGACACCATAGTAACAAGGTAGGTGTATGGAATACTGTTTTAGCTGAATGTATACACTAGGGGGACACTCAGCATTTAGCTTGTGTGTGTAACTCTGGTTAATCAAAGAAAATTATTTGTGTAAATTCAAATTTAGTAATACAAATATACTACCATAAATGCCTGGAATGCTATGCATTAAAGAATTTTAATTAACTTTATATGGGGAAAACTGGTTTACATACATTATTTCTGAAAATAATAATCCTGAAATGTAATCAGTACTTATATCAAGTTAAGTGCAATAATTAAATATATTCTTCAACTTGCACGTTAAATAGATCTCTTCTCCTTCACTTACCAGGAACATAAGGGAAGCTCTAAACCATGAACTGTCACAGTAGTGAATGCTACAACGAGATCTTTAGAGTCTGGTCACTTTCTTTTGAACTTCTAAATACAGAATTTCTTGGAACTGTGTAGAGTGGGATCAGTGGAGTAACCTGTGGAGGGGGTTATCAGGGGATCAATTCCCTTCCAGAACTATTCGAAATTTCAGCAGAATTCCATAATTTCCTAAGTAGACCCATTTCTAAGCCAGTTTTGTTTGTACAAGTATTACTTATAAATAATTATAGAGATAAAAGTAATTACAATATTGTAACGTTACGTTTTCCCCTTACATAAAATAGGCCCCAACTTAAACCATTTCATGACCATGATACATGAAGAACAAAATACTAAGTCATTAACTAAATTGTATACTATAAATATTGTCTGAGATAATAAAAAGAGATAAGAATAATGTAATGAAACTGATAAGAACATTATCAATAAGAATATTTTACTCCAGTAAACTCCATTAAAAATTGTTAAAAAAGATAAAACCTATAATCCATACTGCAGTCATAAACTGGATACTCAATAAAGAAAATTATTAATTCAATAATTAGTTTCTAAGTACTAAAATAATGAAATCAAATTTTATTTATGATTATGAATAGAATAATACAAATCAAAAAGAGCATTATAAAAAATGTAATAATAAAACAACAATAAAGCTAAATGTAAGCCTACAAGTAAGGTTATGTAACATTATAATGATTTAAACAACCAGAAAGAACAAAAAAGCATTGTAAAATCCATGAATTGTAAACAGAAGGTGAAAACTACTGTTGAAGTAGTAAATAAGCTTACAATAGCTAGATAATAATGGTTATAATTTGAGTTATAACATGAAGAAGAAATATGAGAAACTAAAACTTGTCAATAATTGTATGTAAAAAGAACAGTTTTAATGTAAACTTATTAAACAAACTATAATGTATAAATAATACTAGAATCGTTATTATTAGAATAACATTCTAGTAAGGAAGATATGATTAACCAATAAGTATAAACAAAGTAAATAATGAAACAAGATACATGGACTAAATCTTCAGAATACTGATACTGAAGATAATAACAACTAGAATAAGTAAGAAAAACAATATTAAAGGACAAACTATGTTGTCAAAGCTTCAGTAAATTGTGAAGAATGTTTTAGAATAATGATGTAATAGGAAGAAACGTATATTTTCAAGGTATGAATGAAATTAAGGTTCAATATCATAGGCAAATGAGCCTAGAACATTTGTTATGTTATTCATAGTAAATAATTGTTAAGTTATGTCATTATTATTGTAGTGAAAGTTGAATAAGGGTATCAAGAACAATGTAAAGTAATTGTCTGATAGCAAAAGTAATTATTTTAAACGTACGAAAGAAACTAAGGTGTCCACTACAATGGGCCAGTAGGCCCTATACCTGAATAACTTATTTCTACTATTTGTACACAATTATTGCTAATAATTGTCATTATTAGTGTAACAAAAGTGAAAGCCAAGGATCAAAAACAATTTAGAATAGTTGTCTTGTATTAAAAACAAGAATTGTTAAAATATGAAAAAATAATGTTCATACTATAATAGGCCAATATGCCTAGACAAATTATGTATACAAAGGTACAAACTTACCTATTTTTATTTTCCGTCGTGCGACTTCGTATATTCTATTTATTCACTACGTGTTTCGGCAACAAGTTGCCATCCTCAGGTGAAACGAGGTCTCAAACTCAAAACGAGGTCTTTAAAAAATAAAATAATTTATTAAAATACTAAAACTTAAAGTCAAAAGTGCACTTTCAACATACGCGAACATGAGCAGGCCTGTGCTATACACGCGGGTATTAACGGTCGACTAGACTTAGTGTTTATGTAAGAATGTATGCTGATAAAACTGTTTGTTTACCAAACTCTGTACGTATCTATTTATTGTTGTCCGCGCATACGTATAGCCGTATCATACAATACATTAGACGAAAACGCAAGCTTATCGTTCAAAACACAACCACTGTTAATTTGAGCTGCTTTATATATTTCATACTCCTCGAGTATGATTTTTTTCATTAATAATGTTGTCAAAGTTGTAGGGAGTTATAAGGAACAATTGTGATCAGTTATATCACAATAAAGTTAAGTAATATTATTAGAAGAAAGAGAATTAGGATGTCAGAAACCCAGGTTGGGTTATGCCTAGTTAGCCAAACATGACTTTTATAAATTGGGACATTATTAATTACTGTAAATAATGTTACACTCGATGGTTTTAGTAAGTAAATATCATTCTTTAATTTTCTTAATTATTAACCTCATATTATGAGTACAAATGTATGCCTACTTATAAGTAACTTTACTAATGAAAAGTCTTTTTAAAAAAGAGACTTGTGTCCATGTTAACAGCAAAGATGACTATTACTGAAACTCTGAGAACTGTCATATGATAATGGGATGACAGTGTATCAGTTAGAATAATCAACAACTTATTAAGGCACACTGTAAGGAGGTATGTTTTAATCATTTTGCACACATCATTCCAGAAGTCTGTTCTAAAAACAATTATAATCAAACTGCTGTTTCAACAGTACTAATAATGCAGCATGGCAAAATTTAAACCATGTTTATTGGTCTGAACGTTTGTTTCAAGCTGAGTATATCAAATATGTTTGTAATAGGTTTATAATTTAAGATGTGAAGTATATGAAGCCTTTACTAGTACGTGTTCATTAGACAACAAATAATAACTATAATTTCCATTAATTCTGTTAATGTTCTTTGCCATTCATTATTTAGTTATTTTTTGACTGTCAGGAAAAGTTCTGATGTAATTTCTGTACGTGTTATTTTTGGTCTCTCTCTCTCTCTCTCTCTCTCTCTCTCTCTCTCTCTCTCTCTCTCTCTCTCTCTCTCTCTCTCTCTCTCTCTCTCTCTCTCCCCTCTCTCTCTCTCTCTCTCTCTCTCTCTCTCTCTCTCTCTCTCTCTCTCTCTCTCTCTCTCTCTCTCTCTCTCTCTCTCTCATTGTTATTTATTGAAAAAACATAAAAAAACTGACACTCCTCTGTATGTGTCCACATTGCATACAATTAAAAAAATTAAAAACACTTGAAACATACTTGTGATCTTGCAAAAGAGGATCAGTCCTCTGTGTGTTTTAATAATAATTAGTTAATCAATGAACATGTCATGGACAACAAAATGCAAAAATTTACAAATGAATAATGAAAACACAAAGATTAAAAACTAATAAGAAATCATTATAGACATAAAGAAACAAATTAGTAAGATTTATTAATGAATCAAAGGAATTCAGAAATTCAACTGATAATCACACATTAGTACATAGTGTTACTAATTTCACAATTCCACAAAATTTGTAATTATTGGATAGTGAACATTGGATTTCAATATAGTAAGCGTACACATATTAATTTTAAGCACGTTTTACAAATAGTGAATGGAAAAGAAAATAAATACACAATTTCAACTTTCTTAAACTGAAAACAAGAAATTCTTTTGAGTTAGTGTAATGTGTTGTGTTACTGTAAGACAGAGCAGTGCTGTTAGTGTACTAATTAAGATGCATTAAATGTATAAATAAAGCTAATGAGTTATTCTTAGATGAGATCATTAATCTTCTTGGTAATGGTGTAAAAGCCTTCCCACAGCGGTTGCAGGTTCGGGCTGATTTCTTTCTTCCTTATCATGTTACAGAACTAAGCCTGGCAGCAGGTATGAGCCCTGAAGAAATTGCAACCAGTCTTCATCTTTGTATTTGCCAAAATAAAGTTGTTCTGAGCCAGGTCATGTAAATTCAGGTTAGGCCAAGTTGCTCATTAGACTTTGTCTAAATTTTGAAGATGTAAAGTGTTGATAAAGAGTTTAGGACTGTACATTAAAAACATTGTTTGCACATATGAGTAGGAAGCAGATGTATTATAATATGTTACCCAACAAGATACAGGAACAATTATGTATATTTAATTAAGTAGTTAGTGGACTTAAAACCTGCAGTAGAAACTCCAGTTTTTATAAAACGAATAGGGAGAGAATTGAAGTTTTGATGTTTGTAAATGTTATATCTATTTTCTTCACAAGTAACTAATGGCTGGTTATTTGTAATCACGTTTTCTCATAATGTATGTTGTTAATGACCTTTTTTTAAGGGTATGAAAAAAAACAGATATTGGTATTTGAAAAAAGGTGAATTTTATTGGTACATACTAAAGTATAGAGTCAAATTTGTTTCTATTCATTAACAACGGTCCGTACTGTAATAATTTTGTGTGTAATATACAACCATTCTTTAATATGTTTACGAGATTCTCCCAATTTTATTTGCATTAATTCAGACCGTAGTAACATTAAATTCCACTCTAACCCATTATTAATACTTAATCATTTGCATGTTAACAGAAACTACACGTTGCTTTTTATTGTATTATGTTGGAAAAAGGATTTTAATGTACTTTCTTTGGTTATACATTAGATTGTACTAGGTTCTAAATTGGAAGTACGTTTTAATTCCGGTACTTTGAATAAATACAGCCTTTAATGTTATATACAGCCTTTGAATGTACACTAACTAAGGAAATGTCTGTTAAGTCTAATTAATTTTAAAAATCTAAAAGGTTAAGTTAAATAATTAAACATAGCCACAACCTCCAAAAATCGTCTCTGTACCGTAATTATTTGCGATAAATGTAAACTAATTTCTGTACTTCCAATAAATACACCCTTTTATTGTACACGAACAAAGTAAATTTTATTTAAGTTACATTGTCGTACATAACCTCCATAAGCTGGCATTACTTATTTCGAATAAATACAGCCGTTAATGTTATATACAGCCTTTTATCCATACAATAAATACAGCCTTTGAATGTACACTAACTAAGGAAACGTTTAAATTAATTTTGAAAATCTAAAAGGTTAAGTTATATTGTTAAACGTAGACACAACCTCCCAAAATCGTCTCTGTACCGTAATTATTTGCGATAAATGTAATCGCACTTACTAATTTCTGTACTTCTAATAAATACACCCTTTTAATGTACACTAACAAAGTAAATTTTATTTAAGTTACATTGTCGTACATAACCTCCATAACCCCGCATTAGTTACTTGTGAAGAAAACAGTTTTAGTACACATCGGACACCGAGATATAGTACACGCGCGGAGACGGAAGTTTCATTTTGCCGCTGGCTATTCCCTAAGACCCGTTCATTCAAAGACGTTTCAAAATATGTACCCGTTTGGAACTTCAACGTAGAAAACTGAAACTATTAGCAAATTAAATTCTGGCAAGCATTGTTCAACTCTACTTTCTTTTAGTCTTCGAATATAATAAGTTAAACGGTACTTCCCAACCGACAATGGTACCCATACAGTTGGATAGATAATTTTCATCTACCTTATATAGCAAAAGTATCGAAATCTAAATCATACATTAACTTTCTGAAACAACTATTTAAATTTCTGTCATAACATCTAACAAAGTGTACAACATTTAAGATGCCATTTTTTACACTTATCATTCGTTGAAACTCAGTTCGTTATTACATTCAGTTTGTATATTGTATATTTGTTAAAAACTAAGTATTCATACTTAACCATTTAATATTTTCAAATATAAAATTGATTTAAAAAACCACTTGAATGGAAATAAAAAATTCTACCTAAAACATTTATTTAAAAAATAGGTGTTTTGTATTTCCATTTTAAATGGATCCACTTCAAATAATCACAACCTTAGTCATTTCAGGGGGGACAGCTAAATTTGAGCATAACCCAGCTGATGGTGCACCTGGTTCTGATTATTTAAATACAGCTAGCATCTCATCAAATAACTGCAGTTTCATTGCCTGTGTAGTACTGGGTTATGATTAGTTTCTCAATTGACAGATAGATGGCGCCAAAAGTTAAAACAAATAAACAATACAGTTGGTGTTGCCTAACGCTTCTCTTAAACCAATACAGAGAACCCCAACAACAGACAAACTTAAACAAAATTATTCTATATTTTAAACACAGCAAAGATGATACAATAATATAATGATTTATATTTACGAAGATGACAGTAATATAAGCTGTCCAAACATTGTAAGGTAATCGCGCGCGCGCGCGCGTGTTAAAAAATGTAATATTTATTATTAATAATATAATTTACACAGTAAATTGATTTTGTTTTTGTTCGGACGGTTCATAATTAGAAAATTTTAATTGTCTGTTAACTTTTTTAACATTTTTCAACTTAAAATTATTCAATTTTTTTTTTACTTTCAAATTAATAAAGTTTATTTTTTTATGATGTTTTTTGGATATTTATAGCTCTCCTATTAACTCTGGAATAATTTATCCAAAACTGATATTAAAGAAATTTGCGTAAAATAACAAACTTTAACATGAAAAAGTGAACAGAAGTATGTAGAAATAATCGTACTGTTTATAATGACACACTTACCTGTTCTAAAGTCGTCTTTTGATTTAAATATATATGTTAAAACGGTGAAAACCCCCTGGCATTGTGCACTAACGTCCGGTATTTTACAATAGTTTTGAACGGAAACAAACACCAACACAATAAAGAGGTTCGAACACGCCGTATAAGCAATACTCTGCACTTGACTAAAGTTTCAAACAATACACTACGACTGTCTAATCTTGTCAATAAACCGAACGTGAGGTCAGATGTTTGAACATGAGCGGAAAGTGATGGACTTTGGAATACAATTCGCCAAACAACGACGTAGCTTTATCACAAATATAGAAACTACTTACTGGCAATAACTGCTGATAAACGTTTTCCGTCCTTTCACATAGGAAACGAACTCATAAAAACATAACCTATATTATATACCCTATAACATTCACAACACCACCAATAAGCTACCTCTATTATGTTACTGGAATTTTGTTTCCGATCTCAAGTTGAGCTTATAGTATTACAGATAATGGAGTGCAACAGTCGGTTTCTATACTTCACTGGCATGGCTTCACTAACATAAGTTTGTTAATTATATAACATAACCTCACTTGATTAAGTCACTGACTTGCTCTCTAAAAACTTTTTGTCAAAAGCATGTTTACTGTTCAGTAACAAAACTGTAAATACACACGAGTCTGACACACGGTTGTCTTGAAGTCGAAAGAATACGTGGAATCTTTTATACGAATCCTGTAAATAACAACACACTGTTTTCAGTATGCAGATATACAAAATGACATAGGCCTACACGCCGGAAACGGTCGTTCCGTACAGCCGCCCGTCTGGATACTGTTATACTTAGTCTTGGGTCAAAACTGGAACGGCGGGGGATTGAGGCATTCATGCCATTTAATTACAGGGAGACCGGTTATGCTTAGCCAATGAAAACCCGCTTGGGGGACGCTTATTATACACTGATATTAAACAGTTTCACATTCGCAAGAGCATTATTTGGTTTACGACCAATACCGCTAACGTGAGAATTGCAGAGTGCGTGAAATAAGTTACAAATTCCACGGTTAAAAAAACTTTTATGTCAAAATTAACATAAAAACTCAAACAATAATATTAAATTTTTATCAAATTAATTGAAGAAATTAAGGAATCGTGTTTAATAACTGCTTTAACTTAAAACGTAACAATGGAAATATTTGTTACGACTGAAATATCTGTTCCCAAAACCCATGGTATGAACATCAGCTTACAAGAAGCCTGTAAATATCGATCGACTTTAACTAACCCAGCACGTCGTCTTATCGCTATCTACCCCTAATTTTCATACTAAGAACAAGAAGCGGCTCGTAAAACAAATGAAATTTTCAAAGCCCCTACCCGGAGAGGAAACAAAAAACACCAGACTTCATTACATTGGCTGGATTTTGGCAGTAACTTCTGCCTAAGTAGACGCTCTCAATCACTGGCACAACGAAGTGAGTTGGGAGGTAAACCCCCAACTCGTCCAGTGGGTATGTGCCTGTATAATCGTAGTTGTATAAGTAGAATTATATAATTTGGCTAATCGGTTATGTGAGCACTAACGCTACAGCCGTCTTGCCAGTACTGTAACCATTGCTAGTTGTCTGCTGATTGAAGGGTAGTAATAGCTTCTGTGGGTATGTCCCCTTATTAAGTAGGAAAGAATGTTTATTCATCCCGCAATGTATCCAATTCGATTTATAGAGCAGTAATTTATTCCACAGCAACTCAAATTAATTTATAATTTTTGAACGAGAAGACCCACTTAATTATGTTTGCTGCCAAATATTTATGGACATGTTCACACTAGGGTTCGTGCCAAACGCTATCAGCGTGTGCGTGACAACGTGACGCTTATCTGGTATCGTTTATTTTATTCATATTGCAACGTAAGATTGTCACGCGACTTTGTGAAATTGTAGTTCCTGTTAATGTAACCGTTACGTTTTCGCGCTTGATTACAACAAAATAAACAGCAAATAACGTTTTTACCTGTTTCTCTAGTTTCATTAAAAAAAAAAAAAATTAAACCCCTCCCCCACGGTTACAAGGAAGTCGAGTAACCTCTTGCAATGTCCTTGTTATGTCGCGCAGCGGGAATTCCTACAAAGGAGGCCGGTCATCTGAGTGAAACCTAAGTTTCAGAAAACTTAACTGCCAGGGGCAGGAAAATTTTGGGTGTACTCCCGGGGATACGTAAATTGTACCACAATTAGGCCATTATCATGCATTTTTAATATCTACCATTAGAAACATGATTCTCTTAAACATTTATAGCGAGAACAAGGAATAGAATGTGCATTTTTTTAATTTCATATATAAGACGCCGGAACGAAGTGTCGTATGCGTGCATACAAAGCCCACTCCGACCGACGCTAACGACGGAAAACAGAGTAACCCACTGAGAGCCGAGTAAAAATTCCACTTTTATGGTCGATGACTCATCCGTGCCCCACTCTTGACTCCCCACCACTGAACCAGTCCCCCCACTCCACGTCAGAATCCAAAATGGCCGAACCAGCTGCCAATCCCACTAGGTTCTTCTTCGATAAACGATCCAAGTATTCATGCGCAGTCAAGGAAAACAGTTGCGCACGAAGGAGACCGATCACACCACAAGAACCTTTGACATTAGTTACATTACACTGGCAGTGAATAGTCCGCGACTAACAGCACCACAATGAAACAGTGTAACGTCAGTGCATTATCTTCTGTGAATTCATGTATTTATTGTTTAAAGAAACAAAAATAAACATGGGAAACCGCTGTTCACTGGTAATTAGTAGGCCGGTTCCACGCGTAATTCTGTTTGCCCCATCAAGTGTATCAATGAATGTGTATCAGTGTGACTTAAAAAAAAATTTACTTGGAACTGTATTCATGCTGACGCTGTTCTGTCTAGGTGGAAATAAAAAATATTATATTCCCTGATATTTGAAACTTAACCTTTACTCTGCCTTTCTAGGCCCACTTTTGTAATGTCTTTGACTAACGAATGCACTACAGAATCTTTCATAATATGTAGGAGTTTTAGACGTACGAAAACGTTTTTTTACAAAAAAACACGTGTAAATATTTAGAAGCTGTAGAGTATATCAAATACACAGCCGTGAAGATATTTTCAAATTGAAATGACCCTCTGGTCTTGCTGAAATACGTGTGCTTGTCGCATCGAACCAACAGGTTGAAAACAAAGCTATGTGTAATTTTACAGAAAACTGCCAAAAGCGCGCGGCGGCCACGGTATCGATCTAATATTTCATGTTGACAGATTGACCCGTATGAAAAACAGAGTTGCCATACATCGGAAATGGACTCTAAACCGTATTTCCATAAATATAATAGTAGTTAAACAGTATTATCTTTGAATGCAGGCAGTCAATGAAGTCTTAAACACTAAAATGAAATTATATGTGTATATCTATATAAATAATTAAGCGAAACTGCCAAACGGTCGGGTCATTTAACTGATAAACAGTAACCTTCAATCGTTAGCCATCACCACACAAATATGCATGTTTTCTAATTCAGTGCCCCGGAGTTACGCAACGCATTGCATTGCCTTACTGAATGGACAGTTGCTGCTGCTTTGCTTTTCTACGTCAATTCCTTTATTTACGACTGTAAGGACAATATTTACTCAAAAGTGAGATCCCATGTTCTTTGGGGTGGTGACTTCTATTAGAAACTTTGTGCAACCAAGTTTCATGACGTAATAGGCCTACTGTTGGCTTCAGCACCGGAATGATATTAATTTTAATGTAACGATTTGTTTTCATAAATACCTATAACCACTACTTAGTTACACTTCTCATTTTTATTTCTTGTCTGTATATTTGATACTAAATAAGACTATTCTCTAAGACCATTATCAAATCTTGTACCAAAAAAGGATGTTTTATTTGCGGGTAAATACAGTATTTACAAATTTCCAAACATTTCGGAACAACCTTTGAGAATTAATAGATATAAAGAATGCTAGTATTAGAAGTAGTGACAGTTGTAAGGGGAGGGGCTGTAACTGCTTCCCTGAGAGAGGTTTATTGCTGCAAACTTATTCGTTTTTCTCATTAGAAATACCATGAGTCAAGTACAAGTACATATGAACTGGTACTGGTCATATTAATTATAATATACAAAATGATATTACTTTCCCATGAAGTTTTCTCTCTCTGCAAGGTCCGATACGGCTCACACCGTCTGACTACCATAAGTCACAAAGTCGACGATTACAAGATTGTCAGTCAAAATTAATTTTTGATGTTTTTGTAAACGAACGTCACATTTCCGCGTACACCTCTTTGAATGAACTCGATGCTATTTCAGCAAAACTAAGTTGTGTTTCAGTGTACAAACCAAACATTTTCGCGTATACTTCTTTGAATAAACTGGATATGATTTAGGTAAAATTAAATTGTTTTATTAGACATTATTCGTCTATAATATAACCGATTTAATTGTAAACAAAAAATTTAACAATGAAAAATTGAGACAGGATCGGTCAATAATTGCACATTATTTGTGTCGACATTTCGACAATATTTGTTGTCGTCATCAGGCCCTGTGTACGGACAATAGAGAAACAACAAACATAACCACATCAATTGCGTAAATGTGTGTGTGTGTGTGTGCGCGCGCGCGCGTGTTAGAGGGGTGACGGTGTGTTTTACATCATCCAATAATTATAATTCTTACATACTGAAACAGATAACCGTAATTATAATAAGTTTAATGAAGAAAGTTGTGTTAGTGGTTATAATCACAATCAGAATTATTACTGTCGCACTTTTTCTATAGTGCTGTGCAACAGTAATAATTCTGATTGTAATTATAATATTCCCAAAACATAATACAACATTTAAATTTAAATCTGATAATATAACCCCTTAATTATATTTGCAAATAATTATAATCGACTCTAATAATGTTAAATTTAAATGATTCATTTAAATAAAACAATATGCAAAAATTTCAATTATTTTGCTGACTTAAAACAAACTGTCTCAACTCCCCCCATCCGCCTGACCAAACACACAACACATTTACCCAATTAATTGATTGATTTTTCTTTATTCTCCGTATATAGGTCCTGATGATGGCAATAACATTGTCGAAACGTTGACATAAATAATATAAAATTTGTGTTATACTTACTAACCGATCTTTGCTAAACTTTCTATCCTTAAAAATGTATTGATCGACTGGTCACTGCTAAATTATGGATTGTAAACAAAAGGTTATACGCAGTTTTATTCTGTACTTTTATTTGGAAAGCCAAATCACCCTCCTCTACTCCTACTCACTATATCTTAATTATACGTACGTTCCTCTGTTAAATACTACATTGCCAATTAGTTGTGTTCTAAATAGTGAATGTGATGGAAATCGTTTTTTCTGCTCAAAGAGGGCGTTTATGGGCGTCGAAGAAACATACGGGCAACTACACATGGTGCCAATTTCAAACACATTGGTTTTGCAATTAATATTTTCAAGATTGAATGCTTCCCAGCCGATTAAAATAAACACGCTGGAGAGTGTAACACAGTTGGCGGCTGGCGGGTCCGCACCCGTCGATTACATATAGACATTAATGTTATACAATGAGACAAACAACTTCGCTATGAGGATAAAAAAGAAAGACTTGGTGGTCTATTTTCAATTTCAGCAGACAATTCCTCAATTTGTTCTAGTTGTGCGGCGCTGCTAGCTGCACAACACCGTTTGGCAACACCGCTTCATCGGCTTCTATTCAGCCCAAGGGGAATGAACACTGGCGGGGAAGAGGGATTACGCGACGGCGTTGCCACGTCGTTACAGCACTCACTCACCATTGCACTGCCATACCCAAACTTACTAAATGGCAACGTCGCGTTTACACAAAAAACCCAATCGAAGTCTGTGGCCTTGGCACCCCCTACCACTCATTTTCTTTCACAGAGAACTGCAATGTAAAGAGGGGAATTCCCCCTCCTATGATAGTACAAAATGGCCGCATCACCACCACGGCTTTCTTGCTTGCTATTCATCTTTCTGTAGGTCTGCTGAACGGTTAGGCTGTGCTTTCCTATCGGTATTGTTTTAATGCGCTATACCTATCAAAATGTCATGTTCGTTTGCATAAACCTTCAACATGCTGCGCACACGAGATTAGCTGAGTCCTCCTAACTTGCAAAACAATTTACCATAACACAAGTAAATAAAATCATACGGAAATAAAGACGTACATAAATCTGTACGTATGAAAACTGAATTTCATCAACATAATAACAATCTGGTATAACACCACAATCCAGGAATCTATACTGTCGTATTATAAAAGTAGTATTTACAATCTACAATACGACAATTTGTCGCATAAAGGATACCCTTAAATTATTATATTAGTAATAATCATAATAATAATAATAATAAAGGAAATACTATTTCGGAGTGCGCCATCGTGGGTCGAGGAACAAAGCTTAAACGTAAAAACTTACAACGAAATACGGTAAAATAAACAATTAAAATAGCATTGAAAAAAAAACTGCTTTCTGTTAATTAAAATTCCAGCTAAGCGTCTTCTCGGACCTAAGACGCCTTATGAAGGCCGGTAACTCCATACCGCACATACTCCAAATTTTATTACCGAAATATAACAAAAAGCTTTGTACAACCGACTGGGGCTGAAGAGGCAAATAGGCGCGAACCCTTTGTTCGGACTGCACCTGCTGCCCACTCCTCTACGGCTGCCAACTGCATACGAAATTTTCTGCCTATGACTAATTACACGTTTCGGTATTATCGGTAATTATCATTAGTAGTATCATCATCATCACACCGTCAATTTCAAAAAGCAGTAAAATCGAATTCTATTGTAATGAGGAAACCGTGCTACTGCACAAACCCTTACAATTATCTACTGAACATTTTTTCGTGTTTCTGTATTTAGAGGTACAATGAAAGTGAAACTAGAACCCTTCAGGTCAATAAACAGGGATACATGGTCATAAAACTACAACCTTTTCCACCGTTGGTTCAGAAAATGAAGTACATTATTCGACTACGTCTAATACTGCGTACGCACTTTGTTGTCTGAAACTAACCATTCCCCTCTTATGATATGAAAACAACCCACATTTGTAATATAAACAAACATTAATGCTTTCTAATTCTACATGAAATGAGATGGAACGTACACAAATCCCCCCTTCCCCCGTCTATCTCTATCTCTCCTAGATACAATCCAATTATACAGGACAAGAGCCTACAGTAAGTTACTTGCTGTAGCCTACTTAAGATTTGATAACACAAACACAGTTTCTTACAGCTATAGGTACCTTAGATTTACAATTCGAAAGAGTTTAGTTTTTAGTGAATACTGAATTACCCGCAATTACAGCATCATTACTGCTATAGAAATTTAACATTTATATTTCACAAATAGCCTACTTAACAACGCACACAAAACACGTACACAGCCTAACCTAAAATGGTTTCACAGTATTAAGACACCATTAACGAATTTTAAATTTTGTTTAAGCATCAATGGAAGAGGCTTAAGTTTAGCGAGTGTCTACCCCTGTTTACTGCTCTAAAGGAACCCGAGTTTTTACAGTACGCCTACCCTTGAAAACTCAACACCCCTTGCTTTCGGTATCATAACATTTTGTCAAAATATGGACGAATTAACTGGTGAGTGGAAAAGTGATAATAAAAGTTGCTTTCATCAAGCAACATTTTCGTTAGGAATTGCCCACTTAAACTCTCGAAATACTTAAAAGATCATTTCTTGGGAAACGACAGAGTTACAGACAACCTGGTTACGTTCTACAAGCAATTTTCCATTCCGCGTTAAATTTTATATCGATCCATGAAAGGCCACAGTTGATGGTTTAAATTAACAACAGTGTTAATAAATTTATTTTCCCGTAACTTTTTAAGAAATTTGCATTTTTTACAGACGAATTAACTGCTTATATCAGTTACAAAGTGTTACGAAAAAATAATTATAAAACTAAAAAAAAAATTTTAATTCAGGTAATTTTAAAGGCTAATCTATGCGATGCCCCATCGTGCTAACGTTACTGCCTAACATAATAATTTGTAGGACCAACTGAACTGAATCAGGTTCCGACGATGTGAACTCCGTTACTATTGAACAAATTACAATCCACAACAATAACACATACGTGAGCAATTATCCGAATGTCCTGTTATCACTCAAAACCAAGACTCCCAATAAGAAAAAATTAAAATCACTCAGCTTTACTTATATAAAGACCATATTCAGTAGCCAGGTTTTTTTAATGAATTCATACAGGTACGTCGTTGTGGCGTTATTTATAGTGCCATGTAAAGAAAAAAAGAAGAGCAAGTGTTTTCTGGGGGGGGGGGGGTTACCTCTCCGTCACAACGACGGAAAATTTCTGAAGGTAAATGGAATTCGAATTACAAGTCTGACCGCGTTAATTTTCGCCCATTTTCAATACTGCTTTTGTAACTGTAACAGCGTAGCGCAGATATGTTAAACGGCACACAGGCAGAATACGTACACAAACAAACCATTTTAGCGTTGTGAACTCTGTCTCTAGCTCATATTCTGAGCAGTCACAAACTAGCTCGTTCTAAAATTAAATCACAAAGCATACAACCGAATGATGATAAACGTTGTGCCTACCTAATGAAGACGAACACGTTCAGTGTTAAAACAAAACGGGAATTTTCTGAAGTAGCGATCCGGTTTTTTATTTATTTTACAAGGAATAAATGTATTGTGATTCAAACTCGGTTATATAATTTTACAGCGCTATTATTACCTAATATCTTATTTATAACGTTTGGCAGGCGGTCAATAAACAAACGAACCAACACAAAGTGCAGACGGAGGCACTATTTTTAAATCCAACTATATGAAAGAGAGTACAATGGGCGCGGAATAGACCACACAATGCAAAAAATACTTTAAAATACTCTTCTGAACGATAAACGGTCAAAATGGCCGCCAAGCACGCACCTCCCCTCTCCGTCCGTCATCTGTCGTACTTCATGCTTTCCGCGCGCACTGGGTAACTAAAAATGAGCGGGACATTGTGACGGGCCGATTTCGAGTTCTGCGACTACTATACCAGACCGCGTCTGTTGGTACATTCCTTGCCCATGACTTTACCTCCCGCATCCGCCCTTTCATCCATCAATCTAGCCTTCCGGCATTTTCTGACAGGTACACAATACAACCTGTCCTTTGACTGCTTCTACGCTTTGGCTGTCATGTCTGCATGTTTATTCTTCCAAGTGTACCGTTGTGACTGATCCGAAAAGCCCTCATTTGAAATTTTTGGATTTTTACCGCGGAATTGTGGTAGTTCCTATCTCACGAACGAACGCGCACTTTTTTTTTAGCAACCCTTCGCATCTGCGTAGGAACCAACTATAACATCTAAATATAACATTAATTCGTAGTGACAGTCGATCAATGAATTTTTCCTGTGAAGGGTTTGAGGATCAGTCAAAAAATATAACACAAATCTTAAATTATTTGTGTTGACGTTTCGACAATGTTTATTGCCATCATCAGGACCTGTGTATGAGTACAAAAGAAATGTCAAACACAACAGAACAATGCCATAACATTAAGAGTAGACTTAATTTAAATTGTAATAACGTATAATACCATTACATTAGGCCTATGAGTAATTTAAATTGTAATATTGTATAAATTAAGTTCTGTGATATTATAATTTTCTCGTCTTTAAAGAAAACATTTGATGTAAAACAAATTATCTCGACTCCTTTATATATACATACACATACGCACGCGCACACACTCACATACACAAACACGTTCACTCAAATAATTGTTCTGTTGTGTTGACATTTCTTTTGTATTCATACACAGGCCCTGATGATGACAATAAACACTGTCGACACAAATAATTTAAAATTTATTCTTTGACCGATCCTCACAAACCTTCACCGGAAAAATGTTATTAACACATTAGATTGTACAACATCGTCGTATGTCGGCGTACACACTAATGGATAATGAAATACTAATTAAAACAAAACTATTTTTGTGTTCGACACGCGTTTAATTTTGACTGACAGCGAAAGTTGCGCTCTACGGGGCGATGTTCTCAACGTACACACATCGTGGAACAGGCGAAAAATCAAAATAAATATACACTGAACGTCTACAATAGCGAAGGTATTAATTATGTAAGACACGGCCGTTCCCACAAACCTGTTACAGATAACCAACGCTACTTTTGTAACGAAATTTTTTCTATCGTAATTTAATTTTTTTTTTTTTAATTTTTTCCCAAAGTGCTTATCACCTGGTTTTCAGATCTCCCAGATTTCTTATTAATATCTTCTTCTTTCTGTAAGTAAAATTAGATTTATAACGCGTTACCACCTCGCTTATTACTCCGAGCACTCACAACCTGGCCTAGTTGCTTCTCAAAGTATTGTTCTCTGTAGTAGTAATTAAAAATTCATTGCTATTACACTCTGTATTCACCGACAATTTTAGGGCGAACAGTTATAGGCTGGCGAAAGAAATCGAATCGCGCTGTATTCCCGTCCATCAACGTGTCAGGGTACGTACAACTGGCCGTCCAGAGGCTTCTGTCGCAAAAGCCGACTGAAGACCCAGTCCTCTCTATATCTGCGATGTCCTGGGTCTTTTTGGGGGCAAAGACACACGTGTCTATCCTTTATGAGGCGGTTCATATTTAATAAGTTGTTTTCTCTACACTGGTCTGCCTCCTTACGTCTTCATTTCTATCGCATTTGAGTGTGGACATCGCCACAAGTTGCAGACATAGGGAGTTTCTTTAATTTATCTCCCAAGTTTCAGAGCCACTAAGTGACTACATGCTGTCTAAGACGGCAGAGGATATCGCGTTGGTCTTGTGAGTTATTTTCCCACTCCAAACCAGCTGCCTGTCACCCGTTTTCCTTGTTTTATTTTTTTTTTTATATTTTGTTCACCTCTACTATATTCTGTTAATGGCAAACCAAAAAGGACGTTTTTTTATACGAATCCACGCCAATGGTGTTCCGGCTCCCATCTGTCGAGATTCTGTCGTACATGTCCGTCTTTCTAGGTTGTACCGCAATCTGTCCTCTTGTAGTTTTATTTTTCTTCTGTTCGGCCGTGTTTTCTCTGAAACTGTGTGCCAAAATTTCATATTTCTGCTACTGTTAGCATACCTGTACCTTCCGTCTTTCTATAATTCGTCCGCTTTTCGTTCCATATGTGCGTTAGGTAATCAAATCTGTTTTACGTTTCTATTTCGCCCTACGTACCACTCGATATTCGATTGCACTGCAGTCCTAAAATCCGGACTGCTATTGGCTTACATTAGGGTTCTCTTCAAACAATTTTTCTCACCGCTTCCCATTCTTCAACCATGTCCCTCAAACTCTCTTCATCATCGACTTTCGTTTTCTTTGGCCTTAATTCTCCTTTTAAATGGTTTCCAATTTTGGAGTAACGGTGCGAGTCTTTGTACGTCAATAAATAGGCCTATTACAGTGCCTTCTTTTACTTAACAGGCGCGATGTCATTAAGAGTACCGTTAATAAGTTATAATAGTCTTAATTGCGCCAGCCTTTTTAATTTATTTTTAACTGTCGATTTGTTTTCCACCTTTCATGAAAATAGACAGGCTCAGGAATAAAAAATACAAATATTTAGTGTACGGCGCTTTCCACACCGTCTTCTTACATGTTTTCTAGGTTTGCCCTTCACTTCTGTTCCGGTTATTGTTCCCATTATTAATGTGCGTCCTTCAACTCGCCGCACACCATTACCATGCTGTATGCTATTTATAACGATCTGTTCGTTGCGTATTCTCATCCCAATTTTTTATACTGAAACTGTTCTAAAGTATCTTCACTTTACGGAAACAGCAGTCGAGAGCTACTTACTCAGTTCCTACAGCCATTCAACCCTTGTAGCGGTTTTTAGTCTCTCTGACAATATATTTCTATTTATTCTTGTCCAGTAGGCCTACTGTTTTCCTCCGTTTTCTTACTCCTCCAAGTGTCTTTGTATACTATCTTGTCTGTGGTCTTCCTTGCGGCCTTTTTCATATGGGTTGGTTTTCTTGATCCCTCCGTCTTAAAACGTGACCAATCTACTCTAATCTTATATCTCAAATTTCGCTCGTTATGAGGGCCTAATTTGTTATAGGCTACTTCCAATTTCTTAAATATCTCTCACTTACAATCTGTTACTTCCAGTTTCCTAAACCGATACCATGATTTTGGTTAGAGGTTCCTTCTCAAAACACATTAGCTTCTGTTGCTGTCTAAGTCATCGTCATCGTCCACGTCTCACTATCATACAGCACTACTGGATGCTGTCTAGACATACCGGCATAAGACTACAAATACTCTGTGTTCAGCGTTAATTCCGGCTGTAATTCTTCGTTTATGTTGTTTGCATCTGTCACAAGGCAGCCTAAATAATATAAATTCTGTGACACACTGATCAACTCCTCCATTCCAATCGATTTCTGATTCATTTTGGGTTTCGTGACGGTGTTTTACAGAAGAGAGGTTGACGACCTCACCTCCATCCCAATATCCCAATGGTCGCGTTTCCGCGAATTTCAATCCTTGTCCGCGCAGGCAAGCGTTGCGAAAAATCGGAAAGTTACACCAGAGGAGAAAACCCTTTGCCACTCGCTTTACAACACTTTACTACTTGCGCCGAATTTTTGGAAGTTTTTTACAAACAGAATTATTACTGTTGCACACCACTATAGAAAAATTATTCCGATTAGCGCTTTCAAGCTTCTCAGCTCACCGTCAGATCGGAAAAAAAAATTATTTTATTTTTCATATTTTTTCCGTTCTGACGATGAGCTGAGAAGCTTGAAAGCGCAAATCTGAATAATTTTTCTATAATGGTGTGCAACAGTGATAATTCTGTTTGTGACTATAACCACTAACACAACTTCCTTAATTAAACTTCTGGGAAGTTTTTTAAGAAACAGAACTGCGATCATGTGTAGGCCTATATTTGTTACTATGTTGTATACGTGTATTAGAAAAACATTATAGAACTAAAACAATTCAAATGTTATTAAACTAATTGTATGTAACGCAATAGTCAAGTGTTACCATAATTCTGCTTGTTTTAACTGTCTTTATCTTTACTTTTCAAAATAAATTTATGCGATTACATGAAAAGGGAAACATCGTAAATAATTTTTTTTTATCCCGAGGTCTTAATTTTCGTAGCATATACAAAACGTAGAATCTATGCACAGTTACTCTTCACACGTGTGGGCAACTGAACACTGAAATGAAGAAACGACACGGGGCGCAGAATTTGCCTTCTTACCAACGTACGGACATCCGGATTACGTAGGAAAACACAGAGAGGTCGTAGAACGAACGATTGTGAGACGTTTATTGAAAGACTCCGGAAAACGTGTACAGGGTTTGGGAGAATTCCAGACGAAGGCAGGCCTTAGGTGATCTAACTTCTATTTCTTCTTCTGCCTCCGATGGTACTACAGCCCACACCGAGCCTTGGCCTCCTCCGTTGACCTCTTCCAGGCATCTCGGTTCAATGCCCGTCTCTTCCAGTCTCCAGCATTTATCATTTTCCTGCCAACCAACTCTAAACCATGCCTCCACAGCATTCTCGGTTTTCTCGATGGTTGTTTTCCTCCTAAACACTTTTGTTAGGACTCTGCCTTCCTACAATCGCAATACGTACCCTGCCAATCGGAGACGCTTCGGTTTTATATGGTCCGTGTCTTTGGTTTCCTCCTGTAATACATAGAACTCCTGATTATACCAAACAGTCCAGGTTCCTTCTTCCACAAGGACCAACCCTCGAATCCACAGAGGGCAAGTGTTTTACAGAGCAGAGGGTTAGTTTCCTGTGGGCACTGCGACACTTCATAACGATCATAAGGGAGAACAGGTGCGATATCCTGCAGCCAATCTCCTCACGACCTCTTTCACCCCGCCATTATTTGCTTAAGAGCGGAACCCAAATAACAGAATTTATAAATCACCTCAAAGCTGCAAGCTTTCATTAGAACAGTTTTTCCCAAACGATTTACCTGTTTTCTGCTCCTATGTTCATTAATTTTGAGACCCATCTCTCCTGAAGCATCATTCCTCTTCGTGAAGCGTTCTTCTACTGGTGTCAACGATCTGCCAATTATATTTAAGTCATCTGCGTATCTCACTATCTGTGTGGATTTATTTAATATAGAACAGTTGACGTCAACCTGCCAGGAGACAGAAACACGAGATTAGCGGGCCTGAAACATCGAAATCCAGAAGAAGGACACGACGCGCTAAGAGGCATTTGCCGGAAACGCGAAAAGCAAGGAGCTGCTGAGAGTTTTCCAATAATGTTAACTTAAATGTACCTGCACCACACGCCTGCTTCCTGTCTCCGAGTGCATGGGCGAGTAATTATATGACTTTGTGACTGCTGTTAACCTTTACCAAGGTTACTCTCCAATATACACGACGTTCTTTATTAACAAAAACAAACACATAAAATCAGAAAACCGTAAGTAGTGAAACAGCCCTTGGTGAATAAATACTGGCCGCCCTACAAGTTAACCTATCTGAAAATACATTTTGTCGCCGGTTTCTAAGGTCCTAAGCGGTAATCTAAGAAAATCAACTTCGACCGTGTGAAAAATATGAAATGACACCCGTGTAACATTTCAGGACGATCTAAATCAATTATTTCCAACTGGTGGCCCGCACACATATTTTAGAAAACCAATTTCATAATTACCCTATTTATTTTAATAAGTAAATGAATAGTACAATTTTATTTTAACTGAAAATAATCGTGCAGGAGCAATCACTGAAAAGGTTTTTTTTCAAGAGTTCTGCATCACTCGTCTCCTTGATACTTTGTTTTCATCTCTTATTTAAGTAAAAAGTATTTGTAAATGATGTATACATCAGAATACAGTAGGCTACTATATATTAGAATATTTTTGTGAAATTTTATGGATGATCATTTAAAATAAGTTAAGACACTATAATAAAATGTAAGTTATATGTAAGCCTATCAATTCATGTATTAAACAATTTTATTTCCCACCAAAAAAGAAAAATTCTCGCGAGGGCCCGCCAGCGCTGAGCGCCTAGGCAGCTGCCTAGTCGGAAATCCGCCGTCGATGTACCGACATAATAAAAACTTGTACCGTTAAACATATGAAGTAAGATATGTTAAATATGCCTCTTTTTACTTATTTACAATTAAATACTGCCTTTTTTTTTATTTACACGTTATTTGTCGAAACCTGATCGCTTACTGTGGTGCCCGCCGGCAGGATCCTGATTATTTTAATCGTGGCCCTCAGGCGTTTTTAAGTTATAAATCAAATCCGGTTTCTGACTAATAAAACTATTCTCTTCAGCATTATGCACAAAGTTAGAAACACACAGCCAACACAGAAAGATTATCAAAACGACAGCAAGTTACGAGCGGCAGTTCAGCGTGTTGGTATTGCAGCAGCGCTGTAAAACGTAAACACACGGCGCCCTTATCGGAGGGAGGTGTGACGTCACTGAGAACTTGGAACCCGAAGGAAGACTGAGACGAATCTGGAAGTATCGATTGGGACAAACGCACAGCGCCAAAACGTTTATTCTCGTGTAGACAAAAGCGTTGCGCGGGCGACTTTTTCCGTGATCCAACATACAGCGTGTACGTACGCGTATAATTATTTAGACCTTATGCGTCAACGCCGAAAAGTTTTGTTATATGTACAGTTCTCTTCGTTCCATTGCAAACTTCGCAGGCAGCGTATTAGTGGTCTCTGCGTAATCAATTCTCATCGATACCCTATTAACAGTCACGATAATAATTATAACAATAGTAATAACATCACAATACAATAGAACCTTCTCTCCGTCAACCTAAAGGAGTAGAGGTTCGGACAGCCACAATAATTTCTGATACTAAACAAACGGTGGTCTGTGTCAAAAGACAGAAAACGACTCGCACAGTATTTTATATTTAAAAATTCGTTTGAGTTGATTAATTACAATCCTAATTTATAAAATCAATACGAAAAAGCAAATCAATACTGTACGGCCTACACAAACGAACTGCAGGAGTACAGTGGTTTTTGTTATATTAGCCTACTGTTAATTTATTTTTACACTGTGCTACAGTACTATTTATCATTGTCATTATTATTATTATTATTTTATTATTTTTACTATTAATGCTCTGTATGTTGGAGTAATAAATTGAAAGTTGTATTTCGGAAACTGCTGAAATATAACACACTTACGAAAAAGCAGCAGACCGTTTCGGTTAAACGGTATTCTGGGGTTTCGAATGTTTTACTGTAATAATAATAATAATAATAATAATGATGATGATTGCAATAATAACGATCATGATGATGATACCGATAGCAACAACAGAAGTGCCTTGGTATCGAAGTCCAATTCGTGTGTTATGAACGCCTAACACATACGGAATTCAATTTTTAACTTGTATGTATTTGCAATTATAGTTAAAGATAGGCGTAGAGATGACGAGCCATGGCAATCACGTGGCTAACGGTATAGCCAAGACAGAACAGGTCCGGTCCAGCGACAAGGCGATTCACTGTATCCCACGAGCCCGAGCCCGCAGTCTACCCTAGAACGTATTACGCAACACGAATCTTATCCCTATTCGTCCATTTCTTACATACCACGTAAAACAAAAGACAGTTTAATATACAACGCACGTCCCCCTAAAACAGAGTGAGGGTGTGAAGATAACGTTAAATAACCGGGTACGTTAGAAACCCTCTGACATCAACTTTAAAACGAAAAAATCTATGGCCCCAAACTTTAACATGGACATACTTTTTCAACTGTTCGATAAATTTATACGGCTCTTTATGAACCATTAAAAATTCGTATCTTCCATAAACTTAATCGATTTTGCGAAAAAGACAGAAGTTCTAGTCCTTTTTTTATTTTGCGGAATCACTTCTCGTTGAAAATATAAAGTCGTGTCGTTAACATGATTGGCATTATTAGTGTAATAATAGCGTTATCGCTGTGCCCACTGATAACTCTGCGAGCTGTCTAGTCCGAGCATACGGTGACGCTGAAAGTTCAGCGTATTCATTTAGCGAGAAGAATCTGCGAGGATGGTCTCAAGTTGGCAGTGGAGATGCTGTATTGTAGTATGACTACAAGCATAGCCGTATTTCCCTCTAGCCGACAGCCAGGACCTTACATTCCTGTTGCAAAGTAACCATCCATATTCTTAACTAACTTCGTGACATTAATTTCATGGAAAAGCCAAAGAATATTCGGGCCCCTTTCATAAACTAGAGTATGACGGTTCCAATCGCGAAGAAGGTAAAGGTACTGAAGGGGATGAAGAAATGAACGAAACAGAAAATGAGTTATAAAACTCTCATGATTAAAGTTAACCAACAAAAAAAATTGAATGACATGAAATATTTACTCTTTTATTGTTTGGTCTTAGAATCTTAATGCAAATGAACTACTTGCATCTCAAATATTTTCACTGTCTGTTTATGGATAAGATACATATACAGAAGAATAGAATAAGGTAGATTACATAATGCGTGGTTTTAAAACTTTTAAGGGGATATGGCACTGAAAATGCTAACTTCTATATTAAACATAGGCCTATTAGACATTTCAGACTACCTTTATCTGTTTTATAGTCATAAATGGAAAAAAATTTTGTTTTCTCATTAGTAGGCCTATATACAGTCCGAATTTTTTTTTTTGAAAAATATACGCAATATATAAAATTTGATATAACTCATGTTCTAACAATTGGATTTTCATGAACAAAGTGCCATTTTATAGGTAAGGATATCCTCTAAAAAGTTAGGAAGAATTATAATTGTCGCTTAATATCTGGATTTTATACAGACAATTAAAAATTATTTTTAAAAAATCTTTACGTTTAAAAAAAAATTTTTTATCTCAGTTTCTAATAACGTGACATACATAATTCTACCTAAATATTTAGGTCAAATCCCAAGAGTGAATGGTAAAAATCTGAACCCTGTAACGTTAGCAGTTTTTGAGTTATATCAATTTGAATATTAAAAAACATGAAAAAACTGATTTGTGGAAATAACGCGTTGAAAGTTACCTTGTTGAATTTGACTGAGATATATAGACCAATAAATAATTTTTTTGCAAGTTTTAACATAAGTATGACATGTACTCTAACATTATAAATTTTTATAAGGGTCTTATGTATATTTGACATTTTTTATGTCATAATAAGCATTTAGGCCTAGGCCTGCTAAATTGAAAAACTGGAAAAAATGAATATACGCTACCGCTTATTTATTTTACTTATATTCTTTTGTTTGATGTTTTGTCTTTTTTTGGATGGTCTACCCATACTTATAACACTTAATATAATACTTAAACACGATAATGGTATATTCACTCACTGTTTACAAGCAACAGGACAACACTACTGAGAACATCAGCTGACTGTTTTTGTATTTTGTTGTTCACGTCAGCTGATTATAGTTGCAGTGATGACTTGGTTAGTGGCTAATAATCAGTATGTACATACATATATATATATATATACATACATGTAGTTCAATATAATAACATACTTAGAGCAGAGTTTAGTAGTGTATAGCCTAATATTGTATTCATTACAGAACAAATTACTGGCCAACCGCCAATTTCGCATTTTGGTACGGTTCTAAAAAACCATAAAAATATGACACTTACTACCTTCAGAAACATGTTTCATCACATTTCCCTGTTTCCTAATATTCCATAGATTTAAAAAATTTTTTTTTAAATTGAACATTTTGAATTTTTTGGTGACTTTCAGTGCCATATCCCCTTTAGAAAATATTCAAAAATTATTTGTTAACACACTTGAGACTGAATTTATAGCAGCAGAATACATATATGAAATCCCAGTATTTAAATAATCAATTCAAAATAAAAATTAGTATCGTGTGGAGGAGAAAGATTTTGACGCTGAAAATTCTGGATAGGGTCCTCACTTGGAGGAAGTACCAGGGAATTCGAAGGTCTAAAATACTGCCTTCATATCAGCATATAACACACTGCAGTGTTCGTTGGCATAAACAGTGCAACATAAAAGTGTTACCCAACTCAGCTGAGTCGGCTCTAATCTGACAAGACTCCGTGTACTTTCACCGTCTTTGCAAAGGGACAACTCGGTGTGGGAAAACTGTACAAGTGCATTTTTGCCAAAAAGGTATTCCGAAAAGGGTTGTGTTTACTTCAGTCCTTGGGGGAAGAAAGAGGGCTCGAACATCTTGCTGTTGTTACTCTATAGCATGACTTCCGTTAGTGAATATTCTAAGTCAAAGGTGTAAAGAACTATTGTTAGACTAGTTGTTATGTATGGATACCTAACATGGACCTTGTTGGAGAAACGCAGCTTTTTTTATGGACGCGGAAAGCCAAATGTTGCGCCAGAGAGAGGGTGCCAACTGAAGTTCAAAAACAAATCTTTTAGTTGAATTAAAATCTTTACCTAATGCAGATGTTGCAATTTAAAATTCGCATACTGAAGTGTCCAGACTATGTAATAAGAACAGTGGATGGTGAACGAGGAAGGTCTTCTATGAGAATCCGGACAAGGAGAAGAAGGATTGATAATGCGGAGGCTAACTTAAGGAAGATGAAGTTATAAGATAAGAGGACAAAAACAGTTAATATATACGAATGGAATAGCCTGAGGAGCTGTACAGCTTAGGACCAAATCGTGGATATCATAGTATTACAAACACCTAGGCCTTATACACATTGTTTTAAATATTTCCCTTCGTTTATTTTTGGAAAAATATTAATTACATTCTTCTACAAAGGCTTCACTTACCGTTCAATTATACGAATTCTCCACCCCCCAAATAACCGTAACTTTGCCAAAAAAGGCTTCGTTTGTCGTTATACTTTTTATTTAGTACATATTCTTCTGTTTTGCATTGTTGTGTTAATTAGAACTAAATAGAAAACGATAAAAATAATGAATAATTCACGGAACTCGTTAACAATTCTTATATAAACCTGCGGAGTATGTGAACGCAATACGTTATGTAAATGTATCCGCTTAATACACACACATATATATATAATACTATTGTTGTTATACGTCCGTGTTAACATTGCACCTAGAGCAAATGCACAGTATTTATTTACGGAATTGTCAATTCGATCCATACTGTAACGAAGGAAACTATATGGGGTGACTGTGAATGGCTCATTTATTGCTAGCTTTGTGAAGATCGTAAGTTTTCACGTATATTCACAAAAAATGTTCGCATCGACAAAATACGGTTGGTAAACACAATCAAAGTATAAATGCAAACAAGAAATACAAGAAACGTAAACAGTAACCCGAAGCCGTGCAAAACATTATTAATAGCGGGCAGATGCGAAAAACGAACAGACTTCGCAAACAAAACATGTAGAGCCAATGTTAATGCATACAAATTACCAACGAAGAAACCAGCCTAGCGGCGATTGCAACCACACCTAGACGTCGGCGCGACTCATTCCTTGGAAACATTCTTTTCCGCTATAGGTACTCCACGTGACAGTTCCTCGCGTTATACCTTTAGCACCAAAATACTAAACGCAATAAATCAATGATAAATATTCTGATGAATATCTGCAATCGATTATTATGTCTTGACTTTGAATAACCGGCACAGATTGCTGTAAATTACCTTACACAACAGCCCAGTTTTTAAACTAATCCCCCTTTCGTATTAATTATGCATACTCTGATGTAATCTACTTTGGAAAAATTATTTCTTAGCGTTATAGAAAAATATTTATTTACATCACAATATTAATTAAAATTGTAAGACCAATTTGCAAGGACATTCTAGATGAAAGTGGCCGTGTCGTAACTTATGTATCAAGAATATATTTTAGATAAATATTATTTTTAATTACATAAAATATTGGGTTGTATTTCCTGTCCTGTCCACGTATTACGTTAATGCACTGTGAGAACAAAAAACAATAATATTACAATCTAGCCTAAAATATAATGAACAAACACGAATAAATTGTAAGCAAATGTGAGACTACTTCAGTATCAGAACTAATCGTTTGTCCTTAAACCCTGAACACTGAATCATCCATCGCAACCACTAAATGACCGCACACTTCGTTTTTAATAAAATTTAAATTATACTCTTCGACAAAATAACGATAATTCAGTATTTTATTGCCGAATCGAGTGTGTGACACTGAGGGCCGTTACCTGTGTTAAGAATGTCAATCCATCATTTTTTATGAGTCAATTTCCGATTAATTTTTAATGTATAAGAATATTTCAAAATTTTTTAAAATTGTAAAACTTCGTAAATAAATTCTAAATATTACAAAAAAAAACTGAACTTTTACAACAAAATAAAATGCTGCCCAAATCATTTACACTGTCCGCTATCCCGCAAAAAGTCTAAACGTCTGTAAAGTACTAAATCCCTATTTCTCAATCTGAGTGTGTCAAAACATTGTAAACTAAAATTTATTTAACAAACAAACAGTACACCGTGTAACAATACTTTGTGTATTTATGTTCAATACACAAATTTATTCAGTACTCCGTTTTTAATTAAAACCGCACATTCAAAATTTATTTCACCGGTATAAAATATTATTTAAACATAAACTGCATCTTATCATCACATAAAACTCGTGTTTTAATCATTTACAGTAAGACATTCAACAATAATTATTATGCCCTCTTCCTAGCGTCCATTCCATTTTATTTAAAATTATTTGTTATGAGTTACAATTGAGAATAGTAAAAAATACTCAAGAAAAACAACAAAATACAAACGATAACGTATTGTAACTGTACATAGGCTAAATTACAATTCGAATATTCCACTTACCCGAGTCCCAACTGTTCATAGATATTCACTGTGTTACGCAGAATTGTAAACAAATTTTGATCATACGGAGCAACAACAAACCGGTAATTTCAATGAAATTAGAAAAACGAGCGTCGTTACTGTTACAATAAATACAAAAATATTTATTTCGTATGCAAGCACGAGATATACCATACGCCTGTCTCTTACACACGTTTCACAAGAGCCCGTACAATATACAGTGTTGCCAACGTATGTCTGTGAAATTATCCTCCGTTTAACATAAAAATTCACTCCACGTTTGTATCGATTATCTACAACAAAGAGCTAAAGCACTAATGCAAAACAAACTGTTCCACATGAATTCAACATAAACACACCCATAACGCGCCAAATTGTTAAACAGTAATTACTGATACGACACCGCTTGCACCTGATTCCTACAAAGCGCCGTATCCGAAGTACCCGTTTGTGAAATATATACCAGACAATGAAATAATACCCCAAGCCAATGACGTATGCAGAGTTTATGAGGATTTACATAATGTCTCCTTTATATAATTTGTTGACGTACTGAGAGATGTTACGGTAGGGCAACGTCGTGGGAAATGATAATTACTTTTAATTATTTACTAAATTAATTACAATATATCGCGTCTTCTTTTCTCTGACTCTGTTCAAACGCAACCGTCCTGTGTTCAAAATACTTAAATCATGTTAGTGCCGAGTTAACATGATTCCAAAACTCATCGAATTCATTAACAAGTTCATCTACGTTAACAACACAAGTAATAAGGTTATTTGGAAGTTTTTCGGTGATGATTTTTTGCTTCTGTAGTCTATAGTACAATAAACAAGAAAAATCGACTTCATAGTGCAGTATCCCTTAGCTAGCTAACGATATGACAAACGGCTGGACATTCTACACCATACTTTTGGTAGAAAATGTTTCTCCTATAACACCACTTTTTCTATTCACATTTACTTGGTCTTCTGCAAACTTTGGTTAATTTTGTTTTTATATGCTTCAGTATACTTTATGCAGTTTTGTGGATCTTGTTTGTTCCCTTCTGTTTTAATTATCCTACAACTACACGAGAAAAACTTAGGAAAAGACTTTATAACCCCGAATCTATACGACACGAGAAATCATAGATTACAAAATTCAACTTCACGTCCACGATTCAGAAAGTTTGTATTATTTTATTTCATAATTTTGTAATCGAAGGTTTACAATTTATAAAATAACCTAAAATGCATTTTCAGATAAACCAATACACCATACTACCAAATAACCAACTTCCTTTGTTTGGCATCATCACCAGATAGTGTTTCTTGATTAGCCTACCTCTTTACTGATGCAACTAAAATCAATACATAGGCCTAAATCAAATTGCAATGACGAAACATGCAGCCAGTATGTTAATTCCGAGTTGCTAAAAGCGGCCACGTTAGTTATTAAAGAAAACTCAATCTATGAAGCATGTATGCCCCCCCCCCACACACACACACACACACACACGACCTTCATTATTTAAAGTACTTTGATTAAAGAAACGCCTAGATATTAAGACAGTTAATATTGGTTCTGGGACAATTTGAGGAGTAAAAAACTCCAATACCAGTTTGATATATATTTGGAAAATATATGGTAAACTTAACTTTTCCCACGTAATTTTAAACTTTCAAAATTTTAGTTTATTATCTTGAATAGTCTTTCTAATTTGACACTACTGCTTAGTGTTTATAAATGTTTCAACAAAACTAAACAAATTTTCTGTATTTTTCTGATACTCACCACTACTATAGTGCATAACGAGCTGCTTGGGGGAGGGGGGCTAACTTGAATATTTGTACCCCCCATTATTTACCTCAGGACAAATAAGAAATTCAGGATTCTTCCTGAATATACGATATTATTTTATAAATAATATTTATAATTTCTTTGCGTCTGAAAGATCTGAATTCACGTTGCACTTCAACGTGAAGCACAAGGGTTGAAAAAAAAATATGGAAAAGTGATAATTTAAAAATATTCTATCTTGATTAATTGTTACTCTAATTAAAGATAATAAATCTTATAAGGAATCACTTTCATTCTAAATTTGTATTCTTAATAAATCTTGTGAAAAACTCTTAAAACGCCAAATACATATTAGCCCTTCGCACTTTAATTTAAGGATGTTCTCACAAGAACGTTATAAGCCTTCTAGAACTAGAACCTTCTAGTTCACATTAAAAGTACGTTATTTTTAACTGTAACAACCAGCAATAAAATTTTTCCATTTTTCTTAATTAACGTCATTAAACTGCTAGTTTACCTGTGTAAAAATGACGGTCTGCAACGATAGAGGTGTTAGACTATATTAGTCACATGACACAGACAATCCTTTAAGAGAAAGTGTGTTGGGCGAAAAAATAAAGATAGATTAATAGGCTCTGCCTTCGTTCTATAGCGTAATTATTTTTTTAATGCTGCAAATACGTACATTATTTACCAAAGGTTGAGTGACTGTCATTATTAAGAAATCTATATTTTATTAATTTTATGTCTACAATTATTTATAAGTCTTTGTTTACCACATTATAAAATGGCCTGTTGTTAAGTGATTATTCAATTTCGCTGAAATTTTCAACAGCATTGGGAAGGATTTAACCCCCCCCCCCCAGATGCGCCACTGTTCACCACATTGCCTTACCACTATCACCAAATAACCTTATCTTATCACCAGTATTTTAGATCATTTTAGATCTAAAAAGGTGTTGATAAAAATTATAACTATGGTCATGTCGTTAAACAATTTTAATTTAGCACCAAAAAGCAATTCCGTAAATCATTGTTGTCACCTCTATACAGATGAATAACATGAATAACAGAACAATTTTTTTTTTATTTTATTACAATTTATCCCCAAATTACATTAATTTACCCTACATCTGTTACAAAATAAAAAGAAAACGTAAATATATAATTTTCTAAAGACACGCTACAGGTTACCTCTGAATGCCGGACCACTATCAGCATTTTCTCTGTCTCGTATGAAACTTTTAAGAAGGCTGTGGCGATAGTGGGGACCCAGTTTTGTGTACCCACTACAGGAATTACAACTGTAATATAACTACAATAGACTAAGAATTATTTTTATAATCATGTATCTCTTTACATAAAACAATAAAATAATATACAATATATAATATAATAAAACAATATTTGACTTGTATACTTCAAATAAAATTCTACCTCAATCATCCTGGACCTCATCTACCGGCAGTGCTTAGAAAAGGACCAATAACTGCTGAACGGACGGGAAAATCTTTGGATGAAATAAAGGCCTATCGTCTTAAAACTCCTTCTCTACTTGATGGAACCCACAGTGTTCTCACTGTGGAACGCGACTCTTCGAGGAGGAAGTTGGAAGAACACAGTGGTGCTGCGGACTCGGAAAATACAATGTGATGGATTTTCCAATTCTTTCAGATAAAATTTATTCGGACAAGCGGATCCTAAAACATCCGCGGAGGTATAACGACCTCTTCTTTTTTTGTGCCCTTTCGGTTCCCTTAGGCTATCAACACCCTAAAGGACTCTCTTTTATGAAAATATTAGGTCGGACATACCATTTGGTGTATGATTTAAATTGCGGAGGCCGGAATAATAGTTTTCTTTGAATTGTTCATGATATCCGGGCTGTTTGGCCGTGGTCCATGGTTTATAACAAAACCAAACGTTTCGGCAGCTCCACTGGCTGCCATCATCAGTGGTATAAAAAATCCTGCACGCCGGGTGTTTACGTACAGGCCCACAGTACTGTTGTATAGGCTAAAGCTGTCCTGCCATGCTACCTGTACTTATAAATTCAGCAAAGTCCCACGTACAGGTAAAAATGACACCATCAGCCAATCACAATAAAGATGGTGTATGATTGGCTCGCACCAAGCTATGCCATTAGGTACTCACTTGTTTTCCGAGAAGTACTGTGGGGAAGGCTGCTGATTTCCCACGACGTCACCTTTGCTAATTGTTATTGCTAATTTCAACCCCCACACAGGTAAGAACTGCATCATCGGCCAATCAGAAACAAAAAAAAAAGGTTGCAAAGCGTTCTCGATAGAGGTCTTCGGCTAGCGGCCAAAGTCCCCTATCGGTTTTCTTCTCGTCTTTTGAGAAGAGGACTCGGTGTCCGCTCCTTGGAAGACACCGCAAGGCGACTTGCACGTAAATTTTACGTCCGAGCTGCGAGGACCCAGACAAACCCACTCATAGCTGGCCTTGGCGAGTACCGAACACGTCCAGGTGATTCTTGGAAACGGCCTCGACAAATATCGACCTAGTACGAGCATGTCGTCGTAGCGACCATTAAATAAATTAAATAAATAATATTCCGTCTGGACATGACCACTAGGCAGGAGCCCCTACCGGAGGCTCGGTACTAGGAACCCATTGGGTCGTCTCACGACGCACAACCCAACAGCTCTGACGGCCGCCGATTCATAGCGATCGCAGCATGCTTATGAATCAAGACGGACTCCATATGAAGACGAGGGAAGTAATCACTCACCGCCGACAAGAGTTTCGTCTCATCGAAGCGGATCCGATGGTCGGCATTGGCGAGCGCGTGCTCAGCTACGGCAGACTTCTCCGGCTGTCCCAATCTACAGTAACGGCTATGTTCACCCACGCGTGTGCGGACGCTGCGCTTCGTGGTACCTGGCCGCATGAGCAGGGAACTCCGCACGATGACAGCGGGTCTCGGACGTCCTTCGTCGGCCTCAAGAACTGGTGGATCTTCCTTGTCGGCTTGAATATTGGCCTCACACCGTGCCGACTGAGCAGCCTACCAATGCGGTCCGTCACCCCATGGATGTAGGGCAACGCCGCGAAACCGACGGTCTCCCGTGACTCCAATTCATACTCGGTGTTTTCTTCTTTCGGAAGATAGGTTTTCAAAATTCGGCCCCCTTTCGGAAACTTGGCTGATCGACATGTATGCGCGGATCGAAGGACAGCGATTGTTCTTTTTTCAGAACGAGCAGAAGAAAGCACAAAAACCAGGAGGACTTCAAACTGGCCCAATGGATGAGGTGCAAGCGGCGGTTGAGAAAGAGATATTACGTGACGAAACGGTGCAAGTAGAAGGAAAAATAGTCGCTGGAAGAATATATCTTCCTCACACGTTTACTGGTGGCCCGAGATATATGAAAAGTTGTTACATGGACGCGATGGCCCTCGTATCCCGATTAGGCGGCACCACGTATTTCCTAACTTTTACAGCTTGCGGGGGCTGGGAAAAATCCAAACACCCCGGCAGTAGACATGAGCCCCTTATGTAACCGGGTTTTCGAACTTAAAAGGCGAGAATTAATGCGCGATATTCGAAGTGGTAGATTATTCGGGGAAATCGCGTATATAGTAGGCTATAGGTAATCGAATTTCAAATGCGCGGTTTACCTCACGCGCATATTACTTCCATGTTCCTTAAGGAAATGGAAGTATGGTGATGGCAAAAAAATCGTGTTCGAGATTATTGCAGATTCTGATTGTACTACACTTAAAACATGAAAAAAAAGTCATTTTTCGAAAAGTGTCTGTGTGTGTCTGTAGATTTTTTTCTATGGCAAACGATAACAGCCGCAAATTCAAACAGAATCAAATAATTTTTTGCATACAGCCCTGACTTGTAGAGTACTCGCGACCTATTGTTTTTGGTGAAGATCGGTTGAGGGAAAGGGGTAGTTTACCTGCAACGGTTTTTTTTTATCAAGGGTAATTTTGTTTGTTTGGCAAACGATAACAGCCGCAAATTCAAACAGAATCAAATAATGTATCGCATACAGCCCTGAATTGTAGAGTTCTCACGATCTGTTGATTTTGGTAAAGATCGGTTAAGGGAAAGGGGTAGTTTACCTGCAACGTTTTATGTTTTAACAAGGGTATTTTATATGGCAAACGATAGCAGCCGCAAATTCAAACACAATCAAATTATTATTTGCATACAGCCCTAAATTGTAGAGTTCTCAAGACCTATTGATTTTGGTAAAGACCGGATAAGGGAAAGGGGTAGTTTACCTGCTACGTTTTATGTTTTAAATGGGTATTTCCTATGGCGAACGATAAGAGTCGCAAATTCAAACAGAATCAAATGATTATTTGCATACAACCCTGAATTGTAGAGTTCTCAAGACCTATTGATTTTGGTGAAGATCGGTGAAGGGAAAGGGGTAGTTTACCTGCCACGTTTTTTGTTTTATCAAGGGTATTTTGTATGGCAAACGATAACAGCCGCAAATTCAAACAGAATCACATAATATTTTGCATACTGCCCTGAATTGTAGAGTTCTCAAGACCTATCGTTTTTGGTGAAGATCGGTTAAGGGGAAGGGGTAGTTTACCTGCAACGGTTTTTTATCAAGGGTAATTTTACTTCCATATTCCTTAAGGAATGGAAGTATGGTGATGGCAAAAAAAATCGTGTTCGAGATTATTGCAGATTCTGATTCTACTACACTCAAAACATGAAAAAAAGTCGTTTTCCGAAAAGTGTCTGTGTGTCTGTCTGTCTGTCTGTCTGTGTGTCTGTAGATTTTTTTTCTATGGCAAACGATAACAGCCGCAAATTCAAACAGAATCAAATAATTTTTAGCATACAGCCCTGATTTGTAGAGTACTCGCGACCTATTGTTTTTGGTGAAGATCGGTTGAGAGAAACGGGTAGTTTACCTGCAACAGTTTTTTTTTATCAAGGGTAATTTTGTTTGTTTGGCAAACGATAACAGCCGCAAATTCAAACAGAATCAAATAATGTTTCGCATACAGCCCTGAATTGTAGAGTTCTCACGATCTGTTGATTTTGGTAAAGATCGGTTAAGGGAAAGGGGTAGTTTACCTGTACCGTTTTATGTTTTAACAATGGTATTTACTATGGCAAACGATAACAGCCGCAAATTAAAACATAATCAAATAATGTTTTGCATACTGCCCTAAATTGTAGAGTTCTCAAGACCTTTTGTTTTTGTTGAAGATCGGTTAGTAGTTTACCTTCAACGTTTTTTTAACAAGGGTATTTTCTATGGCAAACGATAACAGCCGCAAATTCAAACAGAATCAAATAATTTTCTGCATACAGCCCTGATTTCTAGAGTACTCAAGACCTATTGTTTTTGGTGAAGATCGGTTGAGGGGAAGGGGTAGTTTACCGGCAACGTTTTTTATCAAGCGTATTTTCTATGGCAAACGATAACTGCCGCAAATTCAAACAGAATCAAATAATTTTTTGCATACAGCCCTGATTTGTAGAGTACTCAAGACCTATTGTTTTTGGTGAAGATCGGTTGAGGGGAAGGGGTAGTTTACCGGCAACGTTTTTTATCAAGCGTATTTTCTATGGCAAACGATAACTGCCGCAAATTCAAACAGAATCAAATAATTTTTTGCATACAGCCCTGATTTGTAGAGTACTCGCGACCTATTGTTTTTGGTGAAGATCGGTTGAGGGGAAGGGGTAGTTTACCTGCAACGTTTTTTTTTATCAAGGGAAATTTTTTTTTTTGGCAAACGATAACAGCCGCAAATTCAAACAGAATCAAATAATTTTCTGCATACAGCCCTGATTTGTAGAGTACTCGTGACCTATTGTTTTTGGTGACGATCGGTTGAGGGCAAGGGGTAGTTTACCTGCAACGGTTTTTTTTTTATCAAGGGAATTTTTTCTTTTTTTGGCAAACGATAACAGCCGCAAATTCAAACAGAATCAAAAGATTATTTGCATACAGCCCTAAATTGTAGAGTTCTCAAGACCTATTGTTTTTGGTGAAGATCGGTTGAGGGAAAGGGGTAGTTTACCGGCAACGTTTTTTTAACAAGGGTATTTTCTATGGCAAACGATAACAGCCGCAAATTCAAACAGAATCAAATAATGTTTTGCATACAGCCCTGATTTGTAGAGTACTCAAGACCTTTTGTTTTTGGTGAAGAGCGGTTAAGGGGAAGGGGTAGTTTACCAGCAACGTTTTTTTATCAAGCGTATTTTCTATGGCAAACGATAACTGCCGCAAATTCAAACAGAATCAAATAATTTTTTGCATACGTCCCTGAATTGTAGAGGTCTCAAGGACTTTCGATTTTGGTGAAGATCGGTTAAGGGGAAGGGGTAGTTTACCTGCAACCTTTTACGTTTTAACAAGAGTAAAGTACTTGAAAATTTATTTAAACTTTTTCAAACAATGGTAATTGTTAAAAATAAAATAATTTTGTTGCCAAGCAATAAAATTAAAATTTTTTCATTTTAATGTACATCATGTATAAGAGAAAATATATCGCGCTTGGCAGGCGATATTAAGATTTAAATATAAATCTTAGAATATGGAAGTCATGTATGGTTCTCCATACCGATATTTGTCTATGGTAAACGATAACAGCCGCAAATTCAAACAGAATCAAATGATGTTTTGCATACAGCCCTGTATTGTAGAGTTCTCAATACCTATTGGTGTTTGTGAAGATCGGTTAAGGGAAAGGGGTAGTTTACCTGCAACGTTTTATGTTTTAACAAGAGTAATTTTTTCTATGACGAACGATAACTGCCGTAAATTCAATGAGAATCAAATAATGTTTTGCATACAGCCCTGAATTGTAGAGTTCTCAAGACCTATTGTTTTGGTGAAGATCGGTTAATGGCATAGGGTAGTTTACCTGCAACGGTTTTTTATCAAGGGTAATTTTTACTTCCATATTCCTTAAGGAATGGAAGTATGGTGATGGCAAAAAAAATCGTGTTCGAGATTATTGCAGATTCTGATTCTACTACACTCAAAACATGAAAAAAAGTCGTTTTCCGAAAAGTGTCTGTGTGTCTGTCTGTCTGTCTGTCTGTGTGTCTATAGATTTTTTTTCTATGGCAAACGATAACTGCCGCAAATTCAAACAGAATCAAATAATTTTTTGCATACAGCCCGGTTTTGCAGAGTTCTCGCGACCTATTGTTTTTGGTGAAGATCGGTTGAGGGAAAGGGGTAGTTTACCTGCAACGGTTTTTTTTTAGCAAGGGTAATTTTGTTTGTTTGGCAAACGATAACAGCCGCAAATTCAAACAGAATCAAATAATGTTTCGCATACAGCCCTGAATTGTAGAGTTCTCAAGACCTATTGTTTTTGGTGAAGATCGGTTAAGGGAAAGGGGTAGTTTACCTGTAACGTTTTATGTTTTAACAAGGGTATTTCCTATGGCAAACGATAACAGCCGCAAATTCAAACAGAATGAAAAGATTATTTGCATACAGCCCTAAATTGTAGAGTTCTCAAGACCCTTTGTTTTTGGTGAAGATCGGTTAAGGGAAAGGGGTAGTTTACCTACAACGTTTTTTTAACAAGGGTATTTTCTATGGCAAACGATAACAGCCGCAAATTCAAACAGAATCAAATAATTTTCTGCATACAGCCCTGATTTGTAGAGTACTCAAGACCTATTGTTTTTGGTGAAGATCGGTTGAGGGGAAGGGGTAGTTTACCAGCAACGTTTTTTATCATGCGTATTTTCTATGGCAAACGACAACTGCCGCAAATTCAAACAGAATCAAATAATTTTTTGCATACAGCCCTGATTTGTAGAGTACTCGCGACCTATTGTTTTTGGTGAAGATCGGTTGAGGGGAAGGGGTAGTTTACCTGCAACGGTTTTTTTTATCAAGGGAAATTTTTTTTTTTTGGCAAACGATAACAGCCGCAAATTCAAACAGAATCAAATAATGTTTCGCATACAGCCCTGAATTGTAGATTTCTCAAGACCTATTGTTTTTGGTGAAGATCGGTTGAGGGAAAGGGGTAGTTTACCTGCAACGTTTTTTTAACAAGGGTATTTTCTATGGCAAACGATAACAGCCGCAAATTCAAACAGAATCAAATAATGTTTTGCATACAGCCCTGATTTGTAGAGTACTCAAGATCTATTGTTTTTGGTGAATATCGGTTAAGGGGAAGGGGTAGTTTACCTGCAACGTTTTTTTATCAAGCGTATTTTCTATGGCAAACGATAACTGCCGCAAATTCAAACAGAATGAAATAATTTTTTGCATACGTCCCTGAATTGTAGAGGTCTCAATGACTTTCGATTTTGGTGAAGATCGGTTAAGGGGAAGGGGTAGTTTACCTGCAACCTTTTACGTTTTAACAAGAGTAAAGTACTTGAAAATTTATTTAAACTTTTTGAAACAATGGTAATTGTTAAAAATAAAATAATTTTGTTGCCAGGCAATAAAATTATAATTTTTTCATTTTAATGTAATATAATATTTTTCATTTAATACAGCAATAAAAAGGCAGGTAAGACACAGCCTGGTTGTTTGGCTGAAAATGATTTTAAATATAAATCTTAGAATATGGAAGTCATGTATGGTTCTCCATACCGATATTTGTCTATGGTAAACGATAACAGCCGCAAATTCAAACAGAATCAAATGATGTTTTGCATACAACCCTGTATTTTAGAGTTCTCAATACCTGTTGGTGTTGGTGAAGATCGGTTAAGGGAAAGGGGTAGTTTACCTGCAACATTTTATGTTTTAACAAGAGTAATTTTTTATATGACGAACGATAACTGCCGTAAATTCAAACAGAATCAACTAGGTTTTTGCATACCTTTTTGAACTAAAGAGAACTCAAGGTCTGTTGATTTTGTTGAAGATCGGTTAAGAGAAAGGGGTAGTTTACCTGCAACATTTTATGTTGTAACAAGAGAAATGTTTCCATGACAAACGATAACTGCCGCAGATTCAAACAGAATCAAATACTTTTTTGCATGCATCCGTGAATTGTAGAGGACGGAAGGTCTATTGATTTTGGAGAAGATCGGTTAAGAGAAAGGGGTAGTTTACCTGAAACATTTTATGATTTAACAAGGGTAAAGTACTTAATTTTTATAAATAAAGTATCCTGATAAGAAGGTCATAATAATCCACTGTAGAAACGTAGATGAAATATCTATAAATGAAGAGGTTAGGTGAACGGGGTGGGGGTAATTTTCTATAATTGAAAATTATAGTTGAAGGTGGAGGGGAGAATTTTGTATATGTGTACTACGTTATCGGCAACAAAGAAGTAGTTTTTTGTTAAAATTGCTTCCCGGGCTGTTTAGCCGTAGTCCAATTTTTTCTGCAAAACCATACTTTTCGGCAGTGCCATCGACTGCCATCATCAGTGAAAATCGAGTGCGAAAACGTGAGGTGGTATACGTTAGTGACCACAGTACTGTGGGTAATGCTGAAGCAATAAGTAGAAAGACGTAGTTTCTATGGAAATATTTCATTTCGAATATGATTTTAAATATAAATCTTAAGAGCATGGAAGTCATGTATGGTTCTCCATACCGATATTTTGTTTTAGGGTTAAAGATGGTGGCCCAAAACAGAACACGGAAATAGCCAGGATAATTAGGGCAGATATTCCGGGCGAAGAAGAGGCTGGCGGCAGACTAAGAAGTCTTGTCTTGCGGCACATGAAGCACGGACCTTGCGGGCCCCCATACAGAACAGATTTGCCGTGCTGGGATCGAGAACTGCAAAAATGCAATAAATTTTATCCAAAACCCCATACGGACACCACGTACACAGACGAAAGAGGATTCGTACACTACAAGCGGAACAGCGAAAACAAAACGACCGTACAATTTAAACATCAAATGACAAAGGTCGATGATAGGTGGTGGATGGTGCCATACAATGCGGCGTTACTGCTTAAGTATGAATGCCACGCTAACCTGGAAATTGCGTCGGCCCGCAGAGTAGTAAAGTATCTTTTCAAATACATTTCGAAGGGTTCTGCGCTTCGGCGCATGACAGTAGTTCGGGAAGATGAAGAAGTCGACGAAGTTGAAGAATTCGTAACAAAACGGTACATAGGAGCTTCAGATGCTGCTTGGAGGGTTCTGGAATTCGATCTAACAGGCCGCAAACCAACAGTTATAAATTTGCCGGTTCACCTAAAAGGAAAGCACAACGTCGTTTTTCGTCTCGGTAACGAACAGGAAGGGTGTGAAAAATCAACGTCCCTTTTAATTTTATACTTCGGTCGCCCTGATACTCCGGAAATGAATGACCTCACTTATTTAGATTTTTACGAGCAGTAAAGAATCCACCCGAGCAGTCCAAAATCCTCCCTTAATGCGGTTCGGCATTCGGACGGGAAACACTTCATAACGCGAAGACAGAGGGGTGATTGTGTGGCGAGACTCTTTTGGGTCGCTCCCACCAGAGGTGACCAGTATTATCTGAGAATGCTGCTATGCAGGTATCCATGCCGTGGGTATGAGGACTTGTACGCTCTCGGAGGCCCTGATTGCAAAACGTTCCAGCAGGCGGCTAGGGAATTGGGACTCGCGGATGATAAAAAAGAATACTTAAACGCTCTTGAAGAGGCTGCACGGTTCATGAAAGCCGACAGATTGAGGCAATTTTTTGTTATGCTCTCGGCGATAGGATCTCCGGTGCCGGAAATGTGGGAGAAATATAAAGCAAATTTATGCGAGGATTTTTTGGAACATTTTCACGAAGATGAGGAAAGAGCGTATAAGTTAGGTCTTATTCACATAGATAGGTGTCTGCGCCGACATGGATCTTCGCTTCTAGAGGCCGGTCTTCCCGTAGTTGAAGATGATTCCACGGAATTAGATCGCGAAAAACTTCAATACAGCGTCTCAGTTCAGAATGCTTTTGTCGAGGAATGGGAATCGCGGCTTTCTTCTGATCAATCTAGGGTTTTTGATTACTGCAAGTTGCTCATGCGCAGCGAACAAAATGAAAAAGTTCTCTTCTTGGACGGTCCTGGCGGTTCGGGAAAAACGCTCCTTCTTAAAATTATTTCAGCTTTCGCGCGGTCTCAAGATAAAGTCGTCTTATGCGTAGCCAGTTCCGGTATCGCCGCTCAAAATCTCACCGGAGGTACGACTCCACATAGCCTTTTCAGATTACCCCTGTACGCGATGACGGTTTCTGGTCGATAACCAACGGGACACAGAGAGCTGAACTCATCCGAGAGGCGACTTTACTGATTTTCGATGAAGCGGCTATGGCGCATAAAAAACTAATCGAAATGTTGGACCGGTCTCTTAGAGACCTGATGCAAAGGGATGAGTTGTTTGGCGGTAAAATAATAATTTTCTCGGGAGATTTCAGGCAAATTCCTCCGGTAGTAGAAAACGCTAAGACAAATGCCGATATCGTTCGTGCGTCAGTTCGCGGATCTTATATCTGGAAAAAAGTTAAGGCGTTCACGCTTACAACGGCCCATAGGTTAACCGGCGAAGGATATTATGAAGAATTTTTAATGAAGAAGGTTCCGACTCCACCGAAAAACGCGAGCTCGGCGAAGGGCGTAATTTGGAAAAACTCGTGGCACTACCACAGCAATCCTACGTAACTAAGCTTCGCGAATTGATCGACTTTGTTTTCACCAAAGAAATTTTACAGAAGCCTGATGAATGTGCAAAAAGGGTTGTAATATGCACTCTGAATAATAATGTCAAAGAAATTAACGGTATAGTATTACAGGCGCTCGACGGGCAAATTCAAAATTTATATAGTTTCGACAGTGTAGCCGAGGAGGACGGAGCGGGAATAGATGTTGACGAGTCCCTATTACATCAGGCTCAAGGGAAAGGAATTCCAGAACACGTTCTCAGGCTTAAGGTAGGATCGGTTTGCATGGTGACGCGAAATTTAAATTTTGATCTCGGCTTAGTCAACGGCACAAAAGTAATTATCGTCACAATTACTCGTCGACTTATCACATGCCGAAGAACAGGCTCTGACGAGCTTTTTGGCATCCCAAGAATAACTTTTAAATTTCCGATCTTCCCAAATAGTCCCATCGAAATGTACAGGCGGCAGTTTCCCCTCCAACTTTGTTAGGCGATAACGATCCACAAAAGTCAAGGGCAAACCGTAGATTTCGTGGGATTAGATTTACGGTCCGACCCTTTTACCCACGGGCAACTTTACGTCGCGCTTAGCCGGGTAAGATCTCCGAAAAATATTCACTTACTTGTTCCTCCCGACCGGGTTATAGATGGCGTTCCTCACACAAGAAACATAGTGTATAAAGAACTATTATAAATAATGTATTCTCGGTAATAAGCTTTCCACCCTGTAATATAATAATGTTTAAGTTGTGTAATATTGAAGTTTCCATGTTAAAATAAGTGATTGTAAATATTCAGATATTTAAAATAAATAAAAGGCATTACCGAGAATACATTGTCTCCTGGGATTGGTTCGTTCGGAGGCCGTTGTAAATATGTACATAGCTCCCCCGACGTTCGTCGGATCGGGGCGTCCACCGAGGGGGTCTCGGGGCGCCGCTCGCACTTCAAATAAAATTCTACCTCAATACATTAAAACAGTCAAACGCAATAAAAATTGTGTAGTCTATATAATAATGGATAAATTGATACTGTATAATTGTAACATCCAGATGATATCTTGATACGTGTTTCCAGCATCAACGTAAAAGTGTGTGTGTGTGTGTGTGTGTGTGTGTGTGTGTGTGTGTGTGTGTGTGTGTGTGTGTGTGTGTGTGTGTGTGTGTGTGTGTGTGTGTGTGTGTGTGTGTGTGTGTGTGTGTGTGTGTGTGTGTGTGTGTGTGTGTGTGTGTGTGTGTGTGTGTGTGATCAAATGATTTTAAGGACAACCTACTTTTGTAATTGTTGCGATGACGGTTTATTTTTAGAAAATCCAAATAAATTATTTTACTTAATTTCGAAAATATCCCACTCATAATTATGAACAGTTTTACATTTTTATTAAATTAAAATTCTCTTAAATGATTTAAACATTTTAAATACAGTAGTTTAATAGTTTAAATTTTGAAGCATATTCAAAATTATACCTGAATTACTGTTTACGGCCTGTATCCTTTTCCTTATTTCATTTATTTCTTCATTATCTTCTGCAACCAACATCCCAAATATTTAAACCGATTAACTATTTCCAGGTTTAGTTATTCGATTTCAAACGGTTCAGGTTTCCTGGTTTTCCTTCGAGTGGTAATCATAACATTTGTTTTATATGTATTCACCTGTAAGTCTATCTCGTCTGCTTCACCTTTGAGTTCCTCGAAGATATCGTTTGCTCTTCCTTGGGATCTTCCATAATATTAATATTGTCTGCATATCCTCCGATATGGGCCATTTTATGTTGTAATGTTGCATTCCTATCAATTGACAATTTTCTGATCACATTCGAGTGCTAGGTTGAACCGGGTTGGTGCTAGCCCATATCCTAATTACATGTCAACAATAATCCCATAAGAGCTGAAACGGGAAGCGTCCAGTAATGAAGATGGAATAAATACAAGTGGATGAATACGAAAACATAAGCCCCGGGGAAGAAATTACGGTATCGGAAAAGAATATTCCGATATTTACATCACAGAAATAACGACCCTCTCATAAATGACCAAATGTTTTGTAATTATCGGTCAGTGAGTAGCCATAATTTTTACAACGTCTGCGTCTACGTTTCGACTATTTTTACTGTCATCATCAGGACAATTGTATACAACTTGTTACGACAGCGAACACACAACTTTGATCAGTCGCTGGGATACCAAACACACAACGTTTCTGGTGTCATAACAAGCCGTCTATAATTGTCTGGATGACAATAAAACGTCGATACAAATCGTTTCAAAATCGTCTCTACTCCTTGTCCAAAAGTCACAACGTCTTTCGTAATTACAGATACTGAATTTAGTCTACTAAATTAAGGCTGTTCTTATAATTTGACGACACACATTATTATGTAACAAAACGGTATTGCTATTTATTATATAAAATATATTAGAACCCGTTGTGAGGACTTCAATTTACTGAGACCGAATTACCAGGTTAATAATTAACATGAATTACTAATCACTAGTACAAATCCTATAAATATAGCATTTAGCCTATATGAAATCATATATATATATATATAATAATTATACATACGTTTAATAAACAAATACCTTAAACATATTTGAATAGTAAGGTGTACCGAGATTCTGTCAGTAGCTCTAAGCAGTTCTACAATATCCCTGTCTACGTTTCGACGGAATTTACTGTCGTATTGAAGGCCTGTACAGCGGAAATTTAAAAACCAATTAAAACACGCGAGTGTGTGCTTGACTGTATCGTAACTACCGTTATTACATTTTATGTTAATCGCCTGTACACACATTGCTTCACATTGTTTGTTAACGTGCGTACACTGTGTGACCTTTGTCTGTACAATAACCTTTGCAACGTAACGTATTCTTTGACCTTAATATGTTCAGAAACGGATTTAAATGCAAAAAAGTGTAAACATTTTTTTTTTAAGTAATAGTTCTACGACGAAGACTGCCCCTGTATAGGTAGTGCAGTTGTCTCGAATGTTTAGTAATGACGCGGTTCTCGTGGTTTTTACCATTAATAACAACTAATTTTGTACGGTTTAACACACGTCGTTTTATTTTTATTATTGCAGAATATCTGATGTAGTACTTATCTCAAGAAGCCAACAAGACCTAAAAGAGGGTTTCTTGAGTCTAGAAGAAAAAGCAGTAAAATCAGAAGTCGTGGCAGTAAAATACAAGAGAGGAGAGAACCTCTTGTAACTGGAGGACACAAATTTCAAAAAGTTGAAAAATTTAAACACCTGGGCTCACTAGTTACTGAGGACAACATTATGGCCGAAGAAATAAAAGAAAGGATATCTGCTGGAAACAGATGTAACTTGTCCCTACACGGAATACTTAAGGGGAGCAGGAGGCTTAAAAATATATTTTTTTTCCGATTTTTATTTTTTATTTTTTTCTTGTCCTCTAAAGTCTCCTTTATCAGAATATATAAAAATTTTGGGGAAATTTTGAGTACAAATGCTTAAAATAAAATATTATATGGAATGGTGTTTGATGTTTCGGTGTGACGTAAGAGGTGACTGGCATTCGATCACTTTACACGATACAGTTTGTAATATAGCACAGGGAAATTTTATTTTTTAACATTGGCAGTAGCGCAGGAAATAATTCTACATTGTTGTTCAGCTGGTAGTAATATTGTTTTGCATTTGTACGGTCTGTTTTGGAGGTTATATGAATTTGTGGAAAAGCAAGAAATTAGATGACGGTAAGGTTCTGGGGGGGGGGGGGATTGACAGATTCTCAAATAGAAAAATTACAAAATTATTATGGACTGGCTATCAGAAGGGGAGTCTCTAGTGTACAGGAAATGAAAAAAAATATTTGGGCAACCTATTTTCACAAACTGTCTTCAGATGAAAATCCGCAGCATGATTTGTGCCCCATAGGAGCCGATTCGTGGTGCAGTTATAATAAGGCCCAGCACTTGAAACTTCCTCACCAACACAAAAACAGCATACCAGAACCAGTTATGGTGGCGATAAAGAGGATTTACAAATCCAAAACTTTTGAAGAAATGTCTGCACGGGCGTACCCAAAATCCAAACTAAAGTTTTAACAACGTCGTTTGGTCCAAAATCCCAAAACTAGCATTTGTTAGGCTTACCACATTAAAACTAGGTGTGCATGACGCTATTTTAAGTTTCAATGATGCCAACTACAGTAAGGCAGCTATATACAAACAATTAGGGCTGAAGCTGTGTAAAAGGTCTGTTGATGCTCTACGCAGTTTTGATGTTCTCCGGTTAAAAAAAAAGCTGAAAAGGCTAGGCAAAAGAGAAGAGCCAAGAGGAAACTCCTAGAAGACAAAGAGTTGAAGAATGATGACCCAGATTATGGAGCAGGGCTGTTTTAACACTATATGGTAAGTCAAACTTTAACCCTCGTTTTCCGAGAAACCATTTTTTTTAAGAATAGATACATTTTTCTCAGGAACGGTTAAAGGTAAATGCTTGAACTTTTTTGTACACACAATAAACAATACGACCAACTTACTGTACTAGAATTATTACCATAGACACCCTCATTTCCCTAAACCAAAACTTTTATTCAGAAAAAAACAAAAATTTTGTATTGAAATTTTTAAATATATACATTTTAAAATGCTTGTCATGAGACAATAATTCTAGTACCAAATATTTACTAAGAGCCGTATAAGACACTGTGTAAATTTCATAGGCCTTGTGTTATTAGTTCCAGAGTAAAATGTACCTAAACTTTGCTGTTTTCACATAGGCGGAATAGGAGCCTCCCGCTCCCCTTAAGTGTAAAAACATCAGCAGAGCAACCAAGACTCGTCTCTATAAAACAGTTCTTAACCCAGTGGTCATGTATGGGTCCGAAACGTGGACAATGACAGTACCAGAGGAAGAGAGGTTGCGCAGGTGGGAAAGAAAAGTCCTCAGGAGGATATTTGGTGCAGTGAACGCTCACGGAGCATGGAGAATAAGGACGAATGCAGAAATCCAGTAAATCTACGGAGAACCAGATCGTCACTGACAATAAAGAAAAGTAGAATCCGGTGGGGAAGGCGTGTGTTAAGAAACATTCACACTGAAGAAAATTTTTACGAGAGACCTGAAGGAAGAAGGAGGGGTCGGCTAAGAAAACGATGGGTGGATGATCTTGAGGACGAACTACGCAGGCTCGGTGTAAGAAGACTGAGACTAAGGGCAGAGGATCGAGACGATTGGAGGCGGAATAAAGAGCTGTAGCGTCAATTAAGAAGAAGATTACAACGAAAATATTAATGAGACATCGTCACTGGCTCGACTGACACTCCGTCGAGCCAGTGAGGATGCTTCATCGTATGCTCTGTATGATGGTGGTTGGCGTGTGGACCCTTGGCCTACCTGCTACCTCTCCCCCATTCTAATACTTCCGCCCGGGCTCGACAGCAGCTAATTGCCGCGTGAGTCACCTCACTGTGCGTCCAGTATGAAACAATTTTTTTTTTTTTTGCCTCGCCCAATACTGGTAAAATTTTGTTATATTTGAAATCAGCGAAATAATACGATGAAAATGACACCAAACACGACTAAAAAATATTAAATTTTAAGGTGTTTCATACAAATGAAGTCATTGTAATTATTCAGTCATTGTTACTTTATAACGCCCAATTTTTAATATTCCTTAGTCGTGTTTGGTGTCATTTTAATCGTATTATTTCGCTGATTTCAAATATTACAAAATTTTACCAGTATTGGGCGAGGCAAAAAAAAATTGTTTCATACTGGACGCACAGGTGAGGTGACTCACGCGGCAATTAGCTGCTGTCGAGCCCGGGCGGAAGTATTAGAATGGGGGAGAGGTAGCAGGTAGGCCAAGGGTCCACACGCCAACCACCATTATACAGAGCATAGTATGGGCGAAACGTTTGATACTGAGATACATAAAACGATGTTGTGTTAAACCGAAAAAAGAGTTGTTATTAACGGTGTTTAGTAATCGACGGAATTTCGCTAACCTTTCCGTCGTGTATTCGATTCATGACCACTGCTGTAAAGAATTCATCAAAACAATTTTTCAGTATAGGACATACACACATACATATCCGGCACTACAGTCCGGATGGACCTTGGCCTCCCTAATGATCCGCCTCCAGATAGTCCGATCATGTGCCTTAGTCTTCCACGAGGCAAACTCATCCTAGTCAGGTCTTCTTCCACGTCGTCTTGCCATCGTTTTCTTGGTTTGCCTCGTCTTCTACGCCCATCTATATGCCCATTCATTATCCTTTTGGGGAGTCTTTGGTTGTCCATTCTTTCTACACGCCCCTATCCAGCTGATTCTTCTGGACTTTATAAATCCTGTTTTGGAATAGAGTCTATTTCTTGATTAGATCTGATCGTCTATTCTCCATTACAACGTACTGGTCCGAAGATTCTTCTAATGATTTTCCTTTCGGAACCTTCTCATCAATGTTCAGAGCTCTTACTGTCCAGGTTTCGGAACCGTATGTCACTACACGCCTGATCATAGTCTCTTGAGTGAGACGACTAGATCTTAATAATTTTACTTGACCAAAGTAAGCTCTATTCCCCGTCATTATTTTCTTAGTTATTTCATTGGACACGTAGTTTTCACTATTAACATAAGCTCCAAGGTACGTTACCTCATTTACTCCTTCAAAAGTGTAATTGTTTATGGTCAGGTTTAATGGGGTTCTCCATGCCGGCAACTTGGATTTCAGTAAAGGACACAACGTATAATTTTGTTACACTGTGTGTTACCTAAAAACGAACACAGATAATAACGGAATTAGCGTAACGAGTTCACATTTAACCCGACGTTAGGTATTTTTCTGTTTGTTGTATCACTAGATTTTCGCTAGACTTTGTATACGTGTTCATACCTTTACCCACACACCCCTATTGTTCCTGACCCCCACAAATTAAAGTAGCAAGATACAAAAATCTTAGAAGTCAGTTTTAAAAATCACAAAAATCGATGCCGGTTATCGGACTGAAGGGAATTTTATCCAAAACCCGAATGGAGAGTTTACTTTGAGTTTTTTTAACTTTAGGGGCGCAATGGGTTAAAAATGGAAGTCAAAATTTTGAAACAGTCGTGTCTAGCGAATTTATAAGATTCATAAGATTACATAGATGATAAGATTTATTTATAATTCATAAGGTTTTAGTTCTATATATAGAATAATTAACTCTGATACTAAGCATATTATCTGTAACCTCTTTATTTGTATATGTATATAAACCACACAAATATCTACAGTTTTTTTACAATCCCTATCAGAAACGACGGATGGTCATCTCCTCTTCGTGGTGTTCCCGGCTTATGGTAAAAAAATCATACTTAATAACTTTTTCCAGTGAGGGGTTTGTGAGGATCGGCCAAAAATATAAACACAAATTTTAACTTATTTGTGTCGACGTTTCGACAATGTTTATTGTCATCATCAGGACAATTGTTGCTGAAGCCAAACACACAAATGATGTCACAGTTGTGTGTTTGGCGTCAGCAACAACTGTCCTGATGATGACAATAAACATTGTAGAAACGTCAACACAAATAAGTTAAAATTTGTGTTTATATTTTTGACCGATCCTCACAAACCCCTCACTGAAAAATTCATTGATTGACGGTCGCTACGAATTTAAGGAGATACTTAAGAACAACTTTCCTCACGGCTTTAAAAAATTAAAATTCATTAATTTGATTTTATCTAATAGTAAATGTATATTGTTTGAAACCGTGAATGAGTCCTCAGTTCAAAGAGCTTAGGCCTACTAGTATACAAATTGCATATTATGTTGTGAAGTATTTTTCCTACGATGCTCCATTACGATTTAGTAATACTACGTTATAAGTTTTCCCTATTTGAATTACAGTATGTTTATGTAATTTGTGTATTATATCACATGACAACAATATACTCGTACGATGCATCTAACAACCGCTACTACACTGTTTACAATAAAGCAAACGTTTTAGAATTCTATTTCATCTATAAGTGTTCTGAATCGATTTACCGTCTCTTAATAAGATCGAGTACTTTAATTAACCATGTTTGTTCCTCTTTTTGTTACATTATTAATTAGCTTTTGTCTTTCTTTTTTTTCGCATCACACACTTTTACTCTGTGTGTGGAGGGGGGGGGGGGCGAGAGACGTGTTCGCTTATCCGTGGGTATTGATTGTGTTCTACATTTTTCAAATATTAAACTGATAAAAAATTGTTACATGTGTTGCATTATCAAAACACAAATACGTAAACGTTTGTGCACGTGTGCAATACGGCAGATTTGAAACCGAAATTTAAATAACAACTTTAAATAATTAGTGATAACATGTGTTAACCGGTATGGAATAAACGTTTTCAGGCGTCTTAATATCGGTACAATTATGTTATTACTGTGTTTTGACGACGATAAATTTATACAATTGAATAAAACAATATATTATCACACGCTAATATTATGCACGTAAATATAAGCGAGTTATTATTATTTTACAACCAATAGAGCTTAGAAATTTAAAAATGTATTTTGTACGGCGCAAGCGCGGTTCGTACGGAGAGATCAGCATCCGTTTATCGACCAATTAATTCCGCTGGCGATTTACATCGCTGGACGCTCCCCTGAAAAACTAACTAAGCTGTAAAACAATAGAACATAAATTCATTGTAAGCGAATGCAATGGCGAGGAGCGTCGTCCAATAACAGACGAAGGTTAAACGCGTGTTACATAACGCGACACAGGAAACGTACGGTACGGGAATCTCAGGAGACGGTCGGCCATACATATTTACTACGATTGGTCAACGTACTAACTACATCCACATACTGTATAATATAAATGTTCGTTTACATAAATATGTTTATATACATAATAATATAAATGCGCACGCCCGTTAAATAAAATGAATAAAAAAATTTACACTCTTGCAACTTTATATATAAGTTATGAATAATTATTTGACGTTTCTTGCATATTTGTACAAATTATTATACAAATTATTATTTTTATATTTACACCTGTTCTTATAAAAGTACTTATGCACATGTCGTTGAAAACTTACTTCTCAACATCGTCAGAGTAAAGAAAAAATTGTTTATATATTGAAAAATTTCGTTAATTTATTCGTCGCCACGCGAATTTCTATCACCTGTTTATCACGTTTAACTACACGTCCAATAAATAATTTACATAAATTTCCGGGTTCGCGTAATGTAAAGCTAATCAAAAATGTTTCCGAAGGTGAAAAAACGATTATTTTATAAAGTTTATACATTTTCAAATATAAAAAATAACAAGTTATTAATAAACGAATAAAGACAAGTTAATACAACATTTTATGAATTCTTTTAAAGTAATTACCAAAGTAACACAGTCATACAAAACATTTAACAGAAATACAGACGATTCCATGATTTGGAATTTTGCGTCTAAGTTAACGCACGTAAAACAGATTATCAAAATTAACATGGTACCGAATAAATAAACAAAGAAATCTGAATATATAGACAATTTTTTTTAACTACCCTGATGTTGACCAGTAAAGAAGTCGACATGCGAATTAAATAAGAAAACATATTTGCGTAAGAACGGGTATATAACAACATAAAGAATAAATTCCACGCATTTATTTATTATCCATAAGGCTATTACCATACAACAGTGCAGGCTGTAATTACATACATACGTAACAGTAAGTAGGTACATAAGTTACTTAATTATTTAATGTAATCGATGCAACGTACGTGTACAAGCAGAATGCAATCGATACACTACACTGTAGGCCTATTCCAAACTTTTGCAAACAACTTCCACTCTTGTTTCTTATCGCTCTTTGCTTCTTCTCCACCCCATACCATCCCTTTCTTTTCTAAAATTATAGCAACTACTAGGTCCCATGTGTGTCTAGGTGTTGCTCTTTTCTTGCTTCCCACGTTCTTTTCACAGCCGTTATTTCTTTCATCCGTTGTGAGTGGTCTCAACTCAATTCTGGGTATTTATTACGCTGTCCTCCTTTGTGACCCATTCATTTCCACAGCCTGCTGATTGCTACTTTTTGTCTGTCACTTGACACCCCCCGTCTCACAGTTAAACGTCCAAACTACGATATTTTAAATGTTTATAAATAATATTTTTTAATACCTAAGAACCAAATATGCGTTTCCGTAAAAAAGTGTGTGGGGGGGGCTCAGTGCACGTATGTTTAAGTGGACAGTTTTATGCATCCGCTAGACCAAGCTCCAAAATACAGATTATCAGTATTTGCTTTCCGAGATCATTGGTCATTATATGACTATATAAAATACATTTTACCATTTCTACATTAATAAAAACGTTAGTTCTAGTGTTTACCAGTTAAGGGGCTCTAGTGAAGCATAACACCGTCCGAGTCATGTGCATATAACTCCTTTGCTTCCCTTAAGGGAAGACTGAACGCCAAAATTTGAAAAAAGAGAAATTTTTATTCTTTTGCCTAGGTAAAACTATGGAGGTGTTTCTGAGCACTTGGATGCCCGATTCACTTCAAAATTCGAATTATAACTCTGTTTTTACAGTTTAATCTGCAACAGTAAAATTACCCACTCATTGTTGCACTCTATTACTGTGCTACTAAATTGTGTACGTTTTAAAAACTGTATTATTTTAAAACCTCTAAGCGATGGGTGATATCTTGTAGGTAAATTCCTTCCATCATAATATTTTTGTCGCCTGACGTTTCGATCCTGATATCTGGGACCGTCCTCAGAAGTTAAACAACAAAACAATTTACAATACAACATTATAAAAAATAACTCCAATATATGGTTAAGAACGATTCATTGTATTTTACAATATTTTATAGTTTAGTCTTATATTTCTATTCTTAACTTATATGTTGTGTCTAATGTTTATATGACTTATATACAGATTTTTATTATTCATAAAAATAAGTTTGAGTACTTTGAGTAAATTTTGTGAAGAACGAAACACGGTATTGTAAAACACGGATAAAATTAAAGGCAAAAAGAAAAGTTTTTTAACCGTAGTTATGTGTATTTTGCTGGATAACGTATTGTAAGTTGTTTTATGTTGTTTATCTTCTGAGGGCGATACCAGATTTTAGGGATCGAAACGGCAATCGACAAAAGTATTACGATGTAAGCAGTCCGAATAGAGGCTTTACCGGACAAGGCGAGGTTTGATTCTGATTACATATTTTACGTTATGTGCTGGCTGCACTGAGAATCCACGTGTTGTGTTGCATCTTTTTGTACGATAAGGAGTGTAAACAGTGCACACTGTTCTCTAGTGCGAGTGAGTTCGTTTTCAAAAAATTTACTTTTTTTCTCACATTTGAGCCGTCTTCTCAGATTATAGTATAGACACAGTCGTATAATTTTAACAGCTAGTTTAGTATTACATTGCAAACATGTGGATCCAAAATAATTAAAATTGTTCAAGTAGTGTCCATTTTATTTAAACACTTACATCAGAATTTTAATTGAAAATTAGGGTTTTAGGAGAAAAAAAATTATAAATAAGTTCTAATATAAACGTTACAGAGATTCTGGATTAGTAAACACAGTTGAAAGTGACTAAAAACTACACAAAATTTTAAGCATATATCTTTAAGGCGTGTTACACTGGCAACAAATCGTTTGTCCGACATTTCACTTGCTGGTATAAACATGTCAGTGGAATCTCGGGCTCGCACTGTCGTGAAATCAAAACAGGGGGGAGATATTATTGGGACAATTCAGTAAGAGTTGAGTGTCTCTGGTGAACAGTAGTGAATTAAATATATAATCCACGGTGAAGTACGCATTTTTAAGTAATTTAAGCCAATATGGACATTTCCATCGAAAAAGTTGGAATTTTAGTACACAGTGATTGCCAAGCACAAGGAAAAAAGCTTAACGAGTACTTTAAAATTGTCAGGTAAATTGGTTACTAATCTTTTCAATGATATAGTGTATATTAATTAAAAATCCATGCCGTATAAATTTGTTTACTCTAATAAATCTGTATTGGTCATGTCTTTATTTCAAGCGATGTTACTTAAATTTATCGAACACGTAAATTTAATATCATTATAATTTTTTTAAGCAATTAATTTCAAAATAAAAATAACTGAAAGTAAAATAAAAATATTAACATAGCAAAAAAATAAAAAGCTACAACAGCGCCGCCTGCTGTAAAAATTTCATAATGCAGCTTGTACTTCTCAACTGATTGTGCGGCAATGTGAACCTTAAGGTATCTGTAAAATGATTGAGCCGTGAAAAACTCATTTAAGATATTTGGGCACGAGGTTATTTGTTTCTCTGTTACACATAATGTTTATTGAAAGTAGACGTTTATGTTGCTTTTTAGAATTGGGAAATTTGGTATAGCCTATTTTTCGCAGAAACAGGACAGTCGTCATAATATATTATATTTATCCTTGTTATAACTTGTTTATCCTTGTTATAACTTGTATTTGCTTTACTATGCAACACGATGTTATTACTACTTCTGGCACTTGTTCATTCACTGAATGTATACTGTAATTATCCTGCTCAAAGAGCAGACACCCCTTTTTTTGTGAAAAATCCGGACGTCTCATTACACTACCCAAACCGAACAATCATTCAACAGCCTAATTCAACACAGTCGTCATAATATATTATATTTATCCTTGTTATAACTTGTTTATCCTTGTTATAACTTGTATTTGCTTTACTATGCAACACGATGTTATTACTACTTCTGGCACTTGTTCATTCACTGAATGTATACTGTAATTATCCTGCTCAAAGAGCAGACACCCCTTTTTTTGTGAAAAATCCGGACGTCTCATTACACTACCCAAACCGAACAATCATTCAACAGCCTAATTCAACAATCATTTAACATAACTACAATTTATATACTCTCTGTGCAAATGGAAAAAAAATACTTGCAATAGTTATTATTTATTTGTAATTGAACGTTTTAATACATAAACCTGATTGCCATTTTTTGTTCACAATAGCAATTACTTGCCTCATCGCTGTTTGTCGCCATACAAATCTGTACTGCCAGTGCACCGTTCCTTGAAAATTGGGGAAATGCTTCGAATTACTTCGGCAGACATGTTACTGCCAGCCACATGCCGTCTTCCCTGTCAGATGTCCCTACGGGTGCATCACAGACTTAACCCTCTGTGGGCGCAAAAGCATTGGCTTCCTTAGGACTCTTAAATCTATTTGGAATCAGACCAAACACATTTTCCGCAATTCTTCTGCATCTTGACAATGAGTAGTTATATAAGGCCTACTCGTTTTTTGAAAGGTAGGTTACGAAGTGGTAAGGTTTCATGAGGTATAACTCATGAAGGTGGTAAGTCCGTGCACACGATCACATACGGCATATGTAGTAGCTGTTTCACTTTCAATGGAGAGCGGTTTGGAAGGTTCAAAGTAATGCTGCTGACAATACCTTCCTGTTGTGGATCTTCCATTCTCAGCTCATTTAACACTGACGGATCAGCATTCTCCTCTTCTTTATTGTTTTCTTTTCTCTCATCCAATAATCTACGGCTGCCAACTGACTGAAGAGTCCCCGGCGGTACTTACCCAAACTTACCATCTAGTTTGAACGGATTTTTATACATCTGTCGGAACAAATTGCGACATTAGCTCGCGCAAGGACTTGCACTTCCTCTCGCGGTAGTGTAAACACATACTCGACAGTGATTGTGCATTTACTACCGCATTTTTTCTCGCCAGTGTAAACGTACCTTTAACACGTTCTGTAATAGCGGGACACAATGTGCGTTTTAACAATGGCAGTACAGAGCATACAATCTCCCCTTAAAAAGTATTATATCGCTACCACCATAAAACGTCTTTCCATCACATACAGTAATATGGTAAAAACCTAAGTTAACCGAAATACAGTTTAAACGAAACGGCTTTCATAAAAGTATGATTATCCAGTTCTCTGGGTGAAAAAATTATCTAAAAATAAACACAAAGTGCCTTAATAATGATAAAAACAAAAATAATGGCAACAAATACAATAATATGAAATTACTTTTTGTAATACAATGAATTAAGGTGTTGAAGTTGACGAAAAATGCCAGTACACTGAACGCGTCGTTCTGTAACACACACACACACACACACACACACACACACACACACACACACACACACACACACACACACACACACACAGAGAGAGAGAGAGAGAGAGAGAGAGAGAGAGAGAGAGAGAGAGAGAGAGAGAGAGAGAGTTTGAAAGCACGACGTAAACATTATAATATTATAAATATTTAAATGTATACCGTTACTTGCTTTAGCAAAAAAATATTCAGAACGTCGAATATCACGGATCACACATGAAGCCTTCAACAAATAAACATAACAATATGTTATTTACCTTTAGCTGTGCCCGTACTGGTGCAGACGACGCCCGTTGTCGAAACGCCAACTGCCAATCCGGTTTGCGCGTGGAGGGGGAGGACAGCGCGTTCCGTCACACGGACTTATCTTCCAACGTTTATCTTCTGTACATATGTACAGGAAATGAATACACAGGTTTGTCATATACCGCGTCTCTTACACACGCACGATTGACGTGCAGCATCACAGACATTACAGCATACACTCACATTATTATTACTTCCGCTTTCCATACCTATACGCGGTTCTCGTTTAGCACCTGAGTAATTACAAACTGACTGGATTTGAAAGAAATACTATTGCTTTGGGGTTTAAGAAACGCTAAGGGCAAGAGTAGGGCCTACACGTCACGTAACGGGGACGGGGGTGTAAAACTGGGCAATAAGTAAAGAGAATTAAAATGAACTGAGCGGGAGGCGGCTACGGTTCATGCACGTACCCCTCCTCAGAAAAAGAACGGGGTGAAGAAAACCCGTAACAAACTAGTAAACTCGCTGAGGTGCAGAACTCGCTCACTGCTTCGAACAACATATATTTATTACTGGATAAAATACAAAATTAAATAAATTTTAATGCTATAAATAAAGTTCATCGGATGTATGATTTTTATCGTTAGCCGAGAACACCAAAATGAGGTGACACGTATATCGTATTATCATTTTTTTTTTAATTTTCCTTTACTTTTTATTGTTTTTGTACACACATACGAGTGAAGAGGTTATAACAACACCCTAAATTTCACGCCAAGCGGTCGAGTTAAAACTGAGAACTCGATTCGCTCATTAATAAAATGTTTACCTTCAAACTGACAAGTAGCATAATCAAGACTAAATGCCCTTGTTTGGTCTAAAGTTACTATAATCAAGGCAGCGCGAAACTGCGGAGAACGGTACTAGGCCTAAAGCCGACACCGTAACCGTGTTCGACAGGCGGCACCGTTTGCGGTATAAAAATCAAATACAACGCGTGGTGCAACTTTTACGTTATTGTATTGCGAACTCACTCGCAAATAAGATTCTTTCACTCGGTTAAGACTACTATTGCGCAACAGTTCTGTAGGTTTCATCAAAACGCATTTCAGGTGCGCTGCACTGCGCCAATGTGCGAACGTGTGCATTAATACTTGCTAACAGTATGATTATAATTAATATAGTTATTAGCGCTGTAACACTCTGCCGCACAGAGCGAATCGAACTGTTTGTCACGTGTGTGGGAGCAACATTTTTCATGAACGGACATGACCAATGCAATTTTGCCTGGTAGGGGAAATGTGCTCGATAAACGATTTTTATGAGACGGATATTCACCCCTTCCCTCATTAATACGCACACTGCTTTGCCGTAATGTACTGTTACTATTAATATTATCATAATCATCACCGACATTATCCTTGTTAGAAAACTAGTTTCTTAAGTCAAGATAGAAAGGTCAGTCACGCGGGCGCGCTCGAGGGGAGGGATGGATGGAGGGACAGAGAGAGGGGGAAGAGAGAGAGAGAGAGAGAGAGAGAGAGAGAGAGAGAGAGAGAGAGAGAGAGAGAGAGAGAGAGAGACTGAAACATTATTCAATAAAATCTTCAGTAACTACTAGATGTGTGCTAAACTAGTATTTGAAAATAACAGGTACGCTCTAAAAAAAATAACACGTACATATACCTGTTATTATATACCTATTGTACATATACCTGTATTATATAATTTGTTATAAAAAATAAATTGAACCTAAAAGTATTAACAGTGGTACTTTACACTGTGGTTTTATTAAGCTGTTAATGTTTAAAAGAAAATAAGAAACAAGAGAATGTATAGGCCTATCTCCCTTTGGGGATACCAATTTAAGTTTTCACTAGGAGTAAACAAACTGACAGATTTAATATAAAATTATTGATTCCATTTTGGCTAGACAAATCCGTTGCGAAACTCAGGCAATGAAATTTAGAGTGCACCTAATAACACAACAAAGAATATAAAAATAATTACGTGAGATGTGCAGTGAAGTTAAAATCATCTCCGAAATCACATTAACAAAAAGTACTATACGGCCTATCAACTATCAGCCACTCTGTAGGTTATAACATAATATAATTCGCTTTTTCAAAATTTGCAAAGTTGGTGACTATTGTCTGTATATACTAAGTTGGCGTCTGGGCCGGCGACTACCTGTGGCTGCCCCGGGAAATCCCCTGGCATTCACAGACGCCAACTTAGTGTATACAGACAATAGTATAATATGTAATTTGTTATTATAATCTGAATTATATATCTGCATAATACACGAGAATAAATGTAACATCAGTATGAATGTTTTTCATTTATTAAAAACAGCTTCGTCTCTTTGACACAGAAATATTCTGAACCTCGCTGTTTTGCTTAATTTCGTACTTGTATGGCAATCGGCACATGCGCAGAATGAAGTATTCAGTGGCGTTGTACTTGTTTCCTTCTTTATTTGTTAGTTGCGTACCCCCCGTACGCAACTAACGTACAACTGGAGGTCCCGCGACTCGGAACTGCGAGGCCGCGAGTAATCGGAACGGGTATTTCCACTCTCAGTTTTCAGTTATCTTTAAATAGGAACAGGTATTCAACTTTTCAGCCACTGTTATATCCGTTCCACAAAAATATCGTTCCAAAATACGTGATATAGGTATATCGGCCCACCTCTACTGTTACTACTACTATTATATTATCATCGCCGACATTATCCTTGTTAGAAAACTAGTTTCTTAAGTCATATAGAAAGGTGGTCACACACGCGGGCGCGCTCGAGGGGGGGAGACATGAAACATTATTCAGCAAAAGCTTCAATAACTACCGTGTACTATTTGAAAATGGCCTCCCTGAAACTATCGTCAGAGGGTTATCGTACAATAAGGAACGAAAATTATGAAACGCCTTATCAAGTTTTGCAGTGCCTTTAATTTGTTCAAAAAATTTTCGGACAATCATAGTCCCAGATGTCAACAAATTTTATCATTTTCAGAACTGAACTAAGACGGACGCGGCCAGGCGAGGAGACAACAGATTTTTGTATTGAGGTGGTAGGGGGCGACAGACGTAATGACAATCGCGCGACCTCCATTTGAAACACGCAACGAGACACTGAACCTGACTAGACGCAGAAGCGAACACTGCAAACAATAGCTAATGAAAGTGATGATGATGGGGCGCGCGCGCGCACGCGCACGCACGCACACACACACACACACACACACACACACATATTATCAAAATTACTTCTAGACGAGTTTTGGCGACTGACATTTCAATCAACACAACTGATTTAAATTTCTATTGTTATAACATTTGTATACACAATCAACTTGTTTTGACGGTTTTACTGGAAACTCAGTTGCGTGCGTCTCAACTTATTGAAATTCTTATCGATAATAATAGTTAATATTGTGACTAAACAGTCTTTCTTAGTTTCTAGTAGTCAAATTTTACTGAACTTATAATACAATAATTACAAAAACAGTTACTTTCTGTATGCAAATATTAAGATGTTAGCGCCAGGTTAAGACTATTACGCACTTCAGAGTTACATAAATTAGAACAATAGTTAAACAGGAAAATAATTATGTTAACAGCTACTGATAATTACAAGAAATGCACATGTTACGGTGCAAACAACATTTCGAGTCTCAGTTTTGTGCATACATATGTAATATATATATGAATATTATTTATCGACCGTATTAATTGTGGTTTCTAGTTCATATCGAGTTCCGGTCGTAATAAAAACGCAGTTTGTATGCAACCTTTCACGATTTATTTAGTCCATAATCATGCCTACAACATAAAATACAACTATAGATTTTAAGATAGTGTAGATAGAAACAGATTTTTCCCCAAGTTCAATTATATTAATAGCGTGTGTATCTGGAACACACAATATATATGTAAGTAACATAAGTTTCTCTTATTACAACACAACACCGCTATTAATATCATAGAACTTGGGAAAAAGTCTATTACAATTATATTGTCTTATCTTGTATTTTACGTTGTAGGCATGATTATGGGATTAAATAAATCTCGAAACGTTGCCTAAAAACTGCGTTCCTATTACGACAGGAACTCGACGTCAACTACAAATTATATTCGTTTATTTTATTTATGATTCGTTTTCAGTACGCACGTGTTTATTACACTGTTTCTTTCTTATGCACATTTCTATAACAAACTATTGTTTATTGATATCTTTTTTATAATATTTTCTTTGGCCTACATAAAAATGAGAAATTATTTGACCTCGGGAACAATCAGGATACTGAACTTTCTATGTACTATCAATGAGATGTGTTAACGTCTTACGGTTTTTAACGTTTGATTTTATTGAAAATTATACCAATTTCTGTCTCACACACACAAGTATAGGCGTATTTAGGGATATTATTATGGCACTACTACAATAAAGTCCAAAACACTTACTCTATTCGTTTTGGAACAGCATTACTTATAATACACCTATGTTTCAAAATTCTTTGTACATCACACCTGCCGTTGTTTTCACAACCCACGCTGTGTCAATTTTTACACAGATACAGGATTGACAAGATGTAAGCTACTAATCATCGTACTGCATTTTCAAATATCAAAGTATTTTCAGTAGTACACATTTGTTACAGTACGAACACATGTATTTTGTTTTATTTTTACATAACCGAAATTATGGAAACAAAAATTTACGTAAGTTTCAATCTTCCCACTTCCTAATTCAAATATTATTTTGTGATAGTTTTTCTTGCATCTAATACAGAGCCTCTTTTAAAAATTACTTTTTCAACTGATAATGTATAAATAAGAAGAGTGCAAAGTAGCCTACATACCAATCCAACGGACGACAATGTCCGAAAATCTCAATTAATGTGCGGCGTGCTGAAAATGAAGCTGTAACCTAACCTAAAAACGGTATGGTAAAACTGAGTCCGGTAAATTGAAACACATATAATAGTAGCATAGCCTACAGTAATGTCCATCAAGTAATGGTGGAAAGTTATTATACATATAATAAAAATTTTAAAACAGAGTAACAGGATTCGACTCCCGTACCAGTTACCATGCCGCGTGTTGGCCGTCATTAGTCTAACGTGGGCAATGGACATTGCAATAGATGTAGCCCAGGAAAAATAGTCAAAAAATTTGATTTAAAGGAAAAAATTAGATAAAAGCTAGTTTTTTGTAAATGTGGTCATTGAACCATAAGTTATACGAAACCAATGAGTCTACCACTTAAATTTGTCCGGGGGTGATTTTACAGGGGTTGAAAGGGTGAAAAAATGATTTTTCGCATATAACTTAAAAACGAAGTATTTTATCAAAAAATGTTTCAAATAAAGGTTGTAGCTCATACTATTCCCTATAATTTGGTGGGTGTCACATTTCTGTACGTCGAAGATTGTTGGAATAGGCCACGTTTAAAACTTAGAGTATACTGTACTTTTTTTGTATTTTGTGTTTATTGCATGTGAATGAGAGGATTTTTTTTGAGAGGATGATGCCTACATAAGCCGAAGCTTGTGGGTTGGTAATGAGATGCGAATGACTTGAATGATGAACAAATGCCTGAATCAAACCCTGAACCTCTTGGTCTAGAAGCCAGCGCCCTAACCACTAGACCAAACCGGTCGGTCAATATTTAACTTAAAATATTGTCTCAGGGCGATTTTACCCATATTGAAATATGTAAATTTTTTTTCTGATACAAATGAATATCTGCATCAAATTTTGTCAATCATTTCTCCATTAATTTCTGTCAATAAATTATATGATTGGCTTATTAATCACGTTCCGTTTTCAAAAAGGTAAATCATTACGTCACTCGGTACTGGAATTATTGGAAATGAAGCTATTAATTGTCATAAATCAAAGGAAATTGGTGACAACTATATGAAAAAATTGTCTGGGAAATTGTATAAGGACATTGTCATAAAACGTGAAAACAGAGTACATTCTCTGAGTGCCGCTAATTCCTCTATAACGGTACATGAAAAGGGTATTACTATAGATCCTTTAATTCTCTATCAAAGAATGCTGTTGTGCAGAGAACCGCATGATGATATATCAGAGTATTTTAAATTTGAAATTCCACCGTACCTAATGTCTCTTTTCACGAATACTGGAATAAAAAAACCACCAAGTCCGGTTTATATGATGAGTTTAAAAATATCGATGACAATTTACTGAACAAGACAGACATCCACATAATAGATGGAGGGTATTTGTTGCACAAAGTGAAATGGAATTTTAAAAACGCAGTAATTATAAAGAAGTATGCAATATGTACGTGCAATATGTTTCGCGTACTTTTAAGTCTGCAGTAATCGTCTTCGATGGATATGATAATCCTGACGGTACAAAACAATCTAAACAGCAATGTCGATACGCGAACATCAGTCCACAGTTCAGCATAACGGAAGTAACCCCTGTCTGTCGGCCAAGAAAATTTTTTAGCTAATAGTGAAAATAAAAAAACAACTCGTTGAAATGTTAAAAAAAATTCGAAGAACAAAAGTTTGAAGTACGACAGTCGTCTGACGACGCAGATACACTGATTGTGCAAACTGCCATTCAGAAGTCTCAGAACTTGTAAGTGATAATTGTTGGCCAAGATATTGATTTGTTTGTACTTGGAGTAGCTTTAAGTCCCGCAGACAAAGATATATTTTTCTTGAAACCAAATAGCGGCAAAATTATTTTCCTCGCAAAATTTGCAAATGCAATTCACAAATGTAGAAAGTTTCATCTTTCTATCACATGCTTTTAGTGGCTGTGACACGACTAGTTCAGTTCATGGGAAAGGTAAATAACAATTACTGAAGCTATTGGAGAATAACAGAAATTTGGACAATACTGTAGCAGTGTTTAATAGTGTGAATTCAAATAAAAGTGAAGTAGAAAAAGCTGGTGAAAAATTATTTATAATTCTGTATGGTTTGCAAGATGAAAGGTAAACGCTAGACGAGTACAGATTTCAGATGTTTCAGAAATCTCTCAAAAAGGCATCTGCCAAATTAGAGCTGTTACCTCCAACATCAGCAGCTGCAGCTCAGCATTCCTTTAGAGTTTACTACCAAGTTCAGAAACGGCTAGGCAACCATAAAAGTCCAGAAGAATGGGGTTGAGAAAGGAAAAATAATTTTTTGCAGCCCAATACGACTACATTAGAACCAGCTCCTGAATCAATTTTGAATTAAATTTCCTGTGGCTGCACGACTGATTGTTCTACTTTTCGTTGTCGCTGCCTAAAATCCGGATTGCAATGCAGTTATGTGTAAACATTGCCAAGGATGAACTTGTCAGAATTGTGAAATACCAGGTTATAATATTAAAATTACTGATAGTGAAGAGATTAATATTGATGATGAAAATGAAAGTGAATTTCTTATTGATGAACTTGAAGAAACAAATGTAAATGAAAACAGTGATAATGAAGACTTTTTGTGACTTAAATTTTGTGACTTACAACAGAAAAATCTTACCATATTTTTAAAAATTAGTGTATAATTTTCTTGTAACATTTTTTTATTGTATTATTTTAAAATAATTTCCATTTAATTAAATTTAAATTTATCATCTGATATTTCTGAACAAATTATTTATTCAGTTGTAAAAATTTTACTTTATCTTAAGTGTTTGTTTTTTAATTTTTTAATGACTATTGTGTACAGTTCAAGATTAATTTTTTGTATTTTTACATCATTTTTAATTGTAGTCATTAAGTTCAGAAAAAATGTTTAGATTTTAAATTCAATAATTATTGCATTTTGTTTTTTTTTATTCAAACAATGTTTTATTTATACAATGTTTGCTTCATTTTGCGATCCTTTTTCTGTATTATTCTTACTGTTGTTGTTATCATTTCAATTTTTGTAAATATCGAAAGATACTTTTTCAAAATATTTCATCTGGAATAATAAATTATGTGAACTTATCAAAAAAGTGTTTTTTCACTTTTTCGAAAATATTCATCCTCTAAAAAACAACAAACGATCATTCACATGCAATACACACAAAATACAAAAAATACAGTATACTCTAAGTTTTAAATGTGGCCTGTTCCAACAATCTTTGGCATACAGGAATGTGACAACCACCAAATTATAGGGAATTTTGTGAGCTACAACTTTTATTTAAAACATTTTTTAATAAATACTTCGTTTTTAAGTTATACGCGAAAAATAGTTTTTTCTCCCCTTTCAATCCCTGTAAAACCACCCCAAGAGATTTTTAAGTGGTAGACTCATTGGTTTTGTATAATTTATGGCTCAAGGACCATATGTACAAAAAATTAGCTTTTATCTAATTTTTTCCTTAAAACTTCCCATTTTTCCTGGGCTACTGTGAAACATTGGAAGCAGTACACGTAGGCTAATACGATACCGATTAAATTATCATTTTAATGTAAAATGGATGTAGACAGGATACCATTAATAGGAGCAGAAAATTCAGGTTTTTTTAAATAAAAATATTCTTGTATTAGACAGTGTTCTAATCAAGCGTACATACGAAAACAATAAAAACAAATACTCGTACACGGAAAACCGAGTAAAAACAAAATTAAAGTGTGTGTGTATAACGTTGATGTAATTTTCATTTAAAATTAAATTTAAAAATATAACACATAACCACCTTAGAATTGTGTGTGCGTGTGTGATTCTATGTCCTGATTGTTCCAAATTTTCTGTAGTCCAAACGAAAAAGATAGCTGTACCACAAAAATGTGTAAATCGAACCATATATTATCAGTGACAGTTACCTACACAACATTCAATACCAATGTCCCATTCATGTCTTGATTAAAATCGATTAAAAATTAACTAACTGTATATCTAACGATTGAAAAAAAAAATAAATATTTTCGAAAATGTACATATTTCTAAATATAAAACTGATAATTTATAAGTAACAGTGCAAAGTACATACCAATTCAATCGATGATAATGTCTTTAAAACCTTGAAATTAACGTCCCGGTGTTCTGAAAGTAAAGCTGTAACCTAACCTAAAAATGGTTAAGGTAAAATCGAGTGCGCTAAACTACATATACAGTAATGTTCGTGTAATACGTTCACTGTACGACCACCACAACATAAACACCGCACTGAACGCACAATTCAACACGAACACGACAATCAATCCTAAGAAAGAACGGCATATGACAATTTCACTTTGTCATACCGTTGTTAAACAATCTGAACGCAATATAACTTAAGTCACATAAGCTGTAATACGATTTACGGATAAGAAAATACAATACTATAAATAAATTAAAATAATAAAATAAATATAAATATCCATATGTATACTGATGGGTATAACGGTACACGCGTTACGAGCAAGCACTTAGAAATGAGAAAGAAAGCCTGTAACTAGTGTGAACGACCCTCTCGAACAACCACCGACTACCTGCACCCGTCATCCCTTACGGCTGACTGCCAATTTGTATACGAATTTCCATTTTGCAAAACATAATCCGTTACCGTGAACGCTACGTCTGGCTGAAGTTGACGCCAGTAGTAGGGGTGCAGCAAAAATTTTTAAACCGATAATGCGAGAAACGGGCGGGTGTTCAAGCCTTCGCATAATTCCAACACGATCATCTTCATTCCCGTTACGTAACTAAAAATAATGGCATCAATTAGGCGAAAGCGAGGGAGCTGTCTCCGGACGGATAGCAGCATCATGGTTGGCCGCGTGTCACCCGGAAACTTGGTTAATACGGACTTTCGAAAGTACGGTATTTTTACCTTTCACTGGAAAACACACACACAGGCCTCCGCTTACACGAGTCCTAATTAGGGAAGGCTACACAGAGGAATCTGGGGCCGGGTGGCGTCTCTGCTTCCAAAGCTGCGCGGACTCATGACCATTGCTGGTTACAATACCCTTTATACGGAAGGCCTAATGAATAGAGAGCATGCACGCATTAAACCTTTATAAACCTGTAAGTAATTATACACGCGCAAAAAATCCCATAAACACATTTACAGAATTATCGTGGTGTGCATAAAAAAACACATTTTTCTAAAGTGGTGTGCAACAGTGATAATTCTGTTTGTGATTATAACCACTAACACAACTTTCTTAATGAAATATATTTAGTTGTTTCCCAAACGTTGAAATTACTTTAATCATTATAAAGAAGTAAGTATTATTAACTTATACACTAACTTCACCCCTCAGTAAGTGGGTTGGTTGTATGCGCTATTTCTAGTTCATAATCTACACATTAATAGCAGATATATTTTTATTAATAAGTCTACGTAGTGCTCTCTCTCCCACCCCTCCCATCGCTCTCACTTACCCCCTCCAACGCAGACACAATACATACAGCCTATTAGGTATACTAGTATTTTTATTACTATTTCCTAAGGCCATACAAACTTAGTACAGTTATAACCTTCTTAACAGTGTCTTTCCATTTATTCCGTGCTGTGCTGTTATATCTCAGTTATCTCTTCTTTTCTTAGTTCTTCCCCTTCTCTCTTTATATTATCTAAAAGTCTTTTGTCCTGGCGGTCGTTTCCTATGGGTTCGTTCATAAGTATTTTCTTAACATCTCTCTGATTTTCTGCTCTTAAAACGTGACCAATGCTTTGCAGCTTCTAGCCCCATTTTCACTCACATGAGGACTGACCTATTATTCTTCTAACTTCTTCGACTTCTATTACTTGCCATCTGTTAGTCGTATACTGTTCCCATAATTTTCGTTAGGTTCACAAAACTCGTCAGATTCTGTCTGTCTTGATCGTCATCGTACGCCCTCACATGTATATATATTTTACCGATGGACACGATCGGTTTTAGTAACACGACTTCCCCTCCATTCGCAATTACCCGCGCGATCTGTCAGCGTCAATATGAAACTGGTTATGTTAATCATCGTCTTCTGGCATAAGAACCCAGCGTGGGTCTTCTCAGTCTGCTCATTCCGTCCTCTCATACTCATACAACTCAAATCAATTATATTCACATTTAACGAACATCTACGGCCGCGACTTAGCGACTATACACGGTTAAAAGTGGGGAGTAACTTCTGTTGATCATCACAGCTTCTTCGTCAATTTCTCAAGACTCAAGGTGTTAAGAACACCGTATTGGTAGATAAGGACCGCCGCACAAAGCATATATAAATTGGACACGTATACAAGTTTCAACATATTAGGCACAATCCGATTATAATAAGTAATACTGGTATGGAGAATCATACATGACTTCCATGTTCTAATATATATATATTTAAAAGCATTTACATGAATTCGGTTCGATAATTTCTAACCAGTTAGGTGTGTTCTTTGTAAATCGAGTTTTATGTTTGACAAATTTAAACGAAAAATTTCCATAGGAACTACTTCTTTGTTGCCGATAACGTAGTACACACATAAAAAATTATCCCCTCCCCCTTCAACTATCATTTTCATTTGTAGAAATTACCCCCTCCCCTTTCACTTACCCTTTTCATTTATACATATGTCATCAACCTTGCTACAGTGGATTATTATGACCTTCTTTTCAGGATACTTAATTTAACAAAATTAAGTACTTTACTCTTGTTAAAACGTGAAACGTTTCAGGTAAACTATCCTTTCCCCTTAACCGATCTTCACAAAAATTAATAGGCCTTGAGTCCTCTAGAACTTGGGCACATATGCACGAAATTATTTGATTCTGTTTGAATCTGCGGCAGTTACCGTTCGCCATAGAAAATATTCTACACACACACATTTCGGAAAATGAATTTTCTTCATGTTTTGTGGGTAGTACAATCAGAATCAGCCCTTATCTCGAACACGATTTTTTTCGCGATCACCATACTTCCATTTCCTTACGGAACATGGAAGTAAAAAGACTTCAAAATTATGTTTTTTAATAGAGCGTTCTATATTAGTCCACAGAATCAGAATTATTCCGTTTTGAAGAATATTACATGATTCTGTGTTTGTATGAAAACGGAAAGCTGCAAATCTGACGAGAAACGTTGATCACATAAAATGAAAACAGACGTTTTTATAGTCTTTTTGTTCGTGAATCACCGATATCTGTATCATGACCACTGACAATGGACGATTAAAGTTTCTGAGACTACAAGAGAATCCACAGGATTTCATGGGAGGTAGGGTGGGGAATAACGACGTGTTCACCAAGACGATTCTTGAGAACGAAGCACCTCAGAAAAGCGTATCAGAAGGTACACAATTACCGTACGAATACGATATCAAACACACAAGAGGAAGAGAAATTCTGCACGGGGGGAGGGTGCGAAAGAATCAGGACGCTTACATGAAATTGCAAGGAATCCGTGTTGTCTTATTATCACAAGTTCAAGTTCAAGATCAAAGCACGTAGAAAATTGTTCTTTCTCTACGATGTGTGGCCGTGACATTACACCTTACATTGATACGTATTGTTATGACGAGAATCTTTATTGCACTCTATTGTAATTGTAATATCGATTGTTTACGGTCCATAAAGAGACATATTAACACCCAGTTATCGTGGTAATGAATTGAAAGTAATGTTTCCAGACTAACTGCCTGTATGAGAACGTAGTATTTACACTACCACACCGTAGTAAACATTGATAAGACACATTCCTTGCATTCGCGCTTTTATTTTATTTTTAACTACTACTAATGTTTCCATTCATTCTGCTTGAAGGAATGACGGAGGGCTGCAGGTCCACCAACCTGCTAGTTGAAGTGGTGACAAGACAGAGAGGGGACTCAAAACTTTTCCTCTCCTCATCAGCACCCTCCAGTAATGTATTCCCATTTCTCGGCCCCCCTGCTCTCCGTCTACGCCAACGATGTAACGAGGGAGCCTGGGGTCCATATAGCCCTGTTTTCTGACGATTCGGCGGTATTTACCGCCGATTGGGCCGTCCTACAACTGCAGCGCCACATCGATTCGCTCGTGGACTGGACTGAAAGCTGGAAAGTGGCCTTAAACGCAACCAAGAGTGTAGCCGTCCTATTCGTGAAGCGCCGGAAAGATACGCGAGGGTATCGCATCGGCAGAAAGTACTTGCTCTGGTCCAAGGAAGTCACGTATCTCGGAGTACACCTAGACCGTCGGCTCATCTGGAGTACCCACGCACAAACAGTTCACAAGCGAGCGTCCGCTCGTCTGGGCCAACTGTTTCCACTCCTGGCAAGCCCGGCTATGACAGGAAATCACTTGTCGGTCATCACCCCCCCCCCGTCTAGGGATGCCTGGCCGCAAACCAAAAAAAGAAGTTGCAAAGCGTCGTCGACAGGGGGTCTTCGGCTAGCGGCCAAGGTACCCGTCGATTCTCTCCTCGCCTGTAGAGAAGTGGACTCGGGTGTACCCAAGCAATCGTCTTATGACTTGGGTCAGGCTAGTACCGTATACGTCCAGATGATACGTGGAAACGACCTCGGCATACACTGCGCGTTGAGGCCTGCTACAGAGCAAATCGTGGGCAGGGCCACGAGGCAGGAGCTCCAGACTAGTCATCTCTGGCGCACAACCACACAGCTCAGGGTCATGTCTTCCCATAATCCTCAAGTCCCGTACACCCGCCGTGTCCTCGATTTCCCTCTCCTTCCTCGACCGTCCTTCGCCCCACCAGAATCCTAGCGTTCTTTATATTTCTTGGGCGTTACGCTAATTTTACAATAATCCTGATTTTGGAGAATATTTTTTTTCACCTCGTCATCGTATCTTCTTGTTCTTCCCATGATGCTACTGCCCAAACTTGGTCCTGATCTCCTCCAACTGTCTCGATCTTTCGCGGCCACTCGATAGTTCCTCGCCGCCAGAAGAGTCTCAGCGTCTCCCAGTCCTGCCACCATGTTCTTGGTTATCTCTTTCTTCTGGTGCCCTGTACCTGCCCCTTCATTACTTTTTTTGGTATTCTGGTGTCACTCATTCTCTCTATATGTCCTGCCCATCTTAGGCGTCATAGCCTACTGTAATCTACATGCTTAGTTTTTGCACATTTGTTGTTGTTCGTAATTTGACCTAATTTTCCAAATTTCAGACAATCATACACAGTGCCCGTTTCAACCCATAGGTTACAACGTTCCCTTTTTATGTTTCTTACTGAGGACTGTCTCTTTATCAGATTTCGAAAATTTATATTGCCCACAAGTTCACTTATTAACCAACGTTATTCATTCCTTAGTTCTTTAAGAATACTGTTCCCCCGGAACAGTGACGACTGGAATATTTAAAACAACCTACATCGCTTTGTACACTACCCGGTTCCCTTCTATCACTAGATGTTGATTTCGTAAGTGTGGTAAGAAATATAACTGGATGCGACTTTCGGTGTTCAAGATGACGTCGCATAGAGCACCCGTGAGCCGTAATCGGGTCTGTATTATGAATGTAGGAGAAAATACCGTGTTTAAAAAACTAGTTGGACGGTCGGAAAGAGGAAGATCGAGGAGTTTCGTAGGTGTCAAAGCAGGTCTGAAAATAATCGGAATGAGGGGATTTGCAGAAAATACGCTGCAAGCAGAGACCGAACCGACTGTCATCGTGTCCACAAAACAGAAGTAAATAATGTACTCATTAACAGTATTTACAGAATTGCTGACCGCGACACATTACAAGATGAAGACAGACATCAACGGTTCGCAATATGTTTATGAAACTTTTTACAGGAAATTTAGTACATGACCATACTATGGCATTCTTTTTCATATTTATAACGCTGCAGTCCGTAATCACAATTACTAAAATTCTATTGTCTAAATTAAATTGATCACACTAATAACCAGTCGGTACTGATAAAAGAGGAAGTCGCGGCCTAACACCATGCGAACTACTTTCCTCTTGTATCGGTCCCGACCAGTGCCTGCTTCTCACGTTGTACGTCGTGTGGGGGCCTGCCTTGCGAATTTTACAGGATTGCGTTTAACGTGTACCCATATTATTGTAATTTGTTGTTCACCGTGATAGTTTTTGCTAAGATTTATCAGTCAATGCCAATACCGCCTTAGAGAACATCTGTCACTCGTCTCACGGGCACTCCGTCACTATTTTACAAGCCTTTTTTTTTTTTAACGGTTCTCCTCTCCCTCCAGTGTCGTATTTCCCTACAGGCGGCACGACGGGCTCCAGGAGGGGGATCTCGCTTCACATTACGTAAAATAGCCATGTTCTTAATTAACTTAACGCCATTTAGAGAAAACAATATGGATACAAAGATTCGTATAACGACTTCGGTCTACTGCGTAAATCGAAGATGATTGGTACCTTGGCTACACATCGCCAGTTACGATCAGTAGCATACATACGGTGTGGATTTCTTGAGGAGTTAATTACTGTAGAAGAATACCAATTTAAAATCTTTATGTAATGCTTTTAAGTCTCATTATGAAAATGAAATATGTAGATCAGAATTACTGGGAAAGTGTCTTCATCTCCATAGCTACTGAAAAGAGAAAGAGAATATTCCGAGCGTTTTCATTAATTTAAGTATAAAGAGTCCGATAACGAAGATGTCAGAGACATTAAAGGGGATGAAAAAAAGGACAAAAGTGGATAGAAAATATCATTTAAAAAAACTGAATAATCTTTACTTCATTTATTTTTGAAATATTTATTCCTTCATCGTTTTGTTTTAGAATCTTAATGCAAAGAAACTACATGTTATCTTAAATATTTTCACCGTTTGTGTATGTATAAGATTCATATACAAAGAATAGGATAAGTGCAGATTACAGTAATCGTTACCACCTAAAACTTTTAAAAATTATTAATTATTCAAAAAACATAATTATATCATTAGGCATTTTAAGACTGAATTTATTGTATTGCGTGACTACACTGTATTGCATACCATTATTTAAATAATGAACATCATCAAATAAAAATCATTATTGTTGGGGGGGAGACCTCAACGTGAAAATTCTGGATGGAGACCTCACTTCAAGAAACTCAAGGTCGACTCACAGGTTTTGTCCTGCTCCAAAAATTTTCTCTTCCCTCATTCTACTAACATTTCAATACCAAGCTGTTGGACCTTTTCAAGCTCCAAATTAGGAAGCTGTAGATCAAATGATATATTAGTTTTATTTTATTATCTGTCCATTCTTTGTCACCGCTTTTACCACGTACTTTTTAACTTTCTCGTCACCGGCTACAGCTTTTCAACCCATGTATGATAAGTACAATATGTAAATCAACACACGAGCGCGATATTATTAATCTGTGGATCTATTTCTTTGAAAGAAACATCACACATTTAATACTGGTTATGTGAAAAAAATTAAGAAACGTGTGCTAATTCGTTACCTGAACATAACACAGTATGCTGAGACACGGTTAGTATTAACTGCTTTATAATTCACTTTTTAAATATTTTCACTTAACAACGATCGTAACACATAAGGGAAATAATTTACGGATCCGCGAAGGATGATTTTACCGGCGATCTTGTTAACACTGTGTTTAAGAACTCGTGCTGAAGCTTCAGCTGGAGACGCGGGTTTCACCAGGACAATACGCGCGCGCGGTCTTAACGTGTAGCAAAAACGAATACGGAAGTAAGTCTACAAACGCCACGTATTCTAAGAATAACGTAATACACGTTATCAGTAATTATGTCAGCCGCGTCTGTACTAATACTCCAGGATAAGATATGTGCCATATCACCGGTGCTCTTCACACTTCAGACCAAAACACGTTTTTGTATGAAAGTAATCTTTACGAAGAATCATAATAATGATGACATCGATAATCGGCTCGTATCACATCCATAAATTCAGTTCAGCGGAAAAATACATGCAGATCGCCGGCCCGGAACGTTTTCTGTTGTTTGTAGTTGGATATTCGGACTGAGTAAAATGTGCCCATACGCTAGCCTCCAGTTAATGGCAGAGACCTTGCTGCCACTGCCTTATTCACTGTGCTCTGCACATCTATGTTATTTCTTAAAGTAATTTTGGAATTTTGCATTGTTATACTGTGCTTAGTCCAACACACAATTTAGATAATGTGTCATACAACCATGATAAAAACTGACACGTCTCTCTAAAGTTACGTAACATTCTAACCACTTTGACATGGAATATATTTTCCAGTCAACTGTCCCGATAAAGTCTCTCTCTCTCTCTCTCTCTCTCTCTCTCTCTCTCTCTCTCTCTCTCTCTCTCTCTCTCTCTCTCTCTCTCTCTCTCTCTCTCTCTCTCATCCCCCCCACACACACACGCGCACACACACAGACGATGGAGAGGTGAAGGGGGATATGAGGAATGTTATGAATCCATGTGTCCTTCTAAAAATTTGTTATAATGAATAGCTTCGACCTCAGATGAGAAGGCTGACGAGGAAATAAACAACCGGTTATAAAATACTCGTCAGTACATCAAATTTCGAATGTTATCGTAGCTAAGAAGGAAATCAAGGAATAAGTCAAAATATGAGCATATACGACAGCTTTTCTACCCACACTGCCCTGAGGGACAGAAAACGTCACCCTAACACAAAACCACACTTCAAGCCAGTCAAACGAGATTTTTGAGGCGGGCGGTTCGGAAAACTAGCAGAGGACGAATTCGGAATAGGACCATCAAAAATCTGTTCCACTAGTAGGGCTCAGCCGTCGAAATAGCAGAGAAGAGAAGCGCACTGCACGTAATGATGGGGAATGGAAGCCGACGCGCGCCCAGACGGAGAGGAAGGCCAGAATCTGAATGGATCGACTATACTGAGAAGTTGGCTAATACAGAAGGGCGAAGACCCACTTATCAAACGTCTCGTTTTGGATAAGTGGTACTATCGGAAGTGGCTGAAGGACCCCGACGCTTGACGGCAAAAAAGAGTGGAAAATGAAAATGAAGAACTGCTTCCAGCAATGAATTACGATTAAAAAGGCGAGAATTATAATAAACAAAAATTAAGAACCGCACACAGAAACGTGAAAACGATGCGCTAGTAATAACAGCTACAAAAATCAAATGGATAAGAGATCAAACTAGAAATGACAAGAGAAACTGGGCAAAAGAAAATAAATCGAAGCGAGGAGGGCATTTGGGCGATTGGGAGGGGGGGCAAGATACATAGAGAAACAATCACGACAGCGTCTTTGCAAAAACCCGAAAGACACAGGTACCGTGGATGATCTGAATCAGCATGCTACAACACGCTGTGGCGGCACTCTCAAGTTGATAACGGACATTCATTGTCGGTACTTTGCCATTCTCGTCGGTCTTCCCTTTATTCTCACTTAGTAGTCTTGCACTTATAGTTTTTCTCATCCTTTACGCAGTTCATTTTTTGATTTTACTTTTTCTTGTGGCGTCACTTTTCGTTTTTTTCTTGAAAAGTATCACATGAATTGCTCTTCGCTCATGTTCATGCTACAATCTGTTATTCTGTAACAGATCCTACTACGATAATTAATGAATATCATTTTAGTTCTTCATTTGACTATTTTGTCGTCTAGTCTTCTACATTTTTACAGTCGATTTCCTGCTTAAGGATACGTTCATACGTAACATACAACCATACGTTCATACAATTCTCACTTTTATTTTTCAGTGCCTGTTCCGTCTTTAACATAAACGATTGGACGATACTTTATGCTTTACATCGTGACGCCACACGAAACGCATACACGTTTTGCTTTCTCAGTATTGTGTATGTTGTTTCAGTTTTATAAACACGTATTCTGGAACCTGTCTCAGGTGCACACGATCTGATCGTCCGCGAACTGTTACATGATTTTGAGACATCTGTTTACATGATTCAAGTCAGACATTTTGTTTTTATGTTTCCAATGTTATGGTGTCTTTGCTTGAAAACTGATTTTTTTTTCAAGCTAGTTCTTGCATCCGCTCCTGATATTCGTACCGTTTGTTCGCGTCGAGTTAATCTGAGGTTGTACTTTGAGTTCTGACCAAACAGTTGATCCTTTTCCTCTTATATCTTCTGTGTGTACCATTTCTCCTCATATGAATCCTTTAACTCATCTCATAAAACTTATCCCTTACGTTTGGGTCTTATTTTTGTAGCACATTTGTTCTACCACAAATTTTACTGCCATACTATAAAAACTTCGTGCCAGTTTTGTTTAAATTTTGGTTTTAGTCACCTGTTAGGCCCATTTATATTGTCTCTTTCAATGAAAGCCCCAACACACTTAACCAAGTTTTTTTTCTAGCCGTCAACACATTTCTGGAACGCACGTTTAATAGTGGACTTGCACTCGTTTAGCGATTTTTCTCTTCAGCGGTCCGGGAGGTTGCTGTAGCACTACAATGTTATTTTTGGCCAAAAAGTCTTGAACAAGCAATGATATGTGGGCTAGTGTATTATCGGGGCCCAAAATTCCATAAATTATCTTTATATAATTACGGCTGTTCTCTCAGAATAGCTTCACGCAAATGGTGTAAAATGCCCGAACGATATTGTTTATTTTTAATTTAGTGATGAAAATTCACACAATCTTTACTTTACTATAAAGAACTTGCGACTGTCTTTTAAGTTTCTGTATCCAATACGCCTAAAATTTTGTCAGTTGTCACAAAGAAGTGTCCCGACATATAAATTTTTTTCGGATCAGACAATTCTAATGCGCAAAATTTAAAAATTGCACGAACGTTTTTTAATGAAACCTCGTACTTGAGTATACGAGTGCATGAGTGAGCGAATGGTACTACTATTAGCTCTGAGAATTTTAAAACAGTTTCTTTTATTTTCAACGCGACAGCAGTGCCACATCAAAGCTCGAATGTTTTGGTATAGGTCTTTGCTATAACGAAAGAAGATAACGCAACCCAAATACTTAATAATGCTTTATCGATTCCAAGGTCAATCTTCTAAGGCGATCTTGGCCCTTAGAAGAGGTCAAATTCTGCCAAAATCCATAGGTTACGTCTCAAAATTCACGAGTCTCAAAACTCACGAGCTAAAATTCGTAGAAAATAGTATCAAAACTCACGACTACAAACTAGTAGCTAAATCAACATTTTAATGAGTCTCAAAATGCACGACTCCGGAGAGCAGGTACCTGCGATGACCGCAGGAGGGATCAGCTCCGCGGTGACTCACGCTGCCCTTCAGCCCCTGTTTGTCCACCCACTTTTAGAATGGGATTTCCCATGTATTGTTAACAGGAATTATCACCCTACCACAGACCAAATTCTCCAATTATAGCACTGATCTTTACTCAGTTATTCTGCTTGGTGTCATCGAACAGTGCACAATATGGAATTCATTACTTCGCAAAAGGGTAAACTAAATTTAGTGTACATCGGTTATAGGTTTTATAACCAGCGAGAAAACAAGTAGGGCGAAACAGTACGGTTTTGTCATAAAAGACTGTCATCTGCGTGTGCCGGTATAGTTACAATTTCAAGTGACAATAGCGTTTTAAGTAAAACAACCCACCAGTGTGTACCTGATGAAGCAAGCCTCGATGTGTACAAAGCAGTCAGCCAGGCCAAGAAACGAGTTCGCGAAGAATATGGAACATCAGTTACACAGGTAAGTTACGCTTTTATTTTTATTAGGGTCCGCAGGCAAAACCAAAGACCCTTATAAAATCGTGCGCGTGTCTGTCCGTGCATTTTAGCTAACAGCTACAATCAGTGTTGTTTCAATAGAAACTGTTTATAAATCAAATTTGTACATTTGTTCCGAATCAGTGAGTATTTAAGGCATGGTGGTACTATTGGTTATTACTATAAGTTAGGTACGAGATGGTAACGATAATCTTGTTTGTTTCAGGTCTACACTGAAGAATTTTAATCCTTGCAGCAAAGAGGATATGAATTGATCACTAGGGTACCTGTTTTCCAATGTAAAAGCAACGCTCTACCGACACCGAAATAAAGCCCAGGGAGTCCAAAAAAAACCAACACATCGAAACGATATTAATTTAGACGAAGACACTCTGCGGATGACCGATGGCAGTACCTTTCTTCTTGGAGACAACAGCGATGGAGAAAGAATATTAGTATTTTCAAGCGCAAAAGGAAGAGAATGTCTCAAAGCACATAGGACATTTCTAATGGATGGTACTTTCAAAAGTTCCAGCAGCCAATTTTCACAGCTATATACGATACATGCTGATCTTGGAAGCACCAGTGAGGAAACAAATATAACACCTGTGATATTTGCCCTTCTCCCTAATAAGGCAACAGAAACGTACACTAGATTACTTAATATCATAAAAAAAGGGATCCCAGAATGGAACCCAAATGAAATAAACATCGACTTTGAGGCAGCCATTATCAAAGCAATAAAAGAAGTATTTCCTTCTGTCAAAGTGCAAGGATGCTTCTTCCATTTATGTCAAAGTCTCTGGCGAAAGGTTCAGGAAGTCGGCCTCACTGAAGCCTACAAAACGAATCAGGAAATCCGACAAACAATTACAATGTGTGCAGCACTTGCCTTTCTGCCGCCTGAGGACGTAACGAGGGGTGGATCTACATTCATAGTAACGCCCCCGAAGACAAACGTTGACGGTGTTTTTTTATTATTTTGTAGATCAGTGGCTACAGAATCCACAAGTTCCCCTGGAAATGTGGAACTGCTACAACAGAAGATACAGAACAAACAATTCTGTGGAAGGGTGGAATCACCAAATCAACTATGTTCTGGGAAGACCTCACCCTCGAATAAAAGACTTAATAAAACGACTTAAACAAGAAGCTGAGAAATCAGATAAGAAGATTATGAGGATGGAGTTGAACCTAGAGGGTTTAAAAAGAAGAAAAAAATTCTCCCAACTTGATAACAGGGTCGAACGAAACACAAAAAAATATGAGGAAACAAGAGATATAGGTTCATTTCTGAGAGTCACTTCCTTCATTCTTAAGATGGGTTAAACAGGAAACCGATCTTTCCTTGTTAAATTAATCATGTAAATATGTAGATTTAGATTAGTATATCAAAGCAATGGAAATAGTAAAAAAAGACAAATTGAACCAAATTAAGCAAATTAAACCAATTGACAGAAATATATAAATAGTAAAAAAATATATAAAAATATAAAAATAAAAAATATTAAAAAAGACAAAGCCTTACAGCGTCTTATGGAACTAGGCCTTAATTTCAAAGGCCGAGTGCGGTTATCCGCGCGGGTCCATGGCTTCCGTAGGTTTCTCAACCCCCTGTCGCGTATGCTCTGTGCGAGGCTACACGACAGGCCCACCTCTTGATGAGAAAGGTGCCAATTACAAGAGGGCACGCAGTTCCGGCTGGCGCTAACAATGGACCTTTTCGCACAATTTCGATTAAATTTTCAAATATCTAGTCGTTATGTGGGTAGGGTGGGCATTTATCCATTCAAAGGAGAACTGGCCCGGCTCGTGAGTTTTGAGACTGGCCCAGGTAAAGAAACCTACTCTTACTAATCCTCTTCTTGGAATTCGTGAATTTTGATACTCGTGAGTTTTAAGACGCGTGAGTTCTGAGACGACACGAATCCATACATACCCTTTGCTACTATTTTTATTTTCTGTTGTTATTGTACATGTAACAAGAGCAAAAGCGACTGTGCAGGGGCCGAAAGTACAATCTTGAGTGAACAATAGGGTAGAAATAAAAATAAACCTGTGACGAGAATTTTACGATCTCCGGCATACGTGACCCAGCTGCTGTTCGACTTGGTATTTATGAACATGCAGCTTGCGTTTCCATATGTAACACAATTAACAAAGAATACAATACTGGTTTTGTTCCCAATCATTGTTATTACAAATATTATTATTATTTGATTTATTTTTTCCTTTCGCAGTTACATTACCTAAGGCAAATATTACATATATGAAAGTAGAAACAATGTTATAATAGCATTATTGGTCTCTGGGTAACTGATTAATCCCGGCTTAATTTCCGAACAGTGTTCACTGTATCCAATACAGCTATTTTCCGAATGGTACATGAATGGTGTTCGTGCGGTTGCAATTTCTTCTTAACGTCCTGTCTATCCAATCATAACATTAAAGCTTTCACGGTCGGAGTCATCTTCAGTAAAATTATTTTCCGTTCTGCTAATAAAGTTGTATCTGCTAATGGTTTAGTCACAAAACATTGGCAGGATCTTCAGTAAACTGTTGAACCATGGTTCAACATCTTCATTCTTGAAGAACAAAACATTTCGACTGGATCAGCGGCAGTTATCTTCAGTGTTCTGCTACTCTGGCGACTGCGAAGAGCAGAACAAAAGATCCACTGAAGATGACTGCCCAGCTTGTTTGGCTCTACAAGAAAAGGACCACGGCCCAACAGACCGGAAAATAATTTTACTGAAGATCGTGCCAATGTTTTATGAGCAGATACGTCTCGTAACTACATACCCTTAAACTCTAACCGCCAGCTGGCGATATTTCCTGTTCTTTTGGCACAAGCTTGTCATCCATGGGGGCTGCGGCCTTAATCCTACTTACTGTATCAAACACAGGGATATCAGGTCTGTTGGCTTCTACCACCCTGCCAGTAATGATCACCTTGTCCGAATTAAGTTAACGCCAGTTATTATAACTGTTAAAGTTGCAATTTTTTTATGTTAAGACAAATTAGACAACACTGGAGCTACAACTGCTTCGGCCTAACGTTCCTCGTCACAGTTTACATTCACTCTAAACTTAAAACGGCCTGGACAATTTGAATACGGGTTTCCTAGAGGTACCGGGATTTAAACAAGAAGGTAATCAACAGAATGCCCGATAAACATCACAAAAACGGTCATTGCGGTCAGTCTCAGAATTGATGTTGCTACAACATGAAACCACACTATAACAGAATCGGCGGAGATCGTACATACAATCGCATTTCGTTGACTCTCGCGACTATACAAAACCCACGTTTCGTTACCAGTTGAATACCGTTGAATTTATCTCGGAAGATCACACACACATCTATTCATCGAGGCAGCCAACATATAATAAAACCAGAAGATTATTTGTAAGCTGGATTCGATACGCCACTGAACGGGACAATAATTAGACCGAGAAAAATGCATACCTTTGTGTATAAATAAACACGAAACTTTGTCTCATTAAAGGCTATGAAATAGTATTCATTGCGTGCGAAGGGAAGGTGATGAGAAGAATACTCCGTTGCATGCATGCAAGTGGAAAGTGGCCGACAAAAACGGATTCTAATCTATGGACGAAGGAAACCAATGGGGAGGGAAAGACGAGTTGATGACTTGGAAAAGCGGGCGAAGATGTGAAATGCAGGAGTATTCTACAAGAAGTCAATTAAAGCCTCTTTATTTTTTGGCGAACAACACTTAACACTTTATCATCCCTCTGAAACTAAGACATCGTAAAACAAAATAATACTCTTTACACTAAATCTAAAAATTATTCAAACGAATAAGTAAAATAAATAAAATAACGAAAAACAAAGAGAGCACTACGCCGTAAAGCTTCAGCCTGAAGAGTTTACCATAGGCGAACACGTTGCATTCCATATTTCACTTTTTCCGCTCCGATACATAGCCCTACTTCTTTCACCTCCTTGAATCCTTTTCTTTGTCCCCCGTTTGCTTCATAGATAGACAGCCTATTTCGCAAGAATTATTTTTATAATTATAACTGTTTAATATTTTAAACAACAAATTAAATTATAAATTTTTTAACTTTATCCCCCCCCCAAAAAAACAAATTGTGGCAACGCCCTGCGTAATACCGCTACGGTCTGTGTGTTCGGAGGCATAGTCAGTTTGGTATAGTCAGTAAACTTCCGCTTCAGCCTAATCGCTACTTGAACAATAAATTTTATTATTCTTGTACATTTTTCTTGCATTATTACAATAAATTGTAACTTATTCTTCTTTCATCGGAACCTCTAGACGGGTTTTATGGGACTGGGCCTTCCTCTTCTCTATCTTCTGACTTCTGTGGAAATTTTCTATACTTTCCACATTTCTCGCTTACAGCTCTGTGTATATCGTTGCTGCTTCGATCAGTGCACTGCATCTTAACACTACTGCACCCCGTTTCTAACTTTATCAGCCCGTCTATTTGTCAATAATTTCCTGAAACGCCACAATGTTACCAGTGTTCTTCACTCTGTCTGTCCTACACCTCAGCACTCGTTCGTGATAAGCGCTGCACTATATGTACACACTATTTGAAGGGCAAGTATGTATGTCACTATAATTTTTTCGTTTTGTAGGGACAGTTTTCTGTATCAGACCTATTCCATTTTTGCTATCCTGTCATCTATGGTTGCCATCTAGTAAAATATTTTCGTACGGAAACTAGGAACCCGGAATGAAACCCGTACATCTAAACCAACACAAAACTTCTGAAACTCGTAATGTGTCATAAGCACGCCATTCATAATAAATGTTAAACAAATAAAAGAATTATTTTCAAAAGTTACTGTTTTAAAAAACTCAATTTTTAGTTAAACACTTCCCATTTATTATTAAAACATATATAACTACAATAACTACTGTTATTTATTATAAAACCGTATCACTTAATAAAATATGAAATATTTTGATCAAAAAATTATTAATCGCAACAAATTGAATGAAAATAAACATTTTTTTTTGTTTAAGTAATAGTCAGTTATTTTCTTCTTGTACGCTGATTCTTAAGATCGCTCTCAATTTTCAGCTTCCCAGTAAGTTTTCCTTTTTTGAAAGATGTACAACTACTTTTTTTTTGTAATCTTAAACTTTTTTTACACAAGCACTTAAACGTTAAAAATAAAAGCAACTGACACCAACTTAAACGCAAAATGAAAGCACAATAAACATGTTAAGGCACTTGTCAACTACGTGTAATTGAGGCCTAACCTAGCTAATGTCCTTCTTAAGCGTTACCGGCCGCAATCCCGAACTTGGGCAAAAAATTCCCCCCCCCCCCCGGACGGACGGTATCCCTAGCTTCCTATACACGGCAAGTCTGTCCTGTCGTGTTCCCGAGAATTATATTGAATTTTTACTGAAACACGTTGGAACACATATTTTGCGAACATTCCGTATTGGCTAACTCCAGTAAACCGCCTTTCTTCTTGTGATAATATCATATCGAACTCTGATGGCGGTGTTCACAATAAATACGTCTAACGTTTACATCGTCTTATTTGGGCAGAAGCAGAAGTGCTTAAACTATACTGTTGCAGTGGACAGTGGTAACGCCTCATGTATTCCAAGGTTCAACACAGATTGAAATTAGAATTTTCAGAATATATGTACAACAGCCATGTTTTAGAACTTACATTACTGGGGAAAATAAGTACCAACGTAAAAACAAATATTTATCCCATGAGATTAAGCCTAAAATTCAACTTAACAACTGATGATGTGCTTACTGTCTATTCTCCGTTTAAAAATAAACGAAATGCTGTTCAAACCTGTGCGATGCCTCTAGTAAAGGTACGTTCAAACTAAAATTGCGCTCTCGTGACGTCCCATCATAATAGCTGTGTCCGCAATAGCTACCGACGTTCGCATAATTCTACTCTTTTTTGGGGGGTTCTAAAAAGCAATTCTGTTTTATTTTAAGGCCCTTCCGATGGCTGTGTTTGTGGGATCCCCAACGTACAACTCCCGTCGTGTATACATCAGTTCAAATCTCGTGTGGACACGAAAATTACGTGGCGCGATCACTCGTCTTAAATCGTGTACGTAACTGCAGCGGATCTTACAACGGTTACCGTAATGTGTATTATATTTTGATTTGCCTCATTTTTATTTTCTATGATTTCTGTTTTTTACTACACTGTCCTACTTTGTATGAACTTTTACGTAAAACGGCGCACTAGTTAAGAACTAAGAATTTAAAACCGACAACTGGAAGGCTCGGAAGGAAAGTATCTAACGAAGAGCAGAAACCGTCTGTTGATTACGGGTCGCGCGTACAGGGCCTTAGGCAACAAGAATTAGGGGCAAAATCAAAAGGGTAGAACCGTATCCAACTTATATGGCAATAAGGTGATCCATCGGAAATCAGAGCTATGTAATAGTCTCGACATGTTCAATGTATACCAGGCCGCAGGTTACCATCCAGAATAAGACTAGAAGTACATATCACGACGATGGTTAAAACTGCCGGTTTGAGAAACCCGAGTTTAAGAAACAGCTATAACGTTCAACGGAGAGGTTGGAGAGGACGATTTCAACTATAACAGCTTAACATTTTTTAGAGAACGAGCCATTGTCGAATAGGTTCACACGAGACACCGTTTATTTTTCTAGAATCGAGTGTAAGATACGTCTCTCAGAGTTGCCAGATTTTTAATGTAAAACATCGGTATTACAATTCCTTAAAAAAAAACCTAGGAGTACGAGATACTGTTATAACCCAAAGGTTATATATATATATATATATATATATATGACTAAAACTGTTTTGTATACTTATTAATTCCGGATTTTTATAATATTTACTTATACTCTGCAAAACTATTTACTATGTGCTAGTACTTAGGTCTACATAATATTTTTTTAATATACTGGTAAAACTCAGAACAATTCTAAAATCGAACTGATTGATTGTATACACTGATCACAACATTTATTTCTTGTTTCAGATTACGTAAGCTTCCTTGGAGGTTTCCAGGCTACTGCTTCTACAGAACAGTTAGTTCTATATCGGTAAGCTCAAAACTTATGAAAATAATTTAAAAATATTTTTTCACATCCTCTTCCACAAACGACCGAACGAACGACTCATATCCATTTATATACGTCTACATAATTTGAACACATTATGATTTCGACAAGAACAACTATGTTAAATTCTTCATACAACTGATCGATTGATATTCATTTTTGTACAGTAATTTGTAAGGAAATTAAAATAATTTTTAATTTGTTATTTTTATTAAAAATAAGGAAATTGATTCAATTTTTGCTCATTTGAATATAGTATTAAAATAAACTTTCAATATCGAATATTGTACTGAATCTTCATTCCACTCTAAAACATCGGGACTTACTATGTCGCGAGGCGTGCATTAATATTCTGTTTATAAAATTCGGTGTCTGGCAACGATGTTCGACGCCGGGTCCGAAACGCTACATTGAGAGAGATTAGAAGACGGTCCATCATCGGATTTTTTTGTTTGTTTCGGGTTGAATGGTTGTGGGGGGGGGCCTGAAGTCTGTGTACCGATACGTTAATTTCTGTACAAAGTTCTGCTTCTACACACCAGCGATTAGTTAATTATGAAGCAGGAAAAACATGCAATTCAAAGTGAGTACAACAGAACTTCTTCGCAATAAACTATTAATTTTTATTACACGATAGTTGGCAACAAATTCTGTGCATGCTCATGAACTGCCAAACAGTGAGTGCAAACTTTTCATGCTCCTAACAGGCCTATCGCTCAAAGTAAACAGTGATATCAGCAGACAATTCTGGTTCTTGACTTCTGATTAAAATTTCTCCACGTTCAAATTTTAATATAAATTTTTAAGCATGTCATCAAGTGGTAGTAACATTTTCTAAAATGCGTTACAGAAATGTTTGTAATCAAAAACTTTAAAATCTACGTAAATGTAGCAAAACGTTAACTGGAATTAACCGATTTCTGTGTGTGCGTGTTAAAACTAGAAATTAAAATAAGACTTTAATCGGTAGACTTTGATTAATCGGGCGGAAGACTATGATAACACACTTACCTCGTGATCAGTTAATTCTATACTTTACTTAGCCTGCTTTCTGTAGTTACGTGAAGTAGTGATTACACATACCTGTCAAATTATAACAAATCTGTTTATACATTTTGCAAAATAAAACATAAAAATCATATTTTGTAATTAACATTACAACATTAAGAAAACATACATACAGCAGTGTGCCAATTAGTGTGAACACAGGTGTTAACAACTCAGTACTTTACTAAATCATATTTTATACGTATAACGATAGACAATTAATATCGAATATGGCCTCCTTTGTTTGAGCATAGAAGATAGGCTTACGGTAAGTTTTCACGCATACGTTTTTTTAACACGATGGCTTCGTCGTGAAATCAGTTTTCGATTACTTTTGAAATAGTTTGAGTTTTCAACGTATCGTCCATTTTCCGACGCCTTCCCTTAACGATTGACCACGGGTTCTCAATTACCCTGAGGTCCGGTGAATTTCTTTGTGCTTTCCGATATTGCCTTAATAACTTTCTATCTGTGGCACCGTATAAGTCTCGTTGGAAAATTCCATTTCCTTGCGGGAAAACGAAATACTCTCCAAAACTTCAATATATTTGTTATAATCATCATTCCAGTGACTGGTTTGTCCGTGAAAGGAAAAAACGCCAAAACATATTTATTTTCTGGACGTTTCACTAACCGGTAAATATGCTTCGGGAAACGCGTTCATCGGTCGTAACTGCAACATTTAGTGAATTTATTTTACACTGAATTAAAAACGAACTTAATTGATTTTGTATAAAATACTACACTGAGGGGAAGGTTGCAAAATTATCATATACTTCAGTTCGTGTATGATTGTTGCCAGAGAGCCAGCTGAACACCGGATTACCATTATCATATACTTCAGTTCGTGTATGATTGTTGCCAGAGAGCCAGCTGAACACCGGATTACCATTATCATATACTTCAGTTCGTGTATGATTGTTGCCAGAGAGCCAGCTGAACACCGGATTACCATTATCATATACTTCAGTTCGTGTATGATTGTTGCCAGAGAGCCAGCTGAACACCGGATTACCATTAAAAGGGATGCAACTGGAACAAGTCCAATAGTTCAAATATGAACGAGACTTTTCCATGCAGTAAAGACCAAGTTCATTGATTAGGCAGAAATTTCGAAGAAAGTTAAAATGACCATTTTCAAAAATACTATGTGCCAGCTCTCACTTCTCACATGGGGCTGAAATCTAGGCTATAATGGGAAGCATCTAAACTGTCTCCAAGGTATAAAGATGAGATACCTCAGAAAGGCTGAAGAAAATACAAGAAGAGATCGAATCAAAACACTACTACACGAGTGAGTCTTAAGACAGTACCTTTGAAAGAATAAATTAAGAAAGCAGTTTGGACACGTTCAGAGGGTGGAAGCGGATAGATGTTTCCAGTTTCCAACACAACTGTATGAGGCAAGAACTGGTGGGAGAAGACCCAGGGGCCGGAGAAGAGCGACTTGGAAGGACAATGTGAGGTGCTCTCTGCAGGGGCTGGGAGTGCAGTGGAATGAAGCCAAGGCCCTGGCCATGTAGATACCTGTTGGCGAGACCTTTGCTCAACCTCTACACCTTGCGGTAGAAGAGGATTGGAATAAGATGAAGAAGAAGAAGAAGAAGAAGAAGAAGAAGAAGTGTATATGGACATATTCTCTAACTGTAATGGGTAGAACACAAATTCAATGTTTCCAAATCGTAAGAAATGCTGATTTCATTAACATTCAACAATATGATCGACAGGACGTATGTGGCTAGAACGGAAGGTTATACGATTCCAGAATAAGTACTTCACAGGGATTGAGAAGGCTGGTAGAAACATCTAGAAAAAGATCAAAAATTGAGATTAAAAAACGCAAATCAACTACTGAAATACAAAATTTTAACATACTCCAATAGAAATAAATAGATGTGAAATACTGAAAAAGACCAGGGTGCGAAATGAGAGTGAACGAGAGAGGAGGGGAACAGGACATATTGTATAAGATACGCGTAGGTTTGCAGAATGCAGACAATAAGTTTCATCGGAAAATATCCCAATACTTTTCCTTCCAAGTTAAATATTTTATTGCCCAATCCAATCACGTTTAATTCATCTGAGTAGTCAAAACTTATTTCTTTTTGACGCCTCACGCCCTCACAGCCAGCTCTCAAAAGTGTACGCCGAACTGTAGACTCAAAGCCCTGGACTCCAGATGCAAACAAACTCTTTGTAAAGTAATGCTGCTCAGTCAAGGGTGTTATTTTCTTAGCAAAAGAGACTTGTCACTGCTGATAGTTTTACGTTATCCACCACATATCCTTACTCTTTTAGGACTAACCGTACCAGTTTCTATGTAGTTTTAAAATATTGTTAACAATGCCCAGATTCACTTGACATGGTTTGACGATATTTCTTCAAGCCATTTTGTATTATATGATTTCAAAGCAACAATTTTGCTTTCCTTATCCACTACTATAAAGCTGGACGATGAACACAAAAACACACTAAAATTAACAGAAACTAGATACATACAAATGAAAACACTTAAAGAAGGGAACAGAAATCCTAACTCCACACAATAACCTCAAAATAATGTAAACAAAGCATTAAGGTAAAAACTGAAGAGGAGGAAAAACTCAGCTGTTCGCAGTGTTGCCACCCACGTTAAACTAAATAATCATAAAAATATCCCATGTTCACATTAACTTGCACACTGCTGTACTAGTGTAAAATTATGTTCAGAAATAAATCTATAACATTTGTACGTTCAAGTTATATGACAGCTGACATGCTTTTTACTCTAATTTCTGTTTGTGGCGGTCCAGAGTTCCTCGTAGTTCCTGCTTCACACAACTTACAATATTATCAGATGTTTTGCTTAATTTGAACGTGTGATTACAAGGATGAGCGTTAATAATACGATAATACATTTTATATTAATTCTTTATTTTATTACAAAACTGTTCTTATGCAATTATTTATTTCTTTTCTTTATTTACATGCGTATGTCGCTGATCCTTTTACAGGTCATCGTGATCTGAGTAATGCAAGAAAATGTTTCAAATGCATGTCGTGTGACGTTCTTGTGTAACAATCTATCATTGAGTGTTATGTTTTCTTATTAACTAATAATAATAATAATCAATGTTTCACTTGAACACCAGTATTCAGTGTTTAGTTTACAGGTTATGTATTCACCTTACTTTGTGATTTCTTTCATTATTGTTGGATAGTACAGTACTTAATTTTCTCTATTTTGTATAAATTATGAGTTATGTTCATCATGCTACTCGAGTAAAATGTAATTACTCAGCGTATTTTATATTAGAATACTACATACTTACGCCTGTCGACAGAAAAGGGTGGACAGTAATACTATGACGACATAATCTCCTATTAGAATATTACAGGCCTGTAAACAGGCTAAGTATAGTCGTTTAAACTATGATAAAACAACTTTATATTAGAATATTATATACTTATGCCTGTCGATGGGAGTTACCACTAGTGACGTTAGTATGTTTAAATTAGAATAACGTAATTATCACAGTCGAAGAACATGGTCGTTATTGCCAATGACAGTATTATTTTGTTTTACCAATAAATAAAAGGCGTCAAAGCCAGTTAACGAAGAAGATCTAGTTAGAAGGAATAATAGTATGGTATTAGTTTCTTTTAGCGTATAACAGTATTGTTTGAAGAGGCACGTACTTTACAGGAGAGACGAGATTCATCGGAAAACGGAGTCTATAAAAATTTGTAAATCCGAACGACGCCACCAAACGTACGTCGATATACAAGCCGATCGGTTCCACGAAACACGAGGGCGGTCTGTGTGTCTGTTAAGTAGCCCGGAGACCGCGCGTTTACCTAAGCTATCACTGCCCTAGTTCTGTGATCGGCCCGCCCCAAGACCATAAAGTTGCCTGGAAACCGCGCGTTTACCTAAGCCATCACTGCCCTAGTTCTGTGATCGGCCGGCCCCAAGACCATAAAGTTGCCTGGAAACCGCGCGTTTACCTAAGCCATCACTGTTCTGTGATCGGCCGGCTCTATGACAATGAAGTTGCCTGGAAACCGTGTGTTTATCGCAAATTAAATAAGCTCGTTTTATTTATTTATAGAATGCGAATTTACATAATAACAAAATAACAGATACAAAACAGGTAACGTGTGGGTCAGAAAGAAGGGGAGTGAACTGGACAAGAGTGGGGAAGAGTAAAATGAAATGTGGTAATAGTAAAGTCAAATCACAGGAAAACGATTGAATGGAAAGTCAATAAAACTGTAACAGACGATGTCATTAGCAGAATGAATCATTTCAATTAATTATTTACAAACAATCTTGGGGTCTGTAAATCTTTGTTTCGCAGAAGGTAGAAGTGATGAAGATATCAGCTCAAAACAAAACAAATGGTGATAGGGCAGCTGAATTCTGTGCTTTGGAGTGGGAATATAACTCTCACAAAACCTAGAAAATAATTTAGACACCTGCGGCTCTGAAACGTGGGAGAGAAATCAAAGAAACTCCCAAAAGCTTCAAGCAGTGGAAATGGATTTCTGAAGATGGTATTGCGGTGTGTCTAGGCTCCAGTGCGTTAGACAAGAAGATATCGAGAGGTAAACAGTTTTACACACTGGAAATATGGAGAGCATCGTATGGTACTGCCACGTGGAAGAACGCCTGGTGATCGCTAACAAAAAAATCGTTTAATTGGGTTCCAACTAGAAGGCGGAAACGGCGTAGGTCCAGGAGACATACGAAGAGAGGGGGAGGGGGTATCGATAGAAGCCCCTGCCGTGTGGGATGTGCGAGACGGCAACAGCATACGGCTGTATGACTTACAGAATTACTAAAGGCGGAAAGGCGACAGACGGTCACGACCCTGGAGCTGAAATTGTAACTATGGGAGCGAAATCACTTGACAATGCCCGACTAAGTGTAAACCCACAGCATTGGCCAGACAACTTGTGTCTCACACAGACATCAAGCATTTTAAGTTATTCAGACGCAGGGACTGAAACAGGGTGACTGGCCGGTCCCGACACTTTTACTTCCATGTTCCATCAGGAAATAGAAGTATGGTGATGCGAAAAAAATCGTGTTCGAGATAAGAACTGATTCTGATTGTACTACCCTCAAAACATGAAGAAAAGTCATTTTTCGAAAAGTGTCTGTGTGTAGAATTTTTCTATGGCAAACGATGACTGCCGTAAATTCAAACAGAATAAAATAATTTTTTGCATATGTACCCGAGTTGTAGAAGACTCGAGGCCTATTGATTTTGGTGAACATCGGTTAAGGAGAAGCGGTAGTTTACCTGCAGCGTTTTATGGTTTAACAAGAGTAAAGTACTGTACTTAATTTTGATAAATAAAGTATCCTGAAAGAAGGTCATAATAATCCACTGTAGAAAGGTAGATGAAATATCTATAAATTATAAATGAAAAGGGTAGTTGAAAGAGGGGATAATTTTCTATAAATGAAAATGATAGTTGAAGGGGGAGGGGATAATTTGTTATATGTGTACTACGTTATCGGCAACAAAGAAGTAGTTTGTTGTTAAAATACCTTCCCGGGCTGTTTGGCCGTGGTCCAATGTTTTCTGCAAAACCAGAAGTTTCGGCAGTGCCATCGACTGCCATCACCCGTGAAAATTGAGTGCGCTAATGTGAGGTGGTATACGTTAGTGACCACAGTACTGTGCTTAAGGTTGAAGCAGGAAGTAGAAAGAAGTAGTTTCTGTGGAAATATTTCATTTCGAAAATGACTTTAAATATAAATCTTAGAACATGGAAGTCATGTATGGTTCTCCATACCGATATTTTACCTTAGCCCTCGTGTACGTGATCAAAGAATTGTCGGCTGGGCGAAATGACCTGCTCACGAATAAATCTGAACAACTATTGGCTTTTGACGATACGGTGGGTTGGACAAAATCTTTAGTACGACGCAGAACTCAAGCCAGGGTGCACAAAAATGGGATTAACAGTAAACACTAACAAGACAAAACCTCTAGCGCTAACACCGTCAAACCGAGAACATAAAAACTGGGGAAGTGGATAGTTTCACCTACCTTGGGATAAGTGTCAGTGCCAACAGAAGCTTCATGAGGCACATTCCATAAAAATGTAGCGGTGGACACGTGGCATTCAAATACTTGGCGGATAAGACACAACGAAGAAAATGCGACGTATACGCATCGCGTTTATTACAGTACGCTGGGAGACACAGGGTGGGTATGGTCGCGAGAACGGTATGCCAAAAAGGTGGTTAAACACAGGGTTGTCATCAACCAAAACGAACTCGTAGGACAAGGAACATGAAACCTGTATATATGTATATTAAACAACAAGAAAAATCCCGACACACACGTCAGTAGCATGGCATTAATAATGACATTACTATACTGTTGATAAAATAAAAATGATTTTCAAACTGAGATTTTCACTTGAATAAACGTAGTTTATAAAATACACTTAACGTTTGGTAATAATAGAAAATATACGCTGCGTTAAAAAAGAATACGCCGCTGTAAAATGGTACTGTTTTCGTAACGGTAACGATATTTTAATTAAACAGAAAAAGTTATAATACAGAAATTAACATTTATCGAAAAAAATAAATTAAAAAAAAAAGAATTAACTTTATTTTCTTTTTGCAAGTCAGTAGGCCTACTTTCCTCGTGCGAATATCTTTCTCAATTTGCAGTTTCCCAATTACTTCTGTTTTCCTTTTTTGAATGACGAAATATTTTTTTTGTACCCCACCAGCAAACAAACACTTAAACGACAAAAACAAATGAACACGAATTTAAATGCAAAATCATAATACTCTCTAATAGTTCTCATATTCTCATAATACTCTCTAACAAAAGAAATCATAATTCACTAATATTCTCTTGTCAGCTCACCGTTTAGTCGATGGCTAACCTAGCTAAAATGTTTCTTAAAGTGAGCGTTACTAATATTTTTTTAAGATTTTATAAAACCTTTGAGAACCCCCCCCCCCCCAGGAGTTCCCCTCCTACAAGATAATGAAGACAGTCCCGGTAACGCGAATGTATGGCAATCTATAATAAATACAAAACTACACGGTAAAAGACCGGTGGGAAGACCAAGGAAGACGCCAAAAATCTTTTACAAATACAATTGTGGAAGAGGACAGTGACAGAGCCCCATTATGGATGTATCATTCATCGGACCAACTGTTCCGAGTAACGTGTAATTATTTGACTTGCTTACCAGTTTTCAATTCACGGATTGTCTGGGCTCTGCGTGAAGGCGGCTTCACGTTACTCGTGGCACACGGTGTGCAGAGCAGCAGAATCCACGGGAATTCGTCCGGCATACTCTGGTAGCGCTATTGCAATTACGCGAGCGCATGCGCCCACGCACGCGCACCCTACAACAGTAAATCCCTCCAACGCTATTCTGCCAACTTCCTGTTTCTCTACCTACATTCAGATGATGTAACACACCTAGTAAATATTACTTTTACAGCGTACGACTCAGAATTAGCGAAAAAATTGGGCGCGCTGTAAGTGCAGGCATATTTATGTTGTTACAGACCCCTCGTTTAAACCGTTACCCGTCCCCATCGAAGCCAATTGTTATGGCCCGTAACTAATATTTTTATCTAAAACAAGTGTAGTTACGTTCTTGACATGTTTACGCCACATCGACTACGCCGACAACAGAATGACGACGACAAGACGGCCACGCCACAAAACCGTGCAACCATATTGACGCACAGAGACAGTGCCGCATATTGAAGAACATATTACATGAAAGGCTTTCGTCGACCGTCATTCTTCTGCCCGAAGCAGCACAACTGCACAATTCATGGGAATTTGTTGAGCGTTCTCGCATGCGCGAGCACACCAATTAATCCCTTCAACGCGTTTCTGTTGGCTTTTTGCTTCTCTTTACGCTCAGGTATTGTAACACCCACGAAAAATTACTTAACACATCGTACGAGTCTAAACAGACCTATTTATGTTGTTAACATGTGACGGTATATACTGTATCGCGTGTACGCAGCATTAACGCAACGATAAACGGAATAACATAATGAGCAGCGTGAACATAATTACAGTATAAATTATTACAATATCGCGGCCAGAATTGTTGTTATTTAGTTATAGGAACGTGGTGTAGGAGCCGCAGGACAGCAGATCGATACTGTTTCGTGCCGCTCGTCTGCGCCACTATTTTATTGCCCAACACAATAATCGGGCGCGCGCGCGCGATTTTCCGTACCCATAATTAAGCGTCGAGTTCAGACAATTAATTCCAATATCAAATTTCCACAAACGCGCCCCTTCGCACGGCACACACAGGTCAGAAATATAATGAAGAATGGGGTTATGTTTTTCTTGTGGATTCCCGACGCGGGCTCGAGTTCCGTCTACTCGACAAAATACACAGGCTGTGCGTGTGACTGCAAGACTATACAAAACCCCCGTTCGAGTCGCTCGCTGGACGGGAATAGACCATTGTCCAGGTTGTTTCGCAATAAGTTGCTCGATTCAAAATAACGACAGATGGACGCGCCGCCAGCACAACGGAGTTATCTTCTTGATCATGGAACGAATGCGTTAAAAATAACAATCACTACAGGTTCACACGGATTAACGAACGGCCTCAGATTTTCATGTCAATATTTTCGCCAGATTGTCAGCTAAATATCCTGTACGTTGCATGACAAAAGATCTTAAGCATAAACGCACCAAGGGTAGGGAAAAAAATGTTTTCGGACGATGGCAACTGACTCTTTACCAACACTAAGATCTACAACGTCTAACCATCGCGTAAGTGAACTGCTGATTCTTGCTGATGAATGCGTGTACAGAACAGGCAACGATCGTTTTTATGTCTGGTAAATCAGCTATATGTACCAACCAACCATCACTCAGCCAAGGGCTTGGTGGGAGGGGGAGTGAAAGGAATACGGTAATGCGTTGCCGTTTACTTATCTCAGTGTAAATAGAAGTGTACTCGCGACTGAAGAACGCGTTCCCGACCGCGAGAGGAGTAGCGAAAAACTTATCGCAAGCGTGTGCGTAATAAAATTGCCACCTCCTTACTTAATCAATACTACAACTCGCCAAGACGCTAGGAAATCTTTTAAAACGACTAATTGTGTAACGCAAACTAGAAAAGCTTTAATATTTTAAATTCTCGTGAAAATCTGTATGGGACTCTACCTCCACACCTTTTGCGGAGTGTCGTCATAAGTTAGGAGTTCAATACAAGACACAGAACAGATGGTTTGTGTGTGTGTGTGTGTGTACTCACTACGCCACAGCGAGGAGAGTGGGGACGAGGATGCATTGCAACACAGTGTTGCCGAACCGTACAGCACGCTTGGCCTTGCCAGCCCCACGCAGACACCGCGGCAACACCGCTCTAGCCAAAACCACAACCACGAACTCGCTATTCAGTTCAGTCTGTATGGAAACAAAGCGATGTGGAGTTATACACCGTCGACCTCTATAAATACATGTGTGTATGTGCTGTACACTTCTACTGTGCTGTATATATTGTACTTGTCATTTTTGTTCCGGAAATTGCGCTAAAAGCATCATGATGGGGAAAACTGACATGTTTACTAAATATAACAAACTCGATGATAAACTTTTATCAGTAATTACCAAACAGAACCATATATACTTGTATATTTTCCTGTCTACCGTTTTATCATTTCAAAATGCGCATTATCTTAAGTACATTTTCGGACTGACGTAGCAGTAGTATCGGGGCGAGTCAGTCAAATGACCTTCTCCACACGTGAGCTCACAGAATTACGTAACCTCACAATAATTCGTGACGTAACGCGACTTTGTTTGGTTCTACATCTGCAACACAAATTAGCATTATTTTACCGGGCTGTACTTCCGGACAATACGCGAGGGGTCGCCGTGTTATCGTCGGGGGGGGGGGGGGACGCTTTGTAGTAAAACGATCGTCTGTATACCGGAACCGCCAGTGTCTGCGCGTACACGTTGCCCCCAACGATGTATCATTTTTACCGTTGACTCTTCAGTTGTGAGAAAGCCCGCTCCCTTGATGAACACCAAAATGTTTAGGTAATTAGGCAATTTGTAACTACCTAACCTCACCAATGACTAAACAAACGGACACCCTGTAACCAAGGAAATTTACAGGACGCTAAGATCAGAGACCTTTATTTGCCGTATAAAGTTTGTCCCCTCCAGACCAGCAATTCGTGCGGGAAGGCCAGATTCGTCGGTACCTTGAAAACTGTGAATATATCCTGTACGTACAATATTCCGTTCCTTTTGAAATCGTCGCCGGAATATTACTTATCACGAGTAACGTCTGGGTCACATGCCCCAACAGACGCTAGATAATATAATTACTGCCGTTTAATTATAATCTCTAAAGGAAACAATACACTAAAGAAAACACAACTTACCCGGAAACCATTACAGTAATATGAAATTATAAAGGTTGAACATAAAATCTCTCTCTCTCTCTCTCTCTCTCTCTCTCTCTCTCTCTCTCTCTCTCTCTCTCTCTCTCTCTCTCTCCCTCCCTCCCTCCCTCCCTCCCTACACACACACACACGCGCGCATAAAGAATTTCGACGAAGCCGAAACATCGAAGCATGATAATGTTTTGTAAACAAAAGATTTCTAGACTGTGGGGATCGAAAGTGTGGAAGCGTCACATTTTTCTATGACGCATCACGCATTTTGTGGAATGACCCCCAGCCTAAAAACACTACCATGTTAAAAATCCAAGACACAACTGGACACACTGGTTCACAATATACACTTTGGATAGTTTTCAAAGGTCATTAATGTATCGGACAAGTGACTACGTACAGGCTATAATCCGTACGAATACATTCGGGGAAAACATCGGGTAATTTTACGGATCTCAGAGTACAGTAGTACAATTTTACTGTAAAGTCATCTGAAAAACTGGTTACCTCCAGCTCCTCCTATCAGTTGTAAAGAACTCTACACAAGAAATTTTCACTTCCACAAACTCCAGCCTCAGGTGGACAAGACGCTATACTGAGTTGAGAATGTTTAAAACAAAACCTGCAGGTTATAACAGACAAATTATATAACACGAGAAGACGTGTTTAAAAGTATAGCTGATTTACGTTTCACAATTTACACCGGATGTGTTACGATACGACCGAACATCTGGACGAATGTTCACAATAACTTAACGCGGTGCAGTCGGATATTCCTTGCTCTTGCTAAGTTTTACGTGTGAAATAAAACGAATATTGCCTATGACGGCGCGGCGACGTTTAGAAAAGGTATAAATGGAATAAACTGAAGAACAGTTGTTCACGTAGTATAGGACAATAATGACATTTTTCTTTACCAATCCGTGTATACTTGGTAAAGAGTGCTTGAGAATGTGTGGTTGTAATGACATTCCCTTCTATTTTTCTTAAAATACTTTATATGGAACATACTGGGTAACAAAAAGCCACATGAACCTCACTGCAACGTAACTATTTCGCAGTTGGCGCGTCAGGAAGTTTGTTTATTTAAAACGAACGTCGGCAGTGTCGTTTTCTTTCGAGTGTTTAGACTGATGCAGAATACACAAAAGTTGCGTTAACTGGAGCATGAATTTCACAACTCTAAGCATCTCTTTCGGGATACTGACTGACTGTGCCTGGTGAAAACGGTGCCTCGAAATTGGTAATTTATTCAATCAATAAAACGTTTTGATCTCAAGTGGTGCACGTGCAAAAACGACGAAAACATTGGAATCAGACGAGAAGTGGAAGAAACTGTTAATTCGCAGTGCCGCACATAACATAACGATTATACGGCCAGGAAATGTTTTCTTACGACAAAAACACAAACTTCGAAGTTCATAAATATAATAATTCAAAAGGTGTCTTCAGTTTACACAAAGAAGTACCAAATAATGACACTGGAGACGCTCGGAAATAACAAGTTCTATTACAAAGACTTCTACCCCGTTCCACAAGTTATTAATTTTCTTTCTAACAGATCGTTTGTTAACTGGCAACACAAAATTTAACGGTAGTTATCTTGATGGCCGTTTCACCAACGGCCCAGTTAGTTATATAACATACTATGCCGCTATTTTAGCTGTAAGGGTGGCGCCTCTGTTTCGTGGCTTACTTTTACGTTTGTAACCCCCAAATCTGTCATTTTATTTGCCGTCCGCTTTCTGTCGCGTTTCTTAAGTCATACGAAATCATGATAAAGTAAAAACTGTCTGTTGTGTGTCATCGCTGTGTCTTGGGGTTTTTATTTTTGGTGTTTCTGTATTTCTTATTCTATTTGTAATCTTTGTTTTATTCCTGTTATTGACGATTGTACGGTTTAACATAGATTCTTCACGAAGTTTGAGAGTAGCTTTTTAAATGCTTAAAGCGTTCTATTAAATTTGATTCATTTAAACTGTCAAAAACGATATTTCTCCTTACCAGTAACATTTATAGTTTTTTCGACTTCAGATGGCTTTTTAAATAGTATTACATTAGTTCAGCATCAAAATTGTTTTCTTTCTAATCCATTTGTGCTTACTAGGATAGTATATATTGTATACGTGTACATAATAATTGAAAATAAAATGAACCGTTTAATGAAAGACCAGAAAACACAAACAAAATAAATTTTCTGACTGAAGAAACTGAACAAATACGTGAGGTATATACTTTATTTAGATTACAGGAATGAGTGCTTCACGAGAAAAACGGTGACCTATACGGAGTGACGCCAAACGAAACTTTAAGGTTAGCTCTCATCGTTCCAACGGTCCGTTATTTAACGAACAGGGTAAATATCTCCCGCGAATATGGGCGATTTTAACGGCCGTTATCTTTAGCTGCGGGGAGAAACCGGTTTCTCCCGTTAAATTCTTAACGACACTTAAATTCTTAACGGAGGTCGGAGGTTGGAGTGCTACAACGGTATGTTGGACATACGTACGAGGTTTGGGAATCGCTGGCCTACACTAATACCAAAACGAGAACGGTAATACATTTACTTTATGGATTCAAGAAGACTGGTGCAAAAAAAAAGTGACTTATGCATAGTGAATAGACGTCATAGGGAGGAGCTCATAATCCGCTTCAGGTCACGCAAGAAAGAATAATTAATGCAGCGTTGAGAGAAGATCGAAGATTCCGCGCCGAAGACGAAGACGTATAACGATTTTCCAATTTTTTTTTTAAGTTTTTAACAAAAACGTTAATATTTTAAATTTACTTTTCTTCACACATTTTGTGCAGACCAAACCATGGAGTACACAATCTTGGTTTCACCATGATATCAAAAAATGCTCGAATTTTTTTCCTAACAAAATCGTTTCGTTTGGCCCAAAGATCACGTTGTCTCCTACGATTTTCGCTAACGAAGATACAAGAAAACCACTGAATCACTGTACTTTTCTTGGAGATATAATGTAATACCGGTAATTTTTGCACGCCAATTCCTCTCTAGAGATCGTCATGTTTACGATCGCTTATCACGTCGTTATCATATCTAGTTTATGAGTATGTTTATCACCAACACATGAATATATTTTTATAGCAAACGATCGATCGATTTCAAATTCGATTGCTGTGCGAATGAACGCTTCTAGAAAACAGCTGGTTTAACAGTTCTTTTGAAAAACATCATAAAGCGTGTTTGTTCTTAGTGTTCGATCCAGATATTGACAACCGTTAAGTCATTCACTTGCATTCAAATTACATTCACAGGTTTCGGGCTTCAAAAAAAAGTTTCGTTTTTAACAAACTTACCGGGCTTTCAACGTTTTTCTTTATCTTTCTACGTAAAAATTTATTTCTTCTTTTCCACTTTCGTTATGAATATAGAAATGAATTATAAATACAAATTTATACAAAATACTACCCGTTTTATTTTCACGATTGTGTTTAACGATATATATTTTCATTTCCATAAAAATTTACATATTTTGATCGCCATATCAACGGATAATCACTCAAACTACCCCAGTAGGCCTATATTGTGGCTGGTGTCAAATGTATATAATGCTCTCATGCAGAACATTTACGTGAGCACATACAAAAACGTGTAAACTCTGCTTCAATAGTTTACTTAAACAACTAAGTAAAGAATACGAAGTTTTATCAGATATAAAGCAAGCGATTCTAACCATTACTCTTACATTACAATTCAGGATACATGCAGAATCAGGTGTCGTGGTTTAGGACTTAAAAATGATGGAAACACTGAAAGGCCTCGTCTGGAACATGACAAGTAGCCGCTTAGCAAGTAAACACGACAAAGTTGGAAGTAAAATAAGAAACTGACACAAAATTTTAACATTCCAACACTGATTAATCCAAAATCCTTGTTAGTAAATCTTCGAATTCTCTGGTGTGTATGGTATTTTGTACTTCACCAAATCATCAATATTGTCTTTCCTTAACATCTTTCCCAAACCTACCAAACAATCAACTTTGGCCCAAGAAATAAAAAAAGCACGTCGGATTCATTCCTTTAGGTCTAATGAAATTAACTTGGTGGTGGTTTCGAGTTCGGTAATATTGATCGCGAACTGTTTATCTAGGCCTTGCATAAAATATTCCCAGCACTTTATAGACGAGTACGTACCATAAAGTCGTCTTTACTGTTTAGTGAAGATCAGTATTTAGTAAAAGGTAAGCGTTTTTTGTTTTCACGACACTCTACTGAACCTTCGAATATATAATGGCCTATTTTGTGTCTGTCGAGGAAGTCTTTGTTTCATTACCTTTTCGTCTTTACTAATACGTTATATTTTGGACTGTAGTATTCCGCAGAATGCGATCTTATAATGCTGGGTAGGGCAGTTCGAATATATTACTGGATACATCACAAAACTAGTTTGTCTAAGTAAGTAATTCAATTTATTATTTGTTACTTCTTCGGAAGTGAATTTTATTTTGTGGTATTATTTGTTTGTAGTTACTTTATTGCTTTTTATAATATAACGTATTATTATTTTTACGACTTGAAACATTATTATTTAGGAGCTTAGCAGCACAGGCTATAGTGCCTGGTCACTAATCTAGAGGTCCCCGATTCGATTCCCGGGCGCATCATAAAATCAAGGTGCGTTTTTCAACGCACAGGTCGACTCAGTCTGTGGAAATGAGCACCCGGGGGTAATAACGGGAGGCTGGCCACGTCGCCTTCCTTGTAGCCCGATCGGCTCACATAAGGGAGCCTACCCTGCTTAGGCGGTAAAAAGGGGCTATTAATATTGTACCGTGTTTGGAGAATATCACTGTGCCGTCTTCGAATGATGAAAAAGCGTACTGAGAAAACGTATGAGGGGAGCTCCTGGAACAGGATTAGTGACGGGCTACTCTTCTAAGTGATGGGGTTTTGGGAGAAAACGATTATTTTCAATAAAAAAGAAATGTATAAAAATATGTGGGTACTGCATGGAAACGGACACGAAAAAGAATAATCGGACGACGTGCAACTTGGTCTCAGGCTGACGCTGAGCGTCAGTCAGATAAACAGCGTGGAATGTTTAATAGAAACCATGTTTTGTTGACACTGTTAGTAATGTCGAAACGTTTAGCCCGTTCTGTGATGCACAGGTAAAGCCGTTACTTATACACTTCAACTCAAGATGCCATATAACAGAATGGGCAACAATATAATCTTGTATCAAAGAGAAAACTTACAACTTAACGAGGATACAGAACGTCTGGACCCAAGTAACCTACGATTCAGTAGTAAGCGTACAGACTAGGAACGCTGCACTAAATTAGAACGGATCAAGGCAACATTTAGGACCAAGTACAGTTTCTGTCAAAAATTTAAGGACTACCCTCGTAAATCTAGTTCTTAAACTTCTAACAAACCATACGATGTTTATATTTTTATTATCTCTCTTATGTAACTATGTTACCATACAATGGTGCAGGGTACATTACTTACAATCAATACCACTGAATACATAATAATTCCATACCTTGTCGGCTACATTAAGATACGATCAATACTTTACATTACCTTTCAAACTTTTACAAACTTCTTCCATTCTTGTTTGTCTCTCACCAACCTCTTCGTTCCTCCCCATGCTACTCCTCCTTTTAACAAATTTTAGCGATTTTTTGGTCCCATGTCTGTGTAGTTTTACGTTTTCTCTTCTCTGAAGACTTTCTCTCGTTTATGAAATTGTTATTCACGGCATAGTACTGTACATTTTCACCGTCTTCCTACTCTTTCTTTGATTTCCACATCTTGCGATCCCCGTTTATTTACTGCAACCGAATGCTCTCACTTCTTCGGTCAAGGGAAAATTTATTTCCATACTCTTCTCTTCCAATTCCATAGATCTTACAGTTCCATTCGCTTCCGGCTATCAGCACTACATCATTCGCAAAGGCCCTTTTCGAGATAGCAACAACCTATTTCACATTCCAATGGCCAGCTTTTAATTTATTACTTCTGGGGTGAGCATATCGGTCGACCACTACAATCAAATAAGTGGCAGTTGCAGACGGCGGCAGTGGATGGATTTACCCCGGGATTTCAAATTCAAGTAAATCTTATAAAATGGCGATTACACTAAAAAAAAGGCCAGGCCTGTGAATTTTCTTTTTAATTAAAAACAAAATAGCTCAAAGATCCTTTGTGCCTTGCTACCTACATACAAAAATTAATCCCTCCCATTCTATAATAATCAACTTTCTTCCAGGAAAAGTTTTTGTTTTCTGTGCGTTATAAACAAGAGAAATCATTGTACAGTCATCGTCATCATCAGCCGTGGCTCTACAACCCTTGGTGGGGCTTGGCCTGCTCCAAGAATCGACTCCATTCTTCCCTATTGCGTGCCCTGGCTTTCCAGTTTGTTATGTTCAGTTTTCTGAGGTGCTCCTCTATCTCATCTTTGAATCTACTTCGGGCTCTTCCCCTTGCTCTATATCCACTGGTTTCTGGTAGAAGATATGTTTCGTAGGCTGTCCTTCCTCCATTCTCTCTATGTGTCCAACCCACGGTAGCCTGTATATTTTGATTATCCTGACAATGTCCGGCTCTTTGTAAAGATGGTATAGTTCATAATTATAGCTCCTGCGCCACATTCCATTTTCTTGTACTCCTCTAAATATTGTCTTTCAAAGCAACCTAGAAGTCTCTCGCTATTTTTTGTCATCGTCCAGGTTTCTGAAGCATATATCAGAACTACCCTTATAAAGTGTTTTGTAAATTTTTCACTTCTTGCTTCTTGAGATGAAGCTAGATGCCACGTGCTTTTCTTAATCCATAATATGTTTTATTTTCAAGATATACTCTTCTTCGTGTTGGTGTCATTAGTGCTGTTTACCTGGGAGCCAAGATATATGAACTCTTTTACAGCTTCTACATTTTTTGTGCCTATTTCAAGGTCTAGTATATAACACCATATGCTTTGCTTGAAGTTTAAAGTCAGAGAGGCCAATAACTGTTTTACGACAGTCGTCATAAAACTTTTTGACAGATACTGTTGCTAACTAAGATTTGGGACAGAGATGAAATCTTCACACTAATAAAGAACGTTTCATGCAGGCAGTACAGTCTGCAACTGAAGTATCTGCAGGTAGAACCAATCTACAACTAAAATATTATTACGTTTAAGTGTTATTACGACAACAGATACGACACAGTTTTTTCTTAAACAAAAACAGTACAATTTTTCCCATTAAAAATAACGATGTACATCAATTCGGTTCACAATATTTACTTACAAAGTCTACTTCAAGTTTGGGTCAATTACAAGAGTTGCGTTACACCAAAATTTCTTTCTCACGATATCGTTAACAGTAGGCCTATAAATATATCAACAGTAACGTTACGGAACCACTTGGAAGTACCTAGCGCCCACTAATTAGGAAACCAATCATTCCGAGTTCGACAAAGGAAAATTAAATCTGACTCGTTGTGAACAATTGGCAAGATGTACCTGTGATTAACCTGGACAAGAAAAAGGTTTCTCGAAGGCTAATGTACTTTCCTCGCGACTGAAAAATGTTAAATATGATGACAGATTTATATTTTGTTATTTGTACAATATTATTAAATTTAAATAACACCATCTCCACGAGCGTACTTTAGACTACACACGGGAAAAAGATTTTGTTATTAAGGAATTCCATAATTACTGTTATTAAGTTTGACAAGCTAATTCCCACATGTATCAAACTGTATAGAATCATAATATCAATACTATTGTGTGAATGTCATAGACGGATCTCGTACTTAGACTGTATTGGTTCAATTTTTAAGTCGCCTACTACTAGAGAACGTGAAAACCATATACGTAATACAACCCACATAAATATCTATTACAACCTAACTCTGGTGATTGGAATACTACATGTATAGAAGTAAGTCGGAATAGAAGAACTGGCAGGTCGCTTTCCATAACAGTACGGTCTGTAACGCCGCGTCTGTGTACGCCTGTTAATTTCATTTCGTAAATACAAATCGCATGTGCTTTATGTTTATATCGGAAGTGGAGAATATTTTGTTTCCGAAGAAAGATACCGTCAGAAAGGCTTCGAGTTTTCGCGGTTATTCTAAACACACAACACCCGTCGGTTTTCGCCTACTCGATGGTAGTTCCTGTATGTAGCCACACGACGCCTTCTTCCGCTGGTCGGAAAGACCGGTTTACAGAAGACAACAAAAAGGCATACTTCAGTCCCCCGACACGTTGACTGCTGCCACTTCATCCCTCGTGACTTCACATGAACGTGTTGTAACCCTCACCCCACACCCATCACCCTCCACGCATAATTCCTAACCATATTTCAATATTTCTCATTTCGGTTTGTTAATATTTCTACTGTCTTAGGCACGTCGCACACTGGATCCGCTCCGCTCAGAAAAATCCGGAAGCTGCGCGGAGATTTAAATGAAATTCCACACACTGCTTCCGCTCAGATCAGAACCGGCGTCAGAAGTTTTTGCTCGGCGAGCAATTTTGTTCGGATTCGGAATCGTTCTGAAGGGTCACGCATGCGCACTAAGCTCCTCAGCAGTACCCCGTAACGCACTGTGTCGTGTGTTTGGGTTTGTTTGGCATTTTGAAATAGTGGATTGCATCAGTGTGGGATGTGCAGACGAAAAACTAATCGTTATGGTAGAACAATATCCTGTACTCTATGGCTTAAGTCATAAAGACTATTATAATGTAACAGTGAAGGAATCAGTCTGGGAAGAAATATCATTTCCCACATTTGAATGAAAGTGGCAATTAAAATAATATTTAAAATTTATTAATAATAATTATAATAGTTTAATAATAGTGTGCGTATGCGTGCAATTAATTAATCACATAACATAATTATTAATAATAATTATTCATTAATATAATTGATAAAATCAATATTAATTAGATAACCATAATGTATTTTGAAACAATTCCCAGAAATCAGTTCATTTATCGTTACAGCGCTTGAAAGACAAGAAAAGATTTCAACGAAACCACTTCAACCGGACAGTGTAGCCTTGAGCTCGACAGACATTCTGTTCTGAGAGGAGCGGATGTAGTGTGTGTGTGTGAAGTGCCGGACGCGTTCTGAGCGGAGACGCTAGTTCTGATCTGAGCGGACCGGAGCGGATCCAGTGTGCGACCTGTCTTATATGGTGTACAATGTCACACCGCGCGTTAGGAAATCGATACAAAAACACGTTGAGGTAATTTAAAAACGTATTAAAACTCTGAGAGAATCGTGTATCCAGCGATACTCGCATAAGAGTGTGAAGTAGTCAACAGTTGGTTCAATGCGGAGACTTGTTCGCAGCGAAAAACCAGGTGCAGTTTTAAGAAGGGATACCGGAGCACACTCTTTTTGGGCACCCACAAACAGCTTAATAAAACCGAATTATTACTTTACAGGGTGAGTAAATAAGAAATATAGAAAACGAAGAGCCATGTGACTTAAGTTTTCTGACGATATATTCACTTTCATATATCACTTACAACAAAGTGAATAAGAGTTCGAAGGAATTTGCTCCAGTAATTAGAGCCAAGTAAACAAAACGTCGTAGTATAGGAGAACATCCACAGTTAATAAACGTAAAACATTCAGAACGTTTACAGAACACATTGTATAATCTAGACCGCTTTAGTAGACTCGAATGCAAAGAAAGTAAACAATTTTACGGCGCTCAATTACCCCCACTGAATGGAATGTTGCAGCGTTCGGCAAAAGACAAAAAAATTCAATTTTTAACGTGTTACGAATCGTTCCACAATAGACGTTATCTGAATGCAAAACTGGCTTTTCAAAACTCATTTTTACGTTGTTATATATTTGTTTCCTTTAAATAGATCGTTTTTCAAGAGTAACAGCTGTACCGTATCCTGCTGACTAATGCAAACAATGAACGTCCGACTTGAGTGCATAAACTGAGTACAGAAACGTAAAAACGGAGGCTGATGAAGCGCCGAGAAATATAGGTGTGATTCTACGGGAAAAACGCGAAACACCTATAGTGATCACGCCGTGTGATGCACGGAAACCCGTCTTAACTGACGTGCAATAACCTAATAGTGTTTATCTGTATAAAAGTAAAGCGTAACCGCAATGCACGGCTTTACCTGTCGATCACAATGTCGTCATTTTTAACAATCTTGCATGTCAATCAAATCAAATCTAGCGTCGAATGAAATAACCCAAGACACAGCTAGGTGGCAATCGCTGCTGCTATCTAAATCGTAAAGGTTTTAACGACGTTTCCTTCTACGTGTCGTTCACATTACACAAAATATTGAGATTGTTGTGTAACCGGCAATCACGTGTTACTGATGTAACCTCTACACACAGATACGTGCACAACATAGCACAATATCTCAGAATTTGGCAAGAACTGGAATTGGACCCAAGTGCCATTTAATAAAAGTGATACAGTGGCCGGTTTTTCGAGGCAAACGCTAGAACTAACGTATTTTAATACGGTAAAATATACAACTGTAAAATGTATTTTATATATTCGTAGAATAACCATTTTTTAATAACAACGAACTTTGAAAACAAATACTGAAAAACTGTATTTTGGCGTTGGGTCTAGTGATGCAATAACATTGTCCAATTTTAGACGACAGAGAAGGGACATACGTGCAATATCTTCACCGGAATCTTCTTCATTAGATAACTGGCGCATGTAGCTAGCTGCCCTTGGCCTTTCACCTCTGTAGCACGTCTATTCTGATCCTAAGCGTGGGTGATCCTAATGTTTAAACACCTGAGATCACCCTAAACACTATCCTTGCACTGACCCTTAGCTCTTCCTATCGATCGCAGCCTGCCTGGTATGCCCTACCACCTCAATCTCTGCATCCTAATGAAGGAGGGATAATGCTAAAGATCTTTATAAGCTGCACACAGCTCTTTGTTTTTCCCTACATCGCCACATTCGACTTTCACAGAGATTAGCTCTAAAATATTCCTCAGTACGTACTTTCAAGTCTGTCCAGCACATCAGGTGCCGATTTGTAAAGGCTCCAAACCTTACTCCCGTTTATGTCACAACTGGCCGGATTAAGGTCTTCTATATTTTAAATACGATATTATATATGCACAGGAAAATCTAAAAACGACGAATACGTATTACCTTTGATTGCGATAAACATGGGAATTATTTTTGAGTTAGTAGTGGACAGAGGGGAACAAGGTGCAGAATTTTAGTTTTCCTCGTTCTTTTCTCTACAAGCAGAGCTGTTTTTTGGACAAACCCAACTTATAAGAGAGTCAGTATCGCACAAAAAGATGAAAAAGAAATGTCTTTATAGAATTTTTCTGATGTACCTTCCGGCATTGGCCCACCTTTAATGTCAAAAAGAGCTCTTCGTATACATATTGTACGAGTACGATGTTTGTAAGAATCATGGAACCACATACTTACTAATTTCCATAGGCTTACTGAATAATTTACACTATTTAAACAGTAGATACTGACTTTCTTGAAATAATAGTATGATAATAATAAATAATACTGGTTTTTAGTTCGTCTCCTTTAGTAATACGAGAAACGGTTATTCATTTGTAAGAATATAGTAATTACTATATACATTCTTACTAATTGCACGTGTGTTGATTACAAAATCTGATTTTTCACATTGTGGAGCGGGGGGGGGAGTGTTCTAACTCCCAGAACCCACCCTTGGTGCGATACTACTCTATTACAGTGTTATACCTCCGATTGCTCGAAGTCGACGTTAGATTGAATGACAGCTTAATACAAAAACAAAAACTGCACGCTGAAAGCTCATCAGTAGAATATCACGCAAGTATACAAAACGGGACAATGATTGGTGCACAGTTTGAAGCAATGATGATGAGAATGCGGATCCTATATGAAAGTCGGGGGGGGGGGGGGACCACTCTTTCAATACCATGGCAGGCTCGTATCAATACCAATCTATCGGAGAGGGTGGGACGTTTTCCCCGACGGGCAGAACAGAAGAGACACATTACTAAACAAATCTGCAGTTTTTTAATAAACAATTACAGATGGCTTAAAATGTGACTACCAGTTTTCATATTTCCACAGACTTTAAGACTAGTGTACGAAACTAAGTAAAGTGGCTGCTTTAATGAAACAAGACAACGACTAAGAAACAATTATTGCACAACGTATAAGCTTAATTTTCTGGCAAGACAGACGCTTGAGGGCATACTTTCTCGACTACTTAATTATCATCAAACGGAAAATCACCATCACAAGCCTTTCGTTAAAGCTGGTAACATACGACCTTTCTTCATGTTTAGTGTCAATTGAAGAAGCCTGCTTTATGAAAATGCAGATTGATATGGCTATAATAACCACTAAGCTTTTATTTTTTCCCCTAGACTTGGACACGTCTTTTAACCGACCTCTTCTCGCTGTATTACTTACTTTCGCTCCAATTAAACGTTTAAAACAATAATAATTATTAGGCCTAACTAATGATAACTGATAAAACCAATTAATAACTTTAAGACAGGCGTATGTGTTTACTGGATCGCAGTTTTACCTTCGTTAATTTCTAACAACTGTTGCTATTACATGAATAATTAAAGGATGCATGTGTGGCAATATTATAAATCAATTTTCATATTAAATTTGTTTAAGAATACCGACAATTAATACAAAAATTTGATAAATCATGTGGTTTTCATTTGTCTTCTTGGACAGTTTTTTTTTTTTTTTAATGAGCTCGTAAAAACGTTTATCCTTCTTCACTGTACTCTATTTATCAAGGAACAGAGAATATTCTGAAAGTTTGTATTTTATTTTACTGTTCAGGGTTCATACTGAAATTTTGAATTTGATTTCCCTGACTTTCCATGACCAAATCCGCAAATTTTCCCTGACCAGCGTATGCGTTACTTTTTGCGTACAATACCAATTTTTCAATATACAAATTACCTATTAAACATTATTGTAGCCTATTTACTCAGTTTAATGAAACATTCATACATTATCTTATTGAAAATTTACTTTAGCATGCTTAACATTACAATCGTCCATCATCATGGATGAATTTAAATAAATAGGCCTATTTATTTTTTTAGTAATCGGCCTCCACCTTCCCCCTAGCCGTTCAACGCGCTCCTTTTTATTTTTTCCAAAATGTAAACAGTTGTATTTATACAAAAAACAATAACAAAATGAATTTAGCTTATATTAAAAAATTAAAATAAACGTACATTATTAGGTTAAAATATTACCAAAAACTGCATAAAAAATCTAAAGGAAACATACAAAGCAACAAAGAGATTGTATTATTCTTTAAAACTAGAACACTCTTTGATACGGTAACCTAAAATTCCATACCTAATTTTAATAGATACATGAATACAAATTTAATTATCATAGGCTAGGTAAATAAAGTCGACCGTGATCATAAAAGTTCTAACTGGGGAGATTTAGCCTAACTTTTTCTTCTCAAGAATCTGAATTTTTTATTTTATATTGTCTTCTTCTTTCAAAGCTTGCAGTTTTAACATGCTCTGCTCTTCAAGTTTCTTGATCTCTATGGACAATTTTCTTTTTTCAACCTTTTTCTTCTCTTCTTCTTTTTGGTTCTGTTTTGACTCTTTGAGATGTTCTTCATATCTCCTATGGGCAGCTCTTATATTTGTCAACATTGTTCGAGTGACAGGAACTTTAAGAATACTTTCATGATATCTTACAGCATTTTCCACTGTTCTTTGAGCAAAAAGACTATGTTCTTGCAATTCTCCACTAATAATGTTTTATTTACAGAAAACCCTCCTTCTACTGTTGCATTTCCATGCGAAAATATCAGTCCTAATTTAATAATTTGCCACAATTCTGAATAACATTGATTCCCAAGTAATAAAGAAGAAAAAAATCATCAAGTCTCTTGGAAGGACAATCACCATCCAAAAATATTTTGAATTGTAATTGAAGGGTAGAATGAGCTTCACTGCAAAGTCGAGTGTATTGTGCTTTTGCTTTCGCAGCAACAGAATCTGTGATTCGGTTATTGGTGTACAATGCCTCTAGCAATAAACCAAATCTTTGTTTCCCTAGTTCTGGCTGATGAAAAATTATACTAGGATCCAATGATGAGAGCCCTTGGACAGGCTTGTACTTCAGAGGACTTCTTTCTAATATCTTTTCTGTCATTTTGACTAGCACAGTCTGGCATTCAAGTTTGAATTTTAGGATATCACTTTCGTTTGAAGTGGCTTCTTTGAGAAGTTTTTTTGTATGAAATCCAAGACCAATACTTTTTACATCACGTAAATTTTCTTTGTCATGTAAATCTAATGAAAAAAGCTTAGTTGTTGTAGTAGGCATTTTACTGGATTTAAGAAATCTCTCCATAAAATTTTGTGCGAGACTTTGCAAATCTGTGAACCAAGTGGGTCTGAGGTTTGAAACTTTCGTAAAAATTGTTCACATTCCAAGGAAAGCATTTTAAAAAAAGCCAGTTTGCATTTTAGAAATATATCTTTGGTTTGAACAGAAATATTTTTTAATGGTTTTGTACTGAGATATTTTCGGCTGTCAACAAATTTCTTTATATCATCAAAAGTACTTAAAACTCTGTCAATAGAAGGCACATTTTCAAGCCATCTGGCTGTACAGTGTTTTAAAGTAAAAATAGATTTTCCAGTAAGTTCAATGAACTCAGCACGGCGGGCTAGTGAATCATTAAAGATGTAATAAACATCTCGCAAAAAGCTATCCACTTCCCACTTTGCCGTCTTTATGAAACAAAGTGTCCCTGACTTTCTGAAAAATATACTAAATTTCCCTGACTTTCTGAAAAATATACTTAATTTCCGTGACTTTCGGCATATCTTAAAATGTTTCCCTGACTTATTTTGATTTCCCTGACACTCCCTGACTTTCCAGGCCAGTATGAACCTTGCTGTTATAAAACTGCATGTTATTTATGAAGCGAATGCGTGCGAAGTGTGCTATCGATTTCATGTTTGACAATTTGAGTTGGTCACATATCCAACACGTTTGCGCACTGTATAGGAGCAGGTTACTGTAGAACAGGGGTAGAAAAGAACAGAATAGACAACTACAGAAGTGTGCTTGCCGGTAAATTTTAGTGTTAAATCCTTAAATTTTAGTGACCTTCAATCAATGAATTTTTTAGTGGATGGTTAGTGAGGATCGGTCAAAAATAACACAAATTTTAACTATTTTGCGTCGACGTTTCGACAATATTTATTGTCATCTTCAGGACCTGTGTATGAAATACAAAAGAAATGTCAAAAACAACGGAACAATTAAATATTTGGGTGTGCGTGCGTATGTATGTATGTATCATTGTATATGTAAGACTTATGATAGTTTGTTTACATCTTCAAATTATCTTTAAGAAAACGACCAAATTATAGTATGAGAGAACTTAATTTATACAGTATTACAATTTAAATTACTAAATGTAATGATATTTTAATTAATTAAACAAACAGTAATCAACAATTGGATATTAGATTGGTACATACATTGTTTATACCTACAGCAGTCAACACATAGCAAAGTAAAATAATATATTAGACCTATAACTAAAACAGATTAGGGGATGTTCACTACACAATTATTAAAAGTTATTATTAACCTGTTTCACTCCCTACTGGTATTAACAAACAATCATAATTTAGAAACATACAATTTACACAATAACTGTAGAACATTACGACTTACATCAAATAGTTGACAAAGGTTACAAACAAAAGTTTCTGGTAAATTTTACTAACAGGTAAACTTGGATAATAATTGTAAGCATATTGTAAATTATAGTCAAGAGTACTATAGAATAATGTAATTTATGTATGTGTCCACAATCACACCTTCACTCTCACCCATTCTCCCCCTACCAGTCCTCCAGCCTCTCACTCTAACCTGAAATCGCTCTATCACTCACTATCCCTCCCACCCACTCTCTCTCTCTTACTACATCTCACTCACTGTCTCCCTTCTTCCCTCTCTCACTCTTCCACCCTTCGCTCTCTCTCCCTCTCATTATCTCTCTATCATTCACTCCCCCCCTCTCACTCTCTCTCTCGTCTTTGTCCACAATTGGCACGCTAAAACACTCACCATTTCATTTTTATTACACTATCATCCTCATATAAAATAGAGAATTATGCACACGATAACAGAATAGATTTACCAACTTGTATTTCTTTTGTATTTCATACACAGGTCCTAAAGATGATAATAAATATTGTCGAAACGTCGACGCAAAATAGTTAAAATTTGTGTTATTTTTTACCGATCCTCACTAACCATCCACTAAAAAATTTAGTGTTAAAATATTAAAATGCAAGTATTTATTCAGTAAAGACTGTGAGAAGCAGTCAGAGGTTTCACATACCTAGGAGCGACGATACCTGAAGATGGGAATGAAGAGGAAGAGATAAGGAGAAGGATAACTGTCCTTCCAACACGGCCTACTTCGCTCTTATCACCACCTTTACATCAAGAGTTATTCGTCGGCAGACAAAAATGAGCATACAAATCTATCATACGACCCATCCTGTGCTATAGCAGTGAAACCTGGATACTAACACAATGAGCAGTTGAACGCCTGAAGATATTTGAAAGGAAGCTCCTGAGACGGATCCTGGGCCCCATATAGGCTATAGAAATCGGGAATGGAGTATACGGTAATGATGAAATATATTGTCACTTCAACGAACCGACGGTAGAAGTGTACGTAAAACTGGAGGCTCCAATGGGCCGGCCATGTCGTAAGAATGGGTGTGACAAACGAACACCTAAACGTGTCCTTATGGGAAGTATGGATGGCAAAAGACCAAAAGGCCGTCCAAGGAAAAGATGGAAAAATCCTGTCGCTGAAAAGATGGGAAAATGCTGTCGCTGTGGAGAGATGTTGGGAGTGCTGCTGATAGAGAGAGGTGGAGGGGTCAAGCTTGACTTCGGGGTGTACGGCATAGGAGGAGGAGGAGGATTTATGCAGTAAAGCATTACAGTATGATTCAATTTTGCAACACATAAAGTACAGGTTGTAATTAATTGTCGTACACTGCAATTCCTCTTCACAATTTAGGCCTACAGTTATTGCAATTGTTTGTGCGACCTATTGTCATGTTTTCCATCCTGTACGCCAGAGATTTCTAAGTCTTCCCCGTTTCCGTGTTCTAGTTGAGACACAGTTTAACAACCTTCAGGGCAAGCGATCGTCATGTGAGGCGCCTCGTATATGTCGTGTGTAATACTGTTTCGGGAGTATTTCCACTGCTGGAGCCTTCGGGATATGCTTTGATTTATCTCGCAGTTATGGGTATCTCGGGCTTAAAAACCGGTTAGACAGGAGAATTCTATAATATTAAGGGTGCCACAGCATTTCAGGCAATTCTGAATAAGGAAGTGTTTGAAAGTCAGAGCAAAGAAGGGAACCAATCAAAAAATTAAGCAGCATAACTTGGAGTCGCCAAACACGTACCAGTAAATACGGAGCGGAACCATGGACAATAAATCTAGACTCAAGATGAACTGTTGTAGACGATGTCGCAGGGTATTAGAGACTGACCAACAGAAACTGGTAGTTCGTGTGGATGCGAAGAATTACTGCGAAAAAATAAAAATGAATAAATAAAATCGACCGGCAACCATCGCAGGGTAAGTGGAAGGCCATGAAAATCGTGGTGGGAAAGACTGGACGCAGCGAAGGGGACTGGCAATAGTTTGCGAGTAACAGTGCAGTCAGATTTGTCATCATTTTTAGAAACCCTAATGAATGTAAAAACTAAGTATACCTAGAGAAAATGTTCTAAATTTTATAAAACTATAACTGAGTACCAACTCTCCATTATGATCGCGAATCCTACTCTTGGACATGAAGAGAAATAGTGGTATTTAGGACGAGTGGAATACAGTGGCGGCTGGTGGTTGCAGTAGTTGCTTGAGTGGATGGGAGATCGGTTAAAAGACATTAAACTATCATAATCATAGTTATACAAAATTATTACTATAATTTTATATCCTCAAACAACGGATAACGTTTACCTTGAACCAACGTAAACACTAAACTTATAAATCAAGAAGGCTGTGCTGATTTCATGACACAAAGTTGCTCTACAGCGCTATTAGTGGAGCGTTGCAGAACGTTTTACAACCGCCCAGCTAACATTGTAGAGGTGGGCTAAACTGTTATTTTAAAATACTAGGTATGAAAATACCGTTCCAAAAAAATAACAGGTACAAATACCTGTTATTATATACTATATATACATAACCTATATTATCCTTTGTAAGTAACTCGTTTTTAGTTTCCTGCAGGTCTCCTATACAATATCTTCAAATAAATACACTGCAAGTAGGTTTATTTTCACCTAGATAAACCTATACTATATAATTTGTTATAAGAAATAAATTGAAACTAAAAGTATTAACAGTGTTACTTTACACTGTGACTTTATTAAACTATTACTGTTTAAATGAAAATAAGAAACAAGAGAATTTATAGGCCTATCTCCCTCTGGGAATACCAATTTCAGTTTTCACTAGTAGTAAACAAACTAACATTGGTTAGACAAATCAGTTGCGAAACTCGGGGCAATTAAATAATTTAGAGTAGGCCTACACGTAATACCACAAAAAATAATGTGAAAAAACATCAGAAACGTATAATAAAAACATAACAGTAAGCCACAAGAGAGAATGAGAATAAACAAAATTTTACAAATAAAAATAAAAACAAATTGTAATAAAATAAATATAAATACATAAATAAAAACTTATAAATAATAAGCAACAACAAAAGTAAATTAAATGCATTACAGATATTTAAGGAACAGGACTAGATAAAGTGCATAAATATCCATTTCAACAATCTAATCAATTACGTGAGATGTTTAGTGAAGTTAAAATTAATAAATTTAACATTAATAAAAAGTATAATATAGCTTATCAACATCAGCCACTCTATAGGTTATAACTCAGTATAATTAAATACAACTATTTCACTAACGACTAGGAACACAAAGTTTTTTTCAGTAAAAACAAAGTTTTACCAACCGATTTTAGTTACAAGTTGGTGACTAGTGTAATATATAATTTATTAGCATATAATCTGTATTATATATCTGCATATCACACGAGAATAAATGTAACAGCAGGATGAATTATTTCCTTTATTAAAAACAGCTTCGTCTCTTTGCGCAGAATGAAGTATACAGGACGAAAAAGTGGCTCGCACTATTATAGTTCCTACTCGAAATATGCTTGATACTACCTGTTCCTAAAATACTAGGTGTTCCTAAAATACTACTGTTCCTCTGATACGCTTAGTATTTGTAATACGCGTTGTTCCTTGTGTAACGGTGATACCACTACTATTTGAAATACCTAGTATTTTAAATACGCGTTACTGGCTGTTCCTTGCGTTCCAGCGATATTTTTGTACGCCTAGTATTTGGCCTTGGCGTATTCGTTTACGTGATACTTGCGTACTTTGTGTGTGTGTGTGTGTGTGTGTGTGTGTGTGTGTGTGTGTGTGTGTGTGTGTGTGTGTGTGTGTGTGTGTGTGCGTAGGGGATGTGCCTCGACTCGAAACAGCGAGGGCGGCGTGTCTCGACTCGGAACAGCGTCGCCGCGAATAACAGGTATTTCAACTTTTCAGTCACTGTTACATCCGTTCCACAAAAATATCGTTCCAAAATACCTGTTACAGGTATATCGGCCCACCTCTCATTGGGAACATAGGGCAGTTGTGACGAGTAGCGCACGTCCTCCCATAGTAAGCTCAGCCATATACTTCGTATTGTTTAAATTAGCAGCCATCCTTACTATTACTTTTATGAAATTGTTAACTGCTACAATTTTTATTGTTTAGACAAAGCTTTTCGTCATCACTGACATCATCAGGTCTAAAACAACAATCGTTGTTTTAGACCTGATGATGTCAATGATGACGAAAAGCTCTGCCATATGCTGTTCAAGTTGCAAACGGCTTACAACCACCAGCCTGTGCGCCACATTTGAAATGTACGCGACGCGAACATTACCGCGTAGGATCTAATACGCTCTCCGTTGAAAATGATACTTTTAGCTGCTTAATGTTTTAGTATATTATTTTGTAGTTTAGTTATTCTATATTGGTGGTTGTCCAACGCTGAACCATAGCACCAGCCGCCACTGGTGTAATATCGTTAGTATGCACAGCACAGTAAAAGTGCTGTATTGAAAAACTGAAGCGTCTGGCACATTAAGCTTGGAGCGCCCAGGGCAACCGCATGTCCCAAAAACGGTTGGGATTGAAACATGCAATCTGCTTAATACATGTCTCCATCCAGCTTTCCTCCCTTTTTTCTTAGATTATCTGACAGGATAACTTGAAGGATACCCTATGCTATGCTTTGCACACAGTCGTAGATAGCATACTTGAAGTGAAAGTGAAGGTTGTGAAGGACTGCACTGCTACTTATTTCACCTTACTTGCAGAAAATATTTTTGTCACACGGTTGACGAGACACGGTAGAGGCGCCCGAAGTGGATTCCGATGGCTGTAAGAGGGGTCAAGCTTTCTCTGGGGCGTTAGCCTTTCAAAGTCAGTGGTATTTTAACGATGGACTACCCCTTTCCAATCAAGTAAAGGATCTTGCTCAGATATTCTGTGGTTGTACGGCATCGAGGACAAACCGGTATCGCAGTGGTCGATACAAATCCGCTCCTGTGTCCCAGAGGTGGACGTGTTTTAGAAAAAGACCAACGCAACTGAAAGACTCGCCTCCACGATGACAGTGACCCCATTTAGCCGTGTAAAGGACAGACTCCTTAAGGGCAAGGGCTCTACGAGTAATATATTAAAAGTTTACTTTGTTACATCTGACCCGAAAAGAATTTATTTCTCTTGAAAAGTACTGCGATTAAGACCAGGCTAACGACGCGCGTACAAATGCCTCTAATCAGTATGTTCTGAAAAATCAAATTGTGTCCTGTCAGACGGGAACATAGACAACGACGCATTCCATAAAGTTGCAACCGTTCGTAGAAAATATACCTGTAGTACTCCACTTTTCCGTGTTCACATCATCGTTTCCATGGCAACACGCCTCATATTACGTTTCATCAGCGGATGCAAAATCAATAATAGTATTATGCGAACCGGGACACAGACACTAGCTGGACGGCTATATTAAATCACGTTTCTTGGAACGTTCGTTACACTACAGTCCGCAGGTATAAAATTTCTTATGTTTAGCTTGTCTTGTATGTTTAGCTTACAAGACAGCGCTCATGACAGGCGGAAGTCTCAGCGAAAAAAAACACCAAACATTTGGTAAATTGGTACATGAACAAATTTAAATACGGTACTTCGTTTCTGATACCTAACAAGGCGAAAACTGAAAAACGTTACTACAATCACGAAACTAACAATCGTACGGAAAGACGGTACTCGTATCAAACAAGTCCCGAAAAGCCGTCATTCTCCCGAAACTCTGCCACTGAAACAGGGCAGACGTAAACACTACGTTACACACTCATTACAGAGAAGTAGCGCGACGTATACTATCTGTACCTCAATATCGCAATAATTTCAAAAAGTATATTTAAAATTATTTTAAAATTAATTATAACACTTTCTAGAGGAAAAACTAAATCAGGATTAGCAGTTTGATTTTATATAGGAACACTACGATATTATATAACGAGTTCCGTCGGCTACCAATATGATGGAAAAATGTAATCTGTTCTTTCCATTTCTTTGATTCAACAAATGTTTGGCATGAAGAAGTCATTCAAAAGACAAAAAGAAAACAAACAAAACAAAATGTTGAGCTATTACGTGCGCGCGCGCGCGTGGTTCTCTTCTGTAGGCCTACATCCACACAATAATTGCCTTATTGGCAGCAGAAACAGAGTGTATGTGAAGCTAATTAAGCGAATAACAGATATCGGCAAACGGATCAAACGGTCGATCAGCTCAACTATATAAGTGGACCAAAAATTGGACAATTACACTGGACGAGATAAAATATATTTAACAGTGGCAGTAGTGGTATATTAACAGTACTATTTTCCTTTATAACAAAAATTTATACATTATCCTTGTCTTTGGGTTTAAATCGATTTTGGAGCAAACTGCCCTTCGTCATTTTTGGTCAATCTGACAGAGGTCAGCTGACAATGGACGCCAGGATTCTCTGGGGAAAAATTTCACGTGCGCGTTGAAAGTCCACCACCTTAATTATCTTGAAGTTCCATTGATTGTGAGAACAGCACAACGCGATGGTACATTCATGACGAACGAGGAAAGTTACGGCAAATAATCAGCGTTTAGTCAGGAACAATGCCATATCACGAGGAAGGCCAACTATATAGCAATAGGCACGATGACCCACCACTAATTAACTATCTATAATCCGTTGCCGGTAGAATCGTGCCTTCACTTCCAGTGTCACACGGACGACGACGGATCAGACCAGCCGACTGACTGAGTGTAAATAACTTTTGTAGAAAATTTTCGTATTTGTTTACCAATATACAGGTACACGTAAATATTCAGTGCTGTGGTCGCCAGCATACCTAAGGTTAGGATAGGAGAAAACATCATAGGGAGACTTCAGGGCTATAGGCAGTCGCTGAACTTGCCGCCATCTTGACTTTCACTATACTTTGCGCGCGCCAGCCACACATGCTCGCTCAAAAATTTGAACAGTTGGTAGTTGTTGGTTTGGAATGTGTTACGCGAAGTTATCAGTAAACAAAGGTCAGTGTCACTGTCAACGCGGCTGCCTGCTGGCGGACGCCAGACATCAATTATAACCAACGTTTGACTGCGTAACTAAACGTGGTGATGCAGGTCTTGTTTGCATCGCACGTACCCAAACCTCCGCCGTATCAACCTTGCTTTTATTATTATTACAAATCTGCAGACTGTTAGTTTGTGTACGCACTTCTCTCCGTACGAAGCTGAAACGTGGATGCCCACAAAACGGGCGATATCGAATATGAGATTCACTAAAAAAAAAAAGATACAAAGCGTTCTCAACGAAGTATATGCCAGTGACGAGAAAGGACTGTTGTGTGGGCCCTAAACATTTATAAATAGGCTCTTACAAATTCGAGATAGTACATACTTTACCTACCTCGGCCCAGAAGTAGTGTAAAAATAATATTAGTGTGGAAATCCGAAAGCGTATTTTGGTCAGCAAATAGGTGTGTGCAGGGACTCAAAAACATCTAAACTCTCAGTTAATACAAAGGAAGACCAAGGTATTGATGTATAAGGTCCTAGAGCGCTCAATACTGATTTATGCATCAGATACATGGACGCTACATAGATCATATGAGAGGCAACTAAATATATTTGAATGGACGATCCTCAGCAAAATATTTTTGGCCAGTGGAAAAGGGGGGACGGAGCCTGGAGGAAAAGATATAATTTAGAGCTCTATTGTTTGTATGATGAACCTAATGTGGTCACCTTTATTAAATTAAAAATATTAGAATGGGCTGGACACATACGTGCTTGTGAAAGCAGAGTTATTAAAAAGATAATGCATAGCCAGAAGGTAAAAGGAAAGTTGGCAGGCAAAAACTGAGATGGAAAGACGGGATGAGTCAGGATATCAATACTCTTGGAATTAGAAACTGGAAGAATATGGCTATTAATTGAGAAGAATGGCGAAATCTTCTGAAGAAGGCCAGGGCCCACAAAGGCTGTTAAACCCAATGATGATGATGACGATAAAGCGTTTTGAACCTGGCGCCCGCGAGCACTGTAATGCTCCCGTAATTAAAAATGATGGTCTCATCATACAGCTAAAAAAAGTTTACAATGATGAACTACCTAGCGTAAGCGTACAGCTTCCACGGACCAGAGTATTGCGGATTACAATCAGGTTTCCCTACCGACCCGCAGAGAAGCGGCAACCTATCTAGTGCGTGCACTTTGAAAAACCATCTCTGTCTTGCGTTCAAATTAACGTAATAATTACTAACGTTTATTACAAAAGAATATTTTCCTTAAAACAAGGTGTAGTCCTGTAGACACGTAGGTACGCTTTCCATTAGCTTTATTTTGAAAATTATCTTTAGATATAGGCCTACCGGGTATTTAAAACGTTCACCATTAGGCATTTGCTATTTTGTTATTGTTATTATTATTATTAAAAATTTTAATGTTGCTCACCCACTTGCCAAGAAGTATATGTGCTTTCGATCGTACAAGACTGAGAATCGCTGCTATAAAAATGTTCGATAACGGACATTTCTCATTTCTTTGGAACGATGAATGAACGAATTACAAAGGGTGTTCGAGAGCGTCCGGGGTAGTAACACGACATGGACTGTCAAAGAAAGGATACAGTAGGCTGTATTGGTCCCCCCCACACAAACAGTAGGCTGCTGCTGCTCAGAATGTATATGCAACAAATTGGATACCACTGGTCAGTCTTGCTCTGCGTTAACACGTTTATTACTTTCGAAAACACTTAAAAACACAAATCGACATATATTGCTTTAAATCGGGGTCTGCGCGACTCGGGCCACCAAACAAGTCTTCTAAAAAAAAAAATGGGATAATTATCACTATATCCGTACATGTCTTTCATTCTAAACAAGTCGTAATATTAAGAGTCAAATAGTAAGCTATACTGCTGCATAACCCATTTACTATAACTACTTGTTCGTTGCAAAACGTTTACAACAGAGATTCGATATTATTGTCAACGTCGTCTTATGCAAATTTCTTTCAATTCGGTTGATGTCCTCTCCCCCGCTTTTCTTAAAGCTGAAAATGATCAACGATATCTCAAGAACGTCTAGTAGAGCTAGAATTACACTACAAGAAACTGACATCGAAAAAATTATCTTGCAAAAAAGCCGCAATTTTCAACGTCATTTAGTTCACAGCTTCAGTTTATTTTATATAAAAGATTTAAATCGGTACTAATTTTCATCGATGAATTTCTATTATTATTATTATTATTAATATTGTATTATAGTATTAGTGTTTTATGAATCACTGATCATAATCACGTTTGTGCAAGTTTGTTTAAAATATTTACCATGAAACTTTTATTTGCCTACATTTTAGACCTTTTCACTGATTGCGGGTGTTGAGAAAAATTTATAATTTAAAACCTTAACACTCTGAAAAAATTACTACAGTAAGGTTACAAGTTTTAAGTGGTAAAATAAATCGTCACAGCCTTACCAGAATTTAATTATTATCACATGAGCATTAAGTAAAAAGTCTGGTTGTTCTAAATGCATAGTTTTATTTGCTCGTTTACACCATAGCACCACTTATTCATCAGTACTTATTTATTAGTACCTTTAAAATATTAAGAATTTTAAGCTTTTAGTTGGATAAACGTTAATGGAGAATGGAGGAAGAGATCTAATCAAGAAATAGACTCCACTCTAAAACGGGGAGATATCGTCCGATTTATAGAGTCCAGAAGAATCAGCTGGATAGGGCATGTGGAAAGAATAGACAACCATGATTCCCCAAAAGGATAATGAGTGGGCATATAGATGGGAGCAGAAGACGAGGCAGGCCAAGAAAACGATGGCAAGACGAAGCGGAAGAAGACGTCACTAGGATGGCTGTCGGCTCGTGGAAGACCAAGGCACATGATCGGACTATCTGCAGGCGGATCATTAGGGAGGTCAAGATCCATCCTGGACTGTAGTGTAGTTATATATATGTATGTAGTTGGATAAACGTTATATTATAGATTATGCGATAAATACAACAAGTTTATAAAATAAGACAATACCAGCAACAACTTACTGACTTTTCATATCCACGTAGGTACTAAACACAAAATTAAAAAAAAAGTTTGTTTTGTATGTATAAAGAAAACATTTTTCGAATTAAATTAAGCAGGCAGGCTTTAAATTCTGAAACTGAAATTGTCAATATGAAAATACGAAATTGTAATTTTTTTTTTAAGCGGGGGGGGACCAAAAAGTCAACTTGCCTGCCTGAAAATTTTATACTGAACACCCCTGCTTTGGGTACAGTTAATCAGAATAAGTTAATCACTTTCGTTCTAATACAGTGGAAAGATTTAGCTAAATATTCTATCGGGAGCACGTGGACATGGCCAGGGCCACGGTCCCTTGGGAGTGACGTAGCGGCGTACAAAAGCATTGCGACACAAACTGCGTTGTTCGTTCACCCGTATTCCAGTTTCCATCAAAACGTAAACAGTTAAAAATTGTACGTCGAGGTGACCTGGGCAAGCGCGCTGTGTCAACAAGGCCAGTGAAAGTTGTTTTGTGTACGGCCCAACAACAAAAACATCCGCCTAAAGCGTACACACGGCGTTTCGCACGACCAGCATTTATTCTCGTTTTCAAGGAATATAAATCATTACGTCCCTTCAAAACCACAAGTGAATATGTCGCTACTCTGTTGTCATCCATAAAAATGTAATATTGACGTATGGTTATCACACAGCCGTGGGGTCTTATCTGTTTCCCACGAAACTGTTATCCTATAAGCATAACATAACAATGTTTACTTTTCACCAACTTTGTCACTACTTATTGCCACACTGCTAAATACTTCGTTCTTGACGAGGCCTTTCGGTGTCTCCACCATCTTCAGGTCTTAAACGACTGAAGATGGTGGAGACACCGAAAGGCCTCGTCAAGAACGAAGTATTTAGCAGTGTGGCAATAAGTAGTGACAAAGTTGGTGTTAAGATGGCTGCTAATAAAACTAACAAAACTGACAATATACTTTTATTCTGGGGACTGGTAATGACTCATCCATATCAGGATTTATATAAATCGTGTCCTGAACAAAATGCGATTGAACGAGTCCTCCACTTACCTTGTACCTTTTCAATACTATGAGTAATAATTACCCCAGATGGAAAGGCTGATGAGGAAATACATCAGCGGGTGCAAATGGCAAATTTGTAATGTTACTGAAGATAACACTCAGACGGGACTCACTGAAAAAGTCAAAAACTACGGCAGAAGTATACAAGGCAGTTTTTCTATCCATACTACTCTGTGGACAGAAAACCTAACCCTGCTAAGTAAACATAAAAGCAGTACAATAAGAAGTTCGAGGCGGCCAGCTGGGAAAACCACGGAGTGAAGAAATTAGGAAGATGACGATAAAAGTTCTGTTTCAGCGATAATCAGTTGTCGAGATAATACAGAGAAAACCACGGCGATAGTTTGGTCACGTAATGACAATGGGCGAAATGAAGAGGGCCCAAGATCGGAATGGATGAACTATACTGAGAAGTCGGCTAACAGAAACGTGTCAAACGCCTTCTCCAGGATAGAACGGAGTTTCGCAAGTGGCTGAAGGACCCCAACGTCTGACGACAAAAGAAGTCCTCTAGTTGTCCTACACTACACTTCGCTGACACTGGTTCTACAACTCGTTACTAAACCTGGATTTCCTCTAGAATTTTCGTCTGCAACGCGATCATCTTTCACTTCTCAGTCAAAACGGGTCAGTCACTTATCTTATTTACGTAGCCAACAGGTCGCCGCCTCGAGCTACCTTTTATTTTTCTATCGTCAAAACTTTCGTCAGTATTTCATCCTCCATCGTTCTCGTCAGTTACCCACAACCTCGACCTACATAATTTTATACATTTCAATGTCCACACCTACAAAGAATGACTATATTTCCCAGTTCCAATGTAGGCATATGTATCATACATCTCTTTCGCATACTGAACAATAAATTTTTCTCAATATCTTACTTTCAAAAGTTAAAAGATTACTGGTCTTATTGAAGATTTATAGGGAGTGGATTTATTACTAAAGGGCGTACCTTTTTATTGAAGGTACGCAAATTAATGAAAAGCACACAAACTTTTTTTATCACTTTTAAGATTACAGACGAAAGCCACAACAACGTTCACTCTATAACGGAATATCGTGTGATTCTATTCGCGGTTTGTGTGACATTACTTAAGGGGAGGGTCGCATAACCCTGAGGATAAAAAAAAATTCGTTCTTTTGCTCCTGTTATTCTACGGATCGTTAGCTTTAATTTAAGAACAACTGCACAAAATACATCGTACAATCGTACAAAATTGGTGCAGTACCAAAAGTCTTTGACCAAAGGAAAAACGTATGACCATAATCACCATACCCACATTCCAATTATTATTATGGAGAAAATTTAACCAATTTTTAGAAACCTGTCAAACCAGAACCGCTGACGAAGTGTTCACATGGTGGGACACAAAAACCCAAACGAATCTTAGAACAGCATGATCTGGTCACGAGTTGTTCAAAATCCACATTTACAACGATGACTACTCTTTGAGTTAGGAGTACACGAAGCTATTGTTAGTTTCAATAATGGAAACACAGTTAAATGTGAAGCACTCATAAAGTTAAACACTGACCATGGCACAAACTGTATTACAGTGATGAAGAAATTGGACGAATACGAATTAAGAAATCTGGAAAAGCAATACGAGAAACGGAAGGGAAATGTTGCTCAATACTTTTTTCGCGTTCCCTGAAAAAGTTTTTTGCATAAGGGTACATTTTTCTCAGCAACCGTAGAAGATATCTCTATGTTTCTTTTATTGTTTTCTTTGTCATATCCACTTGCATATTTTAACAAAGGTTTTTTGTAAAATACCTTTATATCTGGAAATTACATGACTTTTTATACGATTTCACAGCGTTCTTTTTTTTAGATAAAGTTTAAAAAATCATATCATTTAAACGGTAAAATATTATGAAAAACCCACGTGATAAAATGTTTACAAACCTCTACTTTAAAAAGGAAAGAATAACATCTTAAACGGTTCTTGAGAAAAGTGTACCTTAAATTGCATATTTAGGAAGATAGGATAACATATTTAAATTACATAGGGAAGATAGGATCCAAAAAACATCGGTTACATCCAAACGTACAATATTAAACGACATTAACATATTATACAGTGCATGTTACGTTAACAAAAATTTCTGCAAAAGATTCTTCGAATCTGTAGGACAATGTCTTTTATAACGGTACCCAACGCATCAGGTGAAAGATATTTTTGAAAATTGAAAATTATAAAGTGTACTGAGATGTGTTCTGAAACAGGACAGTGCGAGTATTTTACCCTTTAAAGTCTTGAGAACGATTTATTTAAAAAAACTATCATTCGGAAGTGTTATCAATTTTTCTTCCAAGAAAGGTACACGAAAGTTCATTTAAACCTATTCTTTTTAACTACTTACTGTACATAAGTTTCTAAATATACTACTCGTAATTAAATATTTAAGTATTGACTCCTTCATTGTTTTGACTTACAACCTTAATGCAAACGCGTTATCTGTATCTTAAATGTCCGTTGGGGTCAATGTCGTCTATACGTATATGGAGAGAATGGAAAATTGATTACGGTATGAAGTATACACAACTTCAAGAAAATATTGTAAAATACAATTTTTCAACATTCTGAGACAGAAATTATAATGTTAAATATAGAACCTAACTGTTAAGTACGTATTAAAATAATAAACGTGAAAGCGAAGTTGTGAGAAGTTGAACTTCCAGTCTGAGGGTTTAGTTACCTGTATAGTCCTTCCAGTCTGGCCGATTTTGCCAACTTTCCTGGCTCCGTATTTCTTAACACTTTTTTATGTATATATGTATTAAATATTAAACAAATATTTAAACATCACTTTATAAAATATCGCATTAATATATTATACTGTACACAAAGTTACAAATAATATTATTTCTTTCAAAATAATTTTTTATAAAATAAAAGAATTGGAACGCCCAGGTTCTAGAGGTAATTGGGAACTCTGTTTATATTTGAAAAAATTCTGTCATATACAAAGATTTTAACGTTAATTTCATTTAATACTTCGCTGCTTTTAATTATAAAAACAACAACGAAAACGCGCTAACGATAAACGCACAATGAAAGAGGTTAGAAACCACGCTTGGAAACAAATTGAATCGGCTGTTTACATTGTGATTACGAAAACCAGAGCGCACTGTGTACAATCATATATCGATATGGAGGCATTTCGTGACGTCTGAACCCGATACGTATCCACAGTGAGATAGCAAGGAGCTACAAGTATACAAGCTATACTCGGCCTCCGTCCACTAGACTACCACTACACCGTAAGCCGTGAATAAACAAAACAGTTTTAACGAGAGACGCGGCTGACTGAAGATAACTATTTTCCGTTGGTAAAGGAAACCTGCGCGCAACATAATCAGCACCTAAGCACGTTGGAATCTCACGTCCCATTGGATTCCAAGAATCGACGCGCACCGCCAGCGCCTCTCCCGGATCCAGAAACATGCCCCGTTTCAAACAAAAATATCTTCAGCATAACTTGACTGCACATAACGCTTACATTATAAAAATAAGTTCCCCATTTAAAAATAATCGTTTCGCACACAGTAGCCTATTCCGTTTAAAGGCCAATTCCAACTATAGTGTACTAGTAAGCTGCAGACCTCTCCAACTATAGCTGCAGACCTCACTCGTAAAAGTCGTAAAAACTTTGCAAAATTTTGACTTGCATTTTTGGCTCGTTGCACCCGTAATGATAAAAACTGTAAAGGAAAACGTTACATTTAAATTAATTAGGGTTAACGTTTGGGATGAATTTAAAAAATTTTTCAAAATAAATTTCAAACCTGAACATTATATTCGGATTGTGGTTAAAATACTGTTTAATTTGATGCCCCACATGGACGTTTCCAAATTTTTATACACTTTTAGGGCCTTAGAGTCCCAAAATTCCCACATTTCCAAACCTGAAAACCATATTTAGATTGTGGTTAAAATTATTTTTCATTTAATATCTTACTTGGATTTTTGCGATTTTCTTTTCAAAATTTTGGTACACTTTTCGGCCCTAGTGCCCCAAAATTTTTAAATTTCCAAAACTGAAGATTATATTCTGATTGTCGATAAATTTTTTTTTTTTTTTTTTTTAACCCTCACATTTGTGCTCCATGCCAGCCCATTTTTCTGGAGATCAATCTAAAAATCAACACGGTTCTGGAGGTTAAAGTTATGCAACACTCATACCAAGTTTTACGAAAATCGGTTGATGGAACAAAAGTTATCGTCGGAGACATAACCAAAACAAACAGACAGACAAACGCACAAATGCCAAATGATCGAGTTTAAAAAGAGATCTCATTTCCTCGTTCAGTGATAAAGCCTAATCCAAACGAATCGCAATCCGAGTTTCTTACAACCCACGTGGTTTTTATGACGATTTATTTCTGTGACCGGGGATCGACTTCAACCGCGCAATCGAAATTAAGCACTTTTTAACTAATCGTAACGCATTTCGTAGGACGAAAAAATATTAAATAGAACACAGGTGGTACGGCACGGGGCTACTAATCTAGGATTCGATACCTCAGGTGACTCGGTTTATCCCTTACGAGAAGTACGCACTTTATGTTAAAAATTTTTCGAAAAATACGATCCCCCCCCACCATTACGTGATACGTCTAACGTATTTTTTTGCTAGTGTAGAGATTGTATAGACGTATAGAGAAAAATTTTGTAAAAATAAAATAATTTACACAATTAATCATAAAATGACTGACAATCTTATTTAATTATAAACACGTGATTGTTTAAATCAAAGCACTTTTTATAATTAAGTGTGCTTTCGAGCAGGACAGTTACCCACAAAACCAAGAAGATAATTTTATTCTGCCATCTTATTCACAATCACCTATGGCTCTTAAATTTGTCAGATAATCAAACTTCCGAAGGGTCAAAGCAGTCGAAAGGATTTCTGGACATCTTAAGGGGTGTCCAGGCTCCAGTTCCAAATGATGACGTCGGGAGACAAAACAATTTTTGACGTCATAAATTTGAAGCGCCTCCAGACGATTGGAATGACAGACCTCGCGATGTACAAGCCCTGGCACATGGATGGATGAACTTTTAATCGATTTTTAAATGATAATGACTCCACAGAAGTGTTTCCGGAAGTCTGACGACCATTTGTTCGGACCTAAAAAGAAATTTTAACATGTTTTGATTTGTTCACCTCTGCGAAAAACGGAGAGAAACGGAAATACTTTATACTCGCCAACTCTTAAATTTGTTGCTTAGACTAACCGCAATAAAAATCTTTTTTATTACAAAAAGTATCCCGTCTTCCGATCATTACGCGGGCAAAATGCGATAAACCTAGTACTCACAGTATAATCTACTGTTCATAACAGCAGTCACTGTTCATCCTGTAGCCGCAACTGTTGTTTCAGTTACTTTCCTAGTTTCTTATGGTAAAACTAAGATTTCGCATAAAAACATCTCATAAAAACATCTCATAAAATTGGGATTACTTACGAAGGTGTGGGTCACACACTAACAATACCTGCAGAAGCTATCCGCGAACACCGCCAGAACTGCTAACTCTCTCCCTTAGAAACTAGTACTAACGTTTGTCAGATTCAGACACTATCGGACAATGCTAGGTTTCAGTTTTCACAGGTCGGTCATTGACACACAATGACGAAATATTTTTATTTTAAAAGCTGGTGAAAACTCGCTGGCCATATAAAATTCGTTCGATGTCATCAATGACACCAATAATGTGATTCATGGTCGATCTTAATGACGCCGTTGCGTAGTCCATCTGTCAAACTTAATGACGCCACAGCTAACACAGATATCACAATGACACAATAGTTATCGCAGTTTCTTGTCATGACACAGCATTATAATTTTTCTCAAAATATAGTCAATTTTGTATAAGTTCTACAGTTTTATATTTATCATATTACATACATAACGAGGCACTTTCTCTCCATTTGGAAAGAAAAACACGTATTATTTACATAAATTCTAATATTAGATAATTTTCCACTTATCAGAAAAATTACGTAACCTCAGATTGCTCTATTTATTAGCAAAACAACAATTGTAAAGCAGATAATCATACAATAAACACTACAAAGTCTGAACTACTGCATTGGGTTTTTCTTTTTTAAGTTAAATTTATAACAATTATGCATAAATGACAAAAAAACTAAATCCTAGCGTTTAAGTTTCTGTGTTTCCATGTATCTAATACTATCCACAAGCATACATAACTGGTAAAAAAACAATAAGTTTGTTACCAGTTAACAAGTACACTGGTACTTGTGTTAAAGTAGTGAACAGATCGAAATCGTTTTTTGGAAAAATAACTCATAACACGATGTTACACAGGCTATGAATAAAACAGACTTTTACAATTTTCTTAAAATTCTGATTTTTTTTTTGCCGTGGAACCCCTAAAGATAAAAAATTTAAAATAACACTAAATTCGGATTTTTGGTTTAAATTCACATTTGTCCTACCCGACATGGATTTTTACAAATTGTTGTGGTCCATAGTGGCTAAAGACTTTGAAATTTCAAAAATGAACGATACACTTAGATGTACGTTAAACGTCTGTTTAATTTGACGACCCATATGGATTTTTGACTTTTTCAAAATATTTTGTTTTCTCAACTCTCTTTTACGGGGAGAGAGTCAAATCTCAAAACAGTAGAGGTTGTGGTATTAAAAAGGATGGGTACGTATGGTACGTTAAAAAAAAAAATTCAATTGATGTATTCAAGAAATGTCGTGGGACATCCCCCAACTGACAGACGAGATACAGACAAACGCCAAACGGTCGAGTAGAAACTTACATCTTCATCAGCCGTGGCTCTACAACCCTTGATGGGGCTTGGCCTGGTCCAAGAGTCGACTCCATTCTTCCCTATTGCGTGCCCTGGCTTTCCAGTTTGTTATGTTCAGGTTTCTGAGGTGCTCCTCTATCTCATCTTTGAATCTACTTCGGGCTCTTCCCCTTGCTCTATACCCATTGGTGTCTGGTAGAAGATATGTTTCGTAGGCTGTCCTTCCTCCATTCTCTCTATGTGTCCAACCCACGGTAGCCTGTATATTTTGATTATCCTGACAATGTCCGGCTCTTTGTAAACATGGTATAGTTCATAATTATAGCTCCTGCGCCACATTCCATTTTCTTGCACTCCTCTAAATATTGTTCTTAGAATTCGCCTTTCAAAGCAACCTAGAAGTCTCTCGCCATTTATTGTTATCGTCCAGGTTTCTGAAGCATATATCAACACTGGCCTGATAAGTGTTTATTGAAACTTACAATCTGTATAAAATTATACAATATCCCAATCATTTTCTACTTCCCATGAATTCGGATATTCTCCTGTTTATAACCAACTTTACCACTCGATTACGTCTACGTCCGTCTACCGTCCGTTCCGTCTCGATTCCGTTTACAGTCTCTCCGTCTGATTCTTGGTCGTCAAATTCTTGTTTTGTGCATGATTATACCGAGTCTGTCATCACCCATCTGGTTAATGTAGTCGTTCCGTGTACATCTCTTTATTTTGAGCGTTCCTCCTCGAATATTTACATGCGTTATTTTGAATCGTATTGCTTGTTATTCTTCTCAAAGTCATCATTTCAGCGATTTCAGGTCTCGTTTCTGCTCCATACGCCACAATACACCAGACATAACTGCACTTCGATATATTAGTTTTCGTTTCCAAGCTTCCAAACTTATTGTTCAAGCTAAAGTCACTCTATGCTTTTTGTTTTTTTGGTAGCTTTTTTTTCTTTTCCTACTGAACCACAGCCTGTTAACGTTACGTCACCTCTACAGTCTGCTCCACTGTGTAGACTTCCACTACATGCTCCACTACTGACTTGCATCTCACTGATGTTGCAGCTTCGGACATCATCACATTATGCCGTGTACACTCTCGTTGTTAAATTTACGCAGAAGCCTCTGTAGACTATGTTCGTTTTCATCTATATACCAGTCTTCTGATAAATAATTGTGACATGTAGAGGACGTTTCTCTCTTGCGTTAACAAACAGATTAATCGAACTTATACGTTCAGTAGCACATCTAACGGAGCGCCTGACGAGTACTGTCCACCCCCACCCGAAGCCTCAGACGATACTTGAGTACTTCTTTACACACTGACGTAAAAGTCTGGTGTTTTGAGGTACCACAAACGGTGCCAATTATAATTTTTAGTACTTCTACGTTGTGAAATCCTGGGTTACCCAGCTGTGTCCACAGTTGATTCCTACATACCTGTAATGGTCTTAACACAGTTTACGAATTAACGCTTTTTCTCTAAGCCCATTCGAGATATTTCCGCTACAGTCAGCAAGCATACTATAGCTTTCTGAAATTTAGCCTTAAATCCTTTTTCTTTTGTGTTTCGAAGAATATTCAGCTTCAGTAGAAAAACAGGGGGCACATCTCTTAAAAAAAAAGTAATACACTTAGACAACTGACTGGAGAAAAGGTTTCGCTTGATATTTTAAAACAATCCGTTACTATCTATTATTAATATTTCGGATCCAAACTCGATATATTTCATATCGACAATCGACATGTAGGTTATCAGGAAACAATCTAGAAGTCCCATTCGGACTGTGGGGCATGGTATGTTTCTTCCCCTACAGAACAATACAAATAACTGAAACACAGAACTGTGCAACTGAAAAATAAAAACAGGCCGACTAATATAACGTATCCACTAAATTCTACTTTTTCAACAATGAAACTTACATATTTGTATCTGATCTCCGATCGTGTCCCATTCCCTGAGTAAAATTTGCATCGTTCTGACGACGATTCTTTTACGAAGCAAAGGTTTTACGTAGGTTCATACTTTTAACTTTCTTGCTTCTTCAGAACGGCCAGTAAAAACTAGGGGGAGTACTCGTAACGCTCGTAAAAATAGCCCGAAAACAGAGAAACCAAGACACGTTTTGACAATAATGAGGACGTGATTGTGAAATCTATTCTCGAATTCACATACCTGAATGTAGTACAATCGCGTCACAAACAACTTTAGGTCTCACCTAATCGCGGCTGAAACATGACGCATCCGTGGCAAACAGCGAGAATAATCGTAATAAACTACAAATTTCTCCTCGGTGCAGGTTTGCGCCACTACAAAAGTCCCGCTCTCCAAAGAAGGATACCGTGGTATATGGAGGTATTAAAAAACAATGGATTTTTAAATTATATTCCGCACGTTATATGTGGTGTAAATTTAACCCCCGACACAGTGAGATCTTCACTGTATGATCCCGTGGCTTTTGTGGACGCAGAACTAAATTCGATAATCTAATTATACCACAACCGCGCGCTCATACACACTACAATAAATTATTTCCTTTGTACAAATAAATTTAAAAAAAAAACTATCTAAACCCGGCGTAAACGTTTTCTCGTCATGGAAAAATTCTTGCACGTGGCATCGCAGGACGACCAAACATCTGGAACGTATCGATTCCGCGGGATAAATTGATTTCGTTTTATGACGCACTAGTTACGCTTCAATTGAAACTTAGTTTTACGTAAACTGTTTCAAAATGCATATAGCCAAATATTCTATTACCATTGTCTTAGAATAAACTACCTAGCTTAAATACCATACTTGTCCAGTAAAAGTAACAAAAACTATGTTCATATGCGAAAAGCTTATTATTTTTTCGAATATAACACGAGTTCACACGATTAATTACACCGCACACAGACTTGCGTATAATTCAGTTTTATCGTTTTGTTTACGCGTCTACCGATATGGATTTGAGATTAAACTAGTGGTAACGGTTTGGAGACGAAATACTACTTATTTATTGGGCATTGGCACCGCAATTAGCATTACGTCGTCAAGTTTCCGGGTTGTACACAGCGAGGCGACCGTCTTTTTTAGGACCGTCATCAAAATTTTACTTAACGTCCGGGCTGAGGTTATCTTCTGAATTAGTCTTCAGAATGATTGTATATTATAATAAATATTTCTTCTTGTGTAGTTCAATACTGAAGGTGTCCTTAGATGTCAAATCTATGACAATGATACCATTGTAAAGTTTGTTCACTGTTAGAGTGGGCCCTGATGTAAAAAAGACTGAGTGATACAACACCGAGGCATATACACAGTACGAAGTTTAAACATTCTTAACAAAACAAACATAACCCAAAGACTTTTGTCTAAAGCTAGCAGGGCCGGTCTCAATATTTTTCAAAATTACTTCTAAAAACCGCTTGCGGAGCCCCAGGAAGATACGGCTACGTAACATCTAGAAACCGGAACAGCTCCAGAGCCCTAATGCCGTGACACGGAAAAAGAAAAAGAATTTCTATATCCACTACGGTGTAAAACCGTCATCATACACATTTATAGGCCTACGAAAATAAACGTTAACGCGCGCGAGCGCGCGCGCCAGTTACCATTTCTACAATATTTAATTAGTTTTTCTGGCAAAAATTATAAAAAAAGTTTGGCTTTATCTGTTGCTTCAGCGGTGAATCCGAACTGGTTTGCTGAAGGGAAGCGATTTTTTCAAAAACCAATACGTTGGTATATTAGGCGACTGGTATATTCGATTTTTTTTCTTTAGGACTAAAGGTGAGAGTCGATTCTCAAATCTTTTACGATAGTTTTGAATAAATTTTCGAATCTTCGTCCTCCGTTCTCTCCTTACCGGTTTACAAATACAGTAGAACCTTTAGCAGTATTTTATTCGTTCGAATCTTAATTCATCAATAATTATATCAGTACTTATATCTGTACTGCTTAGTTGTATCTAACATCATGTACAGTAAATAAGCCAATAACAGTAACTACAGTAACTATCCAAACTTGCTGAAAAAAAATTTGTAAACACGATATAATTTTTACTTCCATGTTCCATAAGGAAATGGAAGTATGGTCATGGCGAAAAAAATCGTGTTCGAGATAACGGCTGATTCTGTTTGTACTACCCTCAAAACATTAAGAAAAGTCATTTTTCGAAATGTGTGTGTGTGTGTGTGTGTGTGTGTGTGTGTGAATTATTACGATAACAGTCGTAAATTCAAACAGAATCAAATAATATTTTGCACACAGCACTGAATTGTAGAGTACTCAAGGCCTATTGTTTTTGGTGAAGATCAGTTAATTGAAAGGGGTAGTTTACCTGCAACGTTTTATGTTTTAACAAGGGTAATTTTTTCTATGTCGAACGATAACTGCCGCACATTCAAACAGAATCAAATAACTTTTTGCATAGATCCCTGAATTGTAGAGGACGGAAGGTCTATTGATTTTGGAGAAGATCGGTTAAGAGAAAGGGGTAGTTTACCTGAAACATTTTATGATTTAACAAGGGTAATTTCTTCTATGACGAACGATAACTGCCGTAAAGTCAAACAGAATCAAATAATTGTTTGCATACATCCCTAAATTGTAAAGGACTCAAGGTTTTTGATTTTGGTGAAGATCGGTTAAGAGAAAGGGGTAGTTTACCTGCAACGTTTTATGTTTTAACAAGGGTAATTTTTTCTATGACGAATGATAACTGCCGCACAGTCAAACAGAATCAAATAATTTTTTGCATCCGTTCATGAATTGTAAAGGACTCAAGGCCTGTTAATTTTGGTGAAGATCGGTTAAGGGAAAGGGGTAGTTTACCTGCAACGTTTTATGTTTTAACAAGAGTAAAGTACGTAATTTTGATAAATAAAGTATCCTGATAAGAAGATCATAATAATCCACTGTAGAAACGTAGATGAAATATCTATAAATGAAGAGGCTAGTTGAACGGGGTGGGGGTAATTTTCTATAAATGAAAATTATAGTTGAAGGGGGAGGGGATAATTTTGTATATGTGTACTACGTTGTCGGCAACAAAGAAGGAGTTTGTTGTTAAAATTCCTTCCCGGGCTGTTTAGCCGTAGTCCAATGTTTACTACAAAACCAGACGTTTCGGCAGTGCTATCGACTGCCGTCATCAGTGAAAATCGACTGCGATAATGTGAGGTGCTATACGTTAGTGACCACAGTACTGTGGTTAAGGCTGAAGCAGTAAGTAGAAAGAAGTAGTTTCTATGTTTCATTTCCAAAATGATTTTAAATATAAATCTTATAACAAGGAAGTCATGTGTGGTTCTCCATACCGATATTGATTTTTGCCGTCATACGTGCACAGTACATACTGAACCTCTTTCACTATTACTTGATTCAATTGTATGTTGATTATTGTATTATCACTTCATATTACCATAGGGGAAACCAGAGTATTTGACTGATCTTATTTTTAAATAAATAATACGAACAGACGACAGTAAAACGAGAACTATTGGAGGCTGTAATAGATTACTGTCACAGTACCTATGTCGTGTTGTTAACTTAATGTTTTTTTTAATGGCGAATTCAAATATACAGTAATTTGAATATTTAGTAACTGCTTGCTGAGGACCATATTATCACATAATCGAAATGTGTCATTCTGTTGTGTTTCAGTCGTCATCGTGCGAAGAGCTACAAATAGTGGACACGACCGCTGTCTCCTGCTTCACAGTCAAGTCGACTTTTGTTTATCTTCATTTCATCCGCTTTTGGTAAGAAATTATTATTACTCTTCCGTTACGATTACACCATTGTTATGCAGCCCGATCGGTAGCTGACAAAAAAAAAACGTCTAGGAAGGTTATTCCAATGTTTCTTCCACACTTTACCTGGGCAAGAGAACAAATACCTTAAGAAATGTCATCACCTTAGTCTTTCTTGTTTTATAACAAGTACGAATTAAAATTTACGTACACGAATTCTAATTAAAAGAGCCCACAAAACCTAACGATTTGCAGTGTTCACTACGGCTGTCTACACACCATCCGGATTGCAAAGATTAACGTCTTCGTCAAAAATGAGGATAGTTCGTTTGATGTCGTTCAGTGCATTTCCGTTGTAACTTAGCTCGATTCTAGTAGAAACGCCTTTTACGTCCAGAAACTGAAACGACTTGGACTCTTAGTTATTCGATGTTTGAAGTCCGTATTTTATAAGTGTACAGCCCTTTTACGTACGTACGCCTATGCAAAATACATGTCACGTCGCAGAGCATGTATGTAAAATTTACATACATGAATTCTCATTAAAAGAGCCATAAGGCCTAACGATTTGCAATGTTCGCTACGTCTGTCTACACAGCATCAGGACTGTAAAGATTAACGTCTTCGTAAAAGTGAGGTTAGTTCATTAGATATCATTTTAACTTAGCTCAATTCGAGTAGACGCGCCTTTTACATCAGGAACTGAAACGACTCGGACGTATATTTCTTCAATGTACGAAGTCCGTACTTTTTATGTGTACAGCCCTTTTACGTACGCCTACGCAAAAACGTTTCACGCCGCCCGTGTTTCGTGGACGCTCCTACGTCACTCGACTTTTTGAATGAAAAAGTTCATACTTCACACGCAAACAATTGCCTATGGACATTTGCAGAGCCCCCCTTCCCCACGGGAGTTAACGGTGAAAGTCCCCACACATATTTTGGCCGATGCTGACGATTGAGTGCAAACAAACGAAACGTGTCAGCCCAGATGACTAAGCTTTCGTGGAAACCACGTGGCCGAACGTTATGACGTCACGTATTCCCAATATGGTCATTACAAATTAGACCATAAGACAAAGATAGACACCAACTATAGTCTGATGTCATGAATTAAATCAAATCGACAATTTCAAATATACAGTAACTATCCAAACTAGATGAAAAAGAAAATTTGTAAACACGATGTAATTTTTATTTTGCCGCCATATGTGAACAGTGCATACTGAACCTCTCTCGCTATTATTTGATTCAACTGTATGTTGATTATTGTATTATCACTTCATATTACCATAAGGGAAAGCAGAGTATTCTCACTGATAATATTTTTTTAATAAATAAAACGAATACACGACAGTAAAACGAGAAGTATTGGAGGCTGTAATAGATATTGTCATAGTACCCATGTCGTGTTTTTAACTTGATGTTTTTCTTTTTTTATTAATGGGGAATTCAAAAACAGCGTCTTTGACTTGTTAAAACGGTTGAAAATATATTGGGAAAGTATTCAACAAGAAAATAATTTATTTTCGTCACGCCGAAAAAATCTTTACAACTCGGATGTAGTATAAGACAGTCGTAGTGAACACTGCACATGTTTAGGCTTTATGTGCTCATTTAATTAGAATTGTATGTAAATTTTAGTTGGTACTCGTTATAAAACAAAAAAGACAAGGTGACGACAACTGTTGTACATCCATTACGGTGTTCGTTTTCTTTTTCAGATAAAGTGTCCAAAAACTAAGTACTGTGTGTGTGTGTGTGTGTGTGTGTGTGTGTGTGTGTGAGAGAGAGAGAGAGAGAGAGAGAGAGAGAGAGAGAGAGAGAGAGAGAGAGAGAGAGAGAGAGAGAGAGAGAGAGAGAGAGAGAGAGAGAGAGAGATGAGAGAGAGAGAGAGAGAGATCAGTATTAGGGAATCGAGGGTTTGTTTTCAGTCACGGAAACCCCCAGTCAGTAAGTTACCCCTCTTCTGGCCGACTTTTTATTCAATGGAGGCGAACCTAGTTCTTAGTTTCAACTCAACCGTTTGGGCATTTGGGATAACTTTAGTAGGCTATACTGCTTTTTCATAAAACTTACCAAGTGTGTTACCCAACATGCCCCGGTTGATTTGAGACTGATACCCCTAAAAAATAAGCTCGGCAGCCAAAAATGTCACGGCAAAATTTTGAGAAAAAGTCCACAAAAATCCATGAGGAGTATCAAATTAAAGAGAATTTTAACCGAAATCTGAATACAGATTTTACTTTTGGAAATTTCACAATTTTTTTTAAACAGGGTCCAAAAAGGTCAACTTTTTTTTAATTGCAAAAATCTACGCCAGATGTCAGATCCTAAAAGAAATTTTCACCCAAAATTCGAATGTACTATTTACTCTGATTTTTTTTTTACGTTAGGGGTGCTAATGGAAATCCACATATTGTATCTACGTAGGGCATTTACACGACGACTGCAGTCCATTGTAACATCACAAGACTATATATATATATAGACTACTTGGCATGCATTCGTAACCTCTTCATATGTATATATGTAATACATTAAGTCAAAAATTGAAAAAAAAAAACTACGAGAAAGATGTCATATCCTCATGGTGTTTCGGAGAATCATACTCACAAGTCACTGAACTTTACTCGCAATTTAAAAATAAAAAATTTATTAATTTGATTTTATCTAATAATAAATGTATATCGTCAGAATAGTGAGCGACTTCTTCACCTCAGGGAGCCGACTAGTTTTAATTGTTTTTAAATCAATTATACGTTTTACCGCAATTACTTCGAAGAAATACTACACGCCTTCGAAGACACGAGTGTGAGGCTGCGAGAGGGAGAATTTTCTAATGGCCAGGTCAAACCAGATACAGCAAACTACTGTACCACTGTACCAAGTCCTCCGCTCTTACCCTAAATTAACACCATCAGGTACAATCTACAGGCTATCTCTGAGGACAACGCACCACCCACGGTGTGAATCATGGGAGTCGTGCATTTCCTGTGATTACGCTGGAACATTAATTCTGATGACTAAGTACAAAGCAAGAATTGTCCAGTATCTAGTCTTTACCGGATGTGACACGTGCCTGCCGAATCATCAGTTTATCGCGGGCCGCGGGAAACTAAGTCAGTATACGCGTAACACAAATCATCAGCATTCTAGTTAACAGCCCTTGTCTCTCGATCGCAATGAACCTCTGCGCGTGCGCGCGAGCGTGCGACCGAGCGCCCACACAGCTAGCTGCGAGGGAGAGAATAACTTGACCGAAAGCGAACTTTCTGATAATGATTGCAACGTCAGATGCTGGCGAGGGGGGTCACATTTTGCAGCTCAACGTTACAGTGACAAGATAGTCGATGACGAGATAACGAAGAGGTTGAAGTCCACTACGTGAATTATGCATCTCACTACAGCGTTAACTATTGTTTACGCCCTGGATTCCTTTTGCAATTGTTCGTTTTATTTTCTGTAATTGTGCTTTATCTTCATTAGGTGGATAGTTTACAACATACAGACTATAAATCAACATGACCTCCTGCCCTAACGTTTTTAAATTATCTTTGTTTAATTTACGGCAATTCAATACAGCTCACGTTTTCAATTAAGTAATCAATTTATTCTTCTTCAATCGTTTTATTCAAAATACACACTCGGTATTTTCAATAATTTGACAAAATCAATAACTGTCAACACCCCTTGCAAATTTTGGACAGCCTTCAAAAAAAAGTCTGTTAATTTTTGCCATAATCAAACTTTACATATTGTTATCAGTTATGTAGATGTAATCTTAAATTATTAGATGTAGGCCTACAGACTCAAATATTGGTCATTAAGTATCGTTATAATTTAACTAAAAACCAATGCAGTGGTCATAAATTTCCCGTCTATTGTATTCATAATAATTAAACAATAACTGTCTGCTCTACAACATTGTTTTCACTACAAAAAAGAGTAATCGTAGGTTTTGTAATTTTCCTGATAATTGAAGAATTCTCTAATACCGAAATTTATATAAAAATGAATACATACTTTCTAAAATAGTAAGCGAGTTCTACAGTTCAGGGAGCTTGCTATTTTTTATGATTACTTTATTAGTGAAGAAGGTTTTGCGTGTTTCGGGCAATTAGTCGACACAATTTTCAAACCGTTCCTATCGAAGTTTCGATTATTTTCATTATCACCATCATCATCATCAGACAGTTGTTGATGTCAAATTAAAACTGTCGAAACGTCTACACAAACAGTTTTAAAGCTGCGTCTACTCATTTAAACCTTTCTTCATTTATTGACTTACGGTCACTACTAAATTAACTATTACCTTATAACGCTCTTTTTTGGTAAGTGGAAAAACGTGTAAACTATTTAAGTACGAATCATATTAAGTTCATCGTAATAAATATAATGCGCTGTTAATTTTAAATTATTAATATAACAACGGAAACATTAATCACTCCTCTTAAGCCAGGCTTACACAACGGGCGAACGAATCAGTATTTAATAAATACTGAAATCTCGTTGGTAGTTTCGTAATTTTCGTCCGTAATTTTCGGATAAAAAACTGTACAGTTGCCCTCAAGTGGATATCTATTCAGGTCACTAAATACCATTATCTGATTTGATTACTGAAGTGGGCGATATAGTGAAGAACGTTTGATTTTTATTAAGGAATCGTGACAGACGTTAAAACAAAAACTTCGTTTCCGATTTAGTTATACATTGGATGTAGTGGAGCAGTTTGAGATCCCATACTGCTCTTGTGGCTGGTGTAATGACATCCCGAAATCAACGTGACATAACGTTTCCCTCTGTTTACCCTTTCGACTGCAGAGGTCCCCGGTCACTTATCCGGGTTTCTGTGATGTCTGACTTTGCAAAGTGGAGCCACCACGCTACTTGAAACCGAAAGACCGTACCTGCCGCTCTTGTAAACAATTAACCGATCATCTCCGTCTTTTACTTTACACACCTATGCTCTGTATGACGGTGGTTGGCGTTTAATATACTAAGGAATATTAAAAATTGGGCATTATAAAGCACTATACACTGAAGATGTGGAAGATGTGTATTGAAGTAGTTGTTGAGCTTTTACATTGAAACACCTTAAAATTTAATATTTTTTAGCCGTGTTTGGTGTCATTTTCATCGTATTATTTCGCTGATTTCAAATATTACAAAATTTTACCAGTATTGGGCGAGGCAAAAAAAAATTTGTTTCATACTGGACGCACAGTGAGGTGACTCACGCGGCAATTAGCTGCTGTCGAGCCGGGCGGAAGTATTACAATGGGAGAGAGGCAGCAGGTAGGCCACGGGTCCACACGCCAACCACCGTCATACAGAGCATTTCCGAAGCTGACCTGGTTGTCCTACGAAGAGGCTATTTAACGACTTCGTGAAAACAGTTCTGAACACTTTGACACAATGCCTCGTCGATCATTCGGCGTCTGCCCCTCCCCGCACTAATGCCAGAATCAAAGCATATACCGTGTGCTGAACATCACACGCAATCTTTGTTAGATACTGTCGTCGTCATTCAATGTTTCCCTTTTAGATTCAACAACCGATTAATACACCTGTACATACATAAACATTCTGTAAAAACTATAGTTACTTTCTCGAACCGCGAACGTGTTCAGCGAAAACAAAACGATCACACACAATTGCAGTCTAGACTTGGAATTGTATGAGGTTCAATAGCGTACGCGCACACACACAAACCTCAAAGTATTAGATAATTTAATTATAGTTTATTAAAATTTTAACTACGCATTTTTCACGATCACATAGAAGTACAAAATATGTTTCGGTCCTATAATTAACACGTATAACAACAAATAATGAAATACTCATATCGTAACACGAAGACATTATTAGCGAAACAAGGACTTCGTTCACCCGGTCATATTCATCACCCAACGACAAACCTGAAACTGTTTAGAAAACAATAAATTATTTTATAAGTAAAAGAAAACAAAGGCGGAATCAATTGCTGATTAGTGCTGTCAGATGATCCCGTCTAAATAGTCGGGTTGAAAACGCCAAAAGGAGGAAGTATCGAGACTGTTTTAACGCTCAGAATTAAATCGCAATACCCCCACCCTATACTGTTGTCATCGAATAAGGTTTCTGAATGTAAGACCGGTAGGTCTTGTCCAGTTCGAGCACTATCACAATTTCGACGATGAAAACGTCCCAAGTGTTGTCAAAAATATCTGAGACAGGTATGTCCTATTCTTCAACCCTCTAAACGCTTCAGCTCTCGCTTGTCTCGGCCTTCTGCAATTTCTTCCTCAAATCATGAATCTCGCTGCCCTCTCAGTCCACCCCTCCCATTCAGAGATTCTGAAAGTCTTCCGTTATTATTACTTGTGCTGTGGTTCTCAGTTAATCACAGAAACAACCGCCGTTGCTGGTGACTTAAGTGTGTTAAATTTTTTTGTTTATTGACCACCTTTTTTATTATACAAAGCACAGTGCAATAACTAATATTTACGTTAAGTTTCTTTCATTATTAACATAAAATCCGTATCTTGTTCACTATTATCCCATCGTGAATATTCTCCAATCTTCAAAAATTATGAAACAATATTTGCGAAAATCTAAAGTAGGGTTTTATTCTTCGTATTGTTTAAATTAGCAGCCATCCTTACTATTTCTTTTATGAATTTGCTAACTGCTATAATTTTTATTGTTCGACTAAGCTTTTCGTCATCACTGACATCTTCAGGTCTTAAACAACAAGTCTGGTTGTTTAAGACCTGAAGATGTCAGTGATGACGAAAAGCTTAGTCGAACAATAAGAATTATAGCAGTTAGCAAATTCATAAAAGAAATAGTAAAGGAGGGTTGTTGTTACTTTATATGCGACGCTGATTTTGTCTTCCAATTACTGGAAAAAGAACAGTCAAGGGCGTGCCGTGGAGCGATTGGTATCCCTCGGAGGACTTCGTATTGGTAAGTTCATGAATGTACCAACGCATGAATTGCTAACTAAGCCCCAAAAAGTGCACGCCGTGTGTCCAATAGTGTTTGCTCTATTATGTTTTCACTGTCCGTGTTTCTGAAGAAAGCTAGTAATTGTACAAGCTTCTCCTTTTCTTATAGCACTGGCAGTTTGTTCTTCTTCATAACATTACTCAGCAACCCTGTACTGCATAAATATTTCACACCCATTTGCAGCCGTCAGATCCTTAAACTTTTGCAGCTTTTTAGCTTATACCTACTGCATTAGATAATATTCGTGTCTTTTCCATGTATACCCGAAGACTAATACTCTTTCCTTTTTTAGTTAAGAAAGTTGTGTTAGTAGTTATAATCACAAACAGAATTATCGCTGTTGCACACCACTATAAAAAAATTATTACGTTAGCCCTTCAGATTAGCAAATCCGATCTGACGATGAGCTGAGAAGCTTGAAAGCGCTAATTGGATCTATGGTGGTGTGCAACAGTGATAATTCTGTTTCTTTCCTTTTTTAGTTCATCAGGCACCAGTGGCGCAAAAGAAGGGTAACCAAGGCCCGGTGAAGCCTTTCATTTGGGGACCCCAGCTACCGGTTTTTATTGTATAGGTGGTTTTTATCTTCTACTGCATTGGCGCAACACACGCCTGCATCGGTCCTGATGTTTAACCTAAGCTGCTTGAGATTACTCGGGAAACTGTCTCTCCACCGACTCCTACGCCGTCCTCCTGGTTGCAGGAGAACACCTGTACGTTTTTTTTTTTACTGTCATGTTGTCATCTGTTCTCAGAACATGTCCTAGCCAGTTTATCTTTGTATCCTATAACGAAGGAGGTAATGCTAACATCTTCATAAGTTGCCTACAATTCTCCATTTTCCTCCGCTGCCATGTCCCATTTTCACACGTTGAGCCTATAATCCTAGGAAATTTTGTTTCGACTCTGTCCATAGCTCCGCTGCCGACCTATTTAGGGTCCAGGTTTAACCCCCATATGCCATGACTGGTCTATAATTATGGTCTTGTACATCCTGAACTTCACTGACTGGCTTACTAACCTAATCTTAAAGATGTAAAAGCATATATTTAATAATTTTTACTTAACATTTATGCATTTTAACGAATCAAAAAAAAAGAAAGAAAGAAGACGTATCAAACGAAAAGAAGGTTATGAATTAGTTGGTAGTGGATTCGGTGAAGAATAAAGTGATAATAAATATCTGACAAAAAACGTGCTCGGTTGTCCACTAAACTGGTGCTTCTGTATACGTCCTCACGTGATATCACAGGGTCACTGCCAACTCGCTGAGGATGTGTCGAAAGCGAATTTCGAATCGTTTCCACGTTACACTTAACCCATTCTTAGTCGACAACGAACGAAAAATTTTCAGTTACAGGGTATGAAATGTTGAAGAGGCCCCCGGGGTAGAGTAACTGTTGATGTTAAAGCATGCAGTCTGATTACACATTCACGCTTTTTACTTAATCGTACGAAGAAAAAAAGTAATTTAGCCATAAGCGATGGGAAACCATTCTCTACGCAGCGTAGAAGCTACGGTGTTCTCATAGGCTCTCATACTATTATGTTAAGAACGTTTACGAACGATAATACAAAGCGTCCATGGAAAAACTACAGCGCGCACTATTTTATCGAGCGAATCAAAAGTATAGCTGCGATAAGAAAACGCCGGTACTCTCACGTACATGCAACACGTGTATTGCTAAATGTCAATCAACTGGGCGACACTTGGCCGATACCCGTAACAGTGCAGTATAACTCTCAGCTTTCCTATGAATCATAAATCCACTCCATTACACGTGTCACCCATTAATTTATGCCGTTATATTACGAGTTCGACGCCAGTTTTCCAACCAGAATCGCACAAACATATCGTATAAAGCGGACGATTATCGAGGTGAGTCAACAAAGAAGTAGGAAGTTTAAAGGTAGGCAACTGAAATCTGCAACCAGAGTATTTCAAAGACCTTTCTTTTCTTGACGACATCGTTCTGATTGCCAGCACAGAACAGAATCTGCAGCATAAGATAAATGTGTGGGAAGAAACGACGAGGAGGAAGAATACGATTATTAGCCCCACCAAGAAAATGATAATTAGTAGAAGTAAGACAACACAGAATAGTAATCAACAATAAGGAAATTGAACAAGTGGCGACATTCAAATATTTAGGTGCCGTTTTCAGTGAGGATCGCAGAATTGAGTCAGAGTTATTAGACACGAGGCTCTCAGCTGCAAGCAAGCTGTACGGTGTTATCAACAGGAAGTTTCTAGGAAAAAGCGAAGTGTCAACAGAAAACGAAACTGGCAGCATACAAGTCTGCATATGCCCCAACACTGACGTACAGTTGCAAGTCATGCACTCTGAATGACAGACATAAAAATAAAATACAAGCAATGGAGATGAGATTCCTGAGGAGAACTGAGAAGAAGACTCGTAGAGATAGAGTGAGAAATGTTAACATCCGGAAGAATTTGAAGATATTTGGTTTGGCCACGTATGTAGGATGAATGAGGAAAGGTGCCCGAGACGAGCATGGGAGGCAAAACCACAAGGCAGAAGAGGAACAGGTCGGCCCAGAACGAAATGGGAGAATAACATCAAGAAGAGTGTAGAAGCCAGAGGAGCAGTTTGGGTCCGTGCCAGGGTTTTGGCTCTCGACAGGACGAGACGGAGAGCTCTCTCGAAAACCTCGATACCCGACCGGTAGACGAGGACGACTCGGATCTTTCGAGTTCGACGCCAATTTTCCAACCAGAAT